>CM028134.1:272805000-274188750 GCA_016271365.2 Neoceratodus forsteri
CCCATTGCCATCACTAGAAGAGAAGACAGACGGAGAAAGGGGATCCAACCTCCAGATTGCAGAAATCCAACCATCAACACAGGAAGCAGCAGAGGGGAGGAGTCACTTATATGAAACTCTACATTTCATCTGAATGCTGAGCCCATTGGGCACAGAGGAAACATTGTGGAATCCTCATATAAAGATGTGCCAGTGGGATAGTGAGAAAAGCAGCAGCCATGGGACATTTCAATCTGAGAAGATATCTGGCTGAGATATAGTTGCTGGATGTGGGACTTGCAGATCTTGATATGGAGGCAGGAGTCCTTCATAACTAGTGCAGACAGCCAATTCCCTTGCAGTAGCAGGGGGAGCAGGGACTGCAAGGGGATTATATGGACTCTTTTGTATTCTAGCAACAAACTGAGGCCCTGAATGTCCAGAACAGGAAGTAAATCTCCTGTTCACTTTGGTACAAGGAAGTACTGAGAACAGTAGCCCTGATTAATATCTGCAATCGGGATGGGCTGTATAGCCATCTTGCAGAGGAGGAATTGAATCCCCTCCAGCAGGAGGACAAGATGTCCTGGAAGGTAATGATTTGGCAAGGGAGGAAGTACAGGAGGGAGAGAGAGGAGTTCTAGGGCTCATCCTTGCTGAACCACCTCTAGCACCCATACATCTTTCTTGTTCACCCTCCACTTTGGAAGGAGGAGGGAGATGCAGCCTTCCACAAGGATGCCCTAATCTGAAGGGGCTGGGGGAAATAAAAGGGAGACAAAAGGCTCTGGGGGTCGCCAGTGTGTCACCAAGACCCACACCTTTGGTGACTCTGGCATGGACACTGGAAGGCAAAGGGGTCAGAGGGGAGGTCTGGGTCTGCTGGGAGCCATAGTAAGGTCCCCTGAAGTAACATCTATCAGGGTGGGCATGGGACCTATGAAAGGAACCCAGGCCCTGATCCTGAGGCTTTGGATTAAGGGTAAGAAGGGGCCTCAAAATCATTTTAGATGTCTATAAGTCCCACAAAGCAGACTCAACATCAGAACCAAAAATCTGCTTGCCTCTAAATTGAGCATTAAGGATCAATAGTTGGAAATCAGTGGCAATGCCAGACACACGTAACCACAAGTGGTGGCACAGGAAATGCCAGAAGCAGCCACATAAGCAGCAGCATCAGAGGTATCATGAGCCGGCCAACCTTAAGAAATGCTTACTACCTCCAAGCCATGAGCAACAGGGTGTTGGACTTCAGTTTTATCTAGTCCATCAGGCAACTGGTTGAGCATGGCAACCATAGACTTCAATGGGCTATTCTGATATTTAATCATGTAAGCTTGGTAACTGGCAATCGTTAGGCCAAGGGACCCAAAGCAAACATCCTCCTCCCCATCACATCCGGCTTCCTCAGTTCCTTGTAAGGAGGAAGAGAGCTCATTGTCTAGGATCTTTAGATCTGTCATGTTCAGCCATGATAACTACAAATTCCATCTCTGACTGAGTGAAATAATAGGGTTTACCAAAGGGAGAGGATATTGTTTACCCATCTTATGAGGCATTGCAGGCAAAGCACTATGTCTGTGCCCGGCAGCCATAGGGGCATCCTCCAAAGCTGAATGGATATAAGAATTTATAAAGGGTCTTCTCAGAGAAATCTTTACCTTCAGCAGTATAACCCAGCTTGGATTTGCTGTAGGAATGTCTGAAAAGAGGTATGTTCAGGAGGTGACCTAGGTGTGTAATGCACACCATCCTCACTAGAGGATGATAAAGTGGATCTGGAGCACACCACATCAGAGGGGGTCATACCTTCCTCATATTCCTCCTTCATCAAATCTATATTATATTTTAGCTTCTCCTCTTTGTTGACAGATATAGACAGCAGATTAATGGCAGAAGGAAGCCACACTGGAGGAACCATTAGCAGACCAAGTGTTAATGCAGGGAGGTCTTTGCTAAGTATAATGACCTGCATAGTGAGTGCTGGTGGCAGACAAAGTTGATGGAGGCAGACCTGGCAGTGGTGGTGGGAATAAGGTGAATGGTGATCTGGGATATAAGCTTTTGAAACAGTTCAGCATCAATGGACCCCAACAGTGTTGTTAATGACTCTTCAGCATGACAATGCCCAATGGTGGAATTGGCTGTGAATCCCTGGTGGGGGACTGAAGCCAGTGCCAGACCCTGACCTTGATGTCTGAGAGATGGTCAAGAGGGCAGCAGAACCCAGGGACTTAGCAAAAGAGTGTGTGCATTCACCAAAACAGGCCTGAGTGCTGCAGCAGAGTGGCCAACTCTCCATGACTGAAGAATAAAGCAAGAATCTACATCACTCTGATGTGAGAGACTGATGAAATCCAGACAAGTCTACAAAATCTTTCAAGGACAGCAGACGTTTGTATGCAAAATGCAGCGCGTTTTTTTACAAAGGACATTTACAGTGGTGTAGAATGATAACAGCTACATCCGCACTAGCCCTGGCACTACGCTTGTGAGAGCTTTGTCAGGGGATTAGACCTGTTGGATTTGACTCTCCATTTTAAAGCCACCTGGTCACTGACAGTCCCATCAAAATGATTTCTACTGTGTTTTTTTTTAACTCTATTTTTCATTCCCCACAGCTGAACTGTCTCCGACGACCTTCCTTTCTGCCATCTCTACCTCCCTGCATGGCACTGTGTCCTCCTCCGCTACTCTCTGGTACCAGGCATCCCCCGGGTCTGCCCTCCGGGGAAGGATTGCCCCAACCCAGGGCACTCTTTCCTCCAGTATTGAGCTAACCGGGCCGGAGAGGGCAAGGGAAGCGGAGAGGCGGAGAGGACCAAGCCTGACTACAGAAGTGTGAATTGCTGGGGAAGGTGTCATCGCCTATCAGCTACGGAGGGTTTTTTTTTCCCCTCTTAGTACTCCCTCTCCTTCCCCCGATGGAGCCCCGACGTGCAATGGCACCAGGGAATGTCTTACTGTGGCTCCGCAACCCTTTTCTCTGGCCCTGTAGCACTGCGGTACCTCCGGTCTCCACCAGAGGTCGCCACGGTGCCGGGCATCATCTCTGGCCCCCCCTCCGGGGAAGGAGAGCTGTCCTCCGGACACTCAATCCTTCACCTCCCCTGCTGCCCCCCAGCAATCCAGGCTTATTCCTGAACCCGGGTCGCCGGCGTGGCACGAGGTGTGACGTCCAGCGCCTCAACCCTCCGTGCCACCGGGCCGGCCTAAATTCTACTATTAACAGAAAAAAACTGTGTCCGGGTAAGTGGCTCTGGTTGGAGCTGGATATCACCAAACAATTTTTTAAATTAAAAATACAACATACAGTGGAAACAAATGAGGGGAAAAAGGGGGGGACATTATATTGTTAGCAATTAGACACCTTCTGGAAAATTGGGTATAGAAACACTACCATAATTACCACATCATCACTAGGAGTCTAATCTCATATACTGGCCTGAATGTAGTACTATTGAATTAATACAGGTTACTGCAGAAAAATAAATTCACAATACATTCAATATACTATCTGTATGTTCAAGTAAAGTGAAAGAACTAGGCAGCATCTGACTTTGGTGTAACAAAATGATAGAATGTATATACTTTCAGTGACAGACAGAAATGTGGCAATCCAAAGAAAAATGCAAAGCTGTGGTCTCCCAAGTATTTTTCTCATATAGCCATAAACCATTGAGGTGGGGGATCTGCCTGTTAAATCAATCTGTATCTGTGAGTGAAACAGAAGTAAGCTGGGGCCGGCCCGGTGTCACAGAGGGCTGTGGCACTGGACATCTCACCTCGCTGCACACCGGCGACCCAGGTTCGGGAGCAAGCCTGGGTCATCGGAGGTCAGCAGAGGAGGGGGACGGGTGGAGCAGGATGTAACAGCCATAAAGGCAGCTCTCCTCTCTGGGGAGATGGGGTGGCATCCCTCGCTCACGGCTACCCCCTGGTGGATGCTGAGGGGTTGCGCAAGCAAGCAAGGGTGCCAGCAATAGGCTAAGGGGGCGGGTGATGGAGGGCTGTTACCAGGGCTGTAAGGCACATGCGTGCCTCCACACGCATGCGCCCTTCTCCTGGGGTCTTCAGGAACTGGGGAGAAAATGGAAAAAGGCAACCGGCGGCAGGATGGCGACCGACTCTCCACAGGCACCACTCCCAGACTGGGCATAAGGTAAGCCCCGGTGATTCCAGGGGACAGAGCTGGGGGATTCGGTCAGATGGGGGCTGCATAGAGCAAGGAGAGATATAGTAGTGATAAAAAAAGAAACAGAAGTAAGTTGATCAGTAGGTACAAGAACTGATTACAGTTGAAAACAGTGATGAAAAAGTGAAACAAGGATAAAAGGGGGATTAGAAAAAGAAAGGGTGGTGGTGGAAAAATAAAAGGAGGAAGAGAATGAATAAACAAGATAAAGTGAGAGTGGGGAAGAGGGAGGTTGTTTGAAGGGCATGGAGTAGGTGTTCAGGGGTGTAAAGGTTAGAGGACAGAGTGGGAAAGGGGGTGGGGTGGATCAAGGGTGGGGGTGTGTGGGGAGAGAGGAAGAAGGGGATAGGTCAGGGGAGGGGTTTAAGTTGGTTTAGGGTATTGTGGAGGGGAAACAAAAGGGAATGAAGAGAGGGGCAGAAAAGGGAAAAAGAAGGTTAGAAATGAAGGTAAAACATAAATATTTAAAACATACAGAATGATGCTAATAATGAAAGTCAAAAGGCTAAACCAGACATGTTGATCAATGATGCAGAATTCTGTTATCAGCTCAGTATGTGATATTAGAGAAAGAGTTCAAGGTCCCAATCTACATTAAGGTCTGTTGGTTGGTGTGAATCAGTTGTAAAAATCCCCAAACTCTCCTTCTACAGTAGTTTGGTCAATCTGTACCTCCCCTTTTGTTCTGAGAGACCAATTTAGTTCCCATGCACTGCATCATAATTGGGATCACTGTTGGGGTAGTCTTTGAAGTGCTGGGAAACAAGACAGTAACTTCTTGTTATTTAATGCTTCTGATATGTTTCTATATTCTGTGCTTCAAAGGCCTAATGATGCAACAAGTGAAAAACTTTGGACGCAACCTCCAAAGAGCATACACTAGTATCATAGAAGCTTGATGGCAGAAAAGGACCCTACCGGCCCATCTTGTCTGCACTTTTATTTCTCCCTACTCCTCCCCCTCCCTGGCAGTCCCGGCCCTCCCCCTGACTCTCAGCTCCATATGCTTGTCCCATGCCCTCTTGAATTCTTCCACCGATTTATCCCCCACCATTTCATCTAGCAGTCTGTTCTAGGGCTCCACCACCCTCTCCGTGAAGAAATGCCCTCTCACATTGCCCCTGTATCTTTTTCCTTGCAGTCTGAGGCATTACCCTCTAGTTCTGACACCTCCTTCCTCTTAAGTAAACCCTCTTCTATCACTTTATTGAGCCCTTTTACATATTTAAAAGTTTCAATCATGTCTCCCCTTTCCCTCCTTGTCTCCAGTGTGTACAGATGCAGCTCCTTACACCTCTGCTCGTATGTCTTTCCCCACATACCGTACACCATCTTGGTTGCCCTTCTCTGAACCCTCTCCAATGCATCTATATCCTTGCAGAGACGTGGCTTCCAGAACTAAACCCCCGAACTCTAGGTGCAGTCTCACCATGGCTTTGTAACGGGGTATTATTACCTCCCTCCTTCTGCTGGTAATGCCTGCTGCCTATGCACACCAACATTCCATTGACCTTTCCCACCGCCCTGCTACATTGGATTCCTGCCTTAAGGTTTCAGGAGACTATGATCCCCAGATCCTTCTCCTGTTCTGTTACTTTGACTTCATCACCACCAAGGGTGTACCCTGCCCTTCTGTTCCTACTCCTCAAGTGCATCACAGCACACTTTTTGGCATTAAATTTCAGCTGCCACATCCCAGAACATTCCTCTAGTATCTTTAAGTCCTCCCTCATGTCCTCTTCCCCCACCTCCCCCAGGAGTCTATCATATTGCATATTTTTGTATCATCAGCAAATAGGCACACCCTCCCCTTTAAACCCTCCGCAATATCACTGATGTAGATGTTGAAGAGAAGCAGACCCAAAACTGACCCTTGTGGCACTCCATTCTTCACCCTTACCATCCCAGAATGCACCCCATTTATCACCAGCCTCTGAGTTTTGCCTGCTAGCCAGGCTTCCACACAGCTTGTTATTTTCCCACCCAACCCCAGGCTTTTCATCTTGCTCACCAGGCTGCTATGGGGGATGGTGCTGAAGGCCTTACTGAAGTCCAGATAGGCCATGTCCACTGCCCCCCCGGTCAGTCACCTGTGTCACCCAATCAAAGAACTCAATTAGGCTTGTCTGGCAAGACTTCCACTTCCTGAATCCATGCTGTCTGGTGTCCTGCAAGCCACTCTCCTCCAGATAATCCACCACCCTCTCCTTGATTAAGGCCTCCATTACCTTTCCCACCACTGACGTAAGGCTGACAGGTCGATAGTCCTCCTTCACCGCCTTACTACCTCCCTTGTGTAAAGGCACTATGTCTGCCTGTTCCAGTCATCTGGCACTCTCCCCATATCGAGGGACAAGTTGACGAGCCTTACCAAGGGTGAAGCCAACTCCTCTTTCAATTCCCTGGTTACCCTGTGGTGTAACCCTTCAGGCCACATTACCCTCTCCACCCTCACTCTATCTAGCTCTGTCCTAACCCTAACCACAGGAAATGGGCTGAGATCCACCCATTTGCCCTCCTTCCCCTTTGACTTTAGTGCAGGTCCCCTACCGTTCTCCTCCTCCATGAATATCATGCTAAAGTACTTATTTAAGGGGGCGTGGCTAGTGCTCAACTAAGATGGCGACATAATCGTGCAGCTCTGTTCGCACGGAGCCAAGAACCTGTAAGTTACTGTTTTCGGGGAGGACTTCTTAGCAGGAATTGAAGGATCAGTGTGTTGAATTCTCGCTTCAGTGTCCGGGGGACTTTGAAAGGAAGTGGACAGCAGTCGACCTTGCTGCGAGTGAAGGAATCGGCCGCCTAATCTGCATGATGCATACGATGGCGCAATCAACGAAGGAGCGAGAGGAGCCCTCAATTAGGGAGATGTTTGCATCGATTATGGCCAGCATAGATACCCTCACATTGGCAGCTAATAATTCAGCCTTTTCAATCCAGCAAATTAATGTGAGAGTCGATGCAGTGGAACAAAAGGCCACTACGCAGGAGGATACACTTCATAATCATTCGGCCCTTATGAGAGACCAGGTGGCTCAGATACATCTTTTACAGGACAAAGTGGACAACTTGGAGAACAGGAGTCGGCGTAATAATTTGCACCTATTGGGCTTTCTGGAGGGTTGTAAGGACGGGAGGGTTTTGCCATTTTTACAGCAAGCATTGCCAGAGATCTTGAAGCTCCCCCAAGGCACCAAGATTACCATGGAGTGTACACATCGCACGTTGCAGCCCAGGCCTGCTCAGGGGGAGTGGCCTCACCCCATCTTAGCTCGAATCCTGAACTTTGCCGAAAAAGAAGCGATACAGGCTAGGGCAAGAGAGTTAGGGCAACTACAGCGGCAGGACCACAAGATCATGATATTTCAAGATTATTCTAAAGAGCTTGCAGCCCGACGTAAAGCTTTTACTGAAGTATGGCGGAAGTTACATGCGATGAGGATCCCTTTTTACTTTGAGGTACCCGGCTACGTTGCAAATTTCAGTAAATGGAACAACTCAGCAATTTACGTCCCGAGACGCTGCCCTGGTCTTTATCACCAGAACCTGCCTGAATGACTTGAGCTCTCAGTCCCCTAGTCAGGCTGTAAGCAACCAGCAACTTCCCATCTCAAAAGCTGACCCTCCAGCTACCTTCCCCCAGCCTGCACCTCTGGTGGGATTAGAACCTAGAAACTCGATAGTCCGGAAGAGACCTCCATCCTCCCCGCATACTAAACAGGGCCATCCGCAGAAGAGGAAGAGTTGTGTCAACACACCGGCCCCTGCCCCTCTCGGAGCGGAGTCTGAAGTACAGATAGAGTATGTTAGCCCCTATTTTGCTCACAACCGATTTTTGATCCTGAGTGATCTTCCCGACGTAGAGGCATGTGAAGTAATGGACAGTGGGGGGGGACACCCGGAATGCAGTCTCCTGGAGGAATCACATACGGAAAGGACCCGACGTGTTGACAGAGTTTCAGCGAGTACCCCACCAGATTTCCAGGCCCCAGGCTTGCCCCCAGACCACTGCTCGGTCCGAGAACCAGAGGAGGAAAAGCAACTGAACATTTCATGAACACTGGGATCTTCTTTTAGTTTAAACTGTTGACTTGTCAGATAAGTATCTGAACTTGCTGTTAGTGCAATGTTGTAATTTTGTGGATGGGAAAAGGTACAGCTTCTTTTGGCCTACTTTTAAGAGCTGACTTCAGGACAGTGGTTTCCTTGCAAAGGTTAATTTAGCCTGGTTACACAGGCTAATGTGTTTAGTTAGGTGGTCTGGCGGCCAGAAGCTGTTTAATGCGTGGGTAACTGCTATGGTCAACTGGAATGTGGGTATATAGACATGTTTCTCAGGGATTATAAGTCGGAGGACTGGGAGCACTCGACAATCTTCCTGTGACAGCTTAGCTGCTCAGGTGTATGTGGCACCCATCTCCGCCCCCCTCTTTACCCTCCCAAACTGCCCTTTTTCCTGTTCAATCTGGATTCCATTGTCTCTTTCTGGGTTTGTATCTCACCCCTTTCATTATCTCGTCCTCCTGAGGGCTCTGCAAGAGGCAGTTAAACTTTTTTTTTTCTGGATCCTGTATGCTTTACTTGGTACCCAAATAACACTAGAGGCAGTACATCAGTTCCTCGGTAATGTGTTATGCTTCTGGCATACTTGGCATTCCTAGCTGGACTCTGCAGCGCATAGAGCTGTAAACTTAGTAGGCCTCACTAGTGTCTCCGGCAAGGATTTCATATGTAATGTTTGCAAATCTTCAGTATAAGGACTGAATGTCTCTAGTGATCACTAAAAAGTTGACTTAGGGGGGATTTCATCTAGCGATATCTGAGGATACTAATACAGTACTGTGCCAAGAACTAAGAGCGAGTCTCCTATTTTGCTAGTATGTCCAGGTTAGCCCTAATTACAAAAGGGGGGTCCTGATTTCCCCATCGATAGTAGAGCAGTAGGCTGGTCCAAGAATCCACTGACAGGACCTATACCCCCCCATTAGAGGGGGTGGCAGGTAGATCCGTATAAAGCTTTAGTAAGTGCAGACTTGTCCCTTTTGCTTCTGTCTCGCTTTCGGATATTCTGGTATACACTTCATAGTAATAGGGTATTTTCTTTCCCCCTGTGAGAAGTATCTGGTTCACCCCACAGGGGCGACAGAACATACCAATGGCTAGGCTTCTAGCCAGTTTAGTCCTACCGCTCTTCCTTTAATAGTTTGTAGATAAGTTAGTTTGTTAATTAGATATAGTGGCAGTATACAGTCTTTGCAGTCCTTATAGTTAACCCTTGCCTGGTACTGGGGGTTTTGTTAAGACTGGGGCAGTGACTCTTAAATACCAAGCCTATAGAAGCACTTAGCTCCTTTTTTAGGTTCTATTTCCACGCTTGGTATATAGTGGAGACCTCAACCAAATGTCTGACATTGTGATGCATATGTGGAATGTTAGGGGGCTAAACTCCCCTATAAAACATAAGAAAGTCCTGGCACACCTGAAACGTAAACGTTCTCAAGTGGCCTTTCTGCAGGAGACGAAGTTCTCTGGGGAGGATCACATCCGCATGAGGAAGGACTGGGTTGGCCAGGGTGCATTCTAATTCCCTGACTAAGAAACATGGGATTCTTATCCTGGTGAATAAGTCTCTCACCTGGATGTTAATCCAGACACGTTCAGACCCTGAAAGCAGATGGGTAATGGCCACTTATAGTACTCCCACCGGCCCACTCACTCTTTGTAATGTATATGCCCCTAATGATGATGCTCCTCAGTTCTTTCATAATCTGGCAGAGGTAGTTCTTGAATTTAACCCCCCGGACTGCCCGTTACTTATTGGTGGGGATTTTAATCTCACCTTGATGCCTCTTTTAGATAGGAATGACGGGGAGAAAGGGGCGCATCTTAGAAGCCAGAAGACTGTACAGCAAATGATGTCTGATCAGGGGCTTGTAGATCTCTGGATATTGTTCCACCCCAGAACAAGAGATTATACATTTCATTTGGCTCCAAACGACTCATACAGTAGGCTGGATTTTTGGCTTGGCTCAGCTACCCTGACTACTAAAACTCTGGATGTCTCAATTTTTCCCTGCTGTATCTCTGATCATGCTCTAGTCCAGCTTCTTGTACACTGGGACCCAGTGACTCCCCCAATTAAGCAATGGAGACTGGACCCACTTCTGGTAAAGGACCCCGATTTTACTCCCTGACTTATTAAGGAGGCTTCTCTTTTTTTAGCTGAAAACCCTATAAGTGATACCTCTGCTTGTACAACGTGGGAGACCTTCAAAGCTACGATGCGAGGTAACATTATGGGGTTTGCAGCTGCTAGACACAGACAAAGGGAAATGCAGCTGCTCACCCTTGAACGGAGATTAGCCGAAGCTGAAAGTATTTTTAAGGTGCTGCCCTCCCCTACCATTCACTCTGCTATAGGCAAATCCATTTTGGCCATTCTGTTTGAAATTAACCAGCTTTTGAATAGGAAAGCTGAAGCTGCTATCCTACATCTTAAACATACCTTTTGGGAAGGGGGGACAAAGGAGGTAAAGTATTTGCATATCAACTACGGAAACAACAGGCTAGCAGATATATCCCAGGTTTGAAAAACACACAAGGGTCACTGTGTACTTCTCCAGGGGATATTAATGAGATTATGTCCTCATTTTATAAAAGGCTATATTGTTCCACCCATGCTGGTCCTAATAGGGATACTCAGGGCTTCTTAGATACCTTAGGCTTGCCTAAGCTGCAGAGTCAGCAAACGCAACTGTTAGATCTCCCTATTTCAAAGGAGGAACTGATGGTAGCCATCCAAGACTTGAAAAAGGGAAAATCCCCGAGAAGTGATGGGTACACTGCAGAATTCTATCAGATCCTGGGCTACACTATTTCTCCCCTTCTAACCCAGGTGTTTCAGGAGGTAGAACTTAAGGGAGCCTTACCGCTCTCCATGCAGGAGGCAATTATAGTTGTAATTCCCAAGAAAGGCAAGGGCCCTACTAATCCGGGGAACTACCGCCCAATTTCACTTATAAATTTGGACAGTAAACTTTATGCTAAAATTTTAGCCTATAGACTCAGCCCGTTGTTGTCTGATCTAATACACCCGCCACAAGTGGGATTTATACCTGGAAGACACAGCTCAAATCACTTAAGAACCCCAATAAATTTGATCCCCCTTGCCAAGTCTCTTCACACTCCCACGGCCGCTATACGGTGGACTTGAAAGGCATTCGACTCCGTGGAGTGGGACTATTGTATATGACTCTTTCTCACTTTGGAATAGGGATACCTTTCTTGCCAGAATAAAAGCTATATATGAAGCCCCTCAGCCAGAGTCAACACAAACTCGATGCTTTCTCATCCTTTCCCATTGGGCAGAGGTACGAGGCAAGGGTGCCCGCTTTCTCCCCTACTTTTTGTGCTGGCGGTGGAACCTATGACTGTGGCTATCCGTAACCATCCAGAGATCAAAGGGTTAACAGTGGGGAATACATCCTATATAAGTTTTATGTATGCTGATGATCTCCTCCTCCTTTTGGAGGATGCATACACTGCTAATCCCCCCCCACTCCTTGCTTTGTTAGAAGAGTTCTCTAAATACTCTGGCTTATGGCTGAACCGGAATAAGACGGAGGTACTCCCTCTCCATGAGCACTGCATTCAGCAGGGGATAGCCGCAGATGATTTAATTTGGGCCTCAGGTGGGATCACGTATTTGGGTATTTTCTTGACCCCATCTCTAGAAACTATCTGGCAAGCTAATGTACAACCCCTTCTTTCCTCCATTAAGACAGACTTCGATAGATGGAGGCTTCTTAAACTCATTCTTGTGGGGAAAGTGGCGGCGGTGACCATGATCCCTGCACCCAAGCTATTCTATCTCCTGATGCACCTACCGATCCCCTTACCTGCACAATGGTTTCAGGGTATTGATAAACTAATTGGGGATTTTCTATGGGAGGGATCCAAACCCAGGTTCAGTCTTGCTAAACTAAGGTCACACTGGCAGCAGAGTGGATGGAACTTCCCATGGCCAGAGGGATACCGCCGTGCCTTTCTCTTGGCACAAACGGTTAACTGGGCCCATTCTCCTTCCCCCCTTTCACCGCAGTGGGTGCAGCTAGAGATAGATATTGTGGGGCTGTGTCACCCCTTATCTCTTTTGGTACAGGGGACAGCCCTAAAAAATCTGGGACTAATGAGATAGGGACAGAACACACTTCCCCCACAGTGTTGGCAGCCAGGGGAAATTGGGTTAGTTTTCATCGCAAACTTAATCTGGATCCCCTTCCTCTTTCCCACGTGCCTATCTGGCAAAACCCAGACATTACCATAGGCGGAGTCGAAATCCTATGGAGACAATGGGTGGCACTGGGTATTACTAAGCTGGGTGATTTGTTGACCCCTAACCACAAGGCCATGCAGACATTTCAATCTTTAAGACAGCAATGGGGTATCCCATCATTGGACTTTTGGAGATATCTCCAGATTAGGGATACCATTCGGCATCTTTAACCCCGTCCCTTGGGCTGTGCCCAAGCTTCGCCATTGGCCAAATGGATACTCTGTACTAAGGGCCTTGCTGGTCAGATATATGCTACTCTTAAAGATACTCTCCCATCTCAATCTGATGCAGCAAGGCTAAGGTGGGAGAAGATGTTGCAGACCCATATATCCTCTGAGGCTTGGGATAGAGCCTGGGTAGATGCACACACCTGGTTCACAGACGCCAAATCCAGACTAATCCAACATAAAATTGCACATTCTTGGTACAGAACTCCAGTCATTCTCCATAAAGCTAAAGTAATAGATCAGGACAATTGCTGGAGATGCCAACAGTCGGGTGGGGACTTAGTTCATGTGCTGTGGAGCTGCCCTAAGATCCAACCCCCTGTGGCAAGAGATACAAGAACTTGCTTCCTGGGTTCTTCAACAGGCCATTCCCCTCTGCCTTCTCTTTTGTATCTTGGGGATCTGCATGGATATGCCTAAATTGTCACTGCTAAGATATAGATGGCTGGCTTTTCTGGCGCTACAAAATAAAAGAGCCATATTATGCCAATGGAGAACCCCTGTGGTTCCCACTGTAGCAGAAATAATGGGGTCCCTGTCTATTCTGGCCAAACTGGACAAGATATCCTATTTACAGAAGTCCAAACTCTCCTCATTTGCAGCCTGTTGGGATCCATATCTTAGATATTTGGGGGGAAAGTCCTTCCACCATCGGGAATAGGGTGATTACCTTCAGTCTCCTCTGCTGGTAGTAACAGGTAGTTTGACAAGGTGGGGTCTTGAACCAAGGTTCTATTATTAAAGCCCTGAGGCCCAGGTTTGTTGTGATAGTACTGGAAATTATACTTGCTGTGATTGAACATTTGTTGACATGTGGAATGTTTAATTCATGAGTACAGATTTAAGCTTGGGATATTTTTTGGTTCCATTACAAGATCAGTCTGATCTTTTGCAGTGCATATGTACACTCTTAGTTAAATTTCTCTGGATGCCATGAAAAGGGACACGCCTGGTGGCAATTATAAAATGCTATTGTACAGGTGTGTATGTCCGGCAATGAGAATGCTCTGATTAGACCCTAAGGTTTCAACGAGTACCCTTTATATGATCAGTACTGGGAGTTTATGGGGAAGTTGTAGTTTACCCTGCTTATTTCCATGCTATGTCTCTGCATTAATATATTGTTTAGTCCACTTGAAATTATAGTAATCTGTATTCCATAAGGTAAAATGTTATGTGTATGTACCCTATTCTTGTGTTATATCCCTTTGCCTTTCCCTTGATTACTGCACTGACACACTACCCCTATAAAAGAGGGTAGGGGGTTATATGTAACTTCAAAACCTGTGACAGTATACTGTATTGTGATTCTATGTTCAGTTTTCCTACATTTTTGGAAAATAATTAAAATTATTACAGCAAAGTACTTATTTAATAACTTTGCTTTTTCATCGTCCCTTTCCAATTATATCCCTCCATCATCCCTCAGCCTAGTAATCTCCTGCCTTGACCTACTCCTCTCCCTCACATATCTGAAAATAAGTTTTATCCCCTCTTTTGCCCTTTTTTGCTATTTTCTCCTCAGTATCTGCTTTTGTCCTTCTGATCTTCTTTCCTGCCAGACTCCTCTTTTCTCTATACTCTTCCTTATCTTCCTCTCTGAGTGTCCTCTTAAAGGTTTTGAAGCCATCCTCCTTTCCTCGACTGCCCCCACAACCTTCTTTGTAAACCAAAGCAGTCTCATCCCCCTCTTGCTCTTCCTAACCTTTTTTGTGTACATTTCCACAGCTTGCAGTACCCCTTCTTTTATGGCCTCTACATGATGAAAGAAAAAATTACTCACCTTAGTAATTGTGTTTCTTCTAATGGAGTCTTGCTGTATTCTGACATTATGCAGTTAGCCTAGCACTTGAACTGCTCTGGAGAGGAAAGAGTTAATTCTGTGCCAGAGCATAGAACGTTGAGCTCAAGCTCGGTTCAAACCTCTGTCTGCTGCATTTTGAAGTGTAACCGTCAGAGTCTTACAAGCTAACACTAACTAACTACCCCTACTATGTGGAAATTGTAAAATTTTTACTAGCCAAAAAAGGCAACCCAATATTTTGGATCCCCAAAAGACTCAAGTCAAGAAATCCAAAACAAAAACTAGGTAGTGAACAAAATAATTACCAAAACATTACCCACTCCCCCTGTCTAAAGAGGGGAGAGTGCTAAGTACACCCCTGAGGTGCAACACTGCACCTACCAGCCCACTTCCCAAAAAACAGGTTCTGAGAGGGGAGGCAGGGAGGAAAGTCAGAATGCAGCAAGACTCCATTAGAAGAACCACAATTACTAAGGAGAGTATTTTTTTCTTCAAACAAAATGAAGTCTTGCTGTATTCTGACATTATGCAGACTACCAAGCAGTACCTCCATGGAGAAGGGTTTCAAACCTGTTTTGGGAACAGGCTCTGCAGTACTGCTGTACCAAACCTAGCATCACTCCTAGCCTGGATATCCAGAGAGTAATGCTTGGTGAAAGTATGGACTGTTTTCCAGATGGCTGCTGTGCATATCTCTAATAAGGGTATATCTCTGGCAGCAGCCAGAGAAGTGGCTGTACCTCTAGTAGAAAGAGCCCCTCAGGCCTGAGGGGGGTACCTTGCCTAGCTTTTCATAGCAGAATTGTATACAAGAGACAATCCACCTGGCAATAGTTCTTTTAGTAGCAGGTTTGCCCTTCTCCACCTCACCATAAGTGAGGAACAACTGGAGGGAGTCAAACCTAAGAGGCTTAGTACGCTCAATGTAGTAGCTAAGAGCCCTTTTAACATCCAAACTGTGTAATCTTCTCTCTCCTGAAGAAGAATGATCAGTGAAGAATACAGGAAGAGAAATGGATTGGTTCAGATGAAAATCTGAAACCACTTTAGGTAAGAACCTCCTCTTGGTTCTAAGGACCACCTTATCTCTATGGAATGAGATAAAATCAGGCTCCACTGACAGAGCTTGCAATTCACTGATATGCCTGATATGTAATAGCTACCAGAAATAGTTTTCCAAGTCAAGTACTTACAGTAAGCTCTGCTGAGGACAAAGGCTCAAAAGGGGGGCTGCATAAGCTGAGCAATGCAAACATTAAGATCCCAAGCAGGAGAAGGATCCTTAAAGGAGGGATTGGTGTGAAGCAATCCTTTGATGAATTTACAGAAAACAGAGTGAGATGCCAGTGAGGAGGGCTTTCTCACTGACAAAAAAGCAGAAACAGCTGACTAGTGTACTTTGAGGGTAGCTGGTCTGAGGCCTAGACCATTAAGATGAACCATGTAATCCAGAACAGTAGACAAGTCAACAGCATCTGGGGATATATGTTTCTTGGAACACCAAATGCAGAACGTTTTCCATTTGGAATTATAAGTTTTTCTGGTGGCAGGTTTTTGAGAGGCTTTGAGAATGTCCAGAACACCTTGAGACAGATGCAAATTTGCATATTATATCTCTTCAAGAACCATGCCTTGAGATTGAGAGATCAAAGGTTGGGGTACCAGATCCTCCCGTGAGAGGAGATTAACAGGTTGTGATTCCTGGGAAGAGATAAGGGAAGATGGACTGCTAGGGACAGCAACAAGGGATACTAAGGCTGTCTGGCACAGTCTGGAGCAATCAGGATCACCTTACAAGATTGTGACCTTATCTTGACCAGGACTATGAACAGTAGAGGAAAAGGAGGAAAGGCATATAGAAATTTCCCCTCCCAATCCAGAATTAGAGCATCCAGAGGTACTGAACCCAAGACTGGGGGTCTGCAACAGAAGAAAGGAAGTTGGTGATTGTCTGGGGCTGCAAAGAGATCTCTCTGGAGTGCCCCACCTTGAAAAAATCACTTTTAACACTAGGGGGTCCAGGGACCATTCATGATGGCACTTGGAAATCCTACTCAATACATCTGCTAGAACATTGTCCTTCCCTGGAAGGTGGACTGCTATCAGAGAGGTCTGTAGAGAATAAGCCAGGGACCATAATTTCATGGCTTCTGTGCACAAGGCCATAGACAGAGTGCCTCCCTGCTTGTTGATGTACTACACGGTGGTGGTGGTGTCTGTCCTGACCTGAACCACCTTGTTCTGTGCTGATTCTGAGAAGACTTGCAGAGCCAGCTACACTGCCCTGAGCTCCAGAAGATTGATGTGGAGAACATGAGGGGACCACACTTCCTGAGCTGTGAGAGCTCCCAGGTGAGCTCCCCACCCAAGGACAGAAGCATCCATGGTAAGAACCACAGAATGAGACTGAGTGATGAATGGGACTCCTTGCCTGAGGTTGTCCTAAACCAGCCACCACTGGAGAGCCTGGATCAAGGTCTGAGTCACTGGAATAAGCTTGGTTAGAATATCTTTTTTCTGAGACCAAAAAGCCCTCAAATAAAACTAGATGTCCCTCATCTGAAATCTGGCCCCTTGGACCACTGCAGTGGAAGCTGCCATGTGGCCCAGGAGTTGAAGGAAATGCCTTTCTGGTCAAGACACCAGAAGGTGGAAAGAGGAAGCCAGCTCTATAATGGCCTTTACCCTTGCCTGAGGGAGAAAGGATCTTGCTTTGACAGTATCCAATTCTACCCCTATGAAGGTTAAGAGTTGTACTGGCTCAAGAACTGATTTGGGAAGATTGAGGAGGAATCCTAGAGAAGTGAGCAATTGTTGGGTCACTTGTAAATCTGACTTGACTTGGCATGGAGACTGACCCACTATGAGCCAGTCATCCAGGTACGGGAATATGGAGATGTTTTGTCTCCTTAGAAAGGCCACTACTACTGCTAGGCATTTTGTAAGCACCCTTCGAGCTGATGTTAGGCCAAAGGGCATTGCTTTGAACTGGTAATGGCCTAAAGGCAGTTCGAACCTGAGGTACTTTCTGTGGGAGCACCTGATGGGAATGTGAACGTAGGCATTCTTTAGGTCCAGGGAGGCTAGCCAGTCCCCTGGCCTTAGAGAGGGAAGAATTATTTCCAGAGTCACCATTCTGAATTTTGGCTTTAGTAGGTGCTTGTTTAGGTATCTTAAGTCTCGGATGGGCCACCACTCCCCTGTTTTTTACGGGGTAAGGAAATATCTGGAATACAGAACTTTGCCCCTGTGAAGTGTAGGAACTTTCTCTATGGCTCTGAGAGCCAACAGAGGTGAAACCTCTGCCTCTAGGGCAATGGTTTCAGAGATGTTTGCAGGTGGAAAGGAACTAACCTTCAGCTTTGGAAATTTTTTGAAGCTGAGGGCCAGTCCCTAGCTTACTACCTCCAGGACCCATTTGTCTGAGGTAACAGAGTTCCAGTCCTGGAAGTAGTAAGCCAGTCTGCCTCCTACAGGAATTGGGGAGTCAACCCAGGCTGACACATCAGGGTGTCTGCTTGGCAGGAGCCTTAGGCTGAGAGGAGGATACAGCCCTGCTCATCCCCCTTCTGCCTCTCCCTCTGAAGAACCCCCTCTGGGGAAAAGGAGAGGAGGCCCGTGCCTGGTAGAAAGGTCTGTGAAAAGGCCTGCCCCTTCCCCTAGCCTGCTGTTTCTGAGGAGTTGCCTGCCTTTCCTTGGCCTGTGCACTCCTGTAGGTGGTCCTATACTCATCCATCATTTTCATATAATTCTCTGTCTGCTCCCCAAACAGAGAATTCTCAACAACAGGGAAATCCATGGCCTTAGCCTGGGTGTCCTGTGATAGGCTAGTACATCTGAGCCAAGCCAGCCTCCAAAGAGCCACAGATGTAGCCATGACTCTTGATGACACATCACTGGAGTGCACAGCAGCATGAAACTGGATTTTTGATGTCTCAGTCCCATCAGCAGCCACCTCCTCCAGCTCCTTGGCAAGCTGGGGGGAGGCCTGTTTAGCCAGTTCCAGAACAGTGTCCCATCCAGACTTTTGGTACCTGGCTGTGTAGGCCATATAATTAGCCTGCCTGAGTCCCAAGGAAGATGCCATGTACTGTTTTTTAGCCATGGCATCCAGCTTACTGGAGTCTTTATCTGGGTGTGTGTGAAGCCAAGGGTATGTTAGCCTTATCCCAGGCTGCAGCCTGCATGACCCCAACATGGCTGCATTGCTGGTACAAGTACTCCGTACCTGGGCCTGACAACATATACCTCTTGTCTATTCGTCTGTCCACAGGAGGTAAAAAATTTGGAGTCTTATGTAACTTCTGTGTCTGTTTCCCAAAGGATTTGTGAAGGGGAATAGACAATCTCTTAGACTATGGGATGTCCATCATCTCCACATAGTCAGGCTCCTCTTATTCCTCGACAGCTTCATGTAGTGAGAGCTGGAGGGTTTCTGCCACTTTTTTGTAGAACATAAAGTGGGAAGGGGACTCATAAAGCCTAGGAGGGGAAACACCAGAAGGTCTGTCTCGGGAGATGTTCGGTTCTATGGGCTCATCCAGACCTTCCACACCATCATCATCATCATCATCATCCCCCTCCAAATAGGTTCATAATAGTCTTCAGAAGAATAATCCTAAACCGGAGGAACCGATCAAAAAGAACGGAGTGATTCAACTATGCTAATCGCCTTGGCAATTTCTTCAGCAGTTGGACGATGCAGTTCGGGATCCGAACCGGCCAATTTTTCTTTCTTTTTCCTTTTTGCCAGAACCGACCCCTCAGGATTGACTCTCCGTTTGCCAGAGGGATTCTCGCCCAGGTCAGTGGGCACTCCCTCAGGTTTTGTCAAAACCGAACCAGGCTGGCCATCCGGGTCAGCGGACTTCTCGGCCTACTTTTCCCTAAGCCTGACCACTCTTTTATCCAGGGTGGCTTTAGGGAAATTTTTACATATTTGGCAGTCTTACTCTAGGTGGTCAAAACCCAGACAATAAACACAGGTGGTGTAGGGAGCAGCCTTAGCAAAGGCCTCCCCACACTCACTGCAGTGTTGAAACCGAGTGGGCCCGGTTTTTCTCTTGGGTTTCTCAGACACAGCCATCCTATCACTTACCCTTCTTATGGCAACAGCCAGGCAAGACCCCCTTATTGGTTTCTAACCGTGTTACAGGTGCTTGAAGAAACCAATGAAACACGTTTTTTTTAGATCCAATAAGGACCGGTACCTCACACCAATATCAACTAAAGGAAAAAAAGATACAGACAACCGGTTCAGCCGAACCCGTTGAAAAACTGTATTCTTCACAATTTCCTCACGATTTTCAGAACTAGTCTGCTACCTATGTACTTACTGTATCGCAGGCAGGAATCTGAACCAAAACAGCGAAAACAAATGTCGGTATAACTGACGTTTTAAACCGGACCGAATCGTTAGTGAAGGAGAAATCTCCAGAGCAACTGTTCAGTTAGGCGGAGTAAAGAATCTGATGGTTACACTTCAAAGTGCAGCAGACAGAGGTTTGAACCAAGCTCAATCTCAACATTCTATGCTCTGGCACAGACTTAATTCTTTCCTCTCTGGAGCAGTTCAAGTGCTGGGGCTAACTGCATAATGTCAGAATACAGCAAGAATGACTTCATGTTGTTTGAAGCTAATGTTACAGTTAATAAATTCACATACAATTGTTCTACCCCAATTTTCCAGCTAAGTATATGATGCCTGTATGAATGTTTTTGTATATTCTTATATTTGCCTCATAGAAAATGAATAAATAAAATTAAAAAAAAAATCTATGCCACCCATTTTGTTCTGAGACCAATTTAGTTCCCATGCACTGCATCATAATTAGGATCACTGTTGGGGTAGTCTTTGAAGTTCTGGGAAATAAGATAGTAACTTCTTGTTATTTAATGCTTCTGATATATTTCTGTATTCTGTGCTTCAAAGGCCTAATCATGTGACAAGTGAAAAGTTTTGGACACAACCTCCAAAGAGCATACACTACAAAGCTAATGTTGCAGTTAATAAATTCCCCAAAAAATTGTTCTACCGCAACTTTCCAGCTGTAGAATGTCTGACTGACTGCAGTGTTTGAAAACATTGCACCTTTCACATTTGTACTTGCCTTTTGGTTAAGAGGAGCAAGTTAAGGAATCTTGCTTCTGTATTGTTGGAGATAAAGCAGCTGTGAACCAGCTTATCATGAGTCTCTGAGCACAAGAGAGGTCCCAGAATACTGGGTTGTGTGATCCCACTCCACAAGAATGGCAGCAGAGAGGAGGCAGGGAACTACAGAGCAGTCAGTCTTACCTCAGTAGTGGGTAAGATTATGGAGGCACTCCTTTAGGAAAGGATAGTGCAACACCTGGAATCCATAGGAACACAGGATCCAAGACAGCGTGGGTTTACAACAGGAAGGTCCTGTCAAACTAATCTCATAGATTTCTTTGAATGGATAACCAGAGTGGTGGACCAAGGGGGTGCAGTTGATGTCACCTACCCTGACTTCAGCAAAGCATTCAAAACTATTCCACATAGAAGATTGATTAATAAGCTGGATAGGCTCAGGGTGGGTCAGATGTTGGTCTACTGGGTGGCAAACTGGTTGGCAGGCAGAAAACAGAGAGTGGTTGTAAATGGTATATAGTCAGAAGAGATGCAAGTCACAAGGGGTTACCTCAGGGGATCAGTCCTGGGACCAGTCCTCTTCAATAGCTTTATCAATGACATTGCAGGTGGACTGGAGGATAAGGTTTGCTTATTTGCAGATGACACCAAGATCTGCAACAGAGCAGATGATCCAGTTAGTGAGGGCAAAAATGAGAAGAGATCTGGAAAAACCTGTCAAAATGGTCAGAAGAGTGGCAACTGGGGTTTAAAGCAAAGAAGTGCAAGATCATGCACATTGGGAAGAGAAAACCTGAAGCTACCTATATGCTGGGAGGAGAGTTACTGGCAATCACAAGGGAAGAAAATGACTTGGGCATCATCATCACAGATGACCTGAAATCATCCAAGCAGGCCACTAAAGCAGTAGGTAAGGCTAGAGGAATGTTGGGGTGTATTAGTAGGGGTATCACAAGTTGAAAGAGGGAGGTAATAATCCCTCTTTACAAGACACTGGTTAGGCCCCATCTGGAGTGCTGCATGCAGTACTGGAGGCCGTACCTGCATAAGTACATTAACAAAATGGAGGCAGTCCAGAGAAGGGCAACCAAAATGGTGCAGGGACTGCATCAGAAAACATATGAGGACAGATTAAAAGAGCTCAATATGTATACCCTAGAGCAAATGAGGGAGAGAGGTGATATGATCAAAACATTCAAACATTTTAAGGGCATTAACAAGGTGAAAGAGTCTATCATGTTTAGTCTTTTGGATGAGATGTTAAACCGAGGTCCCATCTGCCTGGATTGATGGTAGTTCAGGTGGATGTTAAAGATCCCATGGCACTTATCAAAAAGAATAGGGGAGTTTTTATTGTAATAATCAACATAGAAAACAAAACTTCAAAAAATCATTCTCCATTCACATAATCAGCCAAGAAACAATCATCTGCATAACTACACAATCTATCATTCTTAGAACATAAACATTGTCCATGTGTTAACATAAGTTATGCAAAATCAATATATAGAGAAATCACTTTTGCATCATACTAACTTAGTAATTATTACCTCATTTAAACTTGATAAAATGAAGAAAACCTTTCCACCATTTTAATAATGTATCAGAAGTTACCCTTTTAGCATCCTGAAAATATATTCTTGAAAGTTCCTTATTTATCAAAACACTCACACAGGAATAAGGCATTTTCTTCTGATAAATAACCCATTGACACCTGGCTTGCCATAAGTAAAATCTTAAACATCCCAGGAACAAAGAAAGCGTTCCTTCATGAAAACTAGATAATTTAACAGGATAACAACCTAAGATCAAAATTTCATATGACATATAGTTGAGCCACTTAAAACCCCATAAGTCTGCTAAAAATGCCCACAAACCCACAGCATAAGAACACTTAAGAAAAAAATGTTCCATTGACTCTTCTAAATTTATACAATCTAAGTATGCACACTGTCTTTCTTCTAATGCCTTATATTTAGCATTACCTCTGACATTCAGGTGACCATAAAAGATCAACCACTGAGTTTCCCATTGTGATTGGGGCAACCTAAAATCATTCAACTGTGCCAAAACTTTATGATTTAGAGCCACCAGACAATTCTTAAAACATGGCTCAGGAGGGAGTAGCTGAAGCATTATCAACCCATAGAGTTTCTTCATGCAGTTGTTTAGTATTGTTGATTTCTGAAGTTTCCATTTAAATAATTTTTGTGCCGTAGGCCTAAAATATTGTGGAATATAAATGTGACAGTTTAATTTAAGGGCCGAAATGTGCCAATTCTTAAAATATTTACCTAAAGTCCTTAAAGTCCAGGAATCCTCTGCCCTAGATTCAGCTACTAAACCATTTTTGACTGAATTCATAATAAACAAAGAGTGTACAAAAACCACCGGGTCTATCATGCCCAGACCTCCCGCTTTCTTTTGTAGGTACATGTAGCCCCTCTTCACAGGATTTAACCTATTTCCCCAAAGCATTTGAAAAAAAAGGCTGTATAATTTGGTTTCAAGGCGTACCGGTAGTGGAAAAATCATGGCAACATACTGCACACCAGGAATAAGAAACTGTTTAATGATCTGTATTCGCTTCAATTTTGTCAACTTCCACCATTTCCATATATTCACCTTGTTCTCTATCCTTTGAAATGCAAGCTCCCAGTTATCCATTGGCAGATTCTGGGGACCAAAAAGTAATCCCAAAATTTTCAATGGATTCCTAGAAATATAGGTGCCCTCCTGCCAAACCTCCTTAGGGCTTACTGATCCAAGAAATAAACCCTTAGTTTTCAATAAATTCAATCTTGTGTTTTGGTCTTTTAATGTAGAGATTTGTGTAGAGTAGTCTAATTGAGAAGTGTAGGCTATGGTTGTAAGTCTCTGCAATTGCTGTCTAAGTCTCAAATATTGTAAAAACTTATAGTTTCTTGTTCTAAACCCCTGCTTAAACCAACTCCGTAAGTCCGCCTTTGTATCTAACCACCAAACCCCCAAATCTGCATACAAAAAGGCCACTGATAGCCTAGCTCTTAACATATTTTTGACCCCAGATTGTATAACGGGCAAGCTTAACATTGAATTGTTCAGTTTCCACCTAATTTGTTTGCGCTCTGGTACGTCTGACTGCGAAAAATGACAAATTAGGAAAGAATGGTCAGAGAATTCACAAGGGAACATTTTAAAGGAGGCCACCTGCATATTTGGAGAGACTAACATATAGTCAATTAGAGTAAAACATTTTCCTTTATTAAAGGAAAATCGAGGTCCTGTGGGCAAATAATTATTGCAATTCACAAGGCTAGCAGTTTTAATGATATTGCCCAAAGCATTGGAATCACAATAAATTTTCTTTTTTTTTGAGGAATCCTGATTAGAGCAGTTAAAATCTCCTCCCCATAAAACCCTAACAGTCGTCAGCAAAAATGGTTGAACCATTTTTAAACAAGTTACCCTACCTGCTTTAGTTTGAGGGTTATAAATGTTTATAAATTGAAAACAAAAATCCTTCCATTTCCCTTCCACTATTAAACCCCTCCCCGGATAAGGTCAATCAGATTATGTAACTGAAAGGAAAATGAAGCAAACACAATTCCTACTCCATCAGCCTTGTCTTCACCAAAAGACCAAAAGGAAGGGCCCCAAAACCACTCCCTTTTGAAAGATACCAGCTGATCTATTGAATGCATCCATGTTTCCTGCAAGAAACATACTGACAAACGTTGTTCATCAATATAGTGAAAAAGGGCCTGTCTTTTAACTGTATTCAATAAACTATGTGTATTGAGAGAACCCCAATTCAGACTCATACATGTTTATGTTAAGGGCCTTTTATTTCTTTCTCTTTTCCTTTTTTTTTCTCCTTATAGTTGTCCACTGGTTGAGACCTAGTGGAAAAAGTAGATTTTTGTGAGTCTGAATCCACCAAATCCATCTCAGTATCCCCCCACGGGGTGAAAAGGGCAGCATAAGAATTGCTAGTTTCAGTCAGAGCCACGGAAGAGGTTTTTTTGGGGTGCAAGTTCCTTGATGATCTTCTTTGGGGTAAGGCTAACTCGGGGCTACCCACTGTAACCTCCTTACCTACCCCTGCCGTAACTAATTCCGTATAACACACCGGGGGAATTTGTAAGGGATCAGGGGGGCCCATAGTGGCCTTTACAGGTGGCACTTTACCTAAGACAGTACCTTGCCCAGTACTCTTAGCTATTTTAAAAACCCCGCTGACAGGCAAAATCTTCTCACCTACTTCCCCTTTTATACTGCAAGAATTACCTGTTACAGAACCGCTATTCTTCTTGCTAGAAAGGAGAGAGGAAGGGTGCGATGAGGGGGATGATAGATCTACTGCCCCTTGAGCTTTCTGAATAAGAACGTCAGATTGAGAACCAGAAGAATTATTCCTGGCTGCCCACGGGCAAACCCGAAACACATGACCCTTTTCTTCACACAAATCACAGCAAGACTGGCTAGTACAAAACATAGTTAAATGCCCCACTTCCCCACAATTATCGCAATGAGGTTGGTCGCATACACTGGAAAGGTGTGTCCTAGCTCCACATTTGTAACATGCACGAGGTTGTCCACTATAGAAACACACTCCCCTGTCCCTGTCAAGCAAAAAAGAGTTAGGAATGTGTTCTATCCCTGCCTCCGATTGTTTCAATTTAATTTTATACTTCCACCCCCCTGTCCAGAATCTTTCTGTGTCCAAAATAGGCTCTGGCTCACTTAAAAACTCACATTTTTGGGACAGCCAGAAAGTAATATCCTCCACGTGGACCCCTTCATTCCTGAACATGACTGTAACAAATTTGATCAAAGGCTTTGACAAAGGAATGACCAAAAAAGGGGTCCACGCAGGGGAAAACTTAACCTGTCCGTACCTATCCCAAAAGAGATCTAAGGCATGAGGTGTTCTAAAACTGATATCAAAATTGTCCTCTCCCGAAATATTAATGAAAGCATAAACATCCTGTGGAGTGAAATGAAGAGAGTCTTTTAGTAGAGTTTTTCCAACTTAATGTCTATCCGGTCTGACCTCCAACCCTCTTTTGTAACGCAGTCGTACTGCATTACGTCGAGAGTGCAACTTCTCTTATTGAAGTGGAAAAAAGTTCTGACATTAGTGGCTTTTTGATTGGGGGGGGTTCACTTGCAATAAATCTTGGTCTGAACTGGAAGGCGCCTGTATTGGTGGTTCCAACTTCGATTGGGGTGGTGCAGATAAAGAGGATAATTTCCCTGGTATCAAAGTTTCAAAAGAATTCTGTATTTCCTGAGGTTCCACTTGTGCTTTGCTCAAACCCGTCTTTGCCTCCAGCCCCTACATAGCTGGTTTCCACTCAGGGGAATGCTGTGAAAGCGATGACTTGGGGTCCCAGAGAGGGTCAGGCTTCCAGACACCTGATTCAGCCTGCTGCCAGCCTGCATCCCACAGGGCCTGCTGAGGGGACCAGTCGTCCCTAGGAGCTTTATCCAGTACACAATGAGGTTCTGTCCCCCAGATTGCTTAACTTCAGAAATAGCCTGTTTTGAGGCCAGCTTGTTTGGGAAAAAAAAATCCGTAACCCCCTCTTGTGAGTGTGCTGAGGACTGGTAAGTCACCTCTGCTTGCTCTATTAGATCCATATTTAAATCTTTTTTGAAAACAAATCCGGTCAATTTGCTCAAGGGAGCAGTCTCTGCCTGGATAAAGGCAACACTGGAAAAACCCGACAGCTTAGCCGCTGTGCTAATTTTGGGAGTGCCCTCCTGCAGTGAATCATCAGCTGCAGGGCTAAGCTGTAAGTCTATGTGCTTTAACTGGTCATTACCAGCCTGTATCAAAGTTCTTTGATCCATCTCTATCCCCGATGTTCTGAAGGAAATATCCTTCATAGAGCTGCTCCCCTCGGGACATGCAGCTCTAATTAATTCTTTGTGGGGAACGTCAAAACTCTCCTTACTGCTGTCAGCGCTAGGTTTGCAGCGAGGAAGAGGCACTGTGCTGGGCTGCGCAACCGCATGCCGCTGTATTGCAATTTCAGGTGTGCAAACTGCCTCAGTTTCATTTTTATTCACCATACTCGGTTGTACACAGAATAAAGACTTATTACCTGGATTTTGCATTTTTTTCAGGTCCAAAGCCCCTGTATTCCAAGCTTCACTCTTTGCATTGCTCATTTGTCCCCTCGCAGAGACAGCAACCTGAGGTACTAACTCGCATCCAACCTGGTTCTCCGAAACAGCTTCAGAGTCGGAAAATTCCCCATCAACCGCTATAGCATTCAAGCATCGCACACTCCCATTATCCTGCTCAGCCGTTTCACTGAGTGGTAATTCTGTTCTCACAGAGTGAAGTGACCAGACTGACCTTGCATTCTCTGAGGTAGGTAAGGAAATATCCGTATTTAAAACCGACGTTTGTACTGAGTCCTCCCAGCGCACTGCTGCATCATGAAATTCCAAATCAGAACCTAAATCCTCCGTTGCTAACGTTAAAGCCTCTGATTTACCCAGAGCAGGAGCAGAGGCCAGCTCTCCCACTCTACCGACGTCCTCCTCCTTCACAAGTCCACTGCGAGTGGCCATCTTGGAAATGGCCTGTCCCCCTACTGGCTGCAACACAGCAGCAGAGTAGGGGAATTTCCCCGGTGTCCTGGCCAAATTTCCCTCATTCACTAAAAATACCACCAACAGCTTAATCTGATTCAAGATCAGTTGGCATTCATCTGTATCCCCCTCCCCCGGGTCGTGCCTGAAACTAGGAAGGATTTGTCTAGTGCACTTACCCAGTCAACAAAAACTAAATAAATAAATAAATATAAGAAATATAGCAAGACAAGAAGACACAGCATGAGAGTAGAGGGAGGCCGACTGAGGGGTAATGTGAAGAAGTTCTTTTTCACAGAAAGGGTGGTGGATGCATGGAACAGCCTACTTCAGGAAGTGGTGGATAAGAATACAGTGCAGGGCCTCAGACAGGCATGGGATAGGCATAAGGAAGCAATACAGATGAGTATGAATAAATAGACCATTGACAGAGTAAAGGCCTATGGCACATTCATGAGGTAGAAAAAATGAGCAGACTGGATGGGCCTTGCAGTCCTTTTCTGCCATCAACTTCTATGTTTCTACATTTCTATTCAGATTAGGTGCTCTAGAAAAGGAAATCCAAGGCTACTCACCTAGTTCTTCAGCTAGTTTAGTATCATCTAGCAACATGGGCCAGAATTTCTTTACTATACTCCCAATCTGGCCAGAGAAGCTGGTTCCTTTTTACTACAGTGGAGCCCTGTTATAAGCACATCCTAAATGCCAAGCAAAAATGTTATAATAACCAAGATGTTCTTATAAGAGGGCTACATTGAAAACAATGGAAATCTATGCAAAATCTGTGGTTAACATGATGAAACTGGGCTCAGACTACATTTTAGAGAACTCATTATTAAAAGTAGCATAATATAGCTTTTTAAAAGCACTCTTACACAAATAGTTAAGAGTCTTGTGAAATTCATTCAGTGTCTCACCTAACTATGAAGTAATATGTGTTGCCTTCTTCATAAGGCATCTTTCTCACATCCATTCCCTACTTAAATGATTGTTAATGAGGAAACTAGAGGATGATTCAGCCCTGGCTTAGCACACTCTGAGGTGATAATAACCATCTACCACTACCTCCTACAAAAACTGTTCTTATAAACAGGCTTTATTGCCATTGAAAATGATGGGGGGAACACTGGGACATTCAAAAAATGTTCTTATAAACGGGATGTTCTTATAGCCGATGTTCTTATAAGAGGGCTCCACTGTACTTGGAGTCTATTTGAGGGTTAGGAAATAGTCTCTGTTGAGGGATTTTGCTTTGTTGAGTGCATCTGTTAAAGCTCCCTGACTGTAGCCTCTCTCCAGAAATCAATGGTTATGTTCAGCGGCTTGTGTAAAGAAATCTGCCTCAGTGGAGCAATTTCTGTGTAGCCGAAGATTCTGGACAAAGGATATGGAGTTTTTCAGTGTCTTTGGGTATACACTGTCATCTCTCAGAAGACTACTGGTAACTGTTTGGAGCCTAACCTCTGAACATAATTCTTACAAAAATAAATCCCAATATGTGCAGAAGTCATCAGTAAGTGATCCAACCCTGGATATGATGGGCCATTCTCAGTTGGGGGGGGAGGGGGTAAGGTTTTTATGTACCTTGGGAAGTATGCAAAATGTGTGTATGTTAGGAGATCTGACAAAAAGAAATTCAAGTCCATCAAAATCTGTCAACAGGGACTCTCTCCTTACCCCAAAACAGACTGCCAGTACTGAAAAGGAACCTATGTTTTGTCACTGAGTTTAACAGCCTCTCTGGTCAGATTGGGGTATAGTACATCAGTTCTGGCCCATTTTTCTCAACTATGCTAAACTAGCTGAAGAAGTACAGTAGGTGAGTAACCTTGGATTTCTTTTTCTAGAGCACCTAATCTGAATGATAAACTGGTTCACAGATGCTTTACCTCCAGCAATATAGAACCAAGATCCCTTAACTTGCTCCCCTTAAATCAAAAGACATATACAAATGCGAAAGGTGCTATGGGCCCTATGCACCAATGGGGCATAGGTATGCGCAACATGTGAGTATCCTGCCAATGGAGCTGTGCACCCGCAGACAGGTGCACACCAGCGGCATTCACCACCACATGCCGCCTGTCCATGGTCCTGCTGTCCGGTGTCCAGCAGTGGATATGTTACATGGTGGGGCATGCATTGTCAGTGCGCCCTGCAGATGTCCAAGGGCTGGCGGCTGTGGCGGGTGGTAGGAGAACAATGCCACCGAGCCTCTCCACTGGCACTGAAGCAGTGCAGTGGGATGGGGGGGCAAGTCTACTGGCAGGGGGGAACAGTGAAACTGGTAGTGGGGAGGGGGTGTTGACATGTGGTGCTGCTGGGGAGGGGGTAGAAGCCTTGTACCAGTGCCCTTGAGAGGGGTAGCGGTGTTGTGTTTGTGTGGGGGGGCACCACACTCACCACTCTGTGCTGGGGAAGGTGGGTGGCATAGGGCAGCCATCTCCTGTGATCCTGGAGGGTAGGTGGATTGTTCACACTGTCCTCCAAGGTATGCATGGGCATGTAAGGGGTTTATGATAGGGTTCTCCCTGGTGTACCCTGTGCTGTCTATGCACCCCTGTGGTCAGCACTACATGCCTTAGTGCATGGTGCATAATGCCGGACTGCCCATCACCCACCCCCAGCACGTTGCTCCTCACGCAGCTGGGGGTCTGGGCACATGCCTCCCCCTTACAACATCCCATGCAGGGGGTGTGTAGGGTGTGGAATGGTTGCATACCCCAAATATGCATGCGTAGCCACTCTGCCCCATTAGTCCATAGGGCCTAATGTTTGTAAATACTGCAGTCAGTCAGATACACTATAGCTGGAAAGTTGCAGTGGAAAGTACAGTTGCATAAGAACTTACCATAACAGTAGATCTTCAAGAGAATCTCTTGCAGCAGGTCATAAAATGTCAGAATATCCAGCTGCAGGCATCATTTCCTCTGGATGATTTCTCAGCAGTCAACCTGGAACCATCCCCAACAGCCCCATGTGTTGCATCCTGGCACATATAAAAGGGAGTGGTTCAGAAACTCCTCTGTTCTTTTCCACCTCAGTGACCGAAATGAGAATATTATCCAGCCAGCCTCCAAAGGGCACCGAGGAGGAAAAGGGAGCAGCCTAATTTTGATGAAAACAGGAGCATGTCACTCTCCTGAAGCAGGAAGCAAGGTGGATGGAGGGAGGGGCATCATGACCTGCTGCAAGATATTCTCTTTAAGATTCACTATTACATTAAGTTCTTATGCAACTGTACTATCTTTTTCAAGGAAATCTGTTGCAGCAGGTCACAACATGTAGGAATGAGTCTTGTGCAGTTGGGAGACAAAAAGAGGATGTAGAAGAGCTCACTAAAAATTTTGGACAACAGGTCTTGTAAGATCACTAGACCCAAACTGGTAGGACACAATGTCCAAACCATAAAGGACGGGCAAGGTATGAATCGTAGACCCGAAGGTCGCCTACCAAATTTCAGTAGTTGCTAAGCTGCCAAGTCATGCCACTGAAGAGGCAATGTCTCATGCAGAGTGAGGTGGCATAATGCCCGGGCACAAGAGTAGTATTATATTTAGCACAAAAATCTAAAGCAGACCAGCTCTGAAGGGGGCAAATACTACTGAGAAATGGAATTGTTCATGGTGCCTTAGGCAAAAAAAAAAAAGAGGGACATTAATGTGCACATTAGATGGTAACATAGATGAGTGGAACCCAAAGGGCTATGGACACCCAAGAAATAAATACAAAGCATCCCTGGAGAAGCAGGGTTCTGCAGAGCACTTAGGCTACTTGTAGAGATGGAGAGGAACTGAAGCCCGATACTGGTAATGGGAGACAGACAGACATCAAATAGGTATAGAATTACCACCTATCTCAGTAACAGAAGAGGTAGAAGCTGGAGCACATTAGTGCATGTAAGTCTGACATATGTCTAGCTGATGTAAACTCTACCCAAAAACAAATAAAAAAAGGTTACCTATGAGATGCACCGCAGCCTACTCACAGCCATAGGCATAAAATGGGTAGAGAGAGTTTATCTGGATACAGTGAGTGAAGATCACAGGAGGTACCTGCGGTACCCTATGGTAGGTGAGGAGGAAACCACATAAGATGGTAGCCCACGCCTCAGGGTAGGCAAGGGTTGTCACCTACTGGGGTTATGTGAAAGGCAATAAACACCTGACAAGCACATTTGCTTAGGAGAATATGAGGTACTCATCTGCTACAGAGAGTAATCCAGGATGTTGTGAGGCAGGCTCACATATGTACCAGTCATTGATCCACTGCCTTTATAGTAAAACGTGCCCCCTTGCAGGGACAGAAGATCCCAAGGGAAGGACCTCAAGCTGCCCTTAATATTACCCTTATTAAAAGGTGGGGAGGGAGGAACTAGGACAACAAAATATTGTCGCAGCTGACTCCATACATGACTCAGCTCTTGAGGTGAAATGAGAATCACAAAGGTGTGACTCTGAGAAGTTTCAATAGAATCCCCTGTATGAGGGGGAAGGGGTGACAGGAATAAGAAACATGACAGCCCAACAGTAATAAAGGTGTATAGCCTCCTTATTACTAGGTTACATGGTCTGAGTGAAAGAGAGTGAGGTGGGAAGGTTCCCCACGGAGAGAGAAAGAGGGCAAGCTTGAGTCGACCCCATAAAGGGAAGACTTCTTTGACTACCCTTTAGAGGATGTCTCACTGTGGTACCAGAACCCAAAGGTGGACAAAAAAGGGTGAAAAAAGGAGGTTAGGTTCTGAATTACTGTTAAACTTCCCCCTAGATGAATTGCCTGGTACCAGACATTGAGCGCCCCACCGTACATGGTGTTGGAAGGAAAATAATCCTCCTTGGCAGGTCAGAGAAAGGAAAACCAGGCACACTGGGTGACACTGTATCATCACCCAGCAGAAGGAGGCCACCCACGTGGTGGACTCCACTCCTGGGGGTCAGGACTCTCGGTGTGGAGAGAGAGGTATTTGCAGGCAGGGCATGTGAAGGTCTGAAGGAAGCAGGAAAAACAGGACACAGCAGAAGCAGGAGTCCTAAGACAGTCACCACTGAAGGACCTGGAAAGTGGGGGTGGATATTGCACTCATTGGGCCTTCTGCAATATTTTCCTGTGTAGACAGGCATAGTGAGGAAAAAGCTGCTTTTATATGACCCAGGAGTCACAGGGACTCTCTGTTAGAGACTCAACTTCGTCCAGACAGCCTGACACCGAGTGATCAGCAGAGGCCGTTCAAGTGTCCGCCAAAAAGAGTGGGACCATGGAAGGATCCAGAATGGCTCCCTGAAAAAGAGGATGCAGGGCATATGAGATAGGCATGTATTCAACCATCACAGAGATGAGGCCAGTCATTCAATTAATAAAAGACAGGTTTCAGAATACCAAAGTATAAAAACCGACCCAAGGGCAGGGTCCATTGTGAAGACAGAAGACCCTTGGGGGTGAAGGGGATACATCCTGCACTGCAAAAAAGGGGGTTCAGTGGTATCAGAGGGAGCCCCCCTGAGGTGTATTCATACTTTGCCAATGGGGAACTGTCCCAGTAGGGGAACTAAAAGGAAAGGGTGCTTAAGGAGGCATGAGCAGTACTCTAGGTGCAGGAGGTATGGATGCATTGTATTATGTATAAGATAAGGCCTCCTTGAGGCAACTTACTACCAACTCATATCATGCATTGCTTTAGCTACCAATTGTATAGGTCTTAAAGAGCTGCTGATGTCATCTGGCCAAAAGTGCTACACTGCAAAATTAGAATAAACATATCCACGTAAATCTCATACCAGAAAGTAGATTTCTGTGTTACTTCATTTTAAAGTTATTAGCCATTTTGTAACCCTGATTTCACTACCTGTTCAAAGAAAGCCTGTTCCAGTGAAGAGGTGCTGCTGATGTCATCTAGGGACCTTACAGTTTATTCTTCCATGTCAGCAAGCTTATATGATCTGTTTCTCTAAAGCTGTAAAGAGCATGTGCAATGGTTTTCATAAGTAAAACAGGCAGCATGAGTTAGTAAACATTGTTTTAAAAACTTTGTGTTTCAAGCTCAGTAACAAAACTGACAATATTTTGTCTGGATGCCATTTTATTGAGGTCCTTTGGCTGAATGCTGGATCACAGCACACTGTGAGGTTTGCAGACTGAATAAGTGTCTGATGAAAGGCTGAGCTCATTCACATATCTATCAGTCAATTGAGGCAACTTCTAAGAATGGCAATTTAAAACAATTATCCCATCTCCTTGTTAATGGGGGTCTGACAGACTCATCTATGTTCTACTCTAAATTACAATGATCATTTTACTAGGGCTAACACTTCCACCCCTAGTAGGAATTAACACATATAAGGCCCCTATAAAAACATATCGTAAAGCAGACAATGAAAAATAGCTGTAAAATTAGTAGCACTCTAACTGGCTTCAGCAGTCTGGAGGCATGCTGACTTAGTATCCAGCAACCCTGGTGAAATGTACCACACAAAAACAGCATTAAATACAATTTTATCAACTTTGTTACAAAACCTGGAAAATATATAGTATTTATAGCAATGTTTACTGACTGGTGCTATTTGTTTTACTTGTGAAAACCATTGCACATGATCTTTACAACTTTGGAGAAATGGGTCTTATAAGCTTGCTGACAGTCATTACTAGACTTTGAGCTCCCTACATGACATCACCAGCCGCTCTTTACTGACACCTGCTTTTATTGCACAGGTAGTGCAATCAAAGTTACAAAATGGCTAATAACTTTAAAACCAAGTAACGTAAAAATCTAGTTTTTGGTATGAGATTTACTGGGAGTATGCTTATTTGGATTCTGCAATATAGCACTTTTGGCGTCAGTGGCTCTTTAACCACTTAAATAAATATGTCAATAGCTCTGCCCTGTTTTTGCTACCAAATGTATAGGCCTTAACCCATGCTCACTTTATTTATACTCTGTATGATTGCTCACCCACATTTATTCTATGTATGTAGTGTATGAATGTTTATGTTTTATTCTGAAGTGGAGCCTTTGGAAATGAGTCTATGACCCAAAGGGCTGTAATTCCAATTTTTTCCTAAAAAAAAAATAAATAAATAGGTGGAACACATATGAGAAGACTGCTGGCAGACTGCAGGGTCACGAACATGCCCCTCATATTAGGCTTAAATAGGGCTCAGCAAAGGGAGCATGCCTTACTTTAAAGCATGAGCTAAAGGTCCCAAGTCCTGAGGCAAAAAAAAAAAAACATGCCAGCCTCCCATAAAGGGTGCAGGCAGAAAAGAACAGAATATCATTGGTTGGCAAGGCTGGAAAACTGGAGACTGGGATGGTATTCGAGCCAGAGCCCAGCAGTGGAAGTCCGGATTGGACAGCCAATGACCTCAAAAGCCAGACAGGACAGGAGTGGCTCTGTACCATCAAAATGTGATTAACATGACCCCCTCCAGAGGTGATCAAAGGCTGGACATGACCTCATATAAGAGCAGAGGAGGTGAGCCAGAGAGTTTTAAAAGAAAACAATGATCAGGCAGGGCATGACAAGGCTCGATAGTCATCCACTAGCTGAAGAGATAGTAAAAAAGACTTGAGAAGAGAAGTCTAGTACCCTCTCAGGAAAGGTGCAGGGTCCTGGGGATGTAACTGGGGATCCAAAAAGAAAAATGTGGATTGGCCAGAGGGGAACAAGAACAATGCAGAATTAGCACCTCAGTCACAGAGGAGGCTGAGGAGCCAGAAAGGGGGAATATCACACCTCCCAGGCTGTTCAGAGTCTGTGTTCCCACAAATATGGATACTGTCCAATTTGAAGGTTTGTCAGTAAAAGGGACCTGCAATGCCAGGACAATACATAATCATTGGACCCAGATGAATTCAAAACAGGGTGAAAGCCTTTGGGGGAGAGTGTGAGACCCTATCCAGTGTAGAAATCTACCAACAAATGATGAAGGGTGGGAAACCAACTAGGCCCATGAAGAAGGGCCCTTCAGTGTGGGAATGAGATTGTTCACAAACAGCATGAACACAGTGTCCTGTACCAAGGGGACAGGAGGAGTGATAACTCTGGAGGGATCAATGAGTCCCAGGGATGGAAGGGGCAGCAGTGAAAGACTGCAGCATGAGGCACCTCCAGAGAGGCCATTGACAAGGACCCTGGAGGCAAAAGGAAAGGCACGGTGTCATAACGACTGAGTGGAGGTCAACATGGTCGGCCAACCACAGATAAAGGTATGACAAAGCCATTCCAAAGAGATGCCTACAAGGATGCCTTCAGCAAAAAGACAGAGAAAGATTCAAGGTCATTGACTGGGAGGACAACAACCGAACCAAAGCCAAGGCTGTGATAAAGCTCAAGTTGAAGTCCGTTTAAACACACACAAGTGAGGCCATCAAGGAGGACCTCGGTGATGAACGAGCAGAAAAAGGGCACTAGGTCATTGACCAAAAGGAAGATGACAGAGCCCGAACAGCCACAACAGCAGTTATAGAAAACATGCACTGAAAGACCGTCAACTGGGTCGATGAAATGGGTGGAAGAAAGGCCCAGGGTCATCGATGGAGCAGAAGATGACATATACTGGAGCAATCACCAGAACAAAAATCACTCGAAGGGTCCAGTGACAAGGGACACAGAGATGACTGGATGCAGGGAAAAGGGAAGAGGTCACTGATTGTCCTAGAAATACTGCCAAAGCATTAAACACACCCATAGAGGTCACTGCCAGAGGATATTGGTAATGAACAGGTAGCAAAAGAAAGCTGGAATTCATCAACAGAAGAGAAGATGACACAGCCTGAGTGTCTGTCGGAGCAGGAAAAACACACCCAGGAGGCTGTCAATGAGGATATCATAGATGAACGGGGTGGAAAATAAAGCTGGAGGTTGACCACAGAAGAGACAATGACACAGCTCAAAGCATCTGCCAGAGCAGAAAACTCACCTGGGAGGCTGTTGACGAGGGTATCATCAATGAACGGGGTGGAAGACAAAGCTGGAGGCTGTTGATGGAGGAGAAGAGGACACTGGTCAAAGTGTCTTCCAGAGCAGAAAACACACCCAGGAGGCCGTTGATGAGGGTATCATCGATGAACGGGGGTGGAAGACAAAGCTGGAGGCCATTGACAGAGAAGAAGACACAGCTCAGAGTATCTGCTCGAGCAGAAAACACACCCAAGAGATAGTTGATGAGAACATCGTCGATGAAAGGGTGGTGAAAAGCTGGAGGTCATTGATGGAGCAGAACACAAGACAACCTGAGTGCTGCTCCTAGAGCAGAAAGCACACACAGGAGATTGTTGACAAGAACATCATCAACAAACAGGTGGTAAAAAGCTGGAGGTCATCGATGGAGCAAAAGACGACACAGCCTGAATGCTGCTCCTAGAGCAGAAAACACACCCTGAGAAACCATTGACAAGGACATCATCAATGAACAGGGAGGTTTGGAAGTCTCCATAGATATCACATAGAAAGACGTTGATGGGAAGGAGACCTAGTCCAACTGTCAATGAATGGAACCCACCAGCGATGGGAACCAGAGGGTGATGAAGACACACAGGGCAGCCCCAAACACAGCAGCCACCCTAGCTGAAGCAGTCCTCACCTCCCGATGAAGTTCACTGAAGTTCGGTTACGCAAACTTCGAGACAGTCTTCATCGATGATCCTCTGACCACAGGAACACTTACATGACAAAAGATCTGAAGACATCGGTACAAAAACACAGCAAAACAGGGAACACCACTAAGGAATGGTCGGTAGAACTCATCATTGTCGACTGAAGCCATACTCTCAACAGAGAATGTGTAGCATGCAGGTCGCAGTTGGAAAAGAACTGAAGAGCTTCTAGGGCTGCCCCCTTTTGTACATGCCATGCCAAGATACAACATGTGGTGCCATCGGGGGCAGTCTCACATTGACTGCTGAGAAATCACCTGGAAGAAATGACATCTGCAGCTGGACATTCCTACATATTATGACCTGCTGGAAAAGATTTCCTTGAAGAAGATCAATTATTCAGGAATTTATTAACTGTAGCACTAGCTTTATAGTGTATACTCTTTGGAGTTCATGTTCAAAGCTTTACATTGGTTTCACTATTAAGCTTTTGAAACACAGAATACAGAAACACATCAGAAGCATTAAATAACAAGAGGTCACTATCTTGTTTCCAGCACTTCAAGACTGTCCCAACAGTGATCCCAATATCATGCAGTGTATGGGAACTGAGTGGGTCTTTTAGATTGACCAAATTACTGCAGAGTTTTTTGATTTTCACAACCAAGTTACTTCAGCCAATGGGCCTTAGTATAGACTGGGACATTAAACTTTCTTTTATACAACACATTGAGGTGATATCAGTATACAGTACTATGTCATTGATCAATGTGTCTGGTGTAGTCTTTTGACTTTCAAATCAGCATAATTCTATATGTTTTAAATATTTATATGTGTTACTTTCAGTTCATTTTTAATCCGCTTTTTATCCTTTTTGTACCTGTCCCTTCCTTCCCTTTTGTCCCCTCTGCCTTACCCTAAACCACTTTAAGCCTCTTCCACTGACCTCCCCCTTGCACTCCTATCCCCTCCCCCTCCCAACACCCCCTCATTCCAACCCACCCCTCAAACCCATTACATTTCCTTAATCCCCATTGCCCTAAACAAACCCCTCCCTGCTCTCACTTTATTTTGGTTGTTCTTTTCTTCCTCCACTTTCTCCTTTTCTTTTCCCACCACCACCCCCTTCTTTTTCTAAACCCTTTTTTCTCCTTGTTTCACTTTTTCATCACTTCTTTCAACTGTAATCAGTTCTTGTACCTACTGATCAGCTTTCTTCTGTTTCATTCACAGATAAGGATACATTTAATGGGCAGATCCCCCACCTCAATGGTTTGTGGCTATAGGAGCAGAATACTTGGGAGACCACAGTTTTGCATTTTTCTTTGGATCATCATATTGCTGTCTATCACAGAAAGTCTGTATGTGTTATCATTTTGTTCCACCAATCATTTGCTGCCTAGTTCTTTCACTTTACCTGGTCATGCAGATAGTACATTGAATGTATTGTGAATTTATTGTTCTGTAGTAACCTGAATTAATTCAACAGTACTACATTCAGGCCAGTATATGAGGGTACACTCCCAGTGATGATGTGGTAATTATGGTAGTGTTTCTACATATGATTTGCCAAAATATATCTACTTGCTAACAATATAATGTTCCCCTTTTCTCCTCATTTGTTCCCACTATTATACTATATGTTGCATTTTTAATTGAAAATATTGTTTGGTAACATTTGCATGGCACTTTACTTTCATACCAGACTCCCACCAGAGCCACTTACCTGGACACAGTTTTTTTCTGTTAACAGTCCATCCACTTTGATCGAACTATCAGTGACCAGATAGCTTAAAAGGAGGAGCTGAACCACACAGTTCCAGCTCCCTGATGAAGCTCTCACAAGCGAAGTGCCAGGGCTATTGTTGGTGTAGCAGTTATTGCACTGTACCAGATGTCCTTTGTTATAAACTGCTCTGAATTTTACATACACGCTTTTGTGGTCCTTGAATATTTTTATGAACTGTTTTAGATTTCATCAGTCCCTCATTCCAGAGCACTGCATCTTCTTGCTTTGAACCAGAGGACTTAACCTGGGTCCTGGACTTTTTTAGCAGACTTGCCTCTTTTGTGAGGAGAGCAAATCCTGGCAGGAGAGGCCTGCTTCTCACAATGACACTGCTTCTCTTTATGAGAATGGTGGTATTTTTCTGCTGATTTACCAGCCTTATTTTTGCCTTTCTTTGATGAGTCAACAGGTGGCATGGTCAACTGTGGGGAGTGGTGGGTTGATGCACGCTGTTTGTCCTCCATTGCCTTAACCTTGAAGTAAACTTCCAAGAATTTATTGCGATGTCTCTGTACAGCTTGTTTAAAACCCTGGCAAATGCTGCAGGCTCTTATGTCATGAGAGAGGCCTAGGCAGCAGATGCACATGTTGTGAGCATTGTTCTAATAAATCTTGACTTGACTGCAATGACAATAACAGTAGTTCTGTATCTTTCACCAGTGGCAGAAAGGTTAATTAAATTAAAACAAAAAGAAAACCCAAAGAAGTTTAAGTATTAGTGATACCTGGAAACTTCAACAGCTTTCTTCAGCAGTAGTGGACCAATGAGCAGTTGATCGCAGGAGAAAGAACTATGGCATTATGGGGCCTGGGGCTGCTCACATTTTATTGGCAGCAATGATGCATGTCAGTGTGAGTGGCCACAGTAAGAAAACATTTCTGGGTGGTCCTGACACCAGTGGCTTGCAGTTCCATGATATGGCTTAATACAGTGAGATATACTCAAAGAAGTTCTATAATTACATGCAAGTACAGTGCAAAAATGAATAACTATAAGTTGTATACAAGGAGAATATATGAACAAAATATATAGCAACAGATGATGGCCAAAGTTGGGAGTAAGGAGGAGGGTAGGAGGCTGCAAATTGTTAAATAAAGAAATGAAAAGATGTTAGGATATCCTTCAGTCAATCCAGAAGAGTAATAATGAAATGGGTGGTTAATGTTTTATCAGAAACCACAAATATTTTACAACTGATGTCTCAAGTATAAGTGCAAGGCACAAGAAAAGGTCAGGAGAAACATAACTCATAGGTCTCATTGGTGTATTACGAGCAGAGGAGACAAAATGTTAGAGCAGAAGAGGAAAGGTACAAGGGTGGAATTGGATAGTCTGGGCACAAGTGATACAGGGGAAAGGACAGGGCAAAGAACAGAGGACATACATGGGTCAGGGAAGGCACAGGGGTACAGAGGCAGGGGAAACAAGGGGGCAATCAAGTAGGGGAACAGAGGATTAGCAAGCAGCAGGAGGGTGAAAGGGATAAAGGAGGGATGGTCATTGTTCTGGGGGACTCGATACTTAAGGGTGTAAGATGGGGGAAAGGGCACCAGGAAAAGCAGCATTTGGGTGGAGAGCATGCCAGGTATGACAGCAGGCAGAGTGGGACAGCATATTAGTAGATGTGTGAGGAAGATAGGGGGAAAAACAAACATTGTGGTACACCTTGGTACAGATGACATTGGAGGGGAGAAGGAGAAAAGAGGTGCAGGACAGTTTCAAGTAACTGTGGAAACTATGCAGTATGGGTGGAAGGTAGGTAGCTTTCTCAGAAATCCTACCAGTGTCAAGTGCGAGTACAACCAGGAAGCAGAGAATCACAGAATTCAATAGATGCTGAAAGAATGGAGTGGGTCCATGGGGTATGGATTGGTGGGGGGGGCAACAAGTGGGAGAACACACACCTGTATGCAGAGGATAGGTTGCACCCTAGTAAGGAGAGCTCACAGGTACTGAAGCATAAGTTGGGGGAGTTTATCAAAGAAATACATAATTTATACTACATCGGGGGGGCCAAAGAGGTCTGAATTTACCAGGAGAGGGGGTCCCTTGGACCTCCCCTCACAGCAAGACAGGAGCCAAATTCAAATAGGAGGGGGAATGGAGGGGAAAGGTAAAGGTGTAGAATGCAGTAGATCAAAATGGAGTGTGGTATCACTGAATGCTAGGAGCATGGGGAACAAGATGGCAGAGTTGCAGGCATTGATGGCAGGAGGGTAAAGGGACACAGCCACCATCACCGAGACATGGGAAACCCAACACCATGACTGGGACCTAGCTATCCCAGGTTTCAAGCTATACTGGAGGGATAGGGAAAAGGGGAAAGAGGGTGGGGTGGCTATCTATGTTTGAGATGGGATACAGTGTAATATGGAGGAGAGAGAGGAAGGCAGGGCAGAGGCCATATGATTGCAACTTTACAACCCAAGGGGTAACAAGGTAAGACTAGGGGTAGTTTTCAGATCTACAACACAGAATGAGGAAATTGATAGGGAGCTGCAGGAGTAGTTAAAAAGGCTTACCGGCAAAGGGAGCACTGTGGTGGTGAGGGTCTTTAATCTACCAGGGTGGATTGAAGCATCCCGACTACCTCATGTTCCAGGGAGTAGATCCTTCTGGAATCCTTCCAGGACAGCTTCCTGACACAGAAAGTACCAGAGCCAACTAGGGATGGTAACATCCTGGACCTGTGCTGGAGGATGGGGAGCAATTCAGGGATGTTGGGGTGGAGGAACCCTTGGTAGGGAGTGACCACCGCACAGTGTGGTTCTCAATCAATCTAAGTAGGGAGGTAGCCACTATAAGGACTAAGATCCTGGATTTCAACAGGGTAGACTTTGGCAGGATGGGTAGTATAATGGAGAGTGATAACTAGCATCTGCCTGAACATGGATAACGAGCAAAAATGGGTAATCATCAAGCAGGGCCTGGCATAGGCCACTAGCACATGTATCAAGAGCTAGAGCAAAAAGTTCAGGATCAAGAAGCTGAGCTGGATGAAAGGAGGTAGGGGAGAGGGTGAGGGAAAACAGAGCTGCATTTAGAACCTACAAAAGATCCGACAGGGAAAAATACATGAGGAAATCCAGTGAAGTCAGTAGAACAGTAAGGAAGCCAAGTCATAGAGAAATGATCAGATTGTTAAGATCAAGAATGGCAGCAGGTGGGTGAAAAAGGGGGCAGAGCAGGCAGAAGTACTCAATGAGTACTTCTGTTCAGTATTCACCAAAGAGAGGGATGGGCCCATACCAAAGGGGAAGGCCAGAGGGGGGTTGGGGGGGAGATCACTGATGGGGAAATGACTGAGGGAAGAGTGTTGGAGGGCCTTAGGTCCCTCAGGGTTGACAAGGCACCTGGGCCAGACAGAATTCATCCTAGAGTACTGAGAGAGTTTGCAGCAGTCCTGGAAGGGCTATTGGTGGATCTGTTCAACACCTCTGTGGAAACAGGATGCAGACTCCTGGGAATGGAGGGTGGTGCTTGTGATGCCCATCCATAAGAGTGGGTCCAGGGATGAACAAGGGAACTATAGACCTTTCAGCCTAACCTCAATTTTAGGAAAGCTAATGGAGACTATCCTCAAGGAAAGGCTGGTAAGATTTCTGGAGAATAACGATCTTCAGGATGACAGACAACAAGGGTTTGTCTTTGGCAGATCCTGCCAGATGAACCTGGTGGACTTAACCAATTGGTTGACATGGGCACTGGACAAGGATCATGCAGTGGACTTCCTATACCTGGACTTTAGCAAGGACTTTGATTCAGTGCCACATGGTAGGCTAACCAGCAAAATGAACAACCTGGGAGCAGGGAGGAAACTAGTTAGATGGGTCAGGAGTTGGCTGCAGAACAGCGGAAGGTAGTAGAGTGGGGTGAAGTATCTGAGCCCAGGGTGATAACAAGTGGGGTCCCACAGGGCTCATTGCTGGGACCAGTGCTGTTTAATATTTTCATTGCTGACATTGCAGAAGGGATAAAGAGTAAAATCAGTCTCTTCGCCAATGACACCAAGATCTATGAGGAGGTTGATGGAAAGGAAGGCAGTACAGTATTCCAGGAGAATTTGTCAAAATTGGAGGAATGGTCTAACACATGGCAACTTGGGTTCAATGCCAAGAAGTGCAAAATCATGCACTCGGGAGTCAGGAACCCCATAAAAAGTTAATGGTTGGGGAGAGTGCAGTTATCCAAGTTAAAGGATGAGGATCTGGGTGTACTGGTGACAGGGGAAATGAACCACTCAGCCCAGTACAGGAAGGCAGCGGCAAAGACTAACAGAATGCTGAGGCACATCCCAAGGGGAATTACCTCTAGGAGAGGGGAAGTCATCCTGCCCCTGTACAGGTCCCTGGTGAAAACACACTTGGAGTATTGCGTGCAGTACTGGTGCCCCTACTTGAAAAAGAACATTGAGCTATTGGAAGGGGTACAGAACTGGGTAACGAAAATGATCATGGGATTGGGTGATAAACCTTATGAGAAGGGACTGAGAGAGCTCAATATGTATTCCCTAGAAGGGAGGGAAGGGATATGTTTGAGACCTCGAATACCTGAAGGGTATGAACAGAGTAAGCAACAGAGGTATCTTCAAAGTAAAAGGTGGAAGGGAAACCAGGGGGCACAGTCTGAAGTTGGAAGGAAACAGATTCAGGAGGGAAATGAGGAGGCATTATTTCAACAAAAGGTTGGTGGCAGGGTGAAAGGCGCAACTGGAGGAGGTGATATCTCTGTGGATAGTGGAGAGCATCAAAAGGGGGTGAGACAGGTTCTGAGGGAGGGTTCAAATCATGGGGGGCAGGGGGTGAAGGATATACAGGCAAAATCAATGGAGGGAGGCAAGGGGAGGTGGGGCAGCTGCAGTTTGAAAGATTAAAGTGCTGCACACTCGAGCAGACTAGGTAGACCAATAGGTATATATCTGCTGGCATTTTCGTATGTTCATATGTAAATTGTCCATAATGCTCACACTTAATCAGTGACTATACCCAGTTATTCCACTGCTTATACAAAATTCATCCAACTTAATCTTGAAGTCATTCATGTTTTTGCTGTGTACTACCTGTAATGGTAGCGAGTTCCAAAGTTGTGCAACACTTTGAGTATACCAGTAGACTCTCTTATGTGAGTGACAAAAATCCCCCTTAAGTTGTAATTCATGGGATCTTATTTTGTGTGGCTGATGTTTGAACTTAAATCCCAGGCAGTCCCACAGGTCTTTATTAGTCAGTGCACCAAAAACCATACACGTATCTCCCCTCAATCTATGGTATTCCAAAGAGTACAACCCCACCTTATGCAATCCTTGTTTATATGTAAGCCCCTTGGAGGACACAAATTGTCCTCATTGCTCTATGTTGGCCCCTCAAGTGCATTTATTGTGTGTTTAGTGCCTGGTGCCCATAACTGAGCACAATATTCAAGATGCAGTCTGACTAGGGACACATACAGAGAAACCACCACTTCTCTGTCTCTACTAGCAATGAGTCTTATTATGCTAGTTAACATTCCACTGACCCTCTGTTCAATAGTGTGACAGTGATTTGTAAATTTAAGATTGATGGTTATAATAATGCCCAAATCTCTCTCCTGGGTCACTTTCTTTAACAGTTTACCCCCCAAAAGATATGACACTTTGATGTTGTTTCTTGCTGAAATGCATAACCGAGCATTTATCTCTATTAAACTCCAAGCTGTGTGCACTTGTCACTGCTCTAGTTCAACCAAGGCCCTCCGCAAATTGTTGATATCCACAGGATTGTGTACTGGCATGCCTATTCTAGTATCATCTGCAAACTCAGAAGTCCATATGCCCTCACTACATTTCATAGAGGATGTGTAAAGATTGAACAGAAATGGCCCCAAAACTGAGACCTGAAGGTCCCCACTAGTCACTCTAATCCATTCCAAAGTGGTGCCCCTGAGGCGGACCTGCTGTTTTCTATCTGTCAACCAGGAGTCAATCCAATGTATTATATTTCAGTAATTCTCATCTTCATTAAGGACCCAATTTGTTCACCATATGGCACTATGTCGAATGCTTTTGTAAAATCCAAAAAGATCACATCCACCAGAAAATTGTGATCTAAGGCCTCATTAACTTTGTCATAGAAGTCAAGAAGGCTGGTCTAGCAAGAGCAACCCCTGGTGAAGCCATGTTGTGCCTCATAACCTATGCTGGTCCCTTGACAAATTTTCTAGATGATCTTTTATAATTCCCTCATGACTCTTCCCCACTATGGCAGTCAGGCTTACCTTTCTGTAGTTCTTGCATTTCTTCCTGCTCCTCTTTTTGAAGATAGGGACCACTGTTGCCCATCTCCAAAAATCCATCACCATGCCCTGGTCCACAGATAATTGAAATATGCATGGTCAATTCATTGGCCAGTTCTCTGATCACTTTTGGGTGAATGCCATCTTGTCCAGGGGCTTTGTAAGGATTAACCCTAGGAAATCTCTCTCTCTCTGACATCATTCATCTTGACTGTAAATGGAATCCCTACATTATCTATCTGATCCAAGTTAACAAAATCCAACTTGTTATTAAAAACGAAACTAAAATATTCATTCAACATATATGCCATAAGTCTATCATTAAAAATCAGTTCCCCATTGTTATTCTCCAGAGGGCCAACATGAATTCTAACCTTCCCCCTTTGTAATTGATGTGATTATAAAAAGACTTAGAGTTGTCATTGACTGCAGTAGCCAAGCTCAGTTTGTACCCCCATTTTGACTGTCTGGTTAACTTTTTGCATTCCTTAAGTAGCAACTTGTATTTTTCCCAGTCCTGGTGAGCTTTGGTAATCCTTGCCTTTATATATGCCTTGTTTTTTAGTTTTATTTTCTTTCTTAACTCCTTGATCATCCACAGTGGAATCCTGTCTATCTTGTCATAGATTTTTCTTAACAAGAACATATTTTTAACCAGACTACTCAGTTTATTAACCACAATGTCCTACATCATGTTAAGAGAGTTGTCCTTAAAATCTTTTGGCCACTCCCAATGTTTGAACTCCATCCTCAAACCATCAAAGTTTGCTTTATCAAAACAATAGATCATAGCAGATCCCACTACTCCATAATTCTGAACTAGCAATTCAGATCTGACCATGTCATGATCACTGCCTCCTAATGGTGGTAAAGTCATACATTCTGTCAGTCTGACATCAGGGGCTGGCAAGATAATGGAGTCACTCTTTATGGAGTGTATAGTGAGTTACTTTGCAGGGAAAGGGCTGGCTGACCCCAGGTTGCATGGTTTTACCAGGGGGAGATCATGCCAAATGAACTTAGAGTTTTTCAACTGGGTAACAAGAGTAGTGGGCCATGGAGGAACAGTGGACATGACCAATCTGGACTTCAGAAAGGCATTGACATAGTGTCTCATAAAGTCTACTGAACAAATCAGACAGCCTTGGGTGGGACCAGCCATAAAATCTGGGTTGAAAACTGGCTCATTTGCAGGACCCAAAGGGCAGTGTTGAGTAAGTTACTTTTCTATTATGTTTGGAAACTTGTCCCAGGAAGCTCTGTAGCAATCACTAGCAAGGATGGAGAGGTACTAGAAGAGGTAATACACTTTACAATTATAGTTACTTATTTTTTTATACAGAAACAATATAAAATAATAAATAACTATAACAGATTACATTTTTGAAAGTAATAGGTTAGTTACTAGTTACTTCAAATAAATATAATCAGTTGCAGATTACGTATTTCTTTTGTATAAGAAGACATAAGTAATTGTAACTGTAAGGTGTATTACTTTTCAGTACTTCTCCATCCTTGCTAGTGACTGCACAGATCTTTCTGGAACAAGTTTTCAAAAGTAATATAAAATAATAGCAAAAGTAACTTACCCAACACTGCTCTCTGGTGAGGAGAGGGTGACAATTGGGGTACCACAGGGGTCAGTCTTATTCAATGTCTTTGTTGTAGACATTGCGGTAGGACTGGAGAGAAAAGTATGTTTGTTCGCTGATGACACAGAGATTTGCAACAGGGTAGATACACCAGAGGGTGTAGGCAGGATGGGGAGGACCTAAAAAAGATGGAGCAGTGGTCCAGGGTGCGGAGACTGGGATTCAATGTGGGGAAGTGTAAAATTATGCATTTAGGGCATAGGAACCCCAGGGTATAATATGAACTCCGGGGGGAAGGAATAGCAGTCACAGAGCAGGAACGAGACCTCGATGGCATTATCAAGGCTGACCTCAAGGCAAGAAGTCAATGCCAAAAGGTGATAGGGAAGGCCAACAGAATGTTGGGATGCATAGGGAAGGTTATTGCAAGCAGAGCAAGGGAGGTCATTGTCCCATGTATAGGATGTTGGTCAGGCCTCACCTTGAGTACTGCATGCAGTTCTGGAGGCTACATCTGAAAAAAGACAATGAGATGGTGGAGGCTGTCCGATGGAGAACAAAATGATTAACAGGCTGCAGTGGAGAACACATGAAGACAGGCTGAGGGATCCAAATATGTACTCTCTGGAGGAAAGAAGGAAGAGGAGGGACATGACTGAAACTTACAAATATTTAAATAGGTTTAAAAAGGTACAGGAGGGATGCTTATTTCAGAAGAAAAAGGGCTCCAAAACTAGGGGTCACAGCATGATGCTAGAATGAGGAATTGTTAGGGGAAATATAAGGAAGTACTTTTTCATGGAATGGGTGGTGGATACCAGGAATGGGCTGCCAGATGAGGTGGTAAAGGTTGAAACTGTCTTTAGTTTGTAGCATGCATGGGACAGACACAAGGGATCCTGAGGGTGGGTGGGATGGGGCTGACTTAACAAAGGGGGTCATGGGGAACTCAGGCAACCCTCGGGGGGGCAAGGGGATAATCAACAGATAATGTATACCATGGGGCAGATTAGATGGGCCATAGTGGTCCTTATCTGCCAACAGTTGTATGTATGTATGTACTCTTAAATCTGATCATCCATATTACTGAACAGAAGGTCTAATACATTTCACCCCTAGTCACCTGTGTTACATGTTGTTCTACCCCACCTGGCTAATGTTATCCAGGACGATCTACGCAGTGGCTGTTTTAACCCTGTATGTCTTCCAATCAATGCTTGGCATATTGAAATCCCCTTTCACTATCATTCTGTTATCTGAATTTAATGTTTGCATTAATTCATAAAGTAAGATATCCTTGTCTTTAGACTGTGATGGTAGTCACACTTACTATAATCTTAGTTACTGAATGTGGGATCAATTTGACCCATACATACTCCAAGTCATCATACCCCATATTGATTGAAACAGAATTAATACTGTCTGCTATGTACAATGCCACCCCTCCACCATTGCCATGATTTCTTTCTTTACTATATACTGTATATCCCTGGATATTTCTGCCCGAGCTATCAGCTCCTTCCCACTAAGTCTCAGTGATTGCACAAATATGGATGGATTCCTTCTATAAAGTATATACCAACTCATCAAATTTTACCAGACGTCTTGCATTTAATAGCAAACAACTTCAACACTCTATAGTAGTTTTCAAATAATGGTTCTCATTGTCCTCCTTGGTTATTGCATCACCCCGTTCCCGTTCTCTCATAGTTTAAACACAACTCAATGCCCTTGTTAATCCTGCTTGCTAGAAGCCTGGAACCATACCGATTAAGATGTAGACCATTCCTACTAAATAAATATGGGTCTGTGAATCTGTCCCAGTGATTGAGAAACTCTACTCCCTCTAGAAGGCACCATCTTTACAACCAGCCATTAAATTGCATGATATCTCTTACTCTTGCTCTACCAGCCCTCCTGATGGGTAGGATCCCTGAGTCAACTATGTCACAGCCTTTCTTAAGTGCAGCTCCTACCTCCTCAATGTCTCTCTGGATTTCTAAAATCCTCCTTCTGCCAACATCATTTACCACAAAATGTAGCACCACAATAGGGTCTTCAGTATTTTCCAAAAATAAATCTAAGTTATTTTTGGTGTCACTGACTTTAGCTCCAGATAGACTGGAGACTGCTGTATGGCCTTTACATTCTTTACAAATCTCTGAGTCTATAAACTTCAAAATAGAAACACCCAGGACCACGACGTTAAGATGATCATCTGGTCAGCTATACATCCACTCTCTGAAATGTTAATCAGAAGCAGACTGGTTAGTCCACCTGGTTAGCCTAAAAGCCTATGAACTATACAAGGTAAAGTAATCAGCCTTCTGACTGACTATAATAGAAAATTTTGATTTATCAGTAAACCACCCTGACCTGAGCTGTGCCTGTAACCTAAAGTGAAACATGCATAATTGATTAATCTCCAGCTTATTCATTAGCACTTTTAGTTATATTCTAGAAGGTACCTGATCACATGATCTAGAGGGTGAAGAGTCTGAGTTCATGAAATCAACTTGAACTGTCCAGCTATAGACCAGCAGCCCCCAGAAGACAATAAAGTCTGAGGCATCCTTTGAGAAGATCATCTCAAATCCAGGCAAGCATCTGAACCTCTGATGTACCAGCCAGTACACCAGAAGATGATACTGAAATGCTGGATGAGTATACCTACCCCACTCAGGTGTAGACTTCAAGACTGTGCAGACAATAATAAAAACATTTATATGATATACTGTGGCACAGTATGACTAGTCATCACTAAGGATATTGTGACAGTAGTGTCTTGAGATCTTGCAACATATGGGAAGCTAACATTGTGCACAACTGTACCTGGTGAAAAATATATAAATACATATTGCACGTATATGGCAGGAATGGTCCAATTTTTCATGAGTGTTGTAAAAGGGTATACAGAATAAAACTAAAGACCTACAGTAGTAGTGCCGAATTTGTCAAGCAATTTTGTAAGATTGCCTATTTATCCTTCACAATATTTAGGGGGAAAAAAATTGGCCAGTTCCTATTATAGTACTTAAGTGCCATCTGGTAGATTTTCAACTACACTATCAGATGATACAACCCTCTCTGGGTAGCAGTGAACACACTAACAAACAAAACAAAATCCTTAACTAAAGGTTTCACAATTTTCAATAGGGATTTTTAAAAATCCTTAAAAATCTTTTGACTAATTCAGTGCTACTACTGTAGTAGCACAAAAAAACAGCAGGCAGACCATTTTAGTCATTTTTAAAAGTAGTCCCTTATTAATTTTTATTTCTGAAGTGTTTATCTTTTTCTGTGTTATCATGAGATGGTTTTCTACCTAACAGCATTGAGTGTGATGTGAAAAGCAGTGCTTTACCTGGAAGTAGACATTTCATTCTATTCCTCCCACTGCATCATAAGCATGTGACCTCACTCATTGTTACATCACGTGGCCTGCTGCCTGATTGGTAAGCTATGCCACAAGTTACCAATCAAGCAGCAGGAGAGTGGCTCTTCTTGATTATTAGTGATGTTCAGTGAGGACACAATGCTGATAATGAATAGGGAAAAATGGAACTATTGCAAGGGTGTAGACAGGCATACTCACTGTACATATTTGAGTACAGTTTTATTGAGTGCCTGTCACAAACTATAAGCCACTCTGATAATATTATCATTCTAATCTGTAGTATTTGGGTTAGTGTAGGCCACTGAGGAAGTGTCTGATTCATGCATAACCTCTTTAGAGAGTAGGGGAATCATCTGACAACAATCTGACTTGTTTGGAAGGGGGTGCCATTTGGAAAGGATGTGTAAATTTTTTAATTGAGGGGGTGTAACTGTTGGAGACTGTGTACAAAATGGACATTTCTGGCTACACTCCTGTGTCAGCCTTCAGACAGAATGTTGTTCCACACATCATACCAAGTTCTGTCAGGTCAAAAATATTCTAGTTAGCAAACAGAAAAGAAAAAATACTACAGGCACAAGAAGTGTTAGCTGGCTACTTCTGAATGTTACTGTTAATTCCAGGCAGTACACTAGCTCTTTATGTTACTACAGTTTGGAAGTAGGAACCTAGAGAGAAGAAAAGCTATCAAAGATGTTTTGAATGTATTGCCACAGCTAATCTTTTGAAAAAGGGCTGCAGGCTTTGGTTTCATTACATAGAGAAAGTCTCAGTGAAATCAAATGTTATGAAATACAAATGATTTCAATGTTTGCTATTGTGCTAGTTTACTAGTAAACGCCTTCAGCTTTACTTGGAATGAATGTTTGTTGCCTACTGTCTTGTAAGAACCAACTAAGCAGGGATTTTAAAGAGAGAGATGGTCATGGCCCTAAGAAACATTAAATAGCTGGTGGCATATTCAGGAGAACTTTAACAAAACATGATATTTAGACATAGTCCACCTTGTATTTCACATTAGTTCTGTATTTCTCCTCCCCCATTATTTATTACTTAGGTTATTTGCATGAAAACATGATCTTTGTTCCTGAAGAGTTAATCTATTCCTGTTGCTTTCTCCCTACCTGAGCTCATAGAGCACTGCTTGCAACCTCATAGATACTCCCATGGCAATAGACTGCGATGTCACAACAGCGGATTATGACGAAGTAGGGAACAAGTTGCAGAGACAGATGAACTCAAAATGAACTCTAAGGGATAATGATCATATATTCATACACATTTCTTTGTAATCAATTATAGGGAGGGGAACTATATAAAATACAAATGGAATACACGCAGAATTATATCTAATTATTATGTTGTTTTAAAGTTTTCTTTGAGGTGTCAGCAACCCTTTAAGTAAATCAGTCACACATGAGTCAAGTACAGTGCTTCAATGCACCCAGCAATAAAAAATGAATATATGCACAACACCCAATGAAATCAAACTATTGCATCTCAGCTGGGCTAGTCTAGGTAACTATATTGTTAATACATGTGTGGACAGACTTCAGCTGTTTAAATATTTATTTGTATTTGTTAACCAGGTAAGCACACTAGACAATGAGTGCCTATTTTCAGGTGCCAGTGACCTTTGTCACAGGGTGTGGGAAATAATCAGACGAGGCAAGGTGTAAGGGGAAATTGTAATGATCTGACTTGTTGGTCTGGGGACAAAAAGAGAAACTACACTGAGGGGAGGTAACAGATCTAATATACTTAGATTTAAGTAAAGCATTCAACACAGTTCCTTATGAGAAGTTGGTTGTGAAGCTGAAGAAGTCAGGGTTTACAGTAAATATACAGTAGCACAACAGAGAGAGGACTGGTAAAGCAATAGGACTCAGTGGGAAGTGATGCATGAGAGGACATCTGACTAAAAGAAAGTCTCCTGAGGGGGGTTCCCCAACTGTCACTATTTGGGATTCTTGCTGTTTAATATTTGTCTTGCTCTGCAGACATGGGCCTGAAATAAATCTTCAGAAACCAAAAAGCTAGTAATGGTAATAGAGTCCAAGGAACACGAGAAAGAAGACCATCTGCAAAATGATTTAAATGAATTGGGGGAGTGTGCCAATACATGAAACTCTATGAGGCTACATTTAAGGACCTCCATGTTGGCTCAAAGAATTCAGGTTATAGGTACAATTTAAATAGTAAACAACTATCAGAAATTGGTTATAAAAAAGACCTGAGCAGCATCACTGATGGGAAGCTGCAACTGTCACAGCAATGCATATGGTACTTGCAACTGGCTTTGTGGCACTACGTGATTGTAGATTGTTCTAGGATGCTGACATCTGGGGTTCATGTTTGTTTGTTCGTTTATTTGTTTGTTTATTTATTAAGGTTAAAGCCATAGAGCAAGGCTCATTTACAATGGTGACCTTTGTCACAGGGTGTGGAAAATAATCAGACGAGACAAGGTGTCAGGATTTAAAACACACAGATATGTGACATTTGCTTACAAATAGGAAAATAAATAATTGCACAAAAAAAATTTACAGTCAGAATGACCACTTGGCATCAATGGGATCTTGGAATACAGTCTCTGATCAATAACAACTCTGATCTTTTATCTTCTGCATCACTCTTGTCTACCTGCACTGTAGATCTTCTCACTCCACATCCAAGTCTCATCTGACAAGGCTCCCTTTAGCAGGGGTTTATACAGTCGAGGCAAGGGTCACCTGACTTGGTCTTTAACTTATACAGACACTTTATTACTATCTAACAACATCAAACAGGTGGGAGGACCCAAACCCAGTACTATTATAATAAACAACATTGTATAAATGCACACTGACAGTTTTAGATCCCTTTGGAAGCCTTGAACACCATTTTCCATATTAAATTGGTCCCAAATGAGTTCTAAGCTCCACCCATTTATATTTGATTGACAGCATGGTCCTATAAAACTAGACCAGAGAGGGCACTGATCTTCCTATACTACAAAGTTTTCTGGCATCACAGATGGACAGAGGGCTGCCTAAAAGAATTGGTAGGATCTGGAAACATGGATTGTCCCAGAGAGGAAAGAAAAATACCTTTCTTTAACAGTAGTTTCAGTATTACAGGAACCCTTCTGTCTTACCAGTACCAAGGACTAGATACAGGTACTCCTATATGAATTAGCTACAGATATTTATATTGGGGCTGCTTATTGATTCATTATTTTCTCTTCCTAACTGGCATTGCATTTATTCCTACTATCAGCTATAGAAGAAGCCAGAAAAAAGTGTTTCATGCAGTACAAGGAGCAGCCGGCTGATATGGTCAAAATGCTTCCTCAGCCACTGACTCCTCTAACCTTCTGTACAAGCATTTCTACTTTTAAGTGTCCAGGAGCTTACTACCTGCAAACATTATCTTAGGTAGTAGCTCTTTTGTACACTTAACAGTGACACAGTATTTCTCTTGCAGCCCTCCATTTTATTCTGAGGACTGCTACCCTTAAACTGCATACTGCTTCATAAACATTCCTGCATAGGGATATTCCTGTCTCTTTACATTCCTAGGGCTCCTTAGGTTGCAGCAGAGTAGTAATAGTCTGAAAGAAAAAGACACACACTCGCCGCTCTGCTGAGGGACTGAAAAATCCTCTGGTCAGCCCCTGTATATTTCATTGAGGTTTTTAGGAACACCACTGTCCCTTGCACTGTAGCGTATGTATTACTTTGCCAGCAGCCAAGAAACATGAATACATTTTAACAAAGTCAATGGTGGGGGGGGAATCTGTTAAATACTAAGCAGCAGCTGAAAGTAAAGAAACGTTGCCCAGTTTAACCATGACTCCCGCTTTGATGCAGAATGTATCTAAACACTATACAACAGAGCAGTAGCTAAATTAAATAACTATATTCATACATGCCACTCTGTTTTGCTTCTATAATTATTAACTTTATTTAAAAGCCCTACAATACCTTTTTGGCAGTTCAGCAGCTTGTTTTTAAACCCCTCACATAGTTATTTATTATGCTGCATTTTACTACATAGTTTCTATTGGCACTGCAGCACTTTATTCACACAATAATCACTGTATGTAATTTCATAAAAAAACATTTAAATGCACTGTTGCACTTTACTTCATTCTTCAAAGAATATTTAAAGGAACAGATGCACTTTATAGAAACCCAGGCATGATATGCCATATAAGCACCTTAATTGTTTTCATTGCCAGCTGGCATGCTGGACTGAACATGGTGCTAGCAGGGAATGGTGGTGAGAGATGGATGTAGGGAAAAGGAAAGATAAGGCAGTAGGAAAGAGACATGTAGAGCAGAAAAAAAGACTGATGTAGATGGTCAGCCTATGCCAGGGCTAGAAAGAGGTAAAGAATACAGCAAAAAGATATTGTTGTGCAACACATTTAAAGTGAGAAGAAGAAGATAGTAAAGTCATTTCTCCAACAGGGTCTAGGAACTAGCAGAATGCAGAACTGCCACAACCTTGCCATCTCAAATACAATTGTTACAAACAATACACATTTTCAAAAGTATGAACATCAAACAAATAGCAGAGATTTACAGCACAAACATGTAAAGATAAAAAATAAATGTCCCTGGCTTATGTCTCGAACCTGGGACTGCAGGAACAGAGGCTGTCAAGCAGAGCTCAGAGTGTCTGTGTTTGACATTCTCCTCCAGGGAGGGTGGATATAGCCCACTGCACATGGAGCAACACCTGTTTGAGGTATGCAGCCATTCCCGTGATTATGTATGTGAAATGTTGTTGGGTCTCCCCCCAGGACTATTGCATGCATGTGGACACAGTGGAGGATGGTAGTCAAGACCAACAAAAAGGGAAGAGAAAACCTTCCTTGGTTGCTGGCAATATAAAGGGGCAGGTCTAACTGCTGCCAACACCATAGTGACACATTAGGAATGGCAGTCCCCTCATTCACTACTGACTGCCAAAACTGACGTAGTCCTGAGTCATTTCCCAAATTGTTATTGCCCTATTTGAGCAGAGGTAACCTTGCCTGTTGGATAAGCCAAGGACTGAAGGTGATGGTGTCTGTGTTGGCTGAGGCTCCAGCTCAGTGCTGGAGTCCCCAGATGGAAGACAGTGAATAGGCCACTAGCACTGGAGGTGAGATCAACTGGGAGAATAAAATGATAATGATAAAAGAAACAATGCCTAGTACTGGCAGGTAAGGCAACATGAATGCTAAGCTGCAGTGAAAGTGGCATAACATGCCATGGAAGTGATTCAGTTCTCCCCTTTCCAGGGCTCTGGTTAGGCTACGTGTGAGTATGGATACTGAATGCAACTGTGGCTGCCATAATATAAAACTGATATTGCATCAATTGCAAGACTATAGTACAGAGTAGTTTAAATGATCAAGAGAATGGGGAGGTTAACCTATAGAGAACATTCCGGTAAGTAGCCTATATACTGTATATTTTCCATGTGGTTAATTGGCAAAAGCTAGATATGGATTCCATTTTTAAAATGTTAAACTGGTTGATAAAGTGAATTGGGGGAACAGTTTTTAGTTTCTTCAGGGCAATAGAACTAGAGAACATACTTTATATTTAAATGGGGACAAAAGAAAGGGGTAATGCGAAAATGTCTTTTTTCACTATCTAAATGAATAGTAGCGAAATATAGCTTGTAAGATCGAAACAGCTTATTGAAACAACATAGCAATAGAAATCACCAAACTCAAAAAGAAATATGTCCAAAACATAAAAGCCCAAAACTTTTTCCTTTTTTGTCAGTTACATCTTTGTTACAGGATACCATTCATCAGCGTGCATAATGTACCTGCCCTTCGGAGGCCTGATCACATTCCGATTCACAAAATTGTAGAGTGAATAAGCCTTTTTCACTACTACGCTCAGTGAGAGACATGACGTGTTAAGAGGCTGTTTTATTAGAGCAGCAGTACAATGAAAATATTTCTCAAAAGTTACTCTTGCATCAATTGCCATGGTCAGATATTCCCAGTTGTAACATGGCATTATTAAAAGGACACTAAGAAAGAGAAGTAATTGGTGCAGAGACATCACATGGGGTGTTTTCAACCATGCATTAATTCCTTAGATATGCACAGCTGTGTAATACCAACAGTGGTCACACCAGACAGAGAAATATACAAAACAGTTTGTTCCCCACCCACCCAGTGCAGACAGTAGGTCGCACAACATTAGTATTCGTCCTTTTATTAATGCCATGTTAGAAAGTGTAACAATCATTCTGTGTTTGTATATGTCAATGAGAGATGTGAAATGTGTTAAAATCTGTAGAAACTGAGTGACCTTTTGAGTATCCCGACACACGCACACAACGGAACTCAGAAAAGTCTCAGTGTTGCCGGTAGTAAAGTGTTGCTGTGCACCACACCCTAAAGCAATCTTACCTTCTAGCACCATGGGGTGTAAACGATGTGACTAGTTCCATTCCTTCCCTCACTGATCACCACACACCCACAGACTTCAAATATGCTGGCAGTGTTGTAAAAAAAATAGTTAAGTGCAACATAGAGATTTGTTGACAAGGAAATGTAGTTTTGTTTGGCAGTATGCAAAGTACACCATACCGTCCAGAATGCATCAGATTCATGAAGCACAGTAAAAATCAGTAATGTAACACTGCAACAGAGTCAAAAAGAGTGAAAGTGCTCAGAACAAGTAGGCATTTTGTTAGTGTTATCCCTCTTTTCTAGGTTATTATAACAGATGTACGTGAAGAACATTCTGAAGAAATAGTGAGGCACAACATAAATGTATATGAATAGTAGAACATCCACGCTGACATTTTCAAATAGAGACAGCATGTTTCACATACACATGTGAACAATGTTTTGTAACCCACAATGATTTGTTTAAATAATGTTTAATTTGTTTTCAAGTAAACAGTATCTGAACAATAGCTACCTTGCACTGGTCATGTTACAAGTGCATTAATCCCGGGGCGTGGCTTGGACGCCGAGGAAGATGGCCACTTAAGCTCTCAGCTCAATCCCCAGCCAAGCTAATCCAAACTGGAAGATTTGCATCCAGGGTTAACCCCTCCTAACAAAACCTTACAATGCCTCTGTAGCTGCAACTGGGTTGATTGGCAAGGAAATTTTTGCGATCAGGACGTGGTTAATTGTCTTATAGCGCTGGTCCCTCACGAGACTCGACCAGGATCTGAATAGGCCAAAAATCCACAACCTAACTCGGTACTCCAGGGAGCTTAGCAGGGCACCAGAGAGCAATCTATCATCAGGATCAGCACCTTCTACACCTATGCTGTGCCACTTTCTTCTGTGCCATCGCAAACGATTAAGCCCTAACTGGATCTAGCCTCCCTAAGACTTCCCTCAAGCAGTTCCCAGGGGACCGGACTGCTACAGTCTCGGAGCCCTCCACCCACCCATCTGATGTCAGCAGCTCACTGCAGCACAAAATGACCCTGCTAGAAACACTGTTATCCAGGGTCGACTCCATCTCATCAACATTAGCAGGCACTGTTGCTGAGGTGCACATTCTAAATGATAAAATGAATGTGGTGCAGCAGAAAGCTGAGGATTTAAAACTGAACCAGGCCAAAATCCTGCAATGCCTCCAGTATCATGAAAGTAAATTAGCTACACTCTGGCGCAGGGCCGAGGACCATGAGAACCGCAGAAGATGCAACAACATTAGAATACTTGGCATTCCCAAAGGGCTAGTAGGGTCTAATACTGAACAATTCCTAAATGATGAAATCCCTAAAGTGCTGGGGGACAGGTGGCATGGCCTGACAGATTTGGAGAGAGTGCACTGGATCCCTGGAGGACCTCAGCCAGAGAGCTCTTCACTGTGACCAATAATTACCTACCTTCTTAAATATTCCACTAAAGAAAGAGTGCTAAGAGCAGCTAGAGACTTGGGAGAAGTGACATGGCGTGGAGTAAAGGTCTCTTTCTTCAGAGATTTCTCTGCAGAAGTGGCGGCCCGCAGGAAGGCCTTTATTCCCATTAAAAAGCCTCTAGCACAACACAACTTCAAATATGGCTTTCGCCAACTAGCCTACCTGTTTGTCTCTAAAGAAGGAAAGGACATAGTGGCTGAGTCCCCTTGGGAGGTAGAGATGTGGGTTTCCAAACATTGACCACGACTGTCCCTGAAGACTTCATCTCCCAGAAAGCTTTGGCATTCAGGGCAACGGGAACAAAGCAGAGGGAACCAATTTTCTGGCAACAGCTTCCAGAGGGACCAAAATAATAGTCAGACTGTCCCTCAAGCAAGTAGGTCCCTCAGGCCTTCCTATCCCACACAAACTACGACTTTGCACAACGACAATTCTGAAGCACACCAAGGGGTATCTCATGTCTCTCCCCTCCCCAGGCCACAACAGGGGACAATCCCTACAGCCAGCATAAGGCATCAGTCTCACAGTGAACTAGACTCAGCTTTTGGAGGACCTGAAACAGCATCTCCAGCTAAATTAACTAAGGACAATTTTCCCTCTGCATACCAGATAGGCCTTGGTGATATACCCAACGAGGTACTAATGGAAGCAACAGCTATGGACTCCTGGGCAGATTCCCCATCAGAAGTAGACAAATACTTGGAACCCGCTGCACTCCCAATTAAATCAGGACTAATGACTTTGGCAGAAGCTTTGTCAAAGAACTTGCAGTGTGCAGCCACCGACTCTTCCGAATGAAGAAGCCACTCCACTGGACTGATTACTCTAAGTGTTCTTTATGATTTTTATTTTCTCCTTGGGATCATGGGCTCCCCCCTCCCTCCTCCCCCCCATACAATGTATTCCCCAGTTGCAGTCCCTGGGAATGCTATGAGGGGAGGAAGGGACCCATTCCCACAGGGGCAAGGATGGGTAAGGGCGCACCGTGAACTGTTCCTCTCCTTACATCCTGGTTCCCAAAGTCTAGCTAGCACTAGCATTAAGTATGGTAACTTAAAGTGTACATCTAGTCACCTGGGGAGAATGCACCCATACCTATGACCCCATTCTAGTTCCCCACGGGATAGCTCTGTAGCGATGTGAGGGTACCCTACTGCCCTAGGAGGCCCCCCCCCACAATCCATGGCATCACTTACTGGGATCTCCTGCAGATGTATTACTCACTCCTGCTAGTTCAGGGGCCTATGGGTGGCGCCCATATAGAAACATAGAGGTTGATGGCAGATAAGGACCACAAGGCCCATCCAGTCTGCCCATTTCTTTTTCTACCTTATAAATGTGCCATTGGCCTTTTGCTCTGTCAGTGGTCTATCTATTCATACTCATCTGTATTGCTCCCTTATGCCTATCCCATGTCTGTTTGAAGCCCTGCACTGTATTCATATCCACCACTTCCTGAGGTAGGCTGCCCATGCATCCATCACTCTTTCTGGTGAAAAAGAATTTCACATTCTCTTTAATCGGCCTCTAATCTCACGCTGTGTCCTCTTGTCCTGCTATTTTTCTTATATTTAAACATGTTAGACTCTTTCACCTTGTTAATGCCCTTAAGGTGTTTGAATGTTTCAATCATATCACCTCTCTCCTCCTTTGCTCAAGGGTATACATATTGAGCTCTGTTAATCTGTTCTCATATGTCTTCTGATGCAGTCCCTGCACCATTTTGGTTGCCCTTCTCTGGACTGCCTCAATTTGGTTAATGTCCTCGTGAAGGTGCGGCCTCCAGTACTGCACGCAGTATTCCAGATGGGACCTAACCAGTGTCTTGTGAAGAGGGATTATTACCTTCCTCTTACGACTTGTGATACCCCTAGCCTTACCTACTGCTTTAGAGGTCTGCTTGGATGATTTCAGGTCATCGGTGATGATGATGATGCCCAAGTCTCTTTCTTCCCTTGTGACTGCCAGCAACTCCCCTCCCTACCTATAGGTGGCTTCAGGGTTTCTCTTCCCTATGTGATGATCTTGCACTTCTTTACATTAAATCCCAGATGTGACGCTCTTCTGACCATTTTGCTAGTTTATCCAGATCTTTTCTCATTCTGCCCACACCATCTGGATCATCTACTCTGTTGCAGATCTTGGTGTCATCTGCAAACAGACAAGCATTAACCTCTAGTCCATCTGCAATGTCACTAATGAAGATATTGAAGAGGACTGGGCCCAGGACTGATCCCTGAGGTATCCCACTTGTGACCTGCATCTCTTCTGACTGTATACCATTTACCACCACTCTCTGTTATCTGCCCATCAACCAGTTTGCCATCAAGTTGACCAACTTCTGATCCACCCCGAGTCTACCCAGCTTATTTATCAATCTTCTATGTGGAACAGTGTTGAAAGCTTTGCTGAAGCTGAATATTGTGAACATATCCCAATCATGCCTCACACAATCTCCGAGCTGGAAACCAGCTTGCCAGACACCCATGGCATCTGAACCTCAACCTCCACCCCCTTTATTTAAACCTGGACACCTCACCTAATTACTTCTCCTTTTATACGAACATACAAAATTTGCCGGCAGATAAAGGCCTAGAGGCCTATCAAGTCTGCCCGAATGTGCAGCTAGCACCCCTTATTCTGCAGCTGCCCCTCCCTTCCACCCTTCCCCTTCATTGACCCTCCCCTTGTCCTTTCCCATCCCCTTTTGAAGCAGTCCACTGTTCTGCTGGATACCACTTCTGTCGGTAACGCATTCCACCCAGCCACCACCCTCTCTGTAAAAAAAGTCTCTCCTCATCTCCTTCCTGAACCTTCCTCCCTCCAGTCTCATATCATGGCCCCTGGTGTCCCTCCCCTCCCTTACTTTGAACAGCCCCTCTGTACCTGTCTTGTTTATTCCTTTCATGTACTTAGCGGTTTCAATCATGTCCCACCTGTCCCTCCTCTCCTCCAGCGAGTACAAGTTGAACTCCCTCAGCCTCCTCTCGCATGATAAGTTCCCCAGCCCCTTGATCATCTTTGTCACCCTGAGCTGCACCCCCTCCAGTAACTTAATGTCCATCTTCAGATACGGACGCCAGTACTGCACGCAGTACTCCAGGTGCAGTCTAACTAATGACCTATACAGTGGCAGAATCACCTCCTCCCTCCTCAAGGATATACCCCTTGCAATACAACCCAGCATTTTGTTGGCCTTTGCAGCTGCCTTCCTACATTATACTGAGTTATTCATTGATCCTGTAATGAGCACCCCCAGATCCTTCTCCTCCTCTGTCTGGGCTAGCTGCACTCCCCCCAGCTGGTAACTCTTCCTTGGGTTCTTCATCCCAAAATGCAGCACCTTGCACTTTTTGGTATTAAACCCCAGTTGCCAGGTGTCTGACCAGGTTTCAAGCTTTATCAGCTCATCCTGCAACCCCTGCCATCCCCCTCGGTCATCCACCACAGCTCCTACCTTGGTATCAGCAAACAGACTGATCTTGCTCTTGATGTCCAGTGATACAGTATGTCTGCAATGAATATCCCAAACAACACTGGTCCTAACACAGAGCCCTGTGGAACACCGCTCGTCACTACCCTTGGGTGTGAGAGCTCCCCACCTACCACCACCTTCCCTGAAGCCAGTTCCCTACCCATCTCACCAGCTTTGCACCTGCCCCTGTGCTTACTAACTTACTTCCCAGCCTTCCATGCGGCACCGAGTCGAATGCCTTACTGAAGTCCAGATACAGGGCATCCACTGCATAGCCCCTGTCCAGTTGCCTAGTTACCCAGTCATAGAACTCCACCAGGTTGGTTTGGCAGGATCTGCCCTGCATGAAGCCATGCTGTCTGCTGTCCTGTAGTCCTTTGGCCTCTAGGAGGGTCACCAGCCTTTCCTTCAGGATAGTCCCCATTAGCTTACCCACGATGGATGTGAGGCTCACTGGTCTGTAGTTTTCCGGTTCATCCTTGGGGCCACTCTTGTGGAGGGGTACCACATGAGCCATCCTCCAGTCCTGAGGTACACACCCCGAATGTAGTGAGGCATTAAATAGGTCTGCCAAAGGTCCTGCAAGGACCTCTGCCAGCTCCTTCAGTACCCTCAGGTAGATGCCATCTGGGTCTGGCACCTTATCCACCCTCAGTGCCTTCAAACCCTCCCGAACTCTGCCCTCCATGATTTCCCCATCTTTCACCCCTCCTCCCCATTTCTGCCATGTCTCCCCCCTTTGGTGTCACCCCCCTCTTCTCTTAGGTAAATACTGAGCAGAAGTACTCATTTAGTGCTTCTGCCTTATCGCACCCTGCTTCCACCCCAAGCCCTCCTTCCTAACTTACTATGTGGTCCCATAGCCTCTTTTTCTCCTGATGTACCTAAAGAAGTCCTTCTCCCACTTCTTAATGCCTTGTGCCAGCCTGAGTTCCTGAGATGCCTTGGCTCCCTTACTGCCCTTGTCACCTCCTTCGATTCTGTCAAGTACTCCTCCCTGTCCTCCCCTCTCCCTGTTTTCTTCTACTTCCTAAAGGCAGCTCTTTTCCTCCTTACCTTTTTCTTGACCTCCTTACTCAACCAACTTGGTTTCTTAGTCCTAGCCTTCTTGCTCTGGGCCTTGCAGCAGGTTTTGGTTGCCACCACTATCCCCAGCTTTATGAGCTCCCACATCTGGTTAGTGTCCATACTAGATTGAATTCTGGCCAGGTACCCTTTTACCACTTCCCCCATCCTCCCAGAGTTGGCCCTCCTGAAGTCCAGCACTCTTGTGCCAGATTCCACTCCTTCCTTGCCCATATCCAATGTGAGCCATGCTGAGTGGTGGTCACTCCCTTGCAGTGGTTCCTCCACTGTAAGTTCTCTCACAAAGTCCCCATTTGCCAGCACAAGGTCAAGGGTATTCCCTAACCTGGTTGGTTCACTGACCATTTGCAGCAGGAAGCTGTCCTGGAAGGCATCCAGCAGTACCTGCTCCCTTCTGTTCCTGGTTGTTGGGGTATTCCAGTCCACTCTTAGCATGTTGAAGTCCCCCACAATCACCACACTACCCTTCTCGCAGGTCCTCCTGATCTGTCCCGCTAGATCCCTGTCTAACTCCTCCGTCTGAGATGGCAGCCTGTACACCATTCCCATTCTAAGAATCCTATTCTTGGAATCCTGGATTTGCATCCAAATTGACTCCGTACTACCCTCCTCCCCTTCCTCCGTTACACACTTCAGTCCTTCCTTCACATATAGTGCCACACCCCCTCCTTTCCCAATCACCCTGTCCCTACGAAATAACCTGTACCCTGGTACAGACAGGTCCCCATCATTGTATTGAGTGGCCCATGTTTCTGTGATGGCTGCAATGTTCACCTCTCCCTCTGCCATGAGCATCTGTAACTCTGCAGTTTTCCTCCCAAGGCTCCTAGCATTAAGGGTAACCACCTTCTACCCCCCCATCCTGCCCTCCTTTACTAGCATCACCAATAGTACTTGCCATTTGTCCTTTGTCACTGTTATGGGGGGTAAGCTCATATGGTTTCCCAACCTGTGGTCTCTGCATGTCTCTTGCCCAATTGCCACCCCCCCGTTCCTAGTTTAAATTCCCTACTTCCTCTATGTACTCCTCCATCCTCTGTTTCAACACTTTCTTTCCCTCCTCATTCAAGTGTAGTCTGTCCTTGGCATAGAGACTACTGTCCTTCCAGGTCCCTCCCCAACAGCCCATACCCTTTAGCACACCACCAGGTTCTTAGCCATCCATTAAATTCCTCTATTCTCAACATTCTTGTTGTGCTTGCCTTGGGCACTGGAAGTATCTCTGAAAAAGTTACCGATCTTCCTTCCCCCTCACATAATTGTCCTAGTTCCTCAAACCTCCTCTGGACTATATCTACTGTCTTGTCAGCCAGGTCGTTCATCCCAAGATGTATAATTAAAAGAGGCTTGTCCCTACCCCTTCTAGCATATTTCAGAACAGATTGTCCCACCTTTTCTGCTGTCATTCCTGGCATGGCCTCCACCCAAATGTGACTATGTCTCTTCCCCTTGCTACCCCCACCTGACTCCTCTTAGTGTTGAGTCCCCCAGCACTAAGATTCCACCACTCTTACTCCCTGCTTGGTTCCATTCATCTCCCTCTCTCATTTCTGGCTCCTCTTCTTCCTCCTGCACATTATTTCCCCCTTTTGCCCCCTGTTGCAATTCTCCCAGCAGAACTTCCCCCCACTCTGGTTTGGTCCAGGCATTTATCAATTACTCCTCTAAGTTTATAATTTCCATCCTCCACCTTCTTCCTCTCTAGCAGTGCAAAACTATTTTCTGAAGACCCTTCACAAATGCCCGCTCCCTCTCTCTTCATAGTAGTCTGTTCTCTCCTTTCCACTCCATGACTTCTGCCATGTCTTCACTTCCCCTCACAAGTCCCTGTCTCCTCCTCCTTCCATTTGTCTTTTGTCTCCTGACCTGGTTTCCCCAGCAATCATTCTTCCTGGCCTGGGCCCCCTTGTCCCTGCTTCCCTTCTGCTGACCCTCTCCTCACAACTATTGGCTTAAATTGCCCTCCCTCATCTCCCATTCTTCCTCCCTCCAGTACTGGGCTAAACCCACCCCCAGTCTGCCTTGCCTGTCTTAGTTCCTTCTGCAGACCCTCAATCTCCTTTCTGAGTTTCTCTATGTGGTTGCACACTAAACATCCTCCCACACTCCAGGCAATTTTTAGAAAGATTGGTGCACCGCAGTTGTTGCAGCCTACCACCCTACCCATTGCTGTCGTTGCCCACCAGCGACCCCCCCACCCTTCCAGATGCTAGATACCAAACACTCCCCCAAGTATCCCCTCTCCCCCTCTATAAGTGCAAAACATTCTTTTCTTAATTTCCCTTACCCCCTTTGTTGTACGCATTTAGATAGATTGAGCAATTGCTTTTTATATTCCTAACCTTCCTATCCAAACTCAAAAAAAGACTTTAAGTAGCTATTGCACAACCTTCTTCAAACTCCTACTCCTCCTTTCCACAATGCAATAGCAATGCAAAGAAGTAACAATGAAAGCTCCTAGATCTGCAGTTACTTCCCTTCCACTGAGATAGCAGTCACCTCTTCACTCACTGCTGTTCCTTTCCTGGATGTCTGCTTCTGCTATGACAGGTGCATATTCTTTGCCCGTTTGAGGAAGTGATGTCAGAACCCCTGGTATAAAGAAAATCATGGACCAGGGGTGGGTGGGGTGAGGGGTTGTGGGGGTGGGACCAACCCAAGTCTTCCAGAAACAATCAGGTAGCTGAGGCCCCTGGTCAGACCATTAGCACCCTTCCTCCACTATACACTAACCCTTGCAGCTAGTGAAGCCAGCAAAAATGGATCACAATTCTACTCAAAGCCCCCAAAACAGGTTTGCTACCAAAAAAAACAGGTCTCCAATTCAAACAGCTTCACCAACAACACATCAAAATAGGCTTGAATTTAGAAGATATCGGTCTCTGATTCAAAGAAACAGCCCCAGTTAAATCACACCAAATAAGTTTTAAATCAGAAGAAACAGGCCTTTACAAATGCAGCCTGCTATACAGTGAAACATCAAACAAATGAGCCCACTTATAGCCCCAAAATAGTTTTCAAAATTCCAACCGCCCCAAAACAATACCCTGCTAGCCCCTTAGAAGTAGTAAGAAAGAAAATAAATAACCTTCTACCAAGTAAAATCCACAAGAAACAATGTAAAAACAACAAGAAGCTACTGTACTGTAACAAATCTGATCCTTTCCCTTCTAGTTCCTTCTGAGAAGCCAAAGCAAGGTGGTGTAAACAGATTATAATTGTCCTCGCGAGGCTGGGGAGAGAGCCCTAGGATGCTGATTGGCTTAACTTCCTATCCCCTTGCTTGGGCATTTGGCTAGCACAGCTGTGTGCTTCTCCTCGCTATTGGTGGAGGATTAGCACCAGTGTGCATACCTCAAATCTCACTAGCTCATTGCTTGCATTATCTCATATTACTACTGTTAATTGTTACAATCAACAAATTAATATTCACTTTGTTTGACCCACACATTAGTGGGTATATTTGTTAATCACACAAGTTTTGACTGTTCTTGGTACACTATTTTCACCTGTATTTGTGTTCTTTTCCCTTTTTACTACTAGGTCAGCCTTACTGGGTCTCTATCTAGAAAACTCACCTTGACCTCTTCTGTTGACCAACCCTATATACTATATCTCAGGTACCCTGTCTGTTCATATCACCCTGTAACTACTGGACCTCTGGGGTGAGTATCTATTCTCTTAAATGTCAAGTATAGTGGTGCCATACCTCAGAATGTGGAATAAATTCATATCATGATATGTGGAGGGGCTGAACCATCCCACCAAACTGTCAGTGGCTCTTAAGCATTTACAGTCCTTGCAGGCAAACACAGTGCTCATTCAAGAGACACATCTCACTGCAAGATCTGTATTGTGGCTCAAAAATTCATGGGTAGGGGTAATAATTGCCAGTTCTGCGATGAACAAATCCAAGGAGGTCGCTATTCTGGTCAAGAAAACATGCCCATGGACGGTGGACAAAGTTGTCACCAATACCCAAGGCCACTGGATTGTGGCCAGGTTCTCTTACCCGGGGACATGCAGTTTTGGTCAATGTATATGGCCCAAATACGGATTCACCCGAGTTGTTCCTAGATTTAAACCATGCTTTAGAATCTCTTACTGCAGGTTACCACAATATCCCTATTATGATAGGGGAAGATTTTAATTTAACCTCGGATATATTCCTGGATGAGTCCAAACCCACACCACAAACCCATCCTAAGGCAGCAGATATACTGCAGGAAATTATGAAGGATTAGGAATGGTGGACATCTGATGGAAGGACCACCCTACAGGGAGGACTATTCCTTTTCTTCAGTGCACAAAACCTACAGCAGCATAGACTTCTGGCTTGCAAATTTGTCTCATGGCCCAAGACATAGTCTCCTCTAAAATAAACAATATTTTGATTTCGGACCATGCCCCATCTCCTGTACATATACGCCCGCTGGTCAAGGAGGATCAGGCACCAGGTGGGCTTGCAAACCCCTGCTGATAAAGGATGCCTCCTTTCAAAAGATGCTCAAGGACATCTCCCAGGATTACTTGCAAACAACAGACCGGGGAACACCGCCGTGGCCATGGTCTGGGAAGCTTTTAAAGCTGTCCTTAGAGGGCACATTATAGCATTTGCGGCCCAAAGGAACAGAGAGAGAGAAAAGCGGAGCTCACCAGGCTCCAAGCCGAACTTTCAACCTTGGAGGCCAAGTTCAAGGCATCCACAACTGGGTGCCTAGATGCAGCGAAACTTCGCGAGATAGTCGGATTAAAATACTACATCAACATGTTGCTTCACCAGCATGCAGAGTGGCTTGTGGCTAGGGCTAAACACGCTTACTGGGAGGGTGGGGACAGAAGGGGAAGCTGCTGGTTACCAGTAAGAACAACAAGCCACCTCCGCATCCATACCCTCAGAAATGCCAAGGAGGAAGTGGTCACAGACACCAAACAAGTTAATGAGTGCATGAAGCAGTTTTATCAGCAGCTGTACCAATCATACATATTTCCCATGAGCAGAATCAAATAGGGTGCCTTTTAAGGGACTTCTACCCTGCAGCTCATATTCCTCAGCTCTCAGAAGCCATGAAGGGCACACTAGATGACCCCCTTACTGAGCCTGAACTTAGATTGGTGCTATCTCAACTGGCCAAAGGTAAATCCCCAGGGCCGGATGGTATGACCAGTGAACTATACCAGCTAATTAGCTCAGAAATCAGTGCCCCGCTCCTTGCTGCTCTCCAGGAGGTGCACTCAACTGGTATTCTTCCACTGACTATGTGAGAGGCCCTAATCACCCTTATGCCTAAGAAATTAGATGACCAATTGAACTGTGCAAATTTTCGTCCTATATCATTAATCCCCATAGATACCAAGATAGTGGCCAAAATCCTTGCCAACTAAATGATGGATGTTATATCTTCCATAGTTCATCCATCCCAGGCTGGTTTCACCAAGGGAAGGGCGGTAGTGGATAACATCTGTCTCGTTCTGAACCTTAAGTGGTTAGCCCTTCAATCTTCCACTCCCATGGCAGCAATAGTAGTAGACTTCTCGAAGGCCTTCGACTCTGTCGAATGGTCCTATCTACATGAGGTACTTAATCTTTATGGCTTTGGCCCATACTTCAGACAGTGGATCCACATCTTGTACAATAAACCTTTGACCAAAATGCTCACTAATAAAGACACCTCCCCATCTTTCTCCCTGCAGCGAGGCACTTGGCAAGGGTACCCTCTGTCACTGCCACTATTTTTGATAGCACTGGACCCCCTTACCCGAACATATCAGGCCAACATGGCGATCAAAGGCATTCAGGTAGGGGATCACTCGTACCTAGCAACTTCATACACGGATGACTTACTCCTTACACTCGCCCCTCCATGTGAGTCCCTATGCCCAGTTTTAGATACCCTGCAGACCTTTGCCCATATATCAGGTCCCCGAGTCAATCAAAAAAAAACCAGTGTCACCCCATTAAAAGCGGCTTGCTCCAAAGACTGCTTGCAGGGACTGGGACTATCCTGGGCTCCCAGTAAGCTGTCATACCTGGGAATTCATATACCATTCAATTGGAGACAGATTGAGTCCAGGAACTTTGCCCCTATTAACTCAGCTGACGACTGAAATAGCTTGCTGGCAGTGACTCAATCTTTCCCTTCCAGGAAAATCAGCTGCGCTCCGAATGCTTCTGCTTCACCAGAGTAGCTTATCTGCTGAATAACTTGCCAATAACCCTATCAGACAAGGTCTACTGCCCATTACATAAGCTAATTTCATCCTTTTTGTGGAAAGGGAAAAGACCATGGTGGGGGACTCATAAACTATGTGCCCATTGGCCTCGGGGGGGGGCCTGGGACTTCCACGGCTGCAGGGCTACCATTGGTCCTTCCTTGCAGCGCAGGCAGTCAAATGGTTCATCCCCACCACCTCTCCATCTGTACTGTGGGTACAACTCGAAGGGCAAATTCTACCACCTACCCCCTCAGCCTACTCTTAACCAATGCCACTATACCCTCATTCAAGCTCACTCCGATTATGGCGGAAACCAGAAAGGCATGGTTCCATCTTATGAAGGTGGCCAAGACCAAGAATCAAAGTGCTTTACTACCCTTTAGATATCTTGGTCTATGGCATAACCAGCTTCTAAGGGTGGACAATAAACCTCTCCACTGGCCCTCGTGGGAGAGAAGAGGGATACATACTGTTCAAGACCTCTATCTGCCAAATACCACCACACTTATGTCATTTGAGCAGCTTAAGGCCCACTGCTAATCACAGTCCCAAGATTTCTGGAAATTCCTGCAGTTTCGCAATGTGGTGCAGTCTTTAGACTGGACTGCCATTGCAGAGCCGAAGTGGCAATTGCTGTCCTCATTGCACCTAAAATCTTCTTCCTGGGGTCTGGCCAGCAGATTCTACACCACTTGGCGTGAGGTACAACTGGACCACCTGGCTTCCTGTAGAGAGGCATAGAGTAAGGATCTAGGGCACCCCATAGTGCCAGATACTTGGTCCCACTGCTTGCACCTAGCACACTCCACCTATAAAGACTCTAAGAGTCTACTGATCCAACTTAAGATCCTCCTCCACTGGAACCGTACCCTGGATATTCTCCACAAGTGGGGGGTTCTTCCACACGCACAATGTTGGAAGTGCAAGTATAGCCCAGCCAACATTCTCCATTTCCTGTGGCAATGTCCAGCCTTAGTTCCCTTTTGGTCCACAGTGGCAATGGACTGTTCTGGGGTGCTTGGGAAGCCCATAGACCTCTATCACCCTATGCTGCAATTAGAGGATTGTGCGCCTTTGGCACACCTAAGTCCACAGCAGCAAAACTGGGTCCTGGTAGTCCTGTTGGAGGCCAAGTGGCTTCTTTTGATGAATTGGTGACAGCCTTTGCCCCCTTCGGCTTCTCTATTGCACTCGGCAGTAGCCAGGTTGGCCACCTTCGAGAGGCTCACCTATGCTAACAGAGGGCAGCTCTCATTATACCTCAGCAAATGGGAAGCCTATCTTAACTCAGCACTGTGTCGAGTAGTGCCCCCAGCCTAGGAACCCTCCTGTCTTGGCAACAACCAAAATAGCTCCTATCCGTTTAGCTTGAGTGATGAGATTTAGACTCAGATCACAATATGCCCACCTGAACTCTTGGCTCCCGCTATACTAAGGCTCAACTTCACCCTTTTCTTTCTTTTGTCATTCCTTGTCACAGTAGTTTGTTTGGCCTTTAGGGTAGATGAGAGACCAGCTAATGATAATAGTATGATCATAGAACCTGTAGTTTGTGTGTAAGATACACTAGGGGAAAGGTGAATTATTGATCTAAACTGCTTACTCTAGTTGTATAATTGGATAAAAGAATACCACTTTGATAATTATACACTCTATGGTACTGAATTTAGGTAGTTTTATTATTATGTACACCTATAAATGTACAAAGTACTAACGTGCTGCAAGGCATTTTTTGATTTTATGCCTCAGTGTCTCTGTATTATGTCCTTAACGAATGAAAAATGAAAAACAATAAAAATTAATCTATGATAAAAAAAATAAGGGTATTAATCCCCTCGAAAGCAGGCATTTACTAGGAATTAATGCATGGTTGAGTGGTGGGAAGCACTCAGTCTTTGGCCTTGTGCACCCCAACCATGCATTAATTCCTAGTAAATGCCTCCTTTCTCGGGGATTAATGCTTACATATTCACAATATTTCTAAATGGATTCTCTCTGATGGTCCTATAGCACATGTATAGGCAGGCAGGCAGGCAAGCAGGAATTTCTCTGGAGATATCACAGAAATTTCAGGAGCTATCTAACCAAGGCCATTGCTGAAGTTTTAGTTTCAGCTACAATTAGTAACAAAAATACATACATTAGCATACCTGTCAAATCTATTCATCAAGTTGCTCTATGCTACACAATGGGCCAGATATTCAAACAGCACTATTTTGTGGCGTAAGCCCTTGTGTTGCACAAAATAGTTGTGCAGGGTGTGGCCAGGCGATATTCAAAGGTTGTACCTTGAGCAACTCCTTTGAATATCGTCATTACAGCCATCAAGATGGCGCAGTGGAACTTGTGCCATCAAGTGGTCAGAGTGGTGCATTCAACTTGCAGTGGCGCAAGTCCCATTGCGCCATGTGCAAATTTCCGATATTCAAAAGGTGCCATGCAAATGGGGCCATAATTCATGCAAGGTGCAGGGGGGGCCATTTGTATCTGATTATGGCTCCATTTGCATGCCATTAGCATGCAGATGCGCCGATCCCCGAGGACGTGTGCCTGGCACCCTGCCAGGCAGCAGCCATCGGGGACCGATGCCCCCTGCAGCTCGATCGTGGGCTGTATTAGTTTAAAACAACTCCCCCTCCTCCCGAGTACATCCCTGGTGGTCCAGTGGACCAAAAAGCCCGATCGCGGGCTGTATTAGTTTAAAACAACCCCCCCTCCTCCCGAATACATCCCGGTGGTCCAGTGGCTAATCCTGATCATGGGATGTAAAATTGAACAACCCCTCCCGAACAGAGCCCTGGTGGTCCATTTGACCGAAAATCCCAATCGCTGGATGTCAGAAATAAACACACACCCCCCCGAACATAGCCCTGGTGCATTCATTGCATTGCACTGTTGCTCAGCATGTTTTCTGTGGCGCAACTGCCTCCTGCTGAATATCGCAGAATGGAGCAAGTTTGGACTTGCGCAGGCGCAACCCTATTGCGCATGGAGCAACCCTTTTGAATATCTGGCCCCATGAGTTTTTTTCTTCTTAATCCTACCCTTACCAGGCCTACAATGCTATTACTCAACAAATGTGGTAGCCAGCTTTATTTATAGAGAAAAACTAAATTAAAACATTTATCAAATATAAAAATGTTGAGGAATTAGAAGATTTTTACCTCCAAAATAAAACTTGAAGATGTCTGGATTCTTTCTTAGAGAAAAAAGGTAGGGTAACATTTGTTGCCCAGTTTCATTACGCTGTTGCTTTAACTGTACCAGAGTTTAATGTGCAGCATGCTGCTTCCATTTTTGGCTGTACTCAAGCTGGATGTTCTTACTTGTTTATTACATTCTAATAGATACCTACAAAACATGCTATAGAGACATAGAAACACAGACTTTGACAGCAGATAATGACTGCTTGGCCTACCTAGTCGGCCCATTTCCCTACCTACTGGATAAGCTGCAGATCCTAGTTAACCAACAGTCTACTTCTTCCTACCCCCACCAGACTTGCCTTATGTCTGTCCCATGCGTTCTTGAATTCCCCCACTGTTTTTGACCCCATGACCTCCTCAGGAAGGCCATTCCATGTGTCCACTGTCCTCTCTGTGAAATAATACTTCCTATTGCCCCTGAGACATCCCCCTCTGTCTTCAACTTGTGTCCCCTTGTTCCTGCACATCTCTTTTTCTGAAAGATGCTACCCTCTTGGAATTTGTTGATTTCCTGAAAGTACTTAAATGTTTCTATCATGTCCCCCCTCTCCCTCCTTTCCTCAAGGGTATACATATTAAGCTCCTTTACGCTCTCCTCGTATGGCTTCTGTTGCAGACCCTGCACCATTTTAGTTACCCTCCTCTGGACTGCCTCAATCCTGTCTATGTCCTTGTGGAAATGGGGACTCCAGAACTGGACACAGTACTTCAGATGGGGTCTCACCAACTGTTTGCACAGATGGGATGACAACTTCCTGTTTTCTACTGGTGATGCCTCTACCTATACATCCCAGTATCCCCCAAGCCATCCCTACTGCCTTCTCACATTACTTGCTAGCCTTTAGGTAATCAGATATGATTATCCACAGGTCTTTTCCATATTTGTTGTTGTTACTGCCCCCCACTGTGAACTCTTCTTCTGGGTTTTGTTTCCCAGGTGCATTGCTTTGCACTTCTTTGCATTGAATCCAAGCTGCCATACTTCTGACCATTCCTCCAACCTTGCCAAGTCCCTTGTCATCCTTTCCACCCCCCTTGTGTATCAACCCTGTTGCAGATCTATGTGTCATCTGCAAAGAGGCATACTTTTCCTTTCAGTGCCTCTGCAATGTCACTTATAATAAGTTTATATCATAATTCTTACTTTTAGTAGTTTAACTAGCTTTTGTTTTGAGACTGAACTGTGAGGAAGTTGTGTAAATACCTGTGTGAGCCACTCTTGATAGCTTAGGGTCAAAGCCAACTCTTCTTACTTGCTCTGTTCTGGCCAGAAAGAAGTTGACAACACCACTTGTAACCACACAGTTTGGAAATCCTTCTAACTTATGATAAGAACCAGGTATCCAGTGCAAACAGTCCCCCTCTTCATCATTTCCTTCTTCAAGTAGGAGTTTAAAGTGAAAACCATTGGCATCAACCATACCGCCAACCTGAGGGGGAGTAACATTAAGTCTGGTTAGTACTCTGATACATTTAAAAGATTTTTACTTCATAGTCCTCGACATACTAGAAGTTATCAGTTGCCACTGTATTTTTAGAAGTCGTAGTCAATGTTATTTCTTTAGGGCACCCTTCCATACAGAAATATACAATAACAATAAATAAACCAACCACATTACAATAAATAAAACAATACTAAATAAATATGTATTACAGTTCATCCATAAATTACTTTCTAATCAGAATAAGGTTACACACCAAAGGCTTGTTGGAAAAATAGTGTTTTGGTCATTTCTTAAAGCTTTCTAAAGAGGGAGCCACCTGAAGTTCACCCGGCAAGGAATTCCAAAACACTGGAGCCACCATGGCAAAGGCCTGATCTCCAGATGATTTTAGTCTTGCTTTGGGAAACTGTAGGAGGAATTCCCTCACAGAACGAAGAGAGCATCCTGGGGTATAGAGAGACAGAAGATCCTTCAGGTAACCTGGACCCAATCCATGCAGTGCCTTATAGGTCAAATGACCTATTTTAAAAGAGATGCACCAGTGCACTGGCAGCCAATGCAGTTCGCACAGCACCAGCGTAATATGACAGGACTTCAAAAGGCCCATGAATAGCTAGGCAAAAGCTGCAGGCACCGTATGGCACCCACTCTGACCCTGAGGTAGAGGGCATTGCAATAGTCAAGCCTTGAGGTGATGAACACATGTATCAGAGTGGCCAGGTCCATAGAGGGGATAAGGGATTTAATTCAGGTGGTGTTTCAAAAATGGTGAAAACCATTCTGGACAGCTACTAACTCATGAGCATCAAGTGTCAGATCACTGTTCAGAATGTTATCTAAAGTCCAGCTCTTGATCTGTCAGATTCTTGTATGTCTGTAGTGCTAGCCAAAGAAAACACACAAGCAGTAAGTAATAATGAAACGTTTATTACAAAAGTCATACCAAAGATGTGACAGAGAAAATCACAAGGGAGTCGGTTTCTCACCAGTCCTCAAAGAAGGTATAATTCTTAGTGAGGAGCAGGCTTACAGAAGGTTATATAGTAACGATAATAACGTAGTTACAGATGGAGGTACATAACACATTGGATGTGTATCCTAAATAAGGTGTAGGCAACGCATCTCCTTTGGGAGGTTACTTAGGAAACAAAATTACTAATGAGTAAGAAGTTAGGACAAAAGAAATACTCTGTCAGCCATAAATCACAGACAGAGAATGCTGAGTAACATGAAATACACGTGGAGTGATACCTAAGTATAAGACACAAATTATATATGATTATATGAGAATATAATAATATATAACAATCACTGACGATCTGAAAAGGCCCTATTATCAGTGATATGGGTCAGAATACATGTGTATAAAATACATAAAAGAAAACATAACCTATGTAAATGCATTATAGTGAGGTATAATGTATAATGCATGATGAGTGTAAAACATAAATCATAACAGTAAAACAACATATAAAATGATGTAAACATAGTATACAGTAGCATATATTAGCAGCAAAGCACATTCCTATTACCCATGCATTTACGATGGGCATCTACATCTACATATTAGTGCAAATATCAGTATCACAGTATTAGTTACCAGGAATACAATGTAATGTGTATATGGGATAGTAGAGTGCATACCCAGGCATAACAAGAATGACACCCAAATTCCTCACCTTAGTGGAGGCCTCCAATTTGGCCAAGCCAATAAATAGCCCCAAATCCTCACTAGAGGCCCCATCCCATCCTCTGACTTGGCTCAATCACTAATACTTCAATCTTTCCCTGGTTGAGACCCAGCCAGTTCGATGACATCCAAGCCCAGATCTTTGACAAGCATCTGTATAGCATGTTGACCACATCCACTCTTTCAGGGCAAAAGACAGGTAGGAGCTGGGTATGATTGGCATAAGAATGAAACCCCTGCCCATACCATCTTTTAACCTCACCCAGTGGCAGCATATACACTGCAAACAAAATGGGGGGCAGGACAGAGCCTTGGGGAACTCCACAGTACAGGGTTGCAGGGCTAGAGTAGAAACTCCCCATGATCACTTTCTGTGTCCAACCCTGGAGAAAGGACTCAAATCAGCTGATGACCTTGCCAGTGAGTCCATACATACTCCCTCAGCCTGTCCAGTAACACCACAAGATCCACAGTGTCAAATGCTGACAAGAGACTGAGGAGGACACAGTGTCAAATGCTGACAAGAGACTGAGGAGGATACAATGTCAGATGCTGACAAGAGATTGAGGAGGACAAGAACAGATCATTCTCCCCTATCCCTTGCACTGAGCAGGTCATTCAGCACCGGGTCCAATGTGATCTCATACTGTGCATTGCCCCAAAACTGGACTGGAGTGGTCTGCAAATCTGAAAGTGCATGAGGTGACTCTCTAGCTGCTCTGCAACCACTTTCTCCAGAACCTTCCCTAAAAAGGGTAGATTTGAGATGAGGTGGTAGTGTGCCAGGATATCAGGGTATAAAATGTGTTTTTTGAACAGGGGCTTCACCAGGGCCTGTTTAAGAGGACCAGGGAATTACCCCAGCTGACAAAGAATACCTGATAATCCTGGCAAACACCTGGCCCAGATCCTTGATGCAACCCACATGTAGTCATGTTGGGTCTGGATCCAGGCAGCAGTAAGTTGGTCTCAGCTTCATAATCGCCTCACAGACCTCCACCATCATCATCCATTAGTTCTGTCCCCAGGACTGCAGAACGCACTTATCCTCATGAGGCCTGGCCTTATCAGAAGATCAAAATCTGACTGAGGATATCGCAATCCTAACAGGGGACACCCTATCTGAGAAGAGCCAAGTGAACTCCTTATATTTCTTAGCAGAAAACTCTAACAGGTTCTAGACAGGGGAAGTAAAAGCCTGTCCACAACCCAAAAAGCGGAGCCTGTTGATTCCTCCCAGCTGCAATCACCCTAGATTTAAAATATGTATTTTTTTATGGGTAACTGCATTCTGGTTCTCACTTTCATGAGCTACCAGAACCATTCTGTCCTCCCTCCTGGGTCCTGATCCTCCTCCAACACCTCTCCAGCCTCTTGCCCCTGGTTTTCAATGCTCTTAACTCATCATCAAACCATGGTGAGCCAAGACATGGCTTGGCACCAACAGGTCCAAGGCCACTGTCACCGCCCTGTTATTGAATACCACAGCCTCCTCAGGACACTCCATTCATGCCTCCAGCACAGACATAGTGTCCATCTCCACCAAAATTTCCTCAGGTTGAAGTCCTTTTAAAGGGCAGAACTGAACCACATCCACGGGGGGTGGGATAATGGGGGGACTCTGAAGCTGAACCTGACAATGCAATGATCCAACCAGATGACTGGATCAGTCTCGAGGGTGTCAATCTTGAGCCCCAGGGAGAATACTAGGTTGCGTGCATGACCAGAACAGTGGGTCCCAACAGGGGTTTCAAGAGAGAGAGGCCAAGGACCTCCATATCAGATAGGCAGTCCCTGGCCCCAGATGAAACCTTGTCATCTACCCAGGTGTTGAAGTCACAGAAAACAATCCACCTTGTTGACTCCAACACCCTCTCAGTGACAAAATATGTGACCTCTTGCAGGAAGTCCCTGTCCCAACCACTTGCATGGTAGAATGGCTGTATATAAAGTGCTGGGGCTATTACTGCACTGATAGTTATTGCTAGATTCTAATAAGGAGGACTACTGCTCGATTGTAATAAGAAGTACTTCATATACGCAGCTCTTTTTGACTTGGTCTTCCTCATAGTGGATAGGGCAATGCCCTATTGGAAAGCTGTTTTCCCTTTGAAACAGCTTAGCTGGGATAAATTATGGAAGGCATGTCATTCCTGTATCACTCAAGACAGATTGAGATTGATTCAATTTTTTATATTGAACAACCTCTACTTGTCACCAGCTAAGCTCTTTAAGATGGGGAAACTTCTTAACCCTACCTGTACAAGATGCAACAATGCAGATGGTAATTTACTTCATATTTTCTAGAAATGCCCCCCCCAATTGCCTCCCTTTGGGACACTATCAGGCAACAAGCTGATCCCCTTCTCGGCCTTAATGACTTGTTTACCCCACAACTTTGCTTGATTGGGGACTACACTAGAGCTTATGTCCTACAGAGAGGGTACCATATGGCATTGATTGCATTCTCTCTAAGGATCTGGTGCTTCGTCCCTGGAAAGATTCCACAGTGATAACTTATTCCAAATGGCTCCAAGAGCTTTTATCCAACATGATGATTGAGAAAATGATTGCCAGCATTCATAACATAGTTTCCAGATATAGGGACAGATGGGAGTCTCTCCATACTCTGTTTACCCTGTGATTTCCAATGGGTTAAAAGGCTACAGTAATCCCGTCAATTTTCTTTTCCCCTCTTTTTATGGCCTAGTATGCTCTGCCAAGGGGTGGGGGGTATGGCTGGAGGAGGGGCAATAGAGGATGTTGGGTAAGTGTGGTATATTTGTCTTCTCACGTACTTGTCTTCTGTCAAGTTGTACCTGAGATTCTGTGCTTGTTCTTATAACGTATGTCTTGTGATTGTGATTGTATTTGTCTTGTAAAACCTTTTGAATAAAGTTTATTGAATTAAAAAATTAAGAAAGACTTCAAATTGTAATGAGGTCATATAATGTGACCCAAGTGGGAATGAACACAGGCCCCATCCCAATGCTCTAACAGCTGATCTACTATGCATTCATGTTCTTTCTCAAAGTACAAATCCTGCATTTGAATAAGTTACAAGATAAGTAATTGCATGTGCAGTATTAGTCACTGCTAAATGAACTTGAGATGGCATATGCAAAAGGATGAATCATGGCAAGACATGGCATAGCATGGTAGCTCCAACACAAACAAAAAAAGGGGCCAATTTGGCATACCTGGTTTCAGCCTAGATCCTGTGTTATTGAAACTGATTTTGGTATTTGCTTATTTTATAGTAAAATCCCTAACTGAAATAAAAAAATAACTGACATGGAACCAGACAAGAAACGTTTCAGCCAACATTGCTAAAGAATTAATTTCACCAAAACTGGATCTGTTGGTTCATGGGCTTCATCCCACTAGTTTCAGCCCAGACAGTGGCGGCATGGGCTGAGGGCCCAGTAATGCTGGCCACTCCACTGGTCAATTTGCAACAGATTCTTTCTACAAATCTGAAAATGTCTTCTATTAGGCTCAAACAAAACAGTTTGCTGAAAGCACCATAACTCAGTTCCACTCTTCCCCTGTGGAAAAGCAAGCACAAAAGGAGTACATACTGGAATCCATGGGGAGGTTGATTGACAAAATAGTCTCATGGATTAGCCTATATGACCACTGACTTGAGGCCTTGAGTCAGGCTTTCTACAACTGGAAATTAAGCAGATTAAAAAAAAGGAGCTGGAACAAACAAGAAGGCAAAATCTAGGGCCTGGAGGCTACACTGCATGGAGTAATAAGAGAACTACAGTATAGCATTTCAAGAAAATTCAAACAAAATGAGAATCAGTTCAGATATATAAATCTTTGACGAGTCAAGTTGCCAAAGATGCTGGACTCAGATTTTCTATTGGTTTGGGAACTTGTTAAATGCGTCCTCAGAGTTACTTTTAACTTGCCCTCCTACCAACCCACATCTGCTGGTATGAGGCTTCAGAGAATAAAAAAGAAATCAGAATGTCAACCAGTCCATGAAATCTACAATCTTAGCTACCCTTGCCTTCAACTGTAATTACAGTTTTATATTTAAGCCTGCTAAGTTTAAAAGAAACCTTGAATAAAAAAATCACCAGTATTCCATATTCCTGGAGTATTGTTACCAAACACTACAAAGGTTTTGAATGTTCCTGATGTATAAGCAAAACGTATTGGAAATCAGGGCTCAGTACTCTTCCCTGCCCTTTTTCCCAAAAGTAAAAGTAACCAAAGATAGAAAGACAAACAGTATGTACTTTGAGGTCAACCAGCTAGTTACTTTCTTGAGAACCCACTATTCACACACCTCAAATCCAGATGTTACCAGCTAACCCACTGGCTCAACAAAGATATGCTGACCACACTATAAAAGATGGAACTGTAAATTATCTATGCTGTAGGTTATTGATTTGGGATTCTTTAGACAATTTTGTGAAGGGGGAGATTTCTTGTTTATGAATTGGACTGAAGTTTAGAAAACTGCAGCTGTAGACTGCAGTTTGTATGATTCTTGTTTTCTTTTTTCAGAGGTCTCTCCCCCGGCATGAATTGTACTAGTATTTTTCATTACTGTATTATAGTTTCATCCCTCAATTAACATTTAACTGTTAAAGGGGAACTAAACATTACAGGGGTCACTGAAATCATGAAAGCCTATACAAATATCTTTTAGATAAGGTGTTGGGCTTACCTGTAGGTGTCAGAAGTCCTGAGATATGAATATCTAAATTATATGTGAATTAAATAAAGGTAGCAGCTATTTCATGCAGTCTTGAAACGGAGCGTGATATCACTGAGGAGAATGTTGAATGTTCTTAATCACAGTTTACCCCTCAATTACATCAGTTTCTGCCCAAATAGTCCATGAAATGGCTGCTGCTTTTTTTTTTTGCTAAGATTTTCAAGTTCCAATAATACAACCTACGCTATGAATTTAGGCTAAGTACAGTTCACCAGTACTATTACAGAGCAGTCAAACTAACTGTTGATTACATATCTAGTTAGTGATGGATACTGAAAATGTTTCTGAGATACTCTAATAGAAGATGAGGGAGAAACAGATAAAAATTTACCTTTCCCTGATTTTAAAGAACAAGTTGAACAAGCTATACAAGATTGTAGTTGTGAAACTGAAGCTGAAAAAGAAAAAGTTGATAAAATGTTCTGTCAGTTCAAGGACATGTTTGCAAGAGAAGCTCATGATTGTGGGCTAACTGACCTCCATGTTACCAGGGTGTCTACGGGGCCTAGAAAAGGTCCAGTTTATGCACGCCAGAACAACAATGCCACTAGTATCTTATGAACATATATACAAGAGATACTGGATACCTTGATGGAGCGAGGAATTTTAAGACAGGTGAACTCCATTTTTAATTCCTTCATTTGGCCTGTATTAAAACCTACAGGAAAGTGGAGGTTCACTACAGACTATAGAAAGTTAAACCAGGTACCTTTATCTCATTAGCCCATGACATATTTGGACCAAAGTTTGGCCAAAGTTCAGGGTGCAAAATATTTCACTACCCTAGATATAGCAAATGGATTCTGGACATTTAAAAGTAGATCCAAAAGATCAATATAAATTGGCTTTTAACTTTGAAGGAGACAATACACATGGAACAGGCGCCTTTGGGTATTTAAATTCACCAGCAGATTTTAATATCTTTCTACATAAGGCCATGCTTAATGCTGAAAGTAGAGAAAATCTGGTTTACATGGTTGATGTACTAATCAAAAGCAACACTTTTGAGGAACACCTAGCTGATTAACATATGTGTTGAACCAGCTGAAAAACACTTGTGCCAAATTATTCTTACCAAAGGGGCAGTGGTTCAAAAATAAGGGTAAACTATCTTGGGCATGAAGTTGGGCCTGATGGGCTATGCCCTTGGCACACCAAAGTTGAGGCAGTCCAGAAAAGTGTATGCCCAAATCTTTAAAGGAGTTATGCAGCTTCCTAGGAATCTGTAACTACTCAAGATAGTTTATCCAGGACTATCCGGAGATTGCCTATCCCCTCACCAAGCTGCTGAAAATGTCAGAACCCTGGGTGTTGGGGGGCAAGAGAAAACCATGTCAGCTTTAAAGGATAGTCTGAGTCAAGCACTGTGTCTTGCTTACCCACAAATTGGATAAATATTTTTATCTACAGAAAGGATACACTAGTAGTAGCATCAGTGCACTGTTATATCAGAAACATGATTCAGACAAACATGTTATTGCTTATGTGAGTAAAACTTTAAGAGATGTTGAGAAAAAGTTGTTAGAGTGTCAAAAGGCATTCTTTGCCACCATATGAGCAGTACAATGGTTCAAAAATGACATTTGTGGTGAGAAAGTTGTTGTAGAGACTGGGCACCAACTTCTTATGTTTCTAGGGAGGCAGAAACTTAAGAATAGTAATGTGTCTAGCAGCAGAATTGTAGTCTGGACCTTAACATTCCAGGGCCCACCCCTAGAGGTTAGGTATGCAAAAAACAAAAGGAATGCATTAGTTAAAGGGTTAGCATACCTGGGAATGCATGATTGTACTGCAGATGAATATCCAGTACAAGACCTTGACCTGTCTTCTGAATTGGAAATGGTTTACAAACATAGCCGGCACTGCCACTATGATGAGAATGTGTGTGACAATTTGTCTAGAACCTGGAGTTGATGGTTGTTCATTCCAGCAAGGTATAGACTAGTATTCTGGTTTAGGAGTAGTATGGTATGATAAAATACCATGTACTCCTATCAAATACAAGCTCAGCCCTAAGTCTAAACAATATGCAGAATTGTCAGCCACCTATATAGTGGTACAGACTGCAGTATAACATAAGTTACAAGACATCGTAATTTGTATTGATTCTGATTATGCTAGGCATAACTTCCTCACATTTACCAGAGGTGAAGGGTTTGATCAATTCAAGAGGCAGTAAGGTGATGCATGCAGACCTTATCCTAGCCATAGATCAGCTGATTCAGGAACATAACATGGTTGTCTATTGGTAAAGGCGCCATAATTTCAGGAACCAGACACAACAGAAATGATCTAGCACATGCTTTGGCTAGTGAGGGTGCTTTAAATGGAGAACAATGGTGATTTTTTCCTCCTGTCCAAGCTAATGTGGATGTGGTTACCTGCAGACAAAAGCAACAGGAAAAGAAGGTTTTACACTTGTATAGTGAGAAATCTAAATCTGATTCAGTGAAAATGCAACAAGACGATCAAGTGGTAGGAAAGTTTTATCATTTCATCAAGGATCACACTGAAAGCATGATTTCTGACAGTGACCCAGAGGATAGCTGTGACCTGAGAGCCATGTATAACCAAAAGGATAAATTCCATATAAGGAATGATCCCTTGGTAAGAGTTGGTAAAAACCCACAGAAGGCCCAATGGGTGGTTCCTTTAGGCCACAGGGCAATTATGTTATGACATGCTCATGCTCATGATGAACCATCGGGAGCACATAGAGGGAATAGAAGAACTTATGAAACTTTAAAAGAGATAGCCTTCTGGCCCTTCATGTACAACAATGTTGCAGAGTATGTGCAAGGGTTATAACACCCTTGAACATACTCCCAAAGCATGCCAGGGAGCTCAAAATTATACACCTCAACATCCAAAGCTTAATAGCAAAAAAAAAAAAAATAAAAATCACTCCTTGAATCTTGGCTTGCTATCAACCATTTCAATGTCATTGTCCTCACAGAAATGTGGCTCACCAACAAGATCCCCTCTTCTGAATTAAGCCTAGATGGCTACTCCCTCTTTATGAGACACAGATATGGCAAGAGAGGTGTTGGATGTCTGCTCTGGGTCTCAAGCCACCTTTCTGCAATAGAATTTGATCTACCTCTTGTAACCTGCATCCTTCTTGGGAGCAACAAGATAAACACCATCAGTCTAGCCTACTTTCCCTCTGGCATTCCCTCAAATGACCTTGATGCCTTCCTTGCCCTCAAGAACTCTCCCCCCCTTGGACAAGAATGGATTACCTTCAGAGATTTCAATCTGAACTAGTTACCTCCCCAGTCCACCTTGGCCAGGGAATCTGTAAACACCCTTGGCCTCCACCAGATCATTACTTCTGCTGCACATGCAAATTACAAGACCGGCTATGAATCTCTCCTTGCTTGGATCATTGGTTCTCACCCATCCCACCTCAGGTGTTCTGCCCAATTCCATCAGTGACCACTGAGCTGTCTATTACTGCTGTTCCACAAGAACCTCTCACCACGAGCACAGATTCTTTTTTCGTCAGCTTAAAAACTCAGTCCTATTGAGTTTTCTACTGCGACCACAGACACTGACTGGTGCTTCACAGAATCCATTTGGACACTGACACAGCCCTTGATGAGTTCAGCAACAAATTCCTCTCCATCTGTGACTCTTTCATCCCCATGAAAAAAATTAGAGGTAAAGACCACAGACATGAATGGATCTCCTCTTACATCCACAAACTCATGAATGAAAGAGACAAGTCCTGGGTGAAATACAGTAAAAATAAGTTCCCTCACCTCCATCTCTATAAAACCCTTCACAACCTCTGTAAGTCTGTGGTGCATGCTGCTAAAGTAAATTTCCTTATCAAAAAACAACATGGCTCACATGGAAACCCCAAGCACACATGGAACATCCTTAACCACCTCATTAGTAGGGAAGCACTACAACAGACAATTCACCCTTTCCACCAACAGCCGGGTGGTCTCGGATCCCCTTGAAGTTGCAACGCTATTCAATAACTACTTCAGTAACCTGGACATGTATTAGCCCAACCTCCCCACTTCTACTAAGACTGCCCCTCAGCCCACCTCAAACCCCACCCTAGTTTCTACTTTCGCTACCTCTCATGCACTGAGGTGGTTAAACTAGTCAAAACCAACAACCCCTGTCCCTCCATCAGCCATGACAATACTGACTTCAAGATCCTTAAAATGGTCTGCAAATTACTTTCTATCCCCTTACAAACATTTTCAATCACTCCTTCTGCTCCGCACGATCTCTGTCAATGGAAATGTGCCATCATCAAACCCCTGCATAAATTTGGGCCTAAAGATGACAGCAACAACTACAGAACCATCTCCTTCCATGCCCTCCTCTCCACCTCCCCCCTCCAAAATCTCAGAAAAAATTGTCCACACATAAACCATAGTTTTCCTCAAGGAATAGGACCTTCTTACCAAAGCACAGCATGGTTTCAGAGCAGGCCATAACACTGAGACTGCCCTCATTAAATTTACTAACTTCATTAATAGGACTTCTGATGATGATCTTTACACTGGGTCAGTCTTCATTGACCTCATCGACCACAATATCCTTCTCACCACCTTCTCTGGTCTACATTTCTTTCCCGACATTGTCAGCTGGTTCCGTAACTATCTCAGGCATAGGTCCCATCAAACCACCATAAACCACATCCTCTCCAATTCCTGTTACATAAAATGCAGCATACCCCAGGAATCAATCCTTGGCTCTCTCCTGTTCACCCTCATAGTCAGCTCCCTCCCTCCCAGACATCTACTGGCTCACAGAACTTATCCTCTATGTGGATGATGATGCCCTCCACTGCAAGGATAAGAACCCCTCGTCTTTATGTGACAAGCTTCAGCATGATTTTCTTGCTCTTCATTCCTGGTTCTCTTCTCATGGGCTTGTCCTAAACATGAAGAAAACCAACTCTATGGTTTTCTCCAACCCTCGTAAATTGACCTCTTTTGATTTCTCCCTCCATGATAATGACAGCAACCTCATTGAGAAGGTGTCCGAGTTCAAATGTCTAGGTCTGCACCTTGACTGTCACTTGAACTTCAATACTCACACAAACCTACTAGTCAAGAAAGCCGACCAAAGGAACGACATGCTCTACAAAGCCATGCCTTTCCTTATCACTGAATCAAAGCTACTCCTAGCTTTCAGTTTTCTACTTCCACTTTTCTACTACAGAGCTCTTGTCTACTTCCCTCCACTATCTCAGAATAGTATGAACAAGCTCTGCACCACCTACCATAACATGATCTGCTTTGTTTCAGGGCTGCCCAGACTTAACCACCACTGTGACCTCTACAGCCTTTCTAACTGGCCTTCTCCCCCCAACATCCAGTCCATTTTCCCTCTGTCGGTCCCCCAAGTACTACTTGATGCTCCCCCTCCTTCATCACCCCTTTCTGTCTGACCACACATGGCCAAAACACCCTTGCTTTTAAGGGCACCAAACTCTTCAATGCCTTTCCCCTTCCCTCATCCAGTGGCAATCCACTGCCTCATTTAAACGCAACTTAAAGACCCACCTATATTTGTCTTTTTGCTGCAAATGCTCTCCCTCTTGACTGTTTCCCTTAACAGCTCCTCCTCCTCCTTTTACTCCTTTCACTCCTCCTCCACCAGCACTTTCCTTTTCTATTGCACTTCAAACTTATTGCTAAGTTTGTATTAACCTTTGTATTATTAGACATTAATCTTATGACCGTTTCTACAGCTTGGTCCATACTGATTGTCCTACTGTTTATGATTTATGAAATTGTTTGTATTTTGTTTGTAAATAAACTAATTGTTCAATTTTATTTTATCCTCTACTTCTTTCTTGTAACCTGTTCTACTGTTTGGATCATACTGATTATCCCCAAATGTCTTACTGTTTTGTTATATTTAATGTAACTGTTTGTATTTGTTTTTATGAACTGAATGCTTGTGAAAACATGTAGCCTTTGCTCACATTGCCTTTCAGTACAATAAACTGAAACTGAACATGTTGCAAGTTCAACAAGCTACTCCCAGACATAGTGCAACACTAGTCAACAGGGATCTCTGTGCCTTGGTTGGACATCCAGATGACAGGATTGGCCATGTTACAAGATCTTCAAGGGGTAGTCAATACCTTTTGACAGTTATTTGTCTGTTCACAAAATGGGTTGAGTGTATACCTGCTCCAACTAATACAGCTGAAACTACAGATTTCTTATTAATAAATGACATGTTTAGTCAATGGGGATTACCATTAAGGATATAATCTGATGGAGATCCTCATTTCATAGGGGAGGTGATAGAGAACATGTGGAAAATACTGGGTGTGAGAGAAAACTACATGTGTCCCATCATCCACAATCATCTGGACAGGTGGAACGTGCTAATCAAACAATCGTGTCTATACTGAAGAAATACATTAGTTCTTCAGGAAAAGATTGGATATAAAGTTACCACCAGTATTAATGGCCATACGGGCTACTCTAATAAGTCTACAGGTATATCCCTTTGAGATGATGACAGGAAGTCAAATGGTGTTACTGTTACATCTCCTGTATACTAGAGGAAATGTTAATTCAGCATGTACTACTACAGCACATGAATATGTAACCAATTTAAAACAGCATTTGTGAGAAACCTTAGCATTTGCTCAAAAGAACTTAAAGAAAAGCGTAGAAGCTTCTAAGTCATATTATGACAGGAAAACTAATACAAAAGAGTATCAAATTGGAGATAAAGTGTCTTACTTTAACTACAGTAGGGATAAAGCCAAGGTCAAAAAGTTTCTTCCAAGTTGGCAAAGACCCTTTGTGATCACTGACAAAATCTCACCTGTAGCATACCAAACTGAACTCAAAAAGAGAAGCACGGGAGAGGTAGTACCTTAGTGGATTCATATTAATCAGTTGAGGCAATATCGTGAATGCAAAAAAATATTGAAAGATAATCTGAGTGACTCTAAAAGTGGTGATAAGGAACTAGAGTCCAGTTAAACTGATCATTAATATTGATCTTAGAAACTGATGAATAAAGAAAATTTGTTGTACTTGTGAAAGGTTTAAACAATGTGAGAGATTGTTACATTAGTTAAAAGTATACATAGTTGTAATCTTGGTCATCCATGTAGTACTGTGCATATTTCTATGCAAAAGAGGTACATCTCCAAAGATGTCATCCAGTGATGTCGCATCTGATGATGTCATATGTGATGTCATGCGCTGATGACGTCATAAGTTACCACATAGTGATGCAACTTTTCATTCTGGGTTTCATTTTCCCTATAATGCTTAAACTATATATCCATATAGTAGGATTATAGTTTTGAATTACAAAATGCATTTTTGGGGTGCATTTTTAATTCAAAAAAGGAGAATGTAGGAACAAAATGGCTCTACCACACCAGTTTGACATTGTTAATGTCGACTGGCATTACAGCGACAAGAATCATGTCAACCACAAATCAAAGCCGGCATGATTCCTTGCAGACTCCCAGTTCTGTTTTTTCTATCAGGGCTTCTCCCCAAACCACCCGACGAGGATTGTGCTTTACCCAGTCAGAGTTAACTCGGGTGGGGTGCAGGACAGAGACAGCATGCCCCTGTCTCAGGCACACAGCATAGCAACCTGTTGGTAAAGTGTCGATTTTGCCAACAGGAGCGCAGTTTGCTGTGTTGGTGTCGCACCGAACAAAACTATTATTAAAAATATGTTATTATTATTGTAAGTTTTATCGTATTATTATTTACTATTTCATATTTCTATATAAGGACTTAATTATAAGGGATACTGTCATATTTCTAGTTAAGATTAATGTCTACATGATTTTTCTAACTTAAAGGGAAAAAAAGCTGCTTAAGTGAGTACTGGAAAGGAATAGTACATTGGACTTAGGCTGTAATATTATAGGACACTTTGCAGTGTTAGTCCACAGAAGGAGCCTACTCCATTCTTGAAGGGTCAAAGGTTATAATAGCGTAGCAACCAGGAGATACAGAAGAAGCTTCACTCCTGAGAGTTGGAGCCAGAGCAAGAGGTTGCTATGAATTTGACAGGTGATGTATGACATCTGGACTATCGGCTAAGCTAAAGAAATTCCATCAAGACCCAATTCAGATGCTTAATAATAAGATGACTGAATTTCAGGACTGCAGGAGTTTTGTAATGCTTGCTATTTACAAAACATTGTCACACCAAAACTGTCATAAATACGCAAACTTACTTAGTCTTAAAAGGAAGTTAACTTTATAACCTTTCTAAGGATGTAACTTTTGATTAATTATCTAAAAGCAGAATGTAGTTGCTTCATGTTAAAGAGTTTCCAGTGCGCTCCAAGCTGCATGATGTCACACTTCATTAAGCACAAAGAAGCCATGTGCTTGCAAGAGAGTCTAATATTTTAAAGACTTTAATGAAAACACTTATGGACAGATCTTATATTATTCTGAATCCAAGAATATTTAGAACAAGACTATCACTTTGTTTTGAGAAACTTTGCTAAAAATATAAAGTTATAGCCTTTATTAGCTTAATTCAGGAAATGCTGATTCTAGAAACATGGGAAACAAGTTAAAATACTTCATTCAATAAGAGAAATTCAAAATGTTGGTTTAAAAGTTATATTATTTTGCATAAAGCAGTTATAAAAGAAAAATGATTTTAAGTATGAAAGTGGACCTGAAGCCAGTGGGAAGTCCTTTGGGTAGTGATAAATGTCACACATATATCATCTGCAAGGACCAGTCAGAGTCTGGTGATGATGTCACTCAATCTGAAAACATATAGACAAATGTAGCCAAACCCACTTCAGAACTGCTTGATTCTTCGATGTGTGAGGACCCATGTTGTTTGTCTCAGCAATTTTGGTTGTTTTAAGACTTTTCCTAGGCTGAAAGCCTGAAGCCATGCCTGCCTGGGACCAGCATTTAGGTAAAGCCATTGTATCCACCAGGGGGAGCTAAGGACAAACTTGAAAGTCTGCACAACATTGCAACAAGCTCCAGCTGCAAAACTACTGGACTTTTTCCAATATTGGATGCAGCAAGGCCTGTGTTTTACATACCAAGTATTATGACTGAAGTAATGTTTTGAAATTTCTGGTAAAAGCCTAGACAAGAGACTAACTTTGAAACTCATCAGTGAAGCAAGCCTGCAGTGCTGCAGGAAAACAGTGATTCCAAGTTACAGGTTTGAGTGAAAGGAATTGAAGCAGGAAAAGGTCATAGAATTCAGTTACCAAAACAACTTCGCTGTCCACAAGGAACACCTTTGCTACAAACTGTGGTGCTGTGGAACAGTTCAAATCTTATTTCCTGATTTTTCCGCCCAAAATCCTATTAAGTGACTTTTGATGCTTCGTGACATCTGAAGCAAGGAGTATCCAGCCTACACTGCTTAATTGATGCCAGAGCTATCCAGAGTTACAAGTTCGAGGGTGGACCAGGGGAAAGACAAGTGCTACAGCCAAGCCTGATGCCTGAAGGACTTTTATCATCCAGAATTAGAAATTTCCACCAAGATTTTGAAAGTTAAAAGGAAAGAAGACTAAGCCTACAGATAACAAAAAAAATTAATTATTATTTTAGTTATTTCACTGTTAATATCTTAACTGGCTTATCTGGGGAGGTAAATTGCAGTTATGTAAGAAAATACCGTAACAGTAGAACTTTGAGAGAGGTTCCTGCAGTGCGTCTTCACATATAGGTCTTCACATATGGGACTGTGCCCCTGGTGTCAGGTTCCAACAGCAAACCTGTAGCTAGCATCAGCAGGGACTCACCCATGTCAGGCTGACTATAAAAGGGGTGGTCCCACAGCCACCTCCAGTTCTTTTCCACTGGAGAATTAAAGAAAGGCAAGTAGAAAGGAAGGGTGATAACTCCCAAGATCATGCTTCCTATCTAGACCCAAGGGCTCAGCAGGATGAAAAATAAAGGAAACATTCCAGGAGCTGGGGTAAGATGGGTGGGAAACTAGACCTACTGCAGGAGCCTCTCTCAAAGATCTACTATTACGGTAAGTTCTTATGTAACTGCAATATCTTACTTTGAGAGGGTTCCTGCAGTAGGTCTTCCCATAGAACTGAATACCCAGCAGTCCAAAAGAAAATTCAGAGACGAGGTTCCAAGAGGAGGAAGTGTCTGCCAATCAGAGTACTGTCTTGGGACAAAAGACCTTGCAGGACCACAAGGCCAAATCCGATTCTACACCCAGAGGCAATGTTCAGACTGTAATGTTTAGTGAAGGTGTGGACAGATGACCAATGGCCGCTGCACATATCTCTGCCGTGGACACATTCCTGAAAAAAGTGGTAAAGGTAGCTACACTCCGAGTGGAGTGGCCCTTAACTGCCCCCGGAAGGGACTTTCCATATTCCTGATAAGTAAAGTGGATGCACTTAGCCAACTACCTAGGTATGGTCTGTTTTGAAATGGCCTTACCTGGCACTGGGGTGGCAAAGGCCACAAGAGCTGATTTGACTTACTGACCTCTTTAGTCTGGGTTGTGTAATACCTCAAGATCTGGTGCACATCTAAGGTGTGCAAAAGATATTCCCCTGTTGGAATGCTGAGGATCATAGACGGCAATTCGACACTCTGATTGAAGTGGTTTCTGAAACCACCTTTGGAAGAAAAGGATGGGTTAGTCCTAAGGACTACTCTGTCCTTATGAAAGATCAAATAAGGTTCCTTGCAGATGAATGCCTGAAGCTCTGAGACCCGTCTGGCTCAAGTGACAGCCACTAAAACAACGTCTTCCAGGAAAGGAAGTATGTCTACAATTTGAAGCCAGTTCAAAAGGGGAAAAGTAAGTTTTCTAACATAAAATTAAGATCTCAGGGAGGATGGGGTTCCAGAATGGAGGTTTTAGGTGGAGGATACCCTTCAAAAAGGTTTGACAACCTCCAGTTAAGCTAAAGTTTTGCTCTCCACCAGGAGGTGGTAGGCCGACACCACAGAGATGGACCTTGATGGAGAAATAACTAAGGCCCATCTCCAATAAATGTACGAGTACTCTAACACCTGAGTGACTGAGTATGAAAAGGGATCCAAGCTCCTGGCTATGGCCCAGATCGTAAATATTTTCCACTTCATGGCGTAGATGGATCTGGTAGATGGTTTTCTGGCTTCCACCAGGACTGAGCAACCTGAAAGGAGACTCTGTAGCAGGAAGCCACTATATCCACAGGTGCCATGTATGAAGATGGAGCGATTGAAGACTTGGATGCACCAGGGTGCCCATCTCCTGTGTCAGAAGGTCGGGAGACAATGGCAGGAGTACCGGAGGTTCTAGAGCCAGCTGTTGCAACAGTGGGAACCAAATCTGATGGGGCCACTGAGGGGCAATCAGAATCAAGTGTGTTCCTTCTACCTGAAGTTTCAACAGAACCTTCTGAATGAGAGGAAAGAGAGGAAAAGCGTATAGAAACTTCCCTGTCCAAGAGAGAGACAGTGCGTCTCGCCAAAAAGCACCAGGCCCCGGAACAAGTAGGCAAAAGTTGGGTAATTTTGCATTGAATGGGGAGGTGAATAGATCTACTTCTGGCCAACCCCATCAAAGAAACAGGTCTTTGACTACCTCCTGCTTTAATTCCCACTCGTGAGCCCTGGCCACTGATCCACTGAGACTGTCTGCCAGGATGTTGCTTACGTCTGGGACGGGGCCTGCTGTCAGGAATAGGCCATGCTGAATTGCCCAGTACGAAACTCTCATTGCTTCCCTGCAGACAGGGTATGAGCGAGTTCCTCCCTGTTTGTTGATATACCAGACTGTGAACATATTGTCTGTCTGGATAAGAAGTGATCCTGGTAGAAGAAGCGACTGGAACACCTGAAGAGCATAGGGGACTGCCCTTGTCTCCAGGATGTTGATGTGAAGCAGATGCCCTGGAGTGGACCAGGACCCTTGTGTCCTGTGGTCCCAGATGGGCTCCCAACCCATGTCTGAAGCATCTGAGGTGAGAGTCTTGGTGGGGGTTGGGTAGTGGAAAGGAGCTCCCATTAACAGGTTGGAAAGATCCTGCTACCAGTGAAGATCTTTTGGAGGCTGTTGGAGATCATGACCTGTTGGTTCATGTCGTCTGTCCTCTGGTCCCACTGGACTCAAAAGACCACGGGTGACCCTCATATGTAATCTGGCTAGGGGTACCATAGAGATGGCCACTGCCACAAGTCCCAGGAGATGAAGCACAGCATGTGCTTGGATCCATCGAGCCTGAGCCACCAGGGTGGCTTGAAATTAAGGTCTTGGCTCTATCTAATGGCAGGAAAGCCTTGCTCTGGACTGTATCTAGTATCGGCCCAATGAATTGGAGGCACTGAGAAGGTACTAGCTGGGACTTGAGGAAACAGACTGAGATGCTCAGCTGGACAAACAAGTTCAGAGTGAAAGAGAGAGACTCTTTCAGGCTGTCTGGAGACGGTGCTAAGAGGAGCCAGTCATCCATATACGGGAAAATGTAAATGCCCCTGAGGTGTAGAAATGCCGCTACCATCACCAAGCACTTTGTGAAGACCCGGGGAGTAGAGGAAAGGCCAAAAGGTAGTGCTCAGAATTGAAAATGGTTCTCCTGGAAGGAGAAATGAAGGAAGCAGTGGTGGGTCGGAAGGATGGGGATATGAAGGTAAGCATCCTGCATATCCAGGGAGCACAGCCATGAGTTTGGTTGGAGCAGGGGAGGAGTCCTGAAGGGTCAGCATACAAACCACTTGTACTTGATGAAGAGGTTGAGAGTGCTGAGATCCAGATTGGTCTCAGATCTCCCGTCTTCTTTGGTACCAGGAACAAGTGGGAGTAAAATCCCTTCCTAGTTGATCTTGAGGACGGGTTCTATGGCTGCTTTTGCAGGAGGGCCTGAATCTCCTGGAAGACTATGAGGATCTGATCCCTTGGATAAAAGGACCGTTCTGGAGGTGTGATGCAGGAATCTCCGTGAATTCTATTGAGTGACCTTGTTGAATGAGTTGCAGAACACATAAATCTGCAGTGATGTCCCTCCATCCCTTCAGCTGGAGCGGAACCTCCCTCCTACGGTTCCTCCTTGACGACTGGAGGTGGCGGGAGGAGGAGGAGGAGTCAGGATGCTGAGGGGAAAGGAGTTTTGGTCCCGGAGGCAGGCTTGGGAAATTTTGCCTGAGGGGTTTGGGCTCCAGATCCAGGGGTGCGTCGTTTGCCCTGAAGCTTGCCCTGGGTCTTATTCCATCCTCTCTGGCAGCAAAAAGGTTGCTTTTTTGCCCTGTCCTATACATGGAGTGTACATCCCACAGTGATCGTCCGTTCTCCTGCAGCTAAGTTATTATGTCCTTGGTGTCACCGCCAAAAAGTATGGAACCCTTAAAAGGGCCATCCAGGAGGGAAGACTGGACATCCTGTGCCAAACTTGCGATCCTGAGCCAGCAAAGGTGCCGGATGCAGATCCCCATAGCGGCAGCCCTAGCAACCGAATCTACTAAGTCATACATGGTTCTAAGAGCATGATGACAAGAGGATTTGCTCATTCAGACTTTGTCTAGTAGCTCATTTCTGAGCATCTCACCTGGTATATCCCCGAGGTCCCTCTCGAGCTCAGAGAGGGAAGCCTTCTGGAAGGCCACCATGTGTGACACATAGTTAAGAGACTGGATGGCACAGGAAGTAGAGGAATATATCTTCCTGCCAAATTGGTCCAATTGCCATGAGTCCGTATTGGGAGGTGAGGAGCGCAGGGGTTTGCATTGTGCCGACCAGTCATGAGTGGCAGTAATGACCATGAAGTTGGCCTTAGGATGAGTTGTTAGATGGGGAATCCCTTCCGGGGGAAGGTATGTGCGATCATCTTTTCTGGATACAGCTGGAATAGAGGAGGGCTGTTGCCAGATGGTTGTGACCAGATCATCATGGGGAGCCATCCAGGGAAGGATAGGTAGAGGATCTGTAGTAGCCAGATCTACATGTTTCACCAGCCTCTTGTGCTGGGGATCTACTTCTTTTGAGGGCCAGCCTCCTGCTGCCTGAATAGTCCTCAGGTCACCAAAGGAGGGATCTTCTGATGGTGATTTGGGAGATTCCTTGGGTGGGACTTCAACTGGAGACATAGGGTCCGAAGGGTCGGAGTCGATGTCTGAGTTCGAAGGTTCGGAGCCACTGGGGATGGATGGGTCCACCCCAGAGGAGCCCACCAGCAGGGAAGCCGAAGCTCGTCCCGAAGGAACTGGTGGTGGAGGTGCTCTAGGCAGAGGAATGTCACCCACCAGATGATGCTGTAGTTCAGAGATAAGTTAGGTCCTGGCATCCTGCCACCATGCCGGGATCGCATCCCGATCAGTCGGAGGTGGAGGAGGAGAAGGCTGGTAGCCTGGGTATTGTGGTTGTTGCCACTAAGGGTACTGGAATCCTGCAATCCGTGGGGTAACCATAAGGAGCTAGTCGGGTATCAGTGTCGGGTATCCCAGCGTTGGCAGTACAAGGCCTGGCGTCGGATAATGTGGTGCCAACAGAGGCCTGCCTGACCGTGGATAAGGGGGATCTGGCCCAGGAAAACTGCCTGAAGGGTCTGCAGGGCCAACCGGGGGAGGTGCCAGAGGGCTACTGGGTGGTGTGGGATCCAGAAAGGCCCCAAAGGTCCCAAAGGAAGGGGCTTCATGTGAGAAGGATCCCAGGCCGGCAACAGACTCCTGTCTGTGGGCGGCAAAAGACCAGGCGAAGGGGGTAACTCGGGTAGGGACCTCAACAAAAGAAACATAGAAACATAGAATTTGATGGCAGATAAGGACTGCTTGGCCACCTAGTCTGCCCATTTCCCTACCTGATGGATAAGCTGCAGATTCTAGTTAATCAACAGCTTACTTCCTCCTACCCCCACTAGAATTGCCTTATGCCTGTCCCATGCATTCTGAATTCTCCCACTGTTCCTGACTCCACAACCTCCTTAGGAAGGCTGTTCCATGCATCCACAACCCTATCTGTGAAAAATACTTTCTAACATTACCTCTGGCTGTCCCCTCTATCTTCAAATTATGTCCCCTTGTTCTTGCACCTCTTCTTCTGAAAGATGCTACCCTCTTGTACTTTGTTAATTCCCTTGAGATACTTGAACATTTCTATCATGTTCCCCCTCCCTCCTTTCCTCAAGGGTATACATATTAAGCTGCTTTAGTCTCTCCTCGAATGTCTTCTGGTGCAGACCCTGCACCATTTTGGTTGCTCTGCTCTGAACAGCCTCCACTCTGTCTATGTCTTTGCGGAGATGGGGTCACCAGAATTGCATGCAGTACTTCAGATGGGGTCTCACTAATTGTCTGTGAGGATAACAACTTCCTGTTTTCTACTGTTGATGCCTCTCCCTATGCATCCCAGTATCCCCCCAGCCCTCCTTACTGCCTTCTCACATTGCTTGCCCACCTTTAGGTCATCTGATATAATTACTCCTAGGTCTCTTTTGATTTTTGTTGTTGTTATTAACTCAACCCCCATTGTGTACTCTTCCTCTGGGTTTTTGTTTCCCAGATGCATTACCTTGCACTTCTTTGCATTGAATCTGAGCTGCCACATATTTGACCATTCCTCCAACCTTGCCAAGTCCATTTTCATCCTTTCCACCCCATCCTGTGTATCAACCTTGTTGCAGATCTTTGTGTCATCTGCAAAAAGACACACCTTTCCTTCCAGGTGCTCTCCAATGTCACTTATAAAGACATTAAAGAGGACCGGTCCCAGTACCGAACCCTGCAGTACCCTACTAGCTGCCCTCCTTTCTTCACTGTGGACTCCGTTTACTATTACCCTTTGTGTCCTGTTGTCCAGACAGTTTTTTGTCCAGGCTACCACCTTGGGACCGACTCCAAGGCTGGCTAACTTGTATGTTAATCTTTTGTGTGAGACTGTGTCAAATGCCTTGCTAAAATCTAGATAGGCCATATCCACAGCCACTCCCAGGTCTACTACTTTGGTCACCCAGTCAAAGAAATCGATTAGGTTCATCTGACATGACCTTCCTGCTGTGAAACGATGCTGCCTTGGGTCCTGTGCCCCACTGGCCTCTAGGTACTCAACAATTCTTTCCTTCAGAAGTGATTCCATAATTTTCCCTACCACTGAAGTCAAACTAACTGGTCTGTAGTTTCCTGCCTCTACCCTGCTCCCACTTTTGTGAAGTGAAATCACATTTGCCCTCCTCAAGTCCTCAGGTACCATCCCATCCTCCCAAGATTTGTTAAAGAGGGTAGTATGTGGTGTTACTAGTTGTACCCTTAGTTCTTTTAGAATTCTTGGGTGAATTCCATCAGGCCCCATTGCTTTGTCCACCCTGTTTCAAGAGTTCCTTCAAAACCCTTTCTTCTGTGAATGGACTGGTATCGACCCCCCTATTCAGAGTTTCTCTCTTGTTTGGTTTAGGTACCTCTCCCTCTTCTTCCATTGTGAATACTGAGCAGAACTATTCATTCAGTATCCCTGATTTTTCACTGTCACCCTCTGCCCACATTCCTTCCTTCCCCTTTTTAAGTCTCTGCATCCCTCCCTTGGTCCTTCATCACTCCCTAATGTACCTATAAAAGGTTTTATCCCCTTCTTAAAAGAGTTGGCTATCTTTTCCTCAGTTTGGGCCTTTGCTATTCTGACTGCCTTCCCTGCCTCCTTCTACTTTAACTGATAAATTTCTCTGTCCTGCTCCTTCTGTGTTTCCTTATATTTCCTGAATGCTATCCTTTTCTCATAACCGTCCCTGCCACCTCTTTTGAGAACCATAGTGTTTTTTCCTTCATTTTGTTTTGTTGATTTGCTTTACACAAAGGCTTGCTGCCTCTCGATGCCCTTTGATTATTCCCCATTGTTCCTCCACCCCTCCTTCTTGCCCGTTTGCTAGTGCTTTTCTGAGGCACTCTCTCATTTTCCCATAATCAGCCTTCCTACTGTCCAATACTCTTGTTTTTGTATGGCTTGACTCTATGGCTGTGTTTATTGTGAACCACACTGTTTGGTGGTCACTTGTTCCCAGATGGCTACCCACTTCTAAATCTGAGATCCTTTCTCCTTCCCCATTTGAGAGTACCAGGTCTAAGATTGCTGCCTCCTGAGTGGGTTCCAACACTACCTGTCTGAGGCATGCCTCTTGTAGGGCATCAAGAATGACCCTGCTCTTGGATGTGCCTGCAGCAAAGGTACTCTAGTTAACATCTGGAATATTCAGGTCCCCCATCAACAATATCTCCTCTTTTTCTGCCATTTTAAGGATGCCTTCTATTATTACCTTGTCCATTTCCTCCCCCTGAGAAGGGGATCCAAGAATGATCCTGAAGGCAAGGACAAGGCAGGATCGGGTGGCAAATCCCTGGGGTGAAGCACCCAAAGAGATGAAGGGTCTTCTATCAGCATGCTTGTACCGATGTCAGGGTCCTCATGGGAGCCCGATGGGTGAGACGGAGGGTCTGGGCAGATGACAGTGGATCCATCACCTGACTTATGAGACCTGACTGGGCTGGCAGTAGCCGAGAGGCTGCCACTAGGCTTAATGGTCATGGCTGTGCACCTGTCAACAGGGTCTGAGGGTGACTTATTGGTAGTGCTGGGTGGAGGAGTTGCAATGAGACACCTTGAGAGAGCTACCCCTGGCTGCCCGCTCACCTCGGCAGGAGGGGAGAAGGTGCCTGGCCCAGAGAAGCAGACAGGGTACCTCAAGAAGAAGTACTCAGTTTTTGAGGTGGAAGGCCTTCCACATGGCAATGGACTCCTCTCCTGGTGCTTCTCCTTATCTTTCTTCTTTTTTCTCGGGGCCTGCAATGACAACCTTTCCCTTAGCTCCTGAAGCTCCTTTTCCATCGACGCCAGCCGTCAGGTAAGAAGGTGGGCCTTGAGGGGCCACTTGCATCTGGTCCGGGTGGCCTGATTAAAACCCTGACAGATGGCACACTCGTCCAAGTTGTGCTTGGAGCCTAGACACAGAAGGCAGTGGGAATGGTCGTCCCCATGTGGGACTTGAGCACCGCACTTAGAGCACTTCTTTTTTGGGTGAGCTGACATACTCTTGGTAGGTGATGGATGATGAAACAGTTTATGAAGAGAAAAACTTCAAACAACATGCGGGCATTTGATCACTGTTCTTACATGAGAGCTGAATGAACTGAGGCAATGGCGGGAAAGAACTGGAGGGCGGGCATAGGACCACCCCCTTTTACATTTGGCCTGATGTCATGTCACCTGATGTCAGGGGTGATCTCTGCTGATGATTGCTAGCTACAAGTTTGCCATTGGAACCTGATGCCAGGGGGCACAGTCCTATATGGTGAAGACCTATACGTGAAGACCTACTGCAGGAACCCTCTCGAAGTAAGATCATAATAAACTTACTTATAATTAGAAAATATTGGGTATATAATCAAGCTTAAATTTAAATAAAAAGAAATACATTGTGCATGCTATGACGTTTTGAACTAAGTCTTATACAGAAATATAATTTGAGATACTAATGCAATGAGTTTGCATGTTCTTAGATGGTCATACTAAATGCCTAGTATGCTGAAAGCATGGTATATAACAATGCTATCGTGTTGAAAATTGCTGATTCACTTGCATTATTTGCTGAAATTTGTTTTGTTTATTTATTTCTTTGTTTTACTTGATTTTCTGAAATCTTTGTTGTTGTTTATTATTTTTGTTAGTCTTGATATTTATGCAATTTAGGATGTTAAGAGTCATTGTATATAGGTGTTAAAAAATATATATTTTTCATATTTCTAAGTGTGGTAGAATGTTCTTCACCATTATCATGAAACCTGGAGAATAGGGATAATATCATATTTGAATTTTATAATTATTTTGAGGAATTTTTGAAAATATTTTGGTAAGGCCGAGGTAAATCCAAGTACTGTATTATAAAGATTGATATTATAACCTAATGTTCTGACAATAAAGTACCTGCCAACTCCTCCTTTGCATTTTCTTTTTAATGTTTGAAAATAGGTTGAGGTGTCAGGGATCTTATTGTCCAAAGAGATCCATTCCCAAGTTTTTGTTACATTACATGCTATATGGTAGTTCCACAAATCTGGGAGTCTCATACTACCTTTCTCTCTTCCAAGAAATTGTCGTCTTCAACATAGCAGTTCAGTGTTACTTAGCATTATCAGCCTTATTCCTTTTATACCTGGTTTTCACGTATATGCTGTATAAAAGGTTGTTAAAGTACAGGAAATCTATGTCAATTGACAGCAGTTTGTATTGTTCCTAGTTACAGAAATAAAATGTATACCTCAAAATGATCCATATTTAACTGTAACTGAATAAACTAGCACTTAGAGCACTTCTTTTTTGGGCGAGCTGACAAACTCGATCGGTGATGGATGATGAAATGGTTTACGAAGAGAAAAACTTCAAACAACACGTGGGCGTTTGATCGCTGTTTTTACATGAGAGCCGAACTAACTGAGGCGATGGCGGGAAAGAACTGGAGGGTGGGCGTGGGACCACCTGATGTGAAAAAACTGTATCAATTGTTTCCTTCATCTGGACAACATTCTGCTCAGTTCTCATCATGAAATCAGTAATTTTGAGTTCTTACTATGCCATGGTTTGTGTATTCATTGTTAAGAATGTGCTATTGACCTATCAGAACCATACCTAGAGTTCTGTACATAGACTGTGACATAACTAAAACTCCAGATGACTGGTTCCATGAAGAGAACTGTGACAGAATGCTGCCTATAAAACAAAATAATGCAAAGTACAGTTGTTAGCATCACTTTTTATTCACTAAAAGTAACATTGGGATCATTTAAGGATATGAATATAATTTTATGGCTGTGGGTGGAGCCTGCAGCTGTCTTGCTGTAGCTGGAAAAATGGGATCTGAAGCACACATTTTTGGAGTTTTTAGTGTATCCTTCCACAACTGCAAATCACTACGCCAGTTGAATGAAATACTCCCTTCTCTGTTGAATAGAACAGTTCCAATACTATTTTTTCAGCTTGTTTGTCTCTCTCTCAACATAATTTCCAACAGAAGATGCAACAAGCCTCTAAAGGAACTCTAGAGGAGTAGCAAATGACATTTTTATAGCTGAAAAGAAGCATATCAGTAAGTTTCCCTTACTGAAGCTCTGAAGCTCTCAGTGTCTCATTAAGCAGACTACAGTGTCAAATTACAGACAGTCTATCTACAGCTGTGCCCTGTAATTCAAAACCAAGACTCTCAGTACTGTGGAGGAATACTGTGTATTTTTTTATATTGTAATAAAAAAAATGCATTTACAAACTGGAAACTCATTGCAGTGTGAAAGAAATGTGTGCAAATTGGCACTGAAGAATGTGTGTGTGTGTGTGTGTGTGTGTGTGTGCATGTGCATGCATGTGTCTGTCTGTCTGTCTTTGCAGAACTCTGTCAGAGGCTCCAGACAACTCTTTCTCCTGCAAAAGCTCTACCACTCCCTCCCCCCTTACAGATAGAACTAAGTTTTAACACTTGTTCCTGGGGCATTTATTGGGATCTGAGACCATTTTCTTCTGTTGTTTTTTTATAGTTTTTCTATTCAACCTTTTTGTATTTGCTATCCAGTGCTACTGAAAGGTGGGGGCCTACAACACCTATGTTTACCCACAGAATTGGGTTCACTGCTTGCGTTTCCACTCTGATGTATTTAATGCTCATAAAAGGTACAGCTCAGACAGAAGTTGACAGTAAACTAAATCTCTTTGTTTATCCACAGGGACAGGTACAGTGCAGGCTCCCCCCCCATCCACTGTGATAAATTTAGTGCTGGTAAAAAGTGAGGGATAAAGCCCTCAGTTTATCCACTGGTACCATGTGAAACAGGCTTAGTGCAAACCTACCCACACTGTGATGGATTTAGTACTGGTAAAAGATGAGGGACTGACACCACATGAGCTTTAAACCCTCTGGTAATCTACAGAGACAGTTATAGTGTGGGGTAGGGACAGTGCTTGGTTTCTACACTGTCTGCATTTCTTCCTGGTGAATGGTGAGGACTTGCCAACACTGGGACTAAAACCTTTGTTTATCTACAGTGACAGGTACAGTGTGTGACTAGTGAACAGTAAGGGACTGTCACCACTGGAGACTGAAACCCTCTATAAATCCACAGGGGCAGTTGCAGTGTAGAACAGACAGTCCAAGGTTTCTGCACTGTGATAATTTCAGTGCTGATGAAAGGTGGCAGACTGATAACATAGAGGCTGAAGCTCTCTGTTTAGCCACATGGGTAGGTACAGCGTGGGGTAGGGTCAGTACAGGGTTCTCACACTGATGAATTCAGTGTTGGTAAGGGGTGGGCAACACTGGGGATCAGTCTACTGTCTTCATGTCCACAGTCTGTACTGGCAGATCATTTTTGAAGGCCACTACCCTCGGGGAAAAATTATGCTTCCTAATCTTACCCCATACTTACCATCTGTGACCTTCAGAGCATGTCCCTGTGTCCTGCTGGAGAACATATCCATATGTTCAATCCTGTCAATACCCCTGAGTATGGGAAGAATTAGAGCATGTCCCTTCTCAGCCTGCTGTTCTACAGAACGAAAATAGTAACAACTACTAGAAAACAAAAATGCGGATAGTATCTGTTAGGTCCTTCCAGGTATTCTTGTTTTGAAAATATGGCTTCTCCTTAATGGTGATATCTAAACAGAAATCCCACAGCAAATTTGTTTTTATTTTTAGTACTGAACACATTCTCTTTACTGGTGCAGTAAATGTAAACACTGGAGGAAATATGAAGAAACTGATAAAGGGAGGCTTATAAAGGTTGTCAGTAGGTATTTTATGCAACTGCATAGAGATGCAGAATTAAAAATGTTACATAAATTCACATCCATTAAACAAGTGGCAGACTGGGGGAGAAATTTGTCAGCACAAAAAAGGGGTTCGGTCTGCACTTAGGAGGGAGTGAGAAGGTCAGTTTTCCTGCGTGGGACAGTGGCACACAGGGTGTAAAAAGTTGGGGTTTATTGAAAATATGATGGATCATAATGGTCTGCAGAGCCCATATTCTTAAAGCAGCAGTTTTGTCATCAAGGGAGATGAAAAGATGGGTCAGAATTGACAACCATCTGACATTTATCACAATCCCCCACTCAAAAATGAGTACCATCACAATTTAACTTGGTGCTGTATAAGGCTGCACCAAAGAATTCAGCATCTATGCCAAGCTGGTGTTTTGCTGCTTTCCATATGTGTTGCATTCTTTTGGCACAGTCTTTATAGAGTACTGTACCACAAACAATTTTCTTGACCTCCTCACTTCCATCCGAGTGAACCCTAACCCCCTTCTGCCCTGAAATCATGATAGTCAGGGCCTGATTAATTTATTGATTTGAAAAGTTTCACCAGGAAAGCCACACTGAGCTGCAATAGCTCATTTCCAGGTGCATCCTGGGGGAAAGGGAAGTGGGGGTACCAACAGTAAGTACAGGAAATATGCAAAAATAGTAGAGCAGACAAGGCGTAACCTTCAGAGTGCAAAACATTACAAAATTGTCATACAGTAAATCAGTCACGGGAAGAATTATACAGTAAATAAATTGTGGTAGATTAGAAAATACTAAACAATACACCAAGACTACTTAATAAATCATATGTACACCATCAAGGAACAAACTTATTTACAACCATATAAGAGCTAAAAAGCCATCATAAATATGTACATGGGAAAGAACAGCACAAATGGAAGGAAGAAGGGCAGAATAAAATGGGTCAACCCACCCTTACAGCATGCGTGAATCCCACAAAGGAGAGGGTCAGCAGGAAGAAGGTGAGTGAAAAGTAGAGCAGCATAGATATACACTTGGGAGAGAACAGCACAAGGAGAGGAGTAGGACAACCTGATGAGCCAAACCTACCCTTTCATGAAGCATGAACTCTGCAAAGGAGAATGCCGGTGGGAAGATAGAGAGAAAATAGAGAAGGTAGGGAAGAGTAGGATGGAAGAGTGACAAGAACAGTAGAGATTGTTGTGGAATGAAAGGGTTAGGAAAAGAATGGTGGATATGAGGAATGTGGTAAAGGTAGTAGAGGAGAAGCATGTTAAGAAAGGAGAAGAAAAAGTGGGGAGGGAGAAAGTAGAAGAGGAGATGGTAGAGAAAAGAGGGCAGTGGTAAGGATTATAGGAAGAATTAATTAGTCAGGATGAGTTAGCAAGTTGTAAGTGAGGGAGAGAGGATAAGCTGCAGGTGCAGAAGGGTAATGTGTAATTACAAAGGAGGCAGATTATAACCCTGGATGACAGGGCAGAGCAAATATCTAGAGGCAGTGAATTCCAGGTAATGGGAAAGTTATAAGAGAAAGCAGATCTACCAGAAGTGGAAGTCCGAGAGGGGAGGGCAAAGGACCTAAAGGAGGAATTGTGGAAAGTGTAAGGTGGAGTGGGGGGAGTGAAGGTAGGGTGGCAGAGAGCCAAGCCAGTACTTACCAATCAGGGAAGTGCAGTGAGCAAGGCATCTGGCACTAAGTGAAGGAAAGGAGAGGGAGGAGTAAAGGTCACAGTAATGACTACAGGGAGGATGAACAGTCAAAGGCAAAGCGGCAGAAGGAACTGAAGAGAGTATCCAGTCTTGTAAAGGTAGATTTAGGGGTAGTGCAGTAGACTATGTATCCAAAATCAAAATTAGGGAGAATCACCTTTTGGACAATCTCCCAGCGGGGAAGAAGGAGGTGGTTGCAAGCCTAGTAAGCCTCTGCTTGGTGCCAAAGGTCATAGAGATGGTCTTTTTGGTATTGAGTGAAAGTTGGTTGTCATGAAACCAGTGCTGGATATTGTTGAAATCCAGTTGGAGCTTGGTCTCAACATCTGAAGGTGAAGGTAGTGTCATCCATGTACATGTGGATATTTGCAGTTGAGCAAACATTGGGAAGGTATTAAGGAAAATTGAAAAATGCATTGGGCAGAATACAGAATCTTGAGGGACACCAGTGTTTAGGGAGGGGATTGAACTGCCAATCCTTACTGATTGGGACCTACCTATGAGCTAGGAGCGAAACCAGCAGATGGCGGAGTCAGATAGACTGGCTACATTAAGTTTACAGAAGAGAAGGGGGTGCGCAACAGTGTCAAAAGCCTTGGCCAGGTCAACAGAGATGGTAGAGGTGATGCATTCCTGTTCCATGCTAAATAGAATGGAGTCAGTAAGCCTAAGTAGGGAAGTAGTGGTGGAGTAGGCTTTGCAGAACCCAGACTGAAAGGGGGTGAAAAGGGAAGTAGAGTCAAGAAAAGAAAAAAGCTGGGCCAGAGTCAAGTGCTCTTGAGATTTAGCAAGGATGAGAAGTAGAGATATTGGGCAGAAGTTGCTAGGGTTGGAAGAGTCCCTGCTCATATGAAGAGGGATAATGGTAGCAAGTCTCCAGATTTATATCTAGATTTATACAATGAGAGTGAGACAAAATGTACAGATAACTGAAATATTTACATAGAGTAGGACCTGAAGCGATGATAAATCATTTCTCATCACTAGAGGTGGGTCATCAGCATTTATTATCACTAAGTTGCTCACAAAGCTCTTAACCAATGGGAGAGCAGCTTGAACAATGCCTGAGACATAACAATGACCCTGCTGCACTCAAAACAGAGCAGGAAATCTAACAGAAACAGTTTATTCTACTTAAATGAACTAATCTGAAAGCTTTACAATTTAAAATATATTGTATAAATTGGACACACAATGGCCTCACTCAGAACTGGACATCCATCATCACTTGTGAGGAGGGAAAGGACTTTCATAACTCCCTTGTGGCTCTGGCACTCATGAGTTATGATCCTGCCCCCTCATGATGACAAAAGGCATATACTGAATGAGACCATGTATCTCATACATATGACAGGAAAGTCCTATTTATATCAATGGAATTTCCTGTGATAAATTTAGTGTAACCACCTAGTCCCCTGGGGTTACTAGAATCCAATTAGTACTAGTCTTAGGCAGTTGAAAAGACAGATGTTAAGGAGCTCATTAGGGTTTTTACATAATGACATCAGGTTTACTCAGCTAGCCTGAGTGGAAATGATTATGTCATTTAGAACTCTTGCAGCAGCATAACCATTTTTGAGTCAGCTGCTCAAGGGAAATTTAGAGTGTTCAATTAGTCTGAGTTTGGAAGTTAGAGTCGCAGGCCTGCCAGTGGGGGATCTGTCACAGAGAGCCCAGTGTTTCTCACACTAGTTTAGATTAAATCTTTAGTTGCCAGGGAAGTGGTGCAGACCTTTTGCAGCAGAAATCATTGATTTCACTCCAGGAGGAGTGAGAGGGACCGCCAGTTCAGTGGATCCAAGGGGCAATCCTGAATGTCCTAGAGTGTTTACAGTTGCCTTTGAGAAGGACATTCTGTGAGAATTCCTGACAAGCTACCATAGAAAAGGGGCAATTTCTGAGTTGTTTCCATGTTTGAAGGAAGGAGCAACAGATATGTGAGTACAGATACAGAAACTGTTTTCATTAGGGAGTTGGCTGAGGTGTGTATGCCCAAGATAAGGCTAGATCACACCTGTCAGGACCCCCTCATACACTTCAGTGTCAAATTTAAAGTTTAGAGTTTTGAGTCATTAGCAATTCAGTGGGAACTGAAGGCTTCTTTTGGTGTAACCCTGAAGAAATGGCAGACTGTCGGTTGGGGCAAAGGGTGGGAGGAACGCCATCTGGAGTCTACAAGGCAGGGCTAACTGGTTGTTGATGTGCACCAAGGGCCCCTGGGTAGAGGCTAATGCCCAGGATAAACTTAAATATGGCTCAGGTCATGAGTTTACCTGTGAAATGTGTTTTGGAAATGACTCAAGAATGTGGTTCAGGCCACGAGCAGCCAATTTGGGAAATGAAAATGTTTTTGAAAGTAGCTCAAGAATGTGGTTCAGGCCATGAGCACTTTGGAAAAAGTGGGTAGAGAAGTTTCTGTAGAAAACTGTACTGCCTAGCAAAGAGTTTAAGGAAAAAGAGTGTACCTGTTTTGCCATGACCAACCACTGGGGATTCACATGTGCATTGGTAACATCTGTGAATAAAGCCATACTGCACAATCCCAGCTGTTGCATTAGACATTCTGATCATTGCTTTCTGTGTGGAGTTATTGGGGTCCCCTCAGAAGTTTAGGTCTAGCATATGCCTAGCATCCTCTTCCCTGGACCTGGTTGTAAAGGCTAAGGTCCATGTTGGTAATTGTACCCCCAGCCACATTTCCTTTATATAATGAACCTGGTATTCACTCAACAGCTAGGGGTGGTACCAATCTGATTATTTCTGCTAAAAGTAAATGGTATGCTACATGTGGGTAATAGTTATTTTAATGGGGGGTGTCAACTTGGCGAAAGTGGCAGGGGGGTTATACTAGATATTTTCTGGGAGGACATAGCTATGGCAGGTACTGTAGTTAATGAGATAACGGATAATAGAGTATGCTTAATGGGGTTCTTGAGGTAGCAAAAAAAAAGGTCATGAGAGAGAACATTATCTTCTATGTATATGAATAGTGTGCATTGCTTTAAGTCCACTCAGCTTCAGTTCTAATGCCACAACAGTATTCTATGTTACTAATGTTAGATTAATAAGACAATGATCTTGATATATCTATAGTCTTAGCCTGTCGGACTTGACCTGTGTATGTGTAGTATGTGCCATTATCAGCCAAAGCACTGACTTCCTATTCATTGCTCATTCTACTAGTTCATGCAGCTTCCTAACTGAGCACTGGGAGATATGGCTTGCACCAAAATGGCCCCACGTTTCTATTTATTCCCAGTGTATCCCCACTTCTCCATCCACTGGGAAGCACTGGGATTCCCAGTGGTTCCCAGCAGGCAGAAAAGTGGGGGCATGCAAGTCCAATGAAGGTAGTCAAGTTTACTTGGGACCATCTCTGTTTAACAAGTGCCAAATAACGTGCAAATCTCCAAAATTGTGAGCATCTTCATGTTTGTACATGTATTTGCCTGTGTCTGCATTTGTGCAGATGTGTCTGTGTCTGGGTTTGTGTTGGTATGTGTGTATGCCTCTGCATGTCTGCATCTGCATTTCCATTCTGCTGTGTGAGGGCACTGAATTTGCCTGCATTTTCTTTTGGGGAGAGGAGGGGGGTAAGGAAATCAAGTTCATGTTTCTCCAGTGACATTCCCAAATAGAAAGTGTGAACAGTTCTGCACTGGTATCAGACTTTCCTGGTATGTTAATTCATCTGAAACAGTCACAGGTGAAGCCTGGAATGAGGGTTTCATTTCTGCTTTCCTATAATGATTAATCCTATTGTGCTTCTGATTTATGCAGCTTGTGTATGTCTCATGTTAACAATCAAAGTAATAAAATCAGGGTTGATGTATCCTGGTAATGCATCTTAATCATTATGTCTGCTGAGAAATGCAGTAAGGGATGCTGACCCATACACAAGTAAAATCATGCAAGCAATGTAGCATAACTCAAATACATTCTTGGCAACGGTTATCAAGAGTGTACAGACAAAGGCTGCATATCCTGAGCTATCATTTCTCATAAACGTATGCAGATTCTTATCGGAATAAACCCATTCCATTCTAAGTCATGTCAGCATTTTTACTTTGGCTTGTGAGCATTATGGGACAAGTTTTGTGACCTCTGAAGAAATATTAAATAATAAATATTAAGTAAAGCTGCATCCGAATGTCCTTACCATGGATGAAGTGAAACTTTTTCAAGGCCAAAAAAAAGACTAGCAATACATTCCCTGGCCTTGAATAAATTTAATATGGGGTGGTATTATACTTTGCACATTCTTGTGTTCTATGATTATAATATGTTCACCTATTCTCTGCTTTAATGGGCACATAGTTTTTCCAGCATAGTGAGCCCTGCATATACATTCTGCCCTATACACTGTGCCTGCTGTATTAAAGGTAATCAGCTGTCTTATTGAGAACTCTCTCCCTGTGGTCTTGCTTGTAAGGGTTTTAGCTTTTTCACATGTCTACAATACTTGCACCAGACACAGGGAAAACTACCAATAGCAGGGATCCCAACCAGATATTGGATTATTTTCTCAAAATGTGCTGTAGTAAGTCACATCTAACTCTCCTTCCACTGTGTAGTATACAGTATGTAGTAATGAAATTGACTCTCTGTTCTAACTCTGTGTCCCTATCATGCTCCATGGGTACCAATGTGGCCTTCAGTCTTGTAAACCATAAACTACTTCTCTCAAAGCTAACCTCTTTAGGTCTAGACAATCTGTTACTACTGTGGTTCTCAGATTACCTAACAGACAGGCCACAATTTGTTAAATGGAAAGGAGCCCTCTCTGACAAATACCTCATCTACAAAGGTGTCCTGCAAACATCAATATTGGGCCCACTATTATTCTCACTCTATGCCAACGAGCTGCCAGACAATTGCAGTGAAGCTAAACTGTTGCTATATACTGATAACTCAGTTATTTACCACAACTCAGATGGTGTCAATAATCTGAATGCTATGCTTTCAAGAGACCGGAACACACTTGAGAACTGGCTACCTATTAACAAACCACTCCTCAACAGGAAAAAATAAAAGCAATCCTCTTTGGACCAAAGAGCCTAGACCCCAAAGACATGTTTGCTCAAAACCTTTTCTCAGAGGAATCCCAGATTTAGGTTGTCAACTCTAACAAGTACCTGGGAGTCCTCCTAGACCAAGATATCACCTTTAAGGACCACATTGAAAGTCTCACCAAGACCTTGCATCAAAAATAGTGCTCCTGTATAGGCTAAGCCCATATCTCTCTAATGAATAATGGCTAAATATTGCAATCTGTACTCTCCTGCCCACTCTATTCTATGGCGTCCCCATCCTGCTCACAGTCAGGAGCACACAGCACAATAAACTTAAATCCTTATACCACATTATCGGATGCTTTGCCACAAAGGCTGACCTAAAAGATCATCATTGAAGAGTCCTCAAACTGGCCCTTCCTTGATGGTAGGTTGGAATACCCTGTTCTCTCCCTAACCTATACACTTAGGAGTAATAATGTGCTCCCTTCTTCACCATATAGTCCCAGGCATCTGGAATGCCCTTCCAACAGAGTACAAAAGCTTCTCCCTTAAGGTCTTCAAACAGGGCCTAAAGGTACACCTATGACCGCAGCTCCTGCAACTGCTACCAGTTACAAGACCATTTCAGATCGCACGAAGGAGGTCCCCCATTATATCTCCTCCAAGCAGTCAACTAGAAAAACCTGAGCAGGCTTGTTTGTTTAGGCAAGAGGACTATGAAGCACAGCAGAGCAGCTCTGTCTGCCCCAACCAAAGTGAGATCATATCTTGTTAACTATAAAGGACATCCCTTGTAGCACCTGTTAACTTAAAAGTCATTCAACTTGCCTTGAGTGATGCATCATGTTTTCCAGTCTGTTTTTTTTTTTGTCTAATTTAAAAGGCACATTTAGTGCTTGCCCTCCTCCCATTTCTGCCTCATGTATCACTCTATTTTTACATTCCAAGCATTAAATGACAACTGTATGCAGGATAAGAGGCATGTGGCTCTGATTGCTGATTGGCTGAAATCCCTTAAGTGATTTATAATACAGTAGAAGCAACTTAATTGGGACACAATAAATCAGGATGTCCGCTTTATTGGGACATCCCAACACCGATTAAGTGGTTATATTATCATATAGAGGCGTCTGTTGTTTAAAGGGTTGTCACTGCCACCTAATGGGGATGATTACAGCTAGACTTGCCTTCACACAGATGTGCTAATCCCTTTTTAGCACTCATTGAAACATCTATTAGGTGTGAATTGTGGCTATTAGCTGGAAGAGGGATGTTACTGGAGCTGTGAGCTACTAGCTGCTATTTGCTGCTGTTCTTAGGTCCCCTCCCCATTCATGGAGTGGCTAATCATGTATTAGGGTGATATGGCAGCAAAAGACAGGAGTGAGGAGAAAGAAGCAGGATTTACTGGCAGGAGGTAAAGTTAAATAAATTACACTAAAACTGCAGTTCCCTGTACCTTTCTCCACCGATGCTGCCCGATCTGTTGTGTACCTCTCCCAAGTAAATTACAGTCCTTGCCCTGTACATCTCCCCACAGACACTGGCATGCTGCATGATGATGTTTGATCTGTTGTGTGTCCTGGAAGAAATGTAGAGCCCTAAACTATGCCATACCTCTTCCAAGTAAATTACAGTCCTCTCCCCGTACATCTCCCCGCCGACACTGACATACTGCCCGATGATGCTTAATTTGTTGTGTGTCCTGGAAAGTGTTTGCTGTGAGCTACTGTTCATGAGGAGAGAGAAGCAGGATTGTTTTCTTTAGTGTGTGCTTGCATGGAGCTTTCTGATGTGGTTAATCAGGTGGCTAAGTGGTCGAGAGGAGTGAGAAGCAGGATTTACCAGCAGGATCACGTGGACATCTCCCTACCAACACAGGAAAGTGTAGATGTGAAAATGCAGTACTCTATTGAAAATTGGATGTGTGCCATTATGGGGGGATATCGGAAATTGGTTGTACTGTACAAACATACACTAATGATATACAGGATGGACACTTAATTGGGATGATAGGGCCATCACCAGGCCATCACAATTAAGCAGCTTCTACTGTATTAGTGGTATTTGTTATTTTCTTTTTAATTTATTTATGTCCAGTTGAGATGCAGTATCTCTATTTTTTTCAGTTCTCTTTATACTGCCTAGCCTTTGGGCTAGGACACCTCCACCTGCTGCCAGTGTCTCATTCTGTCTCTTTAGGTTCCCTTTTCTTGATCCACTGTGATACAGTACCATGAGGCCACATGCAACAGATCACTTCCTGCCCCTCGACTTGCTCCCTGATGCTGCATCTGACTTGAGCAACCTGGCAGGTTCCTCCTTACACTTTCCAGCCACCCACAGGGAGGCAAAGTCTGTGAGTGCATCCAGTGGTGAGGAAAGGAGTCCAAAATGGATGTGGGGGGCAGGCAGGCAGGCCTTCATATGACTATCCACTACTGATTTTCCCCTTTTTCTTCCCTCCCCTAGGAAGTGGCCATAAATCACACAGAGGGCATATACCCATACAGTAGAGAGTCATGCTGACATCAGTCACATCCCCCCCTTCCCTTGCAGTAGCTGCTTCAGCCATGTTACAATACATCCTTCAGAAGGTGGCAGCCAAGTGGTGGATCCAGCATACCTCCCCCACTGAGGGAGAAGAGCTGCCACTGGATGTTCCAGCCTCCCTCTTCCAGCTGGCCCCTGATGACTAGAGTTCATCCTTGAACTTAGGACACTAATGTCACAAGCAGTAATACTACCATTGTGCCAACAGGCTGGAGCAACATTTCTTTTTATAGTGGAGGCCTGCTGTCAACCCATTTTACCTCTGAGTGCAATGCTGCACGGGAAGTCACATGACACACATGACCACATGAATAGGGAGTGGCTGTGATGGGATTTAAACCTGGGATCTCCTAATTCACTCTTCAGTGCATTCTCAAAACAACACTACCATCCAAGCATTTTTCCCATAACAAAAGTCGAACCTCTGCTGTTGAGGTGAAACCAGGAATTCAAACAAGTAGGTAGTCTGATTGTGCATGTAATGAAGAAGAGGTGATTCACTGAATTGTTTCATTGCCTAAGGCAAAATTCAAATGCTCAGACTGAGAGCTGTTCACAAATCTGGGTTCATCATTGTTTTCATGATAATAAACAAGATGAATCATATATTAAATATTACAGCAGTACATATAAATAGTGATTTGCAGAACCTCTCTGAAGAAAACTGAGCCACCATGAATGCACACTACTTGGTTTTCATGAGACCAGAACTGAATCTTTTCAGATCAGATCTCAGTGCATTTACTTTTATACCTCCCCAGACTCCCAGCTTGAATGCCTGTCATGTGACTAGCTTAGGAGGCTGAAGAGAGATAAAAGGGTGCCTCGAGAGTGTATATATATATATATATATATATATATAGCCATGTGACTCTGACCTTGATACATGGGTGCCGGAACATGGGGAAAAGTAATGGTGCTGAAGTTCAAAAGGGCACAGGGTAAAAAGGTAGTGTTTGCAAACAAAGGGGCACTTTGAATGCTTATGGGCAAAAGTGGGCAGCTGCATCACCCCATACCCATAGATCCTGGCACCTATGCCTTTTTGCCACTCCAGCTCAATAAGCAGTAGGGAAGGAGCTGAATTTTCTGGTTGCTGCCATTCACCTGTAGCAGCACTCAGCAGGCCAAAGCAAGGAGAAGAAAGGAGTGAGGAGCTGGGGACAGACAGGATAGGAGGAGAAAAAGGTTTAGTTTTTTTTTAACTTGAAAGAAAAAAAATGAAAACTTTGCAAAATAGGAAAGAAAAGATAACAAAACACTGACTAGAGAGGAGACTGTGTGTGTTGGGGAAGGAGGGCAGAGGCCAGAATGCTTACAGTCTGCAGATTTACAGAAGAACAGTAATGAGTTTGAGAAAAATAATGACTATGTAAGCAAATTAAGAACAGTAAAGAAGAACAGAGAAAAAAGAGAAACTACGTTACAGAGGCTGTGTATCGTGGGGGCATTCACTTTCTAGCATGCAGAAAAGTGCAGAACAGAAGAAAATTCGAAGAAGACCATTTAAGAGTAAAAAAATCAAAGTGTGGAAAAAGCAAAAGGGAGATGGGGTGACTGCTCAGGCTAGAGGCTGTGCTGTCAGTGTTTACACAAGTGTACAGTGCAATTAGTAGTACTATCTTTTCTTTACAGTGCACAACAGCAGTGCACAATTGCAGAAAATAAAATTAGAAAAAGAAATTTTTTTTAAACAAGAAAATATTTATAGAAAATAAGAAAAGGCTTTAAATATGAAAAGAAAATAGACTGTATCATAATACAGAAAAAGACCTAAAAAAGAAGAAAGTTTACATTTATTTTACAACAGACACGTGTGTGTGTGTGCCTGTATGTGGGGTGAATCCTGTTTTGGGAGGGGGGACAGCCCTTTGTACTCACTGGAGGAGAGGAGGGAGCAGGTGGACATGATAGAAACGTTCAAGTACCTCAAAGGCATAAACAAGGTGCAGAGGAGTGACATCTTCCAATGCAGAGGAAGTACAAGAATGAGGGGACATGACATGAAATTGGAGGAGGGGGCACATTGAGAGGAAATGTGAGAAAATGTTTCTTCACAAAGAGAGTGATGGACTCATGGAATAGTCTGCCACAAGAGGTGGTGGGTGCAAGCTCAGTGGGGGGTTAAACATGCCTGGGAGGCACAAGGGAACATGAGGAAGGAGGAGTGATGAAAACCATTGACTGGATAGGGTCAGAGGCCATATACAAGTATGGGGCTACGGGCAGGTTAGATTAGGTGGGCCTAGTGGTCCTTATCTGAAGACAATTTTATGTTTCTTTGGCAGTTACATTTTAGGCCCTGTCTGCAGCATCACTAGCCACTTCCCAAATATGCAGTCATTTTGTTTGTGTAGTCCAATAAAAAATGAATTGCAAAAGTGAAACCAGTAAAGGCTTACATCATATGTGAAGCCTCTTTGGGGAAGATATATTTCTTTGGCAGTTGCATAGTAGCCCTTATCTTTTGTATCATCAGCCATTTCCCACGGAAGTACAGGACCATTTTTGTTTTGTGTACTGTAGTAAACAAACAAAAAAAAAATACTGTGAAAGCAGATCTGGTAAAGGATTGTTTCAAGTGTGAAACCTTTTTGGGGATAGGGACAGCTCTTTGGCAGTTGCATAGTAGCCCCTGTCTTCAGCATCATCAGTCATTTCCCACTCAAGCACAGGACCATTTTTGTTTTGTGCAGTCCAATAAAAAACAACCTGTGAAAGCAGAGCCAGTAAAGGTTTGTGTCACATGTGAACCCATTTTGGAGGGAGGGGGCAGCCCTTTGACAGTTCGTAGTAGCCTCCAGTCTACAGTGTCACCAGCCTTTCCTATGCAACTACAAGGCCATTTTGTTTTGTGTAGTCCAGTAAAAATACATTTTGAAAGCAGAGCAGGTTAAGGCTTGTATCACACATGAAGCCTTTTGGGATGGGGAGGGACACACCTTTAGCAGTCAAACAGTAGCCCCAACTTGTACTCTTGCTTTTTAGCCAGTTGTTACCTTGTCTTAACACATGCACTCATTACTGACACCTATTTCCCAAAGGTGACTGAGGAATAGGGATGGAAGAACCTCAAAGGTTCTGAGGTTCTAAAGATTCCGATAAACAAACAAAGGTTCAGATCCTTATTGAACCTTATCCAAACCTCTTATACCCTTTATTGTTTTATGGTAACAATATGTTAAAATTATTTTAAACTGCTTTTAATCAGCATAACAGAATGAAAAAAACAATTAAATCACTGTTTAGTAGTAATAAACAACATGATTAGTGAAATGAGATGAGAAGGAGTGAACAATGTGTCTGTGGAAGAGCTTACTGGAAGTGCCAGTGCTATAATATGTACAACTGCCACCGACCTCTAATATGATGATAATGCTGATTTTGTCCAAAGGCAGGCAAGTCACAGAACTCTAACCAGCCCTCATAGCTTAGTAGTTAAAGGAGTAGTCCACCCAGAATTTGCAAATAACATATGTTATGCAAAGTGTTTTGATATGTATGTCAAGTTCTAGTTGTCCTTCCCTCTGTCTGCTATGAGGAGTTTTTCCTCAATTAGCCTGCTAGCTGTATGGTAGTTTTACGACCCCATGGGATTTCCATCACAAATAGATTTATTGGTTTTCTTTCTCCTACGATGCACCCTGTCTCATGTGACAGTGATGTAGCCAGGCCCTTAGATTTAGCATGTGCACTGCTTTAAAATCAGTTCACAACAGCAGAGCTTTGTAACTGTTCTTATCCAAGGAGCACAAATGGCAACAGTTACAGTTTAGCAGATACCTGAGAGCTAGCTAACTGGTATTTCTGTAAGAAAACAGCTGTCAAATAGCTCTAATTCATTATTTGTGTTTTCAGTGTGTGTCAGGTCTAGCTAGCAGTAGTAAGTGTTTTCATTTTAAAATGTTATTTTATCAAACGACATACAACAATAAAAAGCACAGAAACTGCCCCAGATCATCAGTGCTATGATCAGTAAAGACTGTAGCTGTTTTCTTACAGAATACCTACTCAGCTCTCAGGTCCGAGTGCTGGACATTTGCCTGTGAGAACTGTAACGCCGCTCGTTAGCGGCTGGGTGTTTTATGAACTACAGAGGAAACAAACTTGCGCTCCCCTGTTCGTTGGGTGATGAAGCCCGAATTGCCCTCCTGACTTCAGGACCTGCACGGCATGAGAGGCTGTGCAGTGGGTCCTTGCTGCTTTCATCTGTCTGGAGGTGGGAGCTGGGACCTGTGAGTTGGAGGGTGGGGATAGCGTCTCCTTGAAATTGCTGCACCACTCGCAAGGAGCTAGTCTGAGTGCTGAACATTTGCCTGTGAGAACTGCAATGCCGCTCGTTAGCGGCTAGGTGTTTTATGAACTACAGAGGAAACGAACTTGTACTCCTCTGTTCATTGGGTGTTGAAGCCTGAATTGTCCTCCTGATTGCAGGAGCTGCATGGCGTGAGAGGCTATGCAGCGGGTCCTTGCTGCTTTCATCTGTCTGGAGGTGTGTGTGTGGGGGGGGGAGCTGGGACCTGTGACTTGGAGGGGCAGGGATAGCATCTCCTTGAAATTGCTGCGCCGCTTGCAAGCAGCTAGTCCGAGTGCTGAACATTTGCCTTTGAGAACTGCAATGCCACTTGTTAGCGGCTAGGTGTTTTATGAACTACAGAGAAAACTAACTTGTGCTTCCCTGTTCGTTGGGTGTTGAAGCCTGAATTGCCCTCCTGACTTTAGGACCTGCACGGCATGAGAGGCTGTGCAGTGGGTCCTTGCTGCTTTCATCTGTCTGGAGGTATGTGTGGGGGGGAGCTGGGAGCTGGGACCTGTGAGTTGGAGGGGCGGGGATAGCATCTCCTTGAAATTGCTGCGCCGCTCGCAACTGCTAGCGTGTGAGTGGCGTGAGCGCCACTCGGTACTGAAATTCTTACAGTAAATGAAGAAGGAAAAAGGGCAGGCAATGTTAAAGACTAATAGTTTGAATTCTACTGTTTAAATCATTATTGAGGTAAGGAATGGCCTAGCTAGAGAGCACTATTGCGAAGCAGTTTTGTTTTGTTTTAATGTTAATTAATTGTATTAGTTTTGATATTTGAGTAGGCCAGGCAGACATTTTAGGTATTATTCAATTGTGTTTGTTTAAAGTTTGATAGTTAATTATTGTATTAGTTGCTTGGGATGTGTAGGGTTATATTGGAGGATTTAAGGGGCCAGGATTACCTATGGAGCTCACTGCTACATGACTTGCATCCTTTTATCCGCTCCCAGTGTCAGACATTACTGTCAGACACTGTTGGGAAATGGGGATTGGAAGAGTCATGCTGATCCTGGACAGTGGGGTGACATATGCATGGGTGATGGTAGGATAGAGGTTGTTAGGTCCAGAAGGCACCCTGGGTTATGACGGGCATCTGGGAGAGGCCAGACGTGTTTGGTGCCCATCCCAAGGGAGTCCACCAGACTGAGTGGCCAGGTAACCCGAGGGGCTGTACCACCCTCCAATCCCCTGATGGCAGTGCTTTGCAATGCCAGATCGATTAGAAATAAGATGGCAATTATTGCTGCCTTGATTTTTTCGGTCGATCTGGCTTGCATCACAGAGACCTGGGTGGGAGATGATGCGGGCCCTGTTTTTGAGGCCGCAGTCCCTCCTGGGTATACCGTGCTGCACTGCCCCAGACTGGAACGCAGGGGTGGTGGTGTAGCTATTTGTTTTAGATCCAACCTGACCTTCACTGTGCACCCAGTGAGAACTCCAGGTTCTTTTGAATGTGTGGCTATTCATGGAGGACTTGGCGCAGGCTGCAGGATCTTCCTCATCTATTGCCCTTCTGAGCCAATGGGGAATTTCCTGCAGGAGATCACAGAATTTGTCGCCGATGAAACATTGGGATCCCCCAGATGTGTTTTTCTGGGGGATTTCAATGTTTGAGTCGACGACAGGAATCAAAGATGCAGTTATGATTTTTTGCAGATTATGTCCTCCTTAGGATTGATGCAAGCTGTTACTGCAGCAACTCATCAGGATGGCCACATGTTGGTCCTGGTGTTCTCACTGGGGCTTGAGATCAGTGATCTCAGGATTGATCGAGTACTCTGGTCCGATCATTGCACGGTGCAGTTCATGCTTGGGGCTCCTGCCATAAGCCCTTCCCCTGCTGAGATGATTAGCAGTCGCCCTTTACGGGATTTGACCCCTGAGGGTTTTTGGTGGCAGCTAAATTGTCTAGTGTGGGTGCTGAATGCATCAGAGGTGTTGATGTTGGGGTTGAAACCTATAGTAGGGTGTTATTTGACACCATCAACTCCCTCGCACCTGTCAGTGTATGACCCAGAACTTCATACCTGAGGGTCCCTGTGGTTTGACAGGGATCTCAGGAGATGAAAGATGGGTCAGTGATTAGGCGCTGCTGAGGAGGTCCTGCCTGGAGGCAGGACAAACTGTCTTGCATATGCACTATAGTGCGTACCAGGAGGCAATCAGCCATAAGAGGCAGCGTTCCTGCCTAGGGAGATTGCTGCCAGGAAAAACCAACCAGCTTTACTCTACCGGACTGTGGACAGGCTTCTCCATCCTGCCTGTCTGCAGCCCTGGAGGTTTTTCTTATACAGATTGTGAGGAGTTTGCTCAGTTTTTTTAGGACATGGTGTCCTTGATCCGGCGGGTGGCTTCTTCAGCCAGCAATGTTATAACTGACAGTGGTCACCTTATATGTTCTGAGTGCACTCCGCCTAGTTGGGGGGAGTTTAGACCAGTGGAGGTTAGTGAGGTTATCAAGGTGGCAGTCAACATGATGCATAGCGTTGACTCTGTTGGCCCAGTGTTTGCCTTGATTGTACGGTGTTCCCTATCTGAGGGGGTCTTCCTGGATGCCTTGAAGGAGGCTCTGGTGAGACCCCTCTTAAAGAAATCATCTTTGGACCCAGAGATCAAGGCGAATTACCATCCTATATCCAACCTTCCATTTTTGGGTAAGGTGGTGGAGAAGGTGGTAGTGCTTCAGTTGGAAGAGCACCTCGTGACTCATGAGTTGTATGAACCCTTCCAGTCTGCATTTTGGGCTGGACATAGCACAGAAACTGCACTTGTTCGGGTGCAGAATGATCTCCTCAGGGCAAGAGATCGGGAGGACAAGACAATTCTTGTTCTCCTTGATCTCTCTTCAGCATTGACACTGTGGACCATTGTGTGTTGCTTGTCCACAGCAAGGGAGCTATGTGGACTCACGGTATTGTCATCAACTGGTTTGAGTCCTTTCTTACCAACAGGAGGCAATGGGTTATGATGGAAATTCTTCATCTACACCCAGCCTCCTATTTTGTAGTGTCCCTCAAGGATTGGTACTAGCCCCAATGTTGTTCACAGTGTACATACTGCCCTGGGAGGATCATTAGGAAGTATGGTCTGAGTTTTCATTGTTATGCTGATGATACTCAGCTATATCTATCCTTTGCCCCAGGAACAACCAACACAGTGGATGTGCTTAATATCTGCCTGGCTAAGATTAACAACTGGATGGCCCCAGCTGGTTGTGATTGAACCCTGACAAGATGGAGGTATTGGTAGTGGAGTCGAACAGAGTTAGTGATAGGATGGCCTCTGACTCAGAAACTGGACTTGTTCTTGGAGCTGTGTCATTGAAGGCCTCCTCTTGAGTCTGAAATCTTGGAGTGATTCTGGACAGGAACTTAACCATGAGGCTCAAATATCCTCCACAGTTCGTACCTGTTTTCCATCTCAGAAATATTCTCAGGATTAAGCCCCTTGTTCCGCCTCTGGACTTCCTACCTGATACATGCCTTAGTTACATCTAGGCTTGACTACTGTAATGTGCTTTATCTCAGGGTCACAGGGGATCTCTCTGCAGACTGCAGGTGGTGCAAAATGCAGCTACCCAGTTATTGACTGGGCAGCAAAACATTTTGCCATATTACACCGGTATTATGCAAATTGCACTGGCTTCCAGTCAGGTGGAGAATCCTCTTTAAGGTGGGTCTTCTCACCTATAGGGCACTACTACGGGCAGGGCCCTGGTTATCTGTTGGACCTTCTGTTACCTGCCCTCCTACCGCCCTATTCAATCTTCTAGTGGTGGCTTCCTGACCATTCACAGAACGAGGCTTAAATCAGCTAGCGATAGAGCCTTTAGTGTTGCGGCTCCCATTCTGTGGAATTCTTTGCCAGCTCAGGTCAGGGAAGCCCCCACTGTGGATATTTTCAAGGCCCATTTGAAGACACTCCTTTTTCCCTAAGCCTTTGATGTTTAGATTAGTATTTATAGCAGAGTTTAAGATTCTATTGGATTTATTTATTCTTATTTTGTTTGAAAAATTCTGTGTTGTTTTGTGTTTTTGTTTTTAAATGCTGTTCAAAATTTGTCGCGCCCAGAGCCTCCGGGATTGGGAATCTTTTAAATAAATTTTGCCTTGCCTTGCTTATTTGCTAAACCATAAATGTAGGTACCATCATTCTACTAGAAGGAACTGGAAGTTAGTGCTAATTTTGCTCTGTGACATGAATTTCATTTATTTATGTTTTTGTTTGTTTTCTGTTACAAATATGAAGTGTCTTTTTAATAAAGTATAAAACTATGTATGTGTGAGTTATTCAGTTTGGAGAATATTTATTTTATTATTTGAAAAAGCGTGATACACTAAATGTGTAGTGCAGTGAACCATTGTAAAATGGAATCAAATGTGTAGCTGGAATAGTCACTGTCATCCTGCTGCTTTCATGCCATACCACGGGCAGGAGAAAAGCTGACTTCAAAGTATTTTGCAGTTTCTAGGCTGCAGCTTCATACCATACACTTCATTTGTAAAAAAAAAAAAATGAAAATCTTGTCACAGAGCAAAATCAGCACTAACTGTTATTATAATGCTGATACCTACATTTACAGTTTAGCAAATACTTGACATCTAACCGAGTGGGGTTTCTGTAAGAAAACAGCTAGAGTCTTTATTAATTATAGCATTGATGATCTGGGCAGTTTCTGTGCTTTTATGGTTGTGTATAGTTTGATAAAATTAAAAGTTTTAAAATTAAAACACTCCTGCTAATGAGACCTGGTGCACACAGAAAACAACAATAGTGGATTAGAGCTATTTAGTGTCTGTTGTCTTACATAAACCCCAGTTAGCTTGCTCTCAGGTATCTGCTAAACTGTAGCTGTTGCCATTTGTGCTCCCTGGATAAGAACAGTTACAAAGCTCTGCTGTTATGAACTGATTTTATACTGATTTTAAAGCAGTGCACATGCTAAATCTAAGGAACTGGCTACATCACTGTCACATGAGACAGGGTGCATCGTAGGAGAAAGAAAGCCAATATACCCATTTGTGATGGAGATCCTCAGGGATCGTGAAACTACCATACAGCTAGCAGGCTAATTTAGAAAAAATACTAATAGCAGATAGAGGGAAGGACACATGGGACTTAACATACATATCAAAACACTCTGCATAACATATGTTTTTTCAAATTCTGGGTGGACTACTCCTTTAAAGCACCAGTGTAAACTATGTAACTGACAGTTTCCCACCACATACTGTCTGTGGTATTGTTTTGTCAAAAGGTAGGTAACTCCCAGAATGCTATCTAATCATTCTTCTATTTCTAACATTTAAGAAAGTATTACTAATAATGTGTATCAGTTATTAAGAGTAGTGATTTCTATTTTTCAACAGGCACAGGCACCACTGTAAATGTCTCTTAGTCAAGCAATGAAGAAGAAGCCATGAACACAAAAACAGCACCAGGCCAGAGCAGAGGGCAACCAGTCAGAGAGAGCATCCTTCTACAAAAGGGACCACAGTTTTTGGTTGGAGATTTAGATACTACTTAGATGAGCATTTAATCTAGCCAAGGTGGACAGAAAAACTGCAGGAGGCAACGGTTGCCCCTCTGATGCTTATATGACAGGAGGGATGGCCTGGGGGGGTGAAAAGACCCCAAGGACAGACACTGGAAGACAGGGACTGGGACAAGATGAAAAAGGGATACAACTCAAATAGGGGAGCAAAGTGAATTGAAGTGGACCAGGAATGGAGAAAGCAAAATGGAAAGAGGTGATTCAGAGGTCTTCAGGTATAAAGACAAGAAAGGAAGGAAGAAAGTTGCAGGGCATCAGGCAGAGGGTCAAAAGGTGTGGATGACCATGACTTTAACACCAGCAGCCTTGAAACAAATCCCAGACTTAGAGGCTATCATGGCAGAGGCTAACCTGGATCTAGTGGTCATAATGGAATCATGGTATACGAGCACCATGATAGGGACATGATCATACGTGTTACTCTCAATTCAGAGAGACAGGGTGGGGAGGAGGGTGGCATTATATGTGAAAGTAAGGAATAGAGATCATAGAGGCACAGTTGCACCAAAGTGAGGAGGGTTGGTGGTGCTTTTGGTCATCAAGAGACAGGCTCTAGGACTGCTATCCATACCTGGGTAGTGTACAGACCTCCAACAGAAGGGTGGAGATAGACAAGGTATGGAGGTCATCATCAAGATGGCAAGTAAGTAGGAGAGTGCTGCTAGTTTGATTTTTCAACCTGCCAGATGTGAGTGAAACCTTCCAGCTGCAGCTTCAGCAGGAGCAGGGCCATCGTTGACTCCTACAAAGGCTTGTCTCATGCAGTTGGGTAAAGAGCCCACTAGGGATGGAGCAGTGTTGGACCTGGTGCTAACAGAGACTGTATTGCCAGACATCACAGTGGACACTACTCTGGGTGCCAATGATCACCAGACAATGTGATTCAACATAAGGAAAGAAACAAAAGTGAGCCACACAAGGATGAAGGAGAATGCCTGTGAAATTACCTTAAAGAAGGGATTGCCAGGGAGGAAGAGTAGAGGCACAATAGGAAGGAATGAAGGAGAGTATAATTAGGGCAACAAACCTCTGAGTAAAAGAGGTAAGCAAAAGCATAAGGAAAAGGAGACCATTATGACTGTCCAAAGAAGTGCAAGGGTTGTGAAAGAAAAAAGGTAAGGTAAGGGTACTCACTCCAGTGAGGCATAACAGGCTTCAGACAGTATGGGAGGTTCCAGATAAGGTCATACATCAGGTGAATAATGTGGATTATGCAACCAAATTGCCAAATAGGAGGCTCAGTGAATGGGTTTTCCATGTAAAGATGATACAACCCTATTATGACCATGCTGACATTTCCCATGTGGTCTGCAGAAAAAAAGATGGAGATAAAGAGGTGTCTTCTCTAGATCTGCTAAAGAAGAGTACAGGAAAAGCCTCCCAGAGAGCAGTGTCAATATCTGGAGGGCTCACACTCAGACAAGCAGATCAAATTAAGGGAGTGCTTAAAGATGTTTCTCCACTTTTTACTCCCATCCTAGGGTGCAATGATCTCACAGTGAATGAAGTGAAATCCCCTGTGGAGAAGCCTTTAAAGTAAAGGTAATATTAGGTATCAGAAGCAGTAAAAGAGGAAAAAGATACTGGATGTGTTGGATCAACTGTAGGAGTGATCCAGCCATCCAACAGCCCCCTGGGCAGCCCAGTGGTGCTGATTCCCACCCCTCCTCCTGCTTTTCCACTTCTTTCACTTTCTTATCTGTCCCTGTAGTAGCAGCTCTTTTCTTTCTCCATTTCCCCCAACCCTCTGCTCTTTTTTCTTGTTGCTTATTTTATTGGCTATCCCACTATGGTTGGACATTAGTGTATGCAGTAACAACCAAAACGTTATGCTGAATGATCCTGAGTTACATGTATATATTATGTAATAGTCACTGTTAATATGTCCTGTGGAATGCACTGGCACTTAAAGAATAAGAGTATGAAGAGTTTATACTTCGCACCATTCTTGCACTTTGGAAAAAGTGTGAGAACTGCATGAACCATCGCAGCCATGTACAGGGTGGTCTGATCAAATTGCTATTGTTGCTAATAGTATCAAACCAGTTTTGATGCAAATAAACTTGGATTTTGGATAAATACTACTTTTTGTAAGACAGACTTCTTCATATGAGGAGTGAGTACCAAACTGTTTTGCTGCTGTACATTGTTGTTGTCATTTAGTGCATTGTGTCCTTGGAAGCCACCTCCATTGTGTTTGCTTGACTGAATAATAAAGTACAGCCTGGTACACTTTCTGGAGGCAAATGGTTGAAAGAACACTAAGCAAAACGAGCTGACCAGTGGGAGGTCTTTCCAAATGTAGCTGACTGAATTCTTCAATTGGGAGACAATGGATGTGACTAATAGTCAGGCAGCGGATGTCCTGTTTATGGACTTCAGTAAAGCCTTTGACTCTGTCCCACATGGATGGTTGGTCAAAAAACTAAGAAACTTATGGGCGAGGGACAAAAAAATGGATGGATGAGAAACTGGTTTAGTGAGAGGACCCAGAGGGTGATAAACAAGCTGGAGAATTCAGAGGTGTGGAACATCACAAGCAGACTGCCCCAGTTTTAGAACCTGTCCTTTTTAACATAATTATATGTGCACATAACAGAGGGGGTCCAGGGAAAGATATGCTACTTTGCAGATGATACCAAGATATGTGGAAGGGTTCACACACAAAGTAATGCCCATAGGAGTGAGTAAAAAAAACAGAGAACAGACTACAGGATGGGGGTGATTGTGGAGAGAACAATGGAAGAAAGGCACCTTGGGGTGTTAGTACTGGAGAGCTTGAAAGCATGGCACAGTATACAAGGGCTATGGGCAGGGCAAATAGGGATCTGGGATGCATAAGAAGTGGGATCAGAAGCAGAAGGGGGTAATACTGCCCTTGTACAGATTGCTATTTAGGCTGCTTTTGAAGTACTGTCAGCCATTTTGGAGCTCACACATGAAAGACAGAGAAACTGGAGGTGACAAAAATGAAGGTGACCAAAATGATATAAGTACAGCAAGGGGTGGTCATATGAAGAGAGTTTGAAGGCCCTAATATGTACATGTTGGAAGATAGAAAAGAGGCAGGACATGATAGAAACATTGAAGTAAATCTGCATGGTAAGCAAAGTGGACAGCAGGAGTTGTTTACACAGAGTGAGAAGCCTGGCACCAGGGAACCTCCATGAAGCTGGTGGGAGAAGATTCAGACAATGTCATAAAGTATTACTTCAGGGCTCGAAATAAGGGGTGCTGGCGCCAATTTGTGCTTCTGATTTGATAATTAGTGCCTGCTGCTTTAAGAGGCAGCAGGTTAAGGGCACTTCCAAAAGCTCCTTGTGTGTCTGCAGTGTCAGGAGGGGCGTGGCTGAACTCCATATTAAGTAAATGGCACATGGTGCTGAAATCTTGAAATTGGATGTGGATGAGTCGGCAAGCAGAATAGAAAAGGGGCGTGACATGTTGCCAGAAAGCTGAAATTCCCAGGGCTGATACTGCATGCAGATGAGTCAGTGTGCACAAAATGGAAGGGGCATGACATATGCAAACGATGTTGCTGGATAGCTGAAATTGGATACGGATGGGTCAGCCTGCTGAAAATGGAAGGGGAGTGAAATATGCAAAACGTGCTGGAGAACTGAAATTCCTTTGCAAAGCGAGAAAAAAAGGAATGATTAGAGCGAGTGCATGGGAAGAGAGGTAGAGACTGGGGGAGTATGTAAACAGACAGTGGAGCACAAGGCGGAGATAGAGAATGGGGAAGTATTCAGACAGCGATGAGCAATTTGGATATGTCATGAGAGGAAGCCAGTTCACATACTGTATGAACTGTCTAAGCTAAGTAGCGTACATGAAGAGGAAGCTAGAACTGGCTTCAATGGACCTGTACCATGCCAGACTCTTGTGCCTTCACCACAGTTTCAGCTTTGCTGGTATAGGTACAGGTGCTGTGTGTACACTTTGTGTAATAGCCTGTGATGTAATGTAATTTTACAGTCTGAGAAAATCATAATGTGGCAGGTTACAGGTATTGTGTAAGTGTTTACCACTGCCAAACATCCTTGAACACTACAGCAGGGAAGGATATACTGAACTCCTACACACACACTCCTAACCCTATAAACAGCACAGACGCATTAGTACAGCAGAGGAAACAGATAAGCTGGTAGATACACCCTCCCCATGGCAGCCAGGTTATTGTGAAAAATGAAATTCTAATAAACAGGGCAACTGTGTCAGAGAGCTTAAAAAAAGTTCTATATTTTTCTTTTTTTATCCTGGAAGGCCCAGCCTGGATGCAACTTCTCATTTCTTGTGCTGTCCTGCTTCTTCCAATCCCTGCAGCTTGGTGGATGGGAGCACTGAGAAGTTAAATGGAGGTAGGTTTGAGGCAGTTTAGCACAGTGGTTTAAGGCTCTGAGCTGCAAATCTGGAGACCTGGATTTGAATCCCACAGCCCCCACTTGCATACTGTGTGATCCTGAGCAAGTCACTTCACTGTGCTCCCAGGTCACACCTGTAAACAAGCTTTCAGCTTAGTGTGTCTCTCCTAGTTAAACAATTGGAAATAGCTTGCCCAAAGTCACACAGTCTGTATTTGGCTTCAGTGGGGTTTGAGCCTGTGGTCTCCCAATTCCCAGACCAGTGTTACTACTATAACCCACAGACTTACCCCTAAGATACCCACCAGTCTCTTAACAGATCTCACTGCCTCGATACATACATTTTGCAAGGGAGGTGATTTTGCCATTACACAGACCACTGGTCAGACCCCACCTGGAGTACTGCATTCAGTTTTGGCATCCTTATCTAAAGAAGAACATTAGATTGCTAGATGGGGTGCAGCGCCAAACAACAAATATGATCCTGGGTCTGTGGGAGTTACCATATGAGGTTAGACTGAGTAAGTTGAACATGTATTCTCTGGAGGAGAGAAGGGACAGGGGAGATATGATTGAGACCTTTAAGTACCTGAGAGGAATAAATAGGACAGGCACAGAGGGACTGTTCAAGGAGAAATGGAGAGACAGTCAGAGTCATGATATGAGATTGGAGAGTGGAAGGTTTGGAGGAAATCAGGAGGCATTTCTTCATAGAAAGAGTAGTAGCAGAATGGAACACACTACCAGCAGGGAGGTGGCCTATAAAACAGTGGGATACTTCAAGAGGGGCTTGGATAGGGCAAAAGGAGGGTCATGGGAGGGGCAGCTGCAGAGTGGGGTGCTAGCTACAAGATTTAGCAGACTCGACAGACCAAATGGCCTTTTCTGCTGGCAGTTTAGTATGTATGTTCATATTTAAAAGTCAGCTCCTGGTTTTGCCAAAGTAGCTCCTGGTTTGCTAGAAAGTGTCAATACCCAGGAGCTATTCCAAGCTTCTGGCCGTTAAATCCTTATTTCGACCCCTGTACTTCATGAAAAGGGTAGTGGAAAAATTGAACATACTTCCAGAGAATGGTGTATGCACTAAAACAGTTCAGGATTTAAAAGGGGGACAGATACATGGGAAGGGTAGGCATGACATAATTAGGAGAGAGAGGGTGGAAATGACCACTGGGCACATTTTACACAAATAGATTTTCAGCAGGCCGGATGGGCTACAAGGCTCTGCAGGCAATATCTATGTTTCTATTCTCAATGATGACATGGAATGTAGGGTTTCCAGCAGGCTGCTTAAGTGCACTGAAGACACTAAGATGGCCAGGGTTGTGAACTCTCTTGAGGATGGGCATAAACTTCTGGAGGATCTGAATAAGCAATGTGATTGGTCCAACTCCTGGAGCCTCTGTTCAATACAGCTACAGGCAAGGTTCTGCACTTCAGGAGAGAAAACTGTTATAGAAAGCAGACACGGTGTGGGGGCACCTCTTGCAGCAGTGGAGGAAGGAAAGGACCTCGGGGGTCATAAGAGGCTGAAGCAGAAAAAGCAGTGTTTTGTGGCTGCTGTTAAGAGGGCTGGCAGAATACTGGGGTACATCAAAAAGGGGTGACTAGCAGACTAGGGGAGGTAATCAGGGTCCTGTTCAGGCATCACCTGGAAAACATTGTGCAGTTCTGAGTGCCCCAATACAAAAAAAAAAACACTGAGGCTGTCAAGAGTGTAAAATGAAGGATCACCCAAATTATCAAAAGCATGGATACAAAAGCTTTGAAGAGTCCAGAGGCCTTGAACATGTTCACCTTGGTGAAATGGAGGTTGACAAGGGGGTATGATCTCAGTCTGCCACATACTCAAGGGTATTAGCATGTTTGAACATACAGAGTTGTCTAATTCAGTGTCTTCCAACTGGATGCTGAGGACACACCCTGTGACTCAGAGGTGGTAAGTTCAGGAGTAACATTAACAGGCACATTTTTCTCTAAGGGTGCTGACCCTGTGGAATAGCCTACTAGTGGAGACAGTAGAGATGAAGAAAGTACAGGCCTTCAGGGTAAGCCTGGACAAATTTTACTTACCAAGGAATCAGTGATTCCCTTGTTTAATACAGTGATTAGGGAATCCCTATGAATTAATACGTTTGCACTGAATGCTTTTTTATCACTGTTTCATTCAATTTATTTTATTTATTTATTCATTCATTCATTTAAAAGTTTGTGAACCAGGTAGGTACACTGGGACACATCACCCTTTTTTTACAGGCATGACCTGGGACATACAGACAAAAAATATTACAAATATATGAACGAAAACAGAAAATACAATAAAATACTGCAGGATAATGTTCATTACAAATACAATTAACTGTACATTATGTACAGCTACAAAACAATTACAGTTAAAAGTGGCTATAAGATGGTATTTGTAAACAGCTTTGAATTGACTTACAATCTTTAATTTTTTCATTTCAGGACTTAAAGCAGCAGTACTAGATAACAAAAATCAGATCTCTTGCAACAGTTAGTTCCCTGTGCTCTGTTGAGCACTTACCTGGTAATCTTTATTGTTTTCACTGTGCTAGCACCCCGTAATTTGCTCTGTTTTTCTTTGTTTTGTTTACATTTCTTATACCCGCCATGTTGAACTGGAACCCTCTGCTGCCAACCCCACACGGGCATGACCTGTAGTACTACACAGGGACAGCAGGAATGCACAACACGGGGTCCCACAGAAGTAAACAAAAGACATGATGCAATGTGAGGGGGAGCTTAGCTGACAATTAGGCGGCAGTCATATTTACTGTGGCTCCACAAAATATAAATAAATTTAAAATATCTAAAAAGCAAAAATTGCTAGAAAAAATATTTACAGATATGGAAACCAGAACTATGGCTGCATGCTTCAGGCCAGGCAAAAGCAGAATTTTGATAATCACTTCCTGATTATCCAGTATTGCTGCTTTATAGTATTCCAGTTTTTAGCTACCATATACACAAATAATTTCTGATCCTTTGAAGTTTTAAAGCAAGGTACATATAAAGCTGTATTTTCGTCAGAATGTAGATATTTGAGGTTCTTTTCGGGCATAAGAATACCAGATAAAGTGACTTCATTACCTCTTTTAGTGTCTTGTATACAATACATTTTGAGGAAAACACATCCCTGTATTCTAGTGGTAACCACTGTAGCCTCTTGTAAAGAGTACAATGGTGCTCTTTAGATTTTCCCCCTTGGGCCAAATCTACAAATTGCTTTATACACACAGGCTCTTTTGCCTTTCACTTTCTCAGACACACGCCATCATATCACACTGCTATATTCAATAGCTGGTAAAATGCAAGCTTGTGAAAAAACATTTGGACTGCTGCCAGTTAATAGATCTCTTAACACCTTCAAAGCACCTAGGGCAGGATTTTCAAAGCCTGGTGCAGGGCTTGTGACAAACCCTGCACCATGGAACTTTGGATCTGGCAGTGCCCTAAACCCATTCACCGCTCCTGATTTTACAATCTCGGGTGCAGTTGCCACACTTTCCACTCTTTGTGGCAGCTCTCGCCACATATCTGGTGCAAGCTCTGTAAAACAGGTCCTCAAGATTGCCACCAGCTAGACTACAAAAAGTCGGTCTATCTTGTGCCAATTGCTGCATGGGATAGAAAATTCAGATTGGTGGCCGGTGAATGCACAGCACACCCAGGGCTTGCAGCATTCACAGGCTTTTGAAAATCCAGCCCCTAATTTTTGTGTAACTGATGGCAAGCCAACTCCTTATGTGTTGTGAAATTCAGATGTAAGTCTAGAGTCACTCCCAGCTAACTGAAGTTATTCACAGCTTCCAGTGACATTTCATCACTGCACTTTACAACAACATTACCTCTGTTTCTACAAGACACTTGTGCCGTGCAAAATAACATTGCTTTTGTTTTCTTATTATTCATCAACAACCTATTTAAGTGAACCATTTCTGTAGTTTTCCAAATTGGATATTCAAGTTTTCATTTAACAGATTCATGTCTTTATGTGCTATATATAGCACAGCATCATCGGCATACAGTATTATTTTTGACATTCTATGGATTTGTAGCAGGTCGTTGATGAAAAAAGAAAACAACAGAGAATCAGTGATGGACCCCTGAGGTACACCATGAGTTCTTGTTTTTTTAAGTCAGACAAGGTTCCATTTGCTTTTACCATTTGTTTCCAATTTGTCAAGTAGCTAGAAACCCAATTTATAATGGAAGCACTCATTCCCAGCTTATTAAGCTTTAGTTTTAGGACAGAGTGATCCACTAGGTGAAATGCTTGGTCAGGTCCATGAATACTGCCCCATGAGCATGCACCATTCCATGTTCATTTGCAGGTCATTTGTGAACCTGACCAAGGCATCACCATGTACAACCCTCTTGAAACCATGCTGCACATTTATTAACATTGTACCTTTCGAATAGCCCATTAACTGAGTATGAAGTAGTCTTTGTTATGTTTTGCCCAACAATGATCCGATTGAAACTGACTTGTAATTGCTACATCAGTTTTAGGGCCTCTTTTATGTACTGGCATAACATATGCTTGCTTCCAAAGATCAGGGACTTTCTGTGGTAATTTTCTGTATTGACAGCGACAATTCAGCTGTAGCACCCTCAGGAACTTGCTTCTACCCTGTAATTTCTGTGCATCTTGTTAAATGTTTTATAGACCTAATTTTTAGCAGTTTTTTTTTAATAAAATGTGGCCTATCCAATTGTGTTTCATTGACAGCATCCTCTGTATTTACAAAATTACCTGTGTAGCTTGTTAATTCATTAAAAATAATTTAAATAATTAACTATATATACACTTGTCATTTAAAGTTTGATTTGTTTCACTGAAAGTTTGAGTTGTTTCACTGAAGACTGTCAATATCTTCCTTTTGTTGAGATTAAGTTAATTATTTCCCAAGCTTTTTATTATTAAAATTATTTCTCTTCTATCTTTTATAAAAATCTACTTTTGATTTGTGTTTGCTCTGTACAACTGTTTCTTGGTTCCCTAAATTTATTCCAATCTGCTTTTTTTTATTTTGTCAAAGCCAATTCTCTTTCTTAAGTTTTCTATCAAATCACTAGTAAGCCAGTCATGTTCCACCTTTTTTTCCTTTGAAGGTGCATGCTTGTCTAAGACTTTATTGAAAATTACTAGCAAATGATCAAGTAATTCTCATTGTTGTAGTTATTGATTACATTCCAGCTGATGTTTATCTAATTTGGTGTAATTTTGTCATAACTCCATCATTTATCAATCTGTCAAAAATTATTTTCCTCTGACTTGGTCTTTTGTTGCTCTATATGCAGAAAATTGGTGTATGATTGCTTATTGGGTCTGGCATAGTTCCAATCTATCTCACATTTTTCTCATGATTGATTAATAGCCAGTCAATCAATGAATTACCACCAGATCAAGTTATTAAATCTTGTTGTTTCCTTGATTAACTGTACTAAATTTGCCTTCTGGAAAATATTTTTAAATGTACTAGTGTCTGGCACCATCCAATTCAAATTGAAATCTCCTAGAATTACTATTCCCTCTTTTTAAAATTATATAAATGCATGAACCAGATCTCCAAATCATATTAGATTAACTGTGTGTGTGTGTGGGGGGTATATACAGCTTATCAGCAATTTTTTTTGTTTTACACAAAGTCACTTCTAAGAATAGCTTTTGCAACCTGAAAGAGTTATTGTTACATTTAAGACCTCTATTTTAGATTGTCTTAACATAAATTATTAACCCCACCCTCTTGTGTTTACAATCACTTCTGACACAATTATAGCCCTCTATATAAACCACTTTTCCTTCAGTTTTGTCATTTAACCATGATTAATTTATCAATTGAAAATCCAGAACATAAACATGCAATCAAGCTTCATGTCTGAGTTTCTTTGCTAGTAAACTACAGATGTTTAGGTGAACTAATTTCAGCCCACACTCTTTGAACCAGCTTTGATAATTAAAGCTACAATCATTCCTGTTTAAGACACCCTGACTAATAGGGAGTTGTTCCTCCCACGTGTAAGACCCTCTCCTATCTGTCAAAGCTACCTTTTGCATTATGTCATCTGTAACACTGAGTACACATATAACCATCAGTCATAAAAAAAAATGCCAGCATTACCCATAATGACAAAGAGCGATGTACAGTACTTCACAAATTTACAGACAAACAATTTACTTGTCCCCTGAATCCCCTCCAGGAATGATGGACACTACAACTTATTTTACTTTTTGGTTGCTCGTTGACAATATTTATTTTGGCACAAAGAATACACATCAATCCATATTAATACTTCCATCTTCATACATAACAATTCACTTCAAAATTTTCTTGGTTCCAGCCTCTTCCTTCCTCTGGTTGTTCATCCATCTTGGCTTTTCAGGGTCCAGACACCGTGAATCCGGCCCTGTCCTCCACACCAGAGACGAGGCCAGTTCCACCTACCGGGCCTTCACCCTCAGGCCGGACACTTAAATCCAGCACCTGAACCTACCCCCTCACTTTTAACACCATGCCTGTGTTCTCTTGTCCCCAGCCATTACCTCTCCCTTTTCCTTCTCCCTGCTCCTCCTTTCCTTCTCCCAATCATCTCCCACTTGTCATCAGGTCTTGTTGCCCATCTCTTCCCAGGGTCTATGACACAGCCCTTGGACCTGCAGCTGCCTACCACAGCCAACCAAACTGGCCTTGCCCTCAATCTACCCACCACTTATCTCTGTGCCAGCCTTGCCCCCCATCGCCTTCCTTGATAAGGGTGGGTGGGAAAACTCCTAGCAAAAGAGGTTGTCCTACAGGTGTCCTGGCCTGACATACTGCCACAAGACCCCTAAGGCTCTGCCCCAGCCAATCCCTGGGGCTCTGGCATCACCTCCTCATATTATCCTTCCCTGGCTTGGTGATATCACTAGCCCCTCCCTTCTACTTGCTCCTTACCTCCTCCCCTCTCCCCACCTTTCCCTTCATGCTCCTTCTGCAGGGGTCATTAGACAATCTGGCTTGTCTTTTAATGGTAAGCCCAATTGTCACCCAAACCCCTCCAGGAATGATGGATACTACAACTTATTTTGTTTTTGGTTGCTCATTAGCAATATTTCTGAATCCGACTCCTGGACCTATCCTCCCACTTTTAACACCATGCCTGGGTTCCTTGTCCCCAGCCTGTGTACACCTCCCCTTCCCTCCCCCGCTCCTCCTTTCTCCATCTTCCACTGCCCCTCTCCAGTTTGCTATGGACAGAGGGGCTCCTCCTGCAGGCTAGTGTCACAAACCTTTTTTGGCTATTTCCCCCACTAGCTCCCCAATAGGTTTCAGGAATAGGCACATGCCAAACTCCGACAAGTGCACCCCATCAGACCTGTACACCTCAGCTTGATCAAAGGAAATATTCCTGTTCTGGAGGTGTACGCCCCCATTTTGATTACCACCCTTGCTACCCTCCTATTCAGACACTTCCTGACCTTCTCAATCAGCCTTACATCTCTGACTCCCCTCCAAATCCACTGGGAGGTGATGTCGGACCCTTAGTCACCATCCTTTAATCTGTTCTAAATTCCCCAGGATGTTCCACCCCAGTTCCCCCCATTGCAGGCCCCCCAAGTCGTTGCCCCCCAGGTGTATGATAATGCAGTCCAGCATGCCCCACTGGACCCTTAACTCAACCAATAATGGCAAAGCTGTGCCCATCTCATGCCCCTAATGCTTTCCACAGCAACCTGTGTGCTCAGTGTTGTAACGTAATTCTTCTCCTCTGAAGTGGTGACAATAAACCTTTCCACCCAATAGATGAAGAGTGCCCACTATCCAGACTCCTTTGGAATCTGCCATGGAAACAAGATAAAACAGTGTGAGTCACTGTTACACACAATATCTCTTGCAGCAGCTGGACTTCAGCCATGTCTCACACAAACCCATCCTAAGGCAGCAGATATACTGCAGGAAATTATGAAGGATTAGGAATGGTGGACATCTGATGGAAGGACCACCCTACAGGGAGGGACTATTCCTTTTTTTCTTCAGTGCACAAAACCTACAGCAGCATAGACTTCTGGCTTGCAAATTTGTCTGTGGCCCAAGACATAGTCTCCTCTAAAATAAACAATATTTTGATTTCGGACCATGCCCCCATCTCCTGTACATATACGCCCGCTGGTCAAGGAGGATCAGGCACCAGGTGGCGCTGCAAACCCCTGCTGATAAAGGATGCCTCCTTTCAAAAGATGCTCAAGGACATCTCCCAGGATTACTTGCAAACAACAGACCGGGGAACACCGCCGTGGCCATGGTCTGGGAAGCTTTTAAAGCTGTCCTTAGAGGGCACATTATAGCATTTGCGGCCCAAAGGAACAGAGAGAGAGAAAAGCGGAGCTCACCAGGCTCCAAGCCGAACTTTCAACCTTGGAGGCCAAGTTCAAGGCATCCACAACTGGGTGCCTAGATGCAGCGAAACTTCGCGAGATAGTCGGATTAAAATACTACATCAACATGTTGCTTCACCAGCATGCAGAGTGGCTTGTGGCTAGGGCTAAACACGCTTACTGGGAGGGTGGGGACAGGGGAAGCTGCTGGTTTACCAGTTAAGAAAACAAGCCACCTCCGCATCCATACCTTCAGAAATGCCAAGGAGGAAGTGGTCACAGACACCAAACAAGTTAATGAGTGCATGAAGCAGTTTTATCAGCAGCTGTACCAATCACATATTTCCCATGAGCAGAATCAAATAGGGTGCCTTTAAGGGACTTCTACCCTGCAGCTCATATTCCTCAGCTCTCAGAAGCCATGAAGGGCACACTAGATGACCCCCTTACTGAGCCTGAACTTAGATTGGTGCTATCTCAACTGGCCAAAGGTAAATCCCCAGGGCCGGATGGTATGACCAGTGAACTATACCAGCTAATTAGCTCAGAAATCAGTGCCCCGCTCCTTGCTGCTCTCCAGGAGGTGCACTCAACTGGTATTCTTCCACTGACTATGTGAGAGGCCCTAATCACCCTTATGCCTAAGAAATTAGATGACCAATTGAACTGTGCAAATTTTCGTCCTATATCATTAATCCCCATAGATACCAAGATAGTGGCCAAAATCCTTGCCAACTAAATGATGGATGTTATATCTTCCATAGTTCATCCATCCCAGGCTGGTTTCACCAAAGGAAGGGCGGTATGGATAACATCTGTCTCGTTCTGAACCTTAAGTGGTTAGCCCTTCAATCTTCCCACTCCCATGGCAGCAATAGTAGTAGACTTCTCGAAGGCCTTGACTCTGTCGAATGGTCCTATCTACATGAGGTACTTAATCTTTATGGCTTTGGCCCATACTTCAGACAGTGGATCCACATCTTGTACAATAACTTTGACCAAAATGCTCACTAATAAAGACACCTCCCATCTTTCTCCCTGCAGCGAGGCACTTGGCAAGGTACCCTCTGTCACTGCCACTATTTTTTGATAGCACTGGACCCCTTACCCGACATATCAGGCCAACATGGCGATCAAAGGCATTCAGGTAGGGATCACTGCACTCAGCAACTTCATACACGATGACTTACTCCTTACACTCGCCCTCCATGTGAGTCCCTATGCCCAGTTTTAGATACCCTGCAGACCTTTGCCCATATATCAGGTCCCGAGTCAATCAAAAAAAAACCAGTGTCACCCCATTAAAAGCGGCTTGCTCCAAGACTGCTTGCAGGGACTGGGACTATCCTGGGCTCCCAGTAAGCTGTCATACCTGGGAATTCATATACTATTCAATTGGAGACAGATTGAGTCCAGGAACTTTGCCCCTATTAACTCAGCTGACGACTGAAATAGCTTGCTGGCAGTGACTCAATCTTTCCTTCCAGGAAAATCCACTGCGCTCAATGCTTCTGCTTCACCAGAGTAGCTTATCTGCTGAATAACTTGCCAATAACCCTATCAGACAAGGTCTACTGCCCATTACATAAGCTAATTTCATCCTTTTGTGGAAAGGGAAAAGACCATGGTGGGGGACTCATAAACTATGTGCCCATTGGCCTCGGGGCCTGGGACTTCCATGGCTGCAGGGCTACCATTGGTCCTTCCTTGCAGCGCAGGCAGTCAAATGGTTCATCCCCACCACCTCTCCATCTGTACTGTGGGTACAACTCGAAGGGCAAATTCTACCACCTACCCCCTCAGCCTACTCTTAACCAATGCCACTATACCTCATTCAAGCTCACTCCGATTATGGTGAAACCAGAAAGGCATGGTTCCATCTTATGAAGGTGGCCAAGACCAAGAATCAAAGTGCTTTACTACCCTTTAGATATCTTGGTCTATGGCATAACCAGCTTCTAGGGTGGACAATAAACTCTCCACTGGCCCTCGTGGGAGAGAAGAGGGATACATACTGTTCAAGACCTCTATCTGCCAAATACCACCACACTTATGTCATTTTGAGCAGCTTAAGGCCCCTGCTAATCACAGTCCCAAGATTTCTGGAAATTCCTGCAGTTTCGCAATGTGGTGCAGTCTTTAGACTGGACTGCCATTGCAGAGTCAAGTGGCAATTGCTGTCCTCATTGCACCTAAAATCTTCTTCCTGGGGTCTGGCCAGCAGATTCTACACCACTTGGCGTGAGGTACAACTGGACCACCTGGCTTCCTGTAGAGAGGCATAGAGTAAGGATCTAGGGCACCCCATAGTGGCAGATACTTGGTCCCACTGCTTGCACCTAGCACACTCCACCTATAAAGACTCTAAGAGTCTACTGATCCAACTTAAGATCCTCCTCCACTGGAACCGTACCCTGGATATTCTCCACAAGTGGGGTTCTTCCACACAACAATGTTGGAAGTGCAAGTATAGCCCAGCCAACATTCTCCATTTCCTGTGGCAATGTCCAGCCTTAGTTCCCTTTGGTCCACAGTGGCAATGGACTGTTCTGGGGTGCTTGGGAAGCCCATAGACCTCTCATCACCCCATGCTGCAATTAGAGGATTGTGCGCCTTGGCACACCTAAGTCCACAGCAGCAAAACTGGGTCCTGGTAGTCCTGTTGGAGGCCAAGTGGCTTCTTTTGATGAATTGGTGACAGCCTTTGCCCCCTTCGGCTTCTCTATTGCACTCGGCAGTAGCCAGGTTGGCCACCTTCGAGAGGCTCACCTATGCTAACAGAGGGCAGCTCTCATTATACCTCAGCAAATGGGAAGCCTATCTTAACTCAGCACTGTGTCGAGTAGTGCCCCCCAGCCTAGGAACCCTCCTGTCTTGGCAACAACCAAAATAGCTCCTATCCGTTTAGCTTGAGTGATGAGATTTAGACTCAGATCACAATATGCCCACCTGAACTCTTGGCTCCCGCTATACTAAGGCTCAACTTCACCCTTTTTTCTTCTTTTTGTCATTCCTTGTCACAGTAGTTTGTTTGGCCCTTAGGGGTAGATGAGAGACCAGCTAATGATAATAGTATGATCATAGAACCTGTAGTTTGTGTGTAAGATACACTAGGGGAAAGGTGAATTATTGATCTAAACTGCTTACTCTAGTTGTATAATTGGATAAAAGAATACCACTTTGATAATTATACACTCTATGGTACTGAATTTAGGTAGTTTTATTATTATGTACACCTATAAATGTACAAAGTACTAACGTGCTGCAAGGCATTTTTGATTTTATGCCTCAGTGTCTCTGTATTATGTCCTTAACGAATGAAAAATGAAAACAATAAAATTAATCTATGATAAAAAATAATAGATTAATCCTGAAAGCAGGCATTTACTAGGAATTAATGCATGGTTGAGTGGTGGGAAGCACTCAGTCTTTGGCCTTGTGCACCCCAACCATGCATTAATTCCTAGTAAATGCCTCCTTTCTCGGGGATTAATGCTTACATATTTCACAATATTTCTAAATGGATTCTCTCTGATGGTCCTATAGCAGTCATGTAGGCAGGCAGGCAGGCAAGCAGGGAATTTCTCTGGAGATATCACAGAAATTTCAGGAGCTATCTAACCAAGGCCATTGCTGAAGTTTTAGTTTCAGCTACAATTAGTAACAAAAAAATACATACATTAGCATACCTGTCAAATCTATTCATCAAGTTGCTCCTATGCTACACACCATGGGCCAGATATTCAAACAGCACTATTTTGTGGCGCAAGCCCTTGTGTTGCACAAAATAGTTGTGCAGGGGTGTGGCCAGAGCGATATTCAAAGGAGTTGTACCCTTGAGCAACTCCTTTGAATATCGCCCCCCGGCCATAGCCACTGCGCATGGCGCAGTGGAACTTGTGCCACTGCAAGTGGTCAGAGTGGTGCATTCAACTTGCAGTGGCGCAAGTCCCATTGCGCCATGTGAAATTCCGATATTCAAAAGGTGCCATGCAAATGGGGCCATAATTCATGCAAGGTGCAGGGGGGGCCATTTGTATCTGATTATGGCTCCATTTGCATGCCATTAGCATGCAGATCGCGCCGATCGAGGGCGTGTGCCTGGCACCCTGCCAGGCAGCAGCCATCGGGGACCGATGCCCCTGCAGCTCGATCGTGGGCTGTATTAGTTTAAAACAACTCCCCCTCCTCCCGAGTACATCCCTGGTGGTCCAGTGGACCAAAAAGCCCGATCGCGGGCTGTATTAGTTTAAAACAACCCCCCCTCCTCCCGAATACATCCCGGGTGGTCCAGTGGCTAATCCTGATCATGGGATGTAAAAATTGAACAACCCCCTCCCCGAACAGAGCCCTGGTGGTCCATTTGACCGAAAATCCCAATCGCGGGATGTCAGAAATAAACACACACCCCCCCGAACATAGCCCTGGTGCATTCATTGCATTGCACTGTTGCTCAGCATGTTTTCTGTGGCGCAACTGCCTCCTGCTGAATATCGCAGAATGGAGCAAGTTTGGACTTACGCAGGCGCAACCCTATTGCGCATGGAGCAACCCTTTTGAATATCTGGCCCCATGAGTTTTTTCTTCTTAATCCTACCCTTACCAGGCCTACAATGCTATTACTCAACAAATGTGGTAGCCAGCTTTATTTATAGAGAAAAAACTAAATTAAAACATTTATCAAATATAAAAATGTTGAGGAATTAGAAGATTTTATCCTCCAAAATAAAACTTGAAGATGTCTGGATTCTTTCTTAGAGAAAAAAGGTAGGGTAACATTTGTTGCCCAGTTTCATTACACTGTTGCTTTAACTGTACCAGAGTTTAATGTGCCACATGCTGCTTCCATTTTTGGCTGTACTCAAGCTGGATGTTCTTACTTGTTTATTACATTCTAATAGATACCTACAAAACATGCTATAGAGACATAGAAACACAGACTTTGACAGCAGATAATGACTGCTTGGCCTACCTAGTCGGCCCATTTCCCTACCTACTGGATAAGCTGCAGATCCTAGTTAACCAACAGTCTACTTCTTCCTACCCCCACCAGACTTGCCTTATGTCTGTCCCATGCGTTCTTGAATTCCCCCACTGTTTTTGACCCCATGACCTCCTCAGGAAGGCCATTCCATGTGTCCACTGTCCTCTCTGTGAAATAATACTTCCTATTGCCCCTGAGACATCCCCCTCTGTCTTCAACTTGTGTCCCCTTGTTCCTGCACATCTCTTTTTCTGAAAGATGCTACCCTCTTGGAATTTGTTGATTTCTGAAAGTACTTAAATGTTTCTATCATGTCCCCCCCTCTCCTCCTTTCCTCAAGGGTATACATATTAAGCTCCTTTCGCTCTCCTCGTATGGCTTCTGTTGCAGACCCTGCACCATTTTAGATTACCCTCCTCTGGACTGCCTCAATCCTGTCTATGTCCTTGTGGAAATGGGGACTCCAGAACTGGACACAGTACTTCAGATGGGGTCTCACCAACTGTTTGCACAGATGGGATGACAACTTCCTGTTTTCTACTGGTGATGCCTCTACCTATACATCCCAGTATCCCCCAAGCCATCCCTACTGCCTTCTCACATTACTTGCTAGCCTTTAGGTAATCAGATATGATTATCCACAGGTCTTTTTCCATATTTGTTGTTGTTACTGCCCCCCCACTGTGAACTCTTCTTCTGGGTTTTTGTTTCCCAGGTGCATTGCTTTGCACTTCTTTGCATTGAATCCAAGCTGCCATACTTCTGACCATTCCTCCAACCTTGCCAAGTCCCTTGTCATCCTTTCCACCCCCCTTGTGTATCAACCCTGTTGCAGATCTATGTGTCATCTGCAAAGAGGCATACTTTTCCTTTCAGTGCCTCTGCAATGTCACTTATAATAAGTTTATATCATAATTCTTACTTTTAGTAGTTTAACTAGCTTTTGTTTTGAGACTGAACTGTGAGGAAGTTGTGTAAATACCTGTGTGAGCCACTCTTGATAGCTTAGGGTCAAAGCCAACTCTTCTTACTTGCTCTGTTCTGGCCAGAAAGAAGTTGACAACACCACTTGTAACCACACAGTTTGGAAATCCTTCTAACTTATGATAAGAACCAGGTATCCAGTGCAAACAGTCCCCCTCTTCATCATTTCCTTCTTCAAGTAGGAGTTTAAAGTGAAACCATTGGCATCAACCATACCGCCAACCTGAGGGAGTAACATTAAGTCTGGTTAGTACTCTGATACATTTAAAAGATTTTTACTTCATAGTCCTCGACATACTAGAAGTTATCAGTTGCCACTGTATTTTTAGAAGTCGTAGTCAATGTTATTTCTTTAGGGCACCCTTCCATACAGAAATATACAATAACAATAAATAAACCAACCACACATTACAATAAATAAAACAATACTAAATAAATATGTATTACAGTTCATCCATAAATTACTTTCTAATCAGAATAAGGTTACACACCAAAGGCTTGTTGGAAAAATAGTGTTTTGGTCATTTCTTAAAGCTTTCTAAAGAGGGAGCCACCTGAAGTTCACCCGGCAAGGAATTCCAAAACACTGGAGCCACCATGGCAAAGGCCTGATCTCCAGATGATTTTAGTCTTGCTTTGGGAAACTGTAGGAGGAATTCTCTACAGAACGAAGAGAGCATCCTGGGGTATAGAGACAGAAGATCCTTCAGGTAACCTGGACCCAATCCATGCAGTGCCTTATAGGTCAAATGACCTATTTTAAAAGAGATGCACCAGTGCACTGGCAGCCAATGCAGTTCGCACAGCACCAGCGTAATATGACAGGACTTCAAAGGCCCATGAATAGCTAGGCAAAGCTGCAGGCATTCGTATGGCACCCACTCTGACCCTGAGGTAGAGGGCATTGCAATAGTCAAGCCTTGAGGTGATGAACACATGTATCAGAGTGGCCAGGTCCATAGAGGGATAAGGGATTTAATTCAGGTGGTGTTTCAAAATTGGTGAAAACCATTCTGGACAGCTACTAACTCATGAGCATCAAGTGTCAGATCACTGTTCAGAATGTTATCTAAAGTCCAGCTCTTGATCTGTCAGATTCTTGTATGTCTGTAGTGCTAGCCAAAGAAAACACACAAGCAGTAAGTAATAATGAAACGTTTATTACAAAAGTCATACCAAAGATGTGACAGAGAAAATCACAAGGGAGTCGGTTTCTCACCAGTCCTCAAAGAAGGTATAATTCTTAGTGAGGAGCAGGCTTACAGAAGGTTATATAGTAACGATAATAACGTAGTTACAGATGGAGGTACATAACACATTGGATGTGTATCCTAAATAAGGTGTAGGCAACGCATCTCCTTTGGGAGGTTACTTAGGAAACAAAATTACTAATGAGTAAGAAGTTAGGACAAAAGAAATACTCTGTCAGCCATAAATCACAGACAGAGAATGCTGAGTAACATGAAATACGTGAGTGATACCTAAGTATAAGACACAAATTATATATGATTATATGAGAATATAATAATATATAACAATCACTGACGATCTGAAAAGGCCCTATTATCAGTGATATGGGTCAGAATACATGTGTATAAAATACATAAAAGAAAACATAACCTATGTAAATGCATTATAGTGAGGTATAATGTATAATGCATGATGAGTGTAAAACATAAATCATAACAGTAAAACAACATATAAAATGATGTAAACATAGTATACAGTAGCATATATTAGCAGCAAAGCACATTCCTATTACCCATGCATTTACGATGGGCATCTACATCTACATATTAGTGCAAATATCAGTATCACAGTATTAGTTACCAGGAATACAATGTAATGTGTATATGGGATAGTAGAGGTGCATAACCCAGGCATAACAAGAATGACACCCAACTCACCTTAGTGGAGGCCTCCAATTTGGCCAAGCCAATAAATAGCCCCAAATCCTCACTAGAGGCCCCATCCCATCCTCTGACTTGGCTCAATCACTAATACTTCAATCTTTCCCTGGTTGAGACCCAGCCAGTTCGATGACATCCAAGCCCAGATCTTTGACAAGCATCTGTATAGCATGTTGACCACATCCACTCTTTCAGGGAAAAAGACAGGTAGGAGCTGGGTATGATTGGCATAAGAATGAAACCCCTGCCCATACCATCTTTTAACCTCACCCAGTGGCAGCATATACACTGCAAACAAAATGGGCAGGACAGAGCCTTGGGGAACTCCACAGTACAGGGTTGCAGGGCTAGAGTAGAACTCCCATGATCACTTTCTGTGTCCAACCCTGGAGAAAGGACTCAAATCAGCTGATGACCTTGCCAGTGAGTCCATACATACTCCCTCAGCCTGTCCAGTAACACCACAAGATCCACAGTGTCAAATGCTGACAAGAGACTGAGGAGGACACAGTGTCAAATGCTGACAAGAGACTGAGGAGGATACAATGTCAGATGCTGACAAGAGATTGAGGAGGACAAGAACAGATCATTCTCCCTATCCCTTGCACTGAGCAGGTCATTCAGCACCGGTCCAATGTGATCTCATACTGTGCATTGCCCAAAACTGGACTGGAGTGGTCTGCAAATCTGAAAGTGCATGAGGTGACTCTCTAGCTGCTCTGCAACCACTTTCTCCAGAACCTTCCCTAAAAAGGGTAGATTTGAGATGAGGTGGTAGTGTGCCAGGATATCAGGGTATAAAATGTGTTTTTGAACAGGGCTTCACCAGGGCCTGTTTAAGAGGACCAGGAATTACCCCAGCTGACAAAGAATACCTGATAATCCTTAGCAAACACCTGGCCCAGATCCTTGATGCAACCACATGTAGTCATGTTGGGTCTGGATCCAGGCAGCAGTAAGTTGGTCTCAGCTTCATAATCGCCTCACAGACCTCCACCATCATCATCCATTAGTTCTGTCCCCAGGACTGCAGAACGCACTTATCCTCATGAGGCCTGGCCTTATCAGAAGATCAAAATCTGACTGAGGATATCGCAATCCTAACAGGGGACACCCTATCTGAGAAGAGCCAAGTGAACTCCTTATATTTCTTAGCAGAAAAAACTCTAACAGGTTCTAGACAGGCGGGAAGTAAAAGCCTGTCCACAACCCAAAAAAGCGGAGCCTGTTGATTCCTCCCAGCTGCAATCACCCTAGATTTAAAATATGTATTTTTTTATGGGTAACTGCATTCTGGTTCTCACTTTCATGAGCTACCAGAACCATTCTGTCCTCCCTCCTGGGTCCTGATCCTCCTCCAACACCTCTCCAGCCTCTTGCCCCTGGTTTTCAATGCTCTTAACTCATCATCAAACCATGGTGAGCCAAGACATGGCTTGGCACCAACAGGTCCAAGGCCACTGTCACCGCCCTGTTATTGAATACCACAGCCTCCTCAGGACACTCCATTCATGCCTCCAGCACAGACATAGTGTCCATCTCCACCAAAATTTCCTCAGGTTGAAGTCCTTTTAAAGGGCAGAACTGAACCACATCCATGGGGGTGGGATAGTGGGGGGACTCTGAAGCTGAACCTGACAATGCAATGATCCAACCAGATGACTGGATCAGTCTCGAAGGTGTCAATCTTGAGCCCCAGGGAGAATACTAGGTTGCGTGCATGACCAGAACAGTGGGTCCCAGCAGGGGTTTCAAGAGAGAGGCCAAGGACCTCCATATCAAATAGGCAGTCCCTGGCTCCAGATGAAACCTTGTCATCTACCCAGGTGTTGAAGTCACAGAGAACAATCCACCTTGGTGACTCCAACACCCTCTTGGTGACAAAGTATGTCACCTCTTGCAGAAATCGCCTGTCCCAATCAGTTGCATGGTAGGATGGCTGTATATAAAGTGCTGGGGCTATTACTGCACTGATAGTTATTGCTAGATTCTAATAAGGAGGACTACTGCTCGATTGTAATAAAGTACTTCATATACGCAGCTCTTTTGACTTGGTCTTCCTCATAGTGGATAGGCAATGCCCTATTGAAAGCTGTTTTCCTTTGAAACAGCTTAGCTGATAAATTATGGAAGGCATGTCATTCCTGTATCACTCAAGACAGATTGAGATTGATTCAATTTTTTATATTGAACAACCTCTACTTGTCACCAGCTAAGCTCTTTAAGATGGGGAAACTTAACCCTACCTGTACAAGATGCAACAATGCAGATGGTAATTTACTTCATATTTTCTAGAAATGCCCCCAATTGCCTCCCTTTGGGACACTATCAGGCAACAAGCTGATCCCCTTCTGCCTTAATGACTTGTTTACCCCACAACTTTGCTTGATTGGGGACTACACTAGAGTTTATGTCCTCCAGAGAGGTACCATATGGCATTGATTGCATTCTCTCTAAGGATCTGGTGCTTCGTCCCTGGAAAGATTCCACAGTGATAACTTATTCCAAATGGCTCCAAGAGCTTTTATCCAACATGATGATTGAGAAAATGATTGCCAGCATTCATAACATAGTTTCCAGATATAGGGACAGATGGGGAGTCTCTCCATACTCTGTTTACCCTGTGATTTCAATGGGTTAAAAGGCTACAGTAATCCCGTCAATTTTCTTTCCCTCTTTTATGGCCTAGTATGCTCTGCCAAGGGTGGGGGTATGGCTGGAGGAGGGCAATAGAGGATGTTGGGTAAGTGTGGTATATTTGTCTTCTCACGTACTTGTCTTCTGTCAAGTTGTACCTGAGATTCTGTGCTTGTTCTTATAACGTATGTCTTGTGATTGTGATTGTATTTGTCTTGTAAAACCTTTTGAATAAAGTTTATTGAATTAAAAATTAAGAAAGACTTCAAATTGTAATGAGGTCATATAATGTGACCCAAGTGGAATGAACACAGGCCCCATCCCAATGCTCTAACAGCTGATCTACTATGCATTCATGTTCTTTCTCAAAGTACAAATCCTGCATTTGAATAAGTTACAAGATAAGTAATTGCATGTGCAGTATTAGTCACTGCTAAATGAACTTGAGATGGCATATGCAAAAGGATGAATCATGGCAAGACATGGCATAGCATGGTAGCTCAACACAAACAAAAAAGGGCCAATTTGGCATACCTGGTTTCAGCCTAGATCCTGTGTTATTGAAACTGATTTTGGTATTTGCTTATTTTATAGTAAAATCCTAACTGAAATAAAAAATAACTGACATGGAACCAGACAAGAAACGTTTCAGCCAACATTGCTAAAGAATTAATTTCACCAAAACTGGATCTGTTGGTTCATGGGCTTCATCCCACTAGTTTCAGCCCAGACAGTGGCGGCATGGGCTGAGGGCCCAGTAATGCTGGCCACTCCACTGGTCAATTTGCAACAGATTCTTTCTACAAATCTGAAAATGTCTTCTATTAGGCTCAAACAAAACAGTTTGCTGAAAGCACCATAACTCAGTTCCACTCTTCCCCTGTGGAAAAGCAAGCACAAAAGGAGTACATACTGGAATCCATGGGAGGTTGATTGACAAAATAGTCTCATGGATTAGCCTATATGACCACTGACTTGAGGCCTTGAGTCAGGCTTTCTACAACTGAAATTAAGCAGATAAAAAAGGAGCTGGAACAAACAAGAAGGCAAAATCTAGGGCCTGGAGGCTACACTGCATGGAGTAATAAGAGAACTACAGTATAGCATTTCAAGAAAATTCAAACAAAATGAGAATCAGTTCAGATATATAAATCTTTGACGAGTCAAGTTGCCAAAGATGCTGGACTCAGATTTTCTATTGGTTTGGGAACTTGTTAAATGCGTCCTCAGAGTTACTTTTAACTTGCCCTCCTACCAACCCACATCTGCTGGTATGAGGCTTCAGAGAATAAAAAAGAAATCAGAATGTCAACCAGTCCATGAAATCTACAATCTTAGCTACCCTTGCCTTCAACTGTAATTACAGTTTTATATTTAAGCCTGCTAAGTTTAAAAGAAACCTTGAATAAAAAAATCACCAGTATTCCATATTCCTGGAGTATTGTTACCAAACACTACAAAGGTTTTGAATGTTCCTGATGTATAAGCAAAACGTATTGGAAATCAGGGCTCAGTACTCTTCCCTGCCCTTTTTCCCAAAAGTAAAAGTAACCAAAGATAGAAAGACAAACAGTATGTACTTTGAGGTCAACCAGCTAGTTACTTTCTTGAGAACCCACTATATTCACACACCTCAAATCCAGATGTTACCAGCTAACCCACTGGCTCAACAAAGATATGCTGACCACACTATAAAAGATGGAACTGTAAATTATCTATGCTGTAGGTTATTGATTTGGGATTCTTTAGACAATTTTGTGAAGGGGAGATTTCTTGTTTATGAATTGGACTGAAGTTTAGAAAACTGCAGCTGTAGACTGCAGTTTGTATGATTCTTGTTTTCTTTTTCAGAGGTCTCCCGGCATGAATTGTACTAGTATTTTTCATTACTGTATTATAGTTTCATCCTCAATTAACATTTAACTGTTAAAGGGAACTAAACATTACAGGGTCACTGAAATCATGAAAGCCTATACAAATATCTTTTAGATAAGGTGTTGGAATTACCTGTAGGTGTCAGAAGTCCTGAGATATGAATATCTAAATTATATGTGAATTAAATAAAGGTAGCAGCTATTTCATGCAGTCTTGAAACGGAGCGTGATATCACTGAGGAGAATGTTGAATGTTCTTAATCACAGTTTACCCTCAATTACATCAGTTTCTGCCCAAATAGTCCATGAAATGGCTGCTGCTTTTTTTTTTTTTTTGCTAAGATTTTCAAGTTCCAATAATACAACCTACGCTTATGAATTTAGGCTAAGTACAGTTCACCAGTACTATTACAGAGCAGTCAAACTAACTGTTGATTACATATCTAGTTAGTGATGGATACTGAAAATGTTTCTGAGATACTCTAATAGAAGATGAGGAGAAACAGATAAAATTTACCTTTCCCTGATTTTAAAGAACAAGTTGAACAAGCTATACAAGATTGTAGTTGTGAAACTGAAGCTGAAAAGAAAAAGTTGATAAAATGTTCTGTCAGTTCAAGGACATGTTTGCAAGAGAAGCTCATGATTGTGGGCTAACTGACCTCCATGTTACCAGGGTGTCTACGGGCCTAGAAAAGGTCCAGTTTATGCACGCCTAGAACAACAATGCCACTAGTATCTTATGAACATATATACAAGAGATACTGGATACCTTGATGGAGCGAGGAATTTTAAGACAGGTGAACTCCATTTTTAATTCCTTCATTTGGCCTGTATTAAAACCTACAGGAAAGTGGAGGTTCACTACAGACTATAGAAAGTTAAACCAGGTACCTTTATCTCATTAGCCCATGACATATTTGGACCAAAGTTTGGCCAAAGTTCAGGGTGCAAAATATTTCACTACCCTAGATATAGCAAATGGATTCTGGACATTAAAAGTAGATCCAAAAGATCAATATAAATTGGCTTTTAACTTTGGAAGGAGACAATACACATGGAACAGGCGTCCTTTTGGGTATTTAAATTCACCAGCAGATTTTAATATCTTTCTACATAAGGCCATGCTTAATGCTGAAAGTAGAGAAAATCTGGTTTACATGGTTGATGTACTAATCAAAAGCAACACTTTTGAGGAACACCTAGCTGATTAACATATGTGTTGAACCAGCTGAAAAACACTTGTGCCAAATTATTCTTACCAAAGGGGCAGTGGTTCAAAAATAAGGTAAACTATCTTGGGCATGAAGTTGGGCCTGATGGGCTATGCCCTTGGCACACCAAAGTTGAGGCAGTCCAGAAAAGTGTATGCCCAAATCTTTAAAGGAGTTATGCAGCTTCCTAGGAATCTGTAACTACTCAAGATAGTTTATCCAGGACTATGCGGAGATTGCCTATCCCCTCACCAAGCTGCTGAAAATGTCAGAACCCTGGGTGTTGGGGGGCAAGAGAAAACCATGTCAGCTTTAAAGGATAGTCTGAGTCAAGCACTGTGTCTTGCTTACCCACAAATTGATAAATATTTTTATCTACAGAAAGGATACACTAGTAGTAGCATCAGTGCACTGTTATATCAGAAACATGATTCAGACAAACATGTTATTGCTTATGTGAGTAAAACTTTAGAGATGTTGAGAAAAGTTGTTAGAGTGTCAAAAGGCATTCTTTGCCACCATATGAGCAGTACAATGGTTCAAAATGACATTTGTGGTGAGAAAGTTGTTGTAGAGACTGGGCACCAACTTCTTATGTTTCTAGGGAGGCAGAAACTTAAGAATAGTAATGTGTCTAGCAGCAGAATTGTAGTCTGGACCTTAACATTCCAGGGCCCACCCCTAGAGGTTAGGTATGCAAAAAACAAAAGGAATGCATTAGTTAAAGGGTTAGCATACCTGGGAATGCATGATTGTACTGCAGATGAATATCCAGTACAAGACCTTGACCTGTCTTCTGAATTGGAAATGGTTTACAAACATAGCGGCACTGCCACTATGATGAGAATGTGTGTGACAATTTGTCTAGAACCTGGAGTTGATGGTTGTTCATTCCAGCAAGGTATAGACTAGTATTCTGGTTTAGGAGTAGTATGGTATGATAAAATACCATGTACTCCTATCAAATACAAGCTCAGCCCTAAGTCTAAACAATATGCAGAATTGTCAGCCACCTATATAGTGGTACAGACTGCAGTATAACATAAGTTACAAGACATCGTAATTTGTATTGATTCTGATTATGCTAGGCATAACTTCCTCACACATTTACCAGAGGTGAAGGGTTTGATCAATTCAAGAGGCAGTAAGGTGATGCATGCAGACCTTATCCTAGCCATAGATCAGCTGATTCAGGAACATAACATGGTTGTCTATTGGTAAAAGGACACTCATAATTTCAGGAACCAGACACAACAGGAAATGATCTAGCACATGCTTTGGCTAGTGAGGGTGCTTTAAATGGAGAACAATGGTGATTTTTTCCTCCTGTCCAAGCTAATGTGGATGTGGTTACCTGCAGACAAAAGCAACAGGAAAAGAAGGTTTTACACTTGTATAGTGAGAAATCTAAATCTGATTCAGTGAAAATGCAACAAGACGATCAAGTGGTAGGAAAGTTTTATCATTTCATCAAGGATCACACTGAAAGCATGATTTCTGACAGTGACCCAGAGGATAGCTGTGACCTGAGAGCCATGTATAACCAAAAGGATAAATTCCATATAAGGAATAATCCCTTGGTAAGAGTTGGTAAAAACCCACAGAAGGCCCAATGGGTGGTTCCTTTAGGCCACAGGGCAATTATGTTATGACATGCTCATGCTCATGATGAACCATCAGAGCACATAGAGGGAATGAAGAACTTATGAAACTTTAAAAGAGATAGCCTTCTGGCCCTTCATGTACAACAATGTTGCAGAGTATGTGCAAGGGTTATAACACACTTGAACATACTCCCATGTCTCAAGGAGCTCAAAATTATACACCTCAACATCCAAAGCTAATAGCAAAAAAAAAAAAATAAAATCACTCCTTGAATCTTGGCTTGCTATCAACCATTTCAATGTCATTGTCCTCACAGAAATGTGGCTCACCAACAAGATCCCTCTTCTGAATTAAGCCTAGATGGCTACTCCTCTTTATGAGACACAGATATGGCAAGAGAGGTGTTGGATGTCTGCTCTGGGTCTCAAGCCACCTTTCTGCAATAGAATTTGATCTACCTCTTGTAACCTGCATCCTTCTTGGGAGCAACAAGATAAACACCATCAGTCTAGCCTACTTTCCCTCTGGCATTCCCTCAAATGACCTTGATGCCTTCCTTGCCCTCAAGAACTCTCCCTTGGACAAGAATGGATTACCTTCAGAGATTTCAATCTGAACTAGTTACCTCCCCAGTCCACCTTGGCCAGGGAATCTGTAAACACCCTTGGCCTCCACCAGATCATTACTTCTGCTGCACATGCAAATTACAAGACCGGCTATGAATCTCTCCTTGCTTGGATCATTGGTTCTCACCCATCCCACCTCAGGTGTTCTGCCCAATTCCATCAGTGACCACTGAGCTGTCTATTACTGCTGTTCCACAAGAACCTCTCACCACGAGCACAGATTCTTTTTTTCTCGTCAGCTTAAAAAACTCAGTCCTATTGAGTTTTCTACTGCGGCCACAGACACTGACTGGTGCTTCACAGAATCCATTTTGGACACTGACACAGCCCTTGATGAGTTCAGCAACAAATTCCTCTCCATCTGTGACTCTTTCATCCCCATGAAAAAAATTAGAGGTAAAGACCACAGACATGAATGGATCTCCTCTTACATCCACAAACTCATGAATGAAAGAGACAAGTCCTGGGTGAAATACAGTAAAAATAAGTTCCCTCACCTCCATCTCTATAAAACCCTTCACAACCTCTGTAAGTCTGTGGTGCATGCTGCTAAAGTAAATTTCCTTATCAAAAACAACATGGCTCACTGGAAACCCCAAGCACACATGAACATCCTTAACCACCTCATTAGTAGGGAAGCACTACAACAGACAATTCACCTTTCCACCAACAGCCGGGTGGTCTCGGATCCCTTGAAGTTGCAACGCTATTCAATAACTACTTCAGTAACCTGGACATGTATTAGCCCAACCTCCCCACTTCTACTAAGACTGCCCCTCAGCCCACCTCAAACCCCACCCTAGTTTCTACTTTCGCTACCTCTCATGCACTGAGGTGGTTAAACTAGTCAAAACCAACAACCCCTGTCCCTCCATCAGCCATGACAATACTGACTTCAAGATCCTTAAAATGGTCTGCAAATTACTTTCTATCCCCTTACAAACATTTTCAATCACTCCTTCTGCTCCGGCACGATCTCTGTCAAATGGAAATGTGCCATCATCAAACCCCTGCATAAATTTGGGCCTAAAGATGACAGCAACAACTACAGAACCATCTCCTTCCATGCCCTCCTCTCCACCTCCCCCCTCCAAAATCTCAGAAAAAATTGTCCACACATAAACCATAGTTTTCCTCAAGGAATAGGACCTTCTTACCAAAGCACAGCATGGTTTCAGAGCAGGCCATAACACTGAGACTGCCCTCATTAAATTTACTAACTTCATTAATAGGACTTCTGATGATGATCTTTACACTGGGTCAGTCTTCATTGACCTCATCGACCACAATATCCTTCTCACCACCTTCTCTGGTCTACATTTCTTTCCGACATTGTCAGCTGGTTCCGTAACTATCTCAGGCATAGGTCCCATCAAACCACCATAAACCACATCCTCTCCAATTCCTGTTACATAAAATGCAGCATACCCCAGGAATCAATCTCTTGCCTCTCCTGTTCACCCTCATAGTCAGCTCCCTCCCTCCCAGACATCTACTGGCTCACAGAACTTATCCTCTATGTGGATGATGATGCCTCCACTGCAAGGATAAGAACCCTCGTCTTTATGTGACAAGCTTCAGCATGATTTTCTTGCTCTTCATTCCTGGTTCTCTTCTCATGGGCTTCCCTAAACATGAAGAAAACCAACTCTATGGTTTTCTCAACCTCGTAAATTGACCTTTTGATTTCTCCTCCATGATAATGACAGCAACCTCATTGAGAAGGTGTCGAGGTTCAAATGTCTGGTCTGCACCTTGACTGTCACTTGAACTTCAATACTCACCACAAACCTACTAGTCAAGAAAGCCGACCAAAGGAGCGACATGCTCTACAAAGCCATGCCTTTCCTTATCACTGAATCAAGCTACTCCTAGCTTTCAGTTTTCTACTTCCACTTTTCTACTACAGAGCTCTTGTCTACTTCTCCACTATCTCAGAATAGTATGAACAAGCTCTGCACCACCTACCATAACATGATCTGCTTTGTTTCAGGGCTGCCCAGACTTAACCACCACTGTGACCTCTACAGCCTTTCTAACTGGCCTCTCCCCAACATCCAGTCCATTTTCCTCTGTCGGTCCCCAAGTACTACTTGATGCTCCCTCCTTCATCACCCCTTTCTGTCTGACCACATGGCCAAAACACCCTTGCTTTTAAGGGCACCAAACTCTTCAATGCCTTTCCCTTCCCTCATCCAGTGGCAATCCACTGCCTCATTTAAAGCAACTTAAAGACCCACCTATATTTGTCTTTTTGCTGCAAATGCTCTCCTCTTGACTGTTTCCCTTAACAGCTCCTCCTCCTCCTTTTACCCTTTTCTACCTCCTCCACCAGCACTTTCCTTTTCTATTGCACTTCAAACTTATTGCTAAGTTTGTATTAACCTTTGTATTATTAGACATTAATCTTGTGACCGTTTCTACAGCTTGGTCCATACTGATTGTCCTACTGTTTATGATTTATGAAATTGTTTGTATTTTGTTTGTAAATAAACTAATTGTTCAATTTTATTTTATCCTCTACTTCTTTCTTGTAACCTGTTCTACTGTTTGGATCATACTGATTATCCCCAAATGTCTTACTGTTTTGTTATATTTAATGTAACTGTTTGTATTTGTTTTTATGAACTGAATGCTTGTGAAAACATGTAGCCTTTGCTCACATTGCCTTTCCAGTACAATAAACTGAAACTGAACATGTTGCAAGTTCCAACCAGCTACTCCCAGACATAGTGCAACACTAGTCAACAGGGATCTCTGTGCCTTGGTTGGACATCCAGATGACAGGATTGGCCATGTTACAAGATCTTCAAGGGGTAGTCAATACCTTTTGACAGTTATTTGTCTGTTCACAAAATGGGTTGAGTGTATACCTGCTCCAACTAATACAGCTGAAACTACAGATTTCTTATTAATAAATGACATGTTTAGTCAATGGGGATTACCATTAAGGATATAATCTGATGGAGATCCTCATTTCATAGGGGAGGTGATAGAGAACATGTGGAAAATACTGGGTGTAGAGAGAAAACTACAGGTGTCCCATCATCCACAATCATCTGGACAGGTGGAACGTGCTAATCAAACAATCGTGTCTATACTGAAGAAATACATTAGTTCTTCAGGAAAAGATTGGGATATAAAGTTACCACCAGTATTAATGGCCATACGGGCTACTCCTAATAAGTCTACAGGTATATCCCCTTTTGAGATGATGACAGGAAGTCAAATGGTGTTACTGTTACATCTCCTGTATACTAGAGGAAATGTTAATTCAGCATGTACTACTACAGCACATGAATATGTAACCAATTTAAAACAGCATTTGTGAGAAACCTTAGCATTTGCTCAAAAGAACTTAAAGAAAAGCGTAGAAGCTTCTAAGTCATATTATGACAGGAAAACTAATACAAAGAGTATCAAATTGGAGATAAAGTGTCTTACTTTAACTACAGTAGGGATAAAGCCAAGGTCAAAAAGTTTCTTCCAAGTTGGCAAAGACCCTTTGTGATCACTGACAAAATCTCACCTGTAGCATACCAAACTGAACTCAAAAAGAGAAGCACGGGAGAGGTAGTACCTTAGTGGATTCATATTAATCAGTTGAGGCAATATCGTGAATGCAAAAAAATATTGAAAGATAATCTGAGTGACTCTAAAAGTGGTGATAAGGAACTAGAGTCCAGTTAAACTGATCATTAATATTGATCTTAGAAACTGATGAATAAAGAAAATTTGTTGTACTTGTGAAAGGTTTAAACAATGTGAGAGATTGTTACATTAGTTAAAAGTATACATAGTTGTAATCTTGGTCATCCATGTAGTACTGTGCATATTTCTATGCAAAGAGGTACATCTCCAAAGATGTCATCCAGTGATGTCGCATCTGATGATGTCATATGTGATGTCATGCGCTGATGACGTCATAAGTTACCACATAGTGATGCAACTTTTCATTCTGGGTTTCATTTTCCCTATAATGCTTAAACTATATATCCATATAGTAGGATTATAGTTTTGAATTACAAAATGCATTTTTGGGGTGCATTTTTAATTCAAAAAAGGAGAATGTAGGAACAAAATGGCTCTACCACACCAGTTTGACATTGTTAATGTCGACTGGCATTACAGCGACAAGAATCATGTCAACCACAAATCAAAGCCGGCATGATTCCTTGCAGACTCCCAGTTCTGTTTTTCTATCGGGGGGCTTCTCCCCAAACCACCCACGTGGGGGATTGTTAACACCAGTCAGAGTTAACTCGGGTTGGGGGTGCAGGACCAAGAGACAGCATGCCCCTGTCTCAGGCACACCAGCATAGCAACCTGTTGGTAAAGTGTCGATTTTGCAAACAGGAGCGCAGTTTGCTGTGTTGATGTCGCATCGAACAAAACTATTATTAAAAATATGTTATTATTATTGTAAGTTTTATCGTATTATTATTTACTATTTCATATTTCTATATAAGGACTTAATTATAAGGGATACTGTCATATTTCTAGTTAAGATTAATGTCTACATGATTTTTCTAACTTAAAGGGAAAAAAAGCTGCTTAAGTGAGTACTGGAAAAGGGAATAGTACATTGGACTTAGGCTGTAATATTATAGGACACTTTGCAGTGTTAGTCCACAGAAGGAGGCCTACCTGCATTCTTGAAGGGTCAAAGGTTATAATAGCGTAGCAACCAGGAGATACAGAAGAAGCTTCACTCCTGAGAGTTGGAGCCAGAGCAAGAGGTTGCTATGAATTTGACAGGTGATGTATGACATCTGGACTATCGGCTAAGCTAAAGAAATTCCATCAAGACCCAATTCAGATGCTTAATAATAAGATGACTGAATTTCAGGACTGCAGGAGTTTTGTAATGCTTGCTATTTACAAAACATTGTCACACCAAAACTGTCATAAATACGCAAACTTACTTAGTCTTAAAAGGAAGTTAACTTTATAACCTTTCTAAGGATGTAACTTTTGATTAATTATCTAAAAGCAGAATGTAGTTGCTTCATGTTAAAGAGTTTCCAGTGCGCCCAAGCTGCATATGATGTCACACTCTCATTGCTAATAAAGAAAGCCATAAAGCTTGCAAGAGAGTCTAATATTTTAAAGACTTTAATGAAAACACTTATGGACAGATCTTATATTATTCTGAATCCAAGAATATTTAGAACAAGACTATCACTTTGTTTTGAGAAACTTTGCTAAAAATATAAAGTTATAGCCTTTATTAGCTTAATTCAGGAAATGCTGATTCTAGAAACATGGGAAACAAGTTAAAATACTTCATTCAATAAGAGAAATTCAAAATGTTGGTTTAAAAGTTATATTATTTTGCATAAAGCAGTTATAAAAGAAAAATGATTTTAAGTATGAAAGTGGACCTGAAGCCAGTGGAAGTCCTTGGTAGTGATAAATGTCACACATATATCATCTGCAAGGACCAGTCAGAGTCTGGTGATGATGTCACTCAATCTGAAAACATATAGACAAATGTAGCCAAACCCACTTCAGAACTGCTTGATTCTTCGATGTGTGAGGACCCATGTTGTTTGTCTCAGCAATTTTGGTTGTTTTAAGACTTTTCCTAGGCTGAAAGCCTGAAGCCATGCCTGCCTGGGACCAGCATTTAGGTAAAGCCATTGTATCCACCAGGGGGCGCTAAGGACAAACTTGAAAGTCTGCACAACATTGCAACAAGCTCCAGCTGCAAAACTACTGGACTTTTTCCAATATTGGATGCAGCAAGGCCTGTGTTTTACATACCAAGTATTATGACTGAAGTAATGTTTTGAAATTTCTGGTAAAAGCCTAGACAAGAGACTAACTTTGAAACTCATCAGTCGAAGCAAGCCTGCAGTGCTGCAGGAAAACAGTGATTCCAGAGTTACAGGTTTGAGTGAAAGGAATTGAAGCAGGAAAAGGTCATAGAATTCAGTTACCAAATCAACTTCGCTGTCCACAAGGAACACCTTTGCTACAAACTGTGGTGCTGTGGAACAGTTCAAATCTTATTTCCTGATTTTTCCGCCCAAAATCCTATTAAGTGACTTTTGATGCTTCGTGACATCTGAAGCAAGGAGTATCCAGCCTACACTGCTTAATTGATGCCAGAGCTATCCAGAGTTACAAGTTCGGGGTGGACCAGGGAAAGACAAGTGCTACAGCCAAGCCTGATGCCTGAAGGACTTTTATCATCCAGAATTAGAAATTTCCACCAAGATTTTGAAAGTTAAAAGGAAAGAAGACTAGCCTACAGATAACAAAAAATTAATTATTATTTTAGTTATTTCACTGTTAATATCTTAACTGGCTTATCTGGGGAGGTAAATTGCAGTTATGTAAGAAAATACCGTAACAGTAGAACTTTGAGAGAGGTTCCTGCAGTACGTCTTCACATATAGGTCTTCACATATAGGACTGTGCCCCCTGGTGTCAGGTTCCAACAGCAAACTTGTAGCTAGCAATCATCAGCAGGGACTACCCCCGATGTCAGGCTGACTATAAAAGGGGGTGGTCCCACAGCCACCTTCCAGTTCTTTTCCACTGGAGAATTAAAGAAAGGCAAGTAGAAAGGAAGGAGTGATAACTCCTAAGATCATGCTTCCTATCTAGACCCAAGGGCTCAGCAGGATGAAAAATAAAGGAAACATTCCAGGAGCTGGGGTAAGATGGGTGGGAAACTAGACCTACTGCAGGAGCCTCTCTCAAAGATCTACTATTACGGTAAGTTCTTATGTAACTGCAATATCTTACTTTGAGAGGGTTCCTGCAGTAGGTCTTCCCATATAGAACTGAATACCCAGCAGTCCAAAAGAAAAATTCAGAGACGAGGTTCCAAGAGGAGGAAGTGTCTGCCAATCAGAGTACTGTCTTAGGACAAAAGACCTTGCAGGACCACAAGGCCAAATCCGATTCTACACCCAGAGGCAATGTTCAGACTGTAATGTTTAGTGAAGGTGTGGACAGATGACCAAGTGGCCGCTGCACATATCTCTGCCGTGGACACATTCCTGAAAAAAGTGGTAAAGGTAGCTACACTCCGAGTGGAGTGGCCCTTAACTGCCCCCGGAAGGGACTTTCCATATTCCTGATAAGTAAAGTGGATGCACTTAGCCAACTACCTAGGTATGGTCTGTTTTGAAATGGCCTTACCCTGGCACTGGGGTGGCAAAGGCCACAAAGAGCTGATTTGACTTACTGACCTCTTTAGTCTGGGTTGTGTAATACCTCAAGATCTGGTGCACATCTAAGGTGTGCAAAAGATATTCCCCCCTGTTGGAATGCTGAGGATCATAGACCGGCAATTCGACACTCTGATTGAGAGTGGTTTCTGAAACCACCTTTGGAAGAAAGGATGGGTTAGTCCTAAGGACTACTCTGTCCTTATGAAAGATCAAATAAGGTTCCTTGCAGATGAATGCCTGAAGCTCTGAGACCCGTCTGGCTCAAGTGACAGCCACTAAAAACAACGTCTTCCAGGAAAGGAAGTGTATGTCACAATTTGAAGCCAGTTCAAAAGGGGGAAAAGTAAGTTTTTCTAACATAAAATTAAGATCTCAGGGAGGATGGGGGTTCCAGAATGGAGGTTTTAGGTGGAGGATACCCTTCAAAAAGGTTTTGACAACCTCCAGTTAAGCTAAAGTTTTGCTCTCCACCAGGAGGTGGTAGGCCGACACCACAGAGAGATGGACCTTGATGGAGAAATAACTAAGGCCCATCTCCAATAAATGTACGAGGTACTCTAACACCTGAGTGACTGAGTATGAAAAGGGATCCAAGCTCCTGGCTATGGCCCAGATCGTAAATATTTTCCACTTCATGGCGTAGATGGATCTGGTAGATGGTTTTCTGGCTTCCACCAGGACTGAGCAACCTGAAAGGAGACTCTGTAGCAGGAAGCCACTATATCCACAGGTGCCATGTATGAAGATGGAGCGATTGAAGACTTGGATGCACCAGGGTGCCCATCTCCTGTGTCAGAAGGTCGGGAGACAATGGCAGGAGTACCGGAGGTTCTAGAGCCAGCTGTTGCAACAGTGGGAACCAAATCTGATGGGGCCACTGAGGGGCAATCAGAATCAAGTGTGTCTCCTTCTACCTGAAGTTTCAACAGAACCTTCTGAATGAGAGGAAAGAGAGAAAGCGTGTAGAAACTTCCTGTCCAAGAGAGAGACAGTGCTGCCTCGCCAAAAGCACCAGGCCCGGAACAAGTAGGCAAAAGTTGGGTAATTTTGCATTGAATGGGGAGGTGAATAGATCTACTTCTGGCCAACCCCATCAAAGAAACAGGTCTTTGACTACCTCCTGCTTTAATTCCCACTCGTGAGCCCTGGCCACTGATCCACTGAGACTGTCTGCCAGGATGTTGCTTACGTCTGGGACGGGGCCTGCTGTCAGGAATAGGCTATGCTGGAATTGCCCAGCATGAAACTCTCATTGCTTCCCTGCAGACAGGGTATGAGCGAGTTCCTCCCTGTTTGTTGATATACCAGACTGTGAACATATTGTCTGTCTGGATAAGAAGTGATCCTGGTAGAAGAAGCGACTGGAACACCTGAAGAGCATAGGGGACTGCCCTTGTCTCCAGGATGTTGATGTGAAGCAGATGCTCCTGAGTGGACCAGGACCCTTGTGTCCTGTGGTCCCCAGATGGGCTCCCCAACCCATGTCTGAAGCATCTGAGGTGAGAGTCTTGGTGGGGGTTGGGTAGTGGAAAGGAGCTCCCATTAACAGGTTGGAAAGATCCTGCTACCAGCGAAGATCTTTTTGGAGGCTGTTGGAGATCATGACCTGTTGGTTCATGTCGTCCGTCCTCTGGTCCCACTGGACTCAAAAAGACCACCGGGTGACCCTCATATGTAATCTGGCTAGGGGTACCATAGAGATGGCCACTGCCACAAGTCCCAGGAGATGAAGCACAGCATGTGCTTGGATCCATCGAGCCTGAGCCACCAGGGTGGCTTGAGAAATTAAGGTCTTGGCTCTATCTAATGGCAGGAAAGCCTTGCTCTGGACTGTATCTAGTACGGCTCCAATGAATTGGAGGCACTGAGAAGGTACTAGCTGGGACTTGAGGAAACAGACTGAGATGCTCAGCTGGACAAACAAGTTCAGAGTGAAAGAGAGAGACTCTTTCAGGCTGTCTGGAGACGGTGCTAAGAGGAGCCAGTCATCCATATACGGGAAAATGTAAATGCCCCTGAGGTGTAGAAATGCCGCTACCATCACCAAGCACTTTGTGAAGACCCGGGGAGTAGAGGAAAGGCCAAAAGGTAGTGCTCAGAATTGAAAATGGTTCTCCTGGAAGGAGAAATGAAGGAAGCAGTGGTGGGTCGGAAGGATGGGGATATGAAGGTAAGCATCCTGCATATCCAGGGAGCACAGCCATGAGTTTGGTTGGAGCAGGGGGAGGAGTCCCTGAAGGGTCAGCATACAAAACCACTTGTACTTGATGAAGAGGTTGAGAGTGCTGAGATCCAGGATTGGTCTCAGATCTCCCGTCTTCTTTGGTACCAGGAACAAGTGGGAGTAAAATCCCCTTCCTAGTTGATCTTGAGGGACGGGTTCTATGGCTGCTTTTTGCAGGAGGGCCTGAATCTCCTGGAAGACTATGAGGATCTGATCCCTTGGATAAAAGGACCGTTCTGGAGAGTGTGATGCAGGAATCTCCGTGAATTCTATTGAGTGACCTTGTTGAATGAGTTGCAGAACACATAAATCTGCAGTGATGTCCCTCCATCCCTTCAGCTGGAGGCCGAACCTCCCTCCTACCGGTTCCTCCTTGACGACTGGAGGTAGCGGGAGGAGGAGGAGGAAGGAGTCAGGATGCTGAGGGGAAAGGAGTTTTGGTCCCGGAGGCAGGCTTGGGAAATTTTGCCTGAGGGGTTTGGGCTCCAGATCCAGGGGTGCGTCGTTTGCCCTGAAGCTTGCCCTGGGTCTTATTCCATCCTCTCTGGCAGCAAAAAGGTTGCTTTTTGCCCTGTCCTATACATGGAGTGTACATCCCACAGTGATCGTCGCTCTCCTGCAGCTAAGTTATTATGTCCTTGTGTCACTCCAAAAGTATGGAACCCTAAAGGGCCATCCAGGAGGAAGACTGGACATCCTGTGCCAAACTTGCGATCCTGAGCCAGCAAAGGTGCCGGATGCAGATCCTCATAGCGGCAGCCCTAGCAACCGAATCTACTAAGTCATACATGGTTCTAAGAGCATGATGACAAGAGGATTTGCCATTCAGACTTTGTCTAGTAGCTCATTTCTGAGCATCTCACCTGGTATATCCCCGAGGTCCCTCTCGAGCTCAGAGAGGAAGCCTTCTGGAAGGCCACCATGTGTGACACATAGTTAAGAGACTGGATGGCACAGGAAGTAGAGGAATATATCTTCCTGCCAAATTGGTCCAATGCCATGAGTCCGTATTGGGAGGTGAGGAGCGCAGGGTTTGCATTGTGCCACCAGTCATGAGTGGCAGTAATGACCATGAAGTTGGCCTTAGGATGAGTTGTTAGATGGGGAATCCTTCCGGGAAGGTATGTGCGATCATCTTTTCTGGATACAGCTGGAATAGAGGAGGGCTGTTGCCAGATGGTGTGACTCAGATCATCATGGGGAGCCATGAAGGATAGTAGAGGATCTGTAGTACATTCACATGTTTCACCAGCCTTGTGCTGGGATCTACTTTTGGTGCCAGCCTCCTGCTGCCTGAATAGTCCTCAGGTCACCAAAGGAGGTTTTCTGATGGTGATTTGGGAGATTCTTTGTGGACTTCAACTGAGACATAGTGCCAAGGGTCGGAGTCTACGTCTGAGTTCGAGGTTCTGAGCCACTGGGGATGGATGGGTCCACCCCAGAGGAGCCCACCAGCAGGGAAGCCAAGCTCGTCCCAAGGAACTGGTGGTGGAGGTGCTCTAGGCAGAGGAATGTCACCCACCAGATGATGCTGTAGTTCAGAGATAAGTTAGGTCCTGGCATCCTGCCACCATGCCGGGATCGCATCCCGATCAGTCGGAGGTGGAGGAGGAGAAGGCTGGTAGCCTGGGTATTGTGGTTGTTGCCACTAAGGGTACTGGAATCCTGGCAATCCCGTAGGGTAACCATAAGGAGACTAGCGAGGGTATCCCAGTGTCGGGTATCCCAGCGTTGGCAGTACAAGGCCTGGCGTCGGATAATGTGGTGCCAACAGAGGCCTGCCTGACCGTGGATAAGGGGGATCTGGCCCAGGAAAACTGCCTGAAGGGTCTGCAGGGCCAACCGGGGGAGGTGCCAGAGGGCTACTGGGTGGTGTGGATCCAGAAAGGCCCCAAAGGTCCCAAAGGAAGGGGCTTCATGTGAGAAGGATCCAGGCCGGCACAGACTCCTGTCTGTGGGCTGCAAAGACCAGGCGAAGGGGGTAACTCGGGTAGGGACCTCAACAAAAGAAACATAGAAACATAGAATTTGATGGCAGATAAGGACTGCTTGGCCCACCTAGTCTGCCCATTTCCCTACCTGATGGATAAGCTGCAGATTCTAGTTAATCAACAGCTTACTTCCTCCTACCCCCCCACTAGAATTGCCTTATGCCTGTCCCATGCATTCTTGAATTCTCCCACTGTTCCTGACTCCACAACCTCCTTAGGAAGGCTGTTCCATGCATCCACAACCCTCTCTGTGAAAAAATACTTTCTAACATTACCTCTGAGCTGTCCCCCTCTATCTTCAAATTGTGCCCCCTTGTTCTTGCACCTCTTCTTCTGAAAGATGCTACCCTCTTGTACTTTGTTAATTCCCTTGAGATACTTGAACATTTCTATCATGTTCCCCTTCCCTCCTTTCCTCAAGGGTATACATATTAAGCTGCTTTAGTCTCTCCTCGAATGTCTTCTGGTGCAGACCCTGCACCATTTTGGTTGCTCTGCTCTGAACAGCCTCCACTCTGTCTATGTCTTTGCGGAGATGGGGTCACCAGAATTGCATGCAGTACTTCAGATGGGGTCTCACTAATTGTCTGTACAGAGGGATAACAACTTCCTGTTTTCTACTGTTGATGCCTCTCCCTATGCATCCCAATATCCCCCCAGCCCTCCTTACTGCCTTCTCACATTGCTTGCCCACCTTTAGGTCATCTGATATAATTACTCCTAGGTCTCTTTTGATTTTTGTTGTTGTTATTAACTCAACCCCCATTGTGTACTCTTCCCCTGGGTTTTTGTTTCCCAGATGCATTACCTTGCACTTCTTTGCATTGAATCTGAGCTGCCACATATTTGACCATTCCTCCAACCTTGCCAAGTCCCTTTTCATCCTTTCCACCCCATCCTGTGTATCAACCTTGTTGCAGATCTTTGTGTCATCTGCAAAAGACACACCTTTCCTTCCAGGTGCTCTCCAATGTCACTTATAAAGACATTAAAGAGGACCGTCCCAGTACGAACCCTGCAGTGACCCTACTAGCTGCCCTCCTTTCTTCACTGTGGACTCCGTTTACTATTACCCTTTGTGTCCTGTTGTCCAGACAGTTTTTGTCCAGGCTACCACCTTGGGACCGACTCCAAGGCTGGCTAACTTGTATGTTAATCTTTTGTGTGAGACTGTGTCAAATGCCTTGCTAAAATCTAGATAGGCCATATCCACAGCCACTCCCAGGTCTACTACTTTGGTCACCCAGTCAAAGAAATCGATTAGGTTCATCTGACATGACCTTCCTGCTGTGAAACGATGCTGCCTTGGGTCCTGTGCCCCACTGGCCTCTAGGTACTCAACAATTCTTTCCTTCAGAAGTGATTCCATAATTTTCCCTACCACTGAAGTCAAACTAACTGGTCTGTAGTTCTCTGCCTCTACCCTGCTCCCACTTTTGTGAAGTGAAATCACATTTGCCCTCCTCAGTCCTCAGGTACCATCCCATCCTCCCAAGATTTGTTAAAGAGGGTAGTATGTGGTGTTACTAGTTGTACCTTAGTTCTTTTAGAATTCTTGGGTGAATTCCATCAGGCCCCATTGCTTTGTCCACCCTGTTTCAAGAGTTCCTTCAAACCCTTTCTTCTGTGAATGGACTGGTATCGACCCCCTATTCAGAGTTTCTCTCTTGTTTGGTTTAGGTACCTCTCCCTCTTCTTCCATTGTGAATACTGAGCAGAACTATTCATTCAGTATCCCTGATTTTCACTGTCACCCTCTGCCCACATTCCTTCCTTCCCTTTTAAGTCTCTGCATCCTCCTTGGTCCTTCATCATCCCTAATGTACCTATAAAAGTTTTATCCTTCTTAAAAGAGTTGGCTATCTTTTCCTCAGTTTGGGCCTTTGCTATTCTGACTGCCTTCCCTGCCTCCTTCTACTTTAACTGATAAATTTCTCTGTCCTGCTCCTTCTGTGTTTCCTTATATTTCCTGAATGCTATCCTTTTCTCCTTAACCGTCCCTGCCACCTCTTTTGAGAACCATAGTGTTTTTTTCCTTCATTTTGTTTTGTTGATTTGCTTTACACAAAGGCTTGCTGCCTCTGCGATGGCCCTTTTGATTATTCCCCATTGTTCCTCCACCCCTCCTTCTTGCCCGTTTGCTAGTGCTTTTCTGAGGCACTCTCTCATTTTCCATAATCAGCCTTCCTACTGTCCAATACTCTTGTTTTGTATGGCTTGACTCTATGGCTGTGTTTATTGTGAACCACACTGTTTGGTGGTCACTTGTTCCCAGATGGCTACCCACTTCTAAATCTGAGATCCTTTCTCCTTCCCCATTTGAGAGTACCAGGTCTAAGATTGCTGCCTCCTGAGTGGGTTCCAACACTACCTGTCTGAGGCATGCCTCTTGTAGGGCATCAAGAATGACCCTGCTCTTGGATGTGCCTGCAGCAAAGGTACTCTAGTTAACATCTGGAATATTCAGGTCCCCCATCAACAATATCTCCTCTTTTTCTGCCATTTTAAGGATGCCTTCTATTATTACCTTGTCCATTTCCTCCCCCTGAGAAGGGGATCCAAGAATGATCCTGAAGGCAAGGACAAGGCAGGATCGGGTGGCAAATCCCTGGGGTGAAGCACCCAAAGAGATGAAGGGTCTTCTATCAGCATGCTTGTACCGATGTCAGGGTCCTCATGGGAGCTCCGATGGTGAGACGGAGGGTCTGGGCAGATGACAGTGGATCCATCACCTGACTTATGAGACCTGACTGGGCTGGCAGTAGCCGAGAGGCTGCCACTAGGCTTAATGGTCATGGCTGTGCACCTGTCAACAGGGTCTGAGGGTGACTTATTGGTAGTGCTGGGTGGAGGAGGTGCAATAGACACCTTGAGAGAGGCTACCCCTGGCTGCCCGCTCACCTCGGCAGGAGGTGGAGAAGGTGCCTGGCCCAGAGAAGCAGACAGGGTACCTCAAGAAGAAGTACTCAGTTTTTGAGGTGGAAGGCCTTCCACATGGCAATGGACTCCTCTCCTGGTGCTTCTCCTTATCTTTCTTCTTTTTTCTCGGGGCCAGCAATGACAACCTTTCCCTTAGCTCCTGAAGCTCCTTTTCCATCGACGCCAGCCGTCAGGTAAGAAGGTGGGCCTTGAGGGGCCACTTGCATCTGGTCCGGGTGGCCTGATTAAAACCTGACAGATGGCACACTCGTCCAAGTTGTGCTTGAGCCTAGACACAGAAGGCAGTGGAATGGTCGCCCTATGTGGGACTTGAGCACCGCACTTAGAGCACTTCTTTTTGGGTGAGCTGACATACTCTTGGTAGGTGATGGATGATGAAACAGTTTATGAAGAGAAAACTTCAAACAACATGCGGGCATTTGATCACTGTTCTTACATGAGCTGAATGAACTGAGGCAATGGCAGGAAAGAACTGAGGGAAGGGCATAGGACCACCCCTTTACATTTGGCCTGATGTCATGTCACCTGATGTCAGTGATCTCTGCTGATGATTGCTAGCTCAAGTTTGCTAGTTGGAACCTGATGCCAGGGGGCACAGCCTATATGGTGAAGACCTATATGTGAAGACCTACTGCAGGAACCTCTCGAAGTAAGATCATAATAAACTTACTTATAATTAGAAAATATTGGGTATATAATCAAGCTTAAATTTAAATAAAAAGAAATACATTGTGCATGCTATGACGTTTTGAACTAAGTCTTATACAGAAATATAATTTGAGATACTAATGCAATGAGTTTGCATGTTCTTAGATGGTCATACTAAATGCCTAGTATGCTGAAAGCATGGTATATAGCCAATGCTGTTATCGTGTTGAAAATTGCTGATTCACTTGCATTATTTGCTGAAATTTGTTTTGTTTATTTATTTCTTTGTTTTACTTGATTTTCTGAAATCTTTGTTGTTGTTTATTATTTTTGTTAGTCTTGATATTTATGCAATTTAGGGATGTTAAGAGTCATTGTATATAGGTGTTAAAAAAATATATATTTTTCATATTTCTAAGTGTGGTAGAAATGTTCTTCACCATTATCATGAAACCTGGAGAATAGGGATAATATCATATTTGAATTTTATAATTATTTTGAGGAATTTTTGAAAATATTTTTGGGTAAGGCCCGAGGTAAATCCAAGTACTGTATTATAAAGATTGATATTATAACCTAATGTTCTGACAATAAAGTACCTGCCAACTCCTCCTTTGCATTTTCTTTTTTAATGTTTGAAAATAGGTTGAGGTGTCAGGGATCTTATTGTCCAAAGAGGTCCATTCCCAAGTTTTTGTTACATTACATGCTATATGGTAGTTCCACAAATCTGGGGGTCTCATACTACCCTTCCTCCTCTTCCAAGAAATTGTCGTCTTCAACATAGCAGTTCAGTGTTACTTAAGCATTACTCAGCCTTATTCCTTTTATACCTGGTTTTCTACGTATATGCTGTATAAAAGGTTGTTAAAGGGTACAGGAAATCTATGTCAATTGACAGCAGTTTGTATTGTTCCTAGTTACAGAAATAAAATGTATACCTCAAAATGATCCATATTTAACTGTAACTGAATAAACTAGCACTTAGAGCACTTCTTTTTTGGGCGAGCTGACAAACCTCGATCGGTGATGGATGATGAAATGGTTTTAAGAGAGAAAACTTCAAACAACACGTGGGCATGCTTGATCGCTGTTTTACATGAGAGCCGAATCTAACTGAGGCGATGGCGGAAAGAACTGGAGGGTGATGTGGACCACCTGATGTGAAAAAACTGTATCAATTGTTTCCTTCATCTGGACAACATTCTGCTCAGTTCTCATCATGAAATCAGTAATTTTGAGTTCTTACTATGCCATGGTTTGTGTATTCATTGTTAAGAATGTGCTATTGACCTATCAGAACCATACCTAGAGTTCTGTACATAGACTGTGACATAACTAAAACTCCAGATGACTGGTTCCATGAAGAGAACTGTGACAGAATGCTGCCCATAAAAACAAAATAATGCAAAGTACAGTTGTTCGCATCACTTTTTATTCGGCTAAAGTAACATTGGGATCATTTAAGGATATGAATATAATTTTATGGCTGTGGGTGGAGCCTGCAGCTGTCTTGCTGTAGCTGGAAAAATGGGATCTGAAGCACACATTTTTGGAGTTTTTAGTGTATCCTTCCACAACTGCAAATCACTACGCCAGTTGAATGAAATACTCCCTTCTCTCTGTTGAATAGAACAGTTCCAATACTATTTTTTCAGCTTGTTTGTCTCTCTCTCTAACATAATTTCCAACAGAAGATGCAACAAGCCTCTAAAGGAACTCTAGAGGAGTAGCAAATGACATTTTTTATAGCTGAAAAGAAGCATATCAGTAAGTTTCCCTTACTGAAGCTCTGAAGCTCTCAGTGTCTCATTAAGCAGACTACAGTGTCAAATTACAGACAGTCTATCTACAGCTGTGCCCCTGTAATTCAAAACCAAGACTCTCAGTACTGTGGAGGAATACTGTGTATTTTTTTTTATATTGTAATAAAAAAAAGAATGCATTTGCAAACTGGAAACTCATTGCAGTGTGAAAGAAATGTGTGCAAATTGGCACTGAAGAATGTGTGTGTGTGTGTGTGTGTGTGTGTGTGCATGTGCATGCATGTGTCTGTCTGTCTGTCTTTGCAGAACTCTGTCAGAGGCTCCAGACAACTCTTTCTCCTGCAAAAGCTCTACCACTCCCTCCCCCCTTACAGATAGAACTAAGTTTTAACACTTGTTCCTGGGGCATTTATTGGGATCTGAGGACCATTTTCTTCTGTTGTTTTTATAGTTTTCTATTCAACCTTTTGTATTTGCTATCCAGTGCTACTGAAAGGTGGGGGCCTACAACACCTATGTTTACCCACAGAATTGGGTTCACTGCTTGCGTTTCCACTCTGATGTATTTAATGCTCATAAAAGGTACAGCTCAGACAGAAGTTGACAGTAAACTAAATCTCTTTGTTTATCCACAGGGACAGGTACAGTGCAGGCTCCCCCCCCATCCACTGTGATAAATTTAGTGCTGGTAAAAAGTGAGGGATAAAGCCCTCAGTTTATCCACTGGTACCATGTGAAACAGGCTTAGTGCAAACCTACCCACACTGTGATGGATTTAGTACTGGTAAAAGATGAGGGACTGACACCACATGAGCTTTAAACCCTCTGGTAATCTACAGAGACAGTTATAGTGTGGGGGTAGGGACAGTGCTTGGTTTCTACACTGTCTGCATTTCTTCCTGGTGAATGGTGAGGGACTTGCCAACACTGGGACTAAAACCTTTTGTTTATCTACAGTGACAGGTACAGTGTGTGACTAGTGAACAGTAAGGGACTGTCACCACTGGAGACTGAAACCCTCTATAAATCCACAGGGGCAGTTGCAGTGTAGAACAGACAGTCCAAGGTTTCTGCACTGTGATAATTTCAGTGCTGATGAAAGGTGGCAGACTGATAACATAGAGGCTGAAGCTCTCTGTTTAGCCACATGGGTAGGTACAGCGTGGGGTAGGGTCAGTACAGGGTTCTCACACTGATGAATTCAGTGTTGGTAAGGGGTGGGCAACACTGGGATCAGTCTACTGTCTTCATGTCCACAGTCTGTACTGGCAGATCATTTTGAAGGCCACTACCCGGGAAAAATTATGCTTCCTAATCTTACCCCATACTTACCATCTGTGACCTTCAGAGCATGTCCCTGTGTCCTGCTGGAGAACATATCCATATGTTCAATCCTGTCAATACCCCTGAGTATGGGAAGAATTAGAGCATGTCCCTTCTCAGCCTGCTGTTCTACAGAACGAAAATAGTAACAACTACTAGAAAACAAAAATGCGGATAGTATCTGTTAGGTCCTTCCAGGTATTCTTGTTTTGAAAATATGGCTTCTCCTTAATGGTGATATCTAAACAGAAATCCCACAGCAAATTTGTTTTTATTTTTAGTACTGAACACATTCTCTTTACTGGTGCAGTAAATGTAAACACTGGAGGAAATATGAAGAAACTGATAAAGGGAGGCTTATAAAGGTTGTCAGTAGGTATTTTATGCAACTGCATAGAGATGCAGAATTAAAATGTTACATAATTCATCCATTAAACAAGTGGCAGACTGGGGAGAAATTTGTCAGCACAAAAAGGGGTTCGGTCTGCACTTAGGAGGGAGTGAGAAGGTCAGTTTTCCTCATGGACAGTGGCACACAGGGTGTAAAAAGTTGGGGTTTATTGAAAATATGATGGATCATAATGGTCTGCAGAGCCCATATTCTTAAAGCAGCAGTTTGTCATCAAGGAGATGAAAAGATGGTCAGAATTGACAACCATCTGACATTTATCACAATCCCCACTCAAAATGAGTACCATCACAATTTAACTTGGTGCTGTATAAGGCTGCACCAAAGAATTCAGCATCTATGCCAAGCTGGTGTTTGCTGCTTTCCATATGTGTTGCATTCTTTTGGCACAGTCTTTATAGAGTACTGTACCACAAACAATTTTCTTGACCTCCTACTCTCCATCCGAGTGCACCCTTACCCCTTCTGCCCTGAAATCATGATAGTCAGGGCCTGATTAATTTATTGATTTGAAAGTTTCACCAGGAAAGCCACACTGAGCTGCAATAGCTCATTTCCAGGTGCATCCTGGGGAAAGGAAGTGGGGTACCAACAGTAAGTACAGGAAATATGCAAAAATAGTAGAGCAGACAAGGCGAATCTTCAGAGTGCAAAACATTACAAAATTGTCATACAGTAAATCAGTCACGGGAAGAATTATACAGTAAATAAATTGTGGTAGATTAGAAAATACTAAACAATACACCAAGACTACTTAATAAATCATATGTACACCATCAAGGAACAAACTTATTTACAACCATATAAGAGCTAAAAAGCCATCATAAATATGTACATGGGAAAGAACAGCACAAATGGAAGGAAGAAGGGCAGAATAAAATGGGTCAACCCACCCTTACAGCATGCGTGAATCCCACAAAGGAGAGGGTCAGCAGGAAGAAGGTGAGTGAAAAGTAGAGCAGCATAGATATACACTTGGGAGAGAACAGCACAAGGAGAGGAGTAGGACAACCTGATGAGCCAAACCTACCTTTCATGAAGCATGAATCCTGCAAAGGGGAATGCGGTGGGAAGATAAAGAGAAAATAGAGAGGGTAGGGAAGAGTAGGATGGAAGAGTGACAAGAACAGTAGAGACTGCTGTGGAATGAAAGGGGTAGGAAAACAATGGTAGACATTGGGAAAAGGGGTAAAGGTAGTAGAGGAGAAGCATGTTAAGAAAGGAGAAGAAAAGTGGGGAGGGAGAAAGTAGAAGAGGAGATGGTAGAGAAAAGAGGCAGTGGTAAGGATTATAGGAAGAATTAATTAGTCAGGATGAGTTAGCAAGTTGTAAGTGAGGAGAGAGGATAAGCTGCAGGTGCAGAAGGGTAATGTAATACAAAGGAGGCAGATTATAACCCTGGATGACAGGGCAGAGCAAATATCTAGAGGCAGGAATTCCAGGTAATGGGAAAGTTATAAGAGAAAGCAGATCTACCAGAAGTGGAAGTCCGAGAGGGAGGGCAAAGGACCTAAAGGGAGGAATTGTGGAAAGTGTGAGGTGGAGTGGGGAGGTGAAGGTAGGGTGGCAGAGAGCCAAGCCAGTACTTACCAATCAGGGAAGTGCAGTGAGCAAGGCATCTGGCACTAAGTGAAGGAAAGGAGAGGGAGGAGTAAAGGTCACAGTAATGACTACAGGGAGGATGAACAGTCAAAGGCAAAGCGGCAGAAGGAACTGAAGAGAGTATCCAGTCTTGTAAAGGTAGATTTAGGGTAGTGCAGTAGACTATGTATCCAAAATCAAAATTAGGGAGAATCACCTTTGGACAATCTCCCAGCGGAAGAAGGAGGTGGTTGCAAGCCTAGTAAGCCTCTGCTTGGTGCCAAAGGTCATAGAGATGGTCTTTTGGTATTGAGTGAAAGTTGGTTGTCATGAAACCAGTGCTGGATATTGTTGAAATCCAGTTGGAGCTTGGTCTCAACATCTGAAGGTGAAGGTAGTGTCATCCATGTACATGTGGATATTTGCAGTTGAGCAAACATTGGGAAGGTATTAAGGAAAATTGAAAAATGCATTGGGCAGAATACAGAATCTTGAGGGACACCAGTGTTTAGGAAGGGGATTGAACTGCCAATCCTTACTGATTGGGACCTACCTATGAGCTAGGAGCGAAACCAGCAGATGGCGGAGTCAGATAGACTGGCTACATTAAGTTTACAGAAGAGAAGGGGGTGCGCAACAGTGTCAAAAGCCTTGGCCAGGTCAACAGAGATGGTAGAGGTGATGCATTCCTGTTCCATGCTAAATAGAATGGAGTCAGTAAGCCTAAGTAGGGAAGTAGTGGTGGAGTAGGCTTTGCAGAACCCAGACTGAAAGGGGGTGAAAAGGGAAGTAGAGTCAAGAAAAGAAAAAAGCTGGGCCAGAGTCAAGTGCTCTTGAGATTTAGCAAGGATGAGAAGTAGAGATATTGGGCAGAAGTTGCTAGGGTTGGAAGAGTCCCTGCTCATATGAAGAGGGATAATGGTAGCAAGTCTCCAGATTTATATCTAGATTTATACAATGAGAGTGAGACAAAAATGTACAGATAACTGAAATATTTACATAGCAGTAGGACCTGAAGCGATGATAAATCATTTCTCATCACTAGAGGTGGGTCATCAGCATTTATTATCACTTGAAGTTGCTCACAAAGAAGCTCTTAACCAATGGGAGAGCAGCTTGAACAATGCCCGAAGACATAACAATGACCCCTGCTGCACTCAAAACAGAGCAGGGAAATCTAACAGAAACAGTTTATTCTACATTAAATGAACTAATCTGAAAGCTTTACAATTTAAAATATATTGTATAAATTGGACACACAATGGCCTCACTCAGAACTGGACATCCATCATCACTTGTGAGGAGGGAAGGACTTCATAACTCCTTGTGGCTCTGGCACTCATGAGTTATGATCCTGCCCCTCATGATGACAAAAGGCATATACTGAATGAGACCATGTATCTCATACATATGACAGGAAAGTCCTATTTATATCAATGGAATTTCCTGTGATAAATTTAGTGTAACCACCTAGTCCCCTGGGGTTACTAGAATCCAATTAGTACTAGTCTTAGGCAGTTGAAAAGACAGATGTTAAGGAGCTCATTAAGGGTTTTTTTACATAATGACATCAAGGTTTACTCAGCTAGCCTGAGTGGAAATGATTATGTCATTTAGAACTCTTGCAGCAGCATAACCATTTTTGAGTCAGCTGCTCAAGGGAAATTTAGAGTGTTCAATTAGTCTGAGTTTGGAAGTTAGAGTCGCAGGCCTGCCAGTGGGGGATCTGTCACAGAGAGCCCAGTGTTTCTCACACTAGTTTAGATTAAATCTTTAGTTGCCAGGAAGTGGTGCAGACCTTTGCAGCAGAAATCATTGATTTCACTCCAGGAGGAGTGAGAGGGACCGCCAGTTCAGTGGATCCAAGGGCAATCCTGAATGTCCTAGAGTGTTTACAGTTGCCTTTGAGAAGGACATTCTGTGAGAATTCCTGACAAGCTACCATAGAAAAGGGGCAATTTCTGATTTGTTTCCATGTTTGAAGGAAGGAGCAACAGATATGTGAGTACAGATACAGAAACTGTTTTATTAGGAGTTGGCTGAGGTGTATGCCAAGATAAGGCTAGATCACACCTGTCAGAACCCCCTCATACACTTCAGTGTCAAATTTAAAGTTTAGAGTTTTGAGTCATTAGCAATTCAGTGGGAACTGAAGGCTTCTTTTGGTGTAACCCTGAAGAAATGGCAGACTGTCGGTTGGGGCAAAGGGTGGGAGGAACGCCATCTGGAGTCTACAAGGCAGGGCTAACTGGTTTGTTGATGTGCACCAAGGGCCCCTGGGTAGAGGCTAATGCCCAGGATAAAACTTAAATATGTGGCTCAGGTCATGAGTTTACCTGTGAAATGTGTTTTGGAAATGACTCAAGAATGTGGTTCAGGCCACGAGCAGCCAATTTGGGAAATGAAAATGTTTTTGAAAGTAGCTCAAGAATGTGGTTCAGGCCATGAGCACTTTGGAAAAAGTGGGTAGAGAAGTTTCTGTAGAAAACTGTACTGCCTAGCAAAGAGTTTAAGGAAAAAGAGTGTACCTGTTTTGCCATGACCAACCACTGGGGATTCACATGTGCATTGGTAACATCTGTGAATAAAGCCATACTGCACAATCCCAGCTGTTGCATTAGACATTCTGATCATTGCTTTCTGTGTGGAGTTATTGGGGTCCCTCAGAAGTTTAGGTCTAGCATATGCCTAGCATCCTCTTCCCTGGACCTGGTTGTAAAGGCTAAGGTCCATGTTGGTATTGTACCCAGCCACATTTCCTTTATATAATGAACCTGGTATTCACTCAACAGCTAGGTGGTACCAATCTGATTATTTCTGCTAAAGTAAATGGTATGCTATGGGTAATAGTTATTTTAATGGGGTGTCAACTTGGCGAAAGTGGCAGGGGGTTATACTAGATATTTTCTGGGAGGACATAGCTATGGCAGGTACTGTAGTTAATGAGATAACGGATAATAGAGTATGCTTAATGGGGTTCTTGAGGTAGCAAAAAAGGTCATGAGAGAGAACATTATCTTCTATGTATATGAATAGTGTGCATTGCTTTAAGTCCACTCAGCTTCAGTTCTAATGCCACAACAGTATTCTATGTTACTAATGTTAGATTAATAAGACAATGATCTTGATATATCTATAGTCTTAGCCTGTCGGATCTTGACCTGTGTATGTGTAGTATGTGCCATTATCAGCCAAAGCACTGACTTCCTATTCATTGCTCATTCTACTAGTTCATGCAGCTTCCTAACTGAGCACTGGGAGATATGGCTTGCACCAAAATGGCCCCAAGCTTCTATTTATTCCTAGTGTATCCCCACTTCTCCATCCACTGGGAAGCACTGGGATTCCCAGTGGTTCCCAGCAGGCAGAAAAGTGGGGGCATGCAAGTCCAATGAAGGTAGTCAAGTTTACTTGGGACCATCTCTGTTTAACAAGTGCCAAATAACGTGCAAATCTCCAAAATTGTGAGCATCTTCATGTTTGTACATGTATTTGCCTGTGTCTGCATTTGTGCAGATGTGTCTGTGTCTGGGTTTGTGTTGGTATGTGTGTATGCCTCTGCATGTCTGCATCTGCATTTCCATTCTGCTGTGTGAGGGCACTGAATTTGCCTGCATTTTCTTTTGGGGAGAGGAGGGGGGTAAGGAAATCAAGTTCATGTTTCTCCAGTGACATTCCCAAATAGAAAGTGTGAACAGTTCTGCACTGGTATCAGACTTTCCTGGTATGTTAATTCATCTGAAACAGTCACAGGTGAAGCCTGGAATGAGGGTTTCATTTCTGCTTTCCTATAATGATTAATCCTATTGTGCTTCTGATTTATGCAGCTTGTGTATGTCTCATGTTAACAATCAAAGTAATAAAATCAGGGTTGATGTATCCCTGGTAATGCATCTTAATCATTATGTCTGCTGAGAAATGCAGTAAGGGATGCTGACCCATACACAAGTAAAATCATGCAAGCAATGTAGCATAACTAATACATTCTTGGCAACGGTTATCAAGAGTGTACAGACAAAGGCTGCATCCTGAGCTATCATTTCTCATAAACGTATGCAGATTCTTATCGGAATAAACCCATTCCATTCTAAGTCATGTCAGCATTTTTACTTTGGCTTGTGAGCATTATGGGACAAGTTTTGTGACCTCTGAAGAAATATTAAATAATAAATATTAAGTAAAGCTGCATCCGAATGTCCTTACCATGGATGAAGTGAAACTTTTCAAGGCCAAAAAGACTAGCAATACATTCCTGGCCTTGAATAAATTTAATATGGGTGGTATTATACTTGCACATTCTTGTGTTCTATGATTATAATATGTTCACCTATTCTCTGCTTTAATGGGCACATAGTTTTTCCAGCATAGTGAGCCCTGCATATACATTCTGCCCTATACACTGTGCCTGCTGTATTAAAGGTAATCAGCTGTCTTATTGAGAACTCTCTCCCTGTGGTCTTGCTTGTAAGGGTTTTAGCTTTTTCACATGTCTACAATACTTGCACCAGACACAGGGAAAACTACCAATAGCAGGGGATCCCAACCAGATATTGGATTATTTTCTCAAAATGTGCTGTAGTAAGTCACATCCTAACTCTCCTTCCACTGTGTAGTATACAGTATGTAGTAATGAAATTGACTCTCTGTTCTAACTCTGTGTCCCTATCATGCTCCATGGGTACCAATGTGGCCTTCAGTCTTGTAAACCATAAACTACTTCTCTCAAAGCTAACCTCTTTAGGTCTAGACAATCTGTTACTACTGTGGTTCTCAGATTACCTAACAGACAGGCCACAATTTGTTAAATGGAAAGGAGCCTCTCTGACAAATACCTCATCTACAAAGGTGTCCTGCAAACATCAATATTGGGCCCACTATTCTCACTCTATGCCAACGAGCTGCCAGACAATTGCAGTGAAGCTAAACTGTTGCTATATACTGATAACTCAGTTATTTACCACAACTCAGATGGTGTCAATAATCTGAATGCTATGCTTTCAAGAGACCGGAACACACTTGAGAACTGGCTACCTATTAACAAACCACTCCTCAACAGGAAAAAAATAAAAGCAATCCTCTTTGGACCAAAGAGCCTAGGCCCCCAAAGACATGATTTGCTCAAAAACCTTTTCTCAGAGGAATCCCAGATTTAGGTTGTCAACTCTAACAAGTACCTGGGAGTCCTCCTAGACCAAGATATCACCTTTAAGGACCACATTGAAAGTCTCACCAAGACCTTGCATCAAAAATAGTGCTCCTGTATAGGCTAAGCCCATATCTCTCTAATGAATAATGGCTAAATATTGCAATCTGTACTCTCCTGCCCACTCTATTCTATGGCGTCCCCATCCTGCTCACAGTCAGGAGCACACAGCACAATAAACTTAAATCTTATACCACATTATCGGATGCTTTGCCACAAGGGCTGACCTAAAAGATCATCATTGAAGAGTCCTCAAACTGGCCCTTCCTTGATGGTAGGTTGGAATACCCTGTTCTCTCCCTAACCTATACACTTAGGAGTAATAATGTGCTCCCTTCTTCACCATATGAGTCCCAGGCATCTGGAATGCCCTTCCCAACAGAGTACAAGAAAGCTTCTCCCTTAAGGTCTTCAAACAGGGCCTAAAGGTACACCTACTTGACCGCAGCTCCTGCAACTGCTACCAGTTACAAGACCATTTCAGATCGCACGAAGGAGGTCCCCCATTATATCTCCTCCAAGCAGTCAACTAGAAAAACCTGAGCAGGCTTGTTTGTTTAGGCAAGAGGACTATGAAGCACAGCAGAGCAGCTCTGTCTGCCCCAACCAAAGTGAGATCATATCTTGTTAACTATAAAGGACATCCCTTGTAGCACCTGTTAACTTAAAAGTCATTCAACTTGCCTTGAGTGATGCATCATGTTTTCAGTCTGTTTTTTTGTCTAATTTAAAGGCACATTGAGTGCTTGCCCTCCTCCCATTTCTGCCTCATGTATCACTCTATTTTTACATTCCAAGCATTAAATGACAACTGTATGCAGGATAAGAGGGCATGTGGCTCTGATTGCTGATTGGCTGAAATCCCTTAAGTGATTTATAATACAGTAGAAGCAACTTAATTGGGACACAATAAATCAGGATGTCCGCTTTATTGGGACATCCCACCAGCACCGATTAAGTGGTTATATTATCATATAGAGACGTCTGTTGTTTAAAGGGGTTGTCACTGCCACCTAATGGGGATGATTACAGCTAGACTTGCCTTCACACAGATGTGCTAATCCCTTTTTAGCACTCATTGAAACATCTATTAGGTGTGAATTGTGGCTATTAGCTGGAAGAGGGATGTTACTGGAGCTGTGAGCTACTAGCTGCTATTTGCTGCTGTTCTTAGGTCCCCTCCCCATTCATGGAGTGGCTAATCATGTATTAGGGTGATATGGCAGCAAAAGACAGGAGTGAGGAGAAAGAAGCAGGATTTACTGGCAGGAGGTAAAGTTAAATAAATTACACTAAAACTGCAGTTCCCTGTACCTTTCTCCACCGATGCTGCCCGATCTGTTGTGTACCTCTCCCAAGTAAATTATCAGTCCTTGCCCTGTACATCTCCCCACAGACACTGGCATGCTGCATGATGATGTTTGATCTGTTGTGTCCTGGAAGAAATGTAGAGCCTAAACTATGCCATACCTCTTCCAAGAAATTACAGTCCTCTCCCGTACATCTCCCTCCGACACTGACATACTGCCCGATGATGCTTAATTTGTTGTGTGTCCTGGAAAGTGTTTGCTGTGAGCTACTGTTCATGAGGAGAGAGAAGCAGGATTGTTTTCTTTAGTGTGTGCTTGCATGGAGCTTTCTGATGTGGTTAATCAGGTGGCTAAGTGGTCGAGAGGAGTGAGAAGCAGGATTTACCAGCAGGATCACGTGGACATCTCCTACCAACACAGGAAAGTGTAGATGTGAAAATGCAGTACTCTATTGAAAATTGGATGTGTGTGCCATTATGGGGGGATATCGGAAATTGGTTGTACTGTACAAACATACACTAATGATATACAGGATGGACACTTAATTGGGATGATAGGGCCATCACCAGGCCATCACAATTAAGCAGCTTCTACTGTATTAGTGGTATTTGTTATTTTCTTTTTAATTTATTTATGTCCAGTTGAGATGCAGTATCTCTATTTTTTTCAGTTCTCTTTATACTGCCTAGCCTTTGGGCTAGGACACCCTTCCACCTGCTGCCAGTGTCTCATTCTGTCTCTTTAGGTTCCCTTTTCTTGATCCACTGTGATACAGTACCATGAGCCACATGCAACAGATCACTTCACTGCCCCCTCGACTTGCTCCCTGATGCTGCATCTGACTTGAGCAACCTGGCAGGTTCCTCCTTACACTTTCCAGCCACCCACACAGGAGGCAAAGTCTGTGAGTGCATCCAGTGGTGAGGGAAAGGAGTCCAAAATGGATGTGGGGGGCAGGCAGGCAGGCCTTCATATGACTATCCATACTGATTTTCCTTTTCTTTCCCTCCCTAGGAAGTGGCCATAAATCACACAGAGGGCATATACCCATACAGTAGAGAGTCATGCTGACATCAGTCACATCCCCCTTCCCTTGCAGTAGCTGCTTCAGCCATGTTACAATACATCCTTCAGAAGGTGGCAGCCAAGTGGTGGATCCAGCATACCTCCCCCACTGAGGGAGAAGAGCTGCCACTGGATGTTCCAGCCTCCCTCTTCCAGCTGGCCCCTGATGACTAGAGTTCATCCTTGAACTTAGGACACTAATGTCACAAGCAGTAATACTACCATTGTGCCAACAGGCTGGAGCAACATTTCTTTTATAGTGGAGGCCTGCTGTCAACCCATTTTACCTCTGAGTGCAATGCTGCAGGAAGTCACATGACACACATGACCACATGAATAGGGAGTGGCTGTGATGGGATTTAAACCTGGGATCTCCTAATTCACTCTTCAGTGCATTCTCAAAACAACACTACCATCCAAGCATTTTTCCCATAACAAAAGTCGAACCTCTGCTGTTGAGGTGAAACCAGGAATTCAAACAAGTAGGTAGTCTGATTGTGCATGTAATGAAGAAGAGGTGATTCACTGAATTGTTTCATTGCCTAAGGCAAAATTCAAATGCTCAGACTGAGAGCTGTTCACAAATCTGGGTTCATCATTGTTTTTCATGATAATAAACAAGATGAATCATATGTTAAATATTACAGCAGTACATATAAATAGTGATTTGCAGAACCTCTCTGAAGAAAACTGAGCCACCATGAATGCACACTACTTGGTTTTCATGAGACCAGAACTGAATCTTGCCAGATCAGATCTCAGTGCATTTACTTTTATACCTCCCCCAGACTCCCAGCTTGAATGCCTGTCATGTGACTAGCTTAGGAGGCTGAAGAGAGGATAAAGGTGCCTCGGAGGAGTATATATATATATATATATATATATATATATAGCCATGTGACTCTGACCTTGATACATGGTGCGGAACATGGGAAAAATAATGGTGCTGAAGTTCAAAGGGCACAGGGTAAAGGTAGTGTTTGCAAACAAAGGGCACTTTGAATGCTTAGGGCAAAAGTGGGCAGCTGCATCACCCCATACCCATAGATCCTGGCACCTATGCCTTGTTGCCACTCCAGCTCAATAAGCAGTAGGGAAGGAGCTGAATTTTCTGGTTGCTGCCATTCACCTGTAGCAGCACCAGCAGGCCAAAGCAAGGAGAAGAAAGGAGGAGGAGCTGGGACAGACAGGATAGGAGGAGAAAAGGTTTAGTTTTTTTAACTTGAAAGAAAAAAATGAAAACTTTGCAAAATAGGAAAGAAAAGATAACAAAACACTGACTAGAGAGGAGACTGTTGTGTTGGGGAAGGAGGGCAGAGGCCAGAATGCTTACAGTCTGCAGATTTACAGAAGAACAGTAATGAGTTTGAGAAAAATAATGACTATGTAAGCAAATTAAGAACAGTAAGAAGAACAGAGAAAAGAGAAACTACGTTACAGAGGCTGTGTATCGTGGGGGCATTCACTTTCTAGCATGCAGAAAAGTGCAGAACAGAAGAAAATTCGAAGAAGACCATTTAAGAGTAAAAAAATCAAAGTGTGGAAAAAGCAAAAGGGAGATGGGGTGACTGCTCAGGCTAGAGGCTGTGCTGTCAGTGTTTACACAAGTGTACAGTGCAATTAGTAGTACTATCTTTTCTTTACAGTGCACAACAGCAGTGCACAATGCAGAAAATAAAATTAGAAAAGAAATTTTTTATAAACAAGAAAATATTTATAGAAAATAAGAAAAGGCTTTAAATATGAAAAGAAAATAGACTGTATCATAATACAGAAAAAGACCTAAAAAAGAAGAAAGTTTACATTTTATTTTACAACAGACACGTGTGTGTGTGTGTGCCTGTGTATGTGGGGGTGAATCCTGTTTTGGGAGGAGGGACAGCCCTTTGTACTCACTGGAGGAGAGGAGGGAGCAGGTGGACATGATAGAAACGTTCAAGTACCTCAAAGGCATAAACAAGGTGCAGAGGAGTGACATCTTCCAATGCAGAGGAAGTACAAGAATGAGGGGACATGACATGAAATTGGAGGAGGGGGGCACATTGAGAGGAAATGTGAGAAAATGTTTCTTCACAAAGAGAGTGATGGACTCATGGAATAGTCTGCCACAAGAGGTGGTGGGTGCAAGCTCAGTGGGGGGGGGGGTTAAACATGCCTGGGAGAGGCACAAGGGAACCTTGAGGAAGGAGGGAGTGATGAAAAACCATTGACTGGATAGGGTCAGAGGCCATATACAAGTATGGGGCTTACGGGCAGGTTAGATTAGGTGGGCCTAGTGGTCCTTATCTGAAGACAATTTTTATGTTTCTTTGGCAGTTACATTTTAGGCCCTGTCTGCAGCATCACTAGCCACTTCCCAAATATGCAGTCATTTTTGTTTTGTGTAGTCCAATAAAAAAATGAATTGCAAAAGTAGAGCCAGTAAAGGCTTACATCATATGTGAAGCCTCTTTGGGGAAGATATATTTCTTTGGCAGTTGCATAGTAGCCCTTATCTTTTGTATCATCAGCCATTTCCCACGGAAGTACAGGACCATTTTTGTTTTGTGTACTGTAGTAAACAAACAAAAAAAAAATACTGTGAAAGCAGATCTGGTAAAGGATTGTTTCAAGTGTGAAACCTTTTTGGGGATAGGGACAGCTCTTTGGCAGTTGCATAGTAGCCCCTGTCTTCAGCATCATCAGTCATTTCCCACTCAAGCACAGGACCATTTTTGTTTTGTGCAGTCCAATAAAAAACAACCTGTGAAAGCAGAGCCAGTAAAGGTTTGTGTCACATGTGAACCCATTTTGGAGGGAGGGGGCAGCCCTTTGACAGTTGCGTAGTAGCCTCCAGTCTACAGTGTCACCAGCCTTTTCCTATGCAACTACAAGGCCATTTTTGTTTTGTGTAGTCCAGTAAAAAAATACATTTTGAAAGCAGAGCAGGTTAAGGCTTGTATCACACATGAAGCCTTTTTGGGATGGGGAGGGACACACCTTTAGCAGTCAAACAGTAGCCCCAACTTGTACTCTTGCTTTGTTAGCCAGTTGTTACCTTGTCTTAACACATGCACTCATTACTGACACCTATTTCCCAAAGGTGACTGAGGAATAGGGATGGAAGAACCTCAAAAGGTTCTGAGGTTCTAAAAGATTCCGATAAGCAAACAAAGGTTCAGATCCTTATTCGAACCTTATCCAAACCTCTTATACCCTTTATTGTTTTATGGTAACAATATGTTAAAAATTATTTTAAACTGCTTTTAATCAGCATAACAGAATGAAAAAAAAACAATTAAATCACTGTTTAGTAGTAATAAACAACATGATTAGTGAAATGAGATGAGAAGGAGTGAACAATGTGTCTGTGGAAGAGCTTACTGGAAGTGCCAGTGCTATAATATGTACAACTGCCACCGACCTCTAATATGATGATAATGCTGATTTTGTCCAAAGGCAGGCAAGTCACAGAACTCTAACCAGCCCTCATAGCTTAGTAGTTAAAGGAGTAGTCCACCCAGAATTTGCAAATAACATATGTTATGCAAAGTGTTTTGATATGTATGTCAAGTTCTAGTTGTCCTTCCCTCTGTCTGCTATGAGGAGTTTTTCCTCAATTAGCCTGCTAGCTGTATGGTAGTTTTACGACCCCATGGATTTCCATCACAATAGATTTATTGGTTTTCTTTCTCCCACGATGCACCCTGTCTCATGTGACAGTGATGTAGCCAGGCCCTTAGATTTAGCATGTGCACTGCTTTAAAATCAGTTCACAACAGCAGAGCTTTGTAACTGTTCTTATCCAAGGAGCACAAATGGCAACAGTTACAGTTTAGCAGATACCTGAGAGCTAGCTAACTGGTATTTCTGTAAGAAAACAGCTGTCAAATAGCTCTAATTCATTATTTGTGTTTTCAGTGTGTGTCAGGTCTAGCTAGCAGTAGTAAGTGTTTTCATTTTAAAATGTTATTTTATCAAACGACATACAACAATAAAAAGCACAGAAACTGCCCCAGATCATCAGTGCTATGATCAGTAAAGACTGTAGCTGTTTTCTTACAGAATACCTACTCAGCTCTCAGGTCCGAGAGTACTGGACATTTGCCTGTGAGAACTGTGACGCCGCTCGTTAGCGGCTGGGTGTTTTATGAACTACAGAGGAAACAAACTTGCGCTCCCCTGTTCGTTGGGTGATGAAGCCCGAATTGCCCTCCTGACTTCAGGACCTGCACGGCATGAGAGGCTGTGCAGTGGGTCCTTGCTGCTTTCATCTGTCTGGAGGTGGGAGCTGGGACCTGTGAGTTGGAGGGGTGGGGATAGCGTCTCCTTGAAATTGCTGCACCACTCGCAAGGAGCTAGTCTGAGTGCTGAACATTTGCCTGTGAGAACTGCAATGCCGCTCGTTAGCGGCTAGGTGTTTTATGAACTACAGAGGAAACGAACTTGTACTCCTCTGTTCATTGGGTGTTGAAGCCTGAATTGTCCTCCTGATTGCAGGAGCTGCATGGCGTGAGAGGCTATGCAGCGGGTCCTTGCTGCTTTCATCTGTCTGGAGGTGTGTGTGTGGGGAGCTGGGACCTGTGACTTGGAGGGCAGGGATAGCATCTCCTTGAAATTGCTGCGCCGCTTGCAAGCAGCTAGTCCGAAAAGTGAACATTTGCCTTTGAGAACTGCAAATGCCACTTGTTAGCGGGTTAGGTGTTTTATGAACTACAGAGAAAACTAACTTGTGCTTCCCTGTTAGTTGGGTGTTGAAGCCTGAATTGCCCTCCTGACTTTAGGACCTGCACGGCATGAGAGGCTGTGCAGTGGGTCCTTGCTGCTTTCATCTGTCTGGAGGTATGTGTGGGGGCTGGGAGCTGGGACCTGTGAGTTGGAGGCGAGATAGCATCTCCTTGAGGTACTGCGCCGCTCGCAACTGCGAGCGTGTGAGTGGCGTGAGCGCCACTCGGTACTGAAATTCTTACAGTAAATGAAGAAGGAAAAAGGGCAGGCAATGTTAAAGACTAATAGTTTGAATTCTACTGTTTAAATCATTATTGAGGTAAGGAATGGCCTAGCTAGAGAGCACTATTGCGAAGCAGTTTTGTTTTGTTTTAATGTTAATTAATTGTATTAGTTTTGATATTTGAGTAGGCCAGGCAGACATTTTAGGTATTATTCAATTGTGTTTGTTTAAAGTTTGATAGTTAATTATTGTATTAGTTGCTTGGGATGTGTAGGGGTTATATTGGAGGATTTAAGGGGGCCAGGATTACCTATGGGAGCTCACTGCTACATGACTTGCATCCTTTTATCCCGCTCCCAGTGTCAGACATTACTGTCAGACACTGTTGGGAAGTGGGGATTGGAAGAGGTCATGCTGATCCTGGACAGTGGGGTGACATATGCATGGGTGATGGTAGGATAGAGGTTGTTAGGTCCAGAAGGCACCCTGGGTTATGACGGGCATCTGGGAGAGGCCAGACGTGTTTGGTGCCCATCCCCAGGGAGTCCACCAGACTGAGTGGCCAGGTAACCCGAGGGGCTGTACCACCCTCCAATCCCTGATGGCAGTGCTTTGCAATGCCAGATCGATTAAAATAAGATGGCAATTATTGCTGCCTTGATTTTTCGGTCGATCTGGCTTGCATCACAAGAGACTCTGGTGGGAGATGATCGGGCCCTGTTTTGAGGGCCGCAGTCCCCTCCTGGGTATACCTGTGCTGCACTGCCCCAGACTGGAAACGCAGGGGTGGTGGTGTAGCTATTTGTTTTAGATCCAACCTGACCTTCACTGTGCACCCAGTGAGAACTCCAGGTTCTTTTGAATGTGTGGCTATTCATGGAGGACTTGAGCAGGCTGCAGGATCTTCCTCATCTATTGCCCTTCTGAGCCAATGGGGAATTTCCTGCAGGAGATCACAGAATTTGTCGCCGATGAAACATTGGGATCCCCCAGATGTGTTTTTCTGGGGGATTTCAATGTTTGAGTCGACGACAGGAATCAAAGATGCAGTTATGATTTTTTGCAGATTATGTCCTCCTTAGGATTGATGCAAGCTGTTACTGCAGCAACTCATCAGGATGGCCACATGTTGGTCCTGGTGTTCTCACTGGGGCTTGAGATCAGTGATCTCAGGATTGATCGAGTACTCTGGTCCGATCATTGCACGGTGCAGTTCATGCTTGGGGCTCCTGCCATAAGCCCTTCCCCTGCTGAGATGATTAGCAGTCGCCCTTTACGGGATTTGACCCCTGAGGGTTTTTGGTGGCAGCTAAATTGTCTAGTGTGGGTGCTGAATGCATCAGAGGTGTTGATGTTGGGGTTGAAACCTATAGTAGGGTGTTATTTGACACCATCAACTCCCTCGCACCTGTCAGTGTATGACCCAGAACTTCATACCTGAGGTCCCTGTGGTTTGACAGGGATCTCAGGGAGATGAAGAAGATGGGTCAGTGATTAGAGCGCTGCTGGAGGAGGTCCTGCCTGGAGGCAGGACAAACTGGTCTTGCATATGCACTATAGTGCGTACCAGGAGGCAATCAACCATAAGAAGGCAGCGTTCCTGCCTAGGGAGATTGCTGCCAGGAAAAACCAACCAGCTTTACTCTACCGGACTGTGGACAGGCTTCTCCATCCTGCCTGTCTGCAGCCCTGGAGGGTTTTTTCTTATACAGATTGTGAGGAGTTTGCTCAGTTTTTTTAGGACATGGTGTCCTTGATCCGGCGGGTGGCTTCTTCAGCCAGCAATGTTATAGCTGACAGTGGTCACCTTATATGTTCTGAGTGCACTCCGCCTAGTTGGGGGGAGTTTAGACCAGTGGAGGTTAGTGAGGTTATCAAGGTGGCAGTCAACATGATGCATAGCGTTGACTCTGTTGGCCCAGTGTTTGCCTTGATTGTACGGTGTTCCCTATCTGAGGGGGTCTTCCTGGATGCCTTGAAGGAGGCTCTGGTGAGACCCCTCTTAAAGAAATCATCTTTGGACCCAGAGATCAAGGCGAATTACCATCCTATATCCAACCTTCCATTTTTGGGTAAGGTGGTGGAGAAGGTGGTAGTGCTTCAGTTGGAAGAGCACCTCGTGACTCATGAGTTGTATGAACCCTTCCAGTCTGCATTTTGGGCTGGACATAGCACAGAAACTGCACTTGTTCGGGTGCAGAATGATCTCCTCAGGGCAAGAGATCGGGAGGACAAGACAATTCTTGTTCTCCTTGATCTCTCTTCAGCATTTGACACTGTGGACCATTGTGTGTTGCTTGTCCACCTTAGGGAGCTATGTGGACTCACCGGTATTGTCATCAACTGGTTTGAGTCCTTTCTTACCAACAGGAGGCAATGGGTTATGATGGGGAATTCTTCATCTACACCCAGCCTCCTATTTTGTGGTGTCCCTCAAGGATTGGTACTAGCCCCAATGTTGTTCACAGTGTACATGCTGCCCCTGGGAGGGATCATTAGGAAGTATGGTCTGAGTTTTCATTGTTATGCTGATGATACTCAGCTATATCTGTCCTTTGCCCCAGGAACAACCAACACAGTGGATGTGCTTAATATCTGCCTGGCTAAGATTAACAACTGGATGGCCCCCAGCTGGTTGTGATTGAACCCTGACAAGATGGAGGTATTGGTAGTGGAGTCGAACAGAGTTAGTGATAGGATGGCCTCTGACTCAGAAACTGGACTTGTTCTTGGAGCTGTGTCATTGAAGGCCTCCTCTTGGGTGCGAAATCTTGGAGTGATTCTGGACAGGAACTTAACCATGGAGGCTCAAATATCCTCCACGGTTCGTACCTGTTTTTTCCATCTCAGAAATATTCTCAGGATTAAGCCCCTTGTTCCGCCTCTGGACTTCCCTACCTTGATACATGCCTTAGTTACATCTAGGCTTGACTACTGTAATGTGCTTTATCTCGGGGTCACAGGGGGATCTCTCTGCAGACTGCAGGTGGTGCAAAATGCAGCTACCCAGTTATTGACTGGGCAGCAAAACATTTTGCCATATTACACCGGTATTATGCAAATTGCACTGGCTTCCAGTCAGGTGGAGAATCCTCTTTAAGGTGGGTCTTCTCACCTATAGGGCACTACACGGGCAGGGCCCTGGTTATCTGTTGGACCTTCTGTTACCTGCCCTCCTACCCGCCTATTCAATCTTCTAGTGGTGGCTTCCTGACCATTCACAGAACGAGGCTTAAATCAGCTAGCGATAGAGCCTTTAGTGTTACGGCTCCCATTCTGTGGAATTCTTTGCCAGCTCAGGTCAGGGAAGCCCCCACTGTGGATATTTTCAAGGCCCATTTGAAGACACTCCTTTTTCCCTAAGCCTTTGATGTTTAGATTAGTATTTATAGCAGAGTTTAAGATTCTATTGGATTTATTTATTCTTATTTTGTTTGAAAAATTCTGTGTTGTTTTGTGTTTTGGTTTTTAAATGCTGTTCAAAAATTTGTGCGGCGCCCAGAGCCTCCGGGATTGGGAATCTTTTAAATAAATTTTGCCTTGCCTTGCTTATTTGCTAAACCATAAATGTAGGTACCATCATTCTACTAGAAGGAACTGGAAGTTAGTGCTAATTTTGCTCTGTGACATGAATTTCATTTATTTATGTTTTTGTTTGTTTTCTGTTACAAATATGAAGTGTCTTTTTAATAAAGTATAAAACTATGTATGTGTGAGTTATTCAGTTTGGAGAATATTTATTTTATTATTTGAAAAAGCGTGATACACTAAATGTGTAGTGCAGTGAACCATTGTAAAATGGAATCAAATGTGTAGCTGGAATAGTCACTGTCATCCTGCTGCTTTCATGCCATACCACGGGCAGGAGAAAAGCTGACTTCAAAGTATTTTGCAGTTTCTAGGCTGCAGCTTCATACCATACACTTCATTTGTAAAAAAAAAAAAATGAAAATCTTGTCACAGAGCAAAATCAGCACTAACTGTATATAATGTTGATACCTACATTTACAGTTTAGCAAATACTTGACATCTAACCAGTGGGGTTTCTGTAAGAAACAGCTAGAGTCTTTATTAATTATAGCATTGATGATCTGGGCAGTTTCTGTGCTTTTATGGTTGTGTATAGTTTGATAAAATTAAAAGTTTTAAAATTAAAACACTCCTGCTAATGAGACCTGGTGCACACAGAAAACAACAATAGTGGATTAGAGCTATTTAGTGTCTGTTGTCTTACATAAACCCCAGTTAGCTTGCTCTCAGGTATCTGCTAAACTGTAGCTGTTGCCATTTGTGCTCCCTGGATAAGAACAGTTACAAAGCTCTGCTGTTATGAACTGATTTTATACTGATTTTAAAGCAGTGCACATGCTAAATCTAAGGAACTGGCTACATCACTGTCACATGAGACAGGGTGCATCGTAGGAGAAAGAAAGCCAATATACCCATTTGTGATGGAGATCCTCAGGGATCGTAAAACTACCATACAGCTAGCAGGCTAATTTAGAAAAAAATACTAATAGCAGATAGAGGGAAGGACACACTGGGACTTAACATACATATCAAAACACTCTGCATAACATATGTTTTTTCAAATTCTGGGTGGACTACTCCTTTAAAGCACCAGTGTAAACTATGTAACTGACAGTTTCCCACCACATACTGTCTGGTATTGTTTTGTCAAAAGGTAGGTAACTCCCAGAATGCTATCTAATCATTCTTCTATTTCTAACATTTAAGAAAGTATTACTAATAATGTGTATCAGTTATTAAGAGTAGTGATTTCTATTTTTCAACAGGCACAGGCACCACTGTAAATGTCTCTTAGTCAAGCAATGAAGAAGAAGCCATGAACACAAAAACAGCACCAGGCCAGAGCAGAGGGCAACCAGTCAGAGAGAGCATCCTTCTACAAAAGGGACCACAGTTTTTGGTTGGAGGTTTAGATACTACTTAGATGAGCATTTAATCTAGCCAAGGTGGACAGAAAAACTGCAGGAGGCAACGATTGCCCCTCTGATGCTTATATGACAGGAGGGATGGCCTGGGGGGGTGAAAAGACCCCAAGGACAGACACTGGAAGACAGGGACTGGGACAAGATGAAAAAAAGGGGATACAACTCAAATAGGGGAGCAAAGTGAATTGAAGTGGACCAGGAATGGAGAAAGCAAAATGGAAAGAGGTGATTCAGAGGGGTCTTCAGGTATAAAAGACAAGAAAGGAAGGAAGAAAGTTGCAGGGCATCAGGCAGAGGGGTCAAAAGGTGTGGATGACCATGACTTCCAACACCAGCAGCCTTGGAAACAAAATCCCAGACTTAGAGGCTATCATGGCAGAGGCTAACCTGGATCTAGTGGTCATAATGGAATCATGGTATACCGAGCACCATGATAGGGACATGACCATACCGTATTACTCTCAATTCAGGAGAGACAGGGTGGGGAGGAGGGGTGGCATTATATGTGAAAGTAAGGAATAGAGATCATAGAGGCACAGTTGCACCAAAGTGAGGAGGGGTTGGTGGTGCTTTTGGTCATCCAAGAGACAGGCTCTAGGACTGCTATCCATACCTGGGTAGTGTACAGACCTCCAACAGAAGGGGTGGAGATAGACAAGGTATGGAGGTCATCATCAAGATGGCAAGTAAGTAGGAGGTGCTGCTAGTTTGATTTTTCAACCTGCCAGATGTGGAGTGAAACCTTCCAGCTGCAGCTTCAGCAAGGAGCAGGGCCATCGTTGACTCCCTACAAAGGCTTGTCTCATGCAGTTGGGTAAAGAGCCCACTAGGGATGGAGCAGTGTTGGACCTGGTGCTAACAGAGACTGTATTGCCAGACATCACAGTGGACACTACTCTGGGTGCCAATGATCACCAGACAATGTGATTCAACATAAGGAAAGAAACAAAAGTGAGCCACACAAGGATGAAGGAGAATGCCTGTGAAATTACCTTAAAGAAGGGATTGCCAGGAGGAAGAGTAGAGGCACAATAGGAAGGAATGAAGGAGAGTATAATTAGGGCAACAAACCTCTGAGTAAAAGAGGTAAGCAAAAGCATAAGGAAAAGGAGACCATTATGACTGTCCAAAGAAGTGCAAGGGTTGTGAAAGAAAAAAGGTAAGGTAAGGGTACTCACTCCAGTGAGGCATAACAGGCTTCAGACAGTATGGGAGGTTCCAGATAAGGTCATACATCAGGTGAATAATGTGGATTATGCAACCAAATTGCCAAATAGGAGGCTCAGTGAATGGGTTTTCCATGTAAAGATGATACAACCCTATTATGACCATGCTGACATTTCCCATGTGGTCTGCAGAAAAAGATGGAGATAAAGAGGTGTCTCTCTAGATCTGCTAAAGAAGAGTACAGGAAAAGCCTCCCGAGAGCAGTGTCAATATCTGGAGGGCTCACACTCAGACAAGCAGATCAAATTAAGGGAGTGCTTAAAGATGTTTCTCCACTTTTTACTCCCATCCTAGGGTGCAATGATCTCACAGTGAATGAAGTGAAATCCCCTGTGGAGAAGCCTTTAAAGTAAAGGTAATATTAGGTATCAGAAGCAGTAAAAGAGGAAAAAGATACTGGATGTGTTGGATCAACTGTAGGAGTGATCCAGCCATCCAACAGCCCCCTGGGCAGCCCAGTGGTGCTGATTCCCACCTCCTCCTGCTTTTCCACTTCTTTCACTTTCTTATCTGTCCCTGTAGTAGCAGCTCTTTTCTTTCTCCATTTCCCAACCCTCTGCTCTTTTTCTTGTTGCTTATTTTATTGGCTATCCCACTATGGTTGGACATTAGTGTATGCAGTAACAACCAAAACGTTATGCTGAATGATCCTGAGTTACATGTATATATTATGTAATAGTCACTGTTAATATGTCCTGTGGAATGCACTGGCACTTAAAGAATAAGAGTATGAAGAGTTTATACTAGCACCATTCTTGCACTTTTGAAAAGTGTGACGCCGTATGAACCATCGCAGCCATGTACAGGGTGGTCTGATCAAATTGCTATTGTTGCTAATAGTATCAAACCAGTTTTGATGCAAATAAACTTGGATTTTGATAAATACTACTTTTGTAAGACAGACTTCTTCATGAGAGAGTGAGTACCAAACTGTTTTGCTGCTGTACATTGTTGTTGTCATTTAGTGCATTGTGTCCTTGAAGCCACCTCCATTGTGTTTGCTTGACTGAATAATAAAAGTACAGCCTGGTACACTTTCTGGAGGCAAATGGTTGAAAGAACACTAAGCAAAACGAGCTGACCAGTGGGAGGTCTTTCCAAATGTAGCTGACTGAATTCTTCAATTGGGAGACAATGGATGTGACTAATAGTCAGGCAGCGGATGTCCTGTTTATGGACTTCAGTAAAGCCTTTGACTCTGTCCCACATGGATGGTTGGTCAAAACTAAGAAACTTATGGGGAGGGACAAAAAATGGATGGATGAGAAACTGGTTTAGTGAGAGGACCCAGAGGGTGATAAACAAGCTGGAGAATTCAGAGGTGTGGAACATCACAAGCAGACTGCCCCAGTTTTAGAACCTGTCCTTTTTAACATAATTATATGTGCACATAACAGAGGGGGTCCAGGGAAAGATATGCTACTTTGCAGATGATACCAAGATATGTGGAAGGGTTCACACACAAAGTAATGCCCATAGGAGTGAGTAAAAAAAACAGAGAACAGACTACAGGATGGGGGTGATTGTGGAGAGAACAATGGAAGAAAGGCACCTTGGGGTGTTAGTACTGGAGAGCTTGAAAGCATGGCACAGTATACAAGGGCTATGGGCAGGGCAAATAGGGATCTGGGATGCATAGAAGTGGGATCAGAAGCAGAAGGGGTAATACTGCCCTTGTACAGATTGCTATTTAGGCTGCTTTTGAAGTACTGTCAGCCATTTTGGAGCTCACACATGAAAGACAGAGAAACTGGAGGTGACAAAAATGAAGGTGACCAAAATGATATAAGTACAGCAAGGGGTGGTCATATGAAGAGAGTTTGGAAGGCCCCAATATGTACATGTTGGAAGATAGAAAAGAGGCAGGACATGATAGAAACATTGAAGTAAATCTGCATGGTAAGCAAAGTGGACAGCAGGGAGTTGTTTACACAGAGTGAGAAGCCTGGCACCAGGGGAACCTCCATGAAGCTGGTGGGAGAAGATTCAGACAATGTCATAAAGTATTACTTCAGGGCTCGAAATAAGGGGGTGCTGAGCGCCAATTTGTGCTTCTGATTTGATAATTAGTGCCTGCTGCTTTAAGAGGCAGCAGGTTAAGGGCACTTCCAAAAGCTCCTTGTGTGTCTGCAGTGTCAGGAGGGGCGTGGCTGAACTCCATATTAAGTAAATGGCACATGGTGCTGAAATCTTGAAATTGGATGTGGATGAGTCGGCAAGCAGAATAGAAAAGCGTGACATGTTGCTAGAAAGCTGAAATTCCAGGGCTGATACTGCATGCAGATGAGTCAGTGTGCACAAAATGGAAGGGCATGACATATGCAAAGCGATGTTGCTGGATAGCTGAAATTGGATACGGATGGGTCAGCCTGCTGAAAATGGAAGAGGTGAAATATGCAAAACGTGCTGGAGAACTGAAATTCCTTTGCAAAGCGAGAAAAAAAGGAATGATTAGAGCGAGTGCATGGGAAGAGAGGTAGAGACTGGGGGAGTATGTAAACAGACAGTGGAGCACAAGACGGGAGATAGAGAATGGGGGAAGTATTCAGACAGCGATGAGCAATTTGGATATGTCATGAGAGGAAGCCAGTTCACATACTGTATGAACTGTCTAAGCTAAGTAGCGTACATGAAGAGGGGGAAGCTAGAACTGGCTTCAATGGACCTGTACCATGCCAGACTCTTGTGCCCTTACCACAGTTTCAGCTTTGCTGGTATAGGTACAGTGTGCTGTGTGTACACTTTGTGTAATAGCCTGTGAATGTAATGTAATTTTACAGTCTGAGAAAAATCATAATGTGGCAGGTTACAGGTATTGTGTAAGTGTTTACCACTGCCAAACATCCTTGAACACTACAGCAGGGAAGGATATACTGAACTCCTACACACACACTCCTAACCCTATAAACAGCACAGACGCATTAGTACAGCAGAGGAAACAGATAAGCTGGTAGATACACCCTCCCCATGGCAGCCAGGTTATTGTGAAAAATGAAATTCTAATAAACAGGGCAACTGTGTCAGAGAGCTTAAAAAAAGTTCTATATTTTTCTTTTTTTATCCTGGAAGGCCCAGCCTGGATGCAACTTCTCATTTCTTGTGCTGTCCTGCTTCTTCCAATCCCTGCAGCTTGGTGGATGGGAGCACTGAGAAGTTAAATGGAGGTAGGTTTGAGGCAGTTTAGCACAGTGGTTTAAGGCTCTGAGCTGCAAATCTGGAGACCTGGATTTGAATCCCACAGCCCCCACTTGCATACTGTGTGATCCTGAGCAAGTCACTTCACTGTGCTCCCAGGTCACACCTGTAAACAAGCTTTCAGCTTAGTGTGTCTCTCTAGTTAAACAATTGGAAATAGCTTGCCCAAAGTCACACAGTCTGTATTTGGCTTCAGTGGGGTTTGAGCCTGTGGTCTCCCAATTCCCAGACCAGTGTTACTACTATAACCACAGACTTACCCCTAAGATACCCACCAGTCTTAACAGATCTCACTGCCTCGATACATACATTTTGCAAGGGAGGTGATTTTGCCATTACACAGACCACTGGTCAGACCCCACCTGGAGTACTGCATTCAGTTTTGGCATCCTTATCTAAAGAAGAACATTAGATTGCTAGATGGGGTGCAGCGCCAAACAACAAATATGATCCTGGGTCTGTGGGAGTTACCATATGAGGTTAGACTGAGTAAGTTGAACATGTATTCTCTGGAGGAGAGAAGGGACAGGGGAGATATGATTGAGACCTTTAAGTACCTGAGAGGAATAAATAGGACAGGCACAGAGGGACTGTTCAAGGAGAGAATGGAGAGAGACAGTCAGAGTCATGATATGAGATTGGAGAGTGGAAGGTTTAGGAGGGAAATCAGGAGGCATTTCTTCATAGAAAGAGTAGTAGCAGAATGGAACACACTACCAGCAGGGGAGGTGGCCTATAAAACAGTGGGATACTTCAAGAGGGGCTTGGATAGGGCAAAAAGGAGGGTCATGGGAGGGGGCAGCTGCAGAGTAGGGGTGCTAGCTACAAGATTTAGCAGACTCGACAGACCAAATGGCCTTTTTCTGCTGGCAGTTTCGTATGTATGTTCATATTTAAAAGTCAGCTCCTGGTTTTGCCAAAGTAGCTCCTGGTTTGCTAGAAAGTGTCAATACCCAGGAGCTATTCCAAGCTTCTGGCCGTTAAATCCTTATTTCGACCCCTGTACTTCATGAAAAGGGTAGTGGAAAAATTGAACATACTTCAGAGAATGGTGTATGCACTAAAACAGTTCAGGATTTAAAGGGACAGATACATGGGAAGGTAGGCATGACATAATTAGGAGAGAGAGGTGGAAATGACCACTGGGCACATTTTACACAAATAGATTTTCAGCAGGCCGGATGGGCTACAAGGCTCTGCAGGCAATATCTATGTTTCTATTCTCAATGATGACATGGAATGTAGGGTTTCCAGCAGGCTGCTTAAGTGCACTGAAGACACTAAGATGGCCAGGTTGTGGAACTCTTGAGGATGGGCATAAACTTCTGGAGGATCTGAATAAGCAATGTGATTGGTCCAACTCCTGGAGCCTCTGTTCAATACAGCTACAGGCAAGGTTCTGCACTTCAGGAGAGAAAACTGTTATAGAAAGCAGACACGGTGTGGGGCACCTCTTGCAGCAGTGGAGGAAGGAAAGGACCTCGGGGGTCATAAGAGGCTGAAGCAGAAAAAGCAGTGTTTTGTGGCTGCTGTTAAGAGGGCTGGCAGAATACTGGGGTACATCAAAAAGGGGTGACTAGCAGACTAGGGGAGGTAATCAGGGTCCTGTTCAGGCATCACCTGGAAAACATTGTGCAGTTCTGAGTGCCCCAATACAAAAAAAAAAAACACATGAGGCTGTCAAGAGTGTAAAATGAAGGATCACCCAAATTATCAAAAGCATGGATACAAAAGCTTTGAAGAGTCCAGAGGCCTTGAACATGTTCACCTTGGTGAAATGGAGGTTGACAAGGGGGTATGATCTCAGTCTGCCACATACTCAAGGGTATTAGCATGTTTGAACATACAGAGTTGTCTAATTCAGTGTCTTCCAACTGGATGCTGAGGACACACCCTGTAGCTCAGAGGTGGTAAGTTCAGGAGTAACATTAACAGGCACATTTTTTCTCTAAGGGTGCTGACCCTGTGGAATAGCCTACTAGTGGAGACAGTAGAGATGAAGAAAGTACAGGCCTTCAGGGTAAGCCTGGACAAATTTTAGCTTACCAAGGGAATCAGTGATTCCCTTGTTTAATACAGTGATTAGGGAATCCCTATGAATTAATACGTTTGCACTGAATGCTTTTTTATCACTGTTTCATCTCAATTTATTTTATTTATTTATTCATTCATTCATTTAAAAGTTTGTAGAACCAGGTAGGTACACTGGGACACATCACCTTTTTTACAGGCATGACCTGGGACATACAGACAAAAATATTACAAATATATGAACGAAAACAGAAAATACAATAAAATACTGCAGGATAATGTTCATTATAAATACAATTAACTGTACATTATGTACAGCTACAAAACAATTACAGTTAAAAGTGGCTATAAGATGGTATTTGTAAACAGCTTTGAATTGACTTACAATCTTTAATTTTTTCATTTCAGGACTTAAAGCAGCAGTACTAGATAACAAAAATCAGATCTCTTGCAACAGTTAGTTCCCTGTGCTCTGTTGAGCACTTACCTGGTAATCTTTATTGTTTTCACTGTGCTAGCACCCCGTAATTTGCTCTGTTTTTCTTTGTTTTGTTTACATTTCTTATACCCGCCATGTTGAACTGGAACCTCTGCTGCCAACCCACACGGGCATGACCTGTAGTACCACATACAGGGACAGCAGGAATGCACAACACGGGTCCCAGAAGTAAACAAAAGACATGATGCAATGAGGGGAGCTTAGCTGACAATTAGGCGGCAGTCATATTTACTGTGGCTCCACAAAAATATAAATAAATTTAAAATATCTAAAAAGCTAAAAATTGCTAGAAAAAAATATTTACAGATATGGAAACCAGAACTATGGCTGCATGCTTCCAGGCCAGGCAAAAAGCAGAATTTTGATAATCACTTCCTGATTATCCAGTATTGCTGCTTTATAGTATTCCAGTTTTTAGCTACCATATACACAAATAATTTCTGATCCTTTGAAGTTTTAAAGCAAGGTACATATAAAGCTGTATTTTCAGAATGTAGATATTTGAGGTTCTTTTCGGCATAAGAATACCAGATAAAGTGACTTCATTACCTCTTTTAGTGTCTTGTATACAATACATTTTGAGGAAAACACATCCCTGTATTCTAGTGGTAACCACTGTAGCCTCTTGTAAAGAGGCTAATGAGTTTTTAGATTTTCCCTTGGGCCAAATCTACAAATTGCTTTATACATACAGGCTCTTTTGCCTTTCACTTTCTCAGACACACGCCATCATATCACACTGCTATATTCAATAGCTGGTAAAATGCAAGCTTGTGAAAAACATTTGGACTGCTGCCAGTTAATAGATCTCTTAACACCTTCAAAGCACCTAGGGCAGGATTTTCAGCCTGGTGCAGGGCTTGTGACAAACCCTGCACCATGGAATCCTTGGATCTGGCAGTGCCCTAAACCCATTCACCGCCTCCTGATTTTACAATCTCGGTGCAGTTGCCACACTTTCCACTTTTGTGGCAGCTCTCGCCACATATCTGGTGCAAGCTCTGTAAAACAGGTCCTCAAGATTGCCACCAGCTAGACTACAAAAAGTCGGTCTATCTTGTGCCAATTGCTGCATGGGATAGAAAATTCAGATTGGTGGCCGGTGAATGCACAGCACACCCAGGGCTTGCAGCATTCACAGGCTTTTGAAAATCCAGCCCCTAATTTTTTGTGTAACTGATGGCAAGCCAACTCCTTATGTGTTGTGAAATTCAGATGTAAGTCTAGAGTCACTCCCAGCTAACTGAAGTTATTCACAGCTTCCAGTGACATTTCATCACTGCACTTTACAACAACATTACCTCTGTTTCTACAAGACACTTGTGCCGTGCAAAATAACATTGCTTTTGTTTTCTTATTATTCATCAACAACCTATTTAAGTGAACCATTTCTGTAGTTTTCCAAATTGGATATTCAAGTTTTCATTTAACAGATTCATGTTTTTATGTGCTATATATAACAGCATCATCGACATACAGTATTATTTTTGACATTCTATGGATTTGTAGCAGGTCGTTGATGAAAAAAGAAAACAACAGAGAATCAGTGATGGACCCCTGAGGTACACCATGAGTTCTTGTTTTTTTAAGTCAGACAAGGTTCCATTTGCTTTTACCATTTGTTTCCAATTTGTCAAGTAGCTAGAAACCCAATTTATAATGGAAGCACTCATTCCCAGCTTATTAAGCTTTAGTTTTAGGACAGAGTGATCCACTAGGTGAAATGCCTTGGTCAGGTCCATGAATACTGCCCCCATGAGCATGCACCATTCCATGTTCATTTGCAGGTCATTTGTGAACCTGACCAAGGCAGTCACCATGCTACAACCCTCTTGAAACCATGCTGCACATTTATTAACATTGTACCTTTCCGAATAGCCCATTAACTGAGTATGAAGTAGTCTTTGTTATGTTTTGCCCAACAATGATACGATTGAAACTGGCTTGTAATTGCCTACATCAGTTTTAGGGCCTCTTTTATGTACTGGCATAACATATGCTTGCTTCCAAAGATCAGGGACTTTCTGTGTGGTAATTTTCTGTATTGACAGCGACAATTCAGCTGTAGCACCCCTCAGGAACTTGCTTCTACCCTGTAATTTCCTGGCCATCTTGTTAAATGTTTTATAGACCTAATTTTTAGCAGTTTTTTTTTTAATAAAAATGTGGCCTATCCAATTGTGTTTCATTGACAGCATCCTCTGTATTTACAAAATTACCTGTGTAGCTTGTTAATTCATTAAAAAATAATTTAAATAATTAACTATATATACACACTTGTCATTTAAAGTTTGATTTGTTTCACTGAAAGTTTGAGTTGTTTCACTGAAGACTGTCAATATCTTCCTTTTTTGAGATTAAGTTAATTATTTCCCAGAAGCTTTTTTATTATTAAAATTATTTCTCTTCTATCTTTTATAAAAATCTACTTTTGATTTGTGTTTGCTCTGTACAGCTGTTTCTTGGTTCCCTAAATTTATCCCAATCTGCTTTTTTTATTTTGCCAAAGCCAAGTCAAAGCCAATTCTCTTTCTTAAGTTTTCTATCAAATCACTAGTAAGCCAGTCATGTTCCACCCTTTTTTCCTTTGAAGGTGCATGCTTGTCTAAGACTTTATTGAAAATTACTAGCAAATGATCAAGTAATTCTCATTGTTGTAGTTATTGATTACATTCCAGCTGATGTTTATCTAATTTGGTGTAATTTTTGTCTTAACTCCATCATTTATCAATCTGTCAAAAATTATTTTCCTCTGACTTGGTCTTTTGTTGCTCTATGCAGAAAATTGGTGTATGATTGCTTATTGGGTCTGGCATAGTTCCAATCTATCTCACATTTTTCTCATGATTGATTAATAGCCAGTCAATCAATGAATTACCACCAGATCAAGTTATTAAATCTTGTTGTTTCTTGATTAACTGTACTAAATTTGCCTTCTGAAAATATTTTAAATGTACTAGTGTCTGGCACCATCCAATTCAAATTGAAATCTCCTAGAATTACTATTCCCTCTTTTAAAATTATATAAATGCATGAACCAGATCTCCAAATCATATTAGATTAACTGTGTGTGTGTGGGTGTATATACAGCTTATCAGCAATTTTTTTTTTGTTTTACACAAAGTCACTTCTAAGAATAGCTTTTTGCAACCTGAAAGAGTTATTGTTACATTTAAGACCTCTATTTTTAGATTGTCTTTAACATAAATTATTAACCCCACCCCTCTTGTGTTTACAATCACTTCTGACACAATTATAGCCCTCTAAGTAAACCACTTTTCCTTCAGTTTTGTCATTTAACCATGATTAATTTACAATTAGAAAATCCAGAACATAAACATGTAAACAAGCTTCATGTTTGAGTTTCTTTGCTAGTAAACTACAGATGCTTAGGTGAACTAATTTCAGCCCACACTCTTTGAACCAGCTTTGATAATTAAAGCTACAATCATTCCTGTTTAAGACACCCTGACTAATAGGGAGTTGTTCCTCCCACGTGTAAGACCCTCTCCTATCTGTCAAAGCTACCTTTGCATTATGTCATCTGTAACACTTATACATATAACCATCAGTCATAAAAAATGCCAGCATTACCCATAATGACAAAGAGCGATGTACAGTACTTCACAAATTTACAGACAAACAATTTACTTGTCCCTGAATCCTCCAGGAATGATGGACACTACAACTTATTTACTTTTTGGTTGCTCGTTGACAATATTTATTTTGGCACAAAGAATATTTACATCAATCCATATTAATACTTCCATCTTCATACATAACAATTCACTTCAAAATTTTCTTGGTTCCAGCCTCTTCCTTCCTCTGGTTGTTCATCCATCTTGGCTTTTCAGGGTCCAGACACCGTGAATCCGGCCCTGTCCTCCACACCAGAACGAGGCCAGTTCCACCTACCCGGGCCTTCACCCTCCAGGCCCGGACACTTCGAAATCCAGCACCTGAACCTACCCCCCTCCCCACTTTTAACACCATGCCTGTGTTCTCTTGTCCCCAGCCCATATACCCTCTCCCCTTTTCCTTCTCCCCTGCTCCTCCTTTCCTTCCTCCCAATCATCTCCCACTTGTCATCAGGTCTTGTTGCCCATCTCTTCCCAGGGGTCTATGACACAGCCCCTTGGACCTGCAGCTGCCTACCCACAGCCAACCAAACTGGCCCTTGCCCTCAATCTACCCACCACTTATCTCTGTGCCAGCCTTGCCCCCCCCCATCGCCTTCCTTGATAAGGGTGGGTGGGAAAACTCCTAGCAAAAGAGGTTGTCCTACAGGTGTCCTGGCCTGACATACTGCCACAAGACCCCTAAGGCTCTGCCCCCAGCCAATCCCTGGGGCTCTGGCATCACCTCCTCATATTATCCTTCCCCTGGCTTGGTGATATCACTAGCCCCTCCCCTTCTACTTGCTCCTTACCTCCCTCCCCCCTCTCCCCACCCCTTTCCCTTCATGCTCCTTCCTGGCAGGGGTCATTAGACAATCTGGCTTGTCTTTTAATGGTAAGCCCAATTGTCACCCAAACCCCCTCCAGGAATGATGGATACTACAACTTATTTTGTTTTTTGGTTGCTCATTAGCAATATTTCTGAATCCGACTCCTGGACCTATCCCCTCCCCACTTTTAACACCATGCCTGGGTTCCTTGTCCCCAGCCTGTGTACACTACCCCTCCCCCCTTTCCCTCCCCCGCTCCTCCTTTCCATCTTCCACTGCCCCTCCTCCAGTTTGCTATGGACAGAGGGCTCCTCCTGCAGGCTAGTGTCACAAACCTTTTTGGCTATTTCCCCACTAGCTCCCAATAGGTTTCAGGAATAGGCACATGCCAAACTCCGACAAGTGCACCCATCAGACCTGTACACCCCAGCTTGATCAAAGGAAATATCCCTGTTCTGGAGGTGTACGCCCCCATTTTGATTACCACCCTTGCTACCCTCCTATTCAGACTCTGACCTTCTCAATCAGCCTTACATCTCTGACTCCTCCAAATCCACTGGGAGGTGATGTCGGACCCTTAGTCACCATCCTTTAATCTGTTCTAAATTCCAGGATGTTCCACCCAGTTCCCCCATTGCAGGCCCCCCAAGTCGTTGCCCCAGGTGTATGATAATGCAGTCCAGCATGCCCCACTGGACCCTTAACTCAATCCAATAATGGCAAAAGCTGTGCCCATCTCATGCCCCTAATGCCTTTCCACAGCAACCTGTGTGCTCAGTGTTGTAACGTAATTCTTCTCCTCTGGAAGTGGTGACAATAAACCTTTCCACCCAATAGATGAAGGAGTGCCCCACTATCCAGACTTTCCTTTTGGAATCTGCCATGGAAACAAGATAAAACAGTGTGAGTCACTGTTATATACACCTGACATATCTCTTGCAGCAGCTGGACTTCCAGCGCCCAACCTTCTTCACCTCTTCCACTGTAGCCCTTTTTTCTGCTGACTCTGTGGCTGCCCCAATTCGAAAGGAATGTGGGGCACATTCACCTGGATCCTCTCCCAGAAAAGCCAGGGTCCTATTGAGTACTGCTCCCACCTAAATACTCATGACCGGGGAGCCGTCCCCATGCCAGAAAAAGGCCCCCCCAGCTGCTCATGTATGCTTCCAGTGCCCCCACTGTGCAGCTGGTGGACTGTGGTTGTCTCACTAATGAAACCTTGGCCCCCCTCCCCTTTTGGTCAGTTTTGGACCTGGCCAGGTTAATGACCACTCTGTCCCACCCTCACCAGATGTCTTTGTGTTGCAATGCTTGCACAGCAGCTATTTTTCATGGGGTCACCACTTCCCTCACACGGAAGGAGCCAAGGTACACACCTGTTGTGTTGTCCCCAGCACTTTTTCCAGCAACTGCCCTCTTATGGGGTGCCTCCCATCTGCCCCAGCAGCCTATCTCCTCTGCCATCCTACCACCATCCATTTGACTGCCCTGCTGGTCGCTGCATTGGTCCAACCCCAGTCCTGGCATACCCAACTGATGTCAGCCAGTTGCACCACCACTGTGGTGTGGGCCAACCCTTCCTCCCACTTCTCTACAATAATTCTCCTTACTTGCTCATCCCAGACCTGTTCGTCCCTGCCCCATCTGTGCTTCCTTCTGAATTCCTGAAACCTCACCCACTCTGCCTCATAGGCCCTCAGCATGTTGGCTGACCAGGAACCCTGGTACAGCACCCTGGCTGTGTCCCTCCAGCCTCCCATAACCTGTCTGGGATCCTGGTCCTGTGCATTGCTGCCTGCGGCCTCAGCTCCCGAAACCTTCCAAGCTGTAAATGGGAAAGACTGCCAGCCACCTCGTTCTTCTACCCTTCAATATGTTGTGCTTTAAAAGACAAGTTCAACTGCAACCCCAACAAAACCATGCACCTGAGCAGCCTGCCTACCGTCACTGCCCTCCGCTTGCCTATTAATAACCTCCACCACCCCTTTGTTGTTGCACCAAAATAGGATGTGCTTCCCCCTCATGCTAGCGTCCCACACTTCCATGGCCACCCATATCGGAAATATCTCCACAAATGTGATGTCCTTCAATATCTCCCACTCCTTCCACTGCACTGGCCATGCTTCTGACATCTATTTCCTTTGGAAGTATGCCCCCATCCCCAGGGCACCGAGGCATCCATGAATAACTCCAAGTCCATATTCTGTTCTCACTCATCCTGCCAGAATGTCACCTTGTTATAACTGTTAAGGAACTCCCCCCATACTTGGAAGTCCTCCTGAACCCCTTTGGACACATCTACCCAGTGGTGCGGCAGCTTAGCCTTCCCCATGGCCCTTCCCAGCCTCCTCATGAATGCCGTGCCTGGGATGATGGCCTTCCAAGTGAAATTAAGGTGCACCAGCAGTTGCTGCATCTGTACCAGTGGCACCCTCCTACTCCTCCCCATCACCTGGGCCAGAAGGCCCTTAAGATGTGTAACTTTTTCCCCAGACAGCCTGAAACAACCCCCCCTCCATGTCCACCTCTATGCCCAAGAATTCTAATCTCTACGTGGGTCCCTCAGTCTTGCCCTGTGCCAGCGGTATCCCTATCCTCTGGCACAACCCTTTAAAATCCCCATAACATCCTCTGCGTTTCCTCTCTTGACTCCCCGATGAGGAGGAAATCATCCAGGTAATGAACTATCCTTTAGTGCCCATACCTGATCCCGAATATCCACTGCACCCAGGTGCTGAAGGCTTCAAAGGTGAAACAAGCCCCTGAGCACTCCATTGGCATGGCTTTGTCAAAATATATGCTCCCCTGGAATTGGAAACCTAACAGGTCCCAATCCTCTGGCCTGATGGGCAAGAGTCAGAATGCCGACTTGATGTCCATCTTCACTAACCACGCCCATTCGATTGTCCTGATGAGTGTTATATCCTGCTCTAGCGAGGCATACGACACTGTCCTAAGGTGGTCTGGTATGCCCTCATTCACTGACAAGCCCTCTGGGTAGGATAAGTGGTGGATCAGGTGAAATTCCCCTTCCGCCTTCTTGGGTACAATGCTCAAAGGGGAAACTTAAAGCTGCGCACACAGGAGGGCCCCCAAGTGGCCCCTCTACCTGGCCCACCTTGCTCTCCTTGTCAGTCTTAGCCCCTACTATCCCCTCTTTCCCCTTCACCAACCCCAGATTCTTCGCCCACATCTTTGCCCATCTCCCTTGAAAACCCAGTGGGAAACCCACTCAGAAACCTTCCCAGAGTAGCTCTGCAGCTCCCTTGTTCAGGTAGTCTGCAGTCCACTCCTCTACCACTGTTGGGGAAATGAGTGTACGCGCCAGCACATACCTCCACCGCCCTCCCCTTGGCTCTTCACTGACGCCAGCTGTTGGAGGTGTAGTGTTGTCCCAAGGCTGCCCCCTCACCCCCTGCCTCCCTTCCCCACCCGAGTGCCCTGAAAGGACTGCTCATAGAACTGTCCCCTGTTCATTCCCCCTCTTTTGCCACCTTGTCAGCAGTTGGAGATCGGGTGAGACCCTCCACATTTTGAACAGGCATGCCTGAACTTACATCTGTTCCAGGTGTAGGTTGCCTTGTTAAAACCCCAGCAGGTCTTGGACCCTGGGGCTGGAGGATTCTTTCTCTTGTGCTCACCCCCACTCCCGCTCCCCTCCCTGAGAGGATCCTCACTCACAGCTCTGAGTGGGTACAATCCCATCTCAGATCACCTTTTGCCATCATTCTCTTCTGAAAAGCCTCATCATATTTGAGCCACTCGTAACCTACTTTCACCTTGTACGCATCTCTGATGATGGACATGTATGTCAGCAAGTGGATGGCTAGCTCTGGCTGCTTCTCTAGGACCAACACACTGTAGATGAGGAACCCCCTTGCCAATTCTCGATGGTCTTCCCCTTGTATTTTGCCTCCTCGGCCTTGTGTCCTACCACCGCCAAAGCCACTGCCATCTCTGACCTCCCCACTGACTCCTTCTGCTTGTATTAGTCCAAAGATGTTGACATATTACCCTTTCCAAATTTTGTCTTTGATCGAGGCCGGGAAGTGGTCCCCAACTGAGCAGCCTTCGTATAGTTTCTTGCCCATCAGTTTGGCCCCCCTTTAGTTCCTGCCCCAGCCCCTTTACCTTTTAAGGCCTGCATGGCCCTCTCAATCCCTGTGTCCCCCATGCCACTCAGTCCCTCCAACTACTCTTGCAAACTGTTCTCATCAGTGAGATCCACGTCATTCTTACCCCCATCTGGGCTCTCCTCGTCCGGTTCCAGTGTGAGCACCGGTGCATGGATGGGTGCAGGGTGTAGCACTTCCTGTCTGGGTCTCTTACCCCCTCTTCCCCTTCCCGGGCATTCCTCTCACACCTTACACTTCTTCTGCGCCTCCTCCTCCATCTCTCTCTGCTTCGTCGCTGCCACCAGCTCCGACATCTGCCACATCAATTTTGCCACCTCCTGCATTATCCTTTTGCTGGACATCGGGGTTCACTTAGGTGCTATTGTTGTGATTCCATCACTGCATGTACATGGGCAAGTAGAAAAAGTTACTCACCTTAGTAATTGTGTTTCTTCTAATGGAGTCTTGCTGTATTCTGACATTATGCAGTTAGCCCCAGCACTTGAACTGATCCGGAGAGGAAAGAGTTAACTCTATGCTATGCTCGAGCTCAGTTCAAACCTCTGTCTGCTGCACTTTGAAGTGTAACCATCAGATTCTTATGAGCTAAAACTAACTAACTACACCTACAGGGTGAAAATTGTAAAATTACTAGCCAAAAAGGCAACCAAATATTTTGGATCCCCAAAAGACTGAAGTCGAGAAATCCAAAACAAAAATTAGGTAGTGAACAAACATAACTAACAAAACAACATAACATCAACCCACTCTACCTCTCTATAAAGGGGAGAGTTCCAAGTGCACCCCTGAGGTGCAACACTGCGCCTGCCAGCCCACTTCCCAAAAAACAGTTTCTGAGAGGGGAGGCAGGGACTCCATTAGAAGAAACACAGTTACTAAGGTGAGTAATTTTTTCTTCATACAACATGGAGTCTTGCTGTATTCTGACATTATGCAGACTACCAAGCAGTACCTCCATGGAGAAGGGTACCAAACCTATTTGGGGAATAGACTGTGCCGTACTGCTGTACCAAACCTAGCATCACTCCTAGCCTAGATATCCAGAGAGTAATGCCTGGTGAATATATGGACTGTTTTCCAGGTGGCTGCTTTGTATATCTCTAGTAAGGTTATATCTCTGGCAGCAGCCAGAGAAGCAGCTGTACCTCTAGTCAAATGAGCCCTCAGGCCCAAGGGGGGTACTTTGCCTAGCTTTTCATAGCAGAATTGTATACAAGAGACAATCCACCTGGCAATAGTTCTCTTAGTAGCAGGTTTACCCTTTCCCACTTCACCATAAGTGAGAAACAACTGGAGAGAGTCAAACTTAAGTGCCTTAGTACACTCAATGAAGTAGCTAAGAGCCCTCTTAACATCCAAACTGTGTAATCTTCTCTCCCCTGAAGAAGAATGATCAGTGAAGAACATAGGAAGAGACATGGACTGGTTCAGATGAAAATCTGAAACCACTTTGGGTATGAACCTCCTATTGGTTCTAAGGACCACCTTATCTCTATGGAATGAGATAAAATCAAGCTTCACTGACAGAGCTTGTAATTCACTGATACACCCGACAGAGGTAATAGCTACCAGGAACACAGTTTTTCAAGTCAAGTACTTAAGTTCTGCTGAAGTCAAAGGCTCAAAAGGTGGTTGCATAAGCTGAGCAATGCAAACATTAAGATCCCAAGCAGCAGTAGGATCTTTAAAGGGAGGATTGGTTTGGACCAATCCTTTAAAGAACTTACAGAAAACAGGATGAGATGCCAGTGAGGAAGCCTTCCCCACTGACAGAAATGCAGGAACAGCTGACAAGTGTGCTTTCAGGGTAGCTGGTCTGAGGCCTATGCCATTAAGATGAACCATATAATCCATAACTGTAGACAAGTAAGTAGTATCCGGGGGGGTATGTGCTTATTGGAACACCAAATGCTTTTCCATTTGGAGTTCTAAGTTTTTCTGGTGGCAGGTTTTCAAGAGACTTTGAGAATATACAGAACCCCCTGAGATAGATGCAGGCTTGCAAATTCTAGCTCTTCAAGAGCCATGGCCTTGAGGTTGAGGGACTGAAGGTTGGGATACTATATCCTCCCTTGAGAGGAGGTTAACAGATTGTAATTCTTGGGAAGAGAAAGGGGAAGATGGACTGCTAAGGACAGCAATAGAGGATACCAAGGCTGCCTGGCCCAGTCTGGAGCAATCAGGATCACTTTGTACGACTGTGATCTTATCTTGACCAGAACTTTGAATAACAGAGGAAAGGGGAGAAAGGCATACAGAAATTTCCCCTCCCAATCCAGAAGTAGAGCACCCAGGGAGACTAAGCCCAAGACTGGGGGTCTGCAACAGAAAAGAGGAAGTTGGTGATTGTCTGGGGCTGAAAAGAGATCTTTCTCTGGAGTGCCCCACCTTGAAAAAATCACTTTTAAAACTAGGGGATCCAGGGACCATTCGTGGTGACCTTGAGAAATCCTGCTCAGGGCATCTGCTAGCACATTGTCCTTCCCTGGAAAGTGGATTGCTACCAGAGATGTCTGTAGAGAATAAACCAGGGACCATAATTGCATGGCTTCCATGCACAAGGCTGTAGACTGAGTGCCTCCCCTGCTTGTTGATGTACCACATGGTGGTGGTGTTGTCTGTCTTGACCTGAACCACCTTGTTCTGTTCTGAGTCCAAGAAGGCTTGTAGAGCCAGGTACACTGTCCTGAGCTCTAGAATATTGATATGGAGTAGAGACTCCTGAGGGGGACCATACTCCCTGTGCTGTGAGGTCCCCCAAGTGAGCTCCCCACCCCAAGAGAGAAGCATCTGTGGTTAGTACCACAGAATGAGACTGGGCGATGGATGGGACTCCTTGTCTGAGGTTGTCCTGATCCAACCACCATTGGAGAACCTGGATCAGAGTCCGAGTCACTGGAATTAGTTTGGTCAGAGGGTCTTTTCTCTGAGACCAATAGGCCCTCAAGTGGAACTGGATGTCCCTCATCTAAAATCTGGACCCTTGTACCACTGCAGTGGAAGCTGCCATGTGGCCCAGGAGTTGAAGATAATGCCTTGCTGGTCAAGACACCAGAAGGTGAAAGGAAGAAACCAGGTCTATAAGGGCCTTTGCCCTTGCCAGAGGAAGAAAGGCCGTTGCTTTGACAGTGTCCAACTCCACCTCTATGAAGGTAAAGAGTTGCACTGGTTCAAGAATTGACTTTGGAAGATTGAGGAGGAATCCTAGAGAAGTGAGCAATTGCTGGATCACTTGTAGGTTTGACTTGACTTGGTCTGGAGACTGTCCCACAATGAGCCAGTCATCCAGGTATGGGAATATGGAAATGTTTTGTCTTCTTAAAAAGGCCACTACAACTGCTGGGCATTTTGTGAACACCCTTGGTGCTGATGTTAAGCCAAAGGGCATTGCTCTGAACTGACAATGGCCTGAAGGCAGTTCAAATCTGAGGTACTTTCTGTGGGAGCACCTAATGAGAATGTGAAAATAGGCATCCTTGAGGTCCAGGGAGGGTAGCCAATCCACTGGCCTTAGAGAGGGAAGAATTGTTACCAGAGTCACCATTTTGAATTTGGGCTTCAGTAGGTGCTTGTTTAGGTATCTTAGATCTAGGATGGGTCGCCACTCCCTTGTCTTTTTCGGGGTAAAGAGGTATCTGGAATATAGACCTTTGCCCCTGTGTATAGTAGGAACTCTCTCTACAGCCTTGAGGGCCAGCAGAGAGGAAACCTCTGCCTCTAGGGCAATGGTTTCTGAGATGTTTGCAGGTGGAAAAGATCTGATCCTCAGCTTTGGGAATTTTTTGAAGCTGAGGGCCAGTCCCTGATTTACTACCTCCAGGACCCACTTGTCTGAGGTAACAGATTTCCAGGCCTGGAAGTAGTAAGTCAGCCTGCCTCCTACTGGAAAGGGGGAGTCAACCCGGGCTGACACATCAGGATGTCTGCTTGGCAGAAGCCTTAGACTGAAAGGAGGATGCAGCTCTGCTCATCCCCCTTCTACCTCTCCCTATGAAGAACCCCCTCTGAGGAAAAGGAGAGGAGGACTGTGCCTGGCAGAAAGGCCTGTGAAAAGGCCCGCCCCTGCCCCTAGATTGCTGCTTTTGAGGAGTTGCCTTCCTTTCCTTGGCCTGTGCACTCCTATAGGTGGTCCTGTACGCATCCATTTTCTTCATATAATTCTCTGTCTGCTCCCCAAACAGAGAATTATCCACTACAGGGAAATCCATGACCTTAGCCTGGGTATCCTGTGAGAGACTAGTACATCTGAGCCAAGCCAATCTCCGAAAAGACACAGATGTACCCATGACTCGTGATAAAACATCATTAGAGTCCACAGCAGCATGAAATTGAATTTTGGATGCCTCAATCCCATCAGCAGCCACCTCCTCCAGCTCCTTGGCCAGTTGGGGGGAAGCCTGTTTAGCCAGTTCCAGAACAGTATCCCACCTGGACTTCTGGTATTTGGCTGTGTAGGCCATATAGTCAGCCTGCTTGAGTCCCAAGGAGGATGCCATGTACTGTTTTTTAGCCATGGCATCCAGCTTCCTAGAGTCTTTTACTGGGGGGGGGGAGTGTGAAGCCAAGGGTATGTTAGCCTTATCACAGGCTGCAGCCTGCACAACCCCAACATGCAGCATTGCTGGTACAAAAACTCTGTACCTGAGCCCGACAGCATGTACCTCTTGTCCATTCGTCTGTCCACAGGAGGTAGAAAATTTGGAGTTTTAAACAGTCTTTGTGTCTGTTTCCCCAGTGATTTATGGAGGAGAATAGACAGTCTTTTTGGCTCTGGGATGTTCATCATCTCCACAAAGTCAGGCTCCTCTTGTTCCTCAGCAACTTCAACCAGAGGGAGCTGTAGGGTTTCTGCCACCTTTTTATGAAACAAAAAGTGTAAAGAGGTCTCAGAAAGCCTGGGGGGACATGGAAAGCCTGTCTGGGGAGATGTCTGGTTTTATGGGCTCATCCAGACCTTCAATACCATCATCATCGTCATCGTCGTAGTCTTCATCCTCCTCCAAATCCAGTTCATAATACTCTTCTGGGGAATAATCCGGAACCGGAGGAACCAACTGAACCGAGTGCCTACCGAAAGGCACCTTATCAGTCGGAACTAGACGGAGTGATTCAACAATACTAATAGCCCTGGCAATTTCTTTGGCGGTTGGACGATGCAGTTCTGGATCCAAACCAGCTGATTTCTCCTTTCTCTTTTTCTTAGCCAGAACCGACCCCTCAGGATCAGCTCTCCTTTTGCCCAAGGGAGTCTCGCCCAGGTCAGTGGGCACTCCCTGAGGTTCGGTTGGAACCAAACCGGGCTGGCCGTCCGGGTCAGCAGACTTCTCGGCTTCCTTTTCCCTAAGCCTGCTCAATCTTTTATATAGGGTGGCCTTAGGAACATTTTTACAAATGTGGCAGTCTGACTCAAGGTGTTCAAAACTTAAAGTGGGAAGGGGACTCAGAAAGCCTAGGAGGGGAAACACCAGAAGGTCTGTCTGGGGAGATGTCCGGTTCTATGGGCTCATCCAGACCTTCCACACCATCATCATCATCATCTTCATCTCCCTCCAAATCCAGTTCATAATAGTCTTCAGGACAATAATCCTGAACTGGAGGAACCGACCGAACCGAACGCCTGCCGGAAGGCGTCGGATGAGCCGGAACCGAACGGAGCGATTCAACTATGCTAATCGCCCTGGCAGTTTCTTCAGCAGTTGGATGATGTAGTTCTGGATCTGAACTGGCTGATTTTTCTTTCTTTTTTCTTTTTGCTGGAACCAACCCCTCAGGATCGGCTCTCCGTTTGCACGAGGGAATCTCGCCCAGGTCAGTGGGCACTTCCTCAGGTTCGGTTGGAATCGAATCGGGCTGGCCGTCCGGGTCAGCAGACTTCTCAGCCTCCTTTTCCTTAAGCCTGCCCAATAGTTTATCTAGGTTGGCCTTAGGAAAGTTTTACAAGTTTGGCAGTCTGACTCAAGGTGTTCAAAACCCAGACAGTAAACACAGGTGGTGTGGGAATCAGCCTTCACAAAGGCCTCCACACACTCCTGCAGTGTTGAAACCCAGTGGGCCCAGTTTTTCTTTTGGGTTTCTCAGACGTAGCCATCCTAAACACTTACCCTTTACACGGCAAAAGCCAGACAAGACCCCTTTATCGGTTCCTAACCATGTTACGGGTATGGGAAAAAATGTCTGAAATACATTTTATTTAAGAACTGATAAGGACCGGTACCTCACACTAAGAAAAAAATTAAAATAAAGTAAACCAAACAATCGGTTCAGGCGAACCGATTGAAACACTTTACAATTTCCACACACACACAGTATGTAGTCTTAGTCCACTACCTAAGCACTTACTGTACCTCAGACAGGGATCTGAACCAATAATTAAAGAAAGAAAAATAAGAAATAGCGGTTTAAAACCGACATTTTTACTGTACTGAACCGAAAGCGAAGGAGAGATCTCCAGAGCAACTGTTCAGTTAGACGGAGTAAAGAATCTGATGGTTACACTTCAAAGTGCAGCAGACAGAGGTTTGAACCGAGCTCGAGCTCAACATTCTATGCTCTATACAATTAACTCTTTCCTCTCCAGAGCAGTTCAAGTGCTGGGGCTAACTGCATAATGTCAGAATACAGCAAGACTTCATGTTGTTTGAAATAAATGCTCAGACCTGTGTACACACACCCCCATACCACCGAGGTTGCAGGGACCTCCGTACTCCGACCTCCGTTTTCTTCTCCCTCTTTTCGTGGACCCCCCATGGCCCAATGACCTTGTGGTCCCGCTTGCCAAGGACGCAGCCCCTTTGAAGGCCCCTTGCTTCTGCAACTCTGTTCACCCCCCTCCCCCACATAGTGGTGCCAGGAAACACTCCACTGTTGCCCTCCCACTGGGGGGAGGGGATCCCTCGCACCTGCCCCAACAGCTTCCTGTAACAGGAGCAGCCCAACATTATGTTTGCACTCTATACTTGGGCAGATGAACCTCCAACCCTGGATGAGAATCAAACTTAGGACCACGTGTCCTGAGAGTCACAGTTCTAACCATTCAGGTAGAGGGAATTTCTCTCCTCTTATCTTTCCGTCCTCTTTTGTGTTGCTTTTGGTCTTGCAGCCTTGGCTGCTTCGGTCCCCATTCCCTAGCCAACTCGGCCTGCCAGCACTTGGCACAGTGCCACCCCCCAATATTCTGAACATTCAGGAAAAGCCTCCTGTGTGTGGGCCAGCCTTGCACCAAAGCTAGGCCCTCATTAGGTTCTGGGCCTATCCGGCACCCCCTGCGTGCTGTCCTCTGCCCCCACACAGCCTCTGGCCTTGCAATACCAAAACGACACCCCGCAACACTGCACCCCGTGATAGCTGGAGGCACCAGTATTGCTGTGCAAAAGCATTGGGGTTTTATCCCCTAAGTTCCAGCCATAGGGTAAGAACCCACAATTTCTAATAACATTTTTTTTCCCCATTTTGGTCTCATAGGCAAGTGTACCATCTGCTGTCCCACTCACACTAAGCCTCCCTTTTTTTTTTTTGTGGTCCAAGCCACGTGCTGCCCTGGTCTGAAATGCTGCCTGCTGCTCCCCCGAACCTCAGTGGCCACGCTCCTGGCCCGCTGGTCTGCTCCTGTAGACTCGAGCGCTCAACCCGCGTGGCAGGCCTTGCCCCCCCCTCTCTGCGGTCACCTTCCCTTTCAAATCTTGTTCAGCCCCTTAGCCAACCTTCCTCTCCCCCACAGCATGGTTACCAGGGCCCAAACAAACAATGCAGCACAAGCAGCGCTTTCTGGTGCACATCCTGGCCTTACCTGATAAAGGCCCAACCCTGGACAAGGAGCGAGCTGCATTCCCCATTTTAACCTTTTTTTGTAAAAAAAAAAAAAAAAAATCGATTGTGTGCGAAATACCCTCCCTTATCCCCCAGCCCAACTGCATTGTGCAAAGAAAGCAGCCATCACCAACTAGGCCGCACCAGACCACGTGGCAGTAAGGGCCTAGCTGCTACAAGCCAGACCTAGAAGGGCCTCCCCCTACGCCATGTGGTTCTCCGCCTTCACCACCGAAACCACCACAAAATCACCGCTGGGCCACTATCCCGACTCCAGCATGCTTGGGGACCACAAATCCTCGCTTTTTCCCCAAGGTGCACAGCAATGGTCGACAACAAAAAAGGCCCCCAGGCGTTATACCGCGAACCCCACACTGGCAAAACAGTGCTGGATATTCCTGCAGCAGCCTTCCATCTGGATCTCCCTGCACAAAGGGAACCAGCACGCCACCCCAGGTCGCACCAGGCCATGTGACTCAAAGGCCCAACTGCTCCCCACATGCACCACCCTGACCCTGCCTCCTGATATCAAATTTTTTTCCTTTTTTCTTTAAAAACGAAACACCACCTATGCATACCCCAAGCAAATGCATCTCCATTTTTCCACTCTGGGTCCGATTTCTACTCGCTGAGCCCAAAACAGATCCCCCCCCGACTCTGTACCCGAAAACAACCAAACACCAAGGCTGTCTGCCATTAAAATGGATGAATACATCTCCCCTTTGAGCATGCTTGCAGCCCAAGCTTTTCTGGCCTATAAACTCCTGAAACAACCAGAACAAAAAGCCTTAGACCAACACGCTGCATCCTGCACTCAGCCCCTTCGGAAATTCAGACACCACCAAAATGAAACGCCATACTGAGCAGCCACTCACTCCTGTTTGCTGCCCATGCTAGCTCCAGGTTACAAACGCCCTGAGACAACAATCAAACCACCATTTTTAGGCCAATGAACATTGCAGGGGAAAAACCTGTTCCTGCCCAGTCTATTCTCCTCACTAAACGCTAGCAGAGATAAGCACAAAAAGCCCCCACCGAGCTCTGCATTCACAACTACATTTCCTAAGATTAATTGATTATTCATAGTGCACAGCAATGAGAAACAAACTTCCTTTTCTTTCTTTCTTTCTTTTTTAAAACACCATGTTATAAGCCAAACAAACCACAATACTAGTCACAATGAACCACATGGCCTACAAGGCCTAGAAGCCTCATGTGCCTTACCTGCTGCTTGCCAACGATGTGCTGAGTTCTCAATCTCAAAATCCCAGCAAAGAGGTCATCCTGCAGGTGTCCTGGCCTGATAAACTGCCACAGGACCCCTGCTCAGGACCCCTAAGTCTCCACCCCCCAGCCAATCCATGGGGCTCTGGCATCACCTTGTCATATTACCCTGCCCCTGGCTTGGTGATGCCACTAGCCCCTCCCCTTCTACTTGCTCCTTCCCTCCTCCCTTCCCCCCACCCCCCTTTCCTCTTCATGCTCCTTCCTGGCAGGGGTCATTAGACTACCCGGCTTGCCTTTTAATGGCAAGCCCAATTAACAAAAATATTCCATTACTCCAAAGAGACAAAACCTGAAAAGATATTAGGGTCTGAATGAATGAAATGCATGAATGAAATGAATCCACCATCTTAGTTTATGCAGCACTCTCCCAAGGAGTCTCAGAGTGCTGAACAAAGCAATAAAATATAGAGATCACAATATATCAAAAGCTGACAATAACATACTGTATCACACATTATCTTAACAGATATTATCAGATCAAAAAAAACATTATCTGGCAATTCAAAAAGATAATAATACATTAAATCTTGAGCTTCAAAGGCCATTATAAACATACAAGTAGAGGTGGACAAAACTGGGTTTGGGTTTTGGATTGATGACACTGCTCCTGCCTAGTGTATTATACAACTTCATACAACAAAGCAGCACATTAAAAAGATGATACCTCAAGATGAAATAAATATGAACATTTCACAAAACTGATAGGTAGGTATCCATCTGCTGTATACAGTATAGAGAACTTCCATCACCCATTGTCTGCTAATATGCATTGAAGATTAACTGCAGACTTGGCAGTGCATACTAGCATAGAGCCAAAGCATGCCGTATATGTGGTGGGCAGTGCTGTCTGTGTGAGATATGAAGCACTAAATGGAGTAATTACTTAATGAAAATACATTTCACAATTAAATCTGCTAATCAGGAGGGTAACCTTTAGGAGTGGGTTTAATTTGTGGAGTTTTTCTTCAAGGCTGCAGGTCCCCAATTAATATGTATTTTAAACAGAGAATGCTGCTGGCCTTTTTTCCTGGCTTCTCATCACTTACCAAATTTTCAAACACTGACACTATATGTGTCTGCTGTTCTTCCAGTCAATCAATCAAACTTTATTTAACCAGGCATCAGCACCATTGAGCAAGCTCATTTTCAAGGTGATCCTGGACAAGGAACAATACAAATACATAATCATGGTAATACAAACGAATGTAACGTCAGAAAGTATGGTACAAAGTTGGATGCAAAAATACCAGTGTCCGTCACAAGAACTCGCAAATAGAAATATGCAAAAAATAAACAATAACAAAATGGGTACAGGGAGAGGAGGATAGAAACTGAAAGCAGACAGGGGCCCAGAGGATATGTGAAGAGGGAGAAAGGCGGTCCTCCCATACCTATCGACTGTCTCACATTACTAGGGACACCTTTCATTTTACCTCTCAGATCCCTCTGTCCCACAAAAAGGAGGTGCATATACATATACTTTATACATTGGGATTCAGATCTCTCAACTGTTCCACATTTGTTGAGCTGCAGGATATCCCACATTTTACCACCCAGGATTGCTCTGTTCTACAAGGAAAGGGGGCTCACAGTGTCATTTCAGGCATTAAAGCAGAAATTCATAATTGGTAATATGAGGCAAGACCAAAATAAAATTTTGCACAAATACAAGAGCAATTTTTTGGAGCATCAGAATATCACATTTTGAGTGTCAAGTTAGAGACCCACATTTCAGTGGCAGAATGTTGAGAGGTATGAGTTTTCCTCTGAGATGTTTTAATTGAAGAGCTTGTTTTTTCCAGCTGGTCTTAAATAGTGAACTTGTGCTTAATATCCTAGGCGGTTTTATAATTTTCTAGATTTCTTTTGTTGATATTGTTTACCTGTGTGGCCTCCTGCCAAACTCTCCATATTGTGCTTTAGCTTCCCACTTTTATTAACAGCTCACTCACTAGGCCATTAGGTTCACACATACGCCTCAAGGCTCAGTAACCCTCCAGGGTTTGCTTTGCCCCTCTGTGGCCCACCCTCAAACAAGTATTGCACTCATATGACCCATGCTAGCCCCGAGACTTGTCCCCATACTAAAAATCGTACCACTCTCCTACATGCGCCTGATGCAGCTGTCATTCCTGGCATGAAACTTCTCTCTTGACATCACTTGCACTGTCATCTTATAACAGGTTTCCTGCCAGACATCCCAAGTACTGCCTTACTGATTGATATGCCTTATTTCCCAGCTAAGCCAATCACCTCCATGCCTACTCTTAAAGGGGTCAGGGCCATAAAGTCCAAAACACACCACATACTCTTTGTTTACTACTTCCCTGCAAATAGGGACATTTTTGAACCAAACCAGTAAGGTTTTGGTTCTGTAACCATTGAACAGCCCAAGTTTGGATGGTTCATTTCTCACCCACTTATGCACATCACTATATGTACAGTAAGTTTTCAATAATGATTTGACATTGGGAACTGACTGAGCTAGTCATAGTTTCAAAGCATGAGAGCTCTAACTGCAAAGGTTCTTCCACTCCCTGCTTTTAAAATAAATGTTGTATGTTCATTAGCAGCCCTGCAGTCTGGGATCTCAGCAATCTAGGAAGCAGAGGGGGTAGGGATATGATAGACCTAGTCTCCTGCCCAACCTTAAACACTAGTATGAAAGGCACTACTAATGGGGATTACAATCCTTAAACAGAAACTGAGTGGTCTAGCACCAGAGGGAAACAGAAACCTCAGTACCTGTTCCACTACCTAACCAGGTGGCAATATAATAAGTAAAAGACATTTCACCCCAAATAAGTGAGGATGGACCATGAAACATAATTGGATTTGAACCTCCTAACAGCCAATGACATCAGATGTGCCAGTACAGTTCTTTTATGCATTTAGTGAATGAACAGCTCTTGCATTTTGTGTTGCAAAAACAAATTAGTAAATAAATACCATATTTCACCATTTTGAAGCCGTCTCCAATTAGTAGTCGCCCCCCGTTTAGAAGCCGCATGCAAAAAAAATTGTTAATAAAAGTCATCCCCATTTTAAAGCCACGGCTTCTAAATGGCAAATCTCAGAGAATGATTTTTAAATGGTGGAGTAAAATTTAGTACTGCTTGAGACCCACAGAAATATATTTGACAAAGGGGATTGTTAACAGTAAAGAAAATACACTGTTAATATAGCAAACGTGGTGCCTTGAGATACAACATATAGTTACTGCTCCAAAGCTTTTCATAATACAGTGTTTCCAATTTACTGCTACACTGTTAAGCTAATGATGTGGGAGACTCCAAATTATTTAAATTTAGACAACTCTGAGACATCACAGAACAACAAAAGCTGATGGCTGCGTGGTTGAAGACAACGTGAACGTAAGCTAGTCTGGACTCAGAGAGGTAGTCCAACAGATATATTTACTAGTGGTGTTCTTTCAGTTGGTACAGCTCTCAGTTCTCAGCACCATTTCTATCTAATAAGATATCTAATATCTAAGCGGTGTCAGCGTGGCTCAGTTGGTAGCACATCCGCCTCTGGACCCGAAGGTCGTGGGTTCTCATCCCACACTGGGACTGGACTTGCACCTAAAAATCGCTGGCATCCGAGTGCAGTATTGGGGGGTGCCAGCCAGTTAGTGTGCCATCCTTCGGATGAGATGTTAAACCGAGGTCCCTTCTGCCCATCCTGGTGTTGTCCTAATGGGTGTCCAGGTGGAAGTAAAAGAACCCAGGGCACTCTTTGCAAAGAGCAGGGAGCATTCCCGGTGTCCAGGCCAATATTCCCCTTCCCATAAACCGGTTCATGCAATTATCCAGGCTGTGCGTGGGTGATGTTGTGCGATATGGCCACCACCACACATTCAGTCACTTCACTACCAGTCTAGCATTGCTTGTAAAGCGATTTGAGATACTGTGTATGAAAAACGCTATATAAATGCTGATTCTTCTTCTTCTTCTTCTAATAAGAGGCAAGTGTAAATATGAAAACCAGGAGTAAGGCTAACAAAAAATATGCATGTCAGATGTCAGCTTATTAGTTAAAGCCGACCCTGTTTAGAAGCCACCCACATTTAGAAGCTGTGACTCAAAATAAAAAAAATGTAATAGAAGCCGCAGCTTCTGAATGGTGAAATTCAGTATTTAAATAAATACAAATATCATTAAAATTGCATTTTCTTACCAGATCCAAAGGCGTTTCTTCCAGCACTTTCACAAACTGTTCTATTTTTGTTTTTTCAGTAAACAGAAAGTCATCATCCACCCAGAGGAAGTATTTGGTTGTAACCTGAGAGACAGCAAGGTTTCTCCCTGCAAACCAGCCCTGAAAAAAAGAGAGGCACCATTTCAAGTCTGGCACACCAAACAGGGAATTGTGCTTCAACCACAGAAGCAGATGCATAACAGTGTTTTAGTCTTAAACAAAAACTCCATCCTCCTGTCTGCCTGTAAGACCAGTTACCATTAGCATAAAACTATAGAAAAATGGTATGGTACGGTATGTATGAGTACAGGGAACTAGACAGGATGGGCAGGGAAGAGGAGGCAAGCAAAACAGTGGAGAATGGAGACAGAGAGAAAATTAAAGAAAGAGGGGGATGGACAAGTGGAAGCAGATACAAATAGTCAGAAGGGGAGGAGCAGAGTGGGAGATAGAAAAACAGTTAGGGGGATTAATAGTGGATGTGGAGATCAGTTCGTTAGGGTGCAGGGGGAGCAGCTAGTACCAAAGATAAGAAAGGAAGGACGGGGAGTACAGGTGCAGGGGATGAAAGGGTGGCAATCATAGGGGACTCCATAATTAAGAGTATTCACTGGGGAAGGAAAGGTGACCCAAAAGCAAGCAGGAGGGGGGCTTGTATGCAAGCGATGACAGCAGGGAAGATGGGCCCAAGAATGAGGGAACTAGTAAGGGAGGATGGAAGAAAAATGAATTTAGTTATAAACATGGAAACCAATGACCTAGCTGGGGGAGGAGGTTGAGGTAGTGTAAAGTAGGTTCAGTGAGTTAGGGGAAAATCTTCATGGAGGAAACAAGTTTACTGGCCTTCTCAGAGGTGATACCAGTACCAAGGGCCAGCATAGCCAGGAAAAGAAGAATAAAGGGTTTTAATGACTGACTGAGGAAACGGTGCAGAAAGGAGATGTTCATCTTTATTGGGGAATTGAAGGAGAGCTTGTCAAACAAAGCACTCTTTCCACCAGACAGGCTACACCTCAGTAGGGAGGGTTCTAGGGTACTCAGGGACAAACTGGAGGAATACATAACAACTACACTTAATTTAAACTACTAAGGGGGGGCAGCAGGCATGCAGGCCCAAAGACCAAGAGGAAAAGGTCAAGGAACCTCCTCCTTACAGTAATGGAAAAGATCTGGAGGGAGGAGGCAGAAGGAGTGAGAAAACAGCAAAGGATGGAGGGGGTGAGGAACACATAACGGTAGGTGGGGGTGTACACAGAGGGGAGAAATGTGAAGAGAAGAACAGAGGAAGGCAGGTTAGATTCTAGGTGGAAGGTGGTGTCTCTGAATGTGTGGAGTCTTGGAAACAAGATGGATGACCTGCAGGCACTATTAGCAGATAGGAGGGTGGACATAGTGGCAGTAATCAATACTTGGACAACACCACACCATGACTGGAACCTTGTAGTCCCTGGATACAAACTATACAGGAGGAACAGGGTATTTGAGGGGGGGAGGGGTGGCAGTTTACATCAGAGAGGGAATAACTTGCAGGAGGGAGGAGTCAGAGGAAGGTAAGGTGGAGGCATTATGGATTCGATTACAGTCTAATACAGGGAGAAAGGTGAGGTTGGGGGTGGTTTACAGGCAACCCAATTAGGAAAGGAGAGGAACAGAGAACTGAGCTTGCAAATATTGGAAGCTGCAGGAGCCAGTAATTGTGGGGGACTTCAACCTGACCAAGGTGGACTGGATCATACGTACCGTCCGCAATATGTGTTAGGAGTCAGTTGATCCTGGAAGGACTGCAAAATGGGTTCCTGACTCAGGTCATCACAGAACCAACAAGGGCAGAGGCAATTCTTGGTCTGGTGCTCACAAATGGGGAGCATATACAGGGAATAACGGTCAGGGATCCCCTGGGTGGGAGTGACCATTGCACAGTATGGTTCCAGATGGATAAAGTCAGGGAAGGCATTCTGACTAAGACCAAAATCTTGGATTTTAGGAGGGCAGACTTCAGGGAAATGGGCGAAGAGCTAATGAGCCACCTAGCAGGCATCAGAGCAAATATGGGGTGGACCAAAGGTGGTTCATCATTAAGAAAGGAATACTCATTGCCACAGAGGAGTGGATTAGGCTCAGGGGAAGCACACAAGGTCCAAAGCACCCAGCAGGTTCAGTTCTGGGGTCACCCAAGCAGTAAAGGAAAAGAGGTTAACCTACAGAAAATTCAGAAACACCAAGAGAGAGGTGGCTAGGGAAACTAGCCAAGGTTGGCTAGTGAGGCAAGTAAGAAAGTCCGGCGAGCTAAGGCACAGAAGGAGCTGCAGATAGCCGAAGGAATTAAGAAGTGAGAGAAGGCTTCTTTTGCTATGTAAGTCAGAAAAGGGACAAGAAGGATGAGATTGTTAGGCTTAAGAAAAGGGAGGAGTGGGTGGAGGATAACGGGGGAAAAGTGGAGATACTAAATTAATACTTATGTTCCGTCTTCACCAGGGAGAAGGATGGACCAGTGCCTTCAGGAGGGAGAAGAGGAGCAGGTGGGGAGGGTAGCACAGATGTAGTGATAGAGGAGGATAGAGTGAAGAAGAGGCTGCTAGCATTGAAGGAGGACAAATCACCAAGCCTGGACAGAGTACATCCAAGGGTACTAAGGGAACTGGCAGGCCTATTTTATTTATTTAAACTTTTGTTAACCAGGTAAGTGCAATGAGCCAATGCCCTTTTTCATGCATGACCCAAGACCATGTAAGATACAGCCACATTGTTACATATGTTTAACAAAGATTAATACAACAGACAACACAGTACAAATAACATCACAGACGTTTTAGTCATTTACAGTACAATACAATAAACATAATTTTATGAAAAACATTCACATTATAGTTGACTAAAAAAATGTTTCCTCAAGTTTAATTTAAAAACTTCATGTCCTATCCCACCCTGTAATGACCCTGGTAAGTTATTCCAATGTTTAGCTGCACTAACTGCAATGCTTGCTCTCCCATACTTGTTTTTGTGTTTGGGATGACTAATTTTTCTATTCCATTTGTGCGTAATACCCTTTCATCTTTTTTTGAGGTGATAAAGTGTACAAAGAGGAGAGTTTGCCCTCTGCCTTAAAACAGTATCTGTCAAGTAATTTAAGTTGTATAAGCAACTCAGTTTTAGTGGGAGGCAAACAGTTTGCTGGTATATCATGCAGTGGTGGGTGTGATATGGACATTTCAGTGCATACCTACAGACTCCACGAAAAGTGGAGGTCAGTAAAGATAAATCAGTTTTTTGTGAAGTTTGAAAAAATAAATGAACTATAGTTCATGGTGGATAAAAGCACACTTGCCTACTGATTAATTGGATATGATGGGAAAAAGTTAAGTTTGAGTCTAATAAGATGCCCAGATATTTGAACTGGGTAACCTGTTGCAGCCTACTGCCAGAGGTGTCCATTATTTCAAGTCAGGTACATTTAATAGTTCACTAGAGTCAGGAGTGGTACAGCAGGACTGAGAATAGCACACAAGGTGCCCCTCCACTAAAGTAGTCCAAAGGACAATCCATGGAATTACAGACCAGTCAGTCTGACCTAAATTGTGTGCAAGCTCATGGAGACCATATTTAAGGAAAGGTTGGCAGAATATCTAGAGGAGCATGGTCTCTAGGATGCAAGGCAGCACTGGTTCAAGGGGGGGGGGGGGAGATCATGTCAAACAAATCTGATTGACTTCTTTGACTGGGTAACTAAGATAGTAGACAGGTGCCAAGCGGTAGATATCCTCCATCTGGATTTCAGCAAGGCCTTTGACTCTGTGCCACACAAAAGGCTGATCAGGAAGTTGGTGGATCTTGGGGTTGGGGATAAGATGTCCATATCGGTGGAAAACTGGCAAAGGGGCAGAACCCATGGGGTGGTTGTGGGGGAAGAGTTATCTGGCACCAGAGAGGTCACCAGTGGGGTCCCGCAGGGCTCGGTGCTGAGGCCAGTGTTGTTCCATGTCTTCAACAATGACACTGGGGATGGCATTAAGGGCAAAATGTGCCTATTCATGGACAACACGAAGCTCTGCAGGAGAGTGGACACACAGCTGAAGGGATACAGGACCTACAGGATGATCTGGAAAAGCTGTGGAGGTGGTCCAGGATCTAGCAGCTTGGCTTCAATGCCAAGAAATGTGAAGTTATTCACATCAGAGTCAAGACTCCCAGGACAGAGTACCACCTGAGTAGAGTCCAGGTATATGCATCAGAGGAGGAGGAGGAGGAGGAGGAGAAGGACCTGGGAGTGATTACCGCTAGTGACTTGAAGCTCTCTACACAGTGCAAGAAAGCAGTAGCAAGGGCAAACAAGATGTTGGAATGTATAGCTAAGTGGATCTGTATTGGAGAGAGGAGATTATACTACCCTTGTACAGATCACTGGTGAGGGCACATCTAGAGTGTGGAGTTCAGTACTGGGGCCCACACCTCAGAAGGGACATTAACCTGCTGGAGATGGTCCAGAGGAGGGCTACAATAATGATAGCGGATCAGCAGAGTAAGGCATACAAGGAGACATTGAGGGCACTGAACATATACTCCATGGAGGAAAGGAGAGAGAGGGAACATCATTGGGACCTTCAAGTACTTGAAAGGGATAAATAAGGTGGATAAAGAGGGTATCTTTAAGCTGAGTGACAACCATAACAGGCAGGAGCACAGTCTTAAGCTGGATGGGGGAGGATTAGGAGGGAGGGAGGGAGGTTAGGAAGCACTTCTTCACAGAGAGGGTGTTGGATTCTCAGAATGCACTGCCAGAAGAAGTGGTCTCATAAAAGACACTGGGCATCTTCAAGAAAGGCTGAGATAGGCATGGGGAAAAGTAAGAATCAAGGGTAGGGAAGATGAGAGGAGTGGGAAGGGGGTAGGAACAGTAGCTCAAGCTGTGGACCCTGCAATATGAACAGACTAGGTAGACCAAATGGCCTTCTTCTGCTGGCTTCTTTATATATCCGTATGTTGGTTTGGTATGGTATGGTATGGCATGGTATGGTGCTTATTTTTGCCAGAAGTTGTTTAAATAGCTTGAAGCACTTTGCAATGACGATAATAATGAAGACCACAAAATAAATGAAATATGCAAATCACAGTTCAATAAACAGATAAATAGCTGCAGTGATCACAATTAAAACAACAAACAAAGGCTCTGATCATGGGGTCAGGATAGGCCCAATAGGCCCAAACAATGAGTCACATAGCTACATAACTGTATAAAGGGGTTCCATGTCATAATAGCGAATATATTTCAGTGACTTGCAAAACAGCAAGTGGATTTTGCTGAAAACTAAATCAGCACATAGGACAGTGCATCGAACACAAACTCAGCACAAATGTAAATTAATGTTTAATGCGAGGGGCTGTACCCACCACACCCCCATACTACAATAACCATCTCCGAGTTGGTGTGGACACTGAGGAGAAAAGAATACGGGAAGGGGGGGGGGTCCAATGATGGGAATGCCATAAAAAAAAAACACCCTGTAAAAGTAAAGAAAAATTTACCTACTAGCAGTCCTGAACCCAGGACCTCCAGCACCGCAGACAGCATCCTTACTCACCACACTTGGTGGGCAGCTTGGCAGAAGCAGGCATCCATTTCCTGGCTTATCTTCCCTAGTCCCGCCCTCATTCCCTCCCTCCCTCCTCCATCACTATTCTCTTTCGTCACCCTTATTCCCCACCACCATCGCTATTTCCAGCCTTTGCTAAATCCTCCCCATCCCTGCATCTCCTTTCGACCAAATAGAGTTGCTCATTTATGAGTCACTCAGTTTGGTTCGCTGTTTTGACATAATACCAATAAGGGCAGACTGAGCCCATAGAGTCTTCCTGATGACCTGCTTGATTTACTCTGCTCTTCCAGAGAACTCCTTCCCTCTTGTTCTCTATAAGCCCTTTGAAACTGTTCCACTGTGTTCTGAACCATGTTACTGGCCCTCTGCACTCCACAAGTATCGTTTTAAAAATGGTTTGTAAACTGTGTTAAGCTTATCATGCTAGCACATCCAGACTGTGGGTAAACTGTGTTTCAGCATAACATAACTGAATCCAGACTGCGATCCAGAGGTATGTTTTATTTCAAGTTAGCTTACAAAGCATGCCTGCCTGGGGATGCCTGTGTATCCCAACAAGTATTGTTCTTGGAGAGCACACATGTCAGTCAAGCAGTGAAGCACATTCAGTTGGTCATCCACATTTGTACGCAGAACCATGTTACACAGAAACCATTTTTAAAACAGTGCTAAAGACTAAGTAGCTAGCATGGTTTAAAAATGTTTCTTAAAATGGTATAAAATGCTGCCTAATCTGGATGATAACCTTGTTGGTGACTTTCACAATGGTTTAACTAGGTTAAATGATTTTAACCTTCCCGATAGGTACAGGGCCATTGTAGTCATGGCATTATCACATTACTGGGTAGATTACTTCAGCTCTACACCCTGTTCTGTGAAAAAATACTTTTTGATCTTCAATCTGAAATGGCCCTCTGATGCTATTCATCAAATTCATCTGAAGTGAGGGTGCTCCAGGGTATCAAAGCCTCCACTGGATAATTCCTATCCCCACTAATTAAAGTCTGGAGTACATGATTGACAGCAGCCCCAGATCTCTGGGATGGAAATCTCTTCCTGAACAGCAAGGGGGTTAAGAGCTTAGGGAGCTGATGAGACCCATACCATTTAGGCTTTAAAAGTAAGCATAATCACCTTAAATCTGATCTGCTGCTTAACCAACGGCTAGAGTAATTCATGTAGCACTGGCATTATGTGCTCTGAACTATTCACAGAGCATAAAATCTACACTGCCACATTTTGCTGTAGCTGCAGGCCTCATATCTGGCTGCATGGTAGACCCTTGTAAAGCACACCACAGAATTTAAGATCAGAGAACATGAATTTCTGCACCAGTGTTCTCAGATCTCTTGGCCCCAGGAAGGGGTGCAACTCTTGATATTCTTAATGTGATAAAAGAAATCCATGACAATGGCCACTCCAAGGTTAGCGTATTATCAAGGGTTATTCTCAGGCTGAGGTGAAGATGATGTCAGGTAAATCTCAAGGGGCAGATGGGATCCACCCCAAGATCACAGTGGAGCTAAAGTAACAGTTCATCTGGCCACTTTCAGTAAACTCATGAGTCTGTCCAGATACATATGGTACTGGAGGACTTGACAATGAGTGGTGTGGTCCCCCTCTTCAAGAGAGGAACAAGGCCAGACCCATGCATCTTGGTTGGTTAGCCTAGCATTAGTGCTCGGTAAGGTCCTAGAATTGATTTTCAAGAACAGAACAATGAAGCACTTGTCTGACATGAGGTTTCACACACCCTCTCATCATGGCTTTGCAAGAGGCAGCTCATGCCAAAAATCTGACCATTTCCTTGAATGGAGTGGAAAGAGAGGTGGCAAGTGGCAGGGCCATATGCATTTTATACATAGGTACTGTATTTAGACATTGTCTGTCTGGACTTCTGCAAGGTCTTTTTCACATTGGTACATGACAAACTTGTGGACCAAGTATATCAGTGCAGTATGTATGAGGCATACACCAAGGCATATCACAATTGCTTGGGGACAGGAAGCATTGCATTGTGGTAGATAGGCACTACTCCAAGTGGAAAGGGGGACTAAGGGGGTGTCCTCAGGTATCTGTGTATCATTGCTGTTCAATATTTTCATCCAAAATCTGGAAACTGTGGTCTCCAGCAGGCTGCTTTAATTTGCAGATAACATTAAGCTGGCCAAGTCAGTAAACTTACCAAAAGAAGATAGAACAAGGATCACTCTCCCAAAATAAAAGATTCTGTCTTTTTATTTTACCTTTTATTTATGGACTTTGAGTAAAAAACACTTATAAAATGTACATACTGGACATAGTTATGTCTAGTGTATCTTATCCTGTTATCAGAAACTAATAAATACATACAAATGCAAATATCATTACTATGATCAATGTCATTAAGCAGGAATGCTATAAGCCTAGAGGCAACACACACTAGGTAGGGATAAATAAAATTTGTATAAGTTAATTGAAAGTATGAGCTAATGCTGTCAAGTAGTATGGGTTAGACACTGAAACTTATACAATTCGATAAAGCGGTCTGAAGTGGAAGTGATGATAAAGATCACACATGCTCTTCTATGTAACTAACTCCGCCGGGTCGCCCCTGAAAAAGGGACCTTTGGGGCTCAGTGGGTTTACCCGGTTATCAAAACTGAATAAATAAACAGCTGATGGAGCAAATTGATAATACAGATGTGGTGGGGGTCCCAGCTACAGGCCATGTAAACTCCATATGTTAACTCATGAAAAAGGAAAATATAGACTGAGAACTAACATGCCAACTAATAATTTGAAATAGTGATATTACAGATGGGAACATCAATTATAACTAGGATACATATCCCAAATACTGTATAATGTATGGTAGAACTTTATTATCAATAATAATCCAGCCTTTTATAATGTTGTTGTACCCTCAATGTGATGTCACAATGTTGTTATACCATCATGGGTATGTCACATTAATGGTATAACAACATAGAACGTGTTCACGCAGGCGCGATACGCTAACCTAGGGACTTCCTCAACTGGCCATGGCAGTGAAAGCTGGACCCAGGAGGGAGTGGCAGTGAATAAAAAAAACAAGTAAGGATCCTGCCTTTTTTTATATTTTTTATGTGGACCATACAATATAAAAGATAATGTATGGTCCACTATGGGCAACAAAGCATATGTTGCCATCTCGAGGTTGCAAAGATGACTGGAACCTCTCAAGATTCACTTTCAAGGTTTAAACAGTTGCTGCGGCAAACCTCTCAGTGGCTACATATGCTTGTTGCCGATAGCCACCCACACATTATCCTCTATATAAGAGACAAGTATAAATAACCAGTTAGCCTTAAAAAATTAAAACAAGGGGATGACCCTAATATACTGAATAGTGCATTAAATATTATTATGAAATCAGCTAGCCTATAGAAACAAGAGAGGTCATACTACCAGGGGTATACATCACAGAGAACACTAAAATTTCAGAAGACCATTTCCAAACTGGCACATTAAAACTGTTGCAACTGCTCGAAACCAATATCACGTAGGGCTAATGCAAACTAAAAGGAAAAGGAAAAGGAAACAGTTGACTGCACCATAATCTGAATTGGGCTGTATTATAATATTTACAGAAAATCTTTTTGTAACAGTTCAGCAACCATAAGTCTTGGTACAGGTGGTGTCGCCAAAAGAACTGTGCTGTCCAAGTAACCATATGTCCCAGAAGGTCTTACCCTCACAGTCTACAACTCAAAGCACTGCTAATATTCTCCAAGTCAAATGAAAATTGTCAGTCTCTGTAAAAATGCCTCAAATCCAATATTGATAACCCCTGAAAAAAGTCAGTTTTTGTAGTACTGACCAAACTTTTTCCTGAGGCGTGATTGAAAAAGGGCAGTGCCCAGTCACCTCCTGGTTAAAAGTAAAAATAAAAAAAATAAAACTATTTGAACCTGTAACCACTACTCATGAGGCTGCAGTAGCATCTGCATTGTCAGAATCCATCACCCTTTCCTCTGCTTCTTCCAGGCACATTTTCTCCTTCTTTAGCTTATCCAACAACTTACTAGTGCTTTGAAAAATTGTTTTCCCACCTACCTCCAGTCTTAATTGAGCCGGCAGCAATAGCGCGATGGGATCCCAAACTTTCTCAGCTGTTGCTTGGCTCCTTCTAACTCTTTTCATCAAGAGCAAAGTGGCAAAGGAAAGATCAGGGTGCAAGTTTACCATGGATTCCCCAGCCAACAATTCCCACTGTCTACTTGCTGAATGAAGTTGCCTGTCCTTCAAACCAACTCAGAACAAAGTAATCAGAACAGCTTTCTGTAAGCATTTTTCAGTGGCTCTTTAAGGACTGACCTGGTATACTCTGTCAACATACCCTGCTGGCTTTAGAGGAGTCCCAATTAGATAACCGAGGTAACCATTCTTCCATAAATTGTATTGAGTTATCTGTCTCAGTGGCCTCAGGGAGACTGCCAATTCATGGGTCTTTCTCTCTCTCTCTCTCTCGTAGGGCATTGTGAGTATGCTCCAAATGGAGCTTTATGTGAGCAATTTCCTGCAGCAATTTAATCAATGCCATTGTTGCCCTCTGTGCCTGGCCAAATGACTTGACTACCTTTTCAGAAAGGCCAGTCACCAACTGCTCAACAGATACCACCCTTGCTGTAAATTCATAAAATTTCTTTTCTATGTTTTGTACAGATTTACACAGAGCTTTTAATGAATGTTTGATGTTGGTAATGTCGTGAGGGTTTGAGGTGGTTTTTCATCCAGCGGTGATGAGCCTCCAGATAGCTGCTTCTGCCAAAAGAAACCCATTGCTGGAGGTTGTGAAGCAGCCCTTTTAGTCTCCTCATTCTGGAATCAAAATTGGATAACAAGCAGTAAAAGTAAGGTATAGTTTAGTAGTCAGAACCCACTGTAAAGTTTTACAAAAGTGATATGTTAGACTGCCTGCAGCAGGAGCTCACGTGAACACATCTGCTCATGCCAATGGCTGGCTACACCCCAAGATTCAATGTTATACTACCACAGAAATAGCAGCATCTGCTGCACCATCAACAAGTCAGGACACTAAAACCCTTTCCTCAGGGTAGTCAGATGTATCTGTAGTCCATACTTAAGATAAAGACTTTTTTCTTTTGTGTTCTTGTCTCATTATAACAGCACAAGTCCCTAGATATCTCTTACTTATGAAAAAACATTTACTAACTGTGCTTTCTGTCCTGTAGGAGAAGACTCCTGCACATCTATGTAAAGAGGAGGAGCCTTTTCAGTACATAACAGTGATATACCTGTCCACCCAGAGTAAGTGTCCTTATTAACTTAAAATGTTGCTGGTGCAGCAGGTGCAGATATGTCTGTATGTCCTTCTGGTAAGATGTGTTGACCTATAGAGGAAAGGCCTACTCCTTGATATTTTTTTTGCAGCATATTCTTTTTATTTAGTTTTCAACTTGATGGACAAACCTTCTACATAGTTTAATTGGTTACAGAATAGAACATGCATAGCATTATTCAATCATACATATATTGTTACAACCTATGGTACTAAAAGCTAGTACCATACTACTTAAACAGAGTACTCAATACAGAGTAGTTGCATACATACCAGATTGGTATTCAATATCTGATAGGTCAATAAAGAAATTAGAGACTGGCCTATGTGGTACTAAGAGTATAAAAGTAGCCACAGAGGGGTTCCCACCTATAACTCATTCCACCATCTATGGACCGTGGGAGGGGGACACCATATTTGAAGGATGAGACAGTTAGGGAAAGATGTGAAATATTGTTTTGGTGTATACATAGGATGCTGTGGGAGGGACTCTTCCTAGTGACTCTGGCCACACAGAGACCATCAAGGCAGGGCAGTAGCAACAGGCAGTGGAGTGACCATCTCTTGCTCTCAATATGGAGCTGGAAGGGGGGGTACCACTGGGGTAGAGGAGATGCCTGAGTTGAGTAGAGAGGGGTATGATTGAATTGATTTGCTTTAGACAGTGTGAAGCATGTCCTTGTTATCTGTAGTAACTGTGGAGTTGGTCATTGAGTTTGTGTGCACCACAAGTGGGACCCAGACCTTATCATAGTCTGGTAAGATGATAAGAGCATAATGAGATAATCTTGCCGAGGAGGCTAAGGAGTGACTAGAGATAAGCCGTTCCATAAGGGAAGGAATGTCAGAACTGCACAAATGCCATCTGTGTAGAATAAGACATTTGGCCTTGATGCTCACAGCCATAAGCCACTGGAGCGTGTGCCTAGGTATACACAAGTTATTGTCTGGGATTCCCAACAAAAACAGAATATGAGAAAGGGGGAGGTCAATCTGTAGCATTTGAGAGTATTTTCTTTACCAGGGACCAGTACTGTGACAAGTCTTGGCATTGTCACAAAATGTGGATCAGGTCTGCCTCTGTGAGCCCTGCATCTCCAGCATCTGTCATGGGGAAGCAGCCCAAAGAACTTGTGCTCTGAGGGATTATGGTACCAGTGATGCAGATTTTGTTTTGTATTAGAAAGCTTTTGGAGTCCAAGCATGCCTGGTGCATCTGCCTTCAACAACTGGACCAGATGACGACAGAGAGGGGATTGCAGTGCTTTATTCCATTTTTGTCTGGCCTTTATTGAGGGGTCAGGTGTGGCATCCCAGATAGTTCTATATATAGATCCTGCAAGCCATTTGTTAACACCGCAAGAAGAAAGGAATGTGCAAAGAAGTGGCAGTGAATGACTGACAGGAGTTGGAACAAGAAAGTGTCTTTTTGAGCATAACACTAATTACGTTATGGACTCGTAGCTACCTCTGGAAATCAATTTGTGAAACACCAAATCAGATCAACAGATTATCAAATGAGTCTATTGCTGGAACCCGAGGGAGTATAAGTCATGTATGAGGAGTATAGCATGACTTTCCCAGGAGGGCCAGTGAATTTGTCCCTTGTCTATGCACAAAGAAGGATTTTTCCACAGGGGAGACCAGACTAAGCGGAAGTTACATAATTTGATTAGTTTCTTCAGCATGGTCCAGATCTTCAAAGAGGTTTCAACTGTACTCCAATGAATGCAGAGCTCTTAGTGGGAAGTGTGTGTATATAGGTACAGTAAGCTGCAGGGGGAACTCCTCCAAGTAGTGGTGTTTATATTTCCCTCCATGATGGTGTTGCAGGGGATATTGGTTTAAATCATTGGCACAAAAAAGCTATAAATTAAGCTTGGAACCAGGGCAATACCAACCTCATTGTTTCCAATAAGCTCTGAGTTTTGTCTTACCATATTGGGGGGATCTCATCCATTAAACCATCCAATTTTTGGAACCAGGATTAAGTGATATTGATCAGAAGATGAGCTAAAATATGGTGCAGCTTGTAACCATTTTCAGTGCAACAATCTTCCTTGCATGGAAAGGAATAAAAGACACAATCTAGATGTTTCTTCTTTTGGTTTAGTGATAAGCAAGTTAAAATGGGCTGCACAGAGTTTAGCTAGAGTTGCCGTAACTCTAACCCGAGGTAGTTAATGGAGTGTCAGGACCAAGCTACCCCAATGGGAAAATATCTGATTGTTGGCATATTTTGTTGATACTCTGTTTTTGATCTGTTAACTCCAAGACCCGACAGAGATTCAAAGTCCTTTAAGAGAGTTAGGAGTATTTGGGGACTTCAGGGGTCATCACTTACTAGCACCAGGCTGTCACCTGCATATAATGTGGCCCGGTAAACTTTCAAGCCTATGGAAATACCTTATGTGTCTGGGCAAGCATGTGTTATGGCAAGAAAAGGCTCAATAGCTAGTACAAATAAAAGTGGGGATATGAGCGCCCTTGACGGGTGCCTTTCCCAAGCATGAATGGGCATGACAGCATGGAACTGGTAATTACCCTTGCCACTGGTTCATTGTAAAGAGTTCTAATCCACTGCAGGAAATGGGACCCAAAGCCAAAATGCCCAATCACTGCCTGGAGATATTCCCACTCCACCAAGTCAAATGCTTTATCAAAATCTACGGCAATTGCTGTGGCTCCAGTTGAGACAGTGCTTGCTACTCACATGATGGACACCACAGCACAGAACTGACCCTTCCCTTTTATAAAGCCCACTTGTGAGGGATGAATTAGGGATGGAAGGACCATTTCTAGACTAGTAGCTAAAATTTCAGAAACTATTTTGGTATCCACATTAATAAGGAATATTGGCCTGCAGGTAGAAGGAAATGCTGGGCATTTTCCCTTTTAGCTTGGACTGTGCTAGTGACTTTTTGGAGAGCCGCTAGTAGTTTGGAGTGATGATGCACTTACATCATCATGTTATGTAAGGGTTAACGAACTACATCACTCAGCAGTTCAGAGAAGTCTACAGGGAATCCAGTGCTACTTAGCTTTATGTGGAGCTAGGGATGGCAAAGATTTTTTTTAATTTTGATGACTGTAATGTGAGCCTCTAGAATGGATTTTTGCCCTTCACAGAACTTAGGACGTGGAAGAGGTGATTAGGGTTGCCACCTGTCAGGTTTTTTACCTGGTGATCAGGTTTTCAGGGTCCCTATCAGGTAATCCGGTTTTGCTCTGTGCTGGTCAGGTTTTTGAGCCATTTTGAGTGCTCACATACTTTTGAAACATATTTTGTCATATCATTCATTGTTTCACCTACATCTCCAGGTTACAGACAAGTTCTCTTGTCAATATAGCCCTATGTTTGTGAAAGCAGTTAACCTGGGAGGTGTAAAGTATGGCCATTAACACCATTAGCACTTACTTAACCTAATCTTTTCCACTGCAGCAAAGCTGCCCTCACCTTTTGTAACAGTAACAGAGCCAGTTGTCTTCCACTTTCATTTGCTGGTAAACATTTTCATCTCTAACAGAATGTAGACATTTTTAAATGTTTTAAATTATTTTTTTTTCTCAAGAAAATGGTATGGTCACTTCTTTGGCTTTGAAATAGTACTGTGGACATGAACAGGGAAAGGTGCCAGAAAAAGATATAACGTACACATTACAGGAAACAATTTCTTATGTATTATTATATACCATGTATACTGTTATATGCTATTTACAGTATTTCCCTTGTCTCCCTCAAGATCATATCTGTAAATGAGATTTCTTTTATCTCTGTATATTTATTTGGTAAACCAATGTCAATAAATAAATACATAAGTAAATGGATGACTAGGAAGAACCTAGGAAAGTAACTTTAACAGGTACAGTACAGCATCTTAACATTTTTGTTGAACTGCTGCTTTAGGTGTTGTCCTTTATTGATATAACAAATGGCCTTCTAGGAGAAACAATGCATGATGAGTCATGAAAAGGGGTGGGGCTAGGGGCGGAGCTTAGGATCCGGTTTTTGACCCATCCAAAGGTGGCAACCCTAGAGGTGATATAAATTTTTGAAAAGCCTGTTCATCCATACTACCTCTTGATTGGTACAAGGAATGACAGAAATCTTTCATTAAGTTATTAATTTCAGCAGGTTAGTTTTGGGAGTCCAAACAAACAAGAGAGAAAGAAATATGTGTCTTAGCTGGGATTTGAACCTAGGCCACCCAAATTCCATTCCAGTTGAGCTACTGGCTGTGCCACCAAGGCAACTGGAAACCTGGGACTCCCAGAAGCACCTTACATTTTCTCTAATGCACAATTTTGTGCTGCCTAAATAATGACATTATTACTCACAAGAGTGTGGGTGTGCATGTAACCAAAACAAACAGAAGAGAGAAATAAATAAGTGCCTTAGCTGGGATTTGAATGCAGGCCACCTTGAATTCCATTCTAGTTGCACTACCTGCTGTGCCACTAAGACAATCAGAAACCTGGAACTCCCAGAAGTACCTTACTCTTTCTCTAATATACAACCTGATGTTGCATGGATAATTACACTTTTACTCACAAGGGTGCAGTGTGTATAGATAGATATATATATATATGTATATACTGTATAAGGAACCCAATCAAACAGAAGAAAGAAGCTAAGGCACTTACTTCTTTCTGTTTGTTTGGGTTCGATGCACTGCACCTTAGTTTTGGGAGTAGCTGAGGAGTCCATCAGCGCAACAATGTACTGTTTGACCTGTTGTTTTTTGAGTCTGTACAATACAATAACAATTTATTTGTTTTTTCCCCACTCTCACTGTACTTCTGTTTAGTTCTGTTAATGTTTAGTTCCACTTTTCTGGCTAGTATCATAGTAATGTGTCTGCAGAAAAGGACCATCCTGGCCCATCTAGTCTGCCCATCTCCCCCCCTCCCCTACTTGTCACCGGTGCACAAGGAGCATATCCTCTGTCCTCTAACCGATCCCATATGTCTATCCCACACTCTCTTGAATTCTTCTACCATTTTGACACCTACCACCTCCTCAGGTAATCTGTTCCAGGGTTCAACCACCCTCTCAGTGAAATAACACCCCAGTACATTATCTTTAAATCTTCCTCCTTCCAGTCTTACAGTATGACCTCTTGTTTTAACTCTGACTTTCCTTTTAAATAGACTTCCTTCCCTCACTTTATTTATCCCCTTCATGTACATGAAAGTCTCTATCATGTGTCCTCTCTTTCTTCTAAATTCCAGCAGATACAGATTTGATTCTCTCAATCTTGCCTATGGTTTAACTTGCATACCCTGCACCATCTTTGTTGCCCTTCTCTGAACCTTTTCTGTTACATCTATGTCCTTTCTTAAATGAGGCCTCCAGAACTGTAGCCTGTACTCCAAGTGCGGTGTAACTATGGTCTTACATAACGGCATCAGCACCTCTCTCTTCCTACTAGTTATGCCACTTCCTATGCACACCATCATTCTATTAGATTTGCCAACTGCCTTACTACATTGATCACTTACCCTAAGGTTGTTTTATATTATAATCCCCAGATCCCTTTCCTGTTCTGTTTGCTTTATCTGTTCTCCCCCCAGTGAGTACTTGGCCAGTCGATTTTTATACCCTATATGCATCACCGCACACTTCTTTGTATTGAACTTCTGCTACCATGTTTCTGACATTTCTCTAGTACACTCAAATCCCCCCAGTGGCCTCAACCCCTCCTTCAATGTCGACCCTATTCCATAACTTTGCATCATCTGCAAACAGACACATTTGCCCTTCAATTCCCTATGATATATCACTAATATATATATATATATATATATATATATATATATATATATAAAAGGATTGGTCATAGTACAGATCATTGAGGAACCCTGTTCATAACCTTCCTTACCCCAGAATGTACACCATTTACCACGACTCTCTGACTACTATCCTTCAGCCAGTTTTCCACCCATCTAGTTATTTTCTGTCCCACCCACAGGCTCTCTGTCTTATTTATCAGCCTGTGGTGAGGGGCAGAGTCAAAGGCCTTACTGAAGTACAGGTAAGCAACATCAACTGCCGCATCTTGATCAACCACTTTTGTTACCCCATCAAAAAACTCTATCAGATTTATTTGGCAAGGTCTCCCACTAGTGAATCCATGTTGCTTTTCATCTAATAGTTTGTCGTCTGTTAAGTATTTTACTACTCTTTCCTTTATTAGCACCTCCATCAACTTGCTTACCACTGGTACGAGGCTGACAGGTCTGTAATTCCCTGCCTCCTCCTTGTAGCCTCCCTTGTGCAGTGGTGCTACATCTGCCATCCTCCAGTCACTCGGAACACTCCTTGTATCTAGGGGCAAGTTACATAACTTTGCTAAATGTGTTGCCAACTCATCCCTCAACCCCCTAATAACCCATGGACGCAAACCATCCAGCCCCACTGCTTTGTCCACCTTACATTTTCCAAGTTCTTCCTTAACTCTTTCCTCACTTAATGGGCTTTGAGCCACCCCACATTCATCTCCTTCCTTCTTCTTTAACTCGGGTCCCTTTCCATCCCCTTCCACTGTGAATACACAGCAAAAATAATTGTTTAAAGCATCAGCTTTCTCAAAGTCCCCCTCAACCTTAGTCCCCCCCCTCAAACTCACAATCCCCTGTCTTGTTCTCCTCTTTTCCCCCACATATCTGAAAAATGTTTTATCTCCTCGTTTGACATGTTTAGCAATTCTCTCTTCTGTTTCTACTTTTGCTCTCCTAATCAATTTCCTTGCCTGTCTCATTTTCTCCTTGTAATTTACTCTGTCTATCACACTCTGAGTTTTTTTACATCTTCTAAATGCTATTCTTCTATCTCTTATTGCTCTTGCCCTTACAACCTCCCTATTAAACCGAAGAGGCTGCCTTATTTTGTTTTTTCCTACCCTCCTTATGCATAGTTCAGTTGCCTTTAATAGCACCTCCTTAATACAGTTCCAAAATTCCTCTACATCCTCTATCCAGTCACCGCATTTCATTTCCTCCCTGAAACTCTCCCTCATTCTATTAAAGTTCACTCTCCTGAAGTCCAGAACCTTCAGACTGTACTTATTTGTTATCTTCCCTATTTGTATCTTGAAACTTACTGTGTTGTGATCACTTGTACCCACACAGTCTCTTACAATAACCTCTTCAACACTATCTCCGTTTGTGAGTACCACATCCAAAATATTGCCCTCCTTGTGGGCTCCTTAAACAGCTGGTGTGGAAATGATCCCTGCAGTACTTCAAGTACCTCCCTGCTCCTGGCTGATGTTGCCTTTGGGATTCCCCATTCTACATCTGGCATATTAAGGTCCACCAGTTGTACAAACTCCCCTTTGTTTGACACCCTTGGAATCACCTGCATCATTTGCCTGTCTAACTCCTCCCCCTGATTTGGAGGCCTATATATCACTCCTATTCTTACTATGGCTCCAGTTTTTTTTCTAATGTGACACACAAGAATTCAGTCTCACTGTACTCATCCTGTCCTTCAGTTGCTTTAATGGTCTCCTTGACATATAATGCCACCCCACCCCTCTTTCTACCCTCCCTGTCCTTTCTGAACAGCCTGTATCCCAGAACACTAACTGCCCTAAAGTGATTCTCCGACCACTAGGTCTCTGTTATAGTCACAATATTGAGGCATTCATCCACCATCATTGACTCTAGGTCCACCATTTTATTTCTCAGACTTCTGGCACTTACATACAGCCCTCTCCACCCTGAAAATCCTACAGTCTTACTATAGCCTATTAACTTACCTACAATATTACAAGTGGGATTACTATCTAGGATGTTCCTTGCTGCTCCCCCACTCATCAGTTTAAATTTAACTCTTCCCTTACAAATCAATATAAATTTTTCACTCAGGACCTCTGTGCCAGCTGTGCTTAACTGTAATCCATTCAGAGCATACAATTCTGCATTATCCCATGTCCTACCTCATCCTCCCATCAATCCAAACCCTTGTTCACTACACCACTACCTTAACCATACATTAAACTTATCAGTTCTAATTTTTCTATCCATGCTGGCCTTTGGTACTGGAAGTACTTCTGAAAAAGAGACAGAGTCATTATTCAGCTTCCAGACCCTTGCCAAGTCCATGAATGGTAGTAATGAGTTGAGTTGCATTTGGAGCTTAGTTATTTCCACAAGGAGGTTACAATCTGCTCATTTTTTATTGGTCAGGTTTATAAGTGCCTTTCTTTTCTTTCAGTTTGGATTCTAGTTGTGCACATTCTTTCTCTCTCAGCCGATATCCATGTGTCATATAGCTCATAATTTTGTCCCACAGGGTTGCAAAGCCTCCCAGGCTGTTGTATCTGAGATGTCTCCAGGGGCATGAGTCCAAAAATAGGCTGCTGCTTTATCTTTGACCCATGTTTGGAACTTAGGATCCTGAAGTAGTAGATAGTCAAGTCTGCAAGAAGCAGGCTTATGGTACTCCAGGTCCCATAGGGGCACTGAGGTAACCAGGGTATGGTGTGAGAGGCAGAGTGGTTCGGTATCTGAAGATACTGCCAATTGAGTAATTTTTGAGAAGGATATCCAAAATTACAGTCTGCTTGCCATTGAGTGGGCAGGCAAGAAATATGTATAGTCTTTGGCAGTGGGATGTAATAACCTCCAGATATCAGAAAGCCTGTGTACAGATATGAGGCTGTTGAAGCACTGTTAAGGATCTGTTATTCAGTTCTTGTTTAGCACTGGATCTATCCAGGCATATTTCAAGAGTTGGGTTAAATACCTCCAAGTAGCATCTCAGGGTCACTGTCAGTCATAGGATAGGCATCAAAAAAGTTCACAGTATCAGCAGTAGGAGCATCCCCATGAGTCAACAGAAGTGTGCTATTTGGTGTAGTGAATTTAACTAGTAGCCACTGGCCTTCTGATTCAGCAATTTGTTTTGTTAAAGTCAATATATTGATTTATGGTGTTGTAAAGACGCTCCAAGTTTGGAGTATGCAGCACAACTTTGTGATTCCTACTCCAGTCATTCATGTTAGAGTTTTGTGGCTTCAGCCTTGGTAAGTTTGGTTTCTTGTAAGAAGGCTTCATGGCTTTGTTGTTTCTTTAGGTGTGCCAGAATTTGTTTTCTCTTAATTGGGGAGTTAAAGCCTCTTACATTCCAAGTAGTATATCTAATACTAGTCTTGTATCCAATTTATTATATACGTAATAGTACAGTTTAGCATGCAAGGAAATCATTCAGTGGGGATAGATATGTAAAAGACTCTTTCTTGTTCATGTATCCTGCCATATTTTACAATGTTGACCTATCAATGTACAATACTGTAACATTTTTGACAAGTGAGGCAAGCTGTATCTGTACTGTTTCAGTGAATATAAGTAATGAAGTAACAGAGTGAACAATAGATCTTACTTAAACACAAGGGTAGGGTCATTAACTGAGGAAATATAAGTAAGGCAGGGAAGTAACCAGGATTTTGAAAAGGCTCATGCATAGATATGCGCTGTTTAGTGCACACTGGTATCCATAGTCAACTCAGTTAAGGCATATTTGGTCAAAATGTTTGAATCCAAATGAAGGCCTGGGCCTTTTGACTATAGCCTGGCTACACCCATGTGGATCCATGACAGGAGTCTGACAGAATTTCTGTTGAATGCCCTGTCAGGGACACCGGCAGGTCGACCACATTTTGCAGTCGGCTGCCAGCTCACTGTTGCTGTCTTTGTTTTTTTCGAGGGGCTTCACCCCAAAACCCCCATGTGGCAGGCTGTGCCCCCCCCTGCACCTCTCACTTAATGATTCTCAACTCCAGTCAGAGCTGGTTGGGGGGTGCAGGACCCCCGACAGACAGTGCCGGGTTCCAGTGGGTCTCCCACCGCGGCTAGGCACTGTAGTTGCTGTGAGGGACCTTGCTGGTGAAATGTCACTGTGAGGGGGGTAAACGCACCCATGTAAGGGTTAGTTGGCCTAATCAGGGGCACATAATGAAAATCTGACCCCGGGAAGAGGGCTTGTTGATTTGGAGTGTTATTCACTACTTGGTCTATCACAGTCTACCAAGGACCAATCCAATTCATTCCAGCGGGTAGCCAAGGTAGAAACCATGGCATCTTTGTGTATAAAACCAGAAATAATGTGAAACATTTACAACAATTATTTAATTTACTGAGAGCACTAACCCTACTAGTACAGGAGTGTTCTATCACATACATCTTGCAATTAATAGTAATATGACATTGCAGCCTCCAGTAGGTTGGTACCTTAATTTTCAGCTGGAGAGCAAACCCAGGGTGAGGCAAAGGAGAACTGATCTGCTATGTGAGCCACCCTGGAGTTTCAGACTACATATTTCAGACTCTTAAAGGAAAGTTCCCATCAATCTTTTTTTCTGTTTGCCTGTGTAGTTTGTAGACATGGACAATGATTCCCTGTCTTATAGACCCCTAATTTCATCCTAATTTAAGTTTAAATGAAGTTGCTTTACTCTCTTCTGCCCTGTGTGAAAACCTGTTTAACTCCATCTTGAAGGTCATGACTCTTCTCATAAAAGGAAACATTGGAGTGGCTAAATGCTTATTTGCACATCAAAGGGACTGGGAGTAAGCAAAGAGCTCCTAACACATAAGAATTTATCAGTTAAATAACAAAACATCACAAGCACCAGCATCCTTCCAACTGCATTTTGATCCATCTCAGACACATTTTAAACAACAGAAAGCATTAGGGAACTTACCTTGAAAAGTTTGATGGCCAGCACAAGACAAGAATACAGGGATTTCTGAGGACATGCAAGAGAACTGACTGACAGTAGCACTTCAGCTGATGTGTGCATTTACGCATCATCAACTCCCATGATGCCTTAAACAAGTGGGGTCATGACCTTTGCAATGGAATGAAATAAATTTTCACATCAGGGCAGAAAAGAGTGAAGCAACTTCATTTAAATTTAAATTATGATGAAATTAGGGGGATGTAAGAGAGGGAATCATTGTTCATGTTTACAAACTACACAAGTACCGGTATACAGAAAATAGGTTGGGGGACTTTCCCTTTAAGGTAGGATGTACCATGCTGTGTGCAGATGCACAGAGATGCAAACCCTGGTTATCCAGAAGTTTGGCATACATCAGTGCAGCTGTCTTCACTTTGTCAAAAGTCCCACCAAGAAACAACACCCTGGAGGCAAGGGAAGAAGTCAAAACTGAGTAAAGAATATGCTGTATTTGGTATGTATACTATAAGGCTAGGTCCATTGCCCCTGCAAGAGCCAAGCACTGTGAAAGTTTCATTAAGTATGTATCCCTGTTCACTAAGGAACCTATAAGGTAATAAGATCGTGGGACTAGTTTGCCTGAGTGGTTTTGAGTGTGAAGCTATATCTCATATATAGAAACAATAGTAAGACACCTAGGTGCTCTGGCATTAAGTATTATAGGGCAAAGGAGGATGAAGGGACAGGGAAGTGGAGGGAGGAACCCCAGTAGGATATATGATATAACCAGAGAGAGAGAGAGAGAGAGAGACAGTTTTAGTCAAGGACTTATATGAGATGGTGAGTGGGGGGAGGGTGGGGTGCTATAAGTCCCAGGTCATTATCATATGCCCGATGTAACCAGTAATATAGTCAAGCAGAGTTTAAAAACAATTAACAAATGTCAAACTGCAGAACAAAATCAGTCAAGAGCACCACTGGCAGGATGTAGAACTTGGTATACAGCTGTTGCAGATGAAAAGTCTTAGGCGCGAAGCAGGTATTGTATGCCTTGGTACTGCATGACACTTTAGAAAGAGTATTTTAGAAAAGGTTATATTTTGTAGCCTTTTTCTTATACCATACAGAGAGTGTGTGTGTATGGGGGTGGGAGGTGCGGTGTGAAGGAAGCACTATATTAGCCATATCAAAGAAGTGCACTGATTCTTTTATGCAGTGGCTGACCCCACTGACTCATTTCAGTCTCCACAGAGGGCTCAGCTGCAAGCTGCTAAGAGTTCAGTTTGGCCCTGACTTAGAGGTCTGGGATAAAAGTAAGAAAACAGTTTCATACTCACTGCATCTTGTTGGATCTCCCTGTCAGGTCTGGGGCACTTGCCGAGGAGATGTAACTGGCTTCGTTGATGGAACAGAAGGATGCAAGTTATTTAAGTAGAGGCTGTAACAGATGAAGTTCGGAGATTATCCTTTGACAGGTGGAAGTCCTGTTGTGAAGTGGATGGCAGCAGGGGGTTGTTTGGTGAAGTGGAACATAGAGTAGGAAAGCAGTTCTGTGCTTTGTTTTGTATTTTGCCATAAAGATTTTTATTGGGGTTTTTACATAACATGACAATATGAAAAACAATGTAATTGCAGTCATAACAAAATATGAATATACAAGAAATACTCCGATTAAATAAATATACTGTATCAACAAGAAAATCTGCTGAGTTACAATATTGCGTTGTAGAAATGCCAACGTACAAATCAATCATATTATACATACGAAATAAAAACGAAATGCAAACCACTATGCACAGTAAGATAAAACAAAATATGATCAAAATTAATGATTACGTCTCAAGCAGAATAAAATAAACATCTGTCCATAATCAATTCCTGCTGTGTTCCCAAAACAATTAATGACACAATGAGAGAAAAACTAGATGGCCCAAAGAGGGAGTAGTGTCAGGAAAAAAGGGTTAACTACATGGAGGCAGGAAAAAGACAAATTAAGCAGGACTAGGTTCACTCTCAAAGTGAGGAATTCTTTTAACTTAAAGTAATCTAAAGGTGGGCATAAAGACAAGTTTCAACCATTGGGTTGCAGTGCTAGGTTAGGTCTGCGGAATTTAGCCAAAAAGGGTTGCCAAATCTGTTCATACACATAGAGTTTGCCTATAATCTAATAAGAGATTTCCTCGTAACGAGTGGCCAGGGACAAAAGATTAAACTACTCCTCATAGGATGGGGGATCCAGTGACTGCCACTGTCTGAGCAAGATCCTTTTTGCTGCAACCAGTGCACAATTCAACCAAAAAAGTTGGGACTTGGTCAAAGGATAGTTGCGCTGGGGTAGCCTGAGGATTGCCAATTGTGGCTCTCGTATCCCAAGATGCGGGATAATCAAGGAGCAGGTCGCCCACACCCTAGACCAATATACGTCAATGTTAGGGCACGACCAAAGAATATGGGTAAGTGATGCCTAAGGAGAATTATATCACCAACAATCATTGTTAGTTAGTAAGCCCACCTTACACAGCCACTGCGGACTGCAGTATGCCTGTTGTAAAATCTTATACTGAATAGTCCTGGGCTGCAATTTCTCAGGATGAGTAAAAAGAACTGGCTCAAGTTTGGGTCCCTTCTGATGAGGTAAGCTCAATACCAAGTTCTAACTCCCACTTCTCCCTTGGGCCTATGAGGGAAAGTGGGGGGGAGAGACTCTGCTCCAATAAGTTTTCAGCTTCGCAGTCAGGTGTCGAGGATTTTGGAGAGTGGCAAGTCACACTTCAAAGGTCTCCACCTTGAGAATAACAATGTCTCTAGAGACCTTATGCCTGAGGAGATAATGAATCTCTAAATACTTATAAAAATGTGTGCAAGGGAGGTTGAATTTAGACTGAAGCTTAGTGACGGTGAGGAAAATACCCATCGAGGAATCAGACAGATCCCAGAGAGTGATAATTCCTCTCTCTGCCCAATCTTTCCAATATATAGGTTTGTTATCAATGATGAGACCAGGGTTGTGTCAAAGAGGTCTAATTTGGGGAGGGATGAGAGTTCCAACCCAGGCGAGGAGCCTAACAATTCCAAATATGCTTGTTGTAGCAGGCACATGGTGAGATATTGCAATGAAGGGACCAGTTAGGGTAAATCAGAGCAGGTGCTGTGGGCAGATGGCCTTGCACCAGTTCTAACAGGAGCCAGCCAGGTGTAGTCAGGGCTAGGCGAGGGGCATAACTAAGCACAGCCAGGCAAAGAACCGTGAGATCATGGAATTGCTTCATATCAGGTAGGCCCAGACCCCCTTCCTTCCAGGGTCTTAGCAAGGTCCAGAATCTAATTTGGGGAGGTTTACCATTCCATATAAATGTGGACATATTGGACATGAGCTTCTTAAAAAAATTTCCCAGAAGAGCCAGAGGCAAGTTAGCCAAAGTATACTGCACCTTTGGGAGATCAATCAGCTTCAAAGCATTGACCTTGCCCCAAAGAGACAAAATGAGGGGCTTCCAACGTGCAAGGTCAGCGTCCAAGGTGTTCAGTACTTATCAGACATTAGCAGAAAGGGTAGCTGGGATAGCGGGCTTAGGAATGATACTCAGACTGATAACACCATCAGGAGACCACCGAAAGGGGTAGTTAGTAAAAAGATCCACTGTACTGGAGGAATTCAGAGGTAGGAGCAGAGATTTCCCCTCATTCAGTTTACAACCAGACAGGGAAGTAGAGGAAGTGATAATAACCTGAAGGGCTTGCACTGAGGATTCTGGTTAAGAAATTAAAAGAGTAACTTCATCCACCAACAAAGCAATTTTATAGATCATGTTACCCACAGTAAGGCCATGAAACTGCACATCTTCCCTAATTTGAGTGGCAAAGGGTTCTATAGCTAAAAGAAAAAGAAAGGGCGAAAGAGGACATCACTTCTGGGTTCCTCCACTAAGAGTAAAATAGGGGAAAAGAACTGAATTGGTGAGGACTTCAGCCTTGGGAGTTGTGTAGAAAATCTGCATTAATGGAAATGAAGGAGGCCGGGAAACCAAATCTACACAGGGCTTCTAACAAGAAAGCCCACTCCACCCTGTCAATTGCCTTTTCGGCATCAAGAGACAGGGTGGTAGTGGGCTGAGAACAAGAGCTGGCCTCCCAAAGTATGTCCGGGGTCCAACGGATATTGTCAGACCCCAGCCTACCAGGGACAAATCCCACCTGATCAGGATGAATTAAAAGGGTATGACACATCCCACCTGATCGGGATGAATTAAAAGGTATATGATAGGCTCCATCCTCTTAGCTATAATTTTGGCAAAGATTTTAGCATCCACATTTAAAAGCAAAATTAGTCAGAAGTGAGAACAGTGAATACCGTCCTGACCTTTTTTCAGAATAAATATGATGATAGCTTCAACCAAAGTTGGGGGAAGTTTTAAAGTTGACCAGACCTCGTTGAAGACCAGTGCAAGTCTAGGTGCCAAGAGATGCACAAAAGTAAGGTGAAATTCAGATGGGAAACCATCTGGACCCAGTGACTTGCCCTGTGACATTCCACAAATCACCTGGAGGACTTCCACAGTTTGAAAAGAGGTCACTAAAGAGGGAACTAAATGCTCTTGAACAGTAAGGAGGAGGTCGAATTTAGACTGAAGCTCAGTGAAGGTGAGGAAAATACCCATCGAGGAATGAAACAGATCCTGGAGAGTGACAATTCCTCTCTCTGCCCAATCTTTCTAATATATAGGGTTGTTATCAATGATGAGACCAGGGTTGTGCCAAAGAGGTATAATTTGGGGAGGTACATGAGTTCCAGCAAAAAACGAGTAATGATCAGAAGGTGGATTAACTTTTGAGGAATAAAGGGGTTTGTAATAGTCCTGAAAGGCCTGATTAATGTCACTAGGGGAAGTAAGACATGCCTGAGTCATCTATAATACTAGGGATGTACTTTTCTTGGGCCTGGGCTCAAAGTCTGGAGGCTAGTAATTTGCCTGGATGCTCCCCTGCTTCCCAATATTTTCGGTTAAGCTTGTACAAAGCATATTCAGGATGGTACTGTAAAATATCCTTAATTTCTGCCTTAAGGTGTGTAAGTCAGTTTCTATGAGTAGAATCACCTTAGAAGTTTCGGGCAACAAGAAGTTCTAATGATTTTAGTTCAGCCTCAAGATTTTTGAGGGTAGATTCTTGCTGCCATTTAAGCGGGGTAGCATAAGCTATTAGCTTGCCCCTAAATACAGCCTTGCGGACCTCCCATAAGGTAGCCTGGGTACATCCTGAATGGTCATTTAGAGAATAGTAATCTTGATTAGCCTATTTGATCCAAGAGCAGGCCTCTTCATGAAACAGTAAAGAAATGTTCAGGTTCCAGGTATTGCGCCTGCCCATGGAAATGACCCACGCTAGGGAGAACGTGACTGGAGCATGAAGTGACACCAAAATACTACCCAGGGAGGTCCAAGTCTGAAAGAGCAAGCTAGGAGATATTAAAATTACATCTATTTGACGGTATGCCTTGTGCGAGGAAGAATAACAGGAAAAGTCAATATCTGAGGGATGGGTCACCCGTCAAATATCCACCAGATACCTGTGGTACCAAAGAGAATTCATAATGAGGACCTTGGCCTGTTCGGTCTAGTTGGGGATCCAGGGCCAAATTCATATCACCCCCAAAGATAATAGAGGCAGAGGATTGGGGAATTTCAGTTAATATAGAGTGGTAGAATTGAAAATCAGGGGTATTAGGGGCATAAAAGCTACCCAGCACAGTGGGGGTGCCCAAGTAGGTGCCCACTATCAGCATACAACACCCTTCAGGGTCTTTATACTCCCAGGAGATGCCCAATGGTAAATTCTTTCTGTAAAGAATAGCCACTCTCCATTGGCGGGCTGAAAAGGCAATATAAAAGTACTGGCTCACCCACATGCGACCCAGGAACCTAGAGTCTCCTTCTTGTAAATGCATCTCCTGTATTAAAGCTACATCACACTGAGCATCTTGCAAATATTGAAGCACAGTTCTATGTTTCTTGGGGTCATTTAACCCCCTGACATTCCAAAAAATAATTTTTAATAATTTTTAAACAGTTAGCATTCAGCATTTTGTGCGATTATTAATGGCAAACCAGTTTTAAAACAGAGCTCAGTACCCCAGGACATTTCATTTCATTTTCATTGTTTTTTTATTTAAAATATTTTATTGATTTTCATAGCAATACAGAGCATGAATAGGTACCAGGTTGGATTGAGAAGACATTACATATAGATGATACAGTATACATTGACAGCCATCTTCCAATGAACCTTGTAAGGATAAGTTTAATACTATACTCCCCCCCACCCGCTTTATCTATTATCCCACCCACAATTTCCCTGTGCCAAACAAATAGTGAATGTTTCTCTACATTGAAACTGTACCTGCAGTTTAAAATGTAAATCTAGGCTATATCATGGTTTCCAAATTGCCAAAAGGGCTTCCAGAGGACTCCATCTGTCCATGTAGGCCTGTTTTCTGTCAGCTAAGCTGGCAATGTGCTTTTCAAGCTGTAAGGCTAACAGCGCTTCCCTGTGCCATGCTATCATTGGCGGTACAGATTCATCTCTCCAGTGTCTCATTATTATTGGTTTGGCTACTGCAGAGATGAGAGCCATGTGGGCCTTTCTGGTTTTAGGGGTACCCGGTGATAAATCATTCAGGAGACATATGCTGGGAGTAAATAATGTTTGTAACCCAAGTAGTGGATCAAGTGAACGACATTTATTATCCCAGAATATTGACATTTTTGGGTATACTGTAGCCATAACATATGAAGGAGGTCCCCAAGGGAGTCTTTACATCATTGACACTGGGAAGATGAAAGTCTACCCATCTTGTAAAGTCTATCCGGCGAAAAATATAAGTTGTGCATCACATTATATTGTACCAGTCTGAGTCTGTTCTGTTTAATAAATTCATACATATTGTACCATATGCCCCTCCAAATCGCTGTTTCAGCAGGTAAAGATAGTTTATCCACCCAATAATGACAAATACCTTTAGGCAAACCTTCATCAAGGGTTTGCAATTTTTTGTAGACCATAGATATCGCATGGGGTTGGTTAGTCTCAAACAGTAGAAGCTGTAAATCAAAGTCAGAGATAGGTATCTGGGGGGGTCTGACCTAAAAATGACACGGTAACTTGTCAGATTTGCCAGTATTTAAAGGGATTTACATCCTGAATATTAAAATGTTGACAAAAGTGTAAAAGGGGATCACTTTACCGTCAGGCGCTAGGTCATATAAGTTTAGATTTTGCAAAGGGGCCCAAAAGAACGGGGATATAGGATTTTGTGCGATTTGGAAATTTGGGTTATTAATGAGGGGTTGCTGGAGTGATTTATACCAGTTAATACTCCAGTGTTTTTGCAACTGGAATAACACCTTAATAGACCAGCCTATCAGTGTGTTTCTGAGGGTTTTAGGCATCTTACAGGGGGTGAATATATTAGTGCTTGCAAACCACATTGTAGGGACTCCACCAGAAATCATTCAATATTCAACCAGAGGTGTTTAGGGGAATTAATCTGCCTTTGATCATCAGGCAAAACCCAGTGTATTAATTTAGTTACATGAGTGGTGCAGTAGTATGTAAAAAAGGAAGGAAGTGATAGACGCCCTGCAATTTTGGAGCAGTGAGCTTAAAATATGCTCTCCGGATTTTCTTCCCCTTCCATAGGTATTGGTTAACTAGGGTTTGTATATCGGTAAACCAACACTTTGGAAGGAAAACACCTAGCATATTTAGTGGATAAAGAATGCGCGGTAACACATTCATTTTAATGGTAGCTATTCTACCCCAAAGAGATATAGGTAGAGTGCCCCATCTTGCAAGGTCAGTCTTAATAATCCTCATTAACTCCACAAGATTTCCTTTTATTATTGACAGTATGTCTCTAAAAATCTTTAGTCCTAAATATGTAAAAGACTTAGATTCCCACACCAAGTCAGTTCCCTCAATGTCATATGGTAAAGCTCTCCTATTCATTGGGAATACTTTTGTCTTGGAGAGGTTAAGTTTATAACACGATACCTTGGAAAACGGATCAATTTTTTGAGTAAAGCTGGTACCCCAATAGCCGGATTTTCCAGGTGCAATAATAAATTATCTGCATAGGCCGAAATAAGGTGCCAATCAGGTCTAATTTGTATTCTCTGAAGTAGTGGTGAAGCAATTATTTTCCAGATAAATGGTTCTAATTATAAATTAAAAACTAAAGGGGAAAGGGGACAGCCCTGTCTGGTGCCACATTTAAGAGCAATTGGGTCAGATAATATTCCATTGCACCGGACCTGGGCCATAGGGGCATTGTAAAGATGTTGGACCCATTTCACGAAATCAAGGGAAGACCAAATCTGTTCAGGACTAAAAATAAAAAGTCCCATGAAACCTGGTCGAATGCCTTTTTGGTGTCTAATGAGACTAAAACAGCAAGAATTTCTGAGTGGCTGGTAAAGGAAAGCAGGTGTAACAAACGACAAACGTGATCACTGGAACATCTGCCAGCCATAAAGCCAATTTGTTCAGGGCCAATTAAAGTATTCATAAGGGGAGCTAATCTATTAGCGAGTATTTTAGCAAGTATCTTAATATCAGAGTTTAAAAGTGAAATGGGACGGCAATTTTCCAGACGACAGGGTTTTTTATCAGGTTTAGGAATTAGCGTAATAATAGCATCTTGGAAATATGCTCAGAAAATCCATTCATAAACCAATAATTATATACTTCAGTCAACAAAGGGACTAATTCACTTACACACGCTTTAAACAAATTATTCATCAGGCCATCAGGGCCTGGGGATTTATCTAGGGGAAGCTGGATTATCACTTTTTTGACTTCTGTTGTTTGGATAGGTGACCCCAGGAGGGATGTCACACTGGGATTAAGTTGCGGAAGATTAATTCCCTCTAGGTACTCAAGTATGTCCCTGTGGGTAGCCTTATCAGGGCCAGGTTCCAAATATCATTTCTGGAAACAGGAGTAGAAGATAGCAGAGATTTGTTGGGGATGCATAACTATGGGACCCTGATCGGTGAGTTGTAGGCTTGGTATGCAGTGGTTCATTTCTGCTTGCTTCATTCTAAGGGCTAACAACTTTCCTGCCCTTTCCCCAGACTCTAAGTATTCAAGTTTAGTCCTACGTAATGCTAATTCTGCCTTTTGAGACATAAGCTCATAGAATTGGGCACTTAATTTATGTAATTTAGTCTAGCCTTCCTCAGGGGAGTGGCGATTAATAATCCTCTCCATGGCTTTAATATCCTTCAACAATTCTTCAGTTTTGGCTTTAAATCTTCGGGCCCTAGTGGAGGCTAGACATATACATTTGCCACACAATGCACATTTGAGTGCTGCCCAAACAATATCTATCCTTTCAATGGATCCTTTATTTGATATGATAAATTGGAAAACAAATTCTTTAATAATCAATAGGGTGATTGGAGATTTAAGTAACTGATTATTTAAGTGCCAAAGTGAATCTTTTCGAATATCAGGACCCACTATATAAGCAATTGAAACAGGTGAGTGGTTTGATATCATTCTGGCTTGAATTTGGCTATCAATTATACCTGGAAGCAAAAAAGAGCTAATCAAAAAATAATCAAGCCTAGAGCAGGAATGGTGAGGCATGGAGAAAAAAGTATATGATTTTTGATTTGGGTGTAGGATTCTCCACACATAAACCAAACCTGCACTGGTCATAAGGTCTCTAAGAGCCCTTTGAGCAGGAGAAGGACCTAGTTTTTTAGCCTCGGATCAGTCTAAATGGGTCTGAGGCGTTAAGTTCCAATCTCCTCCCAGCACTATGGAATCATGCAAAAAGGGGGTAATCAAACTAAGAAGTTCTGGGGAAAAAAAGGGTGAGTCTATGTTAGGACCGTAAACAGATCCTATCAGAAATGAATGGGATTGCAAGTTGCCCTGTAATAATACGTACCGACCTCTTGGGTCAGCTTAAAGGGAATCACTTTGGCAATGAGTATAGCTACTCCTCCTCGGTTCGTGGAGATACCAGCTCCATAGGCTTGCCCTACCCAATTTCTACACAGCAGAGATGTGTCTTCTTTGAGTAAGTGTGTCTCTTGTAGGCACACAATGCCAGCATGTAACTGGGATAAATGTCTTAGAATCATTTGCCATTTGCACCTGTCTCTAGCCCCTCAGATGTTCCAAGTCATAATATTATACGGACCCCCATTATAGCCTTTCCAATTGGAGTATCCACTTGCTTAAACCCTTTACGAAGTTTAAATCTAGGTACATAGCAGTTAAATCACTGTGGTTAAAAAAAAGAAAAGTATTTGGCACAATCCCAGCCCCTTCATTTCTACCCTTAATTTTCCTCATGACACTCTAAAACCCCAATTCAAGTTCAATCACTATAACAAGACCTAAACACAGCCCCCAGTTCTACCAACCATACTCCCTTTATATCCTGCCAGGTGATGTCAATTTGTACCCCAGCGATACAACATTACCCTGTCCCCCAAAGTTCCACCCCTCTCCTTTAAGCATCTTTCAAAAGTTGTGTGGTAATGAATAATAAGCTTTAGTAATGTAAATAATAGTTAGGTCATTCCTACAGGGTACAAACTTGCCACACCTTTTATGAGAGCCACCCAGTAAACTAATATGCCATACTAGGTCTATAACAATACAAAAGGAAAGAACAAGAGAAAGTCATAAAAGTTAAACCTTAATAATACTTAAGGTTCTCCACAGTTCCCTAGATGGCAAAATCCAGAAAAAGTATCCATGATGTTGTAATTTAGGACCACTAATATAAACAGTCACAAGCCCCACCATAGTGGGGAAGACAGCAGACAATCCATAGAGTAATCACACCTTCTTTCCAGTAAAGTACAATCCATTATTGGGCCCAAAAATTGGTTGCATAGCCAGGAGATCCTTAGTTCTCACTATTTTATTGCATATAGTGAAACCCTTAGACACCGACACCAGTTCCAAGCAGTTGTCAAGTTGGTAGGCTAAAACCAAAGCATTCATTGCCATTTTCAGGCACCAGTCACTTGAATAGATTGGGTAGTAATTTCTTGAGTTCAAGCTGTGTGAGCTCTAGTGTGTCAAAAGCGTGCCACTGGTCCTGAATTTTCACTTGTAGAATTGCCGGGTATCGAACCCAAAACTGTTTCCCAGCCGCTATTAATTTTGATACTATGGGATGCAGTTCTTGTCTCTTGATTCTGACTGACTGTGGTAAATCCTGAGATATTCCGATTTTCTTGCCCTTCCACTGGACTTCTTCTAGCATTTTAACTTGCGTCAATATGTGCTGTTTGTTGAGGAAATTAAGCAGTTTAAAGATCAAGGGCCTGGGAGGCCTCCCAGGGGGTGGCATCGGGCGGAGCGATCTGTGTGCTCTTTCTATGGCGTATGTTGTGCCATTAGGCAAAGGCCCCATATTTTTTTCTACATAGCTTCTGTAAGAATAAGATTGGGGAATTACCCCCTTCCTTTTCTGGAATTCTGATAACCAGAAGGTTATTTCGGCAGCTTCTGCCCTCAAGGTCTTCCAGTTTCTCCTTGATTCTTGAGTCTTTTTGTCACACTACTATATTCCAATTTGGATTTATCTTGTCTCTTCTCTAACGAGATTATTTGAGCATCTGAATTCGAAACTGTTAATGCTAGGGAATCCATCGAGGTATGCACCAGATGCAGCTCCTCAGAAATTGCTGCGATGGAACTCTGGAGGGGTTGCATTATCTCCAGAAAATGTTCCTCTGTGAGCGCTGATGTCCCCGCAGTAGGTTTACTGCTAGCAGCCTGTTGTTGTTTAGGCCGCTTTGCGGCCTTATCTTTCTCCGGCGTAGGGGGAGGCGAGTGGCGCGGCTGCACCTTGCGCATGTAGACCTCCATATTTTACAAATTGGCGGCATTCCTCTGGCTGTTGGGATGTTACCTCATTCCTTTTCTGGTGTTAAACAAGATGGTTAGGCAGGTTTGCAGTGGAAAAACACGGGAGGGATGCGGAGCAGTGGGAGCTAGCTGTTTCTCATTAGGCTGCCATCAAGTGACCTCTCATTTTAATTTTTTATATTTTAATTTGTAAGACAGATGAGCAATTCTGCCCTTTTTCACTAGTGACAAGTAAAAACAGAGAACAAAGAACAAATACATGAATCAAAAAACAGGCAAAATTAGAAACACAAAAGCAACACATACATCAACTGTTAAGGTATACATGTACAGTCATCTTTATCCATTAGCCAAAGTTTTAATCTTGATTTAAAAGTTCATACTATTTTACGATTGATTTCTGTTGGGCGGATATTAAAAAACAGTGGTGCTCTGTACTAGAGTGACCTCTGTCCTGATACTTTTTTTTAAAAAGGGTCAGTTTAAAAATGAACTTTTTTTGTGATCTAGTATCACAAGAATTTAAAAACCTAGGAAATAATACAGAAACGGATGGAGGGAGTATGCCACTTATCATCTTAAACAACAGGGTGCCCAATCTAAGGGAAACCCTGTTTTCTAGAGGACAGACTATTGGAATATTTTAACATTTTAACAATAAACAATGATATGTAATTCTTTACATATAATTCCTTGTTCCCAAACCTCACCTCCATCCCCAACTAAGACAAAACGGTAAGCCACCTAAAATGCACCAAGTGGGACTCATGAGAGAAATAGTTAGACCCATGGGACAGTAAACTACACAAAGCAGGGAGGAATAATAAAACAGCTGAAAGAAAGGAAGAACACAGAAAAAAGTAAAAAAGAGAAGTCAGAAGAAATGACAAGCACAAAAAAAAGGTAAAGGCTAAGTCAAGCATTCCCAAACCCAGTGGAGGTACACTGGTTGCTTCACTAGTTGAAGGCAGAGGGGGGCTATTAAGCCAATGCTTTCATAGACCAGAAGGACACACAAGAACAGGAAAATTAGACCCCTACCACCCCACCCCATGTTCTCCCTCCCTGTCTAGCCAATTGGAGCAATGTAGCTGAACCAATAGACAAAGAAAAGAGTAGGGAGTGTGAGCCATTATATAAGAGGGGAAAAAAGGAGTAGCCTGAACTCCAGAGATATTACAGGGACAGCAGAGAGAATGCCAACAGCAGGCAAGAATGACCAAGGGGTGCACTTAGGGCAGACTTTTAAATGGTTAGTGTTTAGCACTAAGGGGTAAGAAAAAAAGAATGAATAATGAGTAAAAAAAACAAAGAAAAGCAAACAGCAGATACTGCAAAAGCTTACAGATGAGAAAAAAAAAACACATTAATAAACATATAACATTTTCTTCATAACAGAAGCAGATGCCCAATAGCAAATTCACTCAGCATATGAACAGGAGCATAACTAGGAGTAGCAATCCTAACAAGCTGTATATTAACAAACCCAGATACTGTGCATCGGGTTTCTAGAACCCAGCCAGATTCATGATAACAAAACACAATAAAGTTGCAGGTTCTATTCAAGCAGAGTGTGTGTATGTGTGTGTGTATGGTGGTGGTTGGTGGTGGGGGGACCAGACCTAGGCACTGCTAGGGAAAAAGCTTTCAAAGCCAGGAATGATATCATAATAAAAGCAGAGCTGATATAACAGTCTAGTCCAAAAGGAAACCTTGCCCCTTCAAAATTAAAGACATTTCTCCAGCAAAAACACAAAGTCAGTTCCAGAACAACTTCACAAATAAGCAGCTAAAAGGAACAATGGTTGGGAACACTGAGCAACTCAAACATCATCGAGGAACCATACAGCTAAAATGAAGAAAGCTCTGTAACGCACATCTCTTTTGGTGCCAAAATAAGTTAAAGGAAGTAACAGAAAATGAAGTAATCCTGCAGGTGTTTTGAGGTAGCCACTAGAGCGCTGCAGTCATATATGTCCCAGCTGCTATCCTGGATCGGCACAGAAGAAACCAAACGCAGGACAATCATGGAGGGGTCCAACCCCAAGTCTCCCCCTAAAACAACAACAAGATTTGCTAAAGCGAGATTAGCTGGGGTTAACTGATACAAATAGGTATGAATCGCAGCTATAAATAAGTCCACAGAAAATCCTTGGGGGGGGTGGAAAAGTTCACTTACACCTACTTGACCAAACAAGTGGCTTGACATTGTGAAGGCTGCCATTCAGGGTGATTCCCGCTGAGATAATCAAAGGTACCGGTCAGGGAATATTTCTCAGCCAGCAGGGGAAACGCAGACTAATAAAGGTTAAAAAGGGCACTCACCCCAGTCTGATCTCAACCACTCAAAAGTCTCAAAATGAAGCCTCGCTAAAGTCCTTGAAGTCCCACAGTGACAAGGACCATAAGAACGAATCCAGCTAGAGTTTCAGGTAAAAGCGGGTCCTACTTGTTGCAGACATCCTTAAGTTGCTCAAAAAAGATCCCAGAAGCAGTTAACCGCCAGTGTAATTACATGCAAAGCCAACTTAAAAGTACAACAGAAAATAGAGGGTTGGGGCAAAGCAAGCAATACTTCAGAAGTTATACTTTGATAAATAGCACAGCCCACAGTTAATAACTTGAAGGGAAATGAGGAGAGCAGTAATTTGACTCAGGACCATAACTTATTAATAGATAGCTGGCACTTGTACATACATCTTAAGTCGGGGCTGCTAACCGATCCAGCCATTACCCAGCACAAAGCAATTAGAGGGTGGCACACTCCCCTGGTGATCTGGGCCAGAGTCAGTGGACAAAGGTGCTGGTGAAAACACCTCTATGGTGTGTTAGACCACTGCTCCTCCAATTGGCTACGCATCTGGAACAGCCGATATCTCTATGCAGTCTCCTACAGTCTCCGATGATACTGGTGTGGCATTAGACAGACTGGACGACCTCAAATGGTGCTGTAGATATTGGTCTGCTTCCTCTTGATTTTGAAAACTGCAGAGTCTGCCTGTGTAGGGAAATACCATGGTAGCTGGATAAAGTAGGGCATAAGTAATGCCTCTGTTGTGCAAACCAAGTTTAATTCTGTTAAAGGATTGACGTCACTCTAAGATACACTTGGGGTAGTCAGGCTAGAAAGAGATGTGGGTCCCTCTGACCTGGATTTCACAGAGCTCCGGTGCCTTGGCCAATATTAACTCCTTGTCCTGATAAGGGAGCAGTTTGAAAATAAGGCCGGGGTCTAGATGGAGAATGAGTAAGCTGCACCTTGCAGATGTGGTGGGCCTATTCAGTTTCAAAAACAAAGTCCTCTGTGGGCAAGTGGAGCCATCTGGGGAGGTGCTCTCTAAGGAATGCTGCAGGATTCTTGCCCTCCACTCTTTCAGGGAGACCAATGATGCAAAGATTTTTTTTCATCTCCCCTGACTCTCCAGATCCTCTAACTTGGCCACCAGCCATGAAAGCCGAGCTTCCACTGCCTGAAAATGCCAATCTTGCATAAGGATATGTTTGTTTGTTTCTGCCAAAGATTGTTCTGTCTTTTCTATCTAGCAGTAAGTAGAGCAATGCTATTTTGAGTTTCTGTTACAGTCAAATGTATGGCTTCCACTGACAGAGCTATTTTCTCAATTAGAAGGGCTTGTTGTATAGGGTCTGGAGAGGGAGAATGGCAATCTCCAGTAGTAGACATTTTGGAGTCAGATAGCTGACTTCTCAGAGGAGATCTATCAATCGTTTTCCTTTGAAGTAGAAGTTCATTAGAAATGAATGCTTCTTCCAACTGCATAATGTAAATAGCTTACAGTCTCACCGATAAGGAATAAATCCACTGAAAATATGCTGGTATAGAGGGAGAAAACACAAAGAGTGGCACAGAGCTGTAGAATTAGGCAGCCATCTCCTCCAGGTGCACACATGACCTCAGCAGTTCTGTGTTTTAATGGGTGGATATGATGGAGGCCTGCTGGTGGAAATTGAGGAAGGAGGACTTCACTTGCAGCTTTTCGAGCATAGCCACTGTGGAAGTGGTGTAGGTGCCATACAGAGCTTTGATCTTTTGTGGCCTCTACACTTTGTGACCTGGTTCCAGTGGTCTCCACCTGCTAGTGAGGAGGTAAAGAGAAGGATTGTACTGAGTGGGATCAGAAGCAGTGGTATCCATGGGCTGAGCTAGGCCGTGGTCAGACAGTGTGGGGTGTAAAGTATTGAAGGACCTGCCTGGTCAGTGGTGCTGAATAAACTGGTCTGCTTTGGAAGGGGACCAGAAAATGTAAGAGACTGCATTAAACTGAGCCCTCAATAAGACAGGGTAGCAAAGCACATTTTGGAACCCAAGCTGGGAGGGTTTGTAGAGAGCTGCTGTGTAATTCCTTTGTTTTTTTGAGAGATCTGTAGAAAAATCTTGGAACATTTCAACAGTGTGGCTCTTCCGTTGCAGTGGCACTCTTTCCCTAGCTAGGCACAGAACATTTTCTTTGGATATCTATGAAATTTGCACAAGATGGGCCTTAGCCACAGTGAAGAAAGGAGGGTTACTAGCGGGGTACCGCAGGGTTCAGTACTGGGACCGGTCCTTTTTAATGTCTTTATAAGTGACATTGCAGAGAAACTGGAAGGAAAAGTATGTCTCTTTGCAGACGACACAAAGATCTGCAACAGGGTTGATACACAAGATGGAGTGGAAAGGATGAGAAGGGACTTGGCAAGGTTGGAGGAATGGTCAAATGTATGGCAGCTCAGATTCAAAGCAAAGAAGTACAAGGTAATGCACATGGGAAACAAAAACCGGGAAGAGTACACAATGGGAGGTAGGATACTGACAACAGTAAAAATGGAAAGGGACCTGGAGGTAATTATATCAGATGACCTAAAGGTGGGCAAGCAATGTGAGAAGGCAGTAAGGAAGGCTGGGGGGATACTGGTATGCATAGGAAGAGGCATTAATAGTAGAAAATAGGAAGTTGTTATCCCTCTGTACAGACAGTTGGTGAGACCCCATCTGGAGTACTGTGTGCAGTTCTGGAGACCCCATCTCCGCAAAGACATAGACAGAGTGGAGACTGTCCAAAGGAGGGCAAGCAAAATGGTGTGGGGTCTGCACCAGAAGACATACAAAGAAAGAGTAAAGGAGCTTAATATGTATACTCTTGAGGAAGGAAGGGAGAGAGGGGACATGATAGAAACTTTCAAGTACCTCAAGGGAATCAACAAAGTCCAAGAGGGTAGCATCTTTCAGAAAAAGAGATGTGCAAGAACAAGGGGGCACAATTTGAAGATAGAGGGGGGACGGCTCAGAGGTAATGTGAGGAAGTATTTTTTCACAGAGAGGGTTGTGGATGCATGGAACAGCCTCCCTGAGGAGGTCATGGAATCAAGAACTGTGGGGGAATTCAAGAATGCATGGGACAGACATAAGGCAGTCCTAGTGGGGGGTAGGAGGAAGTAAGCTGTTGGTTAACTAGGATCTGCAGCTTATATGTTAGGTAGGAAAATGGGCAGACTAGGTGGGCCAAGCGGTCCTTATCTGCAGTCAAATTCTATGTTTCTATGTTTCAGCCATACTCCTTGTCTTGGTTTAGGTACATGAGAGTGGTGAGCACATTCCAGGTCCAGTAGAGGGCAGCTGGTACCATTCAGAATTAGTTGAATTGTTTTGTTGTAGCAACATGATTATGTTCTTCCCTTCCACTTCCTCAGGGAACCACACTAAACTTGTGTTGTTTCTTTGTGCTCTGTTTTTCATATCATCACTTTTTGTTAAGAGATATTTAATATGGTAGTCATGTTCTCTGAAGCACACCTGGCTGGAGGTAGAGGTTTCTTCAACCAGTTGAATGCATTGTTCTGCTACAGAAACTCTGCCCATGAGACTTGCAAGATCAAGGTTTATCTGTGTTGTAGTAACTTTTAATTCAACAATGACTTTAAGAATTTGAGCTAGCATTGCAGAGATGTGTGCCAATTTGCTGGGGGCCATAAACAAGTGTTCGGAGGAGTGTGCCATCTTTAAATGGCACTGTGATGTCACTTGTAAATGAAGTTTCAGTAGATAACCCTCTTGAAGAGGACCACAGTTCTTTTTTCTCAGCCTACCTGAGTGAGAGCTACTTCGGTTCTAAGTGCTGGTGGGGGCTGTGGAGCAATGCAGGAGGGTAGTATTGCTGAGATTAGGCAAGGTTCTGTTTGGTTACATTAGCAAGTAAGATTTGAGCCAGACATCTTTAGGAGGGTGGTAGCAGCTGGTTTCCCACAATCATGAAGCTAGCACCTCAAGCAGATATCTTAGAGAGTATTTGAAAGTCCTGTTTACTTTTTTTGGTCCTTGAAAAGCCTAAGAATCAGAGGAGCTGCCTATGGACTTTGGGCAGCTCTAACCCAGTTGTCAAATTCAGCAGGTGCTGTAGTGGGTGTAGCTCAAGACTCTGTGTTGCATCAGCACCGGGGAGTGAGGAGAGGCAGGTTTCAGGCTTGAGGGGCATGAGGGTGGCTAATTACCTCAATTACAGAGTAGGCTAAAAATTGCTGGTATTATTTATAAAGTGAAGTAAGAGAGTTTGTTTTCAAGAGTCCGATTCAGTTTAGTGGCTGTGGATAATAGTGTGAGAAGAAACTCCTTTTATGGTAAAATTGCTGTGTCCCTTCAGAGTAAGTAGGAAGGAGATGATGCTTAAATCAGGGGACCAGAAAAAGGACTCCATTTCAGCCACAAACTGTGCCTTTACCTTAAAAATTGTTCACCTTCCTGGGACAATGAGATAATTACATCAGTCAAGGCAGGCTATATATTTCCCCCTCAGGTTTCAGGGGCTCTGGGGAACTTTCACTCAAGGTTGCATTAGCCCATTTGTGCTTCTGAGGAAACTTTTGGAGCAGCTATCATGGCCATGTGGTAGTCTTTTACTTGATGAGCAAGGGAAATGGTCACTCCTCTTGCACATTCGAGGAGTGGTTCCCCAGCAATGCTCCTTGAACATTCACTGAGGAGAGAAAATTATCTTCAAACTGCTGCTGCTTTCTTTTAGTTTTAGAATAAAGGACTGGTTGCTAGAAGGTAGGTCTTTTCTGGATGGGGAGAACAAGGAAGCAAATTCAGCACCAGAGATACACTGATATTTATTCCTAAGTTTATTGGTACTGCGATATACAGCTCTGCATTAAAGTGATCAGTGTTACACTAGGGGTCTGATGATAAAAGGCAAACTTTGGCATCAGGTTCCTGTGCCAAATGTCTACGACATATGGGGCATCTTGCGACAAAGTTTGTGGCAATCCCAATTTTTGAATGCAGGCTACATCAAAATTGGGGTGCTTTGTGCACAAGCCAACCTGTACTACCCTTCTGGGAGTGGTGCCCTTGCACCAGGTTGCAAGGGGGCATGCACCACGATGGAGCTGCACCATCCCCTTTTTAGAATGCTGGGAAGCCCTGCTGTGGACACAACAGGGGCTCAGGTTAGACCAGCCATGAGGTGATCTAAGGGCCATGCACCACTTTCAGGCACTCTCATGATTATAGGGGACCTCCAAGCAGGGCCAGGAGCAGAAGGTGCATGTAGGGTGCCATAGGGGGTGTCGGGGTATGGCAGCAATGTCAGGGTGGTGATGTGGCACCTAGCAGGGGTGCCACTTGCAGTGGCAGATAGTCGATCAGACCTCTTAGTGGGGGGTTTCCAGGGACAGACCATCACCTGACCCCAGGGGGACACAGCACTGGCACGCAAAATGTGAAATTTCACCTGTGGAATGGCAAAATTGTGCATTTCACGGTGAAATTCCATGTCCCGTGGGTGAAATTTCACAATTTTGCATCCAGTGAAAAATGTTGTGGAATGACAGAATTTCGAAAAATGTTTTGCGTGGCAAAATTGCAGATTTTTCGGCAATTTTGCCAGTGAAATATAATTTTGCAACATCTCTAACTGCAAAAGAGTGGTATATGTTACACCTTTTAAAAAGTATTTTAAAATATACTGAGCAACCAAAGTTCAAATGCAAATGAATGAGACTGAAATTCAGTCCTTTTATTTTTTTCTTGCTATTCTAGAATACCACTGACTGCACTGAAGAAACAGAGGCACTTCAAATGTAATTAGCTGTTACCAGTAAGACAAAAGATGACAGAATAGCTGGAATTTAGTAACTGGCCAGGGGCCAAGTTGATTCTGCAAATTATTTTGGATTGCATCCTTACATGAATCCCCGATATGCAAGTATGCAAGTTACAACTTGAGCACTGGAGAAACACACTTTCAATATGTGGAGAGCATGTTTTTCTGCTTCTGAGGAGATACAACTCCCAGAAGCAATCAGGTCTGTGCTAAGTTGTATAACAGAGCCTGAAATGTCACAGAAGGATTTATAAGCTGTCAGTATGGTGCATAAAAATAATGTCCGTTAATAAATTCTGACCTGAACCACAGCTAACAGAAACAGTTGTTTTATTTTTGCTTCTAGCTGCATAGGGTCATACTGTGGCTGGGTGGGGGTTACAATGGTTAAAGATGAACACACACTGTATCATAACTGCCAAAATGGCTGAATCTCATAAATGTACTTTAAGTTGACGGTATATTGCAGTTGTCTTACTGATGCAAATCTTATCAATGTTTAAACTTTCCCACTTTTGAAAGATGCTGGTTTCGCTCGTGTACTGACTTTCAAGGGTTTGATCATTTCTTAACCTGAAAAAGTTCTAATTTTGGTGAGTCTGCAGATATCATGCTCAATATTAAATATTTCAGATGGGGCAGGGGTTTTTTATGACTTACCATTGTTGCACATCTTGACCCTTCAACAGTAAATGCAGCACAAACCAAGATTAACAATTCTGTCTGCATGCCTTCCACCCACCAAACATCTACAACCACTGTAACAGATAAAATCTGCTTAGTATAAAAACACTAGAAAGATAGAAAAACTCTTTAAACAATGCAGACTGTTGTAACATAAGACGATCATTACTTGGATCAATCTACATTTAAAATGTGAGATACCTGGCATAGATAACTAGAAAATTGTAAATCAGTAGTAGATCAATTAGCACTGTGAGCATTTAATCAGAGGGACTCTAGTATTTTTTTCTCCCTAATGAAGCAAATGGCTTTATCTAAAGAAAGAAATCTTGGATGAGTATTTGAAATTTAGAATGCAGCCCAGGGAGTCCAACAGACACCCATCGCCCAAGCAGAAGTAGAAACAAAGCCTAGTTGCCTTGGAAACATAAGAGGCAATTACATCACTTTGTGTTACAATGGCCAAACCTCTCGCCTTTTCAAAGGCTGTGTCCGAACTCATTTGACAAGTTTTGGATACAACTATGGGGGTGGGGTATCTGTATTTTAGCCCAGTCAGAGGGCATCTTTACACGCAGTGATCTGTATCAGAACACGGGATACAGATCAACTGCAATGTTACCTTTCTGGCATGTATAGGTGATCCGTTCCACAGGAGACGTGAACATTTGTCAATTCCATATCCCCTGCTTTCTTGGGTTCATGGAGTTTTGTTCCATTCTACCCAGCCGTGTAATAACACCCTTCCACTTATTTCTATCCCAGGACAACAGGGAATCCCATGCTGTCTTGGCTGTTTCGGAACAAAGGATAATGTTACAGTTGATCTGTACTGCTCATTCTGATACAGATCACAGCATGAAAGACGATCCGCTCCACAACAAACTGAGTGGAACAAAGCACTGTCACAGAATGAGCATCCCATGTAAAAGCGAATGAATCAGAGGTAGAAAAGGCTACAGAAGTGGTCCTCATAGCATATGTAGAGTAACTAATGTCTTTCAGTCCCTGAAAATCATTTTTTTCAATTTCTACATATTAAGAATTCATAAAAGCATTATAAACGTTTGTGGCTAACACAATATACATGGCATAGTAATACAATGTTAGGTGAACCATTGCATTGATTACCTTTCATACAGGAAGGAAGGGTGATCCTATTGCAATAATAATTAAGCCTCTTGTTAGTAATCCTTATAGCCCAGGACTACTAAAGCAGAGTGTCAGATTCTCATAGATCTCATAGCGTTGTACAGGCCAAGTAGGAAACATACCCCATAGTAGCCTGCCCTTTGCTCAAAGGGAATCATCACATATATTATTATTCTTGCAATAGTCATCTAGTCTGGCCTTAAATTTCCCCATGTTGTTACTTCCCACCACATTGAGTGGAAGATTATCCCATATGGACACAACTCTTTGGTTGAACCAGGTTGCTCTTCTAGAAGTTCCACATATTTCCCCTTTAAGCTGTAACATGTGTGATATAATGTGATTCCCAGTTTTTAATTCTAACCCCAAGCATTCCCACAAATCATCATTTGTGAAAGCCCCATAAACTAGGCACAGATTGCCCCTTACTGTCCTATATTCCAAGGAATATAATCGTAGTGTATCCTATCTGTCCCTGTAGTCTAGATGCTTAACTGTAGATACCATTTTTGTGGCCTTATGTTGTACACCCTCTAACAGTCCTATATCTGACTTGGCACTTGGTGTAGCAAACTGCCCACAATACTCTATATGTGGCCTAACCAAGGAGTTATATAATGGGAGTACCACCTTTTTGTCCCTACTTTCAGTATGCCATGAAATACAGCCTAGTATTTCACTATCCATTTTAGCCATTGCTGAACAGTTAGATTTAAACTTAAGGTCATTGAATATTATTACCCCCAAATCCCCTTCCTCTATAACTGTTTTTAGAATGTGTCCATTGACTGCATATTCAGCCCTTACATTATGTTTCCCTAAGTGCATGAATGAACACTTATCCAAGTTAAATTCAGATTTGTGCTTGGTGGCCCATCCTTCTAGCTTGACCAATTTCCCTTACAGTATAGCTTGGCTGGCAGTATAGCCTAGAGGTTAAAGGAACGAGGTGTGAATGAGCTTGGTATATCCAGCAGACCAGACCTGAGTTTGATTCTCACAACCTCCACTTGCATACTGTGTAACTCTGAGCAAGTCACTTAACTGCCTAGTGCTCCCAGATCACCCATGAAAACAGTCACTTGTGCTTAGTGGGCCTTACCCAGTTAGCAAAGACTAAAATAAATAAAAATAAAAGTATATTGGCATCACCCAGGTTTTGTATTACAGAGCCTAGTTTTGTATTGTTTGCAAACTCTGAAATCCAAACCTACTCCCCCCAACTCATAGATGCCACATAGATGTTAAATAAGCATGGTCCCAGAACGGACCCCTGGGGTACACCACTAGTCACTTCTCCCCCATTTTGACCTATGACCTCTTATATTCACCTGTTGTCTCCTTTCTGAAAGACATGATTCTATCAAGGAAACAATATTCTCATGTAGTCCTGTGTTGAGTAAGGTTTCTATAAGTTCTCCATGTTGCACTTTATCAAAAGCTTTACTGTAGTCCAAGTACACTGCATCCATTGGGTCCCTAACATCAAGTGCCCTGCTGACCTTATCAAAGAATTCCATCAGATTAGTCTGACAAGACCTTCCCTTTGTAAATCCATGTTGTGAGTTATCCAACAGACATTTATTTCTCATATGAAGATACTGTAACACTCAAAAATGTCTCTGATGACCATTCCACATCCTCTGTCCTATTGTACAGTACATAGACCACATGCAGTGCAAAATGAAAGATACTGGAATACAGTGCCAAGGTGGTGGTGGTGGTGGTGGGTGGGAGTTGAACAAAATACACCTTGTGACGCAAATCAAACACACTATTCACATCCTGCCATGTGTCACATATGTGACCTTTTCAAGGATTGTTCATACAACATGACATGCATTGTACAGAAAAGAAAGAAAACACCAGTAGTTTTCTATGATGTGTAGGAAAGTGGTAGTGACTGTTCTGAACTCTGTATTTCTTTCTTAGAGAATGGCTTTAAAAAAAGATAAGCGTCTGACTGGCTAAGAGAGCTGCAAAGGTGGGCAATTATTTTCTAATACAGCCCTGTTAAAAACAAGTGCCAATTAGGGGTGTCCCGCCCCATTACTATGGACGTGACCTCCCCCCCACTGACTGAGCACTTCAAGAAACAATAAGATACAAAAAAACAAACAAGCAGCAAATGTGCCCAATGAAAAAAGGCATTTCATTTTGTTTTTTTGCTTTGGTCACCAGTGAATGGACAGCCCCCCCCCCCCACACCACAATCAAAAAGCAGAGTTACCGGGCCCAAACAACCCCGCCACTCCCGACATCATTATTTATGCTACCTACAAGAAATGCTTAAGCTGTAAAAAGTAATGGTAACAAAAAATGATAGGTTTATTTACAGTGCTCTTTTTTCTCATCAGCATTAGTCACACCCCAACCACTGGCATCCAGCTCAAACTGAAGCATGCCGGTAGCAGCAGAGTGTCTCCATCTGTGGGACCCACATCCACAAAACTACTGGTTGTGTGACATTCACAGCACTCCACTGCTATTAGTCTGCTTCCTCACATCCCACAATGACAGTACCATAATCAAAAGCTTTATATACACTGCACACTCACCAGTCAGAACCTGAACATTCCTCTAATGCAAAATTCAGCAGTCAGACATCCTTCAAAAGTCCAGCACTCAAATCCAATGCTCACACTATGGGACCTAAACGACCCCCTACTATGGATGCTCATGGTGTTGTCGTTTACACCCCCACCCAAAAAAGAAATTTGTCAAGTTATCAGTAGGGAGCTCCCGACTTACAGACCCATTACAGAGAGCAAGGAAGTTGTGGGGTTACCAGACCATGAAAAAACTTATGGACACCATCAAAAAGTTGGTTACTCTTAAAACAGCACCATCTGCTGACAATCCAGTAGTGGAGGTGGGGGGCTATTTTGCACTTTTTTGTTAAAATTCCTTTTTCATTTAGTTTCTACATTTTTCTTACATTATTTTAAAAAATCTAACCTCAAATTTCTCTAAAAAAACATTTTCTAAGTGCAATAATACCCTTCAGAGTCAGCGGTATTACATACGAACATACGAAACTGCCAACAGATTAAGGCCATATGGTTTAAGTCTGCTCAAGTGTGCAGCTAGCAATCCCTTATTCTGCAACTGCCCCTCACTCTCCTCCCCTCACGGTGACCCTCCCCTCTGCTCTGTCCCATCCCCTTTTAAAACTACCCACTGTTCTGCAAGACACCACCTCTTTGGGTAGTGCATTCCACTTAGACACAACCCTTTCTGTGAAAAAGTGCTTCCTCGTTTCTCTCCTGAATCTACCCCCCTAACCTCAGACCATGTCCCCTAGTGCCCCTCCCTCCCATCAACTTAAACAGCCCTTCTGTATCTGTCCTGTTAGTGCACTTTATGTATTTAAAGGTATTAATAATATCACCCCATCTCTTCTTTAGGGAGTACATGTTAAGCTCCCCCAAAGAGACTTATCTTATTCTTAATGCCATGTGAGATGTTGGCAATGTAAATGCAAAACAGCACCAGACCCAGTACAGATCCCTGTGGTACACTGCTTGTTACAGCTCTTGGAGCTGAGAGTTCCCCTCCCACCGCTACCCTCTGTTGTCTCCCCTGCAGCCAGTTCTTGATCCAATTTATCATTTTTGACCCTGCTCCCCAGTATCCCACCTTGCTAATCAGCCTCCCATGTGGCACTGAAACAAATGCCTTGCTGAAGTCTAGATACAGGACATCTACCACATGGCCCCCATCAATTTCCCTAGTCACCCAGTCACAAAAGTCAACAAGGTTGATCTGGCAGGATCTGCCTGAGACAAATGCATGTTGCTTGCCATCCAGGAGTCCATTTCCTTCCAAAAATGTTACCAACCTCTCTTTGAGGATCGTCTTCTTCCAGGGGCTATAATGCCCTCCGCCTGTGGCGTCAGGCTTCATTACATCCCTGGGTGGTCCAGTATTCCCCAAACTGCCCACCCTGTTGGGTATTATTGCTTACATAATGCACATCTAGCACTTTTGGACTAGCTAATGTTTGTGCACCTGTCAGTTCCTTTTAAGCTTTTCATGCCTAGTTCATACTTAGTACGCGTAAAAATTTTGATCCCAATAATCAATGTTGAATAATTGCATAGGTGCAGCACAAGGAGTTCTAATGTGAATTCGAACACGATTTCTAAAAGGCTAAAAGGCAACATTATCAATGTGCATGTTGTTAATACAGCAGCAACATAATACATTATTGCAATGGTTCGCTTTGATGTTTGAAACAGTGAAACATTTTAGGTAGTAAGTTGCAAATTACAGATAATAAATACATTCTTGCAAAGTGTTCTCTTCTCATGGAAGCCCTTTGGTACAATGTATTACCTTTCTGTGCATGACACAACACTGACTGAAAGTGATGGAGACACCATTTACACAGGCTTTCATGAAGCTGTGTTCTTCAAATCCAGCTAGTGGTCATACCTAATTACAAATTCACAATTAATGAAACCACAAGTAACATACTGTAAATATAAATGTTTCTGATCACAACTTAATATGAACTTATTTACAAATATCTCTCCATTCCATTTAATTTTGTATTGTGGGACTGTGTCTACAGAATCAGACTTCAATTACAATTTTTCAATCTCTATAAAAAAACACATAGCCATTTATTTATATTAAGTTGTGATCAGAATAATTTATGAAATTGGACGCAAAAAGTATAAACCATACTTGAGTATTAAGACTGCATATGACAGAAGCAGATTAGTATAGCAGCATTATACAAAAAAGGAAATGATTAATTATGATTAGCTTGCATAACATAGAAACATACATAGAAACGTAGAATCTGTCGGCAGATAAGGACCTGATGAGCCACCTAGTTTGCTCTATTTTCCTAGCACCGCCCCTTCCTACCTACTTCACATAACAACAATGTATGAAGCTGCCTTCTGCGGTTGGTCAATGTTATGTTTTTTGTTATCTGGAAATTCAATGTATACTCAAATTACAGTCAATAGAAACAATGAGCAGGGGGCCAGTAACCAGTAGATTGTCACTACTGGGGGTCTCGTCTAGAGATGCAATAAATTTAAATTTCGCCGGCGAAGTGACCGCAAAGTGGGCACTTCGCGTTGTCACTCTGCTACATGGAGTGGCAATGCAAAAGGCTCACTTCACCTTGTAATTATTACTTTGCATTGTCATTCTGCCTTAACATGAAGTAAGGCGAAATGACAGCAATATTGGCACGCCTTCAAACACAGTCACCAGAATTAATGTGCATCCCCAAAATGCTCATGTCTTGTGTCCAGAAAACCCCCCAGTGCTGATGAAGTGAAATGAGAGCACAAGAAATGCAAAGTCTCCCAGAATTAATGGCGCACTCAGACATCATGCATGCAGTAGTCACACACCGTCACCAGAATTAATGTGCATCCCCAAAATGCTACTGTCTTGTGTCCAGAAAATTCCCCAGTGCTGATGAAGTGAAATAAAGGTGTAGCAAGAAATGTGAAGTCTCCCAGAATTAATGGTGCACTCAGTCATGCCTGCAGTGGTCACACATACACCGTCACCAGAATTAATGTGCATCCTCAAAATGCTACTGTCTTGTGTCCAGAAAATTCCCCAGTACTGATGAAGTGAAATGAGAGGGTAACAAAAAAATGCAAAATCTTCTAGAATTAATGGTGCACTCTGTCATGCGTGCAGTGGTCACACACAGTCACCAGAATTAATGTACATCCCCAAAATGCTACTGTCTTGTGTCCAGAAAATTCCCCAGTGCTGACAAAGTGAAATGAGAGTGTAACAAGAAATGTGAAGTCTCCCAGAATTAGTGGCGTACTCAGTCATGTGCACAGTGTTCACACGCAGTCACCAGAATTAATCTACATCCCCAAAATGCTACTGTCTTGTGTCCTGAAAATTCCCCTTTGCTGATGAAGTGAAATGAGAGTGTAACAAGAAATGCAAAGTCTCCCAGAATTAATGGTGCACTCCGCCATGCATACAGTGGTCACACACAGTCACCAGAAATAATGTGCATCCCCAAAATGCTATTGTCTTGTGTCCAGAAAATTCCCCAGTGCTGATGAAATGAAATGAGAGCATAATAATATATAATAACAATAATAATAATAAATTTTATTTGTATGGCGCCTTTCAAAAAACTAAGGTGTCTTAACAATAATTAAAATCATAATACACATACAAACATCTCAGTATAAAACAATAGTAATACTAAAAACAACTTTAATCAGTCACCAAAACTTGGTTCCACAAATAGATTTTCAAAGCTTATTTAAAACCCTCTACGGTCGAGCACTCACATAACCAACGGGTAGAGAATTCCAGAGAGTGGGGGCAGCATACATATATGTTCTCGCTCCAGAAGTTTTCAAACACACCCTCAGAATCTCTAGCAACTCCTCATCGGCTGAGCGGAGCAATCATCCAGGGCAGTGGGGAACCAGGAGCTCTTTCAGGTAGTCCAGTAACAAGAAATACAAAGTCTCCCAGAATTAATGTGTGCAGTGGTCACACGCAGTCACCAGAACAGTCACCAGAATTAATTTTCATCCCCAAAATGCCACTGTCTTGTGTCCAGAAAATTCATAGAAACATAGACTTTGATGGCAGATAAGGACTGCTTGGCCCACCTAGTCTGCCCATTTCCCTACCTACAGGATAAGCTGCAGATCCTAGTTCACCAACAGCCTATTTCTACATACCCCCCCAACAAGAATTGCCTTAAGTCTGTCCCATGCATTCTTGAATTATACCACAGTTTTAGACCCCACAACCTCATCAGGAAAGCTGTTCCATGTGTCCACCTCTGTAAAAAAACACTTCCTCACATTGCCCCTGAGCTGTTCCCCCATCTTCAAATTGTGTCCCCTTGTTCTTGCACATCTCTTTTTCTGAAAGATGTTACCCTCTTGGACTTCGTTGCTTCCACTGAGGTATTTAAAAGTTTCTATCATGTCCCCTCTCTCCCTCCTTTCCTCAAGGGTATACATATTAAGCTCCTTTAGTTTCTCCTCATATGGCTTCTCTTGCAGACCCTGCACCATTTTAGTTGCCCTCCACTAGACTGCCTCCATCCTGTCTATGTCCTTGCAGAGATGGAGTCTCCAGAACTGGATACAGTACTCCAGATGGGGTCTCACCAACTGTCTGTACAGAGGGATAACAACTTCTATTTTCTGCTGGTGATGACTCTTCCTATACATCCCAGTATCCCCCCAGCCCTCCTTAATGCCTTCTCACATTACTTGCTAACCTTAAGGTCATCTGATATGATTACCCCAGGTCCCTTTTCATTTTTGTTGTTGTTACTACCCCCCCCATATTGTGTAATCTTCCCCTAGGTTTTTGTTTCCCAGGTGCATTATTTTGCACTTCTTTGCATTGAATACAAGCTGCCATACTTCTGACCATTCCTCCAACCTTGCCAAGTCCCTTCTTATCCTTTCCATGTCTCCTTGTCTATCAACCCTGTTGCAGATCTTTGTGTCATCTGCAAAGAGGCATACTTTTCCTTCCAGTCCTTCTGCACTGTCACTTATAAAGACATTAAAAGGGAATGGACCCAGTACTGAACTCTGCGGTACCCCACTAGTAATCCCTCTTTCTTCAGAATGGACTCCATTTACAATTACCTTCTGTGTCCTGTTGTCTAGCCAATGTTTTACCCAGGCTACCACCCTGGGACCCACTCCCAGGCTGGTTAATTTGATTATTAATCTTTTGCGTGGAACTGTGTCAAATGCCTTGCTAAAGTCTAGGTAGGCCATGTCCACAGCTCTTCCTGGTCTACTACTTTGGTCACCCAGTCAAAGAAATCAATTAGATTCTTCTGACATGATCTTCCCACTGTGAACCCATGCTGCCTTGGGTCCTGTGCCCCACTGGCCTCAAGGTACTCGACAATTCTTTCCTTCAGAAGTGATTCCATCACTTTCTCTACCACAGAGGCCAAACTGACAGGTCTGTAATTTCCTGTCTCTGTCTTGCTCCCACTTTTGTGAAGGGGAATTACATCTACCTTCCTCCAGTCCTCAGGTACCACACCATCCTCCCATGATTTGTTAGAAAGGGTAGTCACTGGTGTCACTAGCTCTCCTCTTAATTCTTTTAGAATTCTGAGGTGAATTCTGTCAGGTCCCATTGCTTTGTCCATCTTCAGTTTTAGGAGTTCTTTCAGAACCCTTTCGTCTGTGGAAGGACTGGGATCAGCCCCCTATCCAGAGTGCTTCTGTTAATTGGATTAGGCACCTCCCCCTCCTCCTCTTTTGTAAATACTGAGCAGAATTATTCATTCAGTATCCCTGCTGTGCTGACCAAGTGAAATGAGAGGGAAACAAAAAATGCAAAGTCTCCCATAATTAATGGTGCACTCAGTCATGTATGCAGTGGTCACACAGTCACTAGAATTAATGTGCATCCCCAAAATGCTACTGTCTTGTGTTCAGAAAATTCCCCCAGTGCTGACGAAGTGAAATGAGAGTGTAACAAGGAATGCAAAGACTCCCAGAATTAATGGTATACTGCAAACACACAGACAGATTAAGATTGCGCTGTGCACTCCAGAGATGCAGACGCAAAGGCACAATAACACCTAACCAGTTGTGCACGGCAGTAACAGTCCACTATCCATAAAGATACCACAAAGCAGTATAAAAAATTCATGCAGGTGCAGTGGATAGCAGGTTCACACTGCTGCAATTACTCTGTGGCACAATAAAAGGTGCCTGATTTAATGGCACGCATCGCACGCACACACTTACACACACTACAAGTAATGCGTAGCAAATTGAAAACCTTTAGTAATATAACCAAATGTTTTAAACAAACAAATTATACACTGCTACAACACGACAATCAGAAAAAATTTTCAAGAATTACAGTACTGAAAATATTACTGTGTGTACATTAACACAGTTATACAAGAAAAATATAACCAAAACAGAAAGACTGCCTTTTTCTCCCAGTTAATCTACCTACACCACAGATACGCCCCTCCCCCAATGCACACTTCACAGTACACAGACTGACTTCTAAATTAACAATCAAAATCCACACACAAACAATAAACACTCGATAATATGAGCACAGGAGGGTTTCCTACAATCGATGCACTAAATTGTGAGCAAAACAATTGCTCAAAAAGGCTTTTTTAACAGCTTTTAGAGAATTTGAATCACAGAGCTCTGAGAGGAAACTGTCTCCATCTTCCACTACACACACACTACACAGAACTGAGGCTGTGCAGAACAATCTAGAGCCCATGTGACCTGCAATCCAATGAAGCACTGCAAAATTCACCTTTGGAACTCAAAAACAAGGCAAAGTGAGGCGAAGTACATTGATTTCAATGTACTTCACCTTTAAATTGGTGGAAAAGTGGTTTGGGGAAGGTGGAATAACACAAAGCCATTGTTTTCAATGGACTTCACATTCCTCATTATGAAGCAAAGTTCTCCGCTTCACATTGTGGGTACTTTGTGGATTCCACATTACTCTGCAAATCACTTCGCAGAGCACATTTCGGCCACTTTTCCCACCACTAGTCTCATCCGACTTCAGTTTCTCCTCATCCAAATTGTACAGCTTACTGTCACTAATGAGGAAGGGGTGACAAGGAGAGGAATTAGCCTTTCTGTCATGTGCCGATGACATCCTCACCCAAAACTGACTGTCCTTTGTCAATCCCCCTCCCCCCAAAAAAATCTGCAGTCACTTAAAAATCAGCAGTGACCACCATAACCTGCTCCACTTAGCCAAACTGAAAATAAAGCAACACTGTATTTCCTCATGTGCTTGCCCAAACTATTTGGTTCCATTTTTTTAAATGTACAGTATTGTGGAGATCACGTGATAAGCTAGTGGGGAAAAGATGTCTCTGAGGTTGCTCCCAAGTCACTGCAAATAAAATACTTTATTATTGCTATTTCAGACCCCACAACTTCAACTTTAGCAGGGAGCTTTGATTTCAAGCAAGGTCCTGCATTTCGGAGAGTGAGTCGAGTTGATATAATTAAAGAGTGTACTCACTAGACACAGAAATGGGCTTGGCCGATAGTATGGCCGAGATAGAAAGTGGAAACTCTGAACCTTTGGCTGCAAGATTGCCTGCGGTTAAGCACTCAAAACCCCACTCCCCATTTCCAGAGGACAATGAAGATCCGCAATTAGAAGAAAGAGGGGGGCATTCAGCCTCAGATGATATTACTGAAATTAAACAGCTCCTGCAAGGACTTGTGGCTGACTTCTCTACATTAAAGCCTGCTCTCCATGCTTTAACGCAAAGGGAGGGGGATGTGGAGGCCAGGGTTGCTTCACAGGGAAGGAAGACGGGTGCAATGGATCAGGAGATGATCACTCTCAAAAGGCAAGTCAAATACTTAGAGGATCACCGGGAAGATCAGGAATCACGTAGTCGGAGGAATAACTTAATCATGGCGGGCCTCTCTGAGAAATTGGAAGGCTCAGACTGTGTTGCTTTCATGCAGGATTTCCTCCTGAAATTGTTTGGTCCAATGCCTTATGGTGAATCTTATAATATTGAGGGGGTGCACTGCTCTTTGAGAGAAATTCCCCCACTTGGAGCTCGACCTCAAGTCATTATCATGCATTTCTTGAATTACAAAGAGAAGACTCATGTACTTAACAAAGCCAAAACAAATAGAAATTTGCAGTGGAATGGGGCCTCTATTTGGCTTTTCCAAGATTTAATACCCTCCGTGAGAGAAAAACAGAGGGAGTATATGGAGATTAAGAAGAAGCTGTACTTGGTGGGGGTGAAATTCAGAATGCAGTACCCAGCTACATTGATCGTGAGGTTACCGAAGGGAGAGAGGAGATATGTGATGGCGAGCGATGCCATAGAAAGCCTCCGGGTGGAGCTACCAGCTTTGTTTAAGTCGGCGACTTGAAAGTCTGAGGGGCCTGTAGGAGTGTATGCTGTAAAGTGGCAAATGCGAGCAGCAAGGATCGAGAAGTGATGTGATAGCTGGTAATGTTCTATTATCTTCAACTTCATCTTTACTCCATGTTTCCGAGAGGAGATCTGCCCTTCATGGATGTGACTGCTCCAGATTAATGTTGTATGGGACTGTTAAATAAGGGCTTCTCATCGAATTTTTTTTTTTTCAGGGTCTAACTGGCCCAAGATCGCTAATTGTCCTAGTCTAATGGGTTGTTTTCTTTCTGCTTGCTGTCAGGTATTTTTTGCTCATATTAGAAACCTAAAGTTCAGCATCAAGAAGAGGATTGAATACCAGATAGCCTGTAGTTTAAAAATCGTAGAACAGGCTAAAGGAGCTTATGATTTGAATGGGAGAAACAGATAAGGGGAAGGGAGGTATTGATTAACATATGCTACTGAGCAAACCTGCAATGTAAAATGGGTTATTCTTTTGCAGGAAGTTTCGTTTTTCTCTAATAAAAGATTAAACACAGGTTTTAGGGGCTTATTGGAAAAAAAATTTATGTTCTCCTCCTGAGTATGTTTTTTTACTTTCCTCCCTAATTAGCTACAGATGGAATAGATAAATGGAGGAATAGTCAGGGCGTGGAATGCTCTATTCTGGATATTAGTTGGTATTTCAGTGGTGGTGATCAAGTAAGGGGAGAAGGAGGTACTTACTAAGACCCTAGAGCTTTTTTAATTTAAAATAAAAGGGGTAATAGGTAATTTAAGAAGTTAATGATGGGGTTAAGGGTTATAGTGGGGGTCTTCTGTTTTTTCTATACGCTGGGGCTCGGGAGAATCAGAGACACTTTGGGGCCAACTCATACACATCTCATGATGACTAAGGAGGGCGATCGTAGGATCGGGGGTTATGGGGGGCAGTTACAGGAGAAAAGGAGAGAGAGAGAATCCATGAAATATAAAATAAGATGGATAGAAATCATTAGGGTGAAAAACAGGGGTAGTGTTATAGAATATGGTATTGATTAAATTTCTTTCATGGAATGTTAAAGGCCTAAGGGGAGGAAGAAAAGACTGGTAATACTACAATATACAAATAAGTTGGGGGTTCACGTTGCTGCACTCCAGGAAACCCATTTACTAAATGAGGAATTATATCTACTCAAGAAAGTGCGGGTGGGCAAAATAATAGGAGTAGGGAATGCGAAAGCATCGGGGGGTGTGGCGATACTAATAAGGAAAGCCTGCCCATATGTAATTACTCAAACCAAGTCATGACAGGATGGTAGGGGGATATATGTGTTGGGTACTATCCTGGGAAACCCATTCTCGTATGCCTCAATTTATGGCCCTACCCCTTCTAAATCTGAATTTTTTGCCTCATTGGAAGTGGATACTGCTATGCTCCCATCTCACTCACTTATTCTAGCAGGTGATTGGAACCTCTGTTTGGACAATGGGCTAGATAGGAACCCTCCTTCTAATAGAGCACCTATGGCAGCACAGATAGCTTTAAATAGATTTCTGGAAGTCTCAGCACTAGTAGACTCATATAGGATGTATAATAAAGGGGATACCAAGATGACCTTTTACTCTGATGTGCACAAGTCACCTTCTAGAATTGATTTATTTCTGGTCAATAGGGAAGCAATAAGGGGCATCAAAGAACTGACTACTTTTAACAGGGTACTATCTGATCACTCCCCAATTAAGATGCTGTGGGAGATGGATACCATTCCCCCAAAACCATACAGATGGCGGTTGGATGAAGGGATATTAGCGGTTGATAATATGGTCTCTAAATTAGAGGAAATGCTAGTGGAGATTATCCAAACCCAAATTCCAACACTTACAGATAAGAAACTTGCTTGGTCTACTTGCAAGGTATTATATGTAGGAATAGCTCAGGAATACACTGCTAGGAGGAATAAGATGAACAGAGCGCAGGAAGGATTTTTAACTGGTGCCATTAAGTCACTACTACCTTTGGAGGGTTCCGCTAATGAGTTGGATAATGAGCTAAGAGATTTAAGAGAGGAATTGAGAAGTATGATGTATCTCGGGATAGACCGCTGGCTTGAAAGATTAAATGCTAGAAACCTGATGCAGGGGGATGTGCTGGGCTGCCTGTTAGCCACTAGAATTAGGGAGTGGGAGGTGGATCAAATGATTATGGCTGTGAAGTTTGGAGGGGACATTATCACTGATCCTCAAGGAATGGCTGATGCCTTTGCAGATTATTATGCTGGGATCTATCAAGAGGGGGTACTAGCTCAGAAGAAGAGATTAGAGGGTTTCTTGATGAAATAACTTTGCCCAAATTGGACATAGCGCATGTCCAGGCTCTGGCAGCCCCAATCTGTGACCTAGAAATTATGGCTGCAATTAAAGAATTGCCAAATGATAAGACACCAGGGCCCGATGGCCTATCGGCTAAATTTTATAAAGTCCATTTATTGACCATACTCCCTCTTTTGAAAGATTTATTCTTGAATATTTTGAAAGATGGGGTTCCCCATCCTCCTCTATACCAGGCTTATATGATGCTAATTCCAAAGCTGAATAAACCTAGGGATTTGCCTGGCAATTACAGACCCATAGCTTTAATAAATCAGGATATTAAAATCCTCACAAGGATCCTGGCTAATAGAGTTTTAAAAGTTGCTCCTCTGTTAATTAGTCAGGACCAAGTTGGGTTTATGCCAGGTCGGGGGCACTTGATGCATTAAGGAAACTGCACCACATCCTTCATCGGGTTTCCAATTCCAAGTCTGCTATGGCACTGATTGCACTTGATGCTGAGAAGGCTTTCGATCAGGTTTCCCATAAATTTGCATTTTTTACAATGGAAAAAATGGGTTTCCCAAAGGGCTTTCTCAGATGCCTTAAAAACCTTTATAATGCCCCTACTGCTAAGGTCCTATGTAATGACTACCTTTCTAAGGAGTTCCTGCTGATGAATGGGACTAGACAGGGTTGCCCCCTGTCACCAATTTTGTTCAACATTTACTTGGAACCTTTATTAAGGGCACTTCACATGGAGCCAAAGGTTCAGGAAATGGAGCTTAAATTCTCGGTTTTCGATGATGATATTTTGTTGCATTTATATAATCCGGCCAATAGCTTCCAAAAAGCCCTAGAAATTATCAGGAAATTCTTGGAGGTGTCCAACTACAAATTAAATTTAAGTAAAACACAGGTTCTTCCTCTTACTGCGTATACTTATAAAGCAGATTTTGAACATCTGCAAATTAACTGAGCCCCAAAAAAAATTAAATATTTGGGCATCTGGATTATGGCCAAAACAGAAAATGGGGTGGAAGAAAATGTGGACAATCTTTTGGCCACAATTAAAAATGATATTTTAATGTGGAGCAAACTCCCCTGAACTTCACTGCCAGACTGGGATTGATAAAAATGAATCTCCTCTCTAGGTTGTTGTATCCGATTAATTTATTACCTTACAGTATTCCAAAAGAAAGGTTTATTAATATCCAAAGGGTAATTTCAGCATTTTTGTGGAATTCTAAGCCCCCAAGGAGAAAACACGCTGCCTTACGCCTTCCTCAACCTGTGGGAGGTATTATACTTTTGGACCTATTTTTGTATTATGTAGCAGGACAGCTTGGTTTAATGGGATGGTGGTCTAGAATTCTGGAAAAAGGGGGATATACCCCAACATGGCTCCAAATTGAGCAGCATATTTTAAAGGACCTGAAACTCTCCCCAGCAGCGTTGCTTTTTTGAGATCCAGAGGCTATACCTAATAGGGGAAGGCAGACACCAATTTTTAAATCAGTGATGGCGTGGTGGGATTTTTTAAACCCGACACAGAAGAGGGCACAAAGGAGAGCTAGGGATCAACCTGTATTAGGAAATCTTAACTTTCAGCTGGGGGGACTAATAATCAATCAGCAATGGGCACCACAATTAGCCGACCTGAAATTGTCAGATTTTACACTAGAAGATATGTTGATCTTACCTGAGCAGACTAAGGAATGGGATTTTTTCAGAAAGATTCAGATTACAAATTTGGTACAGAAATGTTTATGAGATAATAAACAAATGGGTCAGAGTCCATTTACTTGGGACCATTTCAATGAGATTGATTACTCACAACACCCCCTCTCAAAAGTTTACGCGGTGCTGTTGGGTTTTGTGAGCTCAGAATTCAAGGCTCAAATATCATATTGGGAAAAAAGTCTAACCCCCTTGAGGCCTGGCTGGAAAGGTTTTGGAAAAATTTTAAATTCCTGCCTATACCAAAATATAAGACTACGCAATTCTTTATTTTTTCAAATATTTACTACACCCCTGCTAAGCTATGTTCTAGAAAACTCATACAGACAGATCTGTGTTTCAGATGTGGAATGAAGTCAGGGGACTTGTTACATGTGATGTGGAGTTGTCCCAAAATACATTCATTATGGGTTCAAATTGGTCATAACATGGATCCATTATTAAACTATTCTGAGCATATTAAACCAGAGATCTGTGTTTTGGGAGATATGAAAATGGTTGTGAGTGACTCTGCTAAGCATCATGTGTCACTGATGTCCGCTCTGGTCAAGGCATTTGTCCTAAGACATTGGAAAAGTGACTGTATTTATAATTATGATCATTGGGTTAGAGACCTATTACAGGTCTTAGATAGACTTAAAAGACAAATGATAATAGACGAGAAAAAGAAAATATATGATAAAAGATGGAGGGCATTCGAAGCAGTGGACTCAATATAACTGAAGAGTGCTCGAACCCAGATCTGTCTGTCTGATTGGGATTAGCTTGCAATTACTTCTTAAGAGAATGTGAAAAGGGATTATGATTTTATTGAGGTGTGTAATTTCGTCTTTTGAAAGTATTCTATCCAGTGAGGTATAATACCCTTGTTAGATAGTTCTTAGTTGGACCTACAATGTTTTCTACATCTAGAAGGTTAGGATGGGTTCTCTCTCTCTTCTAGGGACACAGTTTAAAAAATAAATACTTCCAGTTATTTCAAAGTTAAGGAGAGCAATAAAGAGGGATGTCAGAATTGGAAGTAGATCAGATCTATTGCTAACTTTGAAGGCACAGAATCAAGTGTTATTTTAATAAAATTGGATTTAAATTAGATGGTACAATACATTAAAACTGTGTATGTAAATAGTTTAGGGGATGTATATAGTAGCCATATCCAGTTTAGAGAGGTGGGCCTGGGATTTGCCTGGGATATGTGTATGTATGTCTTCTCTGTTGAAATCATAAACTTTAATAAAGAAGTTTAAAAAAAGAAGAAATGTACAGTATTGTATACCTATACCAAACTGATGATAACTAATGTTTAGATTATTACTGTCTTTTTGTGTATAACCATTTCCCTTCCCTCCCCTTCCCATATCTACATCTGAAAACTATTCTGTGCAGGATTTGCATTGTGCTGCCTGCAATTTAAACAGAGACAAAGTCAGTCCTTCTTTCTGGCAGCAGTTCTTTAAAAAAACTGTTTTTAAGTCTTTATATTTCAATAATGTATAGTTCTGTTGTGCAAACAGACATAACTTTAAAACAGATTGGTGACAGACAACTGAAGCACAAAATGCACATATAGTTACAAAGAGCAGTTTCCCTAAAGAAAAGTTTTGCATTCCTCACCCTCCAGGAATGTCTTTTTTATCAATTCATACAGAATTTGTAATATGTGTGGGTTAAGCACGTACCAGATGATGCTTGACAGAGAGCTGTTCAGTATTGGTTAAGCACATTAACATCAAATACTATGTTTCTCTTTCTCAGTACCAACGCCATCTTCATCATCAACTGATGGTGATCACCATAATTTATAGAAAAAAGGAGTCACTGATATGATCTTTAATGGAGCTAGTGCTCAGGTCCCACCAGAGCCACTTGTACACAAAGCACACTATATGGTTGGTAGCAAATCAAAATTGCTATTCAAAAAGCCAGTGACAACATTTTGGGTTACAAAATCAACTTTTCTGACCTGATCCTGACACACATACCAGATGACAATCAGCTGCTGATGATGGAGTCATTTCAGAAACAGAACAGCACTGTGTTTGACTGAAGGAGTTAAAAAAAAAGTCTGAGTGGGCAAGCACTTTCACTCTCAGTCTTACAATGCAGAACCTTGGCAATATGAAAATGTACATAAAAACTCTCCTAATAATGGGGTAAGGCCCACATGCCTGTTTTCAGGGGTGACCCGAGAGCACAGGGGTGGTTAAGCAATTTGCTCAAATTCACACACTGTACAAGTGGAGACTGTGGGAACCAAACCCAGGGCTGCTGGATGTACCAAATTCATTCACAGCTCATTACTCTAACCACTACGCTATGCTACCAGAACATATAATGTGGTTCTACAAAAGTCTGATGAAAATCTTATGATGATATCTAAACTATTCTGTACTATGATGTTATCTACCGAATTAGTCTATTATAAATCTCATGATGATATCTAAACATTAATCAGTTGTATATGAAGTCTATTATCCTGTTAGTTACCCTTTAATCTTTGCTATGCATAATGTTCTTGTATGTTACTTGGACTCTTACTGTTGTTGCTGATTGTATGTACCCTGTAATCCTCCCGGGTCGCACCTGAAAATAGGGACTTAGCTGTCTAGTGTGCTTACCCGGTAAACAAAAGCAAATAAATAAATTCCAAGGAGAAACATGATCTATGAGAATGCCAGATTCCATTTCATATTGGCCTCACTCAAGGTGAAGCTGATAAGGACATAACTGTATTAGGAATTTTTGATAGAGCACTGTCAGAGAAACTGGAGCTGCCAACAAACCTGGCTTTAGCCTCTGACTGAGACAGACTACAACTTCAAGTAAATTAAAAATCAGAATACAGAGCAAACGAGTGGTGAGAAAAACTTGATGAAAGTAATATGGAGAATGCTTAGCTAAGGAAAATTATTGAAAAGGGGTACCAAGAGATCCTGAGACTAAAGCACTAGAAAAGCATGCTACCCATATGCTGTTTGATGTGCTCTTGGGATAATGGCCAAAATGACTATTGTCTTCCTAAAATATCAGCATGCTGAAAATATAAGGAAAAGAGGGAACTCTGTTGTTGTGCAGGACAGGAAGAACATATAAAGTAGTAGCTGATACCACTCCTCAGTCATTTTTCTTACATAGAAACATAGGAGCAGTTGGCAGATAAGTGCATTTTGGCCCACCCAATCTGCCATATTTTCTCTACCTACAGTGACAATGCAGACCCTACTCTATCTCTGGTCCCCCCCTTTACTTCTAAGATCGCTTCATGACTATCCCATGCATTCTTGAATCCTGTAACTGATTCTGCTCCCACTACCTCTGCCACAAAGCTGTTCCACGTGTCTCTTTCCATGAAGAAGTGTTTCCTCACAGTACCTCTGCACCTCCCCACTTTAAGTTCATAGCACGTCTCCTCATTTTTAGCATATTTTCCTTTGAAAAATGCTATCTTCCTGTACATTGTTCTTCCCTGTGAGGTATTTGAATGTTTCTATCATACCCCCCACCTCCTCCTATGCTCCAGAGAGTACATATTTAATTCCTTAAGCCTGTTCTTGTACGTTTTATGATGCAGGGCCTGCACCATTTTCATTGCTCACCTCTGAATTGGGATTTCTTGGGACTGATCTGCTGTGATGGTTATGCAGTCTCTCCATGGTGAGTGAACACAGACATGGGTGAAAATGGTGATGTGCCTGAAGCAGTTGATGATTGTCTGAGTTTACTTTTCCTTAAGCCAATCCAGTGCCATTCTAAACAACCCTGGGGGATGTCTGCAGTGTAATGGCCAGTTCATGGCAAGGACTTGGATCTACGTCACTTCAGCAAAGCTAATTTGCAGAATGGCAAATACAGCGAATACAGAATAGTGAATCCAAATTCAGCGATTCGTTATTTTGCCGAAATACATATACAGCGCAAGTTAGCAAACTCAGCAACGATATTTACCGCTACTTACACTTGCATCTGTAAATAATATGCAAGCCCCAAGAGATACTCCATCCTAGGATGATGCCCGTACTCCCTGATGACTTGTACAATCCTCTTGGTCAGATCCCTGTAGCATCTCCTGCCCCCAGCAGCAGCAGCTCTGGACATCAGCTGGGCGATCTGCACCTCGGCCATTCTTTGCTCTTCCTGAATACAATCCATAAATCTCCACACTGTAGGGTGACATGCACCAAGATGTGTATTAAATGTGTGATGCCAACCCTCAACTAAAATATTGGTGCTTGTCTGCCCACTCAGAACTGTATCATAGCAGTTCCATGTGCACAAAGGATACGTAACTCGGTGCCATCCCAAATGGCTCATGGGATGCCCGACCCATGTATCCTGAAAGTAATCCATAAACTGCATTAGAAGTCCCTCATGTCATTCAAAGAATGTACTTTCTCACAATTCATCAAAGGCTTGTTCCACATCACACACAGGTATGAATGCTAATGACAGCAGTGCACGAATATTTAAAGCAAAGTCCGGTTCGGACACATCTGTCCGTAGCACCTCAGGGAACATCCACACATGCCTCCAAACAGCCTGCGTAAAATGGAAAAAGCATCTCCTCACAGCAACATTAGGGAATGCAGCATGCACAGCCCTCATTGCTGCCTTCTCAGAGTCCATCATCATCAGATCTTGGCAGCTTCATTTTGGCCCACCCCTTCAGGAGCTGCATGACAGCATCATAACTTGACATGCTTCATGATGTCATCAAAACATAGATGGCAGGCATGACAACACCACCTTCTCTACACCCATGAATGGTGTACCGTTGATCGAATAACATGGGACATGAGTGGAAAGTGCCATCCATAAACCACCTTGTGCAGGCCGGCAGGTAATTCAGACTCTGGTCTGTGGCAAACACCAATATTCTATCAGATGCAGTCCCGTTATCCCAAAAATGAAACCTCTCCCTGCTCAGTGTGGTAGTATACTCCACGGGTATAATCAGCTCACCAGCACTTGCAGGCATTACTGGAAAAACTTGTTCTGCTTGCTGAATGCGCTGCACAGTCTGTCACATCAAATGGACATCTGGCAGAGATCCTGCAATGGCATCACTTGCAAATGCTACACTCTCCACCATGACCTGTGCAGTACTCTCCATACTGCCTCTTGCCCTCTTCCTCATGTCGGTCATTACCCGCTGAGCACCTATGGCAGCAGCATCAGCAACATGGTTATGGCTGCGAGGTACATCAACCACATGGTCTGCAACTGTATGAAATCTTGCAGGGCAAGAAAACTTGTGATAATCCCCACAATGCCAGTATATCTTCTCTCCAACCTCCTTATCCTTCTGATATATATGAAGCCCTCATACACCAACATAGGCATACCTCCTTGGCTCCTCAGGAACTCGACAGACATGATTATGCTGTGTCCTAACCAAGTATGCCACACCTATTTATCAGTTTAACTGCCAGCTGCCACTAATTGACACAATTTACTTGTTGTGACGCGAGTGGGCTGCACCCAACCCCATTTCTAGGATTCTAACACCACAATGCCATGGACACTGGGGTAAGTAGCAGCATTTGACTCACTCATTTTGTTATGTGCTGTGTTTTCCAATCACTAATGTGTATTTTTGCTCAAATGCTGCAGTCGCTGTAATGTCTATTGCGCTGTGATTGTATTCACTGTTATTGGCGTCGCTGAAGTGCCTTCGCTATTATTGAATTGCTGAAGTGACGTGCTACCCATCGACTGACATTAAAGATTCATTCAATGCCTTTAATATTTTTTGTGGTTTATGGATCGAGAGTAAACAACCTCCTGGGATGAACAGCAGCTACCAAAATAGTCCTCACCAGTTGAGTGGAAGAGGTTCACAACAGTGTATTTTAAGCTGCATGATTCCCAGTGGTGCAAGTGGTAGATAAGAGGTACAGGAACTCTTGCACTGGCAATTATGAAATGCAGAAATGAAGATCCTCAGTCTTAAGGATAGTGGTGTCAAGAGACATCTATCTAATTTGAGTCTAGTAGATTCAGTTAGAGATATTGAAGTATTTCTAGGAAAAAAGCATTGTTGTACAAGTCAAATGTTGTTATGGAAACCCTGATTACAGATCACAGGTCAAGAAACTGCCACTATTTTGCTGATTTAAGAATTTCAGTTTCAGTGTCAGTGGGAAGAAGTACAGGAACTCAGTTCCTGCTGCAAAAAAGGTACAGGAACTGAGTTCCTGTGCGTTCCTGTTCACTTTCATCACTGATGACTCCTAAAGTGGATCCTGTAAATATCATGCAGCACCATATAGTGGTAATGTACCTATAAGTATTCCATTTCCCATGTTATTGAAAGTCTGTGCTAGAAACAATGCACAACCTTATAAACCACATCAGTGCCAGCACACTGGTGTACCCCTAGTGTGCCCATCACAATAGGAAATTATGATACATGCACAGTGCATGTAGAGTAAAGTGGTTGAATTAAAAATATTGGGAGGGCTATAGCCTGAGGTTCAATGTGTGGGAATAGCTTCTTCCACATCCCCTACAAAGGCCAGCCTCCCATGGCAGTTTTCCACTTAGCGCATTGTGAAACATGCACTGGACTGTGCCTCCTCCCCTTTCTGCTCCTCCTTTACTGCCTTTCTCTCTACTTCTGCTATCCCGTCCTCCTTCCATCCATTTTCTCCTACTTGTCTGTTTTGTTCCCCAGCCCCTCCAGCTGCCATGCTTTCCCTTCCTTTCCTTCCCAGTCCACTCCACTCCCCTTTCTCCCCTGCTCCCATTCCTTCCCCTTTACCTGCTCTCCCTTCCCCACCTGTGCAGTCCATTTGTGGAGCTCTCCCTCATGCACTGCTCCTCCTGGTTGTGCCAGCACCCTGGTTCCTTGGTGTCCCCAGTCTGTGCCACCATTGTGGACTCCACCAGCCGTGCTCTTGTGTGGCTCTGCCTCTAAACATGGTGCTCAGCTTGCTGCATGGATGCTTCCCTTGCTAGGGTGAGCCATTTGCTCTCCTGCTTACACTTTCAGCTCTCCAAACACTGCTGCTCCCTGGCTGCCATCCATTGGGCCTTTCCTCACTGCTGCTCCTCTGCTGTCCTACTCTGTCTCCTTTCAGCTGGGCGGCCTCTGTTCAGACACACACTGTTTTCCTTGTGGCCATTGCTTAACGTTCTGTGATGGCTGTGTGATACTGACTGCCTGATCTACTGTACCTTTGCATGCTCTGTTGTCCTATCAAACTGACCGTACCTACCTGATTGGGATGAGATTAGTCTCACGGATGGAGACACTGGCTCAGTGCCTGGAGATCCAGGTTTGTATTCCACTGTAGCTACTGGACCACAAGGCAGGAGCTTTCATGAGTAAGTCTCCACTCCTTGTGCTTCAGAATTCCCAACTGTGCCTTTTACCATTTCACGGAGTAGCTCCTAACTGCACCTGTTACAGCTTTTTGCTTTTGCACTTGAGCATCACAACCTACACTTATGAGTTCAGCATTTGTTTGTATAGAGCTTATACTTCTTGCTTCCCACCCTACCTTTCTTCTGGGGGACTGCTATTCACTTTTACAAGCTCTACTGCTACCATCTCACTTCTTTGCACATCTTGCAATTGGATGAGAGAGCATGCTGCTGTTTCCCTTCTGTTTTTACCGAACACACCACAAGGCCACCCTTCTTGTCCCCCCCCCCCGACTTTTCTCCCCATCATCCTCCCTGTCTTCCTGGCATCCCCCTTTTCCCTCGCTCTCACCCACTCCCATTCCCCATTCTGGCCTCCCTCCCTGTCCCTCATTCTGGCCCTTGTCCCGTGCTCCCTTGTATTTTGTTTTGCGCTTCTCACTCTTCCCACTGCCACTCCATCTCCATCATTGCATATTCCTATCCCAACAACCCGCCGTCACATTCTCCCCTTATTTGGTGCCTGTCTTTTCTCCATAACTACTGTGCTCTGCCATTTATTGTAAGCAACCTTCCCTAGCAGTTTCATATGCCACCGATACTACCCATGCTTTTACTCTGTTCGTTCCATGTTCTGGTCTCAGTGTTCACATACCCTGTAAAGCATATTGCTTCTGAATTTACCCCATGATACCCCTAGTACTTCATAACTTGCCAGCACTCAATCTCTTGTGCCTCCTCCACCATGCTGATCGGGCTCATGCATAGTTCTACCTCCCTTCTGGATCCTAACTGGTCATTTTGTCTGTCCCTCTCTAATACAGTGCTCCTTTCTATATCTTTTCTGTATTTTGCCATTGTCAGTTCTATGTGCTTCATATGTTTCATCCGTTTCATGTTCCCTTCTGTGCTAATCCTCCCCCAGCTCCCTGGTTGCCCTCCCTATGCCCTTCTCTTTTTTGTTGCTTACTTTAATATGAAGCATTTAACTGCCCTTTCCTTGCTCAGTCGATACCTGCATTTTTTTCCGAACCCTGTACCTAACTCGTACCTTACCTTCTGAGGTACTGAGCAAAGGTAGGCTTGTCCTGTCTAACGGGGACGGGATTCTTTACAATCACTACTACCTACGACTGATAAACCTGACATCCTCCATCCCTAACTCAGCCTGGCAGCATTGAATGAAGTTAACTCACCCCGACTATCAGGGATGGGAGCCATGTCTGCAATCTACCATGTCATACTTATGCATTCTCTACCTGATTCCAGTCGCCACTTCCCTTTGGGAATGGGACCTCTTTACCCCATGTGCCTTCATCATCCTACCTATGCCTAGTGGTCTCAAGTCAAGGTCATCTTGCCTCGACTACCAGAGAAGGGAGCATAAGTCTACATTTGACTGCTTCAACCTTATGCATTATCTATCTGATACCCAGTTGCCACGTCCCTTCCGGAATGGGACTACTAAACCCTATTTGCATTCAATATCCTACCTCTGCCTGGCGGCATCGACTGCAGGTCATCTCTCACTGACTACAAGGGATGGATGCCTGTACCTGCATTCCATGGTTTCAAACTTATGCATTCTCTATCAGAATATCCAGTTGCTGATTCCCTTCTGGAACAGATACACTTTACCCCATTTGCCTTCATTATCCTACATTGCCTGGCAGCATCGTGAAAAGGTCATCTTGCCTCCAGTAACTGGGATGGAAGACTGTGTCTGCAAATGACTGTTTCCTCCTTATGCATTCTTTACCCATTACCAGGTTGCTGCTTCCCTTCGGGAATGGGACCACTTTACTCCATCTGCCTTCCCCATCCTACCTTGCCTGGTGGCATCGAGTGAAGGTCATATCATCTTGGATATCAAGGATAGGAGCCTGTTTCTGCAATTGACTGTTTCAACCTCACACATTTTCTACCTGATACCTGGTTGCCACTTCCCTTCGGGAACAGGACCCCTGTACTCTATTTGCCTTCCACATCCTTCCTCACCAGTCTACATCCTGCATTTCCATGGACTCATCGTACTCATCCCTGCCTTGATCTCCTCATGATCTGGATTTGGACTCCACCAGCTTGTTCCAACTCTGCCTCCATTCAGTTCAACTGCCTCCTGGACTTCCTTGCTGCTGGTTGCCCATTCCTGACAACCATGCTAGTTCTCTTTCTCCTTCAGAAGTGGGATCTTTGTGCTTCATCACTGCAACGCCTTCTGTTCTCTGCACTTGTTGTTCTCCATCATCTTCAGATGTGGGACTCTTGTATCTCAATGTTGTAGCATTCGGTACCTGGACTCACTTATTTTTCTTCCATGGATCCACCTCACAGCCTGCAGCAGTTTTCCTCCATTCTGATTCAGTTTTCTGTGGTGCTCACTCCGGTTCTGTTCCTGTCTGCACCTGTTGAAGTCAGTACGCTTGGCCTATGCTGTCTTCTTCTTGGACTCCTTCCTCCAGTCCACGGACATCCACTGCGGACATTCTCTTTCATTCTTGGACAACTGCCTTCCCCTTGCCATCCTGGCGGCTCAGGGCTCCTTCCTGTTTGCTGTTGCTTTTTTGGGCAGTTAACACCTATCTCTGGCCAGTATTCCTACCTGGTCAACTACGCCTCCTGTTCATCTATCTCATACTCCTACCCTGGCCATCCTAACAGCTCCCATACACTACTCGACAGAGCACTTGTTCATTTCACCTGAGGAAAACATCTTCTAGCAAACATTCCTTGAACAACATTCCTCATAGACTCTTATGTCACCATAAAGTTATCTATACTTCCCAATCAGCTCTACAGGATCAGTTTTAGAATCTCATTTGACTGGACTATGAAAAAATCTCATCTCTCATCTGACTCTACTGGATGCTTCCTACGCATCCTGTCAGTCCAAGCACTATGGCTTCTCTATCTCCCAAGTCTCATAGGATCTAAGACTTAGTGGAGCCTTCTCCACACCTATTTTTTGCATGGAAAAGTGACCTAATTCCTCCCATCATGCACTGACTCTGTAATCATTATCGCTGTTATACATAATGGGAACCGCAAAATACCTCATAGTAGTACTGACAACATCCGATTACTTTTCCGTAGCTTCTCCTATGAGCACTACGAACATACGAAATGCCAGCAGAAACAGGCCACACAGTTTATTGAGTCTGCTTGATTGTGCAGCTAGCCCCTCAACTTGCAGCTGCCCCACCCCATCTCCCCTCACCCTCCCCACGGTCATTCCCCCCCTCACTGTATCCCAACCCTTCTTGAAGCAGACCACTGTCCTTCAGGAAACCACCTCCTCAGGTAGAGTGTTCCACTTTTCTACCACTCTCTCTGTGAATAATGTCTCCTGATGTCCCTCCTGAATTTTCCCCCCTCCAACCTCAGTTGGTGTCCTCTAGTATCCCTCTCCCTTCTGATCCGGAATATTTCTCCTGTTTTTGCCTTGTTTATCCCCTTCAGATGCTTAAAGGTCTTGAGTATGTCTCCCCTATCCCACCTCTCCTCCAAGGAATACCTGTTAAGCCTGTTCAGCATTTCTTTGTAGGAATGCCCCTCCAAATCCTGGATCACCTTAGTTGCTCAGCGCTGTACCCCTTCCAACTGACTATGTTGATCACATTACTTGATTCCTTCATCCTCAAAAGCTATTGGATTTCCTAAGACCTTCCCAGCTACCTTCCCAGAACTCCCATTGTTGAATCTCTGGTGCCAAACCGCCTTACTAAAGTTATGATGCCCAAACCACTATTTCTAGCCTCTGGATATCACCAGACTTCATACAATCATCTATATTCTTTCATTATGTTACCATCAATTAGGTCAGCTGCCCATCCAGAGGTCCTTCTAGCTCATCGCTCAGGATTCATCTCCCATACTACCTCCAACGAAGACTTTCAGTGAGAGCAGGCTTCCATTGATTCTTAATCTGCACATCCACAACCAGCATGGCTGTCTCACTATCCCAGTCATACCTCTCAATAGATCTATATCCGACTTGGATCACACGTAAGGCAAAACAGTCATGGCTACCTCAGCTTATGTCATGGGAAATTAAGCAACAGAAATACCCATATCTACCTTTTTCTATCAGCAGATCAGCATGAGCCTACACAAGAATTATTACAATATCAATACCCAAATCAACTCTTGAATTCCTCATACTGAACCTCCAATTATTCCACATATTTTCAGTTACCATCTCTACTGCATATACCAACCTTTCTTTATTGGTCTAAAATCTTCCACATCACTACTCCTACTAGATTCTGTCCGACTCCTTTATCTTCTTCATGGATGCCTTCATTGCAACTTATCGCTCACCACTTAACTCCAAACCTCCAGACTCTAACCTGAATGTCAAACCTTCTACAAAGTCAGATTGTTTACCTTATGAATTCATAACCCATCATGCTTCCCACCATTCAAAGTCTGGTAGCAGATTTTATCAAATCATGTTCTTCATGCTGTCTTTGTCTCTGTGATCCCATTGGACATCATCCATCATCACCTTGGAAACCTGGACTACATTTGGCCTTTTTTGACTGAACCTACTCCACTCTCAGGATTCAGATGCTCCTTCAAAATGGACATACTGTACCTCGTCAACCTCAGAATCATCCTTCCAGAATGCATTATCCATGGATTCAAAGACAGACCATCATCTCTACAAGCAGTTCACCTTCCTCATAAATTAGCTTATAGTTGCTAGAACCTAAGTTCATCTCCTCTTAGTTTGCCCGGAGGACGGGCGGGTCAGTAGCCTTGGGTCCTCAGAGGTTTCCTCCACCTGGGGGTTATCCTTTCCTGCGTTCTACTGGTCATACTCTTCATGAGTTGGAGGAGGTAATCATACTCTTTCAAACATTCATTGGTAATTCTTTTGGGCTTTCTATTGCTTACTCACTGCCCAGCTTTCCTACCAAGGGCGGGAATAGAGAAAAGCCAAAAGCAAACTACAGTTACATAAGAACTACTAACCCCATACTCTAGTCACCCAGACATTGAATGGGAGGGCTATAGCCCAAGGTTCAATGTGGGGGAATATCTCCTCCCACATCCCCTACAAAGGCTAGCCTCCCATGGTAGTTCTCCACTTAGCGCATTGTGAAACACCCACCATCTACCCTGCCTCCTCCTTCTCAGGCACTTTACTCACCCTTGGTGCTGGGCTTTCTAGTCCCTACTCACTACCCAGCTTACCTACCAAAGGCGGGATTAGAGAAAAGCCAAAAGTAAACTACAGTTACATAAGCACCTACTAACCCCATACTCTATTCACCCAAATATTGAAGTTCTTTCTACATTAGAAGACATCACAGCAAAGCTAGTGCAGAAAAAGCTTATTTTCCTTCTTGGATGCTACTTGCAGATTCTGGCAAATTCTGTTAGATAAATAAAGTGCAATGCTCACAACATTCATCACATCCTTTGGGAGATATTGCTTCTGAAGGCTCCTGTTTGCAATTACAAGCACACACTACATTTTCCTGCAAAATGGCAGAACGTTTACAAAATGTTGGTGTGACATTACACATGGATGGTATCCCTATTGTGGCTCCACCCAGGAAGAACACAGACCCAGATAAAATAAGGTATTGGACAGCAGAAGGGCCTCAGGTGTAAAACTAAAGGAGGAGACATGCTGTTTTTTGGGGGACAGGAATCTAGTGATGTACCATTCGTTGCAATAACAGTTACAAATGTTAAAGTCCATCTTCTCTGCAAAGACTAGATGTTCCATTCTTTACACAGATGACAGCTGGTGTAAGGCATGTTGGACACTCAAACTCAAGTTATGAGCTTTAGATGGCTGTGTTGTCATGCACTTTTAAAATAAGTTTATAGGGGCACTAGGAGGGTCTCATGGATAGAAGAGTGTCATCTCAAGCGATCTTAGGGCTAGAGAACTGCAAACTGAAGGTGAGCAGTTCTTGTGCTCTAGCAATGCAAGAGTCAATGCTCTTATATCTGTAAGAGGCCCTCCTAATGCTCTAATAAATTTATTATATATCGTGCCACAATTAAAAAATATATTTTGCAGCCTTTCTGTGGCATGAGCAGTCATCGAAGCCTGTACAGTGCTCAGCACATGAGGTACTCTTACAGTAATAAAGTGCCTCACACAACTGAAGAAAGTGCTGTGATTGGTCGGGTATGCTTCTGTGATTTATAGTAAGTGTAACAAACTAACAAGTTGCTTTAATTTGATAATTTTTTGGGTAATGAAACTAAATGTATTTATCTTACTATGTTCCTTGCATCACGAGGACATTGAAAATGAGTGAAAGCTCAACTGGCTACATGCCACGCTTTCCTATTTTATAATAGAAATTTTTAAATCTTATATGCCAAAGTCCCAAACAGTCACAATTCATCACTGCTTTTAGGAAAACAAGGACGACTATGTAATTTATATGCAAGTTGTTACTTGCAAGGGAAATACAATTTCTATAGAAATATACCTCAGTAATCAGTTTAGATATCTCTTTTTACATTATTCAGGGTAACTGATGACATGGCGTGCACCTCAGGTCTTCAGGAACCTGCTGAGCAGAAACCAGCAGTTGCAGTTAGCAACAGAGACACTAAAGGTAGTGGTTGGGTGACTTTGCCAATCTGCAGGCTTACAAAGAGATGGTTCAGGCCCACCTGGGTACCAGCACCTAAATCGTTTATCACCATGCATAAAGAACAGAACCTGCAATGAATTTTGGATGGATGTTATGGTGCTGTCCTTCCTCTTGTAGGTATTTAGGACAGGACAAAATGCCGTCAGTATCTGGGATATTAGTGTAGACCATATTAGCCATGATGGATATAAACTCTGTCTACACTTGGAATTGGGGTTTTGGGTAGCTGGGACAGCCTTCTTCAATATTAACTTTCAAAAGTAATGAACTATTTCTTCTTGTACTGCAAGTATTTTTCCCCCTTTAGCTAATGTAAATATTTTCTACCTGATAATACTTGTTGTGATGTGTGAAACAGTACCCTACCTGGAGGCTGACATAGTTCAGTTTCTCCTCATACATCATCAGCCCTATGACCTCACTGTCTGTGACATCACAACTGTCCAAGATGAGCCAATCACCTGCTTCCCAGATCAATAACTTGTTATGCCACAGTCAGTGGATCACAATGCTGATGAGATATGAGGAGGATTAGAACTGGATATCAGCATCCAGGTAGTGCTCTTTACATCCCATCTAATACTACCAGAAAGTAAACTTAAAGAGCAAATGGAAAAAGAAAAATACTGACTAGTTTTAATACTTAACATTTTCTGTCTGCTGTTCCTGGCACTACTAGAGCTTTGATACTTACAGTTGCCAGCTGTGATAGCAAATGTAAAACAGCAGGACAATTAAAAGGAATCATTTGCTGACTGAATGCTACCTTAATATTACTGGGCTACCAGACTGCAGGTACCCTTACCACACAACTAAGATCTAGGAAAAAGTCTAAATCATATAAAATTTCAGATGAAATAGTGAGAGAATCAGTATACATCGCATCACAGCAGCTTTATGTATTTCTTGTGAACACTCGTTTTTATTTCAATGATGATGGATAGAGAAGGGTTAATCTTTACCTACTTTTGCGAAGGGCATGAAGTATTGTTCAAGGTGGGGGTCTTCAATTTTCTCAGGATTCTCATTGTCATCAGCAACGATGATGGTCATGTTAGGGTAAAATGACCGGATGCTTTTTATTAAAGCTTTCAGTTTGTGATACCTAAGGAATGTCTTTGTGGTTATGGTCACCAAAGAGTTTATATTTTTTTCTGGAAAGGCAAATGAGATAAGAGAAAGATAAGGTTACATAGAAACATATAAGTTGAAGGCAGATAAGGACTGTGAGGCCCATCCAGTCTGCCCATTTTTTCTACCTTATAAATATGCCATAGGCCTTTTCTCTGTCAATGGCCTATCTATTCATACGCATCTGTGTTGCACCCTTATGCCTATCCCATGCCTGTTTAAAGCCCTGCACTGTATTTCTGTCCACCACTTCCTGAAGTAGGCCATTCCATGCATCCACCACCCTTTCTGTGAAAAAGAACTTCCTCACATTACCCCTTAATTGGCATTCCTCTAATCTCATGCTGTTTCCTCCTGTTCTGCTATTTTTCTTATATTGAAACATGTTAGACTATTTCATCTTGTTAATGCCCTTAAGATGTTAGAATGTTTCAATCATATCACTTCTCTCCCTCCTTTGCTCTAGGGTATACATACTGAGCTCCATTAATCTGTCCTCATATGTTTTCTGATGCAGTCCCTTCACCATTTTGATTGCTCTTCTCTGGACTGCCTCCATTTTGTTAATATCCTTGTGCAGGTGTGACCACCAGTACTGCACACAGTATTCCAGATGGGGCCTAACCAGTGTCTTGTAAAGAGGGATTGTTACCTGCCTCTTACAACTTGTGATACCGCTACTAATACACCCCAACATCCCTCTAGCCTTACCTACTGCTTTAATGGTCTGCTTGGATGATTTCAGGTCATCTGTGATGATGATGCCCAAGTTTCTTTCTTCCTTTGTGATGGCCAGCAATTCCTCTCCCAACCTATAGGTAGCTTCAGGGTTTCTCTTCCCTATGTGCATGATCTTGCACTTCTTTCCGTTAAACCCCCGTTGCCACTCTTCTTTCCATTTTGACAGTTTTTCCAGATCTCTTCTCATTCTGCCCACCCATCTGGATCATCTACTCTGTTGCAGATCTTGGTGTCATCTGTAAACAGACAAACCTTACCCTCCAGTCCATCTGCAATGTCACTGATGAAGATATTGAAGTGGACTGGTCCTGAACTGATCCTGAGGTACCCCACTTGTGACTTGCATCTCTTCTGACTGTATACCATTTACCACCACTCTCTGTTTTCTGCCCGCCAACCAGTTTGCCACCCAGTTGACCAACCTCTGACCCACACCAAGCCTACCCAGTGGGAATCTAGATACCCTGGAGGGTGGTCAAGGAGGTGGAGACTGAAATTTAATGCTGGGAAATGTAAGGTACTACATTTGGGGTTAAAAAACCCAGGCCATGAATACACCCTGGGGAGGTCACACTGCAAGCCACATTGGGAGAAAGGGATTTAGTGGTGGTGATAGACATCAAAATGAATAACTCTGAAAATTGTAGAAGAACTGCAGCCAAAGCAAACAGGATACTGGGCTGCATAGCCTGGGGAATTACATCCAGAAGGAGGGAGGTGATCCTCCCTCTGTATAATGCCTTGGTCAGGCAACAGCTCGCGTAGTGTGTACAGTTCTGGAGACCTCATCTGAAGAAGGACATAGTGCTACTGAGAGGGTCCAGAGGAGAGCGACCAGGGTGATTCAGGGCATGGAGGAAGCCTTATGAGGAGAAACTGGAAGAGCTTGGGCTTTACTCACTGGAGGAGAGGGAGGACAGGAGATATGATGAGGTTTTCACATATGTAAAAGAATGACCAGGAGTGGAACCAAGGAGCTTTTTAGGCTAAAGAAGGGGGAACAATCAGGGCCATGAATGGAACTGGAGAGTGGAAACTACAGGGGAGCATAGGAGGCATTTTTTTCACTGAGAGGGTGGTGGAGCCATGGAATGCACTGCATGGGATGCTGGTGGGGAGGCACAGTGGAGGGATTCAAGAAGGGGTGGGACAGGTACAAGAAACTGAAACTAAAGAAGACCCTCTTGGGGGCTGGGGTGAAAGGCAAGCAACCACTAGGTTGCTGGCTTTCGAGCAGACAAGACAGACCATTTGGCCTATTCTGCTGGCTTTTTAGTATGTTAGTATGTTATTAATCAATCTTCTATGTGGAACAGTATTGAAAACTTTGCTGAACTAAAGGTAGGTGATATCAACTGCACCCCTTTGGTCCACCACTCTGGTCACCCAGTCAAAGAAATCTATGAGATCAGTTTGACAGGACCTTCCTGTTGTAAACCCATTCTGGGCTGGCAGTATAGCCTAGAGGTTAGAGGAATGAGGTGTGAATGAGCTTGGTACATCCAGCAGACCAGACCTGAGTTTGATTCTCAAAACCTTCACTTGCATACTGTGTGACTCAGCAAGTCACTTGACCACCCAGTGCCCCAGGTCACCTTGAAAACAGGCACTTGTGCCTAGTGGCCTACCTGGTTACCAAAGACTAAAATAAAATTCTGTCTTGGATCCTGTGCTCTCATGGATTCCAGGTGTTGCACTATCCTTTCCTTAAGGTGGCCTCCATAATCTTGCCCACTACTGAGGTAAGACTGACTGGTCTGTAGTTCCCTGCCTCCTCCCTACTGCCACTCTTGTGGAGCGGGATCACATGAGCCCTTCTCCAGTCTTCTGGGACCTCTTCTGTTCTCAGAGACTCACTAAACAGTTCTGATAATGGCTCTGCTAGTTCCACCCTTAACTCCTTTAGTACCTTGGGATGTATGCCATCAGGTCCCATTGCCTTGTCCACCCTGAGCTCAGCAAGCTTTTGTACTACCCTTTCTTTTGTGAAGGGACTTATGCACACCTCCCCCCTCCCCCATGACCATGGTGCTGATACAGCTGTGATACAGTAATATAAAGTAACTGAATCTTTTCTTCTGCAGACTATCTCTGTGCTGTTTGAATCTCTTTGAGCACCTAATGGCAACAACACACTCTCCCTCTCTCCTCCACTTTCTCGCTCTCTTCCCCCTCCCTCTCTCCCTCCCTCCTCCCTGTAGCTACAAATCTGGCATCAAATGCATTTTCACTAGTGCAGGAGAAAATATTATTTTTGCAAGCAGAAAAATCACACCAAGCCCAGTTTCACACAATTTTCTTTTCTGAGAAAAATATTGGATTTGGCCATGTTCACACAAATGGTAAAGCAAATCACATAGATAGAGATTATGTTTCATGTGCATTTCTAAGGGGGAAAAATCATAACAAAATATTTCTGCAACCAAATGACAGATTTTCATGCACAAATGCTGATTTTGTACAATATGTCCATGAAAAATCAGTGATTTTGGAGAAATAATTCCATGTAACTGCAAGGATCAGTTTCACCCAGGGTGCTCTTTACTGCTATCGGCTGTAGATGGAAATGGTTTGATATTAATTATAAAGGAGTTGACAGTGGAGTATCTTCTATTGATCACCACTGGACAGAGATAATGGAAAGGAATCTGATTTTACTGTGGGGGCTTTCATAAAACTATATCTTAATGCACTTTATAATACAGGAGAGGGAGGGGGGGGAGAGAGAGAGGGAGAAAATGTGTTTTGCCATAAAGATGCTCAAACAGATTCAAACAGCACAGAGATAATCTGCAGAAAGAACAATTCAGGCAAGTTAGGTACAGGGAGATTAAAGAGAAAATAAACTTTATTTTTAATTTATCTAATATTGTTGTCATTTGAGGCATTTGTAAAGTCTTTTCTGTTCATTGTACAGTTCTATGTGTTTAAACAAAATCATATTTTTTCCTTATTCAGGGTCCATTTTTAATGCTGCCTTTTCCTCCGCCCAATATTCATTTTCTAGTTACTTATGAATTCTAGAAACCAGTGGCATCAGTTGAGTGGAAGCCTACTACGAAGCTTTCCATAAAGAGCTTCCATGCAACTCATGTTGCCAAGTCTTGGAGCAGTTCAGTTACAGGCAGGAAAATGAAAGCTTTAACAAGAGGTCCTAAGTGAGAAACAATAGAACCCTTATAAAACAAATATGTGGAACAGTACATTGGGAATAGTCAACTGACTTCACATGCCCAAATTTCAGATTACATGAAACATAAAAAAAAAAGGTTTATGTTCTTATATTAAGTGACTTGTTTTAGATCACACAGTGAGTAAATGGTGGTTATGGAAGGTATTTTAACATCGGTCTTTATGTTCAAAGCTCTGTGGTCTGAACTACTGCCTCAGACTATCTCCCAGTATTAGCCAAACTGCTTTCCAATATAGGTCAAACTCTCTGTATGAAATCCAAGAAAGACAGTATACTTACCTGTGGTGGTGTAACTAAGCGTACAACCCAATGCATAGGTGTACAGATATTTTTCCTGGGTCATTTAGGCTGTGTTTGAATGTGCCGCCCACCTCATCTGATTTGGATACATACTATCCACTAAGTTAAATAATTGCAAGAAACAGATAGCAGCACACTGTAGCTCTGGAGCTGCTGGTGACTGACCATGCAGCTGCCTCTGGTACTTCACACAGCAGTAATAGATTGGAGGGGGGAGCAGACACTACAGAATCATGTTACCTGCCCATCCTAGCCTCAATTTTAAAGGTCAGCTGCAACAGCAGTAAATAGCATCTGTACCAGTAACAATAAATTTGGACAGGATTCCATCGATGACCTAAGTCTACAGAGTAGTGGTAATCATGAATACATTCGAACCATATGAATGAATGAGGTACAGACATGTGATTAATTACTGCCTCATCAAGACAGAATTTCGTAAATCTGCTGCCCTTCATAAACAATTTTGCCCAAACATTAAAAACATGGATAATGGGTTTGGTTTCTACTGTGTTAGATCCAATTTCTGATTTCAGGGAAACAACAGGAATACCAAACGGGAGAACAAGGAGGTCTCTTAGAAATTAATTTTGTACCCTTTCTAGCAAAGACAAATCAGACCAGCCACAATGCTCAGCAGTGTATAACATTGGATTATTTAGTTTTTGTGCCACTGTGCTTGCATGCACAGTGAACATTTTGTAATGAGAGTGGCTTTTGAGGCATGTGACACTGTCAGTTCAATGAATTGTGGACTGCAAGGGGCTCATCGTTGTCACACCAGGCATCAGCCAGGCTTGTCGTGACAGTGTTCTGGCTTGCTGGGTGGAAACTTTGTGTAGTTCAAAAGTGAGAGCTGACCCAATCATAGGCTGGCTGGTTCCTTTCATCTACATAACGCAGCCCAGCAAGCACTGCTGATCTGTCATGATCAGCCTGCTGAAAACCATCCCTTGTAGGTTGATTACACCCTGTAATAAAAAAAAAACATCCATCAATGTCTGTTGCTGCCACTGCCATTACTGCCCCACACCCAACCCTCCCATTCAGCACCCACCACCCCACACCTCACCATAGATAACACCAGCACTGGGAGTGCCCAATCCCCAGGGTCACCTCTTGAAATAAACAAAAACATCCCTAGTAGTTTCTTTTTGTAATATACCCTGTAATAAAGAAAACCATTCATTGATGCCTGTTGCTGCTGTTGCCGTTATGGTCCCCCCACCCAACCCTCACACTCAGCACTCACCCCTCACAAATGTAACACTGACACCAGGGGTGTCCAATACTCAGTGTTACCACCTGAAATAAAGAAAACAATTCCTAGTAGTTTGTTTTGAAATATACCCTGTAATAAAGAAAACTGTCCATCAATGTCTGTTGCTGCAACTGCTGTTACTATCCCCCCACCTGACCCTCCCACTTAGCAACCACCTCCCCACTTCCACAAACATAACACCAACACTGGGGGTGCCCTATCGCCAGTGTTGTCACCTGAAATAAAGAAAGCTGTCCCTTGTAGTTTTTTTTGTAATACACCCTGCAATAAAGAAAACCATCCATTGATGTCAGTTGCTCCCCCCACCCAAATCTCCCACTCAGCATCCACCAACCCACAACCCACAACTCCCTACAAACATAACACCAACACTGGGGGTACCCAATCCCCACTGTAACTACCTGAAATAAAGAAAACATGTCTCAAGTATTTTTTAATATATTGTGCAATAAAGAAAACCATCCATTGATGGCTATTGCTACCACCACAGTTACTGTCCCCCACCTGACCTCCCACTCAGCACCCACTCCACCCCTAGCCCACTTACCTATCAGTGGTCCAACGTTATAATCCCTCTGGACAGCAGACACATCTTCACTCCAATGCTGGATCACAAACTGAGAAATCAGGTATGCAATTCAAAGTATTTCAATAGGGGTTTGAACTTACTGGCATAATTTGATCATGTTTGAATATTTTTGCCCCAAATTTTCAACATGCCTTTTTGGGGACGCCATCTCATGAACAATGGCAATGAAATTAGACAAATCTGTCCCAAAAGATGATTTGATGTTTGCTGTGTGAAATCATCTTTCGGCTGGGAGTTGAACATTTTCTCCACCCTTGTTCATGAAGTGAAACATAGAAACATAGACTTTGATGGTAGATAAGGACCGCTTGGCCCACCTAGTCTGCCCATTTCCCTACCTAGAGGATAAGCTGCAGATCCTATTTAACCAACAGCCTATTTCTTCCTACCACCCACACAAATGTCCTTATGTCTGTCCCATGCATTCTTGAATTCTCCCACAGTTTTAGACCCCACAACCTCCTCTGGAAGGCTGTTCCATGCATCCACCACCCTCTCTGTGAAAAAATACTTCCTCACATTGCCCCTGTGCCATCCCCCCTCTACTTTGAAATTGTGTCCCCTTGTTCTTGCACATCTCTTTTTCTGAAAGATGCTACCCTCTTGGACTTTGTTGATTCCACTGAGGTACTTAAACATTTCTATCATGTCCCCCCTCTCACTCCTTTCCTCGAGGGTATACATATTATGCTCCTTTAGTCTCTCCTTGTATGGCTTCTCTTGCAGACCCTACACTGTTTTAGTTGCCCTCCTCTGAACTGCCTCCATCCTGTCTATATCCTTGCAGAGATGGGGTCTCCAGAACTGGACGCAGTACTCCAGATGAGGTCTCACCAACTGTCTGTACAGGGGGATAACATCTTCCTGTTCTCTGCTGGTGATGCCTCTCCCTCTACATCCCAGTATCCCCCCAGCCCTCCCTTCCACCTTCTTACATTGCTTTCCAACCTTAAGGTCATCTGATATGATTACTCCCAGGTCCCTTTCCATTTTTGTTGTTGTTACTACCTTCCCCCCCATTGTGTAATCTTCCCCTGGGTTTTTGTTTCCCAGATGCATTATTTTGCACTTCTTTGCATTGAGTCCAAGCTGCCATACTTCTGACTATTCTTCCAACCTTGCCAAGTCCCTGCTCATCCTTTTTATGCCTCCTTGTCTATCAACCCTGTTGCAGATCTTTGTGTCATCTGCAAAGAGGCATACTTTTCCTTCCAGTCTCTCTGCAATGTCACTTATAAAGACATTAAAAAGGACTGGACCTAGTACTGAACCCTGCGGTACCCCACTAGTAACTCCTCTTTCTTCAGAGTGGACTCCATTTACAATTACCTTCTGTATCCTGTTGTCCAGCCAATGTTTTACCCAGGCTACCACCCTCTGACCCACTCCCAGGCTGATTAATTTGACTATTAATCTTTTGTGTGCAACTGTGTCAAATGCCTTGCTAAAGTCTAGGTAGGCCATGTCCACAGCCCCTCCCTGGTCTACTACTTTGGTCACCCAGTGAAAGAAATCAGTTAGATTCATCTGACATGATCTTCCCACTGTGAACCCATTCTGCCTTGGGTCCTGTGCCCCACTGGTCTTTAGGTACTCAACAATTCTTTCCTTCAGAAGTGATTCCATCACTTTCCCTACCACAGAGGTCAAACTGACAGGTCTGTAGTTTCCTGCCTCTGTCTTGGTCCCACTTTTGTGAAGGGGAATCACATCTGCCTTCTTCCAGTCCTCAGGTACCACACCATCCTCCCATGATTTGTTAAAAAGGGTAGTCAGTGGTGTCACTAGTTCTCTGCTTAATTCTTTTAGAATTCTGGGGTGAATTCCATCTGGCCCCATTGGTTTGTCCACCTTCAGTTTTAGGAGTTTTTTCAGAACCATTTCTTCTGTGAAAGTACTGGGATCGACCCCCCTATCCAGAGTACTTCTGTTAATTGGATTAGGCACCTTCCCCACCTCCTCTTTTGTGAATACTGAACAGAAGTATTCATTCAGTATCCCTGCTTTTTCACTGTCCCTCTCTGCCCACCCACCGTCCATTCTATTCAGCCTCACTATCCCTCCCTTTGTCTTTCTACACTCCCTGATATACCCATAAAAAGTTAGATCCCCTTCTTAGCCAAGTTGGCTATCTTTTCTCAGTTTGGGCCTTTGCTATTCTGACTACCCTCCCTGCTTCCTTCAGCCTTAACTGTACAGTTCTCTGTCCTGCTCCTTCTGTGTTCCCTTATACTTCCTCAATGCTATCTTTTCTCCCTAACCTTCACCACCACCTCTATTGAGAACCATTGTGGCTTTTTCTTTCATTTTCATTTGTTTATTTGCTTCACACAAAGGCTTGTTGCCTCTGTGATGGCTCTTTTGATATTTCCCCATTGTTGCTCCACCTCTCCTTCTAGCCTGTGTGCTAGTGCTTTTCTAAGGCACTCTCCCATATTGCCAAAGTCAACCCTCCTGAAGTCCAGAACCCTCACTTTTGTATGGCTTGACTCTGTAGCTGAGTTTATCATGAACCACACTGTTTGGTGGTCACTTGTTCCCAAATGGCTACCCACTTCTAGATCTGAGAGCCTCTCACTGTCCCCATTTGAGAGTACAAGGTCTAAGATTGCTCCCTCATGAGTAGGTTCCAAAACTAGCTGTCTGAGGCATGCCACCTGAACGGCATCGAGAAAGGCCCTGCTTTTGGATGTGGCTACAGCAAAGGTGCTCCAGTTAACATATGGCATGTTAATGTCCCCCATCAACAGCATCTCCCATTTCTCCGCCATCCTAAGTATGCCTTTTTTCATATCCTTGTCCATTCCCTCCCCCTGACATGGGGGTCTGTATACAACCCCTGTGTGGATTGTGGTGCCATTTCCATTCTCTAAGGTGACCCACCGTGCCTCCTCTCCTCCCTGTTTACTCTTTGTTCAGTTGCTTTATCCTTCCCTTACATAGAGAGCTACTCCGCCCCTCTTCTCCCTCCCTGTCTCTCCTGTAGGTTGTGTACCCTGGTATGTTAACATCCCAGTCATGGTTCTCTGTGTATCATGTTTCTATGACTGCACATGATATCGAGGCATCCCTCTTCCATCAAGGCCACCAGTTCAGGGAGCTTGTTGTCCAGACTATGGGCATTGGTACTCATTACCCTCCATTTCTTGATGGCCTTACCCCTTTTTGCCCCATCCCTGTCCTTATTGCCTTTGTCACTTTCTCCATTTACCCCTGCACTTCTCCCTATTGACATCTCTAAGTTGGTGTCTACCTCACTTAGTACCCTGATTTTTGGGGGCTAGGATTTCCAGCTCCTCTCCAGTGCCTCCCTCCTTGGCTAGTTTAAATGCTTGCCAATGAAGCATTTAAACCTATCACCTAGGATCCTAGTTCCCCTCCTGGACAGATGCAGACCATCACGCTAGTATAGGCCTGCATCCCTCCAGGTGGACCCCCAGTCTCCAATGAAGCCAAATCCCTGAGCTCTGCACCAGTTTTTCAACCAGTGATTGAATCCCATGGTGTGGAGCACCCTAGCCTCACCCATGCCATAGAGAGGCAGCACCTCAGAGAAGGTTACCGTACGCTATTTATCTTAAGGCCCCTCCCCATCTCCACAAATGCTTCTTGCACTGCTCTGACCCCTTTTTTAGCCAGGTCATTTGTCCCTAGGTGGACAATGACATCCAGCTCCCTCCCTGTGCAGCTGCCTCTCGATCATGAGGATTCGCTTCCTGTCCCTCCAAACCATGGCGCCAGGCAGGCACTTACCTCCTCTCCCCTTCCTCCCCAGTGGGGTCATAAGAAGGCTATGTTGAAAATCTGGAGTAAGGGGAGGTCATGGATGGCTGCCTGATCAGACACACTTTCTCCTCTCTCTCTTATTCCTCCACTGGAAAACTTTTATTAATATATCTGTGCCCATCAGCTAAGGTTTTATTCCCTCACTGAACATTCCTTCGGCTAGTTCTTTGGACTAGATGAGCTCTTTTCCTGAATATGGATGCAGAAATGAAGAATCCTCTGCCTCAGTATACTCCTCCACTGACTCACAAAGAGACAAGGCCTCTAAAGTTCCAAGCCACAGACCACCGGTGGAAAAATTCTTAGAAGAGCTGGATCCCTGAAATGGCTCTACAAACCCTAACAGATGAAATTCAAAGAATGCAGTCCTCTGTTGATTCCCTAACAAACCAGGTCAGAGATAATGAAGCTCGGGCCTCTTCACTAGAAGACTGGTGCAACAAGCTTGACCCCGAAGTTAGCTCCCTCTGACAAAGATTTAAAAAGATGAAAGATTGCTTGGAGGATATGTAAGGAAGGAGCAGGAGGAACAATGTGGTTATTTTGGGCTTGCCTGAATAGGTGGAGGGTTCCAACATTCTTTTATTCATGCAAAAACTATGTGAGAAGATTGTGGGACCCTTGCCTAATGGGCCAGCCTACATAACTGAGAGAGTGCACCGCTCCCTGCACCCAGTGCCACCCGAAGGTTCACCTCCATGGCCACTTATTTTCAAATGTTTGAACTATTTGGACAGGCAACACCGCCTGTTGAAAGTATAGGATTTAAAGGAGATAATTTGGCAAGGGAACCATATTTGGATAGTGCAAGATCTCCCTATTATCGTAAGACAATGGAGAAGGGCGTTTCACCTGGTGGTCTCTAAACTAATAGCGACTGGCATACATTTTAGAGTCCACTATCCTGCTATTCGTCCAACATGGGGGAGAGCGGCTGAGCTTAGAAACTCTGGAACAAGCTACCACTGAGTTGAAGGTACTCTTCCTGACTCATTTAAACCAGTCTGATCTTAAGGGCATGTTTATGAGCATCAGCTCTTCTATATTTACTCTCCACAGCAAGACATCAATGGTCTTTATTTCAAGAGGGCTGGATCATAATGGCTATGATTGGGAAGCCAGAGGACTTTATCAGGAACGAGTGGCTTCAATTGTTTTCTCCTAAGGGCATAATTTATTTTGTAAGTTCCACCAGAGTGTGCTGGGCAATACTGCTTCCACCGATATGGGACAAAGACCCGAATTTGCGGCTTACATTCTTGTTGATTTGGAGCACGGCTTTCATTTTCGGTGGCTGTGAATCACATTAAATAAGGGTCCTGACTCTACTGGTCATTAAGATCCCCAGCTCAGTTTTCATTTATTTTGAAGGCAAGTGATGGCCCCTAACATTGGCTCCATACAGCGGATGCAGAGACCTGTTGAACCATCACTGGGATTTAACAACCTTGCTGAGAGCTCCTTTGATTATTCGGGTCCCTTAGCCATTGGAATTTGTCAATACTGTTTTTCTGCCATTATGCTGGACTTTTTTAAGGTATGCACTTTCCTTTCATAGTTTCACAATCTGTGTTACAAGTCCAATCAGCCAAAGGCAGTAAATGGATGCCACTTTTCAGTGGAAAGTAATCCCATCCCCTTTACTGCATGTGCATATCAAGCATTCATTTGAATCCTTTCATATTAGCAGCACCCACCACCTCTGATGGCAGCGAGTTCCACTCTTTCACCACCCTATGATTGTCCCATCTTCCCCTCTGTATTTTATAATTCTCCCCTAATAACTGGTATGGGTGTAACCTCGTTGCCCTGTCCAGTACTTCCTTTTTTCTTAGTCCAGCACATTCCCAAAGCATACCATCATGGAAACATCTGTAGGTGTAACATTAGTCTCCTCTCAGGTAATGATAGAACATGGAGTACAGGCCAAGTTTGATAATCTATTCCTGTAGTCCAAGTCCTTAACCCACTAATCTTCTTGGGTATCTACGCTGTACTCTTTCTATTAGTTTACCACTATATTTTGTTTGTGGGCCAGTTAAAGGCACACCGTATTCAAGTACTGGCCTCACCAAGGATCTGTAGAGAGGCAACAATACCCCCTAATTTCTGCTCTTAACATTTCTTAAGATGTTCCCCGTCATTTTATTTGCCTTTTTAACCATTTCTGAACTATGTTTGTTAAATGTTAGGGTGTCAGATATTATCACCCCCAGGTCTCTTTCAGATTCTGTAGTGGCAATTGTTACGTTGTTCAGTTTGTATTTGCTTCTTTTATTGTTGTGCCCAAGGTGCATAAATTGCACTTATCTACACTGAAACTCAGCTTGTGCTTCACTGCCCAGTGTTCTAGTTTATACAACTGTTCCTGAAACTCTGGCTATCCTTCATAGGTGTGTACTATTGCTCCCATCATAGTATAGTCCACAAATTTACAAGGCCACGCTCCCTCAGAGACCTGCATAGTGACAACAAACATTTTAAAAAGTAGGGGGACAAGAACAGAGCCCTGGGAGACCGCACTTGTCACCCCACCCCAGTCTGAGAGAACCCCCTTAGTTGGACCCTCTGATGTCTATCACTGAGCCATGCTTTTATCCATGCCCTTAACTGACAGTGGACCCCTAAATCTTTCAGTGAGTCTAATAGTATATGATGTGATACTATCAAATGCCTTGGCATAGTCCAAATAGACAATGTCCACTGGGAGACCACTGTCCAAGGCTTGATTAACTGTCTCAAAAAAGTGAAACAGGTTGCTAGTGCAGGATTTACCTGTCTCAAAACCATGCTGGCTAATAACCATAACCTGAAGACGGTTTAGGTCTTGTTCCATGAGGTCCTTTATACAACTCTCCATCACCTTGCCCACTGCGGATGTCACACTGATGGGCCTGTAGTTATTAATATGTGTCTTATCTCCACTTTTAAATATAGGTGTACTATGGGCAATTCTCCATACCTCAAGCACCCTACCATCTCTTAAAGACCTGTCAAACAGCACCTTGAATGGTCCACTCAGTTTCTGTGCCATATTTTTTTAAAAACCAGGGGTTGATACCCATCTGGTCCACAAGATGTGGAGATTTTCAAGTTCTTTAATTTCTCTTTAATTTGTAGCTCGATAATTCCAAGTACTGGCTGCTCCTCAGGCTTCTCAATCGGCCCCATGGTGGGATCCACACTGGGATCATAAATACACCTAGAAAGTATTCATTGAAAGCAGTAGCTATTTCATCCTCGCTGACCAGTATACTATCTCCTACCTTACATTAGTTACTTGATTGTTGTTTTTCTTCATGCCCCCTACATAAATAAACTATTATAGTTATTCTTGTTACATTGTGCTAGTTATTGCTCAGCTTTTGCTCTAGTTTTTTTATTAAAGGTTTATACTTCCTAGATACCTGTATAAATTTCTGTTTCATAATTTCTGAGGAGACCGCTTTGAACTTCTATATACTCCTCCTTTTCTTCGTACCAATTTACGTATTCACTTGTTGAACCATATTGGGATTCATCCTTTATTGTGATATTTGACCACTTCAGGTACAAATGTCTTTATTCACTCCTGCAGTTTTACATTTATTCTGCACCAGATTTCCTCTAGCTCCAAGGCTGCCAATTTGTTTTTCCAGTCCCATGCCTATAAAAACTGTTTCATTCCTTGGTAGTCAGCATTTGTACAACTTAATATTTTTGTCTTCCCCACAATTTTATCAAGTTTTGTCTTTAAACTGCAGCTGACCATATTGTGGTCGCTGTTCCCCAGTGGTTGAGCTATTCTAACATTTTCAATTATACCATTTCTATTTCCCAGAATAAGATCAAGGATGTGATTTCCCCTAGTTGGTTGGTATACATGTTGTTGTAACCCACTGATATGACATATTTCCAAAACTCTTCTATCTATACTACTTTTCCCCTGGTTATTATTCCAGTTAATGTTAGGCATATTAAAGTCTCCCATTAATATACAATTATTTTTTTGAGTCATTTCCTCAATTAAGTTAAAAAAGTTTTCATTTTCGTGTCAGACTAGGCAATCTGTAACATACACCCAATGTATAGGTATCAATTTTTATTTGGAACCTTACCCACAGTTGCTCCTGGTCTGTTGAACTAACATAATTTTCATGGGGATATGCCTTTAAATGACTTGCAACATAAAGTCCTACACCACCACCTGACTTATTCTTTCTTGGTTTCTGGAAATAGTTGTACCCTGTTCCCCAGTCTCCCTCTTTACTCCATGTCTCTGTTATTCCACATATTTCAATACCATCTCTCAAAAGTATACATCTTAACTTGTCCAATTTATTTCTAACACTTCCTGCATTTATGAGCAACAGTTCAGGTTCATTTATTGAAACTGTTTTAATGATATTCTTTATATGTTAATTTCCAGCTGTCTTGTTATGAATTTCACTCCCTTCCAGATTACCTCCCCCTTCTCCACCTAGTTTAAATTACTATCTATTGCTTTCCTGAATAGTCATCCCAATTCCTTACTACCTTTTCTACTCAGGTGTAGCCCATCTTTACCAAATAACTCCAAACTATCTTCAAATTACTCCCATGACTTGACACACTCAAATCCTCCCATCATTGCCCATCTTCTCAACCAGTTATTCACCCTTTTTGCTTTTATATTAAAGTGATTTACCAACTTCCCCCAATGTCATGTTTGCAGATCACCTTCCCTTCATTGAGTGATGCAAAGCTCAGCTGCCCTGAAGGTAGGTATTAAATATATTCATATGCCTAGTTTTTTAACATTTGTGTGCCACAGTTGTCTCTGCATGTTTTTTTCTTTGTTTGAAGTTTGTACCTGAGCAGTGCATCCACATGCATGAGTGACATCAGCACAGGGAAGGTGTTCCCACTGCACCTTTCTCACTGCTCGTTCATTCATCTTTTCTGGACCCCGCCTCAGTGAGTGCAGATCCAAAACTGAACTTGCAAAAATGACAGCACTGATGACTGAAACTGTTTGTTATACTTGCTTTTGGGATTGCAGAAGTGGTGATTTCTCCTGATTTTCAATTTACTCATCTGACTAAGCTCTGTGTCCTAGGTCCATCAGTTCTAGGAACATCACAATTTACATTGCTTGAGTACAGTGTTACAGTTTTAATAAGTGCTGCAAGTACATAATTATAACAACAAGTTTGTATAAAAATTTTTTTTAACTGAGTGGAGCTGTAACCTGTAGCGTATTGGGACACAAGAGGATGGCTTTTGAACTAGGCAGATCTATAAATTGAAGTAAGCTTTTCAGTATTGGTACATAGAGGTCTGTGTTAAATGGATGACTTTTTCAGCAGTTCAGAATTGTAATGTGCAGCAAGAGTATAAGCACTGAGCTGCACAGTTCAATTCCAGGAGAACAGTGCAATAAACTGTATTATGGGCAAGTGCTGCTTCCAGTGTGATTGCTTCAGTAAACTGTCTTTGCTATTGCATTTCTGATTGTCACCATCATTATAGACAGTTTATATTTTTTCTTGTGCTACTGTGTTTTCTTGGTCTCATTTGTTGCTTTCTACACAAGCACCAACACTGATCACCAAAGTATGCTTAGATGTGCATGAATAAAGGGACATGGTGCACTGAATTGTTTCTCCAGCTTGCCAGCTCCTCACTAAGTTTATAAATGAATGGAATAAAATCAGTTATATACTGTACATAGTTTACAGTGTATCTCAAAATTAAAAACACTTAGTTTTTTAACATTTTAACATACAATTTTTATTTATAATTAGAATGATGGTATCATTGTATGTGCTCCGGAGCATCAGCAAAAGAAGAGACTGCAGTTGCCATCCTCTCCCGACACTGTAGTACCAATGTACGGCTTCTATGGTGTTATATTGCAAAGTGTGCATTAGGGAATAATGTCTGAACCAAAATATGGGCTACACAGCAATGAATGCAGAGGAGTCTACACAAAGCACCATGACATTGGTAAGGCATGGGAGACAGTATAGTGCAGCATTTGTTGCATATGCTGTACACTTTATGCATGTGCATCAGAGATCCACAGTAATGGAAAAAATAGGAAAACACAAACGGTTTGACATAGACTGAAGTGGTAATGAAGTATGGTGACATAAGTGAGGAAGGGTGGTTCAAATACAGTCTAACACTTGAGTACCTACCACAAAGATATATCCCTTTTTGTAGTGGACCAATCAAATGGTACTTAGGCAATCTAAATATAAATGTAGTCTCTTTCTCCATGAGAAGGGTATTGGCAGTGTCATTTTTAACCTGGGGGGGATGATCACCGACTGTACTGTGTATTTTTTGCTCAATTCATAATGCACCTGGAGGCACACATGTAGCTGCAATAAGCCAATGCCAAGATGGTATTACAGATGCTTATGCAGACACTAATGACAGCTGCAGTCTGTGTAGTTCCTGAGCACTTAAAGGTAACACAAATCTGGTGCAATAATTTGTAGTTTTATTTATTTATTTATTCATTCATTTATTAACGAGATTTACCAGATAGGCATACTGAGCGGGAAATAAACCGCTCGTTTCCAGATGCGACCTGGGTACATATAACATACAAAACATAGTAGTGTTTAGAGAAGACATTGGTACAGTAGGCATTGTTACAATGGGATAGATACTTCACTACATAGTTTGAATACAGTTCAATGCAGCAGAGGTGAGAAACATAAGGAGGGACTTGGGAGATTTAAGTCATGACATTAACATTGCAAGATAATTAAACATATGTACTAGTACAACGCAGCATGATAGTTGGTATAAAACCCCTATGTGCCAAGTGGATATTTGGGTTTGGCCACACTACCCAGAATGTTACAGGTACAGGTGTCAGAGAAGTGTGCCTGGAGGAGAGTGGTCAAAGTCTGAGGGGAGGAGGAGGCCTGCCTGATGGCACTAGGGAGATTATTCCAGAGGGAGGGCATCCTGTAAGTGAAAGCTGACTGGGCTTTTGAGGTGCGCATGAAAGGGATGTGGAGTAAATATGGGTCAGAGCCATGCAGGGGTAAGCCGGCGAGGGTTGTGATGTTAGAGTGGAGCTGAGGTAGGAGGGGAGGGAATTCAACCAGTGCTTTGCAACGAGATTAGCACAGTGGAGCTGTCGTCTGGTATGCAGCGAGGGGAGGCGTAGAGCGGTATATAGGTGACAGTGGTGGGTGGTTGGGGGGCAGTCTAGGATCAGGTGGCAGAAGGAGTGAAGGAGTGGGTCTAAGAGTGCTAGGGTGGATGGGGAGGTTGCACCGTGAGACCACATCCCCATAGTCAAATATGGGAGAATCATTTTGAGCACAAGCTCTTTTCCTGACCAGGTGGTTAGGCACCCTTTGTTATGTGTAAAGGGCACCTAGTTTTGGGTGCAATTTTTTCTGCAGGGAGTCTATGTGTATAGCGAAGTCCAAGTGGTGATCCAACCATACACCCAGGTACTTAAAGGAGGTGCAGGCTTCCAAAGTGGAGCCGTCCAGTGTATGGAAGGTGGGCAGCTCACCTCTCCTGGAGAGTCTATGTGGTGTGCCAAAAGTTAGGGATACCATTTTTTTAGAGTTAAGGATGAGCTGATTTGAGCTGAGCCAAGTTTAGACTGCATTGAAATCATGTTGGAGATTAGATTTCAGGGCCTCTGCTGAGGGGCTAGAGGCGTACAGGACGGTATCGTCCACATACATTTGGATAGCTGAGTTAGGGCAGGATAGTGGAAGGTTGTTTAGGAAGATTGAGAAAAGAACTGGGCCTAGAATGGAGCCCTGGGAGACCCCCATCGTGACTGGGAGTGGGGGGAATATTTGGTTGCCAATTCTGACTGATTGAGACCTGCCAGAGAGGTACGCCTGGAACCACCTGATGGCTTGGCCAGAGATGCCAGCATCATGTAGTTTGGTGATGAGCTTGGGGTGGGACACGGTATCAAAGGCTTCTGCCAGGTCAATGAATATGGCTGAGGTGATGCACCCTTTGTCCATGCTTGAGGTAATGTCCTTTGTTAGTCTAAGGAGCGTGGTTATGGTGGAGTGAGATTTCCTGAATCCAGACTGAAAGGGGTGAAGAAGGAGGTTTCTTCAAGGAATCGCGTGATTTGAGTGAGGGCTAGCTTTTCTTGAAGTTTGGCCAGAGTGGGAGTAGGGAGATTGGGCGGTAGTTCCTGTATCAGCTGGGTTCCCTCCTTTGGGCAGTGGTATGACTAGAGCTTGCTTCCAGGCTACCGGATTTGCCCAGTTGAGAAGGTGCAGTTTATGAGGTCGGCAAGGGGGTGGAAATGGCTGGGCGGAGGATGTAAGAGTTTAGCGTCCAGGCCAAGTGGGCATTTCCTTTGTTGGGGTTAAGGGAGGTGAGGATGGCTGAAACTTAGATGGGGGCCGGTTTAAAGGAGAATAAGGAGTGCGGAGGGGCAGGGTGTGTGGGGTTCTGGAATAGGTGGCAGTGTGGACGTGTCAGGAGTAGGGTTTTTGCAAGCAGCTGGTAAAGAAATGGTTGAAAGCAGAGCAACATGCTTGGCTCCTGGATATGTTTTTGCCTTGTATAATGAGGGAGGGGTTGGGGTTTTAAATTTATAACATGCCATAAACAGGTGAACAGGTGACTTCAACATGTTACTCAATCACTGATACCTCTAAAGGGGAAAGTACAAGCAGGCCCCCACCCCCAAACACGCACATGCACAGAGAAGAAAGCTATAGCGTAGACCAGTTGGCACTAGGGCAAAGGCAGACCCAAACAGTATAAATAATTTACAGATAATAAAAGTTCTATGCTGCAGCATTTTTCTAAGTGTATGTGTGCAGCTGTGGGGTTTGGAGTGGTTGGGGTACAAGGTGCCTGCTTGTAATTTCCACTCTGTGCTCCATCAGAGTGAGTGACTGATAAATCAATTGGCGGGAGGTCACTACTAACTAGCACCAGGTGAGGAATTTAGACAAATTGGATTTGGACAAATTGTGAGCCATTTATCCTGCTCAAGCAATGCCACCAGATCGAGCCATGCTCTCAGTGTCAAGCTGGAGTGGCCAACAACTCATTAGCATAGGAAAAGCAGCCCCCCCGCCAAAAAAAAAGAAATATAAAAACCCAGGGTACTATCACTAGCATTTTTGTGGGCACATCGACACTGGGAGTAACAGAACACACACCATACCTCGATTTTGCACAGTAAAATGACAGCAACGATGGGAACCAAACCGTAGTACTAAGTAGCAAAATATAATATTAACAGTCCGTGTTGCTAAGTCTGCTCTCACTGCTGTACTGGAATGGATCGGGACTACTACTGTGACTGCCTGAGCTATTGCCCACATCATTCTCGCTGCTGTCATAGGGTCATCCCCATGGGAATCTACTATGCAGTGGCTGTCAAATTGTGGCACTATGTCAGTGTCCGAAAGATCACTGTTAGTGCAGGACAACATAATGCTTTCATCACCGGACCCTGAAAATGAACTGTTTGACATTGCTATTGTCATGCTGCATGCTGTGACCAAGAGCTCTGTTATCAAGACAGAATTGCTGTGACCAAGAACTAATTTTAATTGCAGAGCATAGATCTCCCTGTGGTGACATTGCAAAGGTAATGAGTGTCAAAGGTCACCAAATGCAGGCTCCAATACACAAAATGACACTTCCTGGTTTGTGAGGGTGAAAACCTGATTTAATTTGCTAAAACAGGCTATGCATCTATCAAAATACAATGCAAATCAGTTCTATATGCAGTCACCTTGCAGTATATGCATTCATATATCAAAACTTGGTAAATTGCTTTAATAGCTGCACTTGCCCTGGGGACTGGTAATATCTCAGACAACATCAAAGCCTCATTTACTTCCTTTATCATATTATAGTCATAAAATCCAGATACATCTGATCTTCTCTTGTGTACTTTAGGTAGTCTGTTCCCACATGGACCATAATAGTTGGAGTGTCCCCTGAATGTTTTACCATTTTAGGCAATAGTGCTGCCACATCAGCAAGTCTGGCTCCTGGTAAATATGAACTAAAGACCATTTCTTTAAAGTTTCTAGTTGTATAGGCATCCATATATTTAATCATCGAGTCTCCAATTATGTAAATTCTACTAATGCCTTCCTTCTTACTAGTATCTACTTCCATACCCATTTTCTGTTCTTGACTATTTGGAGTTTGTATACTACACACATTTGAGGTTTCTCTATTCTCCATACTAGTTACATTTTCTAATGTGGGCCTTGGGTCCATATCCTCCAACTCCACATGTATTAGGGGCGCAAACGAGTTTGCCAAGGGAATATCAAAACTCACTGCCCTTCTCCCTTTCTTATTTCTGTTAGAGTTTACCTGGACCTCCCAGTCTTTTTCCTGTTCTATCTGGTTCCTATTCCTTTTAACAGGTTGTTCATTCACTACATCTAAGGAGCTATTAGCTGTATTGCTGATGTTTCCACCTGTTTGAAACATTTTAGTTCCAGTTCCAGCCCCACAATTTTCAATTTTACTTCCTTAACCAGACTACTTTGCTGGCAAACATATTCCTGGAGTCCAGAACATTCTTCCAGACTAAACTTACATCACTCTCTACACTTTATTCCTAGCTCACCTGTCTTCAAGGTTACAAATGGACTGTCCGTTATTATACCTTTCCCTTTTTTCTACGTCTCTGCACCACTCGTGCTTCATGAGCCTAAATTTGGACTGGTGCTTTCCCAGGGAGCACTCTTAGGTTGAACTGTCTGCTCATAATGTGAGATCAGAAGGCTGGCTATCATATACAGGGTTGGATGGTTCCTTATTTAATTTGGTTATCCTATTCCAATAGTTTGAGTTACTGACTGACTTCTGACAGGGGGCTTTGACTCTGCTGCAATTATTTGTGCCAGCTTTATCTTCTGAACTTTCTTGTTATTTGCTGTGCCAGGATTTCTGCAAAGGCCAGCTTCATGGACTTATAACTATTTTGTTTCACCCTGTTAGATTAGTTTTCTGCTATGCTGTTACTTAAAATACGGTTTTATATTTTGCTAATTGCACATTTTTAGCAGAGATCTGGCACATTTAGTACAACCATTAAGTAGGTAGTTTTATGAGGATTGTTATTAGACACACAGTATGTTTGGAGGGGATATTGTTCTATGTATTTATTATTGGTGGGGTTCACAATATCTGTTAATATTGGGTGATTGCTGCCGCTTATATCACTGTTCCAGTTCTAGTTATTACTTATTGTTCTGGGGGGGGGCTGTTGGGCAGGAAATGACACATATCATGGACTAGATGTTGCTAGGAGTTCAGTCATTAGGACAGGGGTTAAGGTAGTTATTAAGTTTTATTGTTGTTAGTGTTCTATTGGTGGAGGGGTGCAGGTGGGCTTGGAGCACAGCTTATTCTATGGAACTTATTATTCTGTGGATTTGGGGCCCTTCTAATCTTTACCCATCTTGTTTACCACCCATCATGAATGTTCAATTTTGATTGATATTGTGGAATATCAAGGGGCTTAAGACAAACAAAAGAGAGTCATTGTTCTGAAACATCTTAAAAACTCCATCATGGGGTGGTTTTCTTCAGGAGACACACCTCTGCAGGAAGGATATCCTCTACTTTCATAGGGTGTTGGTGTGACAGGCCTTTGGGGCTGGATGGAGTAAAAGGAAAGGTGGGGTAGCTATTTTGATTGACAGACAGATTCCTTTCAGTCTGATCCAGGAATGGTGGAACCCTGGAGGGCATTTACTGTTTTTATGGGGGTGCTTGGGGTTTGAATGAGGTATTACTGGGTACTGTATATGGTCCCAATACTGATTCTCCACAGATTTTTTCAGAGTTAATGACTCAGCTGCAACCCTACACTCATCTACCTATCTTTCTGGGGGGTGACTGGAACTTGGTCTTCCAGGGGGATCTGGACAGTTCTGAATCCTGTAGAAAAGGTCTGTTTGAAGTCACGTGATGTGGTGCACTGGGTAAGACGCCTCTCTACCCCCTCCGACCAACCGCCCATTATTTGCACTTCAAAATCCTGTTCTTCAGTAATTTTTATAGAAGACTATCTACCTACAGCCTTTCTGAGCACTCCTGTTCTCTCTGCGGGGCATCGATGGATGAGGAGATGCCGAAAATTGCTCCAAAGCACACACCTCCTACTACGCTCGAGAAGGCCTCTAAGAAAGCCAGGGACTCCCCCTCACAACCCTCGCTGCCTATTACCGCTGAGTGTCCTGATAGTGACCTTCTTACCCTCTCGAGGTTTCTAGAGGAGTTTCAGACTTTTAAGGCCGAAATGCAGAATATGGCAGGGGAAATTAAAAGAATTTCTAATACCCTGGAGGAGCTTTCTAAAAAAACTGCTGACAACGAAATATGTATACGATCTGTTGAAAAGAAGCAGGATAAAGCTGATCTGGAGCTGGTGGCCCTGAGGCAAAGGCTAGTGAAATGGAGAATAAGGTGGAAGACCTGGAGGCAGATCAGCCAGAATAATGTAGTAATAATTGGCTTGCCAGAGGGTGAAGAGGTCTCGGATCCCATCAAGTTTACTGAAATGTTCAGTGGAAAGGTGGCAGGCCTTCCCCTTCGTGCTAGCTACATCACAGAAAGGGCTCACTGGGCACTATGCCCCTCCCTCGGCTGGAGCCCTCCTAGGGCATTCATATTACGTTTTCTGAATTTTCAGAAGTGACAACACTTCCTATACAAGGTCAAGGAGGTGCAAGATTTAGAATGGTAAGGTAAAAAGTTGAGGGTGGCACAAGATCTGCCCTTATCTGTATGCCAGAAAAGAGCTACGTTTCATAAAGTGGTTCTCAAGCTGATCGCTGCTGGAATTAAGTTCCGCATGGGTTTTCCTGCAAGGTTTCAAGTTTGTGTAAATGGCTCGTGGGTGACCTATGAGGAGGTGGAGATGGCATCTACTGGGCTCAAAGAAGTGTTCCCTGACCTATTCAAGCCTATATGAGAGCGGACCTGGCGTAGAAAGACACGCCGAATTTCCATCTGGTGGAACTGCTTATCTGCAGTAAATCATATCTGGCTGCAATACTCTTGGGGCCAGGCCGCTGATATACTGTGTAGCAGGTTAATTATCTCTCCATTACAGTTCTCGAGTGGGGTCCTCCCTCTGCTGCAACATGGACATTCTATTCCCGATCTGGTTTTCATCTTCAGGACTTTTTGATACAGTGTGGACTCTTATTTCTCACTCCAGTTTATCTCTGTCTCAATTATGATTCATGAGCTAGCTGTTAGCGGACTCATTTGTGTTTTCTCGGTTTTATTTAATGAGCATATGAATGGGGTCATGGTTCTTATGCTAAATCCCAATTTGCTAGTTCTGGTATTTCTGTTCCCCATGAGTGTTGACCCAATCTCATGGCAAAGGAGGTGGCAATGCTTCCCTTTTTCAGATTTTATTATGAGACCTCTCTGGCATTTGCGGTCTCTCCCTGGCCTTGTTAACATGGCCTGCTCTTTTTTTGTTCTCAGATTTCACTACTCCTCACACTCCCTGCTATTAATGGGCAATGAACAAGGGTAATCCGTAAATTTAGGAAGATTCCGCATTTAAGGATAGACGAAAATGCCAGGGTTTTGCTTGCTCACACTGGGCTCTGGTTTGCTCCCTCTCTATAACCCTGTTTAAGTATTGTCTCTGGAGGACTCCGCTTTTTTTTTTTTTCTCCTTTAAAAAAAAATAAATAAATAAAAAATCTCTCTCTCTCATTGTGATGGCCACTGGTTTTGACTTAATATATGCTCTGGACAGCGACTCTGGGCCTTTCAGTTCTCCCCTATTCCACAGTGGGTAGCCATGGACTGCCTGCCCTCAGTCCTTAAGCACTGATATTGTGAGGCTGCATGACAAGAGGGCGTCTGAGATTAATCCTTACATATAATACCTTTGTGTTTTAGCCCTTACACTCTGTGGGCCATGTTATTCTACGGCTCGTGGGATTACTATAGGGAGGATTGTTTTTTCTAAAGGGCTGGTATAGCCAATCCCCCGGGATCATCTAGGAGTATTGTCAGGCTATCAATGCTGAGAATAAGCTATTCTACTGGAATGTTTTGATTATTGAGGGTAACTCTGTTCCTGATTTCTGCTTTGTGAGGACGGGGTGGTTGGAGGAGAGGAACTTTTCAGTTTGCTGGACATCATGTACCATGTTAAATATGGAGGGGTGGGGGTTAGGGTCCATGGGGTGTTTTGGGGGATCGGGAAGCGGTTGGAGGAATGGATCTAATGGGGCAGAATTAGGGGGAGGTAGAACAACCCAGCGCATACTATGTTTGGAGCACTATAGATGGAGTATGCATATATATGTGTGTTTTGGAGGATCCCAAACTGGCAACATGAGTGATGGCTAGAAACATTCAATTTATTAGTTGGAATGTTAAGGGGGTGAGGCACAAGACCAAGCAATATAAAATACTGAAGCATATAAGCCATTTAAAGGCAGAAATTGTGTTTTTGCAAGAGACGCATTTGCTCATGGGGGAGGCTGAAAACATGAGACGGCAACAAATTGGGCAGATGTTTGCAGTGGAAGGAACGACCCACAGTAGAGGGGTCATGATCCTCCTACATAGGTCAGTTCCATTAAAACCTCTTCAGGTTATATCTGACCCTTCAGGCAGATTCCTGTTTGTAAAAGGTAGATTGCATAACCTGGACATTGTCCTGGGTGCTATCTACGGCCCCAATGTAGATTCCCCTAGCTTTTTTTGCCCAAATAATTAAAGTCCTAACTTCCTTTTTGGACACTCCCATGGTCATAGGGGGTGATTTCAGTCTCGTTTTCGATCAGGCCCTTGACAGGTCAGGTCAATCCTGTCAAGGTCTTTCCCCAGCACAAAGAGCCTTTAGGGACCTGATGGACCCCATTGGTCTTTGTGATATATGGCGTACTGCATCCCAAATGTAAGGAAATAGACTTTTGTTTCTCCTGTGCATGCAACCTCCTTTAGGATTTGAGGAGTTTGTGTCACCTAATAGTCAATGGTATTCTTCAGCTGATATTATGTGTAGTTCTCGAGACCTCGTTCAAATATTTTCAAAATTTTCCAGTTTCATCACCTCTTGGTTAAGGTAATGGGCTCGACCCCCCCACCTCCTAATTTCAATTTTCAGATCACCTTAACGGAGTTGGCAGGTCTGCCTCATGCCGTATCCAAAATATATAGTGTTCTCGTCACCTGGGCCTACCCAGATAATTATGCTCCTGTCTCCTTTTGGGCCTCTCTCTTTCAGGGTAAAGATCTGGATTGGTCTGTCCTGTGGCAGAGCTGCCATAAGTTCCTAAAGCAGGACAGACTTAGGCTAATGCAGTTTAAGATTCTGCATAATATCTACTACTCACCGCAGAAACTTATTAGGCTTGGTCTTGTGTCTTCCCCCCTTTGTACAAGATGTCAATCTCAAGAAAGAGATCTTCTTCATATTTTCTGGAACTGTTCTAAAATTGTTCCACTCTGGACTGCGATTAAACAGCTGCTGACCCTCTGTTGGGGCTCTCGGACCTCTTCACCCCCGAAATTTTCCTTCTTGGGGATTTCTCTCCCATTTCAGTGGTGAACAGGAAGTATTATATAGCCCTGATGTCGATGTCTGTTAAAAAGGTGGTTTTAAGACATTGGAAGGATACGGAGGTACCAACATATGTTGAATGGCTTCAGGAGTTACTTGCAAATCTCAGAACTGAAAGGACTATTGCCAGTTTACTTAACAAACTTAAGAAGTTCGATAAAATTTGGGGACCACTACAAGCTCTCTATGCACTTCAAGGTTAAGCACTAATAGGTTACATTCATAGGTATAGTGCTAGAGATGTAAAATGGTGCTGGGTTGTTTGGGGTGGGTAGGGTAGGTGGATGGGAGGGTGGGGGAGAGCGAATCACTTCATACTCTATATCCGATGTATATGGACATTTCATCCATTGTTATGATTCACTCTTTGTACTGGAAAATTAATAAAATTTGAATTGGAAAAAAAAAAGAAAAGGTCTGTTTCCTGGACAGAGGGGTCTACGGGAAGTCATGGATACTCTTGCGTTGGTGGACCCCGGGCACATCCTTCATCCAACTGCTTGCCAATACACTTTCTGTTCTATTCTATTCTATTCTATTCTATTCTATTAACAACACTGGTAAAACCATGGCCATGCTGTTTGGACCTAGATCCCTTGGCCAAGACAGAACCCAAGCACTATCACTCACCTCGGCTTCAGGCAACTGCATTGAAGTTGTGGCCTCTCTTAAATACCTTGGCCTTATGTTGGATCATGGCCTCACTCTAAAAAATCATACTGACCTAGTAACCAAAACCACTCACTCCAAACTAGGAACTCTCTATCGACTAAAGGACCAGCTGATCCCTGAGGCCAAGATCACCATCGTCACTAGTGTCCTCCTCCACAACTTGACCTACACAGCACCAGTCCTGCAGGGTCTGGCCAAACATGAGATCAACTGACTGCAGGTGCTTTATAACAAGTTTGCATGCTTCGCCACACAGTCTCATGCTAGAAGCCATCACTGCGATGCCTTAGCGCTTCTAAACTGGCCTACACTGGACCATAGCCTACACTACCCCTTACTCTGCCAAGCTTACAAACTATTTCTCCCCCCCCAACCAGCCTCTTTGGGCTCATATCCCCCAAGTACAATAGGAGGAACCGCCGAACCTCAGGCAGAGTCCAACTCGGAGAACCCAGAGTGAGGACTAAAATGGGTGGCAAGTCCTTTTCCAGCACTGCACCTTCACTATGGAACAAACTTCCACCTCCTGCACAGGAAGACCCATCTCTCAAAACTTTCTGCACTATACTCAAGGCCTACCAGCTAGAGGCCAGTGTATGCCATTGCCATGGGAAATGAGCAAACCCTCATTTCTCCCTCACCCCTCGGCCACCCACAACTTGACTCAACCTGATAATCATACTCTGCACTGAACTGTATTTAACTGAAGAATTAACATCTATATACATGTTTACCTCTGCTACTCAGCCTAGCACTGCTTATGTTTCTAAACATGATGAAATCTGTGTCTTGTAAACCACTATGTATGTCAACTACTATGTATCGATAACTCTGTAAACCTACCTGGGTCACCCCTGAAAAGGGACCTTTGGGGTCCTGTGGGCCTACCTGGTCACCAAACTGAATAAATAAATAATTAATATTTTATCCCTCACTCCACTTCTTCTCGAATTGACTTATTTTTAGTCAGTGAAGAGAATCTGACCACAGGGATACTGAATGAATACTGCTGCTCAGTATTCACGAAAGAAGAGGAGGGGGAGGTACCTAATTCAATCAACAGAAGCACTCTGGGTAGTGGTGTCGATACCAGTCCATTCACAGAAGAAAGGGTTCTGAAAGAACTCATAAAACTGAAGGTGGACAAAGCAATGGGCCATGATGAAATTCACCCCAGAATTCTAAAAGAACTAAGGGGAGACCTAGTAACACCACTGACTACACTTTTTAACAAATCATGGGACAATGGTGTGGTACCCAAGGACTGGAGGAGGGCAGATGTGATTCCCCTTCACAAAAGTGGGAGCAAAGCAGAGGCAGGAAACTACAGACCTGTTAGTTTGAACTTAGTAGTAGGAAAAATGATGGAATCACTTCTGAAAGAAAGAACTGTTGAGTTTCTAGAGGCCAGTGGGGTACAGGACCGAAGGCAGCATGGATTCACAGTGGGAAGGTCATGTCAGATGAATCTAATAGATTTCTTTGACTGGGTGACCAAAGTAGTAGACCAAGGAGGGGCTGTGGACATGGCCTACTTAGACTTTAGCAGGGCATTTGACATAGTCCCACACAAAAGATTAATAAACAAGTTAGCCAGCCTGGGAGTGGGTCCCAGGGTGGAAGCCTGGGTAAAAAATTGGCTGAACAACAGGACACAGAGGATAATAGTAAACGGAGTCCACTCTGAAGAAAGGAGAGGTTACTAGTTGGGTACCACAGGATTCAGTACTGGGTCTGGTCCTTTTTAATGTCTTTACAAGTGACATTGCAGAGGGAATGGAATGAAAAGTATGCCTCTTTGCAGACAGCACAAAGATCTGCAACAGGGTTGATACACAAGGGGGTGGAAAGGATGAGAAGGCACTCAGCAAGGATGGAGGAATGGTCAAAAGTATGGCAGCTTAGACTGAATGCAATGAAGTGCAAAGTAATGCACCTGGGAAACAAAAACCCAGGGGAAGACTACACAAGGGGGGTAGTAACAACAACAAAATTGGAAAGATACCTGGGGGTAGTCACATCAGATGACCTAAAGGTAAGCAAGCAATGTGAGAAGGCAGTAAGGACAGTTGGGTGGATACTGGGATGTATGGAAAGAGGCATCACCAGTAGAAAACAGGAAGTTGTTATCCCTCTGTACAGACAGCTGGTGAGATCCCATCTGGAGTGCTACATGCAGGTCTGGAGATCCCATCTCCTCAAGGACATAGTCAGCATGGAGGCAGTCCAGAGGAGGGCAACTAAAATGGTGGAGGGTCTGCACCAGAAGCCATACGAAGAGAAACTAAAGGAGCTTAATATGTATACCCTTGAGGAAAGGAGGGAGAGGGGGGACATGATAGAAACTTTCAAGTACCTCAAGGGAATCAACAAAGTCCAGGAGGGTAGCATCTTTCAGAAAAGAGATGTGCAAAGGCAAGGGGCACAATTTGGAGATAGAGGGGGACGGTTCAGGGGCAACGTGAAGAAGTATGTTTTCACGGAGAGGGTGTGGATGTATGGAACAGCCTTCCTGAGGAAGTCATGGGGTCAAAACAGTGGGGAATTCAACAATGCATGAGACAGACATAAGGCAATTCTGGTGGGGGGTAGGAAGAAGTAGGCTGTTGGTTAACTAGGATCTGCAGCTTATCCAATAGGTAGGGAAATGAGCAGACTAGGTAGGCCAAGCAGTACTTATTTGCCATCAAAGTTGATGTTTCTATGTTCTTTGTTTCTATGACCTGACTCATCTCCTGCTTGAGCCAGCCCCTGGTCATTTCTGACCATTCTCCTGTGATGACGGATCATTTCATATGGGGACTGGATAAGCAAGACAAGATCTGCTGCCTTGACCCTTCCTTCTTATGAACCCTGATTCCTGGCAGGCCAACCAAAACTATCTTAATAACTTTTTGCAAGGTAATGAAGGCTCAGTAATGGTCCTGGATGTGTTGTGGGCAGCCACTAAGTGTGAGACAAGAGGGGAGTGTATTAGACTAGCTACCATAGCTAAGAAATGTAGCACTCAGAGGCTAGAGGATCTTCTAGCTCAAATTTGTAGCCTAGAATATACTCTCGCTTCCCGGTCCGATGCTGCCTGATGGGCCTGGCTGAATGATAATCCGGGCACAATACTATGGGATGCTAGCAGAGAATGCAGACTATACTTTACGGCGCAGCAAACTGCACTACCTCAAGTCTGGAGAAAAGGCTGGAAAATTGCTAGCTCTCTGCCTGAAACATCTGGAGTCCCTCAAAGCCACCCCTAGTCTCCAGCTCTCCCCAGATGATACAATTTTACTCACCCATGTGACATTGCAAATGCCTGCAAAGAGTATAACGCTTTGCTTCCCTTTACAGCCAGGATCCTAGCTCCCTGGCTCTCACAGATCAGATCAAAGCTTATCTGGACCCACTCCCTCTCCCCACCCTGTCCAGCCAACAACAAAACCTTCTACAGGCCCCTATAACTTTACTAGAAGTTCATCAAGCTATTGAGCATCTCCAGAAGAAGAAAGCCCCTGGGCTAGATGGCTTCTTTAATATCTTTTATACTACCTACATAGATACCATAACCCCTTTTCTCACCAGCCTCTTTAATACCTACTTGCATCGGGCCTTACTGAGTCTTCCTTTACCCAAGCTTGGATATCTCTTATACTCATGCCAGGGAAAAATTAATTACGCCCAAGTAGCTACCGTCCCATATCCCTCCTCAACCCTAACCTTAAGATTATTTCTAAGGTACTTGCCAACTGTTTACTTCAAGTATTGGATGGATTGCGCAGGCCCGGTGGCGCTGAGAGCTGTGGCACTGGACGCCTTACCTCGCGCTATGCTGATGACCCTTGTTCGGGCACAAGTATGGGCCATCAGGGGTCAGCAGGGGAAGAGAAAGATCGAGCGTCCAATGGACTGCTCTCCTTCTCTGGGGAGGGGGGTCTCCAACTGTCAATGCTACACTGGCCCCTGGCAGCAGCTGGGGGGCAGTGCACCAATACTGCAACAAGCGGAGGAGATAGGGTAGATGCCTGGAGGAGCAAGTGCGGACGTGTGCATGCTCTCTCCATCAGTATCAACGCATGCCCCACTTCCTAGGGGAGAAAAGCAGAAAAAAGGTCCTGGCCACACGGCATGAAGCTGACCCTCACAGGCGCCACCCCCGAGAAGGCACCTCCCTAGCTGGATCCGTGTTGGGTTGAGATGCTCCCCACCACCCTGCCAAAAGGGGTAAGTTGTTGGGGCTTAAGGGAGCGGGTGGGTCTGATCCTTGAGGGACAGCGGATAGGGGCAGGAGTGCCGGCCAGGACCAAGGAAGAAATACCATATCCCAAAAAAAAAAGTATGTGATGGATTCATCTCTCATGAGCAGGTTGGCTTTATGGCGGGGTGCTACTCTAGAGACCACATTCAAAAGTTGCTCTATCTCCTTTCTGCATCTAGAGAGAGCAGAACACCAGCAGTTTTGGTCTTCCTGGACACGGAAAAAGCCTGTGATAGAGTTTTCTGGCCTTTTTTTATTCGCTACCCTACAGAAATTTGGATTTCCTGTAATTTTTTGCAATTGGATAAAGATATTGTATCGTAACCCGACTGAAAGAATTAGATGCAATGGAGTTACCTCGGCCCCTGTGGTACTTTAACGTGGCACAAGACAGGGTGCCCACTTTCCCCTTTCCTATTTAATTTGTACCTGGAACCTCTCCTTTACATAATACAGCACAATCCTGATATCTGTAGTATCTTAATGTGAGTCCAGGTGCAAATTGTCTGCTTATGCAGATGATCTCCTCCATGTTGAATCCCTGTCATCTTCAATCCCAGCAACCTTAAGAAAATACAAAGGTTCTCAGTGGTCACAGGGTATAAGCTTAATCTGGACAAAACCCAGGTCCTACCTTTAAATGTCCAGGTTTCTCAACAACAGATCCTTGATATGGGCCTTTGTTGGGAACCCAGGGCCATTAGCGACCTTGGGATTTGCATCTCTTGCTCTCTTTATCAGAGCTTTTGAAGGCAAATCTCTCTCACCTACTTTTGATGATTAAGGAGGATCTGAGGAGGTGGAGGCATCTTCCTCTCTTCCTTTGGGGAAAGGTCAACATTATTAAAATTAATGTTCTACCCAGTATTTTATATCCACTGGACATGCTAGGCCTATTTTTACCAAAGGCGTAATTCACCCAACTTCAGAGTCTGATTTCGGATTTCCTCTGGAAGAAGGGGTCTGTCTGACATGCCAATTTTAAATTGAAGCTCCCCAGGTAGAGGGAAGGACTGCGTTTACCTGATGTTTTCCTCTATTGTTGTGCCTTATAAAGCAGTACGTTATTCCGCTGGATCCTCCCCTTGTCTGCCCCCATGGGCCTGGTGTATTGCCCCTTATGGCTTTTTCTTGAAACCCAAATTTGCAAAAAACATGGCCTGCAGCTTTGTAGCTTGTTGTTCCTTAAACCCTCATCTCTCTCCTCCCAGCTACATAACACTCCCTTGATGTGGTCACTTAAAGACCTGAAGCAACTTTGTACATACCTGAGAGCTGACTGGAGTAGGGATTTGTCGCAAACTGTTTTGGGCAACTCCAATATTTGGATAGCTAACCACCCTATATCACTAATATTTTGCCTGCAGCTTTGTCATGCCTCAAAAGTGCCCCTTACAGCTAATGGCAGAATGTGCTCTGCTTAAGTGATACAACACCACTTTTCTGTTCTGGTGTACCATCCCTTTAAACACCATCAGCTCACTAAAGTGATCACTGTTTTTTTAGGCCCGGGTCCTTGGTCCACTGACTCAAATCATCTTCTCTTTGATTTCTTATTTATTGCAGATCAGTCCCACCCTGTTTCTAATTTCTATAAATGTTTTCAGACCACTGATCTGGGAGGCCTGCCGGGGATTTGTTTTTAGTGGCAGCAGATGCTGGGCCTGCAATTGGACTGTAAAGGATGTCAAATACTCTGGAAGAGACTTTACACCTATATGAAGCAAGATAGATACCGTTTTATACAGTTTTGCATTCTACACAATATGTACTATACTCCTCAGAGGTTGCACAGAATGGGATATAGAGGCTCAGCAGATTGCTCCCAGTGTAGCTCTGGTTTTGGCTCCCTTAAACATATTGTTTGGGATTGCCCCAAAATGATTTCTTTCTGGACCTCCATTCACACTACCCTGGACCCTTGGTTTGGGCCTAAACCCTTGTTTCACCCCCCAGATATGTCTCTCTGGGCTTTATCCTAACGAGCATTTTGGCCCTAGTAAGGCCTACATGGCCCTGATTTCAATTACCGTCAAATTGGTAATCCTCCATCATTGGACAGACAACACAGTACCTTCATACAGAGAATGGCGCCAGAAGACACTACAGGCCCTGGCTTTAGAGAAGCATATTGCCTCCTGCAGGATAGATCTGAGAAGTTCAGGGAATGCTGGGAGCCTCTGGAAGCCCTCTTGTCTTGATAGGATCATTTTCTGTCTCAGCCCCATTATGATCAATATTTTCTCTTCCCAATATGCTCACAAATGACTACCCCCTTTTTTAGACTCTATAGATATATCTTGCTGTGCTCCAGGGAGGGTGGGATTTGGAATGGGGAGGAGGGTGGGTGGAAGAGAGGGGGGAGGAATTCTTAGGGGTGTATGTTAATGGTGGGGTGTTGAGTTTTTGTGCATTTGTATTTTCTTTGTTTTGTTGTTACTGGTGTTTTTGTTGTTTACATTTCTGGTTTATTGTATTTCTTAAAAAATTCAATAAAATATGTTCTATATGAAAATTTGGAATAACAATATAAAAAAAAACAACAAGGTTATGAGCCTCCATTGAAATTTATGAATGCAGGCTCATAACTTTTGCAATTTTCAATATTTTGACCCCAGATTTTCAACACAGCCATTTCTTCACAGCACCTCGTGAATGTGACAGCTGTCATTTTTCAAATCCTGGCCAAAATGTGTTTTCACACTTCTGGTGCAAAAATCACATTTTGGGCAGGATTTAAAAATGTTGTCCACCTTTGTTCATGAGCAGGGTCACTGAAAAATTGCACTTGCAATTTCTTTTGCAGAATCCGCAATTTTCACCATTCTCCGCAAAAACTGACATGTTCTGCAATTTCTTGGAATGTTTGAGTTTTGCATTGAACTGTGTAAAAAGTATTTACATTTTTAATAAAATACTCTCAAATATATTGAAAATGTTGCATGCAGACTTGGGTTTGGCTGAAACAATGCAGTGCAAGGCAGGGCAAGGGTTTTCTGTGACACTGATTTCTTTTGAATCCTTGTCTTGTTTGGTTTCAAAATCCACTGGTCAAGCATAAATTAAACACTTAACATTTGTTTTGTGTTGAAGTAGTGTATCAGAAAACTTTCTGTTGTCACAGAGACTGAAACAAAAGATGCAAATTATCACATTCACTTAAATGGGGTGCTAACTATGAAGCCTTTTTTTCTAAGTGGTAGTGCAAGTTTTTCCTTGTGAGCATACTTTAATTCAGATTAGTTTTGATTCACAGCTGAGGATATTTGGATAGCCCTACTGATTTAAAACTTGAATAAGGTAGTTGCTAACAGTGATCTCACTCTTAGCAACCTACCACCTAGATGCTCACATGCAAAGACTACAATAAAAACCTGACTAAAGTCTGAAAACAAGCTGATAAAACACATAAAATGTATCTGAACTTTTATCTTTAACTAAACAAAATCATTGTAGCCAAAGTAAAACAAAGGTAAATTATAGGGTACCCTGACTACTATATGATGTAGTAAAAATATATATATATTTTTTGGTGACCAGGTAAGGCCCACTAGGCACAAGTGCCAGTTTCAGGGCAACCCAGGAGCACTGAGGAGGTTAAGTGACTTGCTCAGAGTCACACAGTATGCAAGTGGAGGCTGTGGGAATCAAACCCAGGTCTGCTAGATATCCTCAGCTCATCCACAGTTTGTTACTCTAACCTCTAGTCTATACTGCCAGCCCCAATAACCCCTAGATTTAATGTTTAAATATGTGATTTCAACAATAGTGTACAGTACCTACAGTGCAAATTATGAATATTAAACACTTTAACAACATTTTACTAAAACTCAATTATTCACCACTCTATCTGATTATTTTTGCTTGCACCAAAGTGGGTGAATAGATGGCAGAGCACTGTAAACAGCTGTTGATTAGACTTCATTATTCTACATCCAGAAACAAAAAAATGTACTACTTCTGGATGTAGTTAATATTGATTTGCTGTGTCTCACTTTATAGAATCTATTTAGCACTGTATGAGGCATATGCTTTTAAATTTTGGAAGATAGGCAATGGTTACGATAGCTTATCAATTTAGTATTCATTTTATGTTTTAAACATATTCAAGTGGCAGTGTATTCATTTAGCAGTTTATACTGACTAATACATGGTGCAGAAAACATTAAAAGATTTATTGTGAAGCACTGAGGGTCTATAGTAGAACTCCTGCAATATTTCGGCAAATTTTTGCAAAAAGCTCCATGATTTTGGATAACTTTTTCTGCAATTTTGCGTGGCTCTGTTCATAAGTTGGGCTGTTAAGAAGGCTATGTGGGATCCAATGAAGGTTATGTTGAAAATTTGGCATAAAAATATGAGAGAACAACAAAGTTATGAGTCTATGTTGCAATTTTTCAGTGGACGCTTGTAACTGTGGTAATTTTCAATATTTCACCCCAAGTTTTCAATATAGCCATTTTTTCACACCACCTCATGAATGTGACAGCTGTCATTTCTCAAATCCTACCTAAAATGTATTTTAACACTTGTGGTGCAAAATGTCATTTCAGGCATTGTTTTATAAATGACACCTGTCATGCGCAGAAGGTGTGTTCATAAAAAGATCATGTTGAAAATGTGGGGTAAAAATGTGAAAAAAACAACTAAGTTATGAAGAAATTAAGTGTTCCAACATTTAATTGTAACTACTTTTTGCACATTTTGGCCCCTAATGTTCATCGTATCCCTTGTGTTACCCCATTTCTTGAACATGGCAGGTGTCATTTTTCAAATCCCCTCAAACTTGTTTCCACAGTCCCACAGCAAAATCACTTTTCTGATAGGATTTTAAAAATTCCACCTGTCAATCATAATGTCAGGTCATAAAAATACTTTTTTTACATTTGGGGTCAAAATGTGAGAGCCCACATAAAAGTAGGCATTGCCTCTGAGCTGCCCTATCCTGAGTAATTGCAATCTAACAATGTGCCAGAACAAGGCACCATTGAAAATGAGACATTACATCTTATCTGCTCTATCCTGGTACAACAGCAATACCAGTGGTAAACATTTAGCATTGACAAATGCTTGTCTGTTATGTCCTTGTAAGGCTGCTAATGGATTATTTCCTACTAGAAAATGTCATAGTTTTGAGTTAGTTCTCTACCCGCTGGTCATTATCTGAGCAGTGACAATGCGGAATGGCACCAAAAATAAGTTATATAGAATGACTGAATTCTATAGCCTATAGAGCTAAAGAGATACCACAGGACAGCCTAGTAGTCCTAACAGATGCAACTATGAATACTAAAAAGAGAGCGAGAGGGATTCCATTAGCAATTTATTCATAAGACACCCTCATATAGGTAGCTGAGGAACACTACCTGCTTTTAAGTGAACAACAGAAAACAGGGGGTCATCTGTGTTAAATAAGTGATCCCAAATGAGGCATTAGCTGCTCCAATATGTTTACTCTCCTTAGCCTAGATTCAAGACATGGTATAAGCCTGAGATAAAAGTTTTAAGGAATTCTATGAATAATAATATCTCCTTCCAACTGTGATTACATGTGCTGGACCCAAGACGGATTCAGAGACACTTGAACCCACAAATCAAATGTAACTATTAAAATATCTTTGCAAAAAAACTGCATTAATGCACCATTTAGGGTTCAAATGAAAGTGACAAAAGTAGGGAAATGTGGTGTTTGGGTTTCCAACCCTATCTCCCCACCACCACCACCCCAGGCAGCAAAAAGAAAAAAACATTATGACTTCACTGTCCTGAGTCTTGGCGAATCAGGGGTAGGGTCTTCCTTGGGGTTCTTGGTGTTAACACTCACCGTATTGCGATATAGTGTTCAGACATGCAGAACTGTGTGAAGTTTCTGGCTGAAGAAAAGAGATCAAATCTTACCTTATTTTCTGATGGATTGGGGTGAGCAATAAGGTTGAGAACCCCAAGGAAGACCCCAACACTGAGTCATCAAGACTCAGGATAGCAAAAATCATTATGTCTTTCCTTTTGCTGCTTGGGGGATAGGAGTGAGGAGTTAGATTTGGAAACCCTAAAGCCAAATTTCCCTACTTTTGTCACTTTAACCTACAGTAAACCCTAACTGGTGCACTAATGCAGTTTTTTGCAAAGAATTTCCTTACATTGTGAGATAGTAGAATCATATCCTCATTCACGCAAGTCCTAAAGGGACCTGCATGAACACATCCATGTGCCTCCATTGATGTACACATGTATGTAGGTTTGGAACCACTTGCCCTGTGCTTCCATTCCTCCAGAAAAACAATTTATCTGCTCTCTTGTAATTTTTTTTGTGGTGACCACTTCAAAGGAAAAAGGTATTAACTGTGGCTTTAAGTCCTTGCAGTTGAGTGCACATAGTCAAAAATGTGTGTTTTTTGTTTATCCATAGGCTGGTAAATGTTAATTTTGCATCAAAGTTGGTACTGTATATCTATAGTTCAAGAGGAGATACACCACTAGTGCAGATGATTGGAGTTTATGGTGATGTTGGGAGGTAGTTTTAGTGTGTTGTGCATACCCTATGAATTTTTTGGGGGGCTATTATGTAATTCTCTTTTACTATTCATTGCAACCTTTCATTTGATATGTAGATTGTTCCTTAACTCCAAAGACTGATGGAGTTACAGCTTCTTAAAATTGCAATATTATCCTATGGTAAATTTCATTTATAAATGTTTATGTTTTTGTATAAGGTGCCAGTGTTCTTTGGAGGGTATTATGTGTTAGTGCTGTAGTACTCATTAAACCCTTTCTTCTGATATATACATTACCCCTTAACTCCAAATACTGTGGGCATAATGGCTTGTTAAAGATCAATTGTGTGAAAGAAATGAAGTCCAAATTCTTCTTTCGTATGAACTCTCTTTCATGAGATTGTGTCATTCTCATGAAAGAAGACTGGTTTATATGAAAGAAGAATATAAAAAAAACTAAGACTAAATTCTTGTTTTGTATGAACTAATACTGGTTTGTAAGATTGTATTGTTCTCACGAAAGAAGATTGCTACATACGAAACAAGAACATGAACTTTTTTTGTATGAACCTCATCTTGTTTCAAATGGCCCTATTCTTGTTTCGTGAGGCCATATGAAACAAGAAAATCCATCTCATGAAACAAGATTTTTAAAATGTTTCAAAACACATTTTTTTGGTCCTTTTTCCAAAAGCTAACTTCAGAATCCACCTAACAGAGTCCTTTTCAGCAAAATACATGTTGTTGTCGCTGCAGGATATGATTTTTATGGATTTTCAAAAAATGTTTTTGGAAAAAAGGACAATTTTTCTCACAAAACAAGATTACCCCCTCAAATCCTGTTTTGAAAGACCAAATTCTTGTTCTGTATGAAACAGCTATATAAAAGATTGTACTGAGTATGCTCAGAACTGGAATTTCAAATCCTTATAATTCAGGAACAGATTAATATTTTTTTCACCAGACATACAAAAGTCACTATTCCGGGGCAATCCCTTCGTATTCTGAAAATTTGAGACCAAAATTCCATCTGGGCACAAAGTGATGACAACAAGAAAAAAAAGCATACACCCCTGATTTTTCACTTTTTTTTGCTATCTGTATCTCGAAATTGGCACATCCGACCAGAACAAAACTTAACACATCAAGAGATGTTGCCACAGAGACTGCCCATGCAAACTTTCATGGAAATCATTGAATGGGGTGAAGCCATTAAAGTGCAAAGTCTGGGGTTTAACATTAAACAGCCTACTAACCTAACTATAGTGGCACTGTTGTGCCACTATAATAAGTGATATAATAAGTAAAGCATCTTTTTATGCTTATTCCTGTAGGCATAGGGCTTAACTGATGTAAGATTCATTTAACTGAAAAACAATTTTGTAGATCATACTTTACTTTCTACTGCAAAATTGTGTCCTCAAAATGTTATTTATTTACATTCTGTAAACTCTACACCACTTATAATGGGCAGATCTGTGCAGTAGCCGTTTGCCCATTATATTGAATGGTCAGTTTATCATTTTACCTCCCCCCCCAAAAAAGGCAGAAATAGATTTTTGATGCAAAAGTGCACTATATATATTACTGTGTAATGTGTAGCATATCCAATCTCTGTGAGAGAAACAAAATCAACTTTTAAATTAAATTCAGTACAGTCGGCACTGCTTTATAACTGTAAATTCAGTAAAAGGAAAAAAAATTCAGAGAGGTTCAGTGTACTTTGCTGTGTTTATGCAGTCAGTTCATGTAGTCCGTGATCTTTGCCTGGATGACTTGATGCCACCCGAACTGCTCCCAAATTTTCTCTGTTGCCCTCAGCGCATCCCAGTTAGGAGCGATAGTACGGTGCTGTTCCATGGCATGTCTGAGAGTAAGCAAGGGACCCCTAACATCATTTGGTGTAACTCTCTCTTCCTCCACATCACCTTCTTCTCCATCGTAATCTTTCTCCTCGTCCTGTACTTCTGCATTACAGACTTGCTCGACCACCTGCTCCATGTCATTCAATTGTGGATCAGCTTCATCCTCGTCGCCAAGGTGACACAGTTCCCTGAATTCTTCCTCTGTCAAGCCTGGAGAAACATTGATAGCCTCTTCCAAAACATCAAGAATAAAATCCTCATCATATAATGGTGGAGAATTTGCACTAGAAGTTCCCTCGGCTGGATCAGCGGGATCACTGGGCAGCACAAACCCAGCTTTGGTGAAACACCTCGAGATGGTATTTGGGGTCACTGAGTCCCAAGCATGTTTTAACATCCACACAGCATCTAGCAAGCTGATTTTTTGGAGCAGAGTGTTGCGGTAAGGTCTGCTTGTGAGTCCAGCTTATCAACTATATGCTGCCTCATTGATCACACATAGTGCTGCTGCATGGCATAGATTATGCCTTGATCCAGAGGTTGAATGATGCAAGCCATGTTAGGTGGTAAGAAAATGAGCTTAATGTTTCTCAACCCCTGGATCTGCGGATGACCAGAAAAATTGTCATTTGGCAAAACTATCTTTCGACCTCTCAGAGTCTAATCCCATGACCTTGCCCACTTTGTGAAAATCTCGCCCATCATCCAGGCAGCTCTGTTTGCCCTGTATGTGATGGGTAGATTATTAACACCGTGAAAGCACCTCGGTGTGACAGATTTGCCAGCAACAAGCAGGTTGTTCTTTTCGGACCCATCCATATTGCAGCATGCCAGGACAGAGATCCATTCTTTTACCTTTTTGTCTCAGAATAGCTTCATTCTTGCAGGCTAAAGTCCCATAAGCAACACACCTGAAGAACACACCAGTCTCATCACAGTTAAAAATATTTTGTGTAGAGTAACCTGCCAGCAGACCTGGGAGAACCGCTGTTAGCCACTGGTCAGCACTTGCTATGTCGGCACTGCCTTTCTCACCATGCAGTCGCCTGAAGCCTATGTTGTGTCTTTTTTTCCATTGCTGTAACCACCCCTCAGAAGGGTTGAAATCAGGGCGTCCTAGTGTATCAGTGATTTTCTTGGCTTTCTCAGCCAAAAGAGGACCACTAATTAGGGCATCTCGATGTCTGGCATTGTGGAACCAATGCAATAAAGCTTCCTCTACCTCCACATCTTTTCCCTTGCCCTTACATTTTCACTGAGGGTTGGCATTTTCACGCCACTGAGCCAGAAGTTTGTCCTGCTGCTTCTACAGGTCAGCAGTTGTCAACTTTAGCATATTTAGCTGTGCAGCAAGCTCTCTGACTAAGGTTGGTAAGTCATCAATTATTTTTAGCAAGTCAACTTTCTCACTAAGACTGAGCACCTTGCATTTAGCCATGACTGCGGTTAGTGTTTCAGGTCAAGAACTGGACCATATTTATTCAAGCTGGAATACCTAATGAGGTGTGAAGTTGAGATAGTAAAGTGCTAATTACTACCTGATTTGCCCGAAATACGTGGCGGGCATTGATCGGTATATGCGGCAGTACGTTGCCTTGCAGAAGCTAAGAATGGCAAATGGTTCTGGCATTTTGCCCATAGTAACCAACTGCCTGCATTATGCGCGGGCGGTGTAAGTGGCGCTGACTGTATTTAAAATTTTTGGCTACCGGGAAAGGCACACTGAGCCAAAGCTTGTTTCCACGTGTGCACCATCATTTCCAGGTATGATCCAATTAACATGCTGCTATCACAATAAGCAAAACCATACTGATCAAAATATTTGTTTTTATAGGGGCGCGATAGTGCCCCTATAGTTAGGGTTGAGTATCATATTTATTGTTAAACCTCACATTTTGCACTTTAATAACTTTTCAACGAATCAATAGATTTGCTCAAATTTTGGAATGTGTTATCCCATTGGATAGCTCTCTTGATGTGGCAAGTTTACTTCTGGTTAGCTTGTGGATTCTGAGATCTGGACAGTGCAAAAAGTCATGAAGTCGACACTTTTTGCAGTTTTTTCCTCATCACCTTTCGTCCAGACAGTGTGGAATTTAATGTGATTTTTTTATGCTATAAACAGCCTGGGTAACAGAACAGGCATGCTTTGTTTTGTGAAAAAAATATTCATCTGCTGCAAAGTTATTCAATTTTTAATTTCCCATTATTTTCAATGGGAAGATCACTTTTCAGGATAGAGGGAGAAAGTTCGACTCAGGATTTGATCTCACAAAAAAGGATTTTGTCTCGCAAGACTCATTCCTTTTTCACAAGACTAAAATCTTTTCATGAAAAATAAGTCCTGTTTTGCCAGCCGTCATCTTGTTGATTTTATTCCATAAAGTAACAAACGTGGACAATAGATAAAAATGTTTAAACATTAGAATCTAGCTAAACGGGACCTGTTTAGTTAGTTTTTGATGTTTGTTTTTAGTGCGTTGCTCACAGATACCTTTTTCAGTACCCAAAATCTTGGGTACCTAGCTTAGCAAGAGGAGTGCTACCACTGCTTCTGTATGAGAACAGCAGGAATTTCTTCACTTATGTAGCCAAGGACAGAGTGATCAGAGTCTGGTAAAGAACCGAAGTGTAAATGCTTTTTGTCCCTAATTGTCATGTGGACGTGATCATTCATTTTAAATAATCCTCTTATGGCTATCCAGCAAAAGTCTTGGATGGAATCCTGCAATGGTGAGTTCTTTTAAAATCTTTATTAAGCCAGACTATTGCCGTGAGAATACCACACACTGCGGATAAACTCCACCTGTACGGAGTTTCATTGGTGCTGGTTGCTGAGTGGAAGATGTAATAAAATGGCGGCTTATCGTAAAGCTTAATATGTAGCTTAAGAAAGTGTGGTCTCACAGGAGGGAGTTGGGAGTAAACACACAAATACCTCCTCCTCCTCCAACTCACTCCACTTGTTGCTCCCTCTACTGCACTTACTTACTGTGAGTCTGCTTTGACTGAAAAAATGATGACCACCCTAAGACTCTCTCTATATATATATATATATATATAGTGATAATTTGACTGAGAGAGTGTGTGTCATCACCATAGGAACCTGCTGTGCATGCTCATCCTGACTGACCCTACATGTATGACTAGAACAATAATTTATAAATCTGGGAGTGTCTTCACCATGTAAACTGTTCATGTGTGCTCATCCCACCTGATTTATGCTTGTAGCATAAAATTGGCCGTACATGCTTCATCTACAGTACAAGTCAAATTAAAGGAAAACTACACCTCATATCTTCTAAATGTTATTTGTTTCATGTCAACAGACAACTCATTTCAAGTAGTTGTTGAAGATGTATGCAACTGCATTAGTCAGTCTTCACAGTTCATACTAGGCCCTGTTACTGCCCTGGGAGACTCCATTTCGTGGTTGTTGAAATCTCATTGTTCCTGACAGCTGCATTAGCATATGAGAACATGATACATAAACACCCTTTAAACTCCCCAGTATGCCTGTCTGCTTAATTAGTTTTCAAAGAAACAAGCTACAAGAAGGTGTGAAATATCACATTTGCCTTCAGTGAGCTTTGCAAATTATTTCAGTTAGAATGCAGGTTTTCCCCCCTTTAAACTTCATTCAGTTTATGGGTTTCCAGAGAGTTTTTGCAGGGTATTTATTTTTTCAACATAGAGATACATGATAAAAATGGTTGATCTTGCATCATGTTCTCATATGCTAATGCAGTTCTCATGGACAATGCGATTTCAACAACCATGAAATGGAGACCCCCACAGGGGCTACCATAAGCAGTGACAACAAACTAAGGCCAACACATATAGCCCTAATAGCTGCAGGAAATTAATTGTCTGTTGACATGGAATCAAATAAAATTTAAATGATATAAGAGTGAAGTTTTCCTTTAAACTGTTCCTCCAATGAACTGTTTTAGCATTTCTGACTGAGTTGCATAAGTGTTACTGGATCCAGAACAAAGCTTGCACAAGCTGTTTCTGAAAAGATAACATACAGTTTTTCATTGCATTGTGAGTGGACTGCAGATGCATTCCAACTAAGTTGAAAAACATTTTACATACATTGCTCTTGAGCTGGTTATGCATTGAAAACAATGCAATATGAGTTGCTAATGCATTGCCAACTGTAAAAAGCAATGTTAAATCAACTCGCTGGTGGGACAGTTTAATGCGACTTGTACTGTAGACTAACCTTGCTTGTATAAATTGAGGAGACCCAGCATATCTGGATCTGCAATCCACAAGAGACACTTGCATACTCTGTGAACATAAGCAAGTCACTTAACCTTGCTGTGCTCCCAGGATGCACCTGGAAATGAGGTTTGACTCAGTGTGCCTTTCTGGGACAAATATTTTAAAACAAATACTCATCATAGAGTACCCTGACAAATGCCATATGTTGTATCAGTCTTTGAAATGTAAATATACTGAATTTTTAGTTATTGATTTCAGACATTGTGTCCTGTTCAACTAGCTCACAATAAGGTGCATCACTGGGCTTGGCACACATTTCACAAATGGCATCACAATGATATGATATTCTTTGCCAAGATGGGCAGACCAACCAGTCAGTGAAAAATGGAAAGGAGGCCCCATGGACTAACACCTCTGGGTGCCATAAGAAACATGGGCCAAATATTCAAAACTCAGCCTCGGACAAAATTAGCTCTGCCGTGTGTGCAAATTATCCGGACCCAGCAGCACACTACTGTATATTTAAAGGAATAGCACTGGGGTCTAAAGCTGTTTAATGTAGCATTCAAATGAAGCTGTGCAAACAGGGCTGTGAGTGCAGTGCAAAATAGCCTAGCAAACAAGACAGCTCTGAATTTAGCAACCAGGAAAGCCAAACTGCAACAGCCGCCCAGTGCACACAGAGGTGGAGAGGGCAGAGTAGTAGTAGGTGGCAAATGTGGGTGATAGCAATGATGTGGTGCTACAACAACTGCTAAGCAACATCGCAGGCCAAACACTGCAGAACTGTGCTATGATACTGACAGGTTATCCTGGTGCAAACACATTAGCCCGGTGCTGACACGTTTGTACTGGGTTAACACATTAGCCTGAGGCAATATTTTGCTATATTCAAAGCTCCTATGCAAATGAGCCTACTTAGGCAATCCATGTGCAAACAGCCAAATTAGCATCTCATCACAGCCTGCTTTGCATACATTACCATGTAGTTTGCCTGGCATTATGACATGGTGCACAAAACGCCACCTGTATGTCAGACTGGAACTAGAGTTTGGAAGCCACAGGCTGGGGTGTGCACACAGCTCCACCTGTATGTTAGACTTGGAAACAGTCTGGTAGGTGCAGGCTACCTTTCTGCATAGCAGCAGGGATTACCATAATGATCCATAAGTGTTCCCTCTACTATTGTCAAACAGCAACAAAGGGCAGTGCATAGCTCCTAATGTGGGATCATGTAGCCATGCAATCTATAACTTGGACAGTATGAGGTAGATGGGCAGCAATGGATGTGATAGAAGGAACAGTATGTACTGACACTGCTGTCCCCCATACACACTACAGAAACCACTAGTCGACTGTACATAATTCAAATGTATGTGTGAATTGCATAGTCAAATATATGGGGTAATGGCTGGCAAAGTAGGGGGTCCCATGATGACATTACATGTTGCTTGCCTTGCCTCAAAAAAAAGCTAGATAGCTTAAATACTGTCCATTTATTTTCAGACATGACTTCTTCTTTATCAGTATATGCATCTGTATTCTATATTGTACTCCCTCCCTTTCCCCAATATGCTGCTGGAAACAAGCTCTTTGAAGCTCTGTATGTGTGTCTTGATGAAACAGTACAATATAAATACATAAACAAACACCTGCTGGGGGCTCCCAAACCCTCGAAGCAGTGCCTGCCACCCAACCCCAATCACCAATCCCCCACACACAGTGCATCTAATATCCACATATTCCATGGTAGTCTGGTGCCCCCCCCCAGCTCTGATCACTGATCCCCCACACACAATGCATGTAATATCCACATTCCCTGGTAGTCTAGTGGCCCCAGTCCCAATTCCTGATCCCCAGACATTTCAGCACACACTGAATCATATTCCTGGTAGTCTAGTAGCTCCCCAGCCCCCTCCCCGATCCCTGATACATAAATTTATTTACAAACCGTGAGAGTCAATCCCAATCACCAATAATTGCTTAAATCATCCCTTGTGGTCCAGTGAACTACACAAACACCAATCCCCATAAATGCTGAAAACTCCACTTCCTGGTGGCCTACTGGACCCCCATCCCACAGTACCTACCACCCTCTCCCCATCCTGGAATGAGCCTGCAGCTGGCTCAGCCCACCACACACCTCTGCAGCCAGCCACCAACTGAGCTTTGAATGAGCATGGAATACAGACTCCCATCTATCTCCATTAGAAGAAATATTATCTAAAAAGATATAAATAAACACATAGGAAGATATATAGAATATTGAATGAAAGTCTATATTCATCCCTTGATAAACTGAAATCAGCCTGGGAAAATACTTGACAAATACAACAGAAGAAGAAAGCTGAATGAAATCCTGAATAAAATTGGAGCAGTATCAAAAAAGAATAAAATAAAGCAAATTCAATATAACAGTTTTCATATAATATATTATATCCCAGCTAAACTGCACAAAATCAAAAAGGAAATTTAATTGAATGCCCAAATGTAAAACATCTGCTGGTACAAACAAACGGTATTTATTACCTGTTTAGCACTTAAGGAATTCTGGACAAACAGTAAAGATATAATTGATGTAGTGATTGGTCTAGACATACCGCTTGATTCAGGAACCCTATTTTTGGTACCCTTTCTTAGAAGTGGAGAAATCAACAGTAGGGAATAAAAAATATAAATCAAGCTCCCATTAATGCAAAAAAATTGACTCTACTAAATTTGAAAATAGAATCCTCCACATGTAAAATAATGGTTAAAACTGATCATAGACGGTGCAGATCTGGAAAGAATATACCATAATATGGAAGGGAAAATTCTAGAATTCCTCTAATCAAAATACAAATCTGACCTTTTTCCCTGGTAGTCAATTGGTTGCTCCCCCCCCCAAAGTCCCATTGCTGTCCTTGTATAAAAAAATATATTTCCCTGGTAGTTTAGTGGTCCCTCCCCAATGTCCAATCGCTGTATCCTATAAAAAATGTACTTCCCTGATAGTCTACTGGTTCCTCCCCCCTCCACCAATGTCCAGTTCCTGCCCCCATATAAAAAATATATTTCCCTGGAAGTTTGGGCTCAAAATATCTTAAAATGGCAAAGCTGTGCACATCTGCTGACATTTCGCTAGGCTCACTCCTAACTTTCCTACTTTTCAGTATTTTCACCCCAGATTTTCAACATAGCCATTTCTTTACATCATCTCATGAATGTGACAGTTGTCAGTTTTTAAATCCGGGCCCAAATATGTTTTCTCACCTGTTGCATGGAATGATGTTGCGGTGCTGCGGAATGACGTTTCGGCAGGGATTTGAAATTTCTCAACCCAGTGTTTATGAGGTGGGTAATAACAAGGCTATGCTGACAATTTGCTTGCTGTTTTGGCTGAAATGCTTCCATGTCAACATACATGTATGCCTCCGTGGAGGAATGGGAGTGCAGGGCCTGGAGGGCACTGCGCTCCCACAACCAAATAAGGATACAATTATACTATCCCAAAAAGTTAGGAAATTCTTTGCAAAAAACTTCATTAATGCATCAGTTAGGGTTCCAGCAACAAACGTTAGGAAATGCGGTGTTAGGGTTTCCAACCTTAATGCCCCACCACCACCTTGCATGTAGTAACAAGCATGGAGGGGATGTACCTTGGGGATGTCAACCCTAATGTTCACCCCATTCTCCTACACTGTACTCATCTCAGGTTATTTACTCATGGGATAGGGTGAGTGTTAGGGTTGACAACCCCAAGGTACACGCCCTCCATCCCTGTTGCTGTGTACAGAGTGGTGGGGGGGGCATTGGGATTAGAAACTCTAACGCCGCATTTCCTAACTTTTGTTGCTGGAACCCTAACTGATGTATTAATGAGGTTTTTTTTGCAAATAATTTATAATAAATACGTGTAATCTGTGGTATTACTGAACTTTCCATTTTAGTCTAAGTTTATGGGTTCTATTTAGGAATTCTCATAACAATAAAGAGTACATAATGTGGGTTTTTAACAACAGGAATGTTATGTACAGTGTGATGTTACAATATTTTCAGCATCTCATGGCTGAGTGTTGTCCCAGAGATAGAATAATGTAAAATTCAAGGACTGCACTTTGCAGTCTGGTGATCATGTTGTAGTTATCATTATTTGATCAGCTAAATGGCATTACAAAGTTAATTAAATCTGATAACTAAAATTCCACAGATACATCCACCAGTCTTTTTGAGAAAAGCACATACTTGTACATACTAAAGTTCAAATACAGTGGCATGAAAAAGTATTTGCCCCCTTCCTGATTTTCTCTATTATTGCATATTTGTCACACTGGATGTTTTCAGGTCTTTAGACAAAATATAATATTAGATAAAGGGAACCTGAGTGGACAAATAACACTTTTTTTTACTTATTTCATTTATTTAATGAAAAAGTTAACCAACACCAACTGGCACTGTGTGAAAAGTAATTGCCCCTAGTTAAATCAGCCCAATTAAAGGGATAATTAGAGTCAGCTGATTGAACACAGCCAGGCTTGATTACAGCCAGCCCTGCTCAATATAAACCTCACTTATTTTGGCCCTTACCATCAGAGTCACATTGCCAGCACAAAGATTCAACAAGCACATTATGCCATGATCAAAGGAAGTTCCTGAAAAGATCAGAAAAACATTTTGTTGCCCTCTATCAGTCTGGAAAGGGTTACAAAGCTATTTCTAAGGCTCTGGGACTCCATCGAACCACAGTGAGAGCCATAATCTCCAAATGGAGAACACTTGGAACAGTAGTGACCCTTCCCAGGAGTGGGCGGCCTGCCAAAATTACTCCAAGGGCGCAGTGTAAAATCATCCAAGAAGTCTCAAAGGATCCTAAAACAACATCCAAAGAACTGCAGGCTTCTCTTGCCTCAGCTAAGGTCAGTGTTCATGACTCCACAATCAGAAAGAGACTGGGCAAAAATGGGCTTCATGAGAGTAGCAAGTGAAACCACTGCTAACCAAGAAGAACATAAATGCTCGCTCTCATTTGCCAAGAAGCACCTGGATGATCCACAAGCCTTTTGGGAAAATGTTCTATGGACAGATGAGTCCAAAGTGGAACTTTTGGACAACATGGATCCCATAATGTCTCGCTGAAAGCAAACACAGCATTCCACAGTAAGAACACCATACCAACAGTCAAACATGGTGGTGGTAGTGTGATGGTGTGGGGATGCTTTGCTGCCTAAGGACCTGGATGACTTGCCATAATTAAAGGAACCATGAATTCTGCTCTGTACCAGAAAATTCTTAAAGAGAATGTCCAGTCATCCTTCCGTCAGCTGAAGCTGAAGCGTAGTTGGGTCATGCAGCAAGACAATGATCCAAAACACAAAAGCAAGTCCACATCAGAATGGCTAAAAAGAAGTAAAATTAAAGTTTTAGAGTGGCCTAGTCAAAGTCCAGACTTAAACCAATAGAGATGCTGTGGTAGGACCTGAAACGAGCAGTTCATGCTCGAAAACCTACCAAATGTTACTGAATTAAAGCAGTTCTGTGAGGAAGAGGGTTAAAATTCCTCCACAGCGATGTGAAAGACTGATATTGAATTATAGGAAGTGTTTGGTTGCAGTCATTGCAGCTAAATGTGGTGTAACCAGTTATTAAGTGTAAGGGGGCAATTACTTTTTCACACAGTGCCAATTGGTGTTGGTTAACTTTTTTTCATTAAATAAGTGAAATAAAAAAAAAACAAGTGTTATTTGTTCACTCAGGTTCCCTTTATCTAATATTACATTCTGTCTAAAGACCTGAAAACATCCAGTGTGACAAATATGCAATAACAGAGAAAATCAGGAAGGGGGCAAATACTTTTTCACGCCACTGTAAATATCATGATGACACTCAGCGATGATATTTAATTGACAGTTAATGGAATTTGGCGAATATGTGGACAGACATTTCTCTCACAATCTGTATAACTACTAATGTTCCTTATTTTGATTACCGATCTAAGTAATGTGTCATGTGTCAGTGTTAGCAACAGATCAACACCTGAGAGTAAAGAATTTGCTGCTTTTGTGGGAGGACATAGATTTGGCAAAAAAGGGACCCAACCATTTTTTTTCCAGAGTATTGTATCTTGAACAAAAAAAGATGACATATTGTATATGATCTGGGATTCTGAGCCTGCAGCCACAGAGTGTTGATCTGTAATACAGTATTAGTTAATAGGGCCACTGAATGGTGTCTCATGGTATAAGAAACACTGAGCATGAGGTTTGGGTGAGAGGACAGCAAAGTGAAGCTGAGCAGTTCTGTCCGCCCAAACCTCATGAGTGGTGTCTCTTATATTATAAGGAACACCACTCAGAGGCACTGTTACCTTAGTATTAATAGCTCCTGTTTAGCATAAGTGATTTATAATAGATTTAGAGCCTTTTTTCCTAAATGTACTTATGTTGTCCTTACCCCAGGTGCTGTAGTGGAGCACTCTCCCCTAACACTCCTGCATGAGAGCACACTGTATGCAGGATAAGATGTACAGTGTGCTACTGTCCAGAAGAGCACACTATACATCTTATCCTGTGTACTGTGTGCTCTCATGCAGGAGCACACTGTACACTGAATAAGATGTACAGTCACTCTGCACACTGATTGGCTGAAACACTAGCAATTTATAATAACTGAGGTTGGTGATCATGTGCCCACTTATCTTCAAAGAGCAGATATTTATCCCAGTTGAAGAGACTGGATGCCAAGGAGTCACCTCATCCATTTATGCCAAGTGTTCTTAGTTTTAGTCTTGAAGGAGAACTGCACTAGATCAGTAAGTCATTTTTTTCCATTAGAAGCTGTTGTATAAATACTGCTTCAAATGTTATAATTGCTCTAGCTATACAGACTTTTCAGTTATCCTAGTGGGGGGGTTCTGATTTACATACTGCAAGCTGTAGATGTAGTTTGTGTCCCTGTTCTGCTTTTCTATGTGTGGCACAGTGCATACATGTTCTGGCATAGAACTCTATGGCTGAGAGGTGCATATACTGCCTCATACAGTTCTAAATGGTACTTAACACCAGATTGTAAATCAGAAACATCCACTGAGGTAGCTAATAGACCCATATAAATGGAACAATAACAGAATTTGAATTAGTACTTAAAAAAACTGCTTATACTAGGAAAGAATGACTTGGAGATTCAGTTCAGTTCAGCATTAAAACTTCAGTCGCTTATTACGTAAGTTTATTTGCATTACTCTGCACTACATAGAAACAGAATATGATGGCAGATAAGGACCGCTTGGCCCACCCAGTCTGCCGATTTCTCTACCTAATGGATAAGCTGCAGATCCTAGTTAATCAGCAGCCTACTTCTTCCTACCCTCACCCCCTAGAATTGCCTTATGACTGTCCCATGCACGCTTGAATTCCACCACTGTTTTTGACTCCACAACCTTCCTCCGAAGGCCGCTCCTGCATCCACAACCTCTCTGTAAAAAATACTTCCTTAAATTACCTCTGAGCCACCCCCTCTATCTTCAAATTGTGCCCCTTGTTCTTGCACACCTCTTTTTGAAAGATGCTACCCTCTTGGACTTTGTTGATTCCCTTGAGGTACTTGAAAGTTTCTATTATGTCCCCTCTCCTCCTTTCCTCGAGGCTACACATCTTAAGCTCCTTAAGTCTCTTCATATGTCTTCGTGCAGACCCTGCACCATTTTAGTTACCCTCCTCTGGACAGCTTCCATCCTGTCTATGTCTTTGTGAGAGGGTCTCCAGAACTGCATGCAGTACTCCAGATGGGGTCTCACCAGCTGTCTGTACAGAGGGATAATAACTTCCTGTTTTCTACTGGTGATGCCTCTCCCTATGCATCCCAGTATCCCCCCAGCCCTCCTTGCTGCCCTCTCACATTGCTTGCCCACCTTTAGGTCATCTGATATGACTACCCCCAGGTCCCTTTCCATTTTTGTGGTTGTTAGTATCTCACCCCCCATTGTGTACTCTTCCCCTGGGTTTTTATTTCCCAGGTGCATTACCTTGCACTTCTTAGCATTGAATCTAAGCTGCCATACATTTGACCATTCCTCTAACCTTGCCAAGTCCCTTCTCATCCTTTCCACCCCACCTTGTGCATCAACTCTGTTGCAGATCTTTGTGTCATCTGCAAAGAGACATACTTTTCCTTCCAGTCCCTCTGCAATGTCGCTTATAAAGACATTGAAGAGGACCAGTCCTAATACTGAACCTCCCGCGGTACCCCACTAGTAACCCCCTTTCTTCAGAGTGGACTCCATTTACTATTACCTCTGTGTCCTATTCTCCAGCCAATTCTTTAACCAGGCTGTCATCTTGGGACCCACTCCCAGGCTGGCTAACTTGTATAATAATCTTTGTGTGGGACTGTGTCAAATGCCTTGCTAAAGTCTAGGTAGGCCATGTCCACAGCCCCTCCCTGATCTACTACTTTGGTCACCCAGTCAAAGAAATCTATCACATTTGTCTGGCATGACCTTCCCACTGTGAATCCATGCTGCCTTGGGTCCTGTGCCCTCTGGCCTCTAGATACTTGACAATTCTTTCCTTCAAAGTGATTCCATCATTTTCCTACCACTGAGGTTAAACTAACAGGTCTGTAGTTTCCTGCTTCTGCCTTGATCCCACTTTTGTGAAAGGGAATCACATCTGCCCTCCTCCAGTCCTCGGGTACCACCCCATCCTCCCATGATTTGTTAAAGAGGGTAGTCAGTGGTGTCACTAGTTCTATCCTTAGTTCTTTTAGAATTCTGGGATGAATCCCATCAGGCCCCATTGCTTTGTCCACCTTCAGTTTTAAGAGTTCTTTCAGAACCCTTTCTTCTGTAAATGGGCTGGCATCAACTTCTGTATCCAGAGTGTTTCTACTGTTTGTTTTAGGTACCTCCCCCTCTTCCTTTGTAAATACTGAGCAAAAATATTTGTTTAGTATCTCTGTCTTTTCACAGTCACCCTCTGCCCACCCTCCCTCCCCTTTATTAAGCCTCACTATCCCTCCCTTGGTCTTCCTTCACTCCCTGATGTACCTATAAAAGGTTTTATCCCCCTTCTTAACTGAGTTGGCTATCTTTTCCTCGGTTTGGGCCTTTGCTGTTCTGACTGCCTTCCCAGCTTCCTTTTGCTTTAACTGATACAGTTCTCTGTCCTGCTCCTTCTGTGATTCCTTGTACTTCCTGAATGCTTTCTTTTTCTTGAACCTTCACTGCCACTTCCTTTGAGAATCATAGTGGTTTCTTACATCGTTTCATTTTGTTTATTTGCTTCACACAAAGGCTTGTTACCTCTGTGATGGCAGTTTTTATTATTCCCCATTGTTCTTCCACCCCTCCTTCCTGCCCATTTGCTAGTGCATTCCTTAGGCACTCACCCATTTTGGCAAAGTCAGCCCTCCTAAAGTCCAGTACTTTTGCCTTTGTAGGGCTTGACTCTATTGCTGTGTTTATTGTGAACCATACTGTTCGATGGTCACTAGTTCCCAGATGGCTACCCACTTCTACATCTGTGATCCTCTCTTTATCTCCATTTGAGAGAACCAGGTCTAAGATTGCTCCCTCGAGTGGGTTCCAATACTAGTTGTCTAAGGCATGCCCCTGTAGGGCATCTAGAATAACCCCTCCTCAAGTGGCAGCTGCAACTGCACTCCAGTTAACATCTGGCATATTCAGATCACCCATCAGCAATATCTCCCCTTTTTCTGCCATTCTAAGTATACTTTCTATCATTTCCTTGTCCATTTCCTCCCCCTGAGAAGGGGGTCTGTATACAACCCCTGTGAGGATTGTGGTGCCATTGCCCATCTCCAAATTTACCCACAGTGCTTCTCCTTCCTGTTTTCCCTTTTGTTCTGTTGCTTTGATTCCTTCCCTTATGTAAGGAGCTACTCCTCCTCCTCTTTTACCCTTCCTGTCCCTCCTGTAGATAGTGTATCCTGGTATGTTTACGCCCTAGTCATGGTTTTGTGTGTACCATGTTTCTGTGACTGCCACAATATCCAAATGTTCCTACTCCATCAAGGCCACTAATTCAGGAAGCATGTTACTCAGACTAAGGGCATTGGTACTCATTGCTCTCCATTTTTTGATGGCTTTACCTTCTTTTGCAGCATCCCCCACTGACCTTTCTACCTCAGTCTTTTTCTCATTTAGTACCCTGTTTTGTAGGGAGAGACTGGGATTTTCCTGCTGCTTATAAGTGCCTCCCCCCTTGACTAGTTTAAAAGCTTCACAATGAAGCATTTAAACCGATTGCTCAAAAGACTAGTTTTTTTTTTTATTTTAATGCTTTTTTTAAATCAGTTCCTGAATGGTTGCAGAGAACTGCAAAAACTGTGATATCTACTGGTTTTATTCACAATTTGAATTTATACTTTAACATAATGGATTGATTAAAACAGATCTTTTACTTCTTGCTTTTGTACCTAGCACAAAATTTGCTACAAAAACATTAATTTTCAGTAGGGTATGTCAGAAAACTGGGCCAAAGATATAAAGACTGTGTATCATGGAAATATTGGATAGCTAAAGCTAACGGCCATTCACAGTGCCTTACAAGGAGGGTTACAGGCAAACTGGGTGGCCTGTGGTCCTTATCTGCCAACAATTTCTATGTTTCTTACTTATTTGAGACCGCTACAATTTTGAAAATGGATCAGATGAATTAAAGAGTATTGTAGGGCAGAGGCTGTCTCTGTTGGCTCCAGCTTCAACTTTAGCCTCACTGAAATATTCCAATGTAAAGCAAGCTGCATTCACTTCAGATAAAGTGAGCAAATCACCATTTAATGGCACGTTATTTATTTAATGATGCAACGTCTCCCAAAAAGGGATCTCATAATAAAATGAGACTTTAAAACCAAAAGCCTTCAACAAGTGCAAAGAGCACAGAATCTGAAAGTAGAGCATTCTGACAAAAAAAAAAAAAAAGAAAAAGTATAGGGCTAATAGATTTTTGCACAAAGCTACCCAAGAAAAGAAAACTCACAAAGAAAACTCACTTGTAGTGATTTTGTCAGGTTTGCCATAGCAAATGGGATCAGTACCTTGTAAGAGCTGTGACTCAATCTCTTACCATTCAAACTGCCAAAAAGTGCTGTTTTCCATGAAAAAATATGCTTGTATTTCTGTGCTCTGTTTCATTTGCATAACTCTGCCCCTTTTGTTCTCAGTGCTGTAACCCTCAACCATGACACCGTACAAGGGAAACAAAGTTTTTAAGCACTGTGCTGAAACAGAGACCTCAGTTAGTCAGTCTTGGTATTGCAGACATCCTTTTCTTTCACAATTTTGAACTCATAGCAGAAGCTGGATACCAAAGAAAATGAAAAGTAGTCTGGCCCATAATTACACTCCTGAACTATTTATAGTCATTCAGGCCCTATAACATAAACATAAAAGTATCAGCACGCCCCCACATTCTGACAGGAGCTGCCACTTCAGACCTGTCCATTCACCAGCAGGCAGTAAAATTCAAACATCTACACAGACTGACAAATTATCTTTTTGGCCTATCTGCATCACAAAATTGTTTTCCAGAAACCTTTCTACAGAATGTATTGCTGTAAACACTATTGACAAAGGAGGCAGAAAAATTAGCTATGTACTGTACCCACGATGCTTGCTACACACACACAGATATATATATATATATATATAGATATATAGATAGATATATATGTCAATGCCAACTCCATGAAAAGGGTTACCAAAGTGTGACATGAGTGTCAATTTTAAAAACCAAAGTAGATGAATTTTATTATGTGTTTTATAATGCTACCTCAACCAAGGTCTTTTAGTACCATGCATTTCTGCTTAAAGTTGAACCAACATAATATACTGTGGTGATTTGCATATACAGCCCATGGAGCTTTGCATTATGGGGTATGTGGGATTTTGTATTTCTTTGAAACTTGGCTTCCCAGCCACTGTCCTTTAGGGTAACCATTGCCTCAGGGATTGCACGCTGAAGTTCTTTATATTTTGAGATAACTGCCTGAACAGTAAATGAGAAAACGGGTATTTAAAGTTACACATGTAACAAGGGACATCAAAGAAATGTGACGTGTGTGCTTCTGTAACTCAAACTATTAAACATTTGTTAGTCATTGTAACATGTGTGTCCTACCACTGAATATGGGGTGTAGTCACTAGGTAACTCCCTTATATGGACATGATGTTAATTCATCTTTAAGTTTTCACACATAACGTGTACACTAAACATAATGTGCATGGTTAAATGGTGATTTCGGCATCTTGTCTGCCACAGAAAACAAGGATTTCATGCCATTTCACACATAAAGAATAAGACATTCAAATTAAACCACACCCTACCACCATATGGTCATTACGGATTCAGAAAGGATTGGCAATGAAGTACTCAAATGCCCTACCCCTGTGCAAGTCTAGGCCTGAATCCTCTGAATCCACTTCCAAAATGGCCCACAGGATAAGTGGTGGTGGTGTGAAACAGCATGAAATAACACTACTCGGGCAGAATGATGGCAAAATTCACATGCAATCCCCACATTTGAAAAACACTGTCCAAGTTATGAGTGTGGAAGGGCTGAGTATACTGCCTGATGCAACATTAGCTTGATGCAACAAACATCACACAAACTCTAAACAAAATTCATATTATAGAAAAAACAGAAAAGCTTAATCTAGCACAAAATAAACTGCAAGCTGCTATATGAAGTTTAATGTAACAAAGACCATAATCTCTGAACAAAATGCACATTACAGCGAAAAATAAAAATAGAAAAAAAGCTTAATCCAGCCCAAATAAAACTGAAAGCTGCAATACATGATGCCACAGTTCAACTTTACTTTAAGGCTACTTTACTTTCCTAAAAAGCACTTTATTGGCAACTAACATAATGGAGACTATGAGCATATGGGGCCCAATGTAACAAAGATCCAATATCTGAACAAAATCCACATTATAGAGAAAATTAAAAACAGAAAAAAAGCTTAATCAAGCCCAAAACAAACCGCAAGCTGCAAGGCCACATTACAGAACAAAACTAGTGCTTCATCAAGACCAAAATAAACTGGTTTAAAAAGCAAAGGACTAGAAAACAGGGCACTAGCAAACAATGGGGGAACACATGGTGCCATACTTATGTCTAATTGGGAAACACATGCTTAATTGCTTATTATACAACGGGCACAAAAAAATGGACAGAATCCTGCATTTTGATTGGCTGGCTGGCACCTTTTCAGCATTCTAAATCCTCCAGAGTACCCACTGGAAAATTTGCCAGCCACCACTCAACCGAATCAGGAACTCCTTGGCAAATCCATCCCTGCATCACAAACACACCACTGCCAAGCACACGGATGAACGGGAGTAGATTACCTAGTCGTTAACCCAACATCCAGTACTCTGTCACCACCCTCAAACTTCACAAGTGCTGCACCATTCCAGAAAGGTGACACACCAAAGAAAAAAGAAAAGAAAATGCAGTTCATTCTCCCATCAGCAAATAAGCTGAAAAAAATCATAACAGTAGCAGTGGCAATCAGCGATCCTCCGGCACATGCGCAGAACTCGCAAAAAAATCCAAGCAGTGTATCCGCAGTAAAAAACAAACGAGCAGCAACTCTGAAAACGAACAGAAGTTTTAAATATTTTTTTTTGTACTGAAACAAACCGGGCCTTTGTATAATCGCAATATACTCCTCCAGGGAGTGGGTATAATGGAGGATTTACCACTACTGGTGTGGTTAAGTCCCTCGGCTGCGCCGTGACCAAACCACACCAGCCGGGGTAAATCCTCCAGTATACCCACAACCTGTCGGGGTATATTGCTTTACTAATCATCATAGAGCAACTATGCACAAATAATGCAATTCACTTTTACATGCACAAATAAAATGAACGGAAGTTTTAAATATTTTTTTTTTGTACAGAAACAAACAGGGCCTTTGTATAATTGCAATATACCCTCCAGGGAGTGAGAGAATGGAGGATTACCACTACTGGTGTGGTTAGTCCCTTGGCTGCGCCCTCGTGACCAAATCCACGCCAGCCGTGGTAAATCCTCCAGTATACCCACAGTTGCACCGAACGACTACATTATCTTCAGAGAAGATAGAGATGGTAAGAGGGGAGGTGGATGCCATTTATGCCAGAGCAAAATTTCAGCCTCTACTAGTCCCTTGCCAACCCCAAAACATGGTGCCCAAGCAGTCACAATCAAGGCAACAATTGGCTCCCACGTGAAACCACTATATTTAATGTCAGTTTACATACCCAACAACCAAAAAGGAGCCTTTGACTCCATACTGGCAAATATAGTGATATTCCCCCCCAGAAGCAATCTCATAATAATGGGTGACTTTAATGTAAACTGGTTATCAAAAGAAGCAGACCTCTTTAAAGATGCAGCAACTGCACATGATCCGACTCAAGTTGTCCAGACCCCCACACGACAGGACCCCAGGACAGGAACACACACGCTCCTTGACCTCATCCTGATGAACTCCCCCAAACACCTATCTAACGTCGAAGTCCTCCCGGACGTCCTCAGTGACCACTCTCCCTCCTGCTCCTGGTCCAACAAGAGCCCACACAAACACCCCAAATTATCCCACCAATGGCACCCCAAACAAGGAGCCATATCCAAGATTATCCACAGCCTTCCACCAGTGACTGGTCCCCAGTCCATACCACCATATCCATTGATGAAGCCCTCACCTCCTTTATAAATATCTTTAATGCAGCCTCATGATAAACATGCCCACTTACCAAAAAGTTTCTAAAATCTAGGGACACACCGTGGCTAACACAACCCCTCCTAGACCAGATGCTCATAGAGATAATCTCTGGTATAAAGCACTCAACTCCAAAGTCCCCCATGACAGACAGCTCTACAGGGAGACTAGAAATAAGTGCAAAGACAAGCCACTACAAACAAGCCCTAACTGCATCCTGGGGCTCAGGGAACAAGTTCTGGACCAACATCAAAGAACTATGGGGGAAAACAGAAAACCAACCGCCAACCCAGATAACCTATAATGGTACCCTCACAAGACCCCACCTTAATAGCCAACATTCTGAATAACTCCTTCACAGACCTCAGTCACATACTCCCACCAAACTTTTTGACTCACCTACCTTGGCCCCACCCACCCCTCCCCTAGGCACTGCATCCCACCTTTCCAGTTCAAATCAATCTCCTGCAATAAGACCAAACACTACCTCACAAAAGCCTTAAGAAACAAAAGATATAGCAGTGATAATTTAGACCTCAAGATCCTCCGCTAACACTAGACGTGACCATCCCTCCCACCTCACTAAAATATTCAGCCAATCATTACACCTAGGGCAATTCCCAACTCTCTGGAAAAGGGACCCATCACACCTATACTAAAAAGGGTGATCCAACCAATCCCGCAACTACAGGCCGATCACGATACTTCCCCCTCTCTCAAAAGCTCTCGAAAGAATAGTGTCAGACCAACTCTATGAGTACCTGACAAAGCACTCCCTGCTCTGCCAAGAACAACATGGTTTCAGAACAGGACATAGCACCAGGACGGCACTCCTCACGCTGATGTCCTATATCCACTGGCACATTGATGTGGGTGATTTAGCAGGCGCAATCTTCATAGATCTAACCAAAGCGTTCGACACTGTAAATCATGATTTACTATTACACCTACTTCCCTCCCTCAACCTAACCCCAGACACTATACTCTGGTTCAAGAACTACCTCACAGACCGGACACAAGAAGTAAAAATAAACACCACCCTATCCTCCAAACTCACAGTCCAGTCGGGAGTACCCCAAGGATCAATCCTAGGCCCGCTACTATTCACCCTCTTCCTTAATGCCATCCCAAGCGATGCAATGGTAAACTTCTGCTCTGAGATGATGCAGTAGTCTATTGGAAAGATTCCACCCCAAATGCCCTTCAACACAATCTCCAAACTCACTTCCAGGAACTTGAACACTGGTTCATGAAGCAACGGTTAGTACTAAACTATAGCAAAACAATATCCATAATCTTTACGCACAGACAAAGCCCCTACAATAGCTCCCAACTAAACATCTCCAACCACCAGGGCACCAAAATTGACCAAGTAACACACTTCAAATACCTTGGCATCACGCTAGACACATCACTCACCTATCACACACACACATTAACCAACTCTCTGCCTCAGTAAACGCCAGACTAGGGACCCTCTATAGGCACAGACAATGCCTCCCACCCCATGCCCTACGTCTGGCAGTGAGCAGCTCGGTTCTATCATTGGTAGACTATGGAATAATAATATATGGAGCGGCTGACCCCACGGCACTAAAACAAATCAATCTGGCCGTTAACAAAGCCAGCCGTCTGGTCATACATAGTGACAGACTTACACACACCTGCGACCTCTACAAAAAAGCCAACTGGCTGACTTTCACAGGCAGGCTAAAATATCACACCTGCCTCCAAGCCAAGAAAATCCTACTGAGGATGGCACCCACTGGCCTTCACCCCCAATAAAACCTAACACTCACAGGAGCACCCCAAGACACCCAGCAAAAACACATACCTTACTCCCCTTAGAAGGACCACGCTTAGGCCAAAGGTCTTTTGGTTATCGGGCACCCACCTGGGTCAATGAACTCCCCCCACCCATCTCACAGGCCCCACATCTAAGCCTGTTCAAAGCCAGCATTAAGAGGCACCTCCTAGACTCAAAGACATGTAGCTGCACCTAAGCACACTACTCCACCTAGACGCAGGGTTGATTATCCAACCTGAGATGATATCCATTGTCTGCAAATGTTGTCACACGTTTGGAAAGTAGTCACGTATTCATATAATGCTGCATGTTCTATTGACCTGGGATACAATAGCAACCCCAAAGAAACTATTCAATTCATGTATTTGTATTTCGTCATATTGTAATCACCTCTGTATATCACTATGTAATAATACATGTTGTTATCTTGCATAACATGTCTGTCTGCCCAGACGTGGAGCCTTTGTAAAGGAGTCTCTGACTCAAAGGTTGTAATTCAAACTTTAAATAAATAAAATAAAATTCACTTCTATATGCATAAATAACTTTTTTTGTGTTCTTAAGGCTAGCTTTGTTCAGACCCAACTGGCCCACAGGTAGTTCAACAAACAGGGACCGATGGTGGAAGGGTGTCTCAGACTTATATTTGTTTTCAACAGTAGCACTTTCTGGGATGTTTGGTAAGGCTGCCTTTGGATACACCTATGCCAGGCCACAGGTTAAGCAAACAATCAGGGACTGCATGGTGGTGGTGGCTGGGGTCTCCATTAATACTGTGCCCATAATCCCCATCCTAAACCAACATGATGTGTAGAATCACATTTAAATGTACACCATAATGTAAGGTTTTTAGTATCCCATCAAAGGCAGTGCTATTTAGATGTCCCAGTCACTGAGCACCACAGAGGAGCAGGGATAGGAAAATAAATTGGAAGGCTACAGCCTGTGGTTCTATGGGGGTGAATAGCTCCTCCCCATCCTCTATTTAAACTTTCTTGGAACTCCCTCTGCTTAGAGTGAGTTGCACTCGCTGGAGTGTTGCTGCTGGTCTGCGGCTGGTCTCTTTGTTCCCTCCTTCCTGTCATTGCCAGTACTCTTCTCTTGCCTCACTCCTTGCTCATTTCTCCCACCCTCCTGCCTTGTTTCTGTCCCATCTCTTGTTCTTCATTTCCCCTCTCCCCTTTTTTGCTGCTCCCACTGTCCCTGTCTATTTCTCTGTTTTTCCCTGTACCTTTGTCCTCTTTCTCCTTTTGGGGCTTCTTCTGCAGACACTCGCTCCATGCTACGCTGCACTATTTACTCCCGCAGCCGCTCACTCTATGCCTCCACTGCTCTCTGCTACTTCTCACTGTTGCTGCTCACTCCTTCCCCGGCTGCACTATTTGCTACTTGCAGCCACTGCTATGTCTGTCTCTTCCCTATCTGAGCAGCCGCTGGCACCATGCCACCTGTAGTCTGCTGGATTCCTTTTATTTTGCTCAGCGCTTCCCAGGAATTGCTTTGGCACTGCTCAAATGATTACAGCCACCTACTTCTTCAACCTAGACTGCCTCTATGCAGTGCTTCATGCTCCTCATTCCCTGGACATTACCCATCGCCTAGCCGGCTCTTCTGGTGTGACGTCACCCTCAATGCCCCTGCCCTTCACTATTGCCTGGCTTATGTGGGTCCCGAGATTCCTACTTCCTCCAATACTGACCCACTTCTTGACAGCTCCACAGCATTCTCTGGTCTTCTGCATTCATCTTCAATTATGAGCTTCAGCTCAGTGGGCTAGAATTACGTTCTTATCACAACCTAACATGCCTACCCTTCTAATCCTTCTCTAAGCAGGACTGGAACATTGGCTAACTCCTGCACTTGCTCAGTGCTCTACTCATCTTTCCAAGGCTCCTCCAAGCAGGCCACATGGGTCTCACCTTCCTTAACCTGTTCACCTGGATTCCAAACTGCAGTTGATCATCTGTTTTCAGTTTACAAAGACCTACACTCCGAACACATGAGAATGGTACTCTACCAGTCCAACTGGCTTACATGGAAGCCTAGCTCGACTCCCTCATTCTCCTCTTTCCTCATGCAGACCTACATGGATGTCCTGCCAGTCCAGCTGACCTTTGTGGAGGCCCAGCTCAACTCACTCATTTATTCTACTTCTCAGGTGGACCTATGTGGGGGTCCTGCTGCTCCAGCTAGCCTACATGGAGGTCTAGCTCAACTCACTATTCTCCTTCCTCTGGCTGGCCTGTGTGGAGGTCCATCCCATCCTGATAACCTATGTGGAGGTCTAGCTTGACTCACTCAACCTACTCTATTTGGGCAGACCTGCGTGGAGGTCCCGCCATTCCAGCTAGCCCACATGGGGATCTAGTGCACTACTTGATTCACCTATTTGCTGTCTTCTAACAGACCTCCATGTTGTCTCACCGGTATACTGCCCTGAGAATCACATGACATGATAAGTCATAAGCAACCCTTGAATCATGCTTCTGAAGCCATAGCAGATACCAGTAAAGTACATTTGCACCTTTCTCACTGCCTCACAAAAGTTTTGGCATCCCCTGTGCTGTAGACAGGGCATCTACTCATTGCTCTCAATGGTCTCACTAGAGGTCAAATTCTGCCTACATTGGTTCTGTGCCATGACCACAATGGTGGACCAAGGGAGTCCGTCATCTCTGACATCAGTGCCCATAAGAGGGCATTCCTCATCGCTCATACTTCCATTTTACAAGTGGACCTCACTTGGGCTCTTTTCCTCTATATACTGGATCTTGCACCACTACTGCAATGGCGGACCGTGGGAGGTCCTGCCTTCCATTACTCAAAAAGCGCAGTACTATGGCAATGGTGGACCACATGGGGTCCTGTCATCCCAAACTTACACGCCCACAAGCAGGGCCCTACTTCTTGGTTCATGTGTTCTCAGTCACTACAGACAGACTACACAGGTGTCTGCATCCCAGTATTTCAGCATATCATATTACGGCGATAGCGAACCCACATGGGGGTCTCACCATCCCGGAAACATTTGAGCCTCAGGAAATTCTCCTTGCTCAAACAACTTTCCATCTTCATAAAGCAGATCCAGGTCTCATCTTCTTTCAGCTGACCATCTGATACCTACTAGAGCATTTGCACACTGCTACTCTGGACTTCGAGGGATTCATGCTCCAACTTGCTTGACTCAGTTCTTGGACTTCTTTGGACAATTCCCCTTCTGATAAGGTACTTGATTGTAACCTACTATTGCACTGGAATTCCTGCTTCAAGTGAACCTAACATTTGTACAGACTCCTATCTCATCCATTCCAAGCTTGCATTACTGCTGCCATTTTACCCTCTATGATTCTACGTCCTCAAAGATATTTCTACTGGCAATCATCTCCAACCATACTGACTGTAAATGAATGCTAAACTGCTGTTTTGTTCACAGCTCCCTCTATCATGGATTATCTTTGCCCCTCACCCAGTTGTCATTCATAGCTGGATCTCCATCTGCTAGAACTTCATCTTCAGCGTTGACTTCCTGCTCATCATCGACTTGGCATCATACCTGGAAATCTAACAAGGAAGTCTAGCCTTCATCAGCCTATATACATTTCTGTGTGTAGATAACTATCTTACCTTCTCCGGACTGTACCTAGTTCCGCTTCCCTGTCTAGGACAACAATTGCTTATCCTACATCTGCATCCCTTGACAGCGTCGAAGCATCAATCTTCATGTAGTTACCACCTCAATGGCCTACCACCAGGCCTCTGGTTTCAGCATTATCCTGGGATATCTCTCTAATGCTGCTTCACCCCACCAAGGGAAGGTTCTAGCATTTGCTCAATGTATTATGTTTCACCTTGGCTGTCAAACATGGGGTTCCGTCTTCTACACTAACCTACCTTAGTGGACTACAGGTGTCCCACCATCTCCCTGGCTTCTCCCGCATAGGGCCTGGCTGCCTGCTCATCCACATTCTGTCTCCTCTCAGCCACATTCTGTCTCCTCTTGGCCGAACATATGGGTCTCACCGTTTCTACTGGAACTCAGTCATGGCGGACCACGTGGGGTCGGCCATGTCCCCAGCTTTGCCCCGCAAGAGACTGGCTTCATGCTCACTGCACTCCTACTTTTTCCTCAATGGGGCCTCTATTGCTTGCTCTACACGTTCCTGCTTTGCCTCGCAAGTGGAGCCTGGAGGTTTCTATCAGTTTTACCTGCAATGGGCCTGGCTTCATGCTCACTGCACTCCTTCTTCACCCTCAATAGGGCCTATACTGCTTGCTCTACACATTCCTGCTTTGCATCAAAAGGGGGCCTGGAGGTTTCTATCTGCTTCGACCCTCAAGGGCCTGGCAGCATGCACACTGCATCACTGCTTCACCCCGCAAGGGGGCTGGGTGCTTTATCTATCAGAACTATGCATATCGGATTGTGTGGGATCTGCCATTCTCCCTACTCTGCCCCACAAAGGAGGACTAGCTGTTTGCTTACCGTAATCCAGTTCATCTTAGGAACAGACTTCTTTCTTCTTTGCATTGTAGGATTGACCATCGACCGGTTCTATATTCTCACTTTTCCAAGATGTGATTCCACAAACAGATGTTGGCCAAGCTGCCTGATAAGCAAACTCCTTGCCTTCTACACCTATAGATATAATGGACTGGGATTCATTAACCTGTTATACTACCATCTCTCCATGGTAGATAATCATTTGTCAATACCTCATCTTCTAGGATTACTTGCTTGCAATCAAACTCAAAATCTGCTCTTCAACCAAAACTTAGGATCTGTTAACTTATCTGTCTTGCTTAATTTAGAATTATTCTCCTTTAGTATGCCCAGAGGATGGGCAGGTCAGTAATCCATGGGTCCTCGGAGGTGTCCAATAAGGTCTTTTTTTTTCCTCTCCTGCATACTACTGGCTACACACTCCAGAGCTGGAGGAGATAATCACATCGGTTATTACATTTCTTTTTGGGCCTTCAATTCTACACTTAACTAGCATCCTGCGAAAGGTGGGATACAGAGAAAGGCCAAAAGATCAAGTTCTAACAACAACTATATCTCATCCAGTTCAAACTTATCTAAACACCAACCATATCTCATCCAGTTCCTTGTACTACAAGCACTGGCCTATGTTCCTATCCTGTGCTAATGTATCTAAGCACTAACCATTTATCATCCAGTTCCTACATACTACAAGCACTGACCTATGTTCCTATCCAGCACTAACGTATCTAAGCACTAACCATTTATCATCCAGTTTCTACATACTCCGAGCACTGTCCTACATACCAATCCAGCTCTAACATATCTAACCACCAACCATATCTCATCTAGCTCTTACGTATCACAAGCACTGAGCTATGTTCCACACATAGAAGCAAAGTTTAGGGAACAGGATAGGAAGCGGTAAGAAAAGCAAACCTAATAGAAGTAGTAGTATGTTTTTTATTCATTTTAATTCTCAACTGGCTTCTCTAATAACCTCTTCCCAGTGGCGGAGCTTGAGGGGGCTCTGGGGGGGTGGTCGCCCCTCCTGGCTGCCCCAATGTGAGTAGTGGCACCCTGCCAACATCTTTATTCACTGTTTAGTGCCCATTGTGGATCCTGTGATTGACTGAATGGCCCCCTGGCTCCCAAATGCTCCCAAACCTGGCTCTGCCACTGCCTCTTCCACTGCTGCCTTGAGAAACAGCCAATATAGCTGTGCAACAAGGTATGGTTTTCATTATTCCTGACCAAAATGGTAAATAAAAAAAATGGAGCATGCAGTTTTTTCAACTGGGAGGGGATACAAAACAGAAAATACCCAATAAGGATTCTAACATTGCATATTCATCCACAGTCACACAATCTCAGACGTTCCATCTCAAGGAGCAGTTTTTTTTCTGTTTGGTATTCTGCCTTTTGTACACATGTGTACATCTTTGCAGGCCACAGGTAAAGCAAACAGATTGCAGAGTGTCTGTGTGTGTGTGTGGGGGGTGGGCTCCATGCAAACTATGTCAATAAATCACAACGAAAGCCAACAGGATTTCTGAATTAAATTGAAAAGCACCATTACATCATTAGGTACCATAAACTGTTTTGTAGCTTTATATTCTTAAAAACCTGTACCTGGCCACAAGTAGTAAAACAGTTTATCCACATGGTGCGGTACCCCATAAAAACACATTTAATCACGCTCCAAAAATACATTGACTACTACTACAACTGACTCCCCAATCCTACTCCCCACCCCAAAAAACATTTTTTAATATTTACCACCAAAAAAGCTGCGTGCATAACCAGTCCAAACAGTATCCCAACCACTGGTAGCCAACACACAAAGACACAATGGTATTTGTAGTCCGAAACCACTGCATTGTGGTCAAATTTACTTTAGAAATAGCCAGACCTCTCACTCCAAGGGCTTTCTATGTTAACTAGAAGAACCTGCTGCTTCCTCACTTGTTGGTTTAAATTTTAGCACAAAAGTAATGAGTTTGCTGCCTTTTACAAGGTCGCTAATATAACAGATGCATACCATGGACCTGATCTTAATGGGGCTTCGCTGGACAGACGCGATGTCTTCTCCTGAGGCTGCATGGCTCTCAAATGGGTAGTGCATCCAAATAAGAGTTTTATAACCTCTGAGAGCACACTACAATCTAGCTCCTCTCAGGTGGTCTCTCAGTGTTCCACAGATCCCTGAACTGTGGAGGAGGATTGAACAAACATCCAGGAATCCTGGATATGATCAGACATTGGGGCAAAAGTTAGGTACAGTGCTAATACTATACAGCTCCTGAAGGAAAAGGGAGTGTTTTGAAAGTACCACAGTACCGTGAAAAGGGAAACACTTTAAAAATAAATAGCTCATTCAGAAAGGGATGGTAGCCTAAAAGTGAACGTGAACTACTAAAGACACAGGTGGTTACTTAGCTGCCAGATAAACAAAGCTGGTCCATACAAAAAAAACAAGTGGTTTAGATGAATTTAAACAAGTAAATATTGAAGACAAGACACATGGCAGCAAAAAAAGCAGTTTACTGGGGAAAACCACAATTAATCTTCACAGTACAAAAAAACAGTGTGTGCAAGAATGTCATAAAGGAACTAGAAGGGGGACAGGATCAGATCTACAGTACAGTAGCTTCTTGTTTTTTACATTGTTTTTTGTGGATTCTACTTGGTAGAAGGTTATTTCTTTTATTTCTTACTACTAAGGGGCTAGCAAGGTATTGTTTGGGGCTGCTGGAATTTTGAAACCTGTTTTGGTAGCTATAAGTGGGCTCATTTGTTTGATTCACTGTGTGGCAGGCTGCATTTGTAGAGGCCTATTTCTTCTGTTTTAAAACATAATTGTGATTTAACTGGGTCTGTTTCTTTGAATTGGAGACCTATATCTTCTAATTCCAAGCCTATTTTGATGTCTTGTTGGTGAAGCTGTTTGAATTGGAGTCCTGTTTCTTTGGGTAGCACACCTATTTTGGGGGCTTTGAGTAGCATGGTGATTCATTGTTGCTGGCTTCACTAGCTGCAAAGTTTTAGTGCAGAGTGGGGGAAGGGTGTTAATGGTCTGGCCAGGTCTCACTCAGTTAGGGAGGCAGAGCTGAATCAGGTGTGGAGTCAGTGCTTTGGCTTCTCAGAAGGAACTAGAAGGGGGACAGGATCAGACCTACAGTACAGTAGCTTCTTCTTGTTTTTTACATTGTTTTTTGTAGATTCTACTTGGTAGAAGGTTATTTCTTTTATTTCTTACTACTAAGGGGCTAGCAGGGTATTGTTTGGGGCTGTTGGAATTTTGAAACCTGTTTTGGTAGCTATAAGTGGGCTCATTTATTTGATTCACTGTGTGGCAGGCTGCATTTGTAGAGGCCTATTTCTTCTGTTTTAAAACATAATTGTGATTTAACTGGGTCTGTTTCTTTCAATTGGAGACCTATATCTTCTAATTCCAAGCCTATTTTGATGTGTTGTTGGTGAAGCTGTTTGAATTGGAGTCCTGTTTCTTTGGGTTGCACACCTATTTTGGGGACTTTGAGTAGCATGGTGATTCATTGTTGCTGGTTTCACTAGCTGCAAAGTTTTAGTGCAGAGTAGGGGAAGGGTGCTAATGGTCTGACCAGAGGTCTCAGCTACCTGATTGTTTCTGGAAGACTTGGGCTGGTCCACCCACCCCCAAACCCTCACCCCAGGTCCATTATTTCCTTTATACCAGGGGTTCTGACATCACTTCCTCAAACAGGCAAAGGATATGCACCTGTCATAGCAGAAGCAGACATCCAGGAAAGGAACAGCAGCAAGGAAGAGGTGACTGCTATCTCAGTGGAAGGGAAGTAAATGCAAATCTAGGAGCTATTATTACTTATTCACATTGATATTGCAGTGAGAAAGGAGGAGTAGGAGTTTGAAGAAGGTTGTGCAATGGCTACTTAAAGTCTCTTTTTGAGTGTGGATATGAAGGATAGGAATATAAAAAGCAGTTGCTCAATATATCAAAATGTGTACAACAAAGGAGGTAAGGGAAATAAAGAAAATGTTTTGCACTGATAGAGGGGGAAGAGGGGAAACTTGGGGAGTGTTGGTATCCTGCATCTGGAAGGGTGGGGGTCGCTGGTGAAAACGGCAGCAATGGGTGGGGTGGCAGGCTGCAACAACTGCGGTGCACCAATCTTTCTAAAAATTGCCTGGAGTGTGGGAGGATGTTTAGTGTGCAACCACATAGAAAAACTTAGAAAGGAGATTGAGGTCTGCAGGAGGAATCTAAGACAGGCAAGGCAGATTGGGGGTGGGTTTAGCCCAATACTGGAGGGAGGAAGAAGGGAGATGAGGGAGGGTGATTTAAGCCAACAGTGGTGAGGAGAGGGTCAGAAGAAGGGAAGCAGAGACAAGGGGCCCAGGCCAGGAAGAACGATTGCCGGGAAACCAGGTCAGGAGACAAAAGACAAATGGAAGGAGGAGATAGGGACTTGTGAGGGGAGGCAAAGAAGTGGCAAAAGTCATGGAGTGGAAAGGAGAGAACAGGTTACTATGAAGAGAGAGAGAGCGGGCATTTGTGAAGGGTCTTCAGAAAATAGTTTTGCACTACTAGAGAGGAAGAAGGTGGAGGAGGGAAATGATGAAATTAGAGGAGTAATTGATAAATGCCTGGACCAAACTGGAGTGGGGGAAGTTCTGCTGGGAGAATTGCAACAGGGTAAAAGGGGAAATAATGTGCAGGAGGAAGAAGAGGCTGGAAATGAGAGAGGAGATGAATGGAAGCAAGCAGGGAGTAAGAGGGTGGAATCTTAGTTCTGGGGACTCAATACTAAGAGGAGTCAGGTGGGGTAGCAAGGGGAAAGGCATAGTCGCATTTGGGTGGAGGCCATGCCAGGAATGACAGCGGAAAGGTGGGACAATCTGTTCTGAAATATGCTAGAAGGGTAGGACAAGCCTCATTTAATTATACATCTTGGGACAAACGACCTGGCTGACAAGACAGTAGATATAGTCCAGAGGAGGTTTGAGGAACTAGCACAATTATGTGAGGGCAGGAAGATCAGTAACTTTTTCAGAGATACTTCCGGTGCCAAAGGCAGCACAACAAAAAGCTGAGAATAGAGGAATTTAATGGATGGCTAAGAACCTGGTGTTGTGCTAAAGGGTATGGGCTGTTGGGGGTGGGAGGACCTGGGAGGACAGTAGTCTCTATGCCAAGGACAGACTACACTTGAGTGAGAGGGAAAGAAAGTGTTGAAATAGAGGATGGAGGAGTACACATAGTGGAAGTTGGAATTTAAACTAGGAGTGGGGGTAGCAGTTGGGGAAGAGATATGCAGAGACCACAGGTTGGGAAACCATATGAGCTTACCCCCATAACAGTGACAAAGGACAAATGGCAAGTACTATTGGTGATGCTAGGAAAGGAGGGCAGGATGGGAGGAGGGAAAAGGGTGGAAGGTGGTTACCCTTAATGCTAGGAGCCTGGGAGGAAAAACTGCAGAGTTACAGGGTCTCATGGCAGAGGAGAGGTGGACATTGCAGCCATCACAGAAAACATGGGCCACCCAATACAATGACTGGGATCTGTCTGTACCAGGGTACAGGTTATTTCGTAGGGACAGGGTGATTGGGAAAGGAGGAGATGGCACTATATGAAGGAAGGACTGAAGTGTGTAAGGGAGGAAGGGAGGAGGGTAGTACAGAGTCACTTTGGTGAAATCCAGGATTCCAAGAATAGGATTCTTAGAATGGGAGTGGTGTACAGGCCACCATCTCAGACGGAGGAGTTAGACAGGGAACTAGCGGGACAGATCAGGAGGACCTGCGAGAAGGGTAACGTGGTGATTGTGGGGACTTCAACATGCCAGGAGTGGACTGGAGCACAACAACAACTAGGAACAGAAGGAGCAGGTACTGCTGGATGTCTTCCAGGACAGCTTCCTGCTGCAAATGGTCAGTGAACCAACCAGGTTAGGGAATACCCTTGACCTTGTGCTAGCAAATGGGGACTTTGTGAGAGAACTTACAGTGGAGGAACCGCTGTCAGGGAGTGACCACCACTCAGAATGGCTCACATTGGATATGGGCAAGGAAGGAGTGGAATCTGGCACAAGAGTGCTGGACTTCAGGAGGGCCAACTTTGGGAGGATGGGGGAAGTGGTAAAAGGGTAAATGGCCAGAATTCAATCTAGTATGGACACTAACCAGAGGTGGGAGCACATAAAGCTGGGGATAGTGGAGGCAACCAAAACCTGTTGCAAAGCCCAGAGCAAGAAGGCTAGGGCTAAGAAACCAAGCTGGTTGAGCAAGGAGGTCATGGAAAAGGTAAGGAGGAAAAGAGCTGCCTTTAGGAAGTACAAGAAAACAGGGAGGGGGAGGACAGGGAGGAGTACTTGACAGAATCGAAGGAAGTGACAAGGGCAGTAAGGGGAGCCAAAGCATCTACGGAACTCAGGCTGGCACAAGGCATTAAGAAGGGGGAGAAGGACTTCTTTAAGTACATCAGGGAGAAAAGGAGCTGTAAGGACCACATAGTAAGGATTAGGAAGGAGGGGGGTTGGGTGGAAGCAGGGTCACGATGGGCAGAAGCTCATGCGTGCTACTCATTATTTACTAAAGAGAAGAGGAACGTGCAAGGTGGAGAAATGGCAGAAGCAGGGGAAGTGGTGACAGATGGGAAATCATGGAGGCAGAGTTCGAGAGGGCTTAAAGGCACTGAGGGTGGACAAGGCGCCAGGCCCAGATGGCATCCACCCCAGTGTACTGAAGGAGGTTGGCAGAGGTCCTTGCAGGACCTTTGGCAGACCTATTTAACGCCTCACTACATCTGAAAAATGTCCTAGGACTGGAGGATGAGCCCATGTTGCCCTCCACAAGAGTGGCCCCAAGGATGAACCGGGAAACTACAGACTAGTGAGCCTCACATCCATCGTGGGTAAGCTAATGGAGACTATCCTGAAGGAGAGGTTGGTGGCCCTCCCTAGAGGCCAAAGGACTACAGAACAGCAGACAGCATGGCTTCATACATGGCAGATCCTGCCAAACCAACCTGGTTGAGTTCTATGACTGGGTAACTAGGCAACTGGACAGGGACCATGCAGTGGATGTCCTGTATCTGGACTTCAGTAAGGCATTCGACTTGGTGCCACATGGAAGGCTGGGAAGGAAGTTAGTAGGCACAGGGGCGGGTGCAAAGCTGGTGAGCTGGGTAGGGAACTGGCTTCCAGGAAGGCAACAGAGGGTGGTGATGGGTGGGGAGCTCTCACACCCAAGGGCAGTGATGAGCGGTGTTCCACAGGGCTCGGTGTTGGGACCAGTGTTGTTTGGGATATTCATTGCAGACATATCATGGGACATCAAGAGCAAGATCAGTCTGTTTGCTGATGATACCAAGGTAGGCGCGGTGGTGGATGACCTAGAGGGATGGCAGGGGTTGCAGGATGCTCTGGCAAAGCTTGAAACCTGGTCAGACACCTGGCAACTGGGGTTTAATGCCAAAAAGTGCAAGGTGCTGCATTTTGGGATGAAGAACCCAGGAGGAGTTACCAGCTGGGGAGTGCAGCTAGCCCAGACAGAGGAGGAGAAGGATCTGGGTGTGCTCATTACAGGGTCAATGAACAACTCAGCACAATGTAGGAAGGCAGCTGCAAAGGCCAACAAAATGCTGGGTTGTATTGCAAGGGGTATATCGTCGAGGAGGTGATTCTGCCACTGTATAGGTCATTAGTTAGACCACACCTGGAGTACTGCGTGCAGTACTGGCGCCCGTATCTGAAGAGGGACATTAAGTTACTGGAGGAGGTACAGAGCAGGGAGACAAAGATGATCAAGAAGCTGGGGGACTTATCATACGAGAGGAGGTTGAAGGAGTTGAACATGTACTCACTGGAGGAGAGGAGGGACAGGGGTGACATGATTGAAACCTTTAAATACATGAAAGGAATAAACAAGACGGATACAGTGGGGCTGTTCACAGTAAGGAAGGGGAGGGCCACCAGGGGCCATGATATGAGACTGGAGGGAGGAAGGTTCAGAAGGGAGATGAGGAGACACTTTTACAGAGAGGTGGTGGCTGGGTGGAATCGTTACCTGCAGAAGTGGTATGCAGTATAACAGTGGACTGCTTCAAAGGGGATGGGACAGGACAAGGGAGGGTTAATGAAGGGGAAGGGTGGAAGGGAGGGGCAGCTGCAGAATAAGGGGTGCTAGCTGCACATTCGAGCAGACTTGATAGACCTCTAGGCCTTTATCTGCTGGCAAATTTCGTATGTTCGTATAAATCAGACAGAAAATAGCAGCTTTTTTAACAAATTCATTACTTTTTTTTTTGGAAAGGGATGTCTGGCAGCCTTCTTCTTATGATAACTATCCCTCCACATTACATAGCTTTAAATAGTGTGATAATTAACTGTACACATGTTTTAAATATAATAATTTTTACATATGCACTTTTCGACACTGTTGGTAACCCTTTTCATGGAGTGACCCATAAATAGATATAGATAGATAGATAGATAGATAGATATTGACAGCAGATGAGGGCCTACAGCCCACTTAGTTTGCCCATGTGCACACATACTTAGTTTATTCAAGCTTCTCTTGAACTAGGTTATATGTCTACATAATGGGTGCTATTAGGCAGTCCCCACTACCAAAATAGGGAACTGCACCTCTGACTAGAGATGTTACGAAATAAAATTTCACTGGTGAAATTGCAGCGAAATTGGCAATTTGGCCGGCTTAAATATTCTGTGAAATTGTGGCTACATTTCACAATTTCACCCGCCGCAAATCTCTTACCAACCTCATTGTGTCCTGTCCCAACAGTCCCAACCAAGTACCTAGTGTCTAGTGCCCCCCCGCCCCAAATATAAATTAAAATTCTCTCCCTGGTGTCTTTCATGGCCAATCATCAACCCAAATTTATCAAGCTCTCCACTCCCCCAGTTAAGTAATTCTTTTCTCCAATCCCCAGACCCCCAATCCTGTAAAAATAAATCAATCTTTTACCAGAACCCACTCCCTGGTGTCTAGTGGACCCCCAATCCTGTCTTCAGATAGTACCCCCCGTTCCCCCCAGTACCCTGATTAGGCCACCCGCACAGCCCTCCACTCACCTCCATGGCTGGCAGCCCAAATAAGCGCTTCAATGAATTAGCACATACAAGCATGTGCTCATTCATTAAAGCACTCATTCAGGCTGCGGCTGTGGAGGTGAGTGAAGGGCTGCCAGTGGTCCGATCGGGAACTGGGGGAACAGGGTGGCACCATCTGAAGACAGGGTGGGGGTCCGCTAGACACCAGGGAGGGGGTCTTGCAAAAGATTTAATTTTTCAAAGGATTAGGGGTCTTGGGATCAGGAAAAGAATTACTTAACTGGGTGGGGTGCTTGCTCAATCTGGGCCAATGATTGGCCATGGAGAGACCACTAGACACCAGGGAGATAATTTTAATTTATAGTTAGCCGTGAGCAGCTGGGAGGACCGCTAGACACAGGGACAGGGAGGAATATTTTTTGTTTTTGAGGGACCCATGGTCATGGCTGGAGGGAGGGTTCTTCAATTCTGCTGGTGATTGGCAGGGGAGGTCTACTAGACACAGAGACAGGAGAAGGTTATTTTTTTGAAAGACTGGTGGCGGGTAGTGGCAAAATTGCAAAATTTCTCCTGTGGGTGGTGAAATTTTGCCCACAGCAACAAATTTCACAGTTGGAGGGCTACATTTGTCTGCTCCATGGGCAAAATTTGCATTTGCCCAGCGAAATATTTTGTGTAATGCATAAATTAAGCAAAATATTTTGCCAGGTGAAATGTTCAATTTTGCACAACCCTGCCTCTGAGTAATGAACATTTAAGTCAACTTTATAATTTACCCAGAATTCCTTGTTGCTGTATGTAAAACATTGACATTTCCCTTGCATGACATCATTCTGGGAGTGTGGCCACACACAGAAAACTGGAGGGCAAGCAAAAACAAAAACATACAAAGAAAATGACTATGACAGATTTTTTTCATGAAATAAATTGCATATTCAACATCTGAAGCATGGCTGGCAATGGCATACCATGTGAAAAAGGCTTTTGCAGAATGTGACTAAATCACTGGGACTGTGGCAAAAAGTGCTACTTTGCAGAATTAGAATAAGTGTACCCCTAATAAATCACATACCAAAAATTAGGTTTCTTTGTTACTTCATTTTAAAGTTATGAGCTATTGTGTAACCCTGATTTTACTACCTGTTCAAAAAAGCCAGTTTCAGTTAAAAGCTGCTGCTGATGTCGTCTCCAGAACTCACAGTCTAGTCTTCCCTGTCAGCAAGCTTACAGGACCTGTTTCTCCAAAGTTTAGAAATCATGTGCAGTGGTTTTTACAAGTAGAAGAGGCAGCAACATTCAAAAAAACATTTCTATGATAACTAGGTGTGTTTCGGGTTTTGTAACAAAGTTGACAAATTCATATTTATAATGTCTTTTTGATGTGGCCCATTTCTCCATGGTTGCGGAATGCTGAGTCAGCATGCCTCCAGGCTACTAATATAATTTGGGTTGCTACTTTACTATGTCTGTTAGAGAGTTGTATTGCTACTAGTATAAGCGTATTAGTAACTTCACTGCCGTTTGTCAGTGTCTGCTTTATAACAAGTTTTAAAGAGCACCTTTCCCAGTCCTTTTGATGTTCATGCATAAATTACCCCTTCTTGCATTGATTCTGGAATTGTATTCCATTACTGTCCTCTGCAGTTAGTTTTGCATTCTGCAAAATGAATGAAATACAATTCCAGAATCAGTGCAAGAAGTGGTAATATATGCATGAAAGTCAAGGACTGGGAAAAACTATCTCAATCTCTCTCAACAAAATATTGTTCTCTTTTATAAGATGTCTTTTCCTAGCAGTTGAAACTCAGCCTCCTGTTCTTGTAAGATTCATGTCCTGTCTTTCACAAAATAGGGTATTTTTTTGCATGAAAGTCAAAAGGACTGAGAAAGATGCTGACAGCAACTCTAACTTCTCTCAGTCCAAATGCTTTGTTACCAAGGCAGAAGAAAATCAATTTTACAAAAAAAAAACATACTGACAAGGCATTTGGATTTTGGCATAATGCATTGCTAACAGGGTGCATTGGGGAAGGAGGAACATAGTATGTACATTGAGTACTAGTAGTTTTCCCTTGCGAAATTGCTGTGACTGCTGTACTAATACAGTGTGATTCACTCTTTCTGCCCTACAGTGATGCTATCGGAGCCAGCAGCCCAGCACCTGAACAACAAGGGCAAGTGCAGCAGTGGCTAAAGCAGGGCTCAAAACAAATCCAAATTATGGAAGGCAGAGTAAACCTTGGCCAAAAATAACAAATGCTCACACCGTTTCAGGTCTAGTACTGCATACTCATGACTACAAGATGTAATTTTTTGGACCATTGTGAAAGGTGCTGTTTAACAGGGGCCTAATATGTGTTAATTTCTGCTAGTGGTGGAAGTGTTAGCCCTGTAAAATTATCATTTTAATGTGGAATACAACATAGATGAGTCTGAATGTAGGTTAAGTAATAGTCTGTCAGGGAGAAAACACTAGGGGCCAGATATTTAACACTTTGAACCTGGAGCAAATCAACTGCACCATGATTGTGCCACATTTGTGCCAGAGTGCAATATTCAAAAGGCCAAAAAGCACTGGCGCAATGTGATAGCACCAGCACTATGAGATAATGTATCTGTGGTGCAAAGTGAGGGTCGGGAACTTGCATACAGACGCAAAGGTATGTTCAAAAGTATAGCACCATGCAACGTGCATCAGTGCAAAATGTAGCATGGCACAAATTACCGCCAATGAAAAGGTGGTCTTAATGCTGGGCAAATCCAGGATGGGGGTCATGGACACAGCAGCAACAGGAAACAAGGCTGTATGCATCCAATGAGGAGGCAGTGTGGGTGAACGCCATCATGGGCCACTCCATATGCACAGACACACAAACTGTGGAATGCAATGGCCCAACAGTGCTGTGAAGTGAACACTCAGGTAAATGTTACATCTGAGCTTGAACATCACTTGCAGCAAACTATTTGTACAGTATTATAATGTATTGTAATGTGTACCTAATGTGATATTTGTGTATTGTGTGTTGTTGTACATTGTATGTCTTTATTGTACACCGTTGCATCTCAGCCATCCAGTTAGTGTTATTCTTGATAGTGGGCCTTGGCCCAGTTTGTTACCTAGTGAACAATGTGATAAAAACAATGAACAGAACACATACATGGGAAAGACATACTGCATGCAGACAGCACCACTCATGTCATTGTCATCTGGCACTGGTCCTAACCCTGCCAGGCATTAGTGGGTGCCCCAGCCCCAGTGAACACCATGGTAGTGCTTCCATGCAGCACACACCTCAGGTCCCCACTGGTGTGCACAAACACAGTCCAGCAGACACATGCTGCACTGGGAAATGGAGGGTATTGAGGGAGGGTGCACAGGTGGCCAGGCTGCACCACATAGTAGGTACTGCCACATGGCTGGGGCCATCCACACAGTGCACATGTTCCACTGATGGGACTGCTCCTGACAGCAGTGTACCAGTATGATGGTATGTATGAGACCCCTCTGAGACATACTCACTGTCCTGGATCCTTTTTACACACAACCATGTGTGGTGGTGTGGGGATCCCATGCCACTGATGCAGCACATGGGGGTCACAGGACAGTATGACTGTGGTGTCCAATGTCAGAACACACCTTCACACTGTGCTTGTCACTGTGTGGATAGCACCAGTCACTATTGCCTGACACACCATAGGCATTGCTGTGTACCTCACAATATTGCCAACTGTGGTACTGTACCATCTGATAAACACTGTGGCAGGAACAATGATTTGCCTCTGGCAACAGCAAGACCACCCGTTCCTGTAGTGCTACTCCCCTGGGCCACATTAGTCTTTGCATCTGTGTCCAAACCAAGACAGCAGCTAATGTTCTGTGAGCTGTGAGCACACAATGAATGTGGCAACCGACCTGTAATACCAGTCGGACCTACAGGTGGAGCTGTGAGCAAAGAAAGAAATGTGGCTACCGACCTGTAATTCCAGTCAGACCTACAGGTGGAGCTGTGTGCACCATGTTACAGCGCTGGGCAATCCACATGCAAACAGGCTGTAATGAGATTCTAATGTGGCTGTTTACTCATGGATTGCCTTAGTAGGCTCATTTGCATTGCAGTTTTGAATATAGCTAACTTTAGTGCAGGGGAAATGGGATTGTGCCTGGCAAGCGTGTTAGCGCCGTGCAATATTGTAATGTTCCATTACATGGACTGCAGTATTTCGCTAGCACTGTTGTTTGCTGCTGTTATTCTCCACTGCTTTGCTAACACACACATTGCCCACATTGTTCAGCCTTACCTCACTCCACCTCGGTGTGCACTGGGCCGCTGTTGCAGTTTGCACTGCTCTTGGTTGCTATATTCAGTGTTGTCTTATTTGCTGGGACATTGTTGCACTGCACTCTCAGCCCTATTTGCATGCTATATTTAACTCATTTAGCCCTGGGGCTATTCCTCTGAATAAGCACGCAAATGGTTCCGGGCTAATTCTGGCCACCGTGCAGTGCTAATTTGGCCCCGGGGCAAAGTTTTGAATATCTGGCCGTAGGTTGGCTGGGTTGGCTACTGCATAGAAACTCATAGTAAGGTTTCAAAACAGCAATACCTCTCCCACCCCATTTACAGGAAGGTAGAATAGTTGTTTTAAAGTGCCATCCTGAGAAATCACCTCAATTGAATGACAGGTGTGAATGATCACAGCCTTCCACCACATCAGAAAATTATTCAGTCTGCAACCCTCAGCAGTGAAAACATGACATTTTGCTAACATACCTTTCCAGTATGAAAAATAAACTGAAACTAAACCTCACTGCAGCGTGTTATGATTCAGCATTCAGCAACCCTGGAGAAAGGACCACAACATAAAGGCACCAAAATAAATAAATAAAAGAGAATACACATTTGTCAACCTTTTACAAAACCTGAAACATGCAGTTTTTATAGCAATGTGTTTTTTAATATTGTTGCCTGTTTACTTGTGAAAACTATTGCACATGAACTCCAACATTTGAATAAACAGGTTCTATAAGCTTGCTGAAAGGGAAGACTAGACTGAGTTCTGGAGATGACATCATCAGCAGCTCTTCACTGAAACCGCCTTTTTTGAACATGCAGTGAATTTAGGGTTGTAAAATCACTTGTAACTTTTAAACAAAGTAACTTAGAGATCTCATTTTTGGCATGAGGCTGATTGGGCTATGCTGATTCAAATTCTGAAATTTATTGATGCCAGAAATTCTGACTTTAGTCCCTCTTTAAGTTTCTTCTCCTACAGGGGAGGGTATGCCTTCCATGGGGAAATTAAACAATGCTGGCACTTTTTCAGGTTATGAAACAAAGCGGAAAACCTGTTGCAGATTCAGAATCAAATGTCACTGTTGTGGATGAGTGACACAGTTCAGAAACAAGTTATTCAGTGCAAAGAAAATGGCAACTGCTGGGCGCAATCTATAGGAGGAAGAATTAGTAGAAAACATGGTAACTGAAATAGTGGGCACTATCCAGAAAGGAACATGAGGCAGAAGTGATGCTGAGCAGAAAACCTTTATGAGAGCAATGAAACATGTACATAGTATGCAAGGGAACAGTTCACACCTGTATGCATCACCTCACCTGCATGAACAGATGCTGACACTACCACATCACTCTCATTCAGTGCACCTCACACATTCCCACATTAAATAGCCCTATTTCCCATGCCCTACTGATGGTATACCACGGCCTGAGGAGTGGTAAGCACTACAGCAAAAAATAATACTTTCTTACTGTTTTGTTAGTTGAAGCAAACCAAACAGTGCTCACGTAAGGTATCAGGGTATTAAATATGCAAAAACACCACATGAATTCAACAGCTGTTTTAAGTGAGGCATCTTCAATAGATTTCAGAGTAACCTAAATAGGCTGCATGGATGATAGGAACACAAATGCCGCCTGGCTAATGTTTTGAGGTCATTACGCCAAGACACATTCAGCTAAATGCAACTCAGTTCCCCTATGAGGGTACTTCCCTGTTGGATGCTACAACTAAAGTGTACATGAAAAACATTCATAAAAATAAAGCAACTTATAAAAACCTAACTGAAAAAAAGTCAGCAGGGCAAGAAGTTTCTAAAAGCCTTATAGAAGGGGAAGTATGGGAAGAGTTCACTGTAGCAGACAGTATGTATAACATGACAACACAGTGCCTATAGGTTCAGGAAGGGGAAATGGAGAACAGCCTGTCTCTGCCCCTCCAGCCCTGGTAAACAGTAAACCTTGACTGTTGCATCCATAGGATGCCTTTCTTATTCACTCTCAGAGTGAGAAAAGATAACCACAGACACATGGATGTACAGCAGTGCCAGTCAGAATGCAATGCAGTAATGCTGCTGTGTATCACAAAATGTTGCAGTGTACTGCAGCTAATGGTGTAATTCAGTGATAATTAAGCCCTTTTGTCATGCCGTATTTTGTGATACAGCACTTACTGAAAGTTATTACGTTGCATCATGGCTAGCTGCACTGTACTATTAGAGGTCCAAACCTTTCAGTTCCTTAATTCTCCAAAAAATGTTAAATCTCAGAACATTCAAATCACAACTGCCAGAACAGAAGATTCTACAGGAATTGGAAGCACATATGCTTCTGATGTTAAATGCGCTGGATAAAGTACCTTATTCCCAACTGGGAAAAATATTTTTCTCCACATACTTTGTAACATTAAAGGGGCACTGTCAGCCTTTTTGGAGCAATTTTAAACTGCCTGTAATTAAGGTGTCTACAGCAAACTTTAGCAAAATAGAATACATACATGGCAGTAGATTTGCACAGTAGTGCAAGATATTTATTATTCTTGTGAAAAAGATATTTCAGTCATCCCGACGAAAATGTCAGGGGTGCACATCCCTGAGCTAGAATGGCATGGAGAGGAGGGAAGACTCATTCATGAATGAGTTACTTATTTTTGGACATATATGTGAAAATGGCTATATCTCTTATGGTTCATGATAGAGATTTGCACAAAGATACTCCAATTAAAAAAAGCACTGTAACCCATTTTATTTTATATATACCAATTGCAGGTGAGACTCCAGGCATGCAAGTTAGAATTTATGCTAATATGCATGCCTGGAATCTCACAGTCAATTGTTATACACAAAATAAAATAAGTAACTCATTCATGAATGAGTCTCCCCTGAGATCTGCACCATTCTAGCTCAGGGATATGCATGCCTGACATTTCACACAGGATGACCAAAAAATATTTTTTACAAGAATAATAAATATCTTGCACTACTGTGCAAATCTACTGCAGTGTATGTATTCTGCATTGATAAAGCTTGATACAGACACCTTAATTACTGGCAGTTTAAAATTGCTCCAAAAGGCTGGCAGTGTCCATTTAAAGAATCAAAGTACCAATGGTACTGAGCAGTGGCAAACTGTTCCAAACAGATGAAAGTCCAAAAAGGAAATAAGATGTGGAATTTCAGCTAAGACATCCTTTGTAAATATATTACCTGTAAATCACTTTTGGATACAGAATATTAAAAGCACAATGTAAGTGTAAATGTGATAGCATTCGATAGGTCACACACTACAAGTATTTGTTTAAAGTACCAATGCTACTGAGAGGTGTTAAAGTATCCTCACGTTGCCTCAATTTTCTTCTTCCTCCATTGCATCTCTTGGACTTTGGGGATATACCAAGTGTCAGCTTGTTTCATCAGCAATAGGGGGACAACAGTGAGCAATCTACTTGTGTAATCACAGCAAGCAACAGAGGACCAGGATAGTATCTTACAGTGTATATTATTGCTGTAAAACTCCAAACCAGTTTATGAGATACCTATTGCAGTCAACATGGCATGGATTAAAAGCAAAGACAGTTTGCAACAAAGCCAATATGTAGAATGCATAACAATACAAGAATGCAGATCATTTCCAGCTTAGTTTTTGAAACTCTCTTCAAGGCATATACATGCATTCTAAAGTATAAAACCCAGTGCAAAGTATTATGGGTATGCAAGTGTGTGTGTGTGTGTGTGTGTGTGTGTGTAGCTGTATAGGAATATCTCAATAGATCCTACACACATTAAATGGAATCAAAGGGGCTGAGAAAGACAAGGGAAAAACATAAAATTGAATACTTTGAGGAGAGAGTGCAATGAGGGTCTTCAATCTCAAACAAAGTGTATGATGTGAAGAACAAAGGTAAGATATCTAGAACAAGGTGAAAATGCTTGACACTGGCTTTCACTTATAATTAAAAAAACACAAGATCAAGATTAATTCATTCAATCAGATGCTCCAGCACTAAAATAAAATAGTGACTGATCAAAAACAAATAGTAAACTGTTTTGCTGAATATTATGCTTCACTATATTACAGATAATTTGAAACCATCTCCTTCAAAAATGGATGAATACCTATCAAGAATCAAACTACCAGAAGTTAAAGAAGAGGATTTGGAATTATTAAATTAGGATGTTAAAAAAAATGAAATTATTGCAGCCATTATCTGCTTAAGATTAGACAAAGCCCCAGGTCCAGATGGGATAACAACAAATTTCTACAAACTTTTATTGAAGGAGCTGACCCCTGGACTAGAAGCCTTATTTAATGAGTTGATATCTTTGGAAATCTTACCACCCTCTATGAATGAAGTAAGAATCTCACTCATTCCTAAGGCTGACAAGGACCTCCAAAAAATCAAAAGCTATCATCCCATCTCTCTTATGAACATTGACATAAACATTTTGGTCAAAATTATTGCATTGTGTTTAGAAAAGTTATATCACAGCTCATCTCCAGTGAGCAGGTTGGGTTCAGGAAAGGAGACTGGCATATGACAATATGAAAGATCTTACATGCTGACTGCAAAACATCCAGCTGTGATACTGACATTGGATTGTGAAAAGTCTTTAACAGGATTAATTGGTCTTTTTCATTCACATTCCTTTGTAAATATGGATTCCCATTAAAAATGTTTCCACAATTAAAACTATATAGCAACCTGTTGTCAACTATTACCTGCAATGGACTAATATCCTCCCAAATTTTAATTAAATCAGGAACATGTCAAGGATGTCCCATTTCACCTAACTTTTCAATCTATATACTTTCTGTCCATATATTGAACCATTTGCTCTGGCCATTAAGAATTCTAACTCAATAAAAGGGTATACAGTAGATGTTGGTGGTAGGAGTCACAAAGTGTCATTGTTTGCTGATGATGTGCTTATTCAGGTTACCAGACAAATAATTCTGTCAAAGAATTATTAAATTTGAAAAATTTGGTAAGGTCTCTGGTTACAAAATAAACATTGATAAATCCTGTATTATGCCCTTAAAAATATATACAATGCAGATCTTGGTATGTATTTAAGTGGAAACTAAGTACTTTAAAATCTTGATATAAATGTTTCTACAAGCATATTTGATATGTGGTGATATAGTAAAGAAAGGGTTCGAATGAGGTAATGTCAGACATAGAATGGTAGTCACAGTTTAACATATCAGAATGGGGTAGGAATAATATAATAAAGATGGATGTATTGCCCAGAGTAAATGATACTATTACTATGTTCCCTATTGACATTATAAAAGCCTCTTGCAAAAAACTGCACGGAAAAATTTCCTTTTTCATCTGGTACAATCAACCTCCGAGAATTTCACATATTAAGTTGACATCTACTAGACAGAAAGGTGATATTAACAGTCCTGATTTCTATCTTTATTCCCTGGTTTTTAAAGCAGCATAGTCTTTACAGCGGTTTAGGGGGCTACATCCTATTCAAGATTCTCAGCATGTGCCTGCCTGTTTAAGTATGGAGTACAGTGGCAGCCATAGACATGGTCAGATATTTCCTGAGATGTCTGTGATATATATGGAAATTTCTTGCCTGCCTGCAGTACCACAATGGGCCACCAGAGAGAATCTCTGTAGATATTTCACAAAATTTGTAAGATCTCGGCAGCACTAATAATGTGGATATAAAATCATTACTGTTTCTAAATAAATGAAAACTTCCTGTAAATATGAAACACACACCCACTGAAATATCCATTGATTCTTTCAATACTTTACAGAATTTGCTGGAGATTAAATGGTTGGTATATGCTGAAAAACCCTTGTGAGATAATCCCAAAATTAAACTATCAAAAATATGTTACACTTTGGTCTTGAGAAGAGAACAGCATTAATAAATTAGTCCAGATTGTCAAAATTGTAATGTTGGCACATTTATTGATATGCAAAGATAATCTAATTTAGGGGAGAGGAAGCTTCCTAATTACCTTCAAATAACACAATCCATAATGAAGGCCTCTCCCCACACAACTCTACAACACAGTCAGGATAGCAGGCTATCTAAACTTATGCAACTATCAAAGAAAAGGGTATCCTGTGATAAGGGTGTCTGCTATTGAGAGCTTTCAAAAAGGGAGAATCAATAACAGTGCCTGTTCACAGGGCTACTGGACAGGAAGGGCGAATACAAATATAACAACATCCTGTTGCTATATGTACAAGAGCACAGGGGGGACAAGCAAATCATGCGATGGGCAGAAGGGGAGGGAGGATTTGTGAGGTGTAGCACAGCGATGAGCTGCCGAGCTGGCTGTGTGGTGGGTTCGTAGTAGGCTTAGGGTTGGGAGGGTGCTGTCCAATTGGGTGCAAGTATTTTAAGCTACGCCCAGGATTTCACTTTTTTTTTTGTTTTCACCCCACCCTGACATTTCACCCCCAGAGTTGAGAATCCTTTTAGTGGGGTGCAGGAGGTACAGCCTCGCATAAACAAAAAAAGCTTATGTTTTCAGCACCCTTTGCATCAGACTGAGAGTGCACATCATGAAATTGATTTTCGCCAATGTACACTAGCCCTAACAGTGATCACCTTTCTGCAATCGCCGTTATCACATAGAACCAAATAAAAGGCATCCAACAAGTCAAGTGTAGTTTATAATTATTTAATGGAAATTTCAAAACAGGCACTGACATAGTTACATAGAGGGTGGGAAGGAGAATTGGGTAACACAGTAGCAGAAAAGGATTATGAGAACATCTGGAAAAACAGTTAAAAATATCAGAAACTGAATAATCATAGACTAACACAGACTAAAAGTTTACATAATGCATATTGAAACCCTGTTAAACAACATCAGTATAAACTGAGTGCAGGAAATCTATGTTTTAGATATGAACGCCATCCTAGTGGTTTTATACACATATTTGGGGATTTTTCAAAGATTAAGCCATTGTGGGATGCACTAAGGGAAAAACTGATTTTGGCACAGCTATAATTAAGAAACTGTGACTGCAGCTTGAAATGTTTGTGCCCTCTGTGTTCTGAGGCTCCAAGTTTGTCAGTCTTTCTCTGACAGTGACAAGCACTTCTGCTTTGAGATAGAACTCCTCACAGCAAGTATTCTCAATGTTATTCTTATTATTTTTTTAGAGAAATTATTTGTAACCGATGAATAGGAGCAGAGTGTGTCTACAGGCAGTATTCCTTTCATTAAAAGACATACCTTTGTGTAGTGGGCTTGCTGGCACAGCAGTAAGACATCCGCTTATAGCACAGACATCCTGGATTCAGTGACAGACTCGAGAGTTGGAGTGCCGGCCAGGGGGAGAAGAATTGAGCATCCCAGGGACTGTTCTACTTCTCCAGGGGAGGTGGGAAGAGTGTCCGGTGCTATGTCGACCTCTGGTGGTACTGCTGCTGCTGGTGCCACATATTCGGGGGGGGGGTGGACGCTGGTGTTATTGCATGTCCCCACCCCCTGGGATCCAGCATACAGTAAAAAAATGCCAGCTTCATTCATGATGGTTCCCACCTCGACCGCTGCTCCCATTGAGACTAATGTCCACCAGGAGAGTCGCGCAGGGGCACCATTTGGGGGGGCAGGAGGGGGCAGTCACCCCCCCTGCATTGCATGCCATTGTTGTTGTTTTTCAGCCCTGGCTCCACCCCAGCCCTTTGACCAGTTGTTGCCCCCGTTGAAGATGAAATGGCCCCCCTTCTGCTCCAGTGACCTGCCAGAGCAAGAGACCAAAGTTTCTAGGGGAGGGGGTACCCTCCCAGCAGCCCTATCCAGGGGGGTAAAGCCTGGACATAGTGGGGCTCAGAGTGGGTGGGGGAGGCCGAACCCTCCAGTAGGAGGAGAGTGAGACTGAGAAAAAAAAAAGACATGCCTTTGTTAAATTATTTCAGTGATAACCTGCTGTACCTTCCAGCTTCAGTACTGGAGGTTGGAATGCCCTTGCCACTGCCTGGTACATGTAGAAATTGTTAAACGGTGTGCTTTTCAATATCTGGGATCTGTGTTCATTGTGCCTGGTGTGCAAGGGTAAATGAGGGTTATTCTGGTGCTGCTTTTCTTTTCTCCTCCCCCTCAGCAACTTAGCTTGGTTTTCTCATTTGTGTGTGTTTTTTCCACCTTCAGCCTCTACAGTAATTTTCTGGTAGTGTTCTGGCCAGTTTTAACCATGTTAGTATGTGTTGTGGCAGTTTTTTTTTGTTTTTGTTTTATACTCAGTGATATGGCATTGCTGGCTAAAGTGACCATGTGTGTGACTTCATGCTCTTTTCCTAATGGCCAGCCATATGGGGCAGTGCATTCACAGTTGTGTTCTCTTCCTTGGGTACCCACATGTGTTCCCAGAATGAGGACAGACACACACACACACACACACACATACACAGATATGTTTTTGCAAATGCACAAATAGATGGTAGCCCTCAGTTATTATGCGTCTAGGGATCATGTGAGAGAATGGAGCAGTGGTTCAAATAATGTGACCATATAGGTAGATAAATAAATAGTGCTCTTCTCTTACAAATATCTGCTATAACCAATTTAGTTTGAGGGTGGTTTTATAGCTCTCTCTTTGGAGGGCTCTGATTCTTTTACGCTTCCTATCCTGGGTGGGAATTTAGGAGGGTTTTTGAGCATATTATACTGCTCTTCAGGGTCTGAGATCTCATCTATCCAGCAGTTTGAAATAAAAACAGAGAAACAGGAAAAAAAATAAAAAGGTATAAGGACAGGGCACTTTATTTTGTCTTCTGTTGTGTGGCAACAAGGAATTCCGAAGGCTAACCTCATATAAGAGGTGCAAGACCTGTAGGAGAGCAATAAGACAGTACCTGTCTGTCTCATTTTGTCCATTTTGTACAATGCAAGCAAATTAAGTTTTCTAAACCCCCAAACCACAGACATCTGGAATTCTGGATGTTTGAGGAAGGGCATGTCTGGTAAGAAAAAAGGCAGTGGCAAAACTGAGTTACATAGGTCCCCATCAACAAAATATTCCAGACATTGGAACCACAGACCCCTTCTGCAAAGACTGCAGATGTGCACCCACTCAAGAGGGCACTTTGCAGGCATTCCCAGATGGATCACAGCATGAGAATGGTTCTTAAATGAAGAGCAGGGAGATGGTTACATCCAAGAAGCAAAAGGTAGATGATGAAGAAGGTTCCAACCCAGCTGGGACTGCTGAGCAATCAGACAACAGGAGGATTTTTTCCTCTGAAGAGGATGATGAATGGTCAGGTAACCTGCAAGCAGCATCCATTCCATTTCTATTTACCCACAGTTTATCATTTATCTGGTCTCAGATACTTGCAGGGCACTGGCTGTCACTGAGGTCCAATCTGTGGCTCCCTCTTCCAATGAAACCTGTGCACTCAATTATAGGCAATGCGACTGAAGTGTTCTCCAAGCTTCCAGGACTGTGACTAGCTTATCAAGCAGAAATGGTTAGATGTAGACAAGAAAATGCCATTTGGCAAGAACATATTGAGGTTCTATCCTTTTCAGGAGGATATGCTGAAAAGGTGCTAGTCTATACCAGGCACAGATGCATCAGTGGCCAGCACACCTCTGTTCCACTTAAGTGATCTTTGTCCCTCTCTGACACAGATGATAAAAGGATATACATTGCTTGTCACTGGGTCTTCACAGTAATGGGGTCGAGCATAAGGGTAATACATGCCTCAAGTCAAGTGTCCAGAGCACTTCATGAGTAGGTTCCAACTCTCTCTGAGGATATTCCAGAGGATTCACTAGTTGCTAAGCTCCTACCATTCATTAATATGAAAACGTCCTTTTTAGGGGATGCAACCTTTGACCACAACTTGCAGAAAGATACTCCATCACTGGAGTTTTGGCTAGGAGTGGTATATGGCTCTGATACTGAGCAGCAGACCAGACATCTTAGTAACTTTTGTTTGAAATGCCTTTCTCAGGCCCCTTAGTGTTCAGTCCAAGTCTGGACAAGGTTCTGAATGAGGCTAAGGATAAGAGGGACAGTTATTCTTAAAGGGGAACAGAATTACTCTCGGTCCTTTCAGGAGAGTTTTGGCTGGTCCAGATCTCACAGAGGCAACATTTGTCCTCCTGACAATATGGAAATAGCAGATTAAGAGGTTCCTATTCCAGTTTCCATTATAATAAGAACCAAGGTGCTCTCTCCTGTAGAAACTTGGAAGGAGTAGACAAAAAGGTGGATTCTCAGAATGGTCCACTGGGCTCCCAGGGGGTTATCCCAATTCACAGCTTAAACCATTCAGCAAGACATTTGGTTCCTCAGGTGTCATAGTGTGGTCTCGGTCTACTGATGCTTATAGACCCTGGGTCTGAGGATAGCTGCAATAAAACTAGTCCTTTGGGCATGACTCCACATGAGACCAATCTAGTGTCACCATCTAGCATCTTTATTTCAAGCATCAGAACAGTATCCAGCCCCAGTCTGGCTGTCACCATCAGTTCAGAGATCCCTAGCCTGGTGAAAAGAACCAGAAAATTTGAGGAAGGGATCTCCTCTGTTATTTCCCACAAACAATTCTTAACAACAGATGCCAACCTACAGGGCTGGGGTAAAGACATGGATGAGATCTCAGCTCAGGACATCTGGAGACTGGAGGAGCAGGACCTTTAACTCATCTTATCAGAAATGAGGGCAGTGTACCTAGCTTTACTCCACTTCCAGGAACAAGTCAAGTTTAAGCAGGGACACTACTTTAAGTAGAGACACTACTTAAGGAAAGAATAGTGGAATATCTGAAATCCAACAGATTACAGGACCTGAGGCAGCATGGGTTCACAGTGAGGAGGTAATGGCAAACAAATCTGATAGATTTCTTTAATTGGGTGACAAAGGAGTTAGACTAGGGTGGGGCAGCAGACATGGCCTAGCTGGATTTCAGCAAGACTTTCAACACTGTTCCACATAGGAGACTGGTAAGCAAACTGAGCAGCTTGAGGGTGGGCAACAAGGTAGTAATATGGGTAAGAAACTGATTAGGGAATAGGAGGCAGAGGGTGGTGATAAACGGAGTACACTACAAGGAAGGGGAGGGTGACCAGTGGGGTACCTCAAGGTTATTGCTGGCACTGGTCCTCTTTAATGCCTTTATTAGTGACATAGCAGAGGGGCTGGAGGAAACGATACACCTCTTTGTGGATGACACTAAGATCTACATCAAGGTCTTCTACACTCCAGGGGTGGTGGAAAGGATGGGCAGGGGTCTGAAAAAAACTAGAAAAGTGGTCAAAGGCATGACAGTTGGGTTTTAATGCAAAAAGGTGAAAAATAATGCACTTAGGCCATAGCAATCTGGAGGCAGAGTGCAAAATGGGTGGAGGGATACTCACAATGACCGAGCAAGTAAGAGGCCTGGGGATAATCATATCGGATGACCTAAAGGTGGCCAAGCAATGTGACAAGGCAGTCGGAAGGGCTAGTGGGATGCTGGGGTGCATAGCAAGGGGTATCACCAGCAAAGAAAGAGAGGTGGTGTTGCCCCTATATAGATCACTAGTAAGACCCCACTTTGAGCACTGTGCCCAGTTCTGGAGACCACATATCAGGAAGGACATAGACAAAGTGGAGGTGGTCCAGAGGAGGGCTACTAAAATGAGTGAAGGCCTGCAACACAAGCCACATGAAGAGAGGCTAAAGGAGCTTAATATGTAAACCCTGGAGGAAAGCATGGAGAGAGGGGATAGGATAGAGACCTTTAAATACCTAATGGGGATTAATAATGTACAGAAGGGGAGTTTTTTTTCTGAGAAAAAGGTATTCTAGAACAAGGGTACATGCTTTGCAACTGGATGGGGGAAGGCTCAGGAGAGATGCAAGAGACGACTTCTTTACAGAAAGAGTGGTGTATTCTAAGAACAGCCTGCCAGCTGAGGTAATGGGAGTGAAAACAGTGGCAGGATTCAAAAATGCCTGGGATAGGCACAAGGAAACCAAAGGGGTAAGGGGTGGGGGTACACAGCACCATAGATCAAGTGGGTCTACAATGAAAATGATGGTACAAGAGAAACTTAAGAGAAACTAATATGAGCAGACTGGGTGGGCCAAGCAGTCCTTATCTTCAGTCAGATTCTCTGTTTCTATAATTTCTGTATTTCAGTGAAGGTGCAGTCAGACAACATGGTGACATTTGCCTACAGTATATAAACAATCAAGCAGGAACAATGAGCAGATACAGGCTTCTAGAATCCCTGAAAGTGTTTCAGTGGGAAGAGGAGAATCTCCCATCTATGTTAGCCATCCAATGTTCAATGTTATAGTGGACTGGATAAGGCAAAAATGCACCCATCTGTGGAAGTGGGCATTAAATCCTGAGGAGTTCTGCATTTTGTGCTGTCAGTTCAGAACACAGATTGATATTTTTGAATCCAGCAAAAATACCCAGGTCCCCAGGTTCCTCAACCACTTCCAATGCCCACGGGCAGAGACAGTGCATGACCTCTCACAAAGCTGGGATTTCAGAACAGTGTACTTGTTCCCTCCAATTCCAAGAGTACTGCAAAAAATCAGATGATCAAGAGGAAGTTTTTTGTTGGTACTGTAGCTGTGGTGTATCCAAGAAAACTGTGGTTCTCAGATCCGATAAATCTCATGACAGAGGAATTGTTTCAGATTCTGTGCTGCAGGCACCTCCTGAGCCAGGGTCCTACGCTTCACCAAAGGCTGGATTCTCACCATCTGTCAACTTGGCTCCTGAGAGGAGACCTTTTTTTTCAAATTCTGTTTATTAATTTTGAATACTGGCTTTAAAACATATAATCACAGCAATCCATATACAGAACAGTACAATCACATGTCTTATAGTGGGATATGTGACAGAAACTGCCCAGGGTATCTCACCATTCATGGGAGAGTAAGGACATCCTTGTACAGACATTATTTATAACTACTGAGCCACACTAATGTCAGCAATGAAGGGAATCTGTTATCACAAAATGTGTCATACTTAGATTCTCAGACTGACTAATGTAGTCACTAGATCCCAGACATCCAGCTGAGGCAATGTCCATAGTGGCAAGATTTATCTTATACCCCTGCCCCAGAGCTCCAAAAACTGTAAAAAGAAATTGAACATTTCATCATTTTTAGTGTCACCATATGTAGATTCTCTCATGCCTAACTCTGCTGTAGCCAGTCAGGAAAGTTAATATTGAACCCATTCCCCCTTAAACGGACTAAGAGGGAGTAAAATATTAAGACAAGGATCAAAAATGTCCCACTGTGGAGAACTCTGTTAAACTTTTCCAGGAAAATGTCTCTTAAGAGTCCATATATAACTGTTATGGTGGATCAAATAATCAATAGAGCAACAAGTCAACAAGTGGAAAACCCCACGAATAAAGAGTGTCCCACACTGGAATAACCACAGCATAAATGAATCAGCAGTTTGAATTTGTGAGTGGGGAGGGGTGTATACAGGGAAAGCCATTGGTAGTGTGGCCATGTAGACAGCAGCATTTTAGATAGAGAGGACAGACTCTCACTACCCCTAAGTTATCTCACTCATTAATCACAGGGATCATTGAACCTGGGTAAAATGGGCAGCATTAAGGATTTATCTTGAAAGCACATATAGCGCTCTTCCTATGACACCACCAACTACCTTCCACCATACTCTTGCTTCCCCCACACCCCTTTCCCCATTTGGCCACAAAGTCTCAGTCCTCTGCATCAGAATGATCTTATTCACTCTGGTATCCAAAGTCCGTTTTAATTAAATTCACCACTGTTCCTGCTTCTCTGGGGTCATGGAACAAATACTGCTTGCTTGATTAAGTCATGCTTGATACTGCGGAGCATGTGTCATCCCGAGGGACTGCAGGGATGAATGCAAAGTATTACAGGCTTTCCTGGGGTCTTTTGTCACAAAACTCAGGTCTGGAAATATGGAACCATTGCCATCCTCAATCATTAAGATCCCCTTCTCCGGGCTGTATCTAGGACTCTGTCTCTTTCGTATGCCCCCCAAACAACTATTAAAGTCCTTGGTGTTGTATCTGCATTTCCCAGTTTACTGCACTATTAAAGCAAGTTCTAACTGCAGTTTGTCTCCCAGCTAGTCGGCCAGTGACCTACACAGTGTGCAGGTCGTCCCCTTTCATGGCTTCAGGGAGACCAAGGATTTTGAGACTGGAACCCTGTATCTGGTTTTCAAGGGCTTTCAGTTGAAATCTGAGCATTTAATTTTAGCAAGTTCTGCCAAATTTGCAGTGGCCTGAAACAGTGCATCTGCTGCCTCCTTTGCTTCTGTTTGGGATTCACAGGCAGTCAGTCTTGTGCTAAAGCCCTGCACTTTAGTACTCAATACCACTATTCAGGCATCCAAGACTGAAATAGCCCTCAGCACATCTCTAATTGTGGAATCTCTATCAATTTCAGTTCAATGGCTGTGGGCTTCCACACACCACTTGACCAGGCTGCCTGCTGTCTTTTCTTACATCTGCTGTCTCCCAAGCTTTTTTTGAAGTTCCCCATACTGCTGGAGGCAGAAACTTAGACTGGTGGTTCCCAAAAACTATTTACACAGACTGTACCACTTAAGGTTTGTCAAAAGAAAAATTAAATTATGTTTTATAACTAAGAAGGAGCTCTATGAAGGTGAACCTGCAGGAAAATGGTATTCACATGCTGGCAGTTGCCCCCCAGACACTTGTTAAAGTGGGTTTTTTCTTCTAAAGTTAGGGACACTCTTAGGTCATCCAGAAAGCACTCTATTTCTTTGGTGTATGACAGAAAATGGTCAGCATTTTATTCCTGGGCCGAAGATCAACACATCAAGCCCACTAAGGTTTCTATACTGCAGGTTCTGGAATTTCTCCAGTGTGGAATTTACAAAAGCATGGCCCTTGGCACTCTTCACAGACAGATTTCGGCTACAGGTGCAGTCTTCTGCCCATTAGGCAGGGCTTCTCCAGGTACCCAAGCAGAAATGATCAGATTCTTGCAAAAGAACCTTAATACTTGATGCTTTGTACAAACCATCTTTTGTCCCTTCGTTATCCATTTTAGAGGATATTCTTTCATAGAAGGTGTGTTTCCTTATAGCAATGTGTCTAGTGAGAAGGATTAGTGAGTGTCAGGCTTTATCTTGTAAGGAGCCCTACGTCATCTTTTATAAGAACAAGGTGGTTTTGAGAATGGTTCCCTTTTTCTTCTGAAGTATCCATACTGCTCTATGTCAATAGGAGGCCTCCTCACCTTCCTCCCTCCCTCCCTCCTCCTTCCTTCCTTCCTTCTCTTCTTCTTTCCTTCCATCTCTTAATTTGGCTAACCCCAAGGAAAAACAACTGCATCAATTAGATCTTCACAGGGCAGGAAAAATGTATCTCAAGAGGTCAGCAGAATTCCATTGTTTGTACAATCTGTTCTCTTTGCGGCATCAAAAAGAGGTCAAAAAAGCTTTCAAGGTTATCTTGGCAAGACAAGATCCTACATAGCAAAAGCATATGTGGTGGCCAAAACGAAGCTTTGATCAGAGTACTCTACTAGGGCAGTGGCAACCTCATGGCATGAAAAGGCAAAAACATCTGCATCAGTATCAGCTTTTCAGGGCAGCTACCTGGTCCTTCCTGCACACATTCATGAAGCATGACAGGCTTGTTATTCAGAGTTCAGCTGACACACAATTTGAGTGCCTAGTGCTGCAGGCAGTCATCAAAAGGTAATTATAAAAATGATGTCCTGGGAGCATATATGAGCCAATATTCTTCCATCCCAGACTTCAGAATGGTTACTGCTTTTTAGAATCCAGTGGTAAAGACAACCCACTGACAAGGTGGAATGACACAGAAAGAAGAAAATCAGACTTACTGTAATTTCTTTTTCTGTTAGCTCCAGCTCTGTCAATGGGGCCACACCATAGTGTCATTGTTGTTATTCTGGAGGGTACTGTTCACTATGCATATTTTTAAGAGTTTAGAGAATTTCTACCAAGCCCACTATGCAGTGGCAAGTGTCTGCTTGTGGCGCCGACATCCTGGGTTCGGGGACGGACTCGGGAGTTGGAGGGTTGGCCTGGGGGAGAAGGGTTGAGCATCCTGGGGACTGCTTTCCTTGTCCGGGGGTGTGAGGTAGAGTGTCCAGTGCATTGTGGGCCTCTGGCAGAGGCTGAAGGTACTGCCAGCACCACACGCAAAAGGGGGTGGGGTGGCCACTGGTGCAATTGCATGTCCCCTCCCTCGGGTCCTTTAGCATACAAAAATCCCAACCTCTACATGATGCCCCAGACTCTGCTGCCGCTTCTGCCATGATTAATGTCTGCCGGGGGGGTCCTGCTCCTGTGGCCCTGTCTTGGGGGCTAGCCAGAGCTCACAGGCAGTGGCATAGAAGGTGTGGCAGGGCATGGGGCTGACACCTCCGATATGGGGATGAGGAGGACTAGGGAAAAAAAAGAGTTTAGAGAATTTCAGATAATTGGTATTGTGAAAAATATGGTTAAAGTTTATCATAACTGGCTAACATCAGGTACCTGACCAATCATTTCCAGTTGTCCTGTAGCACCAATGAGTTCTTGTCATATTTATTTACTTGAAAAGTTTTACCAGGAAAGTGAGCAGCAATTGCTCATTTCCAGGTGCGTCCTGTGTGTATGTGTGTGTGTGGGGGGTAACAAGCAAGCAAAAATGTCAAATACAGGCAACCAGATACACAGCAACTGTGAACACAGCTTACAGTAAGTGATTAGACTATTACACAATTATACAAATTTATACAGTAAGTAATTAGACCTTTACACAGTTGCACAAATGTATACATTTCTAAGAGCTTGATGGGGATAAGAATATTCATTAAAAGAAGCATAAGGGTGATTTCCACTTCCATGTGCAGAATAAGATGCAAGACAGATTAGTAAGGCTTTTAGAACAGACTATGAATCCCTACAGAAACCTTGGGGGGAATGGGGTGGCTCAACTTCCAACAAGGTAAGACAGACATTTTCATTTTATTTTATAAAGGGATTGTAGGTTGCCCATCAAGATAGCGAGTATGGAATGTGAGGTGTCAAAATGGCACACAAATTATAGTGAGTGCCGTATTGGTGACTACACTCCCCCAAGTTGTTATATTAAGTAAGGTGGATGAGTGTGGGGAGCACAGGGGGCAACAGCCCATGCAAACAGAAAGGTCACCAATATGGCACTTGCTTTAATGTAGTGATGTTTTGCACCTTGCCAATCCCCTATTCGCTATCTTGATGTGGAACCGGGATTGTTCTATTAAGCAAAGCTCATTTACAGTGGTGCCCCAAAACACTGCAAGCTTATACAAATAAATATAATAGTTACAATGCCAAAGCATAAAAAACATAAATACTACAATCACAGAATATCTACAGTTATGTGCAGCCATTGTTAAAGGTTAAGTAGTAATAGCACTTAAGAATATTGTTAAACTCTTCATTATTTCATCTATTCAAGTGATGCCTTTAGATTCTAGGCAGCAACTGTCATGCAATGAAATGAAGCTGACAAACCAGTTTTTCCAGCATCATAACTAACAGGGAGTTAGTGAGTTTAAGATGAAACTGTACAGGCAGAGAATTTCACATAAGAGAGGACAAAATAGCTGAAAAGTGGATTGACCTGTGAGTTTTAATTTTGGGATGGACAACTCAAGTACACTGGATGTCCTCAGTGAGGATTCCACTACTCTAGTGGCAATCCAGTTTTCCAGATAGTCACAAATTAACCCCGAACACGTTTGGGAGAAAAAATGTATTTGTGCAGTTTTCTGCAGTTAGTCTAACTTTCTGTACATCTCAGAATGTAGAGTTTCTTTTTTTTTTGGGGGTCTACTACCAACCTGTTCAAATGACTGTATAGTACCTACATTTTGTGAATTTATCACTGACACAGCAGATGTATAAAACATCAGCATAGTCCAAGAGGGGACAGTTAGGTACTGTATGATCTTTAAATAGGTTTCAGGTTCTAGGCAGTCCTTGTACCTATATAACAGTTCAATCCTTACCCCAGTTTTTCCCAACTCATTGTTCCCTGGTTGGCCATTTTGTTATCAGGTTAAGCAATGGATAGTTTGGACTTCAAACAGAGCTATTGGATACAATAAATAAGTTAATCAGGTTGTCTACATGAACATATGCAGACCTGCTGTGATCCACCCAGTATCCCAAGTGCTTATAGGTTGTCCACCTGCTCAGTTACACTACCTCCAGTAGCCTGAATGACCAGATGAGGTTTCCAAGCATTTTTCAATTTAGCCCTGAAACCAAATACCATTAGTTTTGTTTTAATTTCATTTCATTCCTGAGGACTAAAAAAGCCTGAAGCCCAGCAAATCCCTCCTATAACCTAATCTGTACCTGTGCAAGGCACATGAAGTATAAATCACCATTTTATCTGCATGTAAATTGTAGTTTATGTCTCCAAGGCTCTCCTCCAGACCCCCCATATAGATTATAAACAATAGGGGGACTAGAACCAACCTTTGGGGATTCCTCTTACTATACTGAACTCCCCAGATTCCCTGCCATTAGCTATTGTCCTCTGTCTGTGATTGCAAAGGTAGGCTGAGAACCATCCAACAGCACTACTGTCTTCCTCAATTTCCTCTTCTCTTCAGCAAAACTAGAGATTTACTGTGTTGAAGGGCTTTGAAAAAGTCAATAAAGATGACTCCAGTAAATTTACTGGAGTCTACTGCAGTGTTGACATCATCCAAGACCATCAACACAGAGGGACAATGCGGTACTATGGCATCTTGGGAACCTGATTAGAAGTCATCAAAGAAACTATCCTCTTCCAAAAGTGCTGTGGCTCTACAAACTATTTTTCCAACCATATTGATAGTTATGAAAAAGGAAAATGGGGTGGTAGTTTGTCATCTGGCCAGAGCTGCCCCCACTCAAAAATTGGGACAACCCTGGCCAGTTTATAACCTATTCAGTAGGAATCTGCCTGGAGGTTAACCACCAGCTAAATAAGAAAGTGAGTGGCTCTGCAATCTGGTGGGTTGAGTATTTTAGTAACAGGGAGACAAACTGTTGGGTTCATGGCTTTTGCAGTGTCTACAGCTCTAATAAAAACTCAAGTACTTCATGGACCCAGATCTGAGAACATGAAAATATGTTGCTATTGCCAATGTTTGTGTCATTTGGGTACTGGACATTTTATTTGGCATCATCAAAGATGTTTCCTGAATCTATAACAAAATTATTGAATCTGTCTGATAATTCTATTTTTATATGTTCTGCACTAGCCAGATTAATTCTTATAGTTGTAGAACCTTTAGTTTTTTTAACATTCAAAATCTTGATAATGGTTCACCATTTTTTTGATCTCCAGCTGCCTCTGACCTCCGTCTTCTTTATTTATAAACAGAATATTTAAGAATAGTTGGGTGTCACTAATATTATGTAGTGCTCTGAGTATTTAGTCTTCACTGCATCACAAGTGGTTGCAACTGAGGAACTTGGAGCCATGAAAAACAGAGGACACCGACATTTCAAGTTGCAGTGACAGCTCCTTAAAGTTACAGATGTGCAGTGATTCCTGGTTGGGATGCATGTACCCACTGGTAATGACTACCCACTGACAACGTTGGAGCTAATAGAAACAGAAGCTGCCACAAGTCTGATAGAATTTCTTTTTTCAAAGGCATTCAGACAAATATTGTAGCACAGAATGATATAAATGATGTCACAGAATGTATTGGGAATTTGAAAAGAAAGGTCAGTAGCTGCGGAGGAGAGCATGATGTCAGTTTGAGTGAACTGTAAAGTCAATACATGACTGACATGGTAAGGAAAATTAAAGTAGCAGTGCGTGATAGCAGTAAAAATTTTGACCTTTACTTTTTATTCCATTTTAGAGTGCCCTTTATCTCTGGACTTATATGATACCCTTTATTCCTCATTTTGAGTCTATTTAACTACTTTGTTTCTTACAGTTGAAATAATAAAAGGAGTGCTCCTTTTAGTATGGCTCTGACTGGGTAATCATGTATTCTCTGTTTTCTTTGAACTCCCATTGTTAAAGACCACTTTTCATGTGATTAAAAAGAACTAGCATGCATCAAACATTGCTTCCTGACCATATGGGACAACAGGTGCACAGAAACAGCTGAGAATACAGACGGAAACCTGATCTGAGTCATATATTAAAAGAAGTGCTTCATTTATTTCAGATGTGAAAAGTGCTACAAGAGACTCAAAACTGAGAAAGAAGGGTATCAAACAAGTCAAGAGATGCAGAGTAATCCAAACTAGACTAGAAATGTATAGCTCAAAATTTTCACCACTATCACACACTGCTGCATTTACAGTATAACAGTGATTTCCTACCACCTTTAATAATGTTCAGTGGTTGCCATCACTATGGCTATGTGCTACATTCATCAGAGCTGTGAAATCAAAATAAGTCAAATATTCACAAGAAAAGTGAACTGAAATGTTAGAGCATTATCCAGCCTAGTGGCATGGCAGGCTGAAGTGCTAGTTACCTCACCACCAGCCACACACCAGTGACCCAGGTTCTGGAATGGACCAGGGTTGCTTGGGGGCTGGCCAGGTGGAAGGAGGGAGTGTCCCAAGGACGGCTCTCCTCATTTGAGGAATGGGATTCAGGCATCTCACTGCACTATCACCACCTAGCAGAGGACAGGCAGTGTAACAGGTGAGCGCCATGGTAACAGGTCTCATCAAAGATGCCTGTAACATGCACGTGCCATCAGCATGTCCCCACACATCACAGCACATGACTCAGCCCCAGGAGAAAATGGAAGGGCAAAACACAGGTGGATAACAGCACCAGCCAGCAAGATAATCCGAAAAGACCTTGCAGGACCTGTGCTACCAGTTGAGGCACTTGTTTATCACACAGGGCGCTGGAAAGAGGTGGGATATGTCCTGGACAAGTTGAGTGATGGGGCTTGGGACTGAGGCCAGAAGGGTGCTGGTGGGGTGTCGGAAGAACAGAAACAATAGATGAAAATAAAGAAGCTAGTGGATTGTCAGTGTCCAGTAAAACAATCCATTTTTAAACCATGTTTTGCTCATAGTTACCTTTTCCAGGGTCAAATAACTTTGGGATTTCAGGTTGTCTAATTTTTGATAGGAAAAATAGCCACATGCTTTTCAAACTCAAAATGAACTGAAAGAAAGCAAAACAATAAAATTATATTTAAATTACAGATGTTCAGCTTGGCAGTAATCATTTTAAACCATTTCAATGACAAAACGGGGTGATCACAGAATGTAAACAATGTGTTATCAAATGCCTACATCTGCAAAAATAGTTGCTAGTTACCCTAGTGTGGAAATAGGTTTTCAATCAACTGGTAAGTGAAACTGAATGTTTTAATGTTAGTAGCATAAATATATTTGACCTTATTGGCATGAGAATGGTATGGTTTATGCAGTAATAGGGATTAAAAAAGCAATGTGAATGAAGGGATGGGGAACCTACCACCACACCCAGTTCATGAGATAAGATTCAATGCCATGGATGGTATTTCTATGATAGTGTAGTGGTAAGAAAGGTGAACTAATGATATACACCCCTGCCAGAGTTTTGGAAGGCGTTGCTATGGTACACTCCCTGCAGAAGACGTAAGGTGCCCTCAGTAAACACCCATGCAGAAACAAAGGTCAATTTCATCAATGAGAGGTGTCATTTAAACTAGGTAGGGAAGTATTGGAGCTGGGAATCAGCAGGAAGGGGGTCCCATGGACCTCCCCCCACCACAGGGATAGATACTACCTTAGGCAAAATAGGGGTTGGAGTGAAGGGTAAGGAAGCAGGAAGGATAGGAGCAACATGGAGAATGGTTTCACTAAATGCTAGGAGCCTGGGGAACAAGTTGGCAGAGTTGCAGACATTGATGGCAGAGGGAGAGGTGAACATAGCTGCCATTACTGAGATGTGGGGAACCAGGCACCATGACTGGGACCTAACCATCCCAGGATACAAACTATTCTGGAGGGATAGAGATAAAGGGAAGGCTGGGGGGGTTGCCATCTATGTAAGGGAAGGGATCAGATGTAATAGGAAGGAAGGGGAGGAGGGCAGGTCGGAAGTAATCTGGCTGCAACTACACAGCCAGAAAGGGACCAAGATCTGTCTGGGGGTTGTTTATAGACCTCTGTCCCAGAAGAAATACATTGACAGGGAACTGGGGGAGCAGATAAGGAGGCATAGTGGCAAAGGGAGCAGAGTGGTGGTGGGGGACTTTAATCTACCACGGATGGATTGGAGCACACCAGCAACCATTTGTGCCAGGGAGCAGATCTTCCTGGAAGCATTCCAGGATGGCTTCCTTACCCAGAGGGTAATGGAGCCAACGAGGGAGGGGAATATACTAGACTTGGTACTGGAAAATGGAAAACAGGTCAGGGATGAAAGGGCGGAGGAACCTCTGGCAAGCAGTGACCACCACACAGTGTGGTTCTCAATCAATCTGGGTAGGGAAGTAGCCACTACAAAAACTAGGGTCCTGGACTTCAAAAGGGTGGGCTTTGGCAGGATGGGACACATACTGGAAAGTCATATGGCAAGCATCCATCCAGAAATGGACATGGAACAAAAATGGGTAGTCATCAAGGCAGGACTGGCTGAAGCCATGAAAACTTGTATCAAGAGCCAGAGCAAGAAAGCCAGGACCAAGAAACCAAGCTGGATGAGTAGAGAGGTAGTGGAGAAGGTGAAGGAAAAGAGAAATGCATTTTGGACCTAGAAGGATCCAACAGGGCAGAAGACAGAGAAGAATATGTGAAGAAATCCAGAGAAGTGAGCAGAGTGGTAAGGGAAGCAAAGGCAGTTAGGGAACAGAGGTTAGCGCAGGGGATCAAAGAAGGAGAAAAGGATTTCTTCAGATATATCAGAGAGAAGAGGAACAGAAAGGATCAAATTGTTAGGATCAGGAGGGGAAATGGGTGGGTAGAAAAGGAGGCTGAGCAGGCAGAAGTGCTTAATAAATACTTCTGTTCAGTCTTCACCAAGGAGAGGGATGGGTCCGTACCTGAGAGAAAGGGCGAGGTGAGAAAGGGTGGGAGAGAAGCAACCACTGATGCAGAAATCATGGTGGAAAGGGTGAAGGAGGGCCTTAAGTCCCTGAAGGTGGACAAGGCACCTGGCCCAGACGGAGTCCACCCCAGGGTGCTGAGAGAGTTGGCAGAGGAGTCCTAGCAGGGCCATTGGTGGACCTGTTTCAATACCTCTTTGAAATCGAGGGCATTCCCAGGGACTGAGTGAAGCACATGTGGTACCCTCCATAAGAGTGGGCCCAAGGACGAATCAGAGAACTACAGACCGGTGAGCCTTACTGCAATTGTGGGAAAACTGATGGATACAATCCTCAAGGAAAGACTGGTGCAATTTCTTGAGGATCACAATCTCCAGGACAGCAGGCAGCATGGGTTTGTCTTGGGCAGATCCTGCCAGATGAACTTGGTTGATTTTTATGACTGGGTTACGAGGGCACTGGACAAGGGACATGCGGTGGATGTCTTCTACCTGGATTTCAGCAAGGTCTTTGACTCGGTGCCACACGGTAGGCTGACCTGCAAGTTGAAGAGTCTGGGAGCAGGGAGGAAACTGATCAGATGGGTCAAGAACTGGCTGCAGGGTAGGCAGCAGAAGGTAGAAGTGGGGGGGGGGTCTGAATCCAGGGCAGTAACAAGTGGTGTACCATAGGGCTCGGTGCTGGGACTGGTTCTGTTTAACATTTTTATACCTGACATTGCAACAGGGATTAAGAGCAAGATCAGTCTCTTCGCAGATGACAGAAAGATCTGTGCCGAGGTAGATGGGGGGGGGAGGGATCAAAAGTACTTTAGAAGGATTTGGCCAAACTGGAGGAATGGTATCACACTTGGCAGCTTGATTTCAATGCCAAGAAGTTCAAAGTGATGCATTTAGGAGGCAAGAAACCAGGACACAATTACTGGCTGGAGGGTGTCCCATTAACAAAATCCAAGGAGGAGAAGGATCTGGGAGTGCTGGTAACTTGGGAGATGAACCACTCTGCTCAGTGCAGGAAGACAGTAGTGGAGGTAAACAGGATGCTAGGGTGCATAGCAAGGGGGATTACTTCTAAGAGTGGGGAGGCCATCTTGCCCCTGTACAGGTCCCTGTTGAGACTGCACCTAGAGTACTGCGTGCAATTCTGGTACCCCAACTTGAAAAGGGACATCAAACTACTGGAAGGGGTTCAACGCAGGGCAACAAAAATGATCATGGGGTTGGGGGACAGACCATATGAGGAGAGACTGAGAGAGCTCAATATGTATACCCTGGAGGAAAGAAGGGAGAGCTGGGATATGATTGAGACCTTCAAGTACCTGAAGGGTTTGAGCAGAGTAGCCACCAAGTGTATGTTCAATTTGAAGAGCGGAAGGGAAATCAGGGAACACTATGAAGTTGGAAGGGGACAGGTTCAAGAGAGGACTGAGGAGGCATATTACTGCAGAGTGTTGGGGGCTTCAAGAGGGGGTGGGACAGATTCAAGGGGAGGGTACAAACCAGGAGGGGGAGGGGGCAGCTGCAGTCTAATGGACTGAAGTGCTGCACACTCGAGTAGACTAGACAGACCGAATGGCCTGTAACTACTGGCAATTTCATATGTTCGTATGATGCTCTCATGTTAAACACCCCAATCGAAGAAGAGAAGGTGCCCTCATGGAATTCAACCTCACAGAAACATGGACACTGCACTCCTGGTAAACATCTCTAATGGGGTTCTGGATGTGTTCAGGAAACGAGAAGGTTTCTTAATGGTATAAACCTCTGCAAAGGCATTACAATAGGTGCTCTCATGATGAACCTTCTGCAGATGTATGAAAGATGCTGTCATGTTGCAGATCACTGTGGAAGCATGAAAGGTAACCTCTGGATGCATAACCTTACAAAGGCATAGTAGTGGCTTTTTTTGGTAATTCTAGTCAGATACATAAAAGGTAAACTTGTGGGGCTCACAGCTACAGAAGTATGGAAGGTTTAGTCACTATACAATTCCCTGAAGAGGCACGGAATGTGGTCCAGTAGCCCACAGTCCTGTAGAGGGATTAAGGTTGTCCCTTGGGTGCACAGAGAACAGTTATGTACTTACTGTAACAGTAGATCTTTGAGAGAATCTCTTCCATTAGGCCACACCTTTGGAATTATATCCATATCAGTTCTAGGACCACTCAGAAACTTTTACAGCTAGGGTCATGACGACGCGAAGTGTCAGTGTCTATATAAATGTGGAGGCCCCATCACCCCTCAGTTTCCCTCCAGGGATTAGACTCCGAGAACCTCTAACTGTGAGGAACCAGAAGATCAGACCAGCACCAAGCATTCAAGGTGAGATATGATGCTGGATATAAAAGCTATGGATTAGGATCAGGAATAATATCTGATGTAACACTCACTGAAGCAGAAAAGGGATGGAGGAAGGAACAGCCTGGCCTAATGGAAGAGATTCCCTCGAAGATCTGCTGTTATGGTAAGTACGTAATTGTTCTGTCTTCTTTGAGGATATCTCTTTCATTAGACCACACCTCTGGAATAAGTCCCAAGCAGTCCCAAAAGCCACTGGAAGGCTGGTACAGTGTGAGATATACATTCAAGACAGTTGGCCTTGCAGTACAGCAAGTCCAAAGCCAGCACTTCCATGAGAAGCTATGTCCAGACTGTAATGTTTAGTGAAGGTGTGGACAGTGCTCCATGTAGCTGCAGCACAAATGTCAGCAGCAGAAACATTTCTGAAACAAGCATCATAAGTGGCCATTCCACTTGTGCAGTGCCCACAAACCACACCAGGAAGTTCCTTACAATACTTCCTGTAACAATGTACCAGTCATTTGGACATGCACTGTTTTGACAAGGGGCACCCTCTTTCTGGGGTGAATGAAACAAAAAGCTGAGAAGACTTTCTGCAGTCCTTGGTGAGAATCAGAAAACCAAGATTGACTGCAGTCCCTGATTGTAATCCACAAAGGCACAAACACAGAATAGAATTAAAGCATTTATTGCAAAGTGCAGTGTTGTGCTAATAGTGACCATGCTACCACTCACCCCAGCACTTTGGGATAAAACCTTGGTGAGATTCACAAAGTATCTCAGCATTCTATGTATATCTGAAATATAGAGCAATGCCTCACCTTGATTGGCATTCTCAGGGTAGTAAACAGGAAGGTGTAACAGGGTGGACACCCCAGAGGGGGTGGAGAAAATGAGGAGGGACCTAGAAAAGCTGAAAAAATGGTCCAGGGTATGACAACTGAGGTTCAATGCAAAGAAATGCAAAATCATGCACCTGGGACACAGAAACCGTGGAGAGCTACATGATGGGGTGAGGGGATACTGGCAGTCACCAAGGAGAAAAGGGATCTAGGGGTATCATCTGAGATGACCTAAGGTGGCCAAGCAGAGTAAAAAGGCTGTAGGGAGAGCCAGGGGCATGTTGGAATGCATAGGAAGGGGTATTACTAGTAGGTGGAGAGAGGTGGCGATACCACTACACAAAATCATGGTGAGGTCTCATCTGGAATACTGTGTATAGTTCTGGAAGCCACATCTTTGGAAAGATATAGACAGGGTGGAGGCAGTTCAGAGAAGGGCGATAAAAATAATACAGGGCTTGCACCAGAAGACATATGAGGAGAGATTGAGAGACCTCAATATGTATACACTGGAGGAGAGGAGGGAATGAGGGGATATGATTGAAACTTTCAAGTATCTTCAGGGTATAAACAAGGTGCAAGTGGACAAAATCTTTCAATATAGAAGTACTAAAACGAGGGGACATGATATGAGATTGGAAGGGGCAGTGTAAGGGGAAATGTAAGAAAGTATTTCTTCACAGAAAGGGTAGTGGATGCATGGAACAGCCTGTCCCAGGAGGTGGTGAGGGCAAACACAGCGGGGAGATTTAAACATGCATGAGATAGATACAAGGGAACCCTAGAGGTGGGAAAGAGAGGCTAAAGCCGAGGACCGAGTAGGGTCAGCGGCCACAAATAAAGGTAGGGTATACGGGCAGACTGGATTGGCCTATTGGTCCTTATCTGCTGTCAATTACTATGTTACTATGTGTATCATTTGAGTCAGTGTAAATTCAGATACCACCTTTAGTAAAAAATGAGGATTTGTACACAAAGTAATTATCTTTGTGAAAAACCAATAAGGAGGCTCACACATTAAAGCTTGCAGCTCTGAACTCCTTCAAGCAGAAGTGATTGCAACCAAAATTAACATTTTCCATGACAGGAAACATAAGCCACAACTCACAGCTGGCTTTAAAGGAGCCAACATCAGTTTCTCAAGCATGAAATTCAAGTCCCAAGGTAGAACTGAATAGCGGATAGGGGGTTTCATATGCAGAATACCTTGCAGAAACGTATGGAACACCTCTAGCTGGGCAACTGTATGCTCTTCGATAGTGGCATGGAAAGGTGATATACAGTAGTGTTCAAATGCACCTTAAGTGAGGAATACAGTAGACCAGAGTCTGACAGTGACAGCAAGTATTCAAGTACTGCATTTATAGGACATGTGAATTGGTCTAAATTCTTGGAAGCAGTCCACAAAATGAATGGCTGCCATTTTAAAGAATAGGTACTATGTCTGGTAGAAGGCCTTCAAGTCACAACCAAAAATGGGCAATGGCTATGTCCTAAACAGCCATATATGCAGATGTAGAGACTTCAGGTCTGGCCCAGGGACTGCTTGTCCTGTGACAACAGACCCTGACATGTAATTTGGCCTCCACTTGGGACCATGATCACTGCATCTGGTAAGGGCCCAGATGAACACCCCATCTGGAGCCTGAGGAATCCATAGTGAAGATCCATATAGGAGCTTGGACAAGGTATGGAACACCCTGTAAAAAGTTGTCACAGTCCATCCACCATAGCAATGCTGTGCACTGGGGGGACGTGATGAGAACCATTTGGCCCAGCTCATCTGTCAGCTGATCCCACTGAACCCTGAGTATCCACTGTGGTAACCTCATGTGCACATGGGCCAGTGGCACTGTCACAATGGGCACAGCCATGAGACCCAGAAGACGTAACATTGTCCTGCAGGGACAAGCTACAGGTAGAGGGAATATGGGCCCTTTACAAAGAAAGTGATAAATGATCTCCTGTGTGAAGAGAGTTATTACTGATGTCCTGCTTCATTCCAGACCCTCCACTACCTCCTTGACCACCAGACCTGCTACATGTGGGGGGCGAGCAATTCATTTCATGGGTCACCTTCTAAACAATCTGCAGTCAACTGGGTCTTCTCAGCCACTGCACCTAGCCTTTGAAGTGTCCTTCCACTGGAGGTCATTCTGGCTACCTTTCTAGCTAGCTTTAGGAGATTAATTAAGTTTATACTCAGGATTTTAAGGATATCTCATTTTTTTTCTGTTTCTGTTTTGGTCACCAAGCTGTGCCCATGTTTTCTAACAAGTGTATTTCTAATCTTCTGTTTTACTGTTCAGGTGCAGGGAGTCCTTGGAAGGGTGCGGCGCAAACATATACTACTAAGAACTACACCTACAAACCTTTTGAATTTTTGTACATACAGTATTCAACTTTTAGTGTTATTCTGCAACTGTACTATTTTACTTTGTTATATTCCATTCTGTTGCTGTATTCTCCTCCCAGGATCACACCTGTAAAGAAGCCTTGCCTCAATGTGTCTTTCTCAGTTAAGAAATTCTGGCTAAGTAAATATAAAAATAGTAATAATGTAATCCCACCAAATCCCATCTAGGGTGTACTCTGGCTCAGGGGGGAGGGTCACAACAAAATGTATATTTTTGCAGGAATGTGGAGACCCCAAGCATACTGGGTACCGGCCTGCTACCATGTTACATTTTTCTCTCCTCTGCATTCACTGAAGGCAGTGCCTCAAACTTACAACAGGTGCAGTTGATTTTACAGAGTTCTCTGCTCTTGGTACAGTTCATATCATGCATGACATTTCCACAGCTATAAGATGTTTCACCGCATTCATGTTTTCTGCATACTTCAGTGTCCTCCGCTCAACTCTCCTATCAGATGAATGTTAACAACCCACCCCTTGCACTCTTCTCTTATGATGAGTGCCACCACTGGGGTCCTAGCCCTAATGCTTATGGGGACTAAGATGCCCTAATCCAGCCCACTCTTACGGGGGTGGACACTTGCCTTGCTCCTCTTCTTGGTCCCCATGTAACCCATATTTATTTAAGGTTCTTAGCTGATAAATATCATTCAGACCCCACTTCTGTTTTAGCAGGGGCCTTTCCTGAGGACATTATCTCACACTGGCAGCAGATGTCTGGACAGACTACACCAGGACCCCATTGCATCCCCCGGTATGAAGACCCTTGAGCCCCCATGCAGGAAAGACCCCTTGAAGGTCTTCTTCTTACAGTTCCATGGTGCAGAGATCCAGAAGATTTAGAGCAGAACCTTTATAATAGAAAGGCTCCTTCCACTAATACTCTTGACACTTTTAACCCTTGATGGCAACAGCCGACCCCCAATACAGCTCTGTTTAGAACCTAATACACACTGCCCTCACATAGCAGAAGAGATAAAGGTGTGTTACATTAGTATCTGCCATTTAAATACATGAGGACATGCTAGCAAAGGTTAAATGTTGTGGAATAAAACCTCTACAAAATACAATTACCTACATTAGCTACAATAACATACACTTTTTTAATTATCTTTTTGCTCTCCCATATAGTGGTGCCAAAGTACCACGTTCTAGCTAAGTGGGCTATCATTGAGCCAGAAAAAGGGGATTTTCCCCGTTTAGTCCACTGACACCAGGACAGCTGTCTCAGCAGATGTGAATGCACGTGCACCCTACTACTTCGTCCACAGCATTCCCCTCCTTTGACCCTTCCTGCTGCACAACTACCTGTACCCATACAGGTGGTGGTGACAGACAGAGGCAATAAAGCCTTCCCTCCCTCCCACACTGGAGGAGAAGAGTGTTATATGGAATGTTTGATCCTCCTCACCATCAGTCCCAGGTATCCCAGACTTGCTCCCAAACCCAGGTCACTGGTGTTGTGAGCCACAGCCTTGCCCCTATGCCAATGGGCCAGCTATAGTAGACTGTTTTGACAGCTGTTGTAGATTGGAGAATACCTGCCAGTCATACTCACACCTTTATCTCAGGGCTAGGAATGGTGACTTTGCAGTCACATTTCTGAGACTACATATTTTCAAATTCTAGTATTTTTTAAACATGGCTGTCTTTAAGATGGTGGCACCCAAAATTAACAAGGTGGAGGATTCACAAACTCAACTCAAAATAACATAAACTAGAAAGCAGCACTTACATCCAAAGCAACTGTTTGTTGAGTAGCATGGAAAAATTAAAAAAGATGATCTGGGAGTACAAAATATCATAATGCCTATGCCGAATTAAAAGTGTATGAACCACTGTCTCACCTCCATATATACAGATCATTAAGAAACTTATGTACCAAGGCAGTCCACATGGCAAAGCCAAATACTTTAAATTCCACCTTCAAATCACTCGTAATTCTCCCTCTAAATTCTGGAATGTCAACCAATCCCTTCTAGACCCCCCTCCCAGTCTGCTCGCCCTGTCCTTGCAGTGGATGTCTCACTGGTCTCAGATCCCACCTCTTTCATGGCCATTTTCAATGTGTTCTCCCTGCCAATCCCCCATCTTCCCCAGCTGCAATTCCCTTCCCCTTTCATGCAGAGGCTACCACCCCCCCATCTCCCCTCAGGAATTATCAGGCTCTAATATCCCTCAACCCTGCAAAGTCCAGCCCAGATAGCCTTGACTCCAAGATCCTCCGTATTTCCTGCCCTGCTATTGTCCTCCCCCTCTTGCACCTTCTTAACATCTCCTTCTCCTCCAGCATGGTTCCACTGGCCTGGAAAGTTGCTAAAGTTCTGCCCCTCTATAAAGGTGTGGACCTCTCTTCCCTCGGAAACTACCAGCCTATATCTCTCCTTCCCTCCCTAGCTAAGTTCCAGGAGTCCATAGTCTATTCCAAACTTGGTGACTTCTTAACCTCCTCCAATACTATCTTCTGGCCAATACAGATTTAGAAAAGGTCACTCCACCACTTCCACCCTACTGTGGGTCGCTGATTTCATCCTTTCTGGGATGGACCGGGGTCACATCACCACTGCCATTTTTATAGAACTGGCCAAGGCCTTCTGTTCTGTGTCCCACTAACTCCTCCTAAACAAGTTGCACTCTATAGGCTTGGCTGCTCTACCTGTGAAATGGTTCGGCCTCTACCTTACAGGTAGGCAACAGTCTGTACCGGTGGGAACTGTCCTAATGCCCCCTCTCCCGATCCTTGCTGGGGTACCATAAGGATCAATCCTTAGACCGATCCTCTTCTCTCTCTGTTCATAAATGACCTCCCCTCCATATGCTCAAACTCTTGCATACATATGTATGTGGATGGCAAGGTCATCTACACCTCCAACCCTTCAACCTCTGATGTCTTGGCCCCTCTCCTGGAAGACTTCCATAATGCACTTAACTGGTTTCATGCTCATGAATTCAGGGTAAATACCAAAAAAAATGTCTCAATGACCTTCAGCACCAGGCAAAAATTGGCTAGGCTTTCAACAATGCCAGTGTTCATCACCCAGAAGGCACAACCCTCGATGTGGTCCCTACATTCAAATATCTTGGGGTTTGATAAGACTAAAATCTTGACTTCTCAACACATATAGATGCTACTCACTCCAAACTTCCCCCCAAATTAGGAGTGTTATATTGAAACAAAGACTGCCTCACCGTCCCTGTTTGCCATGATTTGATAACAAAAATTATTCCCGGTATTCAATTATGCCGACATAGTCTATGGTTCCACTCTTGCTACGTCCCTTGCTAGACTAGACACCCTCTTAAATGCTTTTTGTCACTTTGCCACAAACTCTACTTTTTGCATACACCACTGCCATCTCTACTCCTCTCTCTCTATTACTCCCCTACCACAAAGGTGTCTGGCCCACAGCCTAGCCTTTGTTACCAAATACTGGTTTGGGACCTTCCCACCATATCTCTCCTCTCTTATCTCCTCTGTTATTTCTACCTCTTACTCTTTGTACCCTAGGGGATCCTGCTTCTTCTTCTTCTCCCTCCCCCATCTCCACTCTTCTGGCCATTTGGCTTTCTTCTATCACCTCCCTTTACACTGAAATTAACTCTCCTAGTCCATTTGTCTTATCCCTTTGTTCCATGCCCTTAAGCACCTGCTAAGACCCTCACCAGGTGCTCTTTGCTGCTGTCCCTCAACCTCTTAGCCTCTTCTTCCTCTCTATGGTCCTGTATTAGACTTCTATTTGCCCGCTTGCTACTGTGTGCTGCATTTGTTTATTTAGTCAAATTTATGTAAACATTTTTCACATATTGCATTATGCATATTTGTCATTATGTTAATTTCTCTGTCTCCCTTTGTTTGTATCTGTCTTCCTTCTCCCTGGGTCACACCTGAAACGAGCCTTAGCTCAGTGTGCCTTTCCCAGTTGCCAAATTTAAAAAAATAAATTCAAATCACTTCCAGCTAAAGCATCTGTGCATTGACATACTACAGAATTTTTGGTTGAGTACAGTAAGGTTGTGTGACTGCAATATTTTGAATACTCAGCAGTATTAGTATATAGTATCCACAAATATTTAGTATTCATTTTCTGCAAAAAAAAATCAGTTAAAAAAACAAAGTTTAAAGCAGGGTTGCTTGGAATCCACCAGAAAGAATCCAATTTGTTGTAATCTGATCCAGTTTTGGAATTAGTGTGATTGAAATTGAAGCCCTAAATCAAACCCAAATACTTATTTTTACACTAACATTTAGGATTTAGGATTCCAAATTCAAATTTGATTCTGATTTTGAGGTTCATTTAGGATTCTGAATTAGAATTCTATTAGGAATCAGAATTTTCTAAAATCCTAAATCCAAAAATCAGATCAAAATCAGGCAATTCTGAGCATCGCTAAGTTAAAAGGAACATATGTCTCTTTTTTTTTTTACATTGTTTTATATAACTAAGAATTCGGGCATGAGTGAAACATGTTTAATACACCATTGTATTGTTTTGTGTGCTTGTTTTGCAATGCTGTCTTCTTCTTCAAATACTTGTGAGATCTGCAACCCAATAACATCAGTTGAGCAGAAGCTGAAAGTGAAGCTTTCAAACAAGTCATCCATAACTGATGACACCAACTTCAAAATGGATAATGAACTAACCCACCTCCTTAGCTCAGCACCACTACAAGCCTAAAAGGCCAAGCAAGTAAGTAGAAGGCCGTTCTGGCCCAATACCTGATGGGGAGCAACAGTATTAACATAGGGCCCTCACTACAAAACATTTTGGCATATGTACAGAATGGGAGAAATGCTTTTATGGGTAGGCCACTTAATTTAATCTGCTCAGTGGTCCCCAATCCTACAGCACACTGCCTCCGTGTTAATAGATTGTTATCTGACTGCTTCAGCATACCGGAGAAGGGGTGGAACACAGTTTGCCTAGCGCTACTGAGCGATGCTAGGTAGATTGTAATCGAAGAGCAGACTGATGCTCATCAGTCCATCATATCTCTCCCTCACATATCCTACAGCAATCAGAGTGAGAGTCACAAATCATCCAATACGTGAAGGTGACAGAACACAAAAGCCAGTCAGCATAAATAATGTGGTTACTTTGGTCAATGGTATTTGTGTAGTGCATCTTGTCACATTCTCCAGTACTGTGTGTGGTCATTTGCAGCACTGCAAGGGGAATTGCATTTCCAGATGTAAATACCAGAGCCATTAGTACATTTATATTTTAAAAAGTACTTTTCCACATAAATGCTTCAAGTAATAAACTGATCGCTGCATTACCTGCTGAAATAGCATTGGTCAGACATTAAGCACACTTGGCAGCAGCATACCAGTGAGGCAGTTTTCAGGAAGAGCAGTTTGAAGGATCCATAAAAGGATGCAAGGAGAGCAAATATCCACATTATTGAGTTCCTGTTCATCTTTACAAGCCACATGTATACACTCTAAAGCCTGAACCACGGTGTAAGGCATCATCGGTATGCAACTGGATGAAACACGTGTCTGTAGTTTGCTGTTCTCTGCCTAAACTGTTTAACAAGTGACTTTTGTTCTGGTGAAACCTTGTGAGCCTGCCCTGCACAAGGATTTGCATACCTTACCCATGATGCCTTTTATTGGGTTTGAGGATTTAGAGTGTTCAGTAAGTATGTGTGTAGCTTGGAGATTGGTATTATGATGCTACAGATGTTGTCCTCCACATTATCTACCAGACGTACCCACTGAAATGAGTTGTATTAATAAGAATACATTTTTCATGTAGATGATATGTTATAGAATTAAATTTCTTTTTTTAATTTATATTTTTACTAGATTTTCACAATACTACAATCATGAACAATACTTAAGGAATCAGAATAACTTAAATTACATACAGTTCAAGAGTACAAGGAATTTTAAATAACACATTCCACTAAATACTAAACTTCATGCTACAGCTATCAGAATGGTAAATATTTACTATATTATCATTGCTCTAGAAAAGCAGATGTTCCATAAAGTTCCAAAACAATAAACAATTGGAAGCAAGAGTTAATGCCATACTCTAAAATGATAAATTAGTGTTTCAGTACAGGGATATATGCCATGTTTGTTCATAAAGTGAGAGTTTTCCAAAACCTAGGTGACTCAGTCTCATTTTCAGCAAGTTTGCCCATATATTGGAGCAATTCCGATCTGGTTAATACTGCTGTGTCTCTCCTTTTGGAGAATATCAATTGTTTTAATCCCATTGTATATATGACCTCAGTCAGCTGTATTAAAATTAGTAGATTTTACTGGAATATGATATATTTGTGGTAAATTGTTGAATAAAGGTTCAACCAGATAGAATTGCTTAGATCACCTAGATATAGAATAATTAACCCCCAACCATTAAAAACAACCTAGTTCAGACACCAGGGGCCCAATATTCAAAACTTTGCCCACAAGGACAGATTTTGCATTGCCCGGTGGGCAAATTACCAGCCAGTAGCCAAGGGCAAATGAAGGTGGGCAAACATGGCTGTAGTGCAGTGCAAAGACAGCCCAGCAAATAAGACAGCAACTGGGCAGTGCAAACAGCAACAGCCGTCCCATGCCCACAGAGGTAGAGTCAGGCACAGATGAATCATGTGGCTGCTGTCAGAGCAACAAAGAAGTGGTGCATAACAACTGCAAATGACAGGGCAGGCACAAAAATGGAGAGCTGCGCTAAAGCTTAGACACATCTGCCCAGGGCAAACACATTTTCCTGGTGCAAAAGTGTGCCATATTCAAAATGGATATGCAAATGAACCTACTTAGGCATTCTGAGGGCAAACCACAACATTGGCTCATCACCGTGGCCTGATTTGCATGCATTATCATGTGTATATTGCCCGGGTTATTTCAGGCTGCACACAGCACCACCTGCATAGTGCACTGGATCTACAAGTCGGTAGCTGCAGGCTGGATTTGTACATAGCAGCACAGATTACTGTGTCCCAGGAGACAAGCACCACAGGCATGGGTGATTGTTCTGCATGCCATAAACATATTGTTTTGTCTGCTACAGTGTGTATATGATACCACAGTAGCATGGGTAGCCACTATTGTGAGGGACACATCAATGCATGCTGTGTGTCAGGTAACATTGAATACTGCTATCCACACATAGACAGGCCCAGTAGGCAGGTGTGTACTAACAGTGGACAACACCATCATACTGTCCTGTGACCCATATACACTGTGCCAATGGCATGTGAGTCTATCAGTAACACACACATGGCTGGCCGTGTGTAATGGAGTGCACGTACAAGTGTGTGGTATGCGCCTCAGAGGGCAGACACACAATGTCATACAGGCACAATCATGTCAGGGGCATTCCCATCACTGGAACATGTTCACTGTGTGACTGACCTCAGATGCATGGCAGCACCTACTATGTGGTGCATCCTGGGCACCTGTACACCCTCTCCTCACCAACTTCCCTCCCCCAACATGCTCCTTCCCTTCAGTGCAGCATGTGTGTGCTGTAGCATGTTGGTGTACCCCCTACAGGGGGATTGGGTGTGTGTGCTGCATGCATGTACAGACACAGTGACCACTGGGTACCAGGCCACCCTCAAATGCATGGTAGAGTTGGGACTGGTGCCAGATGAAGGCATCATGGGCACTGCCAGGGTACCGTGCTAGGACTCATGGCAGGTACCATCTGTTTGCAGCATATCTCTTCCTTGGCATACAGAGTGGCCCAGGGTGGCCTTCTGCCCTTTCTTCCTCCCCATTGACTACAGTCATTAGGTACACCAGGATGCTGTTGTTGCATACAGCCTTATTACCTGTTGCTGCTGTGTCCATGCCCTCCATCCATGTTTTGCCCAGAGTTAAGACTACATTTTCATGGGCAGTAACTTGCGCCGTGCTGTGTATTGTGCTAGCATACATTGCGCAGCACTAAGGTGCTGAATATACCGTTGTACCTGTATGCAAGTCCCCGCCCTTCCCTTTGCACCATGCATAGATTATCTTTTAGCAACTGTGTTACACTGTTGTGTTGGCACTATTTGATCTTTTCAATATAGCAGACCTGCACAAATGGGGCACAAACCTTGTGCAAATGGTTTGTACTCAGCATAAAGTTTTAATATCTGGCTGAAGTGTTTACTGTGTTTAACAAGAGAGCAAAGCTTGAGTGCTCTACATTTCATCACAATTCAATTTTTATTCAGGATGAAAGCCATTGAGCAGATCTTGTTTGCAGTTGTGTCCTGTTATGGCAAACCTCCGATGACAAGCGAACATGTAGTAGACAGTACACTTGAGGTGTCTGAGATAGCTTGTTCTTCACAGTTTTTTTTGACACAATAGAAGATGTTCTTGTTTCACAAATTGCAGCTTTTTTCTTTGTCTTTTTCTACTGTTTTACAGAGGCAGCAGAATGTAGCATGATGCAGCAAGGAATAGCTTTTTAAATATTTTTTTTTTATTTTGCTTTTTGTTTATTTTCACCATTTGGTTTCAGTATCCCTGTGCACCACCAGTCGCACAGCTGCTCACACTCAATATTTCCAGTTGTTCGACATGTTCAAAGCTGCTCTTCACAGTTCTATGTCAACAACTTCTTTTAGCAAACATGGGTGAAACTAAAAAAGCATCTGTTATATTAATGTATTATAGTAGACTGTCTAGATGGCAGGCTGGCTAAAATCCCTTCTGAATATACTCACCTAAATCAGCAGAATTGATAGTGTAGACTGTGCTGGTGTAGGTGATGGTTTGCAGAACAAAATTTAGTGTTTCCAGACTAGAACTGGAAACAAACATTTGTTTTTCACCTTGTCCTTGCACCACATCTTGGGGAACCTCAGCAAGGGTGTTCAGGGCACCTAGGGTTGCTCGTAAAATCACCTGGTAACAAAAGAAAGAGAATGTAAATGATGTATTAAAATAATGCTGCCAGTTTCACAGTATTTTTAAAAGCCAATTGGTGCAATGTTTCCAACTACACCTCCAGGCAAGCATGCATGCACACCCCTACTCCTCCCCCCACATACACATACACCCACACCCACATCCCAACACACACACACACACACACACACACCCTTGTGATCAAAAGATGCCCGAGAAGATTTAATCTCAAGTTATGCATTGGTTTCAAACTTGTGTTTATTGGTTTTTAAACGATGTACAAACATATTGAGGCAGGGCATATAAATATATTAGACTATGCAGTAACATAAAAATTATCTTCAGATTGGTCATTATATGAGACAATGAAAAATGTGGTAATGTACTGCTTTGTATGGATATGACCTGTATTGCATTGCTTACAAGAGGAAGCCTAAAACCATATCTACAGTATTTAGGTATTCCCATGTCAAGCAGCAATATTTGTTAATATGTTAATGAACAAGAAAAATTAATTACATACCATTAATGGTAGTCCTTTGAGAAAATCTCTTACATAGAGCCACATCTTTGGAACTGCTGTCAATGTCAGAACACTTAGAAACTTTTGGTTAGTTGGGGTCACCCACACTGACATACTCAAGTGCCACCTATATAAAGTGGGCAGCCCCTTACCTCCTCAGTTTCCGGCCAGAGAGAAGCTCAGAGTTGTACCATACCAATAGGAATGGGAGACCGGAACCTGGCCAGGCTAACAGGAGAGGCAGCAGTTCCAGAAAGAAAAAGCATATGAAGAGGTACAGAAAGGAGAAGACCAAACATGTAATTAAGCAATAAGGTATGACAGGTTGTATATTATTGTAATAACATCACTCCCCTGGAGTGGCTGAAGCATGAGGCCACAGGCCGAGTGCATTCAACACCCATGAAGTGACATTATTACATAATGACACATATACCTGGAGTGCCTTATTGCTATTATACAATGGCTCATTTGTTAATTAAAAAAAAAGAAAGAAAAAAACATTTTATCCATTTTTCCGTTGATTTGTGTGGATGTAGGTATATGTTTTTTTTTAAAAAAGTCCAGAATATTTCTTCCACCACAAGGTGGAGCTGCTGTCACAATGATCTTGCCTGCTGACTCCCTTAAGATTTTTCTTGTTTTAATGCTCTGTGCTGTGTCCCTTCTGCCCTCCTGGCCATTGGCTTCCACCTAGTAGTGGATGGTGATTGAAGGGACTTTTTCCCCATCTTATAATCAGCTTGTTTCTTTTTCTGGCTGACAAGCCATTCTGCAACTATAGAGCATGACTTTAAAGTGGGCATGTACTCACACAGTCTCAGCGCTGAGCGGGAGAAGGAAAAGTTTTTGTTAGTGATGGCTTTTTTAACTTAAAATGTTATTCTTTCACATTGAAACATTATGTTAGGTGAACTGGCAGCTGAGCATGAGCATACTGAAGTGTGTTGTCTTCACAACAAAGCCACATGGAGCAGCACCTGCAGGTACAAGTCATCTTTTACAAAGCTGCTGATGATCGTCTTTCAGGAAGAACTTGTGTTTCTTTATGCAGCTGGTGTTATACAAACACACACTGAGATTTGGGGCAGGGAAAGTGATGGCTTTTTTGAACTTAAAATTTTATTCTTTCACATTGAGACATTATGTTAGGCAAACTGGCAGCCGAGCATGAGTGTACTGAAGTGTGCTCTCTCCATGATGAAATGGCACGGAGTGGCACCTGTAGGTACAAGCTGTATTTTACAAAGCTGCTGACAATCGTATTTCAGGAAGAACTTGTGTTTTTATATGTAGTTGGGGTTATATAAATACACTGTGATTTGGGGCGGGGCAATTTCACTGTGAACTGTTAGGACATTGGAAACAGGGGAGGCTTGTAAATGTAGAGATGAGCTGTGTCAGCTTCATGGTAGTCCAAGATGGAGGGATATCCCATACTGTCCTGTGGTCATCTTTGTGCCTGACCTTGATACAGTGATGTTATTGTCTAATAACATCACTGTCTCAAAGGGTCAGCAGCAAATCAGAATTCTTGAATTTTTCTTTCCATTGTATAATAAATAAGTTACTTACGATAACAGTAGATGTTTGAGAGAATCTCCTCCATTAGGCCACACCTTTGGAACTGTAAACCATCAGTATCAGGACCACTTGGAAAGTTTTGCTAGCTGAGGTCCACCCACATCAGCACCTATAAAATGTGGGCAGCCCACTTACTCCTCGTTCCCCATCAGAGGTAAGCTCAGAAGGCCTCTTACCAAGAAGAATCAGGAGATCAAGCCAATACCAAGCACACAAGGAGAGAAATGACACTGGAAATCCAGTACACAGAAGGCACTTATGGACACCTCCAGACAAGGCAGTGGGCAAACTTGCTAGCCTATGTCCACCTTGGAACAGAAGTAGGAGGTTGTTCAGGAAAGAGGTTTGGTTTTATCTTCTGTTTTAACTAAAATATTTAAATAGTTTTGTACTTGAAATTAGTTCTGTGTGTTAAAAATTACTACTTTGAGTTAGAACTGTTACTTGGGCTGTGATATTGTAACTATTGGGGCTTGTGTACTGGGTGTGGGAACACTTGTTTGGCAGTGATAATTAGAGTGAAATTTAAATGTGATGTTTGCCTGGTGGTGGTAGAGCCCTCCCACCCACCCACCCTGTTTTGTAGGCTTTCTTAAATACTGAACAGCCACTGGGGGTAGGGATTGAAGGGCTGTGCATTTCTGTTTGTGACTGAAAGTTGAAGCAACAGGAACTGGTGGGCCTGTGACATCATACGGCACCTGATGTCTGCATACACACACTGTTAGTGGGACTGGACACACACTGGACTGTATGTGTTTATGAGACTTGGGAACTTTATTGGTGGGGTTGAAATTGGGTTCATAAATAACTGCAGTCAGTATAGAGAGAGACTGTATTCCAGGGGGAAGGGACTGAGAAAAGGGGTGTGTGCCACTATGAACAGAGAGGGACAAACAGGGTGGACACATTCCACCATGGCAGGCATCTTCGGAAGGGTTGTAGGCTGCACAGGCTGTGGGATGGCAATAATTCTCAATTGGGCCTGGAGAGAAGGAGGCTGCCCACTCTGTATATAGCTATCTTGTATCACTAGTGAAGTATATTGGTTAAGGAGTAAGCTGGGGGAGTTGGGAGGTGTCCAAGGATAAGGGGTGTGGATATGGGAGGCAGAAGGGTGGGGCTGAGGAGAGGTTGGGGCAACACTCAGAAATTACAGGATGTTATGTTACAGCAAGCAGGAGGGGGGATATTAGAGACAGAGGACCCTTCGATAGGGATGTTGACACTAAGGGGAAAATGTATGGGGTAAACATTCTGAATAGAAAGAGAGTGGAGGGGGAAGAGTCAGGAGGGGCTGTTGTGGGGAAGCCTAGAAGAGCAGACAGTGAGAAGGGAGGGGCTGTTGTGGGGAAGGCTAAAAGAGCAGACTGTGGGAAGGGAGCTCCTAAGGAGAACAGAGCAAGAGGGGAGGAAGAGGGGCAGTTTAGAGAGGCAGTCGGGGGAAGCTTAGGTTACTTGATGAAGGCTGGCATAGAGTGTTGCAATAAATTTGCACTACTAAGCAACCTAGAGGGGGAGGAAGGGGTGGTGGAAATGAGGAAACTGATACAGAGGCTGGGGGGAGGGAGTCAGATACCCATAGGGCATCACAGACTGGCAATGGAAAGGATAGAAATAGTCTCAGAGGGAGAAGGGGAAACATAAATGTTAAGCAGATGGGGAGATGCAACATATTGCAGACATGAGGGAGGCGAGCACGACTGGAGAGAAACTGGGAGACAAGGAGGTGGGGAAGGGGCTCCCCCTTCAGCAGGGGGGTCTGTACCAAGGATGGGGCCCTAGGTAAAGGGACCCACAGAGGGCCTCTGGAGGTAGGGGTACTATTACAAGGGGAGGATGGCAGTGTGGGAAGGGGAAACCATCAGGGCCAGGATAAATGGTTTGGATAAGAGAGGGTTAAAGGGGACACCTATTCGGGGGGTCTGAGTTAAGTGGGCAAAATAACAAGGGAGGCAGAAAGGGGAGGGTGACAAGGGGGTCTCTAATAAGGCAGGAAGACTCCCATGGAATTGAGATCATGAATAAAGGGGGGAAGGGGGGATGAGAGTGCATAGTGGAGGCAACCATAAGGATGATGGCAGTGTTAAGGTTCTGTTATTGGGAGACTCAATGATTAGGGATATCCAGTGGGAGAGACAGGGGTGTGGATGCCTTAGCCAGGTGAAGGTAGTGAGTATCTCTGGGCTGACAGTGCACAGAGCAAAGTTCATGGCGTATGAACTGGTTAGGGATTGTGGAGGGAAACTGGATTTCCTGGTGCATTTAGGAACTAACGATCTAGAGGGAAATAGCATTTTGGAAATCCAAGAAAGGTTCCAAGAACTTGCCAGAGTCTTTCGGGATAATGGATGCAACACTTCCTTTTTGCAGATATTGCTAGTACCAAAGGCCTCAGTGGAGAAAAAAAATGAAGAACACAGAGGTTAATGACTGGCTCAGGAAGTGGGGTGAAGAGAGTGGGTTGGGGGTGTTAGGGAACTGGAAAGGAGTTTGGGAGGATAAGGGACTGTATGCTAAGGACAGGCTTCATCTTGCCCCATTAGGGAAGGAAGTCCTTACACAGGGGGTGGCTGACTACATTCAAGAAAGGTCGGGTTTAAACTTGTGAGGGGGGATAAGGGAGGGGCTGACCAGAAGCCCTCTCCTCCAGATGAGGGGAGTAGCCTTCAAACCCAAGGGGAAGGGGGAAACAGACTGGGGGAGGAGGTTTCAGGAGGAGCAGAGGGAGGATGGAAGTATATAAGTAACCTGGGAGGGTTTGACAAAGGAGATCAGGGATAAGGGGTGGGGGGTGGTGTCAGTAAATGCCAGAGCTTGGGAAACAAGTTGCCAGAGTTCCAGTCCATGCTGTTCGGGGGGGTGGATGTGGCTGCGGTCACGGAAACGTGGGCCAACAAAAACCATGACCGGGACCTAAACGTGCGGGGGGTACACTATGCTTAGGAAGGATAGAAAGGAGGGCAGAGTGGGTGGAGTGGCTATGTTCATTACAGATGACATAGAAATTGCTAGGGTAGAAGAGGCAGAGGGAAACGTGGAGGCCTTATGGGTCACCTTACGAACCCCAGCAGGAGGTAAGGTCAAGCTGGGTGTAGTATAAAGGCCCCCGGGATGGGTGATGTTCTGGAGGATGGTTTGTTGGACAACATCATTGCCCAGTGTGGACCAAAAGGGAAAGGAGTGGTGTTGATGGGGGACCTTAATATGGCAGGTACAAAGTGGGGAACCATGTCCTCTAAGGTGGCCAAGGAGCAGATGCTGCTGGACGGCTTCTAGGATGTGTTCTTAACACAGCATGTGATGGAGCCCACAAGGGAGGGGCATGTCCTGGACCTGGTTCTGGCAGATGGGGATCTGGTAAAGGACCTGGTTGTAGAGGATCCTCTGACTGGGAGCGACCACAATACTGTCTGGTTTCAAATAAGCATGAGGGGAGGGGAGAGAGATCTAGGACACTGGCAGTGGACTTCAGGGGGGCAGACTTTGTAGGCATGGGAAATAGTCTCAAGGATCACTTGAAAGGGATTACATCAATGACAAATGTGGAAAAGAGATGGAAGGTCATAAAACAGGGACTTCATGAGGCAGTCAGGACGTGCACTAAGGTGAAACGTAAGGGAGCAAGGTCACATAAACCATGCTGGTGGTCCAGTGGGGTTCAGATAGCAGTCAGAGAAAAGAAGGCGGCCTACAAAAAATATAAAACAGCAAGAGGGGATAGGGAAAAGGAAATGTACCATTTTGCATCTAGAAAAGTCACCCAGATGGTGAGGGGGGCAAAGTCCAGTAAAGAGCAACGGTTGGCACAGGGGATACATGGAGGGGGAAAAGGGGTTCTTCCGGTACATTGGGGAGTGGAGAAAAACTAAGGGCCATCTCGGCAGATTGAGATCAGAAGGAGGGTGGGTGGAAGAGGTGAGGGACCAGGCAGAGGTATTAAATGAGTAAGTACTTCGCCTCTGTGTTCACTAGGGAGGTGGATGAGATATCTACAAAGCAAAGCACGATGGGGATAGAAGTGGTAGTGAGTGGGATCAGGGAAGCAACAGAAATGGAGCAAGAGGGAGGGAGAGGTACCCCAGGGGTGTCACATCAGGATAAGGATAAAAAGGCCAGTAAGGTGGAGGGGACGGATGATGCTATCTCCACCGAAAGGGTGTGTTTAGCCCTCAAGGCCCTAAAGAAAGATAAATCTCCTGGGCAGGATGGCATTCATCTGAGAGTACTATGGGAATTGGTGGACATACTGGCTGCACTCCTGGCGGAGCTCTTCAATAGGTCGCTTGAGTCAGGGAGGGTACCTAGGGATTGGCGAGAGGCACATGTGGTGCCAATCCATAAAGGGGGGTCAAGGGAAGTACCAGGTAACTATAGAACCATCAGTTTGACCTCGGTGGTGGGAAAATTAATGGAGAGTATACTAAAAGAATGATTGGGGGTGTACTTGGAGGAGGTGGGAGGTCTGGATAGTCTTCAACATGGGTTTGTGCCAGGTAGATCATGTCAAACCAATCTTGTCGAGTTCTACAAATGGGTAACATCAGAACTGGACAGGGGAAAGCCTGTGGATGCATTATTCTTGGACTTCAGCAAGGCATTTAACTCTGTCCCCCAAAATGGTCTGGTGGAGAAACTGACAGGGCTGGGAGTAGGCCCTTTGATGGTCAGATGGATTGAAAACTGGCTAGCTGGATGCACCCAGAGAGTAGTGGTTGGTGGGGAGCTCTTGAACCCTAGAGAGGTCAGTAGTGGGTACCACTGGGTCGGTCCTGGTCCGATCCTGTTTAATGCATACATATCGGACATCAGGGAGGGTATAGGATGTGAAATGAGTCTCTTCGCTGATGACTCCAAGATGGGAGCAGTAGTTGAGGGGAAGAGGGGAGGTTGGCCCTGCAAGGAGACCTGGACACCCTGGAAAGCTGGGCTCACACATGGAAATTAAATTTCAATATCACCAAGTGCAAGGTGTTACATCTTGGGCGGGGAAACCCTAAACACAGGTACACGCTGGAAGGGGAGGTGCTGGAGGCCTCAATAGGGGAAAAAGACCTAGGGGTCATGGTGGTTGTATGTATGAATAACTCTGAGCAGTGCAGGAGAGCGGCTAGCAAGGCAAACAGGATGTTGGGATGCATCGTAAGGGGGATCACCTCTAGGAGCAGGGAAGAGATTCTGCCGCTGTACAATGGACTGGTTAGACCACACCTTGAGTATTGTGTACAGTACTGGAGACCACAAGTGAAGAGGGACATACAGCTCCTGGAAAGGGTACAGAGGAGGGCAACTAAGATGATATGAGGACTAGGGGATTTGACGTATGAGGACAGACTTGAGGAGCTCTGCCTGTTTTCATTGGAGGAGAGGAGAGATGGGGGAACATGATTGAGGTCTTCAAGTACCTTAAGGGAATAAATAGAATAAACATGGAGGGGATCTTTAGACTAAAGCAGGGAGGTATCACCAGAGGGCATGGTTTGAAGTTGGAAGGTGGAAGGGTGAGGGGGGGAAAAGAGGAGGAGGTTTTTCACTGAGAGGGTGGTGGACCCTTGGAATGCACTGCCTGGCGAGCTGGTTCAGAGATCCACAGTGGAGGGCTTCAAGACAGGGTGGGACAGGCACAGAAAGCAGATGTATAAGATGATGGTCTGGCCCAGGGGGGTGGTGATGGATGATAGGGGTTTCTGGAACACAAAGGAAGGGAGGGCCTCGGCACCCAACTAGGGATCTGGGGTTCGAGCAGACTCAATAGAACATAAGGCCTAATCTGCTGGCAATTAGTATGTTAGTATACCTCAGAAATGGAGAAGGAGGGTGGGTGTGCTGTGGCTCAATGGAGGAGATTCTCTCAAAGATCCACTGTTAAGGTCAGTAACTGTTCTATCTTCTTCGAGGATTTCACCTCCATTGTACCACAACTTTGGAATGACTCTCAAGCAGTACACAAGGTACACATGGAGGATGGCAGCATCTGATATGCAATCAGGACAGAAGGCCTTGCAGAACAGTAATACCAGATGCAGTATGTCTGCACGAGACAATGTCTAGGCTGTAGTGCTTTGTGAAAGTATACACATCAGCTGCAGAAACATTTTGAAAGCAGGCAACAGAGTTGGCCACACCATGTGTAGAGTGGCCATGCATGGCACCAGGAAGTTCTTTACAATACTTCCTATAACAAAACTCAGTACAGTGAGTCAGACATTTGAACAGGCACTGTTGAGTGACAGGCACACCTCCTTTTCCAGGGTCAAATGAGACAAAGAGCTGAGAGGACCATTCTGCAGTCCTCAGTGTGACTGAAATAGAAGTGTAGTGTTCTATGTACTTCAGTTGTATGGAGCAATGCCTCACCCTTGTCAACACATGCAGGATAATACAGAGAAAGGTGTATGGTCTGATTCAATGTGAAATAAGGGACCACCTAGGTAGAAAGTGTAGATTGGTACACAAGGATCTGTCCTTGTGGAAAATTAGGTAAGGAGGCTCATGTATGAGAGCCTGAAGCTTAGAAACCCTCCAAACAGAAGTTATAGTGACCAGAAATAGCATCAATAGCATCTTCCATGAAAGGAAGCACATTTCACAAGTCACGGCAAGCTCAAATGGAACCAGAGTCAATTTTTCAAGAATGAAATTAAGGTCCCAAGGTGGGACCAGTTTTCAAATGGGGGATGTATATGTAGAATAACTGCAAAGAGTATGGGGACACTTTCAGCTGTGCCACCATGCACCCATCAGTAGGGGCATGGAAAGCCAAAATGTCAGCCAAGTGCACCTTAATGACTGAGTACTAGAGACTGGAGTCAAATAGAGACAGAAGGCAGGCCAATACAGTATTGATAGGACATGTAAATGGGTCCTCAGAATGGGAAGCACACCATATGGAAAAACACTTCCATGTTAGTGAATATATACCCTGACACAGAGGAAGTTGAACAGAAGCTCCAGTGCCAGATGCTGTAGCAGGGGAAACCATATCTGATGAAGCCATAAGGGGGCTACCAGTATTAGGGTGGCCTGCTCTGCTCACAGCGTGAGTAGAACCCTCTGAGTGAGAGGGATCAAAGGGAATGCATAAAGGAACCTCCATTTCCAGGGAGTGGGAGAGCACGTCTTGCCAAAAAACTTCGGGCCCTGGAGCAAGTGAGCAGAAATGCAGCAATTTTTCATTGTTTCACTTCCTTCCTTGAAAGCTTTAATGTTTGGCATCATTTCCTTCCTTGAATGATTTATCTGGTGTTAAAACTGAGAATGTGACAAATTTCTAATATCTAGGGTTTGTACTGGATCAGAATTTTACTTTCCATGATCATATAAATTATGTTGTTAAAATGTTCATTTTTTGATTGGGAAAATTGTATCAGTTAAGAAATTGTCAACTCACTCTAGGAAGATCTTGACACCATTTTACTGATCAACTCGTTGACTATCTGGAAAAATATGACCTCCAATGTCCTCAGCAACATGGTTTTCAAAAAGGGCACAGCACCACCACTGCATTCCTTGACTTCACCTCCTATATCCACCAGGCACTAGATCACAACCACTTGACCGGCGCCACCTTTATTGACCTGACAAAGGCATATGATATCATCAACCACTCCCTACTGACCGGACAACCATCACATCTAGAACTTTCACCGGCTGCCACCCACTAGTTTCAAAGCTACCTTAGTGACCCCTCCCAGCAGGTCAGAATTGGAGAATCCATCTTGACCTCCCCCCCAGTTCAGTTGGGCGTCCCTCAAGGTTCTATCCTTGGCCCCTTACTCTTTAGCATCTTCATGAATGACCTCCCTGCCTCATGCCATGACAGAATTCTCCTATATACTGATGATGCAGTCACTTTCACAAGCCACTCTGACCCCTATCTCCTTCAGCAGCAACTGCAGCAAAGTTTTGCAGAAGTTGAAACCTGGTTCAGGTTGCACAAGCTTATCCTAAATTACTCAAAACCCAAATCAATGCTGTTTCATGGTACCCACAACAAACACAAACTCCAACAACTGCTAATCAACAATATATGACTGTTATCAACAATAGTGGTGGCGCTGCGTTGGAACAGGTTGACCAGTTCAAATACCTGGGCATGACCCTTGACTGCACTCTATCGTACTCAACGCATATTCATAACATTACTAAAGCTGTGTATACTCACATAGGATTGCTCTATAGGCGAGTACTGTTTGACGGTCAAGCATTAAAACTTGCTATCCAGAGCTCAGTTCCCTCATTAATTGACTATGGTCTTGTAGTTTACAGATCAGCTACCAACACTGCCCTCCAGCATAGAGCCCTAAACAAGGCATGTCGGCTCCTCAACTCAGTCGCTCAACTCACACACACACATGTGATGTCTACGAACAGGCAAACTGTCTACAGCTATCTGGCAGAATGAAGTATCAGACCTGCATTCTTGCAAAGATGACTTCAGTGGGCCTTCTGCCCCCTAGGGTTCAGTCTATACCGTCACCTGACTGTGCCACTCACCTAACTAGGAGTTCAGAAAACCTAGCCTTCTCTGTTCCCCACTGCTGGACCACACAAGGACAGTGCTCCTACAAAGTAAGGGCCTCTAACTAGCTCAACTCACTTACAGTGGAAATCACCAACACTTCAAATCTCAGCTCCTGTAAGCACAAACTTCGACAGCATTTGGTGGCCAGTGCCTACTGTGACTGCTTCACTTAAAATACTCTGCTTGCTCTCCTGGTCTCCACTGCACTAGTGCACTCTCCCCACACTCCTATCACTCCCTGATATCTCTTTCCCATATACCTCATCAGCCTTCCCTAGCCTCTCCCTGGCCCCCCTGTATCATTCTACCTCTCTCTGTTTCCCTTCACTCCTTATGCTCCTCCCCTCACCAAAACTCCCTGCCCCTCCTAGTTCTCATCTCTCTCTCCTCTGTCTTCTCTCCCTCTTTCCAGCCCTATTTCCTGCTCCTTTCCCTTGACCCATTCTATCACCTTCCTCCCACCCCTACATCATGCCTAACCCCTTCTCCTCTCTCTCTCACCACCCCCTCCCCTCCTTTCCCCCTGAACTCGTAAATAAAAAAACTTTGCCTATATCCTGCTACTGATTCCACATGCTAAGCTACCTCTGCTCCTCTTTTGCTCTTGTAAGAGCACTACTTCACATGTAACCACCCCAGACATACTGTGTACAATGACTGGTGTTGTGTTTAATCGCCTCCTTTACATAATTTCTTATTTGATCCTTGACAAAGCCTTTAGCAGCTCAATAACTTAAACCATACTGTAATGTTTACCTGTTATTAATTTGCTTGTCTTGTCTTAAATTGTCCAGTGTCCATGATGTGGAACCTTTGTAAAAGAGCAATGTTTGCTCAAAGGTGTTATCCGAAATTTTAATAAAATAAAAAATATATATATTTGTTGCTACCTGTTGTTGATTATGGTTTCCCCACATATTCATCAGCTACTATTACTTCTATTCAGTGTGTAAAAGCACTTTATCACTCAGTTTGTAGACTTGCTAGTTCTGCTTCTCTTTCTACCCATCATCGTTTAGTTTTTTTTTAAATTCAAGTTTATTCAAATTTTTTCCCATTACAGTGCAAGATGTAAGTACATACATCCTTCCAATATACAATGCATTCTAATAACACAATGAGTATGACCAGAAACACTATCCAAATGCTTCTTGCTCCCCCATCCCCCCTCATCCTATCACCCTCCCCAAGCAGACAGAAAATTATGGCGAGAAGAATACTGTTGAAACACCATCCAACTTAATCTTGAACTCCTGAAATATAAACACCTGTCTGGAGTAAGTACAACTCATGTAATTTTTCCCGTACCTTGCGATACCTTGGCAAACAATTCCTTCTATTCACACTAAATTTCTTCATGTTCAAATTAAAAAGCAACTCCTGTAACCACTCTGTGTAGGAGATTGAGGCACCATCCACCCAATGTTTCAGTACTATCTTTTTTGAGTGACGATGATATGATAGCCATATAATATCTTCTGACTTTTACTTTAACTCCAAAATAGTCTCCCACTAGACAAACCTCAGGACTAAAAAGATGTTCGAGCCCCAACAGCGAGTCTGCTCTTTCCTTAATCATATCCCACAGGGATTTAACCATGGGACATTCCCAAAAAATGTGGAGTAATGTCCCTTTCTGTTGGTGACACTGGTTACAATTTGGATCGGGACTACGGCCAATCTTATACAATTTGGAGAGGGTCCAAAGCACAGAGGAGTAATTTTGATGCCAAGGTTGGGGGGGACAACCTCAATCTCAACCAGCTTCGGATAATGGGTACTGTGGTACATACGAAAATGTAAAAGAGTGATTAACTTACCATTAACATAATCCCTGGGAGTGCCTTATTGTTATTATAATAAAAGCATTTTTAAACAGTGTTAAACCTTGTTCAGCATATGGCTAAGCTCTACATGTGTGTTAATAAAAAATTAACATAAGGCTGTTAGAATGTTTGCAGCCAATAAGAAAGCTCCATTTCTCAGGCCCTTTTATAATACCTAATAAGTATTACAGAAAAGGAATGTGTAAGAAAAGGATCATTTTCTTGTCTCTCTTGTTACAACATGTCGGTGGAACCAATACAGAACTATAAAATCCTGCAATATGTACATATAGAACACATGTGGCAAAAACACCAAGACCACAAGCCAAGACCCTGAACCATAACTGTAGTAACTTGATAATATCCAGAGTGCTAAAACACTCGAGACTGTGTCCTTTTTGGACTGTATTGTAGTTTGTGTCATACCAAGAATAACATGAGTGTCCAGAAAGGCTGGAACATGGCCCTCAAGAACTGTCTTACCTGCTTCCTAATATGGCCACCAATTGTGTTAAGCAATGACATCATTGGAGCCAGATAGCTACATGGCTCTTATAGTGTTAACTAATTATTTTTCCCTCTGTATAGAACTGTTACACCAAAATGGTCAAGACCATGTGCACTAAGTTGATCAGTACACATGCAAAGCTATGGTTCTGTTCATTGTGTTTAGTTAAACATGTTAAAATTGTGTTTTAATTGAAATAACTTTATCTTTTGCAAACCACAGTAGAGTACAAATCTTAAATAACCTGATGGTCCAGTGGTCATGGCAGATTCAGGATGTTACAATAGGGATGCTGGGGTGGTATGCTTACTTGATATGCACTTTTAACATTTTTATTAAACCTTTGTATTGTCTGCTATTCTTTTTAGCATGTTTTGACAGAACCTACAAATGTGATCAATAGATTTGAATGTAAACATTTGTACAATCAATAAACCAGACTTTAACAAAGTGAAATGTAGCAAGCAAGTAATTTACAATGGGTGCGGAGGTGCTCTGCAGCTGCACCTTAACCCAACCCCTTGATCCAACACTTATTTGTAGCAAAATGCTTGTGTAGTCCAATGCCAGAGTTAATACTTTCTTATAAATCAAAATATGGTTGTCTTGACTTCTTTTCTCATGGGAAATAATAATAATAATAATAATCAAAGAAGAATCAACATTTATATAGCGTTTTCATACACAGTGTATCTCAAAGTGCTTTGCAGGTATGCTAGACTGGTAGTGAAGTGACTGAATGTATAGTGGCAGTCATTTCACACAATAATATTCACATGTAGCATTGGACAATTGCATGAAATGGTTTTATGGGAAGGAATGTTGGCCTGGACAAAGGTCGGGGTCGGAGTAGCGATCATGGTGCTGGCAGCCCCAACTCCATCTCACAGTGATCTACTCATATTTTTCCCTTATGTTTCCCCTTCCTGAATATGCCAGTACCTTGCAGGAGTGTCCTTCTCGGTACCCCTCTGGTATTCATTGTTCACTGCTTCTCCCCACAGCACAAATGGATGAGCTCATCACCTTTCTGCATCATGAATACAGGCAGTACAGTTCCTGAGATAAGCAGATCTTTCCAGTAAGTCAGGCTAATAGCAGCAGAGAACAAGGGAAAAAATGGGCAATCTGTCCTTCAAAGATTTAGGCTACCTTTAATTAGGCACTATTAAATGATGTGCATCATTATGCACATCATTTAAAGAGAACTTCGGCAATATAAAGCTCCCCACTCACGAAAAGCTTACCTCATGATTAAGCTTTTGCGCCATAAACCCCTCTTTTTTTTCCAGCAGACAATTACTTTATATTTATTTTTTTAAATCCGCGAACCGGAAGTAAGGCAGACTGTGTGCAGCTCCATTTGCTGTAACAGTGTGGTGCTGCACCGCTCACTTATATTAAGTGAGCGGTGCAGCACCGCACTGTTACAGTAAATGGAGCTGCACACAGTCCGCTACACGTCCGTTCAAGGATTTTAAAAATAAATATAAAGTAATTGCCTGCTGGAAAAAGAGGGTTTATGGCAAAAAGCTTAATCGAGGTAAGCTTTTTGGGGTGGGGAGCTTTGCACTGCCGCAGTTCTCCTTTAATTGTGCTTAATCATAGGTGGCTTATATCTTATATGGGAAAGAATGCCTATTTTCACCTTGTGCTCTGCTGCTGTCAGCCTGGCTTATCAGAAGATGATGTTTACTATTAATATGTAAAAATAACATAGAACACTGTACTAACTACATTCATGATGCAGAAGGGTAGAAAGATCACCAGTTTTTTTATGTGGGGAGCAGGACAGAAGAATGAATGCCAGAGAGGATGAATAGGTAATTCCGGCACAGTATAGCTATATTCAGGTTAGTGAAACAGGAAGGGAGCGTTGAGCAGATCATTGTGATATCTGAGATGTGGGTCTGCCAGCACTGTGATCACTACCTGATTGTGGATGAAGCAGCCAGTGATGAAAAATACTCAAGAGTGGCAGGTCTGCACCTAAACTGTTACTTTAATTCAGTATAGGGAGATTACCCTTGGGTCACGGTGAGGGTGGAATGTTAACATTTATTAGGACATTATTAAGGGAGCTGTGTATAGCTCATTCAAGATTTGGAATGTTGGTAGCCAGCCAACTCGCACTGTGCAGTAGGGTACAAAAAAAGTACTGCAGAAGATATGTGGGGAACTGTCCTGCAGGGTTCTGCAGATCACAGATCAAGGAGTAGACTGATACTGGAAATCGGGTGGATTTTCTCAAGGTATTAGTATCTCTCTCCTGCTAATAATATTGTTAGCCATAGTAAGTGCAGCCCAGCCCTTATGAGGCCATGAACAGCAGTTGTTCAGGTGTGTACTGAGTCTGATGCTTATTGCTTTGCTTCTAGGAAGACCTAGCTGTTGGCTAATGAGGTGGGGAGAAAAACAGCAATGGGGGGAACTGTACATACTGCCTTCACCGTGTGGAAGGGTGGTGATCCACTTAATGTTTACTGTGGGAGCAGAAGTCAAACATTGAGAAAGTGGATTGGACAGTGAACTGGGAGGCATTTTTTTAACAGTATCAGCTAATGAAGCGAATCAGTATAGGTGTGCACAACTATCTGAGGTACAAGGTTACAATAATCTGAGGTGTGATAATTCTCTTCATGAGATCGCAAGTTGATATGCAGCCCCATGCAGTACCAAGGAATATGACGTGCTTGCTTGAACACATTTGAATTTTTGGTGCATCAACCCATTGCAATATTTTTATTGCTACAGTCCAAATACAGCACAGCGCCTTTCATGAGCATGAACAAATTTACGTGCAATGGTGTCCAGACATAGCTCATCAAGTCTGGTTTGGTGAACATGACATACAGCAACTGCGTTCAGGCGACACTGGGTCATTGTAGACCGCAGCCATGTTTTAAGGCGCCTAAGTGCACTGAAACTGCGCTCTGCTTCACAACTGCTTACTGGTATCACCAACAGTAGTCGCAGAAACTTTTCTAACTCTGTAAAAGGCCACGGACATCTATGGGTAGTGCTTTAAATAGGACTACAGCCTCATTCAAAGAGGTATATGTGTACTCTTGGCAAACATCTCAAGCTGAACTTTCAGCATTCGGGGATTAAGCTCTGGATATTTTTTAATGCAGTCAATCATTTCCTCCAGCTCATGGTCATTCTCATCACCCTTATGTACTGCAGCAAGAAGGAACTGTTCTAAAGTCGAATACTCAGTCAGCCCTTGCTGATGGAACCTCTCTTCTAGCTGGGCAACAGAGATGTCTACCATCTTAAAGAATTCCATTCTGAAATAGTCCTCCACTGTTGCATGATTGTGCTGCTTCCCCTTGCCAGCAAAACGGACTGGGACCCATCGTTGCCTTGGTGGTGCAATGGGATCCAACTCCAGCTTCTGGACAACTTCATCAGCTTTTCTGATGGCTTGCAGGACAGTATTTTCATTCCTTAGTCTTTGAAGCTGAGCTTTTATGAGGCTTACTTGGGTAAGCATGCCACCTACTGTGCAGTTCGGATTTTGAAGGCTCCTATTCAGACAAGTCAGTGGTTCCATAACTACCTTTGACCAGCAGGCTAACTAATGTGTTGCCCTTGCTGAGCTTCTCTAGAGACCACTTGCCCTTGTTGCAGCATCCCCATTTTCCAACTCCATTTGTTGGAGACTCTCAAGATTTGCTCATATTGTTGTGACACAGCTTCGACTGCTGCTAGTCTTACAGTCCATCTAGTTGGACATAAGGGTGCAGTTTCTTGAAGGAGGTAGATACATTATTATCAGATGTAGCAATTTGAGAAAAATTGTTCTATACTTTAGGATTCACTGAACAGTTTGCCCAGTTCATTTACACATGCAAGGAATTTCTTAATACAGGGCTTGCTTCACAGCTCTCTTTCGCCACAAGATTTAACAGTGAGCACACAATGCACAAATGTGGCAAGTGGTTGACTTTCCTTTATGATAGCCTGTGCACCGATAGCATCCTGACATGTTTGCAGCGCCATCAAATGCCATACCTCGGAGGAATTCAATTGGCAGAGGAAGTCTTGTGAGGACATCCATTATGACTTTTGCTATTGAGGCTCCGATAGTATCCTGTGGCTCATAAAACCCAATGAACTCCTCCTGGGGCTGCATGTTTCCATCAATGTATCTAAGGCAAATGCTTTCTTGTTCTTTACCTTGGCAGTCTTGTGTTCCATCAACGATAATGGAATAGTATGATGACTTGTTAATATCCTTCATGACAGAACGGATGATCTCATAACTCATGAGTCCGATTAGTTCATTTTGAATTGCTGGGCTTGTATAGTCCTGCTTTCATTTTAGCCAAGTTGCTAGGGTCTCATCTTCATTGCTGAATAGCTTGAGCAGTTCAGCAAAGTTTCCCTCATCAAGCTGATGACCTCGAATTGCCAATCCCTGTCTTCCCAAGTAACGCAAAGCGGCTATTAACTTAAACAAGCACTTGCGAGACACATCTAGTGAGATCTTTTTCTGTTCCACTAGAGCAGAATCAATGCTTTGACCACGGGATACATGTGCCACCTTCCACAGGGCATGCTGATGTGTTTCTGAGCTCTGATGAGTAATAAACTTACTCCGTGCTTTCCTCCAGTTGGTGAAGCCTATTGTGGTGAATACTGGTTCTCGCCTTTTTGACAGCTCAAGCATCCCCATTTGTTCACTCTTTGTGCAACAAAAGCAGAGCACAGCTTTCAACTCAGGACTATAGTGCAGCCATGAAAATTCCCTGTACCATGATTCCTGGAATCGGAGTTTTTTGTTTCCACAGTCCTGCTTTGGTATTTCCTCAGATGGTGGTTGGTACGGCTGATCCATATCATGAGTTGTTATCTCCATTCTAGGCACTGTTTCTGCAACAGATGGTGATTGTGGTTGGGGTGGCTGATCCAGAGGCACTGTTTGGATCTCCAGTACAGGAACTGTGCTGTCGACAGTAGGAAAGGGTGAACTTGTACTTGGTTGCTGTTCTCTCGTGTTAACATTAGCATTGAAGCCCTGATCTAGCTCCTCATACACTGCAGTACATATTTCTTCAGTCGGGATCTTCTGTGCGGATGAAGGCACGGGATCTATGTGAGGTTTCTTCTTGAAGAACATGGCAATCGAAGGTTGGTCTCTCTGACGTTTCATGTTATGAGATTTGCAGTTAACCCTGATCTGTAAAAAATGAACAACTGTTACAGATTCTTCTTCATTAAAGGAAAACTCCTGAGTTTGTGGGTTCCCACACAACTGAAAAGCTATCCCTTCGGCTTAGCTTTTAGCAGCACAAGTGGAATTTTCTTGAGCCTCAACTTTGTATATTTTAATTTTAAAAAGTACGGTTCCGGAAGTCCAGAGGATACAGGGGGTGCTCCATTTTCTGCAAAGGTGTAGTGATGCACCATACGCTTCAACACTTTTGTATTGATGCATGTGGTGCGTTGCCGCACCTTGGCAGAAAATGGAGCACCCCCTGCATCCTCCAGACTTCCAGATTCTGTAGTTTTTAAAATTTAAATATATCAATTCTCTCTCTCCATCAATTTCTTTTATTTCAGGCATTGTAGCCGTTTCTCAGCACTCCTGCATGGACCCCAGTCTCAGCCTTGCAAGCTGTACAGACTGTCCCCCTTTCAACATGGTCTCATTTTTCCCTGCGATTTCTGGACCAGGCCATCCACATCAGGAGCTGGAATCTGGCCAGTAGAGATTTGGAGTTAAAAATCGCCACCAGAATATTTTGGGGCAGAAAAATCAACACCAGAGGGCTTATCCAGGGTATTCCCTCACAAAGGGCAGCCCCAAATGTTTCCGTCGATGACTGGCACATTGGACTGTGTCCTCAGCCACTTGTCAACTGTTACTTGCTCCTCGTGCATTCATCGGTTGGCGTTCTGGGATCCCCAGCTGATCATCCACAGGCCCTGCTCCCCTGACACAGCTCAGAGGCTTCTAAAAGAGCAACTCCTCAATGAGGATGGTCTGGTTCCAACTTACAGTCTGACAACATGGGTATACATCGACCACCGTGACCAGGGCGGCACAAGAAGCCCAAAACCGCTAAAAGATTCCCCTCTACTTTTCAGTGGGGCGAGCACTACTGAAAGATGTATATTCCTGGACAGGAAAATGACAGCAGTCTGGCTCAATTCACAAGGTTGTTCTTCCAGGGGAATGGGAGCTGGAGGACATTGTCTTCCACACTCCAACAGAACAGGGGGGCAATCCTCAGACAGATCTTAAGCCTATGGGCGGAATTCGAAGGTACAGCAATTCTGCTCCCTGGCCATGGACAAACCAGCGGTGGCTCAAGATGCCTTCTCCCTAAACTGGGATCAGTTCAGCCTCCTGTTTGCCTTCATCCAATCACTTCTATCAAGACTCCTCCACAAGTGACCTTGGACAGGGCAGCCATGATTCTAGGGGGTCCCTTATGGCCAGTTCACACATGGGTTTCTGACTATCACTCATCTTTTGAGGCGACCACCTCTAACCTTCAGTTTCAGCCCAGACCTTCTTCTTTAAGGGCTGGTCTGCATCTCAATTTGAACAACTTGTCTCCCGGGGCCTAAAGATTGAGCAGGAAAAGCTCCAGTTCTGCACCCAGTTTTAACAACTGGCCTCTCTCTAGACTGGGAAAGTGAGTGGAAAAACTTTCAAGGAGCTATGCAGTACAGCTCCTGTTATTAGAATGATGGGGAGTTCATATGCCTCTTCTTCCTCCAAAGTGCATTATAGAATCCGGAGGAGATTTTGTTTCTGGCTTCATTCCAGACACATACAGAATGACACAATATAATTGCCTGTACTACTGCAGTTCCTTTAAGACAAATGGGCAAAGACTCAACCGGTCACCTACAATTGGAGTTTCTGCACTGGGGCACTCTTGATGGGACTGGGGAATTGTTGAGCTCATATCCCCACATCTGGTACTTCTACAGCAGCAGCATTGCTTTGCAACATCTTCAGTTCACCAAAGCTATCACCTTGGAGTCTTGATATGGTGCTCAGGGCCATGACCAAAGCCCCCTTTAGAGCCTCTCATGCCATCCATCATGCATCTCAAAATAAAGATTGCCTATTTTTTCTCAAAGCTACTACTCCTGCTAGGAGTTTCAGCAAACTAAAAGCGTTGCTGGCCTAAGAGCTGTACACTAGTTCATCAGGCTAGAACAGTTCCACTTTTTATTTGCCAAAGTTATGTCCTCCCTCTATTACAATCAAGGGTTCATGCTTCCTCCTTCTGCCCACTCTCTAAAAGCAACAAGAATGGAAAGTGGCAACACTAGACATGGGAAGGGAGAAATATGGAGATTAAGAGAGAGGAAGCTATTCGCAAAACTTCAGCTGTGTTCATGCCAGCTAAAGAGGAAAAAGATGGGGCAGCAAGGATGCAATAGGCTCTATAGCCAAACAGATTCTATCCATCACCTCTACAGCATATGATCAGGCCAGAGTAACTTGCCTGACCCAGTGAGAGTCCATGGCCCCCTTCGTGGGTGTAATTCTGAGAAGCATCGACGGCATACTCGCACTGAGTGACATTTTGATGAGATGGGTGCTGTATAGGAGAATGGGGTGAACTTTGTGGCCAAACAGTCCAAGGCAAACCTTGACGCCTCTCGCTGGCTACAGGGTGTGGGTGGGGGTGAAATGGTATCAGCATTACAGGCAACAATCCCAGGTCACACTCCTTATGCCTGTCATTCTCTACATCTGGAGTGAAAATATAAAAAAAACTGGTGAAGTCACGAGCATACGTAGAAACTGTGCAACGCACATCCGTAATGTGTGGGTGTGGAGAGGTGGATGCACATAGGGTGGGCGCAGGTTGGGGGAGGAAAGACAATCAATGAGTGACCAAGTCGCACATCTGCCTCTGGACCAGAAGGTCATGGGTTCTTATCCCACACCGAGATTGGACTTGCACATAAAAATTGCTGGTATGCGAGTGCAGTATTGGGGGGTGCTGTACTGCTGGGGTGTGCCATCCTTCGGATGAGACATTAAACAGAGTTCCCTTCTGCCCATCCTGGTGTTGTCCTGGTGGGTGTCCAGATGGAAGTAAAACAACCATGGGCACTCTTCACAAAAGAGTAGGGAACATTCCCGGTGTCCTGGCCAACATTCCCCTTCCCATAAACTAGTTCATGCAATTATCCAGGCTGTGTGTGGGTGATGCGTGCAATATGGCCACCACCACACAGTCACTTCACTACCAGTTAGCATTGCTTGTAAAGCGCTTTGGATGTATGAAAAGTGCTATATAAATGCTGAAACAAACAAAAACAAACATGGCGTGATTTAGCTAGTGCCGGGCAGCGATGCCACTGGCAGTTGAATTCAGAGCCAGGACACGGTGTGCCATACATGGCTCCATTTTGGGAAAAAAAATGTGTTTTTTCTAATTTGAAAACTAAGCAGTGTGGAGAAGTTAAAGTTAGAAGCCGGATTGGACGGAGCAGGAGTGGCAGCAGGAGGAATGGACCGACACCCACAGCAAGTAATTTCAATAAAATAATGAGAAACAAACAAAAAAAAAACATATACTATATAAACAGTGGATGGCTGAACACCTACAACAAAGGCCGCGCTTCCATGTCAAGGTCTTTATGATGTCATCAACTCCTTCGATGGAAACACAGCCTTGTTGTGGGTGTCCATCCATCCACTGTTCTAATATAGTGTATAGTGGAATGCTGTTATGCATGAAATTCCATGCCTGGAATATGCTTGTTCTGCTGCAGTAGTGATGTCATTATGTTGTTCTGCTGCAGCAGTGATGTCACTACTGCAGCAGAACCACTAGGAATCCTAGCACATCGTTGCTTTCCTCTATTTAATTATGTGGTGACAGTATTCTAGAACCTCTAGAGACTTTTCAAATCAGTTTCATTATGAGAAAGGGAGAAAAAAAACACACAAAGCACACATTTCACATAGTACTACTATACACTATAACAAATACAGGATGAGCAACTTCATGCACAACCTGTGTGTTCTGCCACCTCAGGCTTCTGATTCCCATGGACCTCTTGAGCGTCGCTCTCAAGGTCAGAGGGAATCAGAACCCCTCTGTGGCAGAACAAACTGGTTGTGCATAGTTGCCCATCCAGTATTCTCTATTTTGTCATGCTGTTGTCCTAACATTTCCAACTGCCTCCCAAGTCTCTCCTTGATAAATCCCTCTATTACTTTATGTACCACAGATGTCAGACTGATGTGCCCATAATTGACCATCTACTCCCGAGACCCCAACCCAGGCTCATGTCCTCCCTCCCTCCCTCCTCCTCCCTTTCCTTTGAAACAGGCTCCATCCTCCATCACTGTCCCCCTCTGCCTATTGACCAACTCCTCCCTGTCCACTTGCACCTCCCACCATCCTCATCCACTTCATCTCCCGGGTATAGTATGGTGAAATGGTTTCAAGCTTGATGCTCATACCCATACTGCTCTCTCCTACTCCCCTCCCTCATCTGCTCCCTCTGAGCAGCCTCCTGTGCATACTTCACGTGCGATGCCAACTTTGCCCCACACCTCCAGATACCATATGATCCACCTATCCTCTGGGATATGTCCTTTGCCTTGTCCTGTTGTCCCTGTGGAATACCATTTTGACATCCTCCAAACCTTCATGCCCAGTTTAATATTATGGCTGCTCCACTCCCTTACACCCAATCACCCCCCATTTTTGTGTGAACCCCTACTATCATCACAATACACAGTCAAACCTACAGCCCCCCACCAACAATTAATATACCACACACACACACACACACACAATCTCCAGCAACACAATATACAAATCTTATTATGCCCTTCCCCCTTGGTCCTACACAAATCTGAGTTTCTTATTGCTCAGTCTCAGCTAGTCACACTGTGCACTCCCCAAAGGATCCACCCCCACAGACCATTTAATACAAGTCGGAGCCGGGGTAGTTGGTGTGGACACAATTACAGCTCTTCCCCAAGTTTGTGAGGGATGGGCCAGACTTATAGCCCAGACGTAGATTTAAAACTTGGCACCCTCACAGCCAATTGGTCCTCCAGCAGCAGACAGCTCCCTCCAACCCTGGCCCACTGCCGACTGCAGCCACCGGGACGTCCTCTCTGATGCCTTCCTCAATCTCTGTCCCCAAAACCCTGGCCCCTGCCGACTGCAGCCGCGGGCAGACCAGAACCCCTTGCACACCTCTGCTGCCAATGCAGCCCTGAAGCCGCCTTTCCTCGATGCAGCTGCTGATGCAGCTCCACTTCTCACCACAGCAGCCCCTGGTAGGATTCTCCACTGCCAATGCAGTTAGCTACCTCTTCTCCCAGCAATTTACAGCTCTTCCTCAAGTTCGTGAGGCTGGGCCAGACTTATAGCCCAGACGTAGATTTAAAACTTGGCACCCTCACAGCCGATTGGTCCTCCAGCAGCAGACAGCTCCCTCCAACCCTGGCCCACTGCAGACTGCAGCCGCCGGGACGTCTTCTCTGATGTCTTCCTCAATCACTACTCTCCCGAAAACCCTGGCCCACTGCCGACTGCAGCCGCCGGGATGACCCTCCAGTGTATCCAGCTCCCCCTGGACTGTGTCCAAAATTATGTCATTTAGAAGTTATAAAACTATAAATTATGGCATTTACAAGTTAGAATTAGCACAGCCCAAGAACCTCTCCCACACAACCTGGAGTACAGTAAATATAAATTTTCGGTTTGTACCTCCCTACATCTAAACTGGGGGTTGGCAGGGGAGGAGAAGGATCGAGCATCCAGAGGACTGCTGTCCTTCTCTGGGAGGGTAGGAGATGGGTCACTTGCCCACTGGTGGAGGATGAGAGGCACAAAGTCGTGCCAGACATGGGTGGAGCTAGAACAGATGCTTGCTGTCAGCATCATTGCATGTTCCTAGCTCCAGGGGAATATAGCATCAGAAAATCCACTGGCACCTGTGTATGAACCGGGGCTTGGTGGCCTGACCCTCCAGACACATTCAATTCTGCCTCGGTGGCGGCATTCCCCAGTTGAGGGTCCTGGAGCCAGGCTGGGGTACCGGCAGGCAAAAATATATATGGGTTAAAAATACTTAAAAATTACAAACTTAGCAGGTGGAAGATTGATTACAGTCACTGGTTCAATAAGGAGAGTGCGTCTTGAACCTGGGTCCTGGCATCATGAATCCGGGACAAGGCTAAAAAAAAATTGGGGACAAACACCCCCAATGGAGGGACACATCTTAAAAATTGATGTTATTCATTCATAAAGCCTATAGAATGAAAAGATTTGTGTTAAGCTGCATTTTATGAAGAAGAACAAGTCTGCTACATTAATGGTTGACATTATTTTGTGCTTTTCATGAGGAACAGTCAACAGAGGACAATTGAGCCTTGAGCGGTATGCATCTGGGGACTTGCACATTGCTAATTTTGCACATAGCCACTTCATGAAATGCAGCACTTTTAAAGAAATAAAACTGGTTCGAGCTTCATTTACTCCTAGTGATGGGTGCTAGATTTCGTGATGAGCTGTCTGATTTTATCTCTGCATCACCAGTCACATTGCAGCCTTTACCTCTATTTGGCAACCTTATACTCCATGTCAGTCAAATCACTGTCCACCTGCCTCCCAGTTTACACCCAGTCCCTGTCCCCTGACCCTCACCATTCATTAAAGGAAACTCTGGTAAGGCTGCAAATGCAGCAACTAGTGCAGAAACACCCTGACCCAGATAGGGCTTTTGGCATAAAAAGAGTTCTCTTTTACCTGCTGCTTTTCTGTTTTAGTCAAAACAACCCACTCCTTGGTTGCTTAATGGTGGCACGGATGACCATTTCACGCTCCACATGCTGCTTCCAGCATGCAGGGTATGCAGATGAGGGCTACTAGCTAACACTGTGGTTTTTGAAAGAACCCCCAAAATCACTATCTGGTTGCCTTGCATCACCACAGGACTCAGAGGCATCCGTCCAGTCCCATGTCACTCATTTTGCCCTCAGAAACCTCTGCCCCACCAGAAATCTCTGCCCCACCACATGAAGAAGGGATATTCCATTTTTTCCAACTAAAACCTTTAACGCATAAATTAATAATTATGCTCTGGTACAGTTACTTATACTTATTATCAGCAAATATTATTAGTGCACTGATAGCTGCATGCACACACACTGCAAATCTGGCGTGGGTTGAAATCCAATCAATTTGTTGAGTGACCACAGCCCTATCTTCATTATCTGGGGAAACAAAACCACAAGGATATGACCACACTTCATCTGGACTGGACCTAATCATTTAGCAAGCTTGACCCATCCAAGCTCCACCAAGAATCCAGTGAGGTTGACTAGGACTGCCTTGAACTCATTCCTGAGGGGAGTCTGCTTCGTATTCATTGTGACAAGTTACTTCCACTAAAACAGGGTTAGGGCAGACTTAGCAAATGGAACTCCTTAATCTCTTGGATTGCCATCACAAGTGGGACAGAGCTTGAGCCAAATATTGTATATCAACTTGGTAAAAACAAGAAGTAAGTACTACTCAGAATACTTTAATGAAATACTAGTACTGCTCTGCTACTACACAGTACAGAGACACATTTAGAAATTACCTCAATTTACCTGCTTGTTTTTTTTCTGATGCAGCAATGCCAGCAGCAGCACAGCACTCCAGCAGTTGGGTTCCTGCCACAAGCAGATGCAGTGCAGTCAGTGAACTGTTTTTATTTGGTCTAGACAGACCCGGCGTCAACTCCCCACAGCCACAGGGATGCAGACCACAAGACCACCAGGCAGACTCGCACCACCCGGCACCACAAATGCACTTTAGACCCCTGAAGAACTCAGTCTGTCCAGCTGCACTAGTGTCTCCACCACAGTTCTTTTGTCGTTTCTTTCTATCCACCTGGCGGACCCTCGCTATGCGGCACGCAGAAGTCGCGACAATGCCGTCGAGTGCGACCATCGACCGACGAGTTACTCGTCCTCCGAGTCCTGGCTGGCAAGCAAAGCAATGGGCAGGCTAACAACAAGCCTAAAGGCTTCGAGATCGTCACTGGCTGCCACCCACTGCCACAGGCCTACAGCCACAAAATCCACGCGACGATTATGGACCGCAGCGGTCAGGCTCAGGGTCACCTGTCCTCAAGACAGTTCAGACACTCACTCGGAGTCGGTCTCAGACATAGTCTGTCTGTTGTCACGTCGGTCTCCTCTTCCACCTCAGTCCGATCGGCGACTACTCCATCTCCCGCCTCACGATAGCACGCGCAGCACGGCGGAGCACGCCACAGCAAGCCAGTCTCCGCCAGCCTCCGGCCAGCTCAGATTGGTCGGACTCGGATTGGTTAGGCGGAGAGAGTAGAGACAATACTTTTTTTTGGCCAGGGTGGGCGCCGGTCACACACTACACGGTACTTGTGGCAGGGGCACATGCCATGAATGTGGCTCGGCAGCGGTGCAGCTGATTTAAATTAAATTAAAAGATGTCGGGTTGGGGTACAAATGGAATAAAAGGAGGTGATGCCGAGTTAGAAGTGCAGCCTGCCCCCTATAATTACGCCTGCTAAAGCATACTATTTAGAAATTGAAATTGCATAATTTCAGTCTATCTTGAGTTATTACCCATCATCGTTTTTTGTAAAATGGGCTAAGCTGGTTTTCTTTTGAACAGAGGGTTAATTATTATAGTGTAATAGCATTTAAATGGTTTCAGTGCTTTAAAAACATTCATTCCCCTTTCATGTATCTTGTCCAGGTTTGCTTATTTATACTTGGCTAGATCAGCTCATAGTAGAAAATTATATCACCCTCGTTATATGTCTTCTTTGGGTCAGAGATTCTGACTTTATTGTGTTACTAAACTGTGGAATGATTTCTGAACTATATTTTATCTTGTAATTCTTTGTATATTTAAAAAAATGCTTCAAACAATATTGCTAAACCTTTTCTGTTTTTTTCATGTTGTGAGTCATTTACTGTCTTTGTAATTAATTGTTCTCCCTTGTTAATTCTGGATCACCTATGAAAATGGGCATTTGATGCTCTTGGGTTTTCTACCCAGTTACTAAATATTAATTATACAATGGCAAGAAAGAATCCTGGATTCTGATTGGTCAGTTGTCTGTCACAGCAGGGATGTTATCCTGGCATAACATCCCTGCTGATTGTTTGTTGGACTTGGACCATTTGGAGGATGATTTGCTCCTTCTCTTAAGAAACAAAAATATTTTTACGCACTAACAAAAACATTCTTTCAAATTATTTTTTTTATTATAAAACAACACGTTATTGTATAATAGGAATAATGACCTCTAGGGTGGGTGTTATGCTGGGATGACATCCTTTCTCGGATGTTGGACGGCCTCGGCTGGTGGCATCGGGCTCAACCACCTGAGGTGGGATGTTATCCCAACATAACACCCACCCTGTCAGGCATTATTCCTTTAATAAAAATTGTGTAGGGGTGCAAAACATCCTAACTCTGGATAACCTCATCTTGTAAAGCAGTTGTTTACAACAGAGTTCAACATTTTCCACTCATGTGCTCATGACTGGAACCCACTTAACCTGCCTGCTATTATGTTTTGGATACCTGGAAGAAACATGGCTGATGGTTGAAGGCTGTGAGACATTACCCAGTGCCAATCTTTCATTGCTTCCCTGCATAGTGGGTACGAGTGAGTGCCCTCTTGCTTGCTGATATAGTGCATTAGACTGACATTGTCTGTCCTTATCAACAAAGGACCAGGACTGAGTTGTTCTTTGAAGACCTGGAGACCAAGTAGAACAGCCCTCATCTCCAGAACATTGATATGGAGATCCAAATCCAGTTCAGTCCACAAACTCTGGGTAAGAAACGGCCCCAGATGGGCGCCCCATCCCAACCTGGAGGCTTCCATTGTAAGGATCTGTCCTGGAGTCAGTGAGAAGAATGGGATTCCCTGCAACAAGTGGTAGGGTTTCATCCACCAAATCAGTGAATTGTGAAGAGGAGACATGGTGGCAACCATTTGTTCCAACTCATCTGTAAAATTATCCCACTTTATCCAAAATATCAATTGTGGGATTTGAATATGGAGGCAGGCCAAGGACAGTGTCACAGTGGCAGCCACCATAAGTCCCAAGAGACAGAGCATGGTCTGGGCAGACACATAATGGCTTCCATAAACCAACTGGGCTTGGGAAGCCAGGGCCTCAGCTCTGTTATTGGCAGCAATGCACTTGCCCACTGCTGTCTTGCACTGTACCAATGTATTGTAGGTGCTGACAGGGAATGAGTACAATTGTATTCTGGACAATGTGTGCTGAGCTACTTCTCGGAATGGGCCCTTTGATAGCCACTCATCCAGACAGAGGAAGACATAAAGCCCTTTCCTCTACAGGGCTGCTGCCACAGGTGAGAAGCATTTGGTAAATAATCACAGTGCCATGGATGTACCAAAAAAGCAAGACTTGGAACTGATAATGACTGCCTCCCAGTTTAAAGCAGAGGTACTGACTATGACATTTTCTGATTTATGCATAAAGGTAGGCATCCTGTATATCCAGTGTGAAGTGTCAAATACCCTTTTTGTAGTGGGAGAGTGAAAGCCTAAAGAGACACTATCCAAAACTTTTGTATTTGATAAATTTCTTTAGATCTCTTAGGCCCAATACTGGGCACAGGTCTTTTGTCTGCTTGGGAAACAAGTAGTACCTGGAGGCTTGGGAAGCAAGAAGTACCCAGAATGGTAACCCCTGTTCCTTTCCTTGGGATGGATAGGTTTGACTGCATTCTTTTAAATCAGTGACTGTACTTCTCTTAGAAGTGACAAGTGACCCAGAGGAAAATGAGAGGAGTAGGAGGATGAACTAAACAGCTGGACAGCAACTCCAGAGCATGTCCTTTTTTCTGAAATTCCAGGATCCACACATCCACAGTGATCTCCTTCCACTTTGATAGATGAAGGGAGATATTCTCCCCTACTTGCACACCTGAGGGCAACAGTGGAGGATGGAAGTGGGGAGTCAGAAAGTACCAAAGATGGTCAGGCTGCCTTGACTGATACCTTTGGCTAACTTAGTATAGACACCAGGGGTTGGGGGACCTGGAAGGAGGCCACTGCCATGATCTCGAGACTGTTAGCAGTAGCCGCAGCTGCCACTGCCTGCTGATCCATGAAATTAACCTCTATCATGTCCTCTGGCAGGTTGAGGTGTCAGGGTTTTTCAGTTTCTGGCTGGCAAGCATAATAAGGTAGTGGGTTCTGTTTATCAGCCTTTCTTAGGACTGCAGACAGTGGGTTAAGGCTTATGCCAGGCAGCAAAGGTAGCATCCTCCAAGGCAGGGTAAACAGGAGGCACCACAGTAGTAGGTGCAGCTGCAATCTCGAAAAACTCCATTAAATTTTTGTTTACTGGAGTCTTCCTCTTCACCCTCAAAGCCTTGACATCTAGGAATTGTCAGAGAAAAACCTGAAGTGAGGGTCTTCAGGAGGAGTGCTGGGGTTATAGACCATAGAATCCTCACTGCAAGAGGATAGATCAGAGCTGGAAGGGATCCCCCCTTCATAGTGATCTCCCTCCCTATCTTCATCCTCCAAATCCTTCTCCTTCATGTTTAGGAGATCAAGATTATATTCTTCCTCCTACTTATCTTGAATAACAATGGGGGCAACTGACACAGCCAGTGATGGAGACAACAGCTGTGATAGAGAACCAATGCCCCTCAATGACAACAATACAGGTAGGGAAGGCTCTGTCGATAGGACTGTAGGCACCATAGCTCACAGCAACAGGCAGGTAAACTAACATTTCTGAAAATGATGCCAGCACAACCTGGCAGTCGATGATGCCTGTTAGAGGCTTTGTAACTGCCATCATTGCCAGGACAGAACCCGATGATGAAGACGGCATACTGTCTGTACTAGGTATGGCAGTGCCAGAGCCAAGCCCTGATCTTGGTGTCTCAGGGATGCTGTAGGGGACAACAATGAGGACTTTCCCTTCCTTAATGGAGACTGTGAACTCAAGGTGAAATCTTTTTCTCCCAATGTTACTCACAAAAGCGATGTGCACTGGGGTGGGGTGCTTGTAGAAAAATGTACTATATTACAGAATCAAAATACAGCACTCACCACTAAAATTAAAAGATGCTGCTCTCGGAAAATAGCAATAAAAGCCAACTTTATTTAAAGTGCTAAAATGCTCAAAGCACCCCTGTCATGCTTTGAACATTTTTGCACTTTAAATAAAACTGGCCTTTATTGCTATTTTCTCTGAGAGCAGAGTCTTTTAATTTTGGTGGTGAATGCTGGATTCTGAGTATGTAAATTTTCCCCAATGCTTATGGTGATAGCTCAAGGAGGAGGGCTTTGACAATTATCTGTCCTTCTCCTTTTCTTTACTTTTCTACAAGTGTTTTGCTGATCATTATGGTGACAGCACCACCCACCCAACACCTGGAAGTATCTTTCCTGGTGGCAGCCTGGCGTGAGGGAGAAGGAGGCTTGAAGTACATTGCCATGTCCTCAGATTCCGTGGTCTTAAGCGCAATGAAGGTTTCTAAAACCTTCTTACAGCATCTACTTGAGCCCTAGCTAAATCCCTGGCAGATCTTACAGGCCTTTATGTTGTGGGACAAGCCCAAACAGCAAATACACACAGTGTGAGCACTGTCCTTGTAGATCTTGTATCCGGAGGTATAAAACCTAAATAAAGGTTATTTTCAATGGCAGCATACAGGGACAGCATTGATAAGTTTAGTAGAAACTCAAATAAAATTATAGAAATTATGAAAATGTTTCTCTGCAGGTCCAACAAGCGATCAATGGCAGAAGAAACAAATGAGGAGCAAGGAAGCCACCAACATTTTATAGGTGCTGATGTTGCACATGTAACAGCTGGGTTTTCTGGGACTCACCTTGGTGTTTCTGGGACCCTGGTCCTCACTGGATACACCTTGAGGAGGCCAGCCCAGGTTCTTGGAGTACCCGTGGTATGGGAACAGTAAGTGTGCTTGGTGCCAACACTTGGGCTAGTGATTGGGAATACCTGGAAATAAGTTACAGGTTAATACCCCCCAGGAAATGGTAATAGTTACCCCCCTACTGTACCTTCCCCACACAACAATAATTTTCACCTTTTACAATGAGTCACTGTACCAGAATGTAGCATTTAGAATTAACAGGTTTTATTTTGGAAGGGGGAAAAGGAGAAAAACAGCATAATACTTTACTTTCATGAAAACAGTTTTTTCCCAACACAGTCTGGCCTCCCACCCATGGGTGCACCCTCTTCCCTTTTGGCAACTGCACGAAAGTCTCTAAAGTCCCTTAGGTGGGTATCACACTGCAGATGCAGAGACCCAAGGATTTTTGTCAGGGCCCAATTAACTCTATGCGGATGCAAAACCTTTAAACTTTTGTTTGGGAATTTTTTGATCTTAGACTTAGTTCTGCCCAGGCCTTAACCCCCTCTGTATTTTGACTAGCTGGAAAATTGATGAGGGCTTCCGCGAAGCTGCAGACTGGGGTACTTACAATTATGTTGATTCTCGTGGGGTTTTGCAGATACTGGAAGTAACAATACTGTGCTGGTATTAGAAGTTGATAGTGTTGAAACACAAAGCCACTGGCTGAAACAATGATGAAACTCATCTTCACTCTTGGGAGCCTTTGTATGTGGTGTTCACCTGGAAGGCCTCTCACCATTTTCTCTTGAAGAATTCTCTCCTGGTCTGGGTAAAACTTCTCTCTCTGTCTGGGTACAAATTCTCGGTCTCCAACAGGGAGAATCACCTTGAAACTCACATTTTCAAAGTCAGCAGAGCACTGCAGATGTTAGGTAGCAACCTGTGTAGTCTCTGAAATCTAACTGTCTCTCTTTCATGACACTTTCTGCACTGCAGAACAGTCCAATTCCTTTTGGACAATCTCAGAAAACTCACTCTTCCAACTGCAGGGTCTTCCTTCCCCCGTCATAGGTTCAGATCTCACAGGCTCCCTCTCTAGAGCAAAATCTTCCTCACAACACTGGCTCTCTCTCTGGAGCAGCATTCTTTTCAGAACACGGGCTCCCTTTCTGGAGCAAAACTCACTTCACAGACACTGGCTCTCTCTCTGGAGCAAACTTCCTTCTCTCACAACTGCAGGTTCCATTTTGAGCAGCAGCTCCCACCAGCTCTGCAAAAACTTCACACAGGCTCTGTGTCACTTGTCCTATGTTGTGGCCAATGAGACTGAGGAGCAAGCCCACAGACCTTCAGGGCTAACGAGCCCCAAGCACTCTCTCTTCTGAGTCCTGGCTGGGATCTCACCACCAACCAAAGGCCTCTTTTGGCAGACAACAGTCTCTTTCAGTAATCCTTAAAACCTCTGTTCCTTGAAATTCATGGAATTCTTCTACTTTAGAAACCTTAAACCCTTTAAAGTCACAGTCCCCCACAGCACTCTAACCACTGTGGTTTCAGTCATTTGCAGCTCTCTCACAGCTGGAAGTTAGTGGGCTCCACAGCTTTCTCATAGTGGAAGATCTCCTTTAAGTTACCTGGGCTCTGGGGGGGGCAGATAACTGGTAACCCCCAGGCAGGCCCTTTTCCAGATTTGAAGTCACATCTTTCTGCACTTGGGCTGGAGCCCCCTCCCTTAAGAGGGGGTCCCACTAAACTAACCCCAAAACTAAAGTATCCTCAGTTTTCAGAGCTCTGCAGCTCTGACTGGCTAGACACTTGTCCTTGAGAAAAATTAATATTCGTTAATCTCCTTGATGCCTGATTGGTCCTCTGAAATGGCACTAAGAAAGTCCCAGTTTTTATTCACAAAAGTCTTTTAGGCTGTCCCAAGAGTCCTCTGAATAATACTGGCTGTTGACTGGCTGAAGCAGGGGGCAGAGGTGACCAAGTATGGCTGCTGATGTTTTGGTCCAGCAAAGTCCCAGATTTCGATTAGTGTTGCAGCCACTTAAAAATTTATATTTTACATTTCCCCACAGATATGAAGCAGTCCCCTGCCCTCTCTAAAAATACAGCAGTTTTAATTTTCATTCCCTGTGCAGCCCATCATGGCAGAAGAAACACTGTCCCCCTAATGCAGCAGCCGGGTCATAAATATTCATGAGCATCATTCATATGTATGCCCAGATTTCAGGCACTATAGGTGCTCTATAACTAACTTCATTTTTGGCTTCTCTGCTACTCACCCATGTGTCGGACCTCCTTTGGAAAACACAGCGGGGTTGGGAATACCACAGAGGCACACAGATCCCACTGCAGTGGCAAAAAATGATGTATGAACGCACATGTGCAGACTGCTGCCCACATGAAGGCAGGGATTCTGAACTGTAGCATTGCGGAGGATACAGGTCCACAAAGTAAGCCCAACAAAGTTGGGAGGCCTGCACACATCATTGTGAGTGGCATACAGCTAGCAAAAGTTCTGAGTGTTCCTCATGCTGATGGCTTATAGTTCCAAAGGTTTGGCCCAATGGAGGAGATATCCTCAATGAAGATCAGGTACATCTTCCAGAGTATGCAATCTGAAATCCAGAAGTGGTAGGTGGGAGGGTGAACTGTGGCTCTACAGAGGAGATGCTCTTGAAAAGCTACTGCTAATGATAAGTAACTAAACTAACTTCTTCAATGACATCTCCCTTTATAGACCCACACCTTTGGAACAATTCCCATGCAGTGCAAAACTGTAAAGTGGGAGGATAGTCACACAGGAGGGACAAAGAAGAATCTTAAGATGGCAGGCTTTGTAGGATGATAAGACCAAAGCTAGCCTGTCTACAAGACACCAGACCCTGGCTGTTGTGCTTGACAAAAGCACGAACAAAATTCTAAGTGGTGGTAGAGCATATGCCAGCTGTCAAGACTGAATGAAAACAAGACAGAAAGGTAGCCCTACAAACAGTTGGGATGCCCAAGGCCAGGACCGGAAAGCTCCTTACCATGCTTCCAGTAGCAAGAACACATGCATGAGGCCAGTCATTTGGAAGGGCACTATTTAGAGACAGGGCCACCAACCATCTTGGGGTGAATGAAACTAAATGTTCCAAGGACTTTCTGCAGCCTTCCATGCAGCCCATGTGGAAGCATAAATCTCTAAGAACAGTGAGAGAATGTAGGATGACTTCTCCTGAATTCTGAGAGGAAAGAAAAAAACATGGGACATTAGATATTATTGTTCAATGTGAACTTAGTAACCACCTTAGGAAGGAAACTAGGATCGGAACTATATGTAATGAAACCAGATCCTAGTGAAAAACAAGACACATGGGATCTGAAACTAAAGCATGCAGCACAGAAACTCACTGAGCAGAGGTAATCACCACCAGGGAAAACATTCTCCATGAAAGGAAATATATTTTACAAGTGCCAGCAGGCTCTAAAGGAGCCTGTGTAGAGTTTCCAGAACCAGGTTAGAGTCTCACATGAGAACCAGCCTACAGACTGTGGGATACAGATGTAGGAACCGTTTAAGGAAATTGTAAGACACCTCCAACTGGCCACATGCATCTTCCACTAGGTACACTCTGAAGGATAGGCTCCTTCTGTTCCTTAGGGTTAGGGCTGAATACATACACAGGGTTCAGATGAAAAAATTCAGCCACACACAAACCATCAATTATGAATCTTTCAACAATTTATTCAGTAACCAGCTCTACCATGCACTGTGCCCAACATTTCACTCTGTCAGGCATCTTCAGGAAACAGTGGATTCTTAGAAGACATCAAATGTAAAGAACAAATTAAAATAAAAAATATTGAATATTCAAAAGGAATTAACAAGGTAAATTTAGGCATAACACTATGTGTGAAGTAATCTTACTTGTCAGTATTCACAGCAAGGTAATGTCCAACATAAGTTAAATGGTAGAGCTTAATACTATCTGCAAGAACCAAATCCTCATACATCACAAAGATTATTTGTCCAGATTGCACATAAAGATATGTTGTATCCACATATTTTAAAAAGCACTATTCAGTTACTTCAGACCATCAAGTAAGCCCCTTCATACCCTGTTCCTACAACACCAGATTAATGTTTTTTTGGTAAACTGAAAACTACTACAGGAAACATCTCATGTTTTCTATTTTCCATCCCATAGTGCACTTACTCATAAGTTAATACATTTCCATACAATACAGTTTATGCTTCCCCCCCCAAAAAAAAAAAAAAATGAATTTGCATAGTGCTTCCCAAGGCTAACATGCAGGCAGAGGGTAGTAGCAAATATATTAGAACACAGGAAGGGGAGTGTCAAACAGTCATGGTCAAGGATGGATGCAGAGTCAGATGTTGTCAGGTTGAGCCAAGCAAATGCTAGGCAACATTTATTAAAGCCAGCAGGTAAAGTAAAATAAAAGGCGGGCTATACACTGCAACAATAAACAGAAGTAAAATAAATACACATGAAATGCACTCTTCTCCAGAAAAAAACTAGAGCATAGTAACAGGTCAGGAATTCACCAACCTTCTCCATTCACTATCTGAGGAGATAGAGAAAAGCTGCTCATTTTGTATCAGTGGGGGTCAGGTAATTCATCTGAAGCTCCACCCACTGACTTCAAGAATCCTTCATTTATAAAATACCTATTATTTTTACATACATTTCACAGCAAAAAACTTTTTGTGTTTTATTAATACACAAAATGCTGTTAATTCACTTTTTCATACTTAATTTCTAACATTTTACAATATTTCCTGGTAGCAGGCTCCTCCCCTTAAACTAGCCAGTATAAAGTACTGTGCAACAGGGCCGGCCGGCTCTTAGAGACACTGGGAAGCTTAAGGAGGAGGTACTACAACCAGAATAGGTAATTTCTTTCTATGGACTTTCTATTCAGTATTACTGTTTACTGTCTGCATTCCTACAGTTTCATGTTTACTGTAAAGCAGTTAATGAGGCAAAGAAACAATAAACCACAGTTGTGCTTCTCACAGTATGATGTTTAAGCAAGCATTTCTGATATACCTAGACAGAAATGTTATATCATTTCAACAGCACAATAGCACAACAGTGTTTTTGTTTTCTTTTACTAAATTCTTCCCCTAAATCTTAGAAGTGTTATATCATTTAAAATTAAATAAAAGCATAATTTCTAGCTCAGGGAGTGAAAAGACAACTATGTACCTGAGGTTGCTTTTGGATGTTTATATCTTATATTAAATTGCTAAACAGAGCAAAACAGTATACTTATGAAAAGCGCTCCTAGCCACAGCACTTCTCTGCACCGTATATATGCAGGGTTTTAAAACCTAAACTCCTAATGTGTACCTCAGGATAGTTTTAATTTCGTATTTCTCAGGATTTCCTCTTCTGCTCCCTCTTCTTTGATTCCAGCACCCGATTAATAACCTGAGTCTAGATTGGGTGTTGGTTGCTAAGGAGAAAGGCAAGTGCAGAGAGAAAAGAAAACAACAAAACAATCAAAAGCGCCACCTCTCGAACATGCACACATCTCTGTAGCTTACCACGCAAATGTGCGCAGTATCAAGTAGCAACTGCAGACAGAAATAGTAAACAGTGCCTCGCTCCAAGCTATTTCTTCAGCTATTTCTACAGGAAAACAGTACTGCTTAAGCACAACTAGCGCATCTCAACAGAAACTGAAGCTTGAGTGAAAGAGAAAGCATTCTGCAGCTGTATTGGGCTGTATAAGTATTTATACTTCAGGACTTTGAAGCCCTACAGCCCACTTCAGAAATATTGAAGAAAGGATGCTTTCTCTATGGCTTCTACTTAAATAATCTTTTTTTCTCTTACATGAATAAATACTGACACTTAATCAGTCCAATACTATTTTAAATATTATGATCCTGTAGTCTGAACAGACTATGGGGGTTGGGGGGGTACCACAAGGCAGGAAGATCCATGTTTCTCTCTGGAGCCAGACAGAAAAATAGAGCTAGAATGAGGACCTTTCCCAGGTGGCCTAACTGGAAAAGGGGAAAAAAGTGTAGCATACAGCAGAGGACAGACAAAGACAGTTTAGAGGGATGCTGCTGCAGCAGACATGAAGCAGGGAAAAGGAAAAAGGGTCCAGAAAACAAAAAAAGTGGTCTCACTTTACCCTGTGACAGGGAGCAGTCAGCACAAACAGTCCTACATCCAAGTGTAAGCCTGGTCCCACTTTGCAATTTGTGTGCAAAATAGAGGATAATGTATGGGCATTAGTTAACAACAATGCTGTATTCTCTTTGAGAGGTTACCATGGCAACTGTGTAAACCTCGAGAGGTTTACTGTTGTCTGGTAACCTCAAGAAGTGAATTCAGCGATGTTGTTAACTGCTGCCCATACATTGTCTTGTATAGTGTATGGGCATCAGCTGAACATTTCTTGATCATGGCAGTGATTACCTCACACTCGTAGTGAGGATTGTTCTGTTGCTCATTCCCCCCCCGCCACCGCCAACATGACAAGAAGAAGCCCCGCTCGGTCCACGTTCTCCCACTGTCCCATACTCAAGTTTTTAAATTAAATATGACGCTGCCCACCTATTCCGAACATCAGGACTGCCCTTTCATCAGCACTGCTGTCTTTTTTTGAAAGGATCTCACCACTGTGGTCATTTCCCCTTGATCGAAATTAATCTGTCCTCTACGTGGCTGTTTACACGGAGCTGAGCGTCGCTGACTGCACATGCGCAATGAGGATTGATGCTGCTGTTGTACCATCGATGTGATGTCCTCAAGATGGTACAACAGCATTGTGTTTCCATCAAATTTTATGCACAACAGCGCTCTCCCATACACTATAACATCTTTTTATTTACTTGCTGGTTACTGCAGTATAGTAGATTGTATCAGACTGTTTCTGTTGACTAGCAAGCTTACAGTTTCTGTACTAAAAATCCCATAATCCCCTACAACTGACATCAAAGAGGGCTCCAGCAGTTGGAGATTCTACAGCCTGCAGTGCATGTCAGATTTTCTATAAGTTCTGGGGCTCAACTGTAACGCAAAACTGCACTTCACCTTGCAATTTCCTGGTGCCTAAAGATGTTATATTCAGTCAAATAGTGAACCAGCACTATTTGACTGAATATTGGGCCATGTTGGCCCAGAGCTAAGCCACTGAACACTGCCCCAACAGGGCTTCCAAAATATGCCACTAAAATGGATAGCACCAGAGTGCTATCTGCAATATTCAAAGGGACCCATGCAAAAGAGTCCATTGGGCATGCAAGGTGTTAAGGGGCCATTTGCATGCCCATTATGGTCTCACTTGCATGGGGAGCAAGGCAGGTTAGTGCAGCATTGAATCTCCCAATTGCCTGGTCCCAGATATGTAGCTATCCCTTGTGCTAATGGTCCCCCCCCCCACTGATCACTAGCCTGTTCTATAGAAAGCAGTATCCCTGGTGCTAGTGGTCCCCCATCCCACTGATCACTGGTCCGTACTGTTAAGAACTATATCACTGGTGCTGGTGGTCCCCTCTTTCCTCCAATCACCATCCCCAAAGTGAAATCTCCAATCCCAAGTGCTAGTGGTCCACCCTCCCCTGATCACCATGCAGTCTGGTCAGCTGCACTAAAATGAAATGCAAATTCCAATGGTTTCCCCTCTTGTTTCCTATCTTGGTCATAAATTCAAAGGAACCCCAGAGCCTGGGTACAACTTCACTTCTAACATAAAAAGCACATGTTCTTATTCATTAAGAGACATCCTAAATAACATCTTTGTAAATGTTCCTGGTTCCACTGACACAGGCCACATCTGTCACAATTTAACCTTTGTCAATTTTAGGCCCGAATATTTTTTATTTATTTAGTTAGTTTCTATTTGCCAGGACAGTTCTGGAGGCAGACATTATTAATGTGGGCAATTTTGAGTCCCTTGATGTACTGCCAGGGAGGCGGCAGCAGGCCAAAGGCAGTTGCAATCTGGGGCCCTGGACTGGGTTCAATAGTTTTGGCAATTAGCAGGAGGGCAAGGGTCAGAAGAGAGGTGTAGCAGAGCCTGGCTGAAAGAGATATGGAACAACCCCTTTGATGCAGCTTGAGGAGGCATTACTCTGAGCAGAACCCTAATTACAAGGTAATGTCAGTTTCCAGGCAGTTAACATTTCATAAATGTCATTTTTTGTTCAATTAGTGTATTGGATATAGGGAAGTCAGAGTGGTTTGCTGAGGCAGAACTTTGTGTGAGATTGGGTGGGAAGGTGTCAGTCAGTAGGAGCATGCTGGCAAGCATACTGGTGAGGACTGGTAACCAAGTAAGGGACTCCATGGATGCAGTAGGAGGCAGGATCAACACATTCCTAAAGCAGATTTAAATACAATACATACATAATGAGTACAAATCAGATGTATGCAAAATTTAAAATGTGTTACACTGCCCCTCCTGCAAAATGATGATGTCAATAGTGTAGCTACACACCAACTGTTATAAATGATTGCCCACCTATCCCACCCCATGCACACAAGATGTGATGTGGCGTCTCCCTGCCCTTTCAGTTCCAGTGTTTGATGCCACATCCAGTGGCTATGGGGGGCAGGTCTAGGCTTGTCTTGGTAACTCAATTAAAACAAAGTAGATCTGCTTTTATAAATCTTTAAATAAATAAAATTATAATGTCTCAGCAGAAATTATATATTATGCTTTAACAAATGTTGGAATGCAGCAGTGATGCACAGTTTTGGAAGGTGGTGGTGACACACAGGTTCAGAATGTGGCAGAAATGCACAATTTCGGAATGCAGCCATGATGCATAGTTTTGGAATGCAGTGGTGTCACACAGTTTCAGAATGTGGCAGTGATGCACAGTTTTGGAAAGTGGCAGTGATGTACAGTTTTGGAATGTGGCAGTGACACATAATTTCAGAATACAGCAGTGACACACAGGTTCAGAATGTGGCAGTGACACACAATTTTGGAATGAGGTAGTGCACAATTTGGAAATGTAGCAGTGACACACAATTTTAGAATGTGTCGGTGACGTACAATTTTGGAATGTGGCGATGATGTACAATTTCAGAAAGTGGTGGTGATGCACAATTTCATAATGTGGCAATGGCACACAGTTTCAGAATGTGGCAGTGATGCACAGTTTCAGAATGCAGCATTGACACACAGTTTCAAAATGTGGAGTTGACACATAATTTTGGAATGTGGTGGTGACCCACAGATTCAGAATGCGTCAGTGATGCACAATTTCGTAATGTGACGGTAATGCACAATTTCTTAATGTGGCGGTGAGTCACAATTTGAGAATGTGGCAGTGACGCACAATTTCAAAATGTAGCAGTGATGCACAATTTTGGAATGTAGCAGTGATGCACAATTTCGGAGTGTGGTGGTGACATACAATTTTGGAATGAGGCAGTGACGCACAGTTTTGGAGTTTGGTGGTGACGCACAGTTTTGGCACCATTTTAGAATGCGGTGGTGACACAGGTTCACGATGTAGTGGTGATGCACAATTTAGAAATGTGGCAATGATGAAGTTTCATAATGCAGTGGTGATGCACAGTTTTGGAATGCAGGGGTGACAGTTTCGGAATGTGGCGGTGATGCACAGGTTCAGAATTCAGCAGTGACACACAATTTCGGAATGTGGTGGTGATGTACAATTTCAGAATGTGGCTGTTGAGCACAATTTCAAAATGTGGCGGTGATGCAAAATTTTGGAATGTGGTGGTGACACACAGTTTCTGAATGTGGCAGTGAAGCACAGTTTTGGAATGTGGTGATGAAGTACAGGTTCAGATTGTGGCTGTGACATACAGTTCGGAATGTGGCAGTGATGCATAGTTTTGGAATGTGGCTGTGATGCACAGTTTTGGAATGCAGTGGTGACAGTTTCGGAATGTGTTGGTGATGCATAATTTTGGAATGCAGCGGCGATGCACAGGTTCAGAATGCGACAGTGACACACAATTTCAGAATGTGGTGGTGATGCACAATTTCAGAATGTGTCAGTGAAGCACAATTTTGGAATGTGGAGGTTGAGCACAATTTCGAACTGTGGCAGATACACACTATTTTGGAATGTGGTGATGCACAATTTCTGAATGTGGCAGTGATGCACAGTTTCTGAATGTGACAGTGATGCACAATTTTGGAATGTGGCAGTGATGCATAATTTTTGGAATGTGGTGATGACATGCAATTTTGGAATGTAGCGGTGATGCACAGTTTTGTACTTGGTGGCAGTGTAGCATATTTTTGGAACGTGGCAGTGATGATTAATTTCAGAATGTGGTGGTGATGCATAATTTTGGAATGCGCTGGTGGTGACAATTTCGGAATGCGGTGGTGACACACAAATTTGGAATGTGGCAATGACACATATTTTCAGAATGTGATGGTTAAGCACAATTTTGTAATGTGGCAGTGATGCACAATTTTGGAATGTGGTGGTGACATACAATTTCAGAATGTGGCAGTGATGCACAATTTTGGAATGTGGCGGTGATGCATAGTTTTGGAATGTGGTGGTGAGGCATACTTTTTGGAATGTGGCAGTGACACTCAATTTCAGAATGTGGCAGTGATGCTCAATTTTGGAATGTGGTGGTGACACATGATTTCAGAATGTGGCATGACAAACAATTTGGGAATGAGGCAGTGACAATTTTGGAATGTGGCATTGAAACACAACTTGGTGGGGATGTGCAATTATGCAATTTGTCAGGGATGCGCCATTTTGAATATAACAAGGATGCATAATTTTAGAATGTGGCTGGGATGGTTCCACCATGTTGCAGTGACAAGAATATCGCTGACCTCCCCCACAGCAACAAATGGTCACTGACATCCCCAACTCTGCCAGATCAAAACTCCGACCAGGGACCACACCAACAACTGCTGATTTAGTGCTATCTTTTGATGAGCAACTAGGTACTTCTTTCTGTAACCCACTGCTTTCTTTTATACCTGTCTGATGTTATGTGTCAGTGTGATTTTACAGTTAATAAAAAGTAATTGCTGTCAGTTTTCTTCTTCCCAAGTGAACTCTGTTTAGCAAGAAAATATGCTCAGCTACTAATATAATAAAGAGTGGCACATGATTAAAAACCACATCTCTGTACACAAATCTATTAAAGATTAAGGGGAATAAAGTGTTATTTTTCTCTAAAAGTTTAAAAAAATTATATTTCCCACTGAAATACAGTCAATCTTTTCAGAACATTTTAGCTTTTATACGTAAATGTGGGCTACACTATACTGATGAATGTCTGAAATTTCAAGTTTTAAAGGACACTGTCAGCTCTGAAGTAAAAAATCTTATCATCAGTGGCTGGTTTGTAGCTGACAATACTGTAGCTGATGCACATGCTCGGGATCTTGGCTCAGTTTTTCAAATTTCTTTTTTTTTTGTTATTTAGCACTTCCAATGCTCATTTTCATTCCAGATGGGAATGTTCATATTCATTAGCTCACAGTCTTTCTGACAGTCACTTTAATATAAATCACCCAGAAAAAGTAAACACAGTCGTGCATGCATTTTGCTATTAGGAGCCATTATAGCTGCATATTCATGGAGTCAGCAGCTGGAATTGGGCAGACTGCTCATCCCAACCTGTATCATGGAAAACAATGCTTAAAGTGTAAGATAAATGCATTTTTTTTACATATTGGGGTATTTGCAATAATTAGTTTTGTCATTTGGTCACAGCACGCAAAATGGTCAGATGACAAGGTGTTTCACTTCAAAGCTGACCGTGCCCCTGTAAGAGGCTTTCCCATGAAAAGTAGCACTACACTCAAATTTGCAAAAACATATGTTGTGTCAAGTGTTTTGTGTGTTTAGTTCTTGAGTATCCTTCCCTTTGTTTGCTATTAGGAGTTTTTTTCTCAATTTGCCTACTAGTTTTACGGCCTCACTTACTACTTATACGGCCATTGGGAATCTCCATATTACCATGGTTTATTGCTCTTCTAGTTCCTACAATGCCTCCTGTCCAGTGTGACAGTGACGAATTTGGGACCGTAGGTTCAGCAAGTACTGGTTTACAGTCAGTTTTACAGCAGTCCATCTATGATTTTTAAGTCACTTTCCTTATTTGGTTGAGCACTGAAGGCTACATTTATAGTTTACCAATCAACTTGAGGTCTAATTCAGTTGGTATACTGCAAGAAAACAACTAGTTTTTATGGCTGCATGAGTGGAGCCCTGCAGACGCTTTGCATGTAGAAAAGGGCTGACGTCATGTTTTCCGTCCGTGGAACTGTTTTTCCTCCACCTGACCCTCCCCCAAAAAGCAATCCACCCATGTTGTCCCTATGGACTGCAGCACTGCACTATATCACAGTGGGCATTTTTGGTTTTTTTTTATGGGTGTTTGTTTTGTACATTTATGCATCCCTGCCATTTCTGTCCCTCCCTTTTCTAAAGATATTCGAGGCGGGATAGTGACGCCCGTCATGTATATTTAAGAATGCTGCTCAGTCACAGGGAAGAAAACCAAGCAAATTATGTTCTGCATTATTGTGAGCGCTGCTGATTAACTGCAGACACGATTTTGAAACCTAATATTTATTTCCACGGGTGTAGTTTCCCTGCTGTGTTTACAATGAATGGAGCCCCCTCCTTAAAAGAAGACGGCTGTGGTAGGAAGCGACCAGGAAACTGTGAGGATCGGCCCATAGGAGGTGCAATCATAAAGAGATGATTAGTGAACAACTAGCACCCGTGAAGCAGGCTTGCCTCTCGCAGCAACAGCAGCATAGTTTCTCTTTGTACAGGTGAAAGATTGCTGTAAAGGGAATGGGAAGTGACCATCTCAGTGCATCAATTTCCAGAGCACATGAATATAAAGGGTCATGCAGAGAGGAAGTGATGGAAGCAGAAAGCACCGTGTATGCAGTATCAGATGCAGCTGGGCTACTTAAATGGCAAGAACATGATGCAGATTTTAAGGCAGTTTTGATTAGATGGCCATACTTCTCAAAATCTCAGCAATAAAACGAATAACAATGGTCTTCAAAATTCAGAGCAAAGCACCACATTATGTAGAACTTTCTTATTTTAAAGAATAGCATGTCTGAGAATAGTGTGCCCCATATGTTTAGAGTTAAATGTTGCTATTAAGTTACTTCAATATTTTAATGGTTTGTGTGACCAGAAATAGTTACAGCATTATGAGGAACATCAGTAAACCTTCACAGAACAAGAGGGAATTTGAGTATAACAATTCTAGGGCTATGCGAGATTCAAGGCAGTTGAAAGGTATGTAGATGGCTCCCTTTAAAGTCTGAATACTTTGCATATAGGTGCTGGTCATTTAGCTGTTAAGCTTTATCAGCCTGAGGATTTTTCACAGCACATCATTATAATGCTTAAATATACATGAAGTGTGTGTGTGAGTGTGTGAGACAGTGTTGTGGGGGGGGGGCACATGTCCCAACTGCTATTTACTAAATACGCTAAAACAAAAAAACACTGTGATTTCTTTTCGTTGTCCCTGGCAGTAAGATTGTAAGCACCAGGGCAGAGGTTGCACTCTCCAGCTTTGCATTACCTGTATTAACACATGAATCAATTAACACTGAGTAACTATTCAAGTAATAAAGTTAATCTTCTTATTTATCAACACAAAGCTTTTCCAACAGATACTGTATTTGTTTGGGGGAAAGGGAAACAAAGTATACCCTTGCATATAATTTCTCAGCAATATACTAGCATTTCTGTTTGTAGATCCTGACATAGCATTTCCGTTTTGCAGATCCTGATGTAGGTACTGTACAAGGCACACTTTTTACAGCACAACTAATTTAGACTTCACTGTACTGTATAAACAAGACAGCGGATGTGTAATCATACGATTATATGTTTTCATTTGCCGCATTTTCCAGTGTGGGATGGGGGAAACTGACTGCAAATGGAGAGGTTAAACCCGGAAGGGAAAAGCAAAAAAAAAAAAAAAAACAACACTGGAAAGTTTTCAGGGGATGTTTTGAAATAAGGAAGGGTATTGGCAGTTGTGTTGGAGGCAAACTGAGTTATATAAAGTATCAGTCCGGATAACATGGAGGAAAAGAGCTACCTGTCTTCTCCTTTGTACCTAACTTGGGTACCCTACATCACATACGGCCAATTTTTTTTTATCAGTTCTTGACGTGCTGGTGTACCTGATATTCGATGGATGGTCAGTTGCTGATCTAGCTTCTGCTATCAGTTCTCACTGTCCCAGAGTGATGCAAGGCATAAGGAGACCCGTTCAAATCAATCATAATTTAGACGCGTCCTCGGTTTGTTATTGAAATAATTCAGTGGTTACGAAGGGGCTATTGCCTAACATTTGGCAGCACCAGTATTACACAATACAAAGTTACCATTTGTTTTCTTTCTAACAGCTGATGCATTACATTTGATATTTTGCTGCAGGACAGCATGCACATGTTGTGTCCAGTTTTATTTTTGTTCTAAGGAGACACACAAGCTGTAACAATTTTAAAGTAATCATATTAACAATGGTTTTCCTCAATGAGTCAATTTCTACTCAGGACTGTCTTCATTATACACTGGCCAGCATACTTATAGAAATGCACTATCTCCAAAGATTTTTTAAAATGTGGCCTTAACGGAGAATTATTGTATGCTTAGTGTCGGCACTGTTAGTGCTGAATGTGAACACGTTTTTAATCAACTTAACACAAGGTGAAGTAAAACAAATTACAACAGTTTTAATCTATTTTCATTTATTTAAATTCGAAGACATGGACAAAATCAACACATGACAGTTCCTCTGATACATTTCTATAGTATAGCACCGATGCTTCATCAGTGTACATATGTGTTTTTAGTTATGCAACATGCAGGTTGGTCTTTAAATCTACTGACACTACATTACGGTTATTTACAAGTGAAAATAGTTAAACTACTCTTGCAACACGGCAGAACATCAACGAGTATTCTCCTTAAATTTTAGATACGCATGGAAGTAAATGGTTCCTTTTTAAACTCAAATAATAGGAAGATCTTTACATAAACGCAAGCGAGCACGCAGGCACACACACACACAAACATTATTTTAAAAAAGTCAGGTGGACTCATCAGTCTAAAGTGTCAGTAGCATTTCTATATGAAACAAGGTACTGTATCAAACGACAAAAGCAAATCATATTAAACAGAAAATGAAAGGCATTTTCAAATGGAAACATACACTTGTAATGATGTGAGTATTGCGACTGTTGCAAAAGAAGCGTAGTGTAGGCAAGGGTGGTTAGTCTGTACCTTTATGGCTGTAGTACCCGTGTGATCATGTTGTATGACTATTTTATTACATGGATTTTTTCATTATTGACTAATTTGTTGTACTTCTCTGTAGGCTGCTCATCCCTTTTGCTATCACCAAGCCCATAACAATTTTTTTACACAGTCCACCTTCCCGTGGACATATTAGCAGTGATAATTTGGGTGGATGCATGGATAGATGGATAGATAGACAGACAGACAGACAGGCAGAGAGATATATGAAATAGTGAATGACATTAAGCAGTTCTTTGGTTAACACATTTTTTTTGTTCCCTTTGGTCCTGAGTGTGGTAAAAAGGAAAACCTGATGGAGATAATTTTGATTTCTGATTCATTTGCTTTATGTATTGCGTATGTTCTGCTTTGTTATGTTTTGCAGGTATGATCAGCTTGCCCATTTGAAATGTGTCTGCAAGTGCTAGAGGATGGTAGAGAAGCCTCTGTATATACGTGAAACAGAATAACTTGCTTGATCTGTGAACTGAGCGTGGGAAGGGGGGCACTGCAAATGAAAAATATTTTCCAGCTCTCTCTTGACTTAACGCTTACAGTACTGTGGGGGGGGGGGGTTATGTGCATCCTAAATCTAGATACAGTACATTCAAACATACTCATTATTAAGATACCCTTCCCTCCAAACAAAACTTAGTGGCACAAAATACATACTTTCTTTTCAAGGAGGCAGTATAGCATAGTGGTTAAAGGAACTGAGCTGCCAACCTAGAAACCTGGGTTTGAGTCCCATCAGCCCCCACTTGCATACTGTGTGACTCTGGGCAAGTCACTTAACTTCCTTGAGCTCCCAGTTTGCACCTAGAAACAAGCTCCAGCTTATTGTACTTTTTCTGGTAAAACAGTTCCCACTTCCTTTTCTTTTAAGTGATTGATTTTATTTATTTATTTTTATATTTTCATGCGGGAGACCCATTTCATAAAAGCAATAGCAACAGTCAATTAGAAATTAGGGTTCATGTACAGGATTACGGACTTACTATATCCAGTGTGGCCCAGTGTTAAATTGCAGAACAGCTCCTTCTTCCTATATCAGAATGTGGATTCCACATATGACACAATGTGCCAAAATACTACTGTTCTAATATGTAGTAATGTTCAACAACATCTGTTGTTTTGCCCTGCTGGCACTGCATAGGACCCACAGTGGCAGCTACACAGCAGATTAAGTTTGTTAACCCCAGTAGCAAGGATCCAGTCTAGAAATATCAGCTTGTTGCACCAGATTCCTCACATCCAACAACAAGCTGAAGCTGCTGGAAACAGTGTCACTCACACAGTCTATGCAACTTATTTATTTATGTATTTATTTGAAAAGTTTCACCAGGAAAGACATCATGAGGTTCAAAGAGCTCATTTCCAGAAGTGTCCCGGGGGAGGGAAGAATGGGATACATTATACATAGCAAGTACAGAATAACATGAATTGAAGGAGTGTAACAAAATTGCATAACATACAGCTGAACAACAAAAGGTTATGACAATACTAAATATAAAAAAAACTGTGCAATAAGCTAGAATGAATATGAAACACATATGCTTACAAATATTCATCTAAATATATATATGTGTGTGTGTGTGTGTGTGTGCACGCGTGTGTGTCTGTGTGTGAAGTACATACACAATAGCATATATAGTAAAAAAGACATTGTACACACATAAACATGTACAGCCACCTAAAACATTATTGGGGGCAGGGGGATTAAAAAATAAGGGAAGGAGGCAGGATAGGTAAGAACATTAGGAAGGGGAGCAAGAAAAAGGGATAAAGTACTGAAGAAAGTAAGGGGAGGTAAGGGGGGAAGGGAAGGGGAATAAAAATGTGGGAAGAAGGCAGGATAGGGAAGAGAAACAGGATAGAGAGCAAGAAAAAGGGACAAAGTAGTAAAATAAGTAAGGGTCAGGAGCATTTGCAGAGAGGGGGAAGTGTACACTGTATATGTCTTTTTTTCACAGTATATTTCATGTACCATGTTGCCTACCGAATTTATGTACCATGCTACTCTGCACCATGTACTATGGCCTGGGTTGTGCCTGAAAATGGTCCTTGGGATCAGTGCACTCACCCAGTTATCAAAGTCATAAATAAATAAATATTTGCAGAGAAGACAAGACAATGAACTAGTGGATGTGGCAAATCAGAGCAAGCAAGGTACCAGCTAGAACTCTAAAAGTCTAAAACTGGTGAGTGTTCATTCTGACAATATGATTCCAAGCTGATAAACAACCTACTATATAGGGAATAAAACACATAAAAAATGATGCAAGCATGGGGTTCTTGGAGAATAATGCATAGTCATGTGATGCATTTTCACCAATGATATGGAATGATTTTTCTTGCCCATTTTATACTCACACACACACACACACACACACACACATATACTTTTATAAAATGGGTAAGAAAAAAATAATCATCTAATTGGTTGAAACACATCACATGACCGTGTGTATATCAGAGGACAACCACACACCTGCACTTTCACCTCCCTCCAAAACAATTTTACCATTTTATAAGATAGATAACCCACGCTAGGGTGTGCAGTCACGCTTGGATATACACACACTTTGGGTGGTTGATGCACTCGGCCTGCAGCCTCATGTGTAACAATGCACACCAAGGCATGTGTATATCAGAGCATGACCGCACACCCTAGAGTGGGTTACCTATTACATATATAGCAAACATTACATTGATGCACACATTAGGATTACAAAACCACAAAAGCAGGTAAATATTGTGTAAGGGTTTTTTCACCCCTAATGCCCACCTCCTCCCCATCCCTGGCCTTGTGACACAATGCCAAACTAGTGGTCTGGAGCCATGTCCCACAGGTCTGCTGTTTTAAGTTACAGGTCTGGGACCCTGTAGGACTGAATTTGGGAATTGTCAGCGATTCTCTCTCTGAGCCTGAGAGGGATGCTCTCTCTGTCTCCGTGTTGTGTCAGAAGGTATCGTGAAGTTTGGTTTGGAACGTGCCGTTTCCCCTCTGACATTCTCCCCTAATCTTTAAAAACCCTCCTCCGATCCCAATTCTAGAATGTGGTGGAAGAAAGCCCACCCAGTTCTTTACAGGTGTTGTGTACAGAACTACGGTAACAACTGTGTTCCCAGCCCTACACCAGACCCTTCAGCCAGAATTGTGCCCCCCCAGCCCCGAACCCGCGGCTCTGGCTTTTGCTCCTGAGAGCCTGACTCTTTTTGCAGGTGGCTTAGATGAAAGGGGAAGTGAGGGCAAAGATTCGGAGAGAAAAAAAAAACAGCTTTGTAAATGGAGCTGAATAGAGTGATGCTGTCTTTTTATGTCTGTAACTGTTGGTGACTTGTTGACATATATGTAGAGTTTTTAGTTTTGTCTACTTTTTTGCCTCTTGGTACATTACAAATTATATTTGTACCTGCTGGGGACTTGGCCCAGGTGTGATTAACGGCTCCTTAAGATCTTGCACCTAGCAGTACAATGTTAGGGATCACACAATGGACTACATATGAGTCTTTAGCACACCATTATTTATCCCCAGCTAATCTCCTGGCTTTCAGCAGGTGATGTTAAATGCCCTAGTTTTGTAACAATATATTTAATTATGTCTAGTCTTGGTGTAATTTAAACAGAATTTACCATCAGAATTGGCAATATGACACAGAAAAGATAGCTCTTGGTGTATTAACATTCCATATTTTCCACAGCAACTGACTACATTACCCTCATAAACATACAATTTGACACTAGGTAAGGACCGCAGGGGCCATCCTAGTCTGCCCATTTTCTTCACAAACTTCATTATGCAGCCATGGTGGATCTGACAAGAATTTGTTTTACACATTATGGCACTGATGACCTAGGGTGATTTGTGTGCTTTTTATGGTTGGGTGTAGTTTGATGAAATTAAAAGTTTTAAAAGCAAAACATTTACTCCTGCTGGCTAGACCTAGACACAGATATATATAAAAAAACCCCCACTGAAATAGAGTTATTTAGTTTAGGCCAGAGCACGAGGCTCCTATCTTCAGGCTACTGCTGAAGTATTTTCCCCTCACTGAATCAGTGGTTTCCGATGTATCAGTTGTCACATGAGACAGGAGGCATTGTAGGACAAAGAAGAGAAAGAAACCATGCTAACATGGAGACCCCCCCAAAAAAAAAAACTAGTAGGCAAATTTAAAAAAAAATTTAATAGCAAACAAAGGGAAGGACACATCAGGACTAATCACGCAGATCAAACCACATTGCATAACATGTTTTGCAAATTATAACTGTGGACTCCTTTAACCATTTAGCTCATTTAACAGTCATTAACAATTAAACAGGAGTCAGTTTATGACTGGCAAATCCTGATATGCTGCCATTCGTACTTCAGTTTCTCACCAGCAGATGTTCTATAAATGTTTGCTTTTGACAACATTCAGTTTATGGCTAGCATATCTTGTGAACATTGCATTCAGACCAAACGGTTACAATTATGTTAGCCATTCTCACCATTACAGCCAACTTAATGTTTTACACATAAAAACAAGACATACAATTATTTAAGTTTTCAGTCTTCATTACTTTTAAAACTGGGCCCCTTTTCTTTTATTATTCCTTATTTCTTATTTAGACTGCTGAGTTTTTGATGTGTAAAGCTACAAGTAGTTGAAGCATCAAGTGTCTTCCTGTATGTAGATAACACCATTTCAAGGATATGTTAGATCTGTACGTTATTAAAGTATGACAGTCCGTACAATCTAATCTGTATTGCTGGTATATCTGTAATCCATATATGCTCAAAAAAAGATTAACTGCAAAAAAAGGGCATCAGTACATTATTACAGGCCTTAGGAAAATCTTTTTGTACATGGCCCTGCTTCCTGAGAACTAGTAATTTGAAAACTTATTTTAAGCCTCACTGCGGTATTCTTTTATGTATTTATTTGAAAAGTTCACCAGGATAGGTATACTGAGCTGCAATAGTTCATTTCCAGATGTATCCTGGGGGGAGGGGAAGTGGAGAATACAACTGGTTTATACATTAAAAAAGATGCACAAAATAAAACAGTATGCAAAGATAAATATCTGAAACAATTACAGCAATGTTCAGCTTAATACTGTATGTGAAGAGGACAAACAAAACAGAAATTGCAGTTACGTAAGAACTTACCTTGACAGTAGATCTTCAAGAGAGGTTCCTGCAGTAGGACTTCATATATAGTACTGCACCCCCTGGCGTCAGGTTCCAACGGCAAACTTGTAGCTAGCAATCATCAGTGGGGACTGCCCCCGACGTCAGGCCGACTATAAAAGGGGCTGTCCCGTACCCGCCCTCCAGTTCTTTTCCACCGGTGACCTAAAGAAAGGTAAGTAGAAAGGAAGGAGTGATAACTCCAAGGACCATGTTTCCTCTTTAGACCCAAGGCTTGGACAAGATGAAAAAATAAAGGAAACATTCCAGGAGCTGGGGGAAGGTGGAAGGGAAACTAGATCTACTGCAGGAACCTCTCTCGAAGATCTACTGTTATGGTAAGTTCTTACATAACTGCAATGTCTTACTTCGAGAGGGTTCCTGCAGTAGGTCTTCACATATAGGACTGAATACATAGCAGTCCAAAAGAAAAATACAGAGATAAGTTCCGGGAGGAGGAGGAGGAGTTTGCCAATGGAGTACTGTCTTATGACAAGAGACCTTGCAGGACCGCAGGGCCAAAACCGCTACTGCGCCTACAGGCAATGTCCAGACTGTAGTGCTTAGTGAAGGTGTGAACAGACGACCATGTGGCCACTGTACAAATCTCTGCCATGGACACATTCCTGAAAAAAGGCGGTAGAGGTAGCAACACTCCGAGTGGCCTTTAACCACCCCCGGAAGGGATTTTCCATGTTTTTGATAAGTGAAGTGGATGCAGTTAGCCAACCACCTAGATATGGTCTGTTTTGAAATGGCCTTACCCTGGCACTGGGGGGTAAAGGCCACAAAGAGCTGATTGGTCTTACGGACCTCTTTAGTCCAGTTTGTGAAATATCTCAAGATCTGGTGCACATCTAAGGTGTGCAAAAGATATTCCCCCCTCTTAGAATGTTGGGGATAATAGACCGGCAATTCCACACTCTGATTTAGAGTGGTTTCTGAAACCATCTTTGGGAAGAAGGATAGGTTAGTCCTAAGGACAACTCTTTCCCTATGAAAAATCAAATAGGGTTCCTTGCAGATGAATGCCTAAAGTTCTGACACCCTTCAGGCCGAAGTGACAGCAACTTAAAACAAAGTCTTCTAAGAAAGGAAGTGCATGTCACAGTTTGAGGCCGGTTCAAAGGGAGGCAAGGTTAGTTTTTCTAACATAAACTTAAGGTCCCAGGGAGGACAAGGGCTCTGGACTGGAGGTTTTAAATGGAGGATAACTTTCAAAAAGGTTTTGATGACCTCCAGTTAAGCCAGAGTTTTGTCCTCCACTGGGAGGTGGTAGGCCGACACCGCAGAGAGGTGGACCTTGATGGAAGAATAACTAAGGCCCATCTCCGATAAATACATGAGGTACTCTAACACCTCAGTGGCCAAGCACAAAAAGGGATCCAAGCTCCTGGCTAGGGCCCAGATCGAAAATCTTTTCCACTTCATAGCGTAGGTGGATCTGGTAGATGGTCTTCTGGCTTCCTCCAAGATATAAGCAACCTGGGAGGAAACTCCATAGCAGAAAGCCGCTATGTCCACAGGTGCCACGCATGAAGGTAGAGTGATTGAAGGCTCAGATGCACCAGGGTGCCCTCCTCCTGTGTCAGAAGGTCATGGGACAAAGGCAGGAGAATCGGAGGTTCTAGGGCCAGCTGTTGCAACAGTGGGAACCAAATCTGATGGATTCGCAGAGGGGCAATCAGAATCAAATGTGCCTCTTCCTCCTGAAGTTTCACCAGAACCTTCTGAATGAGACAAAAGGGAGGAAAAGCATAAAGAAACCTTCTTGTCTGAGAGAGAGAGAGTGCATCTCGCCAAAAAGCACCATGCCCGGGAATAAGCGAGCAAAAGTTGGGTAGTTTTGCGTTGAATAGGGAGGTGAACAGATCTATATCCGTCCGACCCCAACGAAGAAAGAGGTCTTCAACCACCTCTTGCTTTAACTCCCACTCATGCGCTCGGGCCACTGATCGACTGAGACTGTCCGCCAGGACATTGCTTACACATGGAACATGGACTGCTGTCAAGAAAAGGCTGTGATGAATTGCTCAGTACCAAACACTCATTGCTTCCCTGCAGAGAGAGTACGAGTGAGTTCCTCCTTGTTTGTTGATATACCAGATGATGGACATGTTGTCCATCTGGATGAGAAGTGACTGGAATGCTTTGAGAGCATACAAGACTGTTCTTGTCTCCAGAACGTTGATGTGGAGCAGAAGCTCCTGATAGGACCAAGACCCTTGTGTCTTGTGTTCCTCCAGATGGGATCCCCATCCCATGTCCTAGGCATCCGTGGTGAGGATCTGGGTGGGGTTTGGGGATTGAAAGGGAGCGCCCTTCAGGAGATTGGAAAGATCCTGCCACCAGCGAATATCTTTCTGGAGGCTGTTGGAGATCATGACTCGGTTCATGTCATCCATCCTCTGGTCCCATTGGACTCGAAGAGACCACTGGGTGACCCTCATATGTAGTCTGGCCAGGGGGACTGTCAAAATGGCTGCTGCCATCAGTCCCAGAAGATGGAGCACAGCGTGTGCTGGAATCCATCGAGCCTGGGCCATGAGGGTGGCTTGAGAAACTAAAGTCTCGGCTCAATCTAATGGCAGAAAAGCCTTGCTCTGAACTGTGTCTAGTACTGCTCCAATGAATTAGAGGTGCTGGGAAGGTACTAGCTGGGATTTGGAAAGACTGACTGTGATACCCAGTTGGACAAACAAGTTCAGAGTGAAAGCGAGAGAATCTTTCAGGCTGTCTGAAGAGGGTGCTGCGAGGAGCCATTCGTCCAGGTACGGGAACACGTAAATGCCCTGGCAGTGTAGAAAAGCCGCACCCACCATTAAGCACTTGGAGAACACCTGGGGAGCTGAGGAAAGGCCAAAGGGTAGTGCTCAGAATTGAAAATGGTTCTCCTGGAAGGAGAAATGAAGGAAGTGGTGGTGGGCTTGGAGGATAGAGATATGCAGGTAGGCATCCTGCATATCCAGGGAGCACAGCCAAGATTTTGGATGGAGCAGGGGAAGAAGACCCTGAAGGGTCAGCATGCGAAACCTTTTGTACTCGATGAAGAGGTTGAGCATGCTGAGATCCAGGATCTGTCTCAGATCCCCCATATTCTTTGGTACTAGGAAGAAGTGGGAGTACAATCCCCTTCCTATTTGGTCTTGAGGGACTGGTTCTATGGCCGCTTTTTGCAGGAGGGCCTGAATCCCCAGGAAGACTATGGGGATCTGACCCCTTGGATAAAAAAGACTGTCCCAGAGGGTGAGGGGCAGGGATCTCCTTAAACTCTATCGACTGACCTTGTTGGATGAGTTGCAAAACCCATATATCTGCAGTGACGGCCCTCCACCCCAGCTGGTGGAGGCTGAACCTCCCTCCTACCAGTTCATCCTTGTTGACTGGAGGTTGTGGGAAGAGGAGAAAGGAGTCAGGATGCCGAGGGGAGGGGAGCTTTGGCCCCTGAGACCAGCTATGGAAATTTGGCCTCAGGGGGGTTGGGCTCCAGATCCAGGGGCTCATAGTTTTCCCTGACGCTTTCCCTGGGTCTTATTCCATCATCTTTGATGGCAAAAAGGCTGCTTCTTCTGCCCTGTCCTGTACATGGAGTGTACGTCCCATAAGGAGTGTCTGCTCTCCTGCAGCCCAGTTATTATATCCTTGCCGTCACCGCCAAAATGGTTGGAACCCCTAAAAGGGGCATCCAGGAGGGAAGACTGGATGTCCTGTGTCAATCCTGCAATCCTGAGCCATAAAAGATGTCAGATGCAGATCTCCTTGGCTGCCGCCCTAGCCACTGAGTCTACTGAATCTTATGTTGCTCGAAGAGCATGATGACATGAGGACTTGCCCATATGGATCTTGTTCAGTAACTTGTTTCTGAGCATCTTATCCTGGACCACCTAAAGGTCCCTCTCAAGCTCTGAGAGACAAGCCTTCTGAAAGACCACAATGTGTGATACATAGTTAAGGGACCAGATGGCACAGGAAGAAGAGGAATAAACCTTCCTGCCAAACTGATCCAATTGCCTTGAGTCCTTGTCAGAGGGGGAAGAGCTCAAATGCTTGGGTTGTCCCGCCTGGTCATGAGCAGCCATAATGACCACTGAGTTGGTCTTTGGATGAGTCGTTAGATGTTGAATCCCTTCTGGGGGATAGTAAGTGCGATTGGCCTTTCTGGATACAGCAGGGATAGAAGACAGCTGCTGCCAGATGGTGGTGACCAGGTCCTCATGAGGACCCATCCAGGGAGGGATGGCTAGAGGATCTGTAGTGGCAAGATCTAAGTGCTCCACCAGTCTCTTACGCTGGGGATACACTTCTTTAGAAGGCCAGCCTCCTGCTGCCTGAATAGTCCTCAGAAGGTCCCCAAAGGAGTGATCTTCTGGGGGGATTTAGGAGACTCCTTAGGTGGGACCTTGACTGGAGACCAAGGGTCCGAAGGGTTGGAATCAATGTTCAAGTCAGAAGGTTCTGAACCACTGGAGATGGATGGGCCCACCCCAGAGGAACCCACTGGTAGAGCACCCAAAGCTCATCTGGAGGGGATCAGAAGGGGAGGTGCCCTAGGCAGGGGAATATCACCCACCGAGTGCTGTAACTCCAAGATAAGCTGGGTCCTGACATCCTGCCACCAAGCTGGGATCTTATCTCGATCAATCAGCAGTGGCGAGGAGGAGGAGGAGGCTGGTAGCCTGGGTATTGTGGGTGTTGCCATGGAGGGTACTGGAATCCTGGCAATCCCGGGTTGTAGCCATAGGGAGGGTACCCAGGGTATCCTGGCGTCTGGTATCCTGTCATCAGTGGCACAGGGCCTGGTGTTGGGTAATGAGGTGCTGACGGAGGGCTGCCCAGCAGTGGAAAAAGGGAATCTGGCCCCAGAAAACTGCCCGGAGGTTCTACTGGACCTACCGGGGGGGTTGCCTAAGGGCCACAAGGTTGCGTGGAATCTGGGAGGGCCCCTTAAAGTCCCAGGGGGAGGAGGCTCCATAATAGGATCCCAGGCCGGTGAAGGACTCCTGTCTGGAGGAGGCAAAAGACCAGGTGATGGGGGTAACTCAGGTAGTGACCCCAGCGAAAGGTCTAAAGAGGATCCTGACGGAAGTGACAAAGCAGGATTGGATGGCAAATTCCTGGGATGAAGGTCCCAAAGGGATGAAGGATCTCTGGACAGCATGCTCAAGCTGGCATCAGGAGGCCTCACGGGAGCTCGACGGGTGAGACTGAGGGTCCAGGTGGATGGAAGAAGATCCGTTGCCTGACTTATCGGACCTGACTGGGCTGGCAGTAGCCGAGAGGCAACCGCAAGGCTTAATGGTCTAAGCCATGCACCTGTCGACGGGGTTGAGGGGCGATTTATCAGTAGTGCTGGAAGGAGGAGACACAACAGACACCTCTACAGAGGCTACCCCACGCTGCCTGCTCACCTCGGCAGGAGGGGGAGAAGGTGCCCGGCCCAAAGAAGCGGACGGCGTACCTGAAGAAGTACTCACAGTTTTAGGACCAGGTCTTCCACGTGGTGACAGACTCCTCTCCCGGCGCGTCTCCTTATCTTCTTTTTTTCCTTGGGGTCAGCGACAATGATGACAACCTATCCCTTAACTCCTGAAGCTCCTTTTCCATCGATGCCAGCCATCAGATAAGGAGGTGGGCCTCGAGGGTCCACTTGCGTCTGGTCCGGGTGACTTGGTTGAAGGCCAGACAAACAGCACACTCGTCCGAGTTGTGCTTGGGGCCTAGACACAGAAGGCAGCAGGAATGGTCATCCTCGTGCGGGATTTGGGCTCTGCACTTATAGCAATTCTTTTTTTGGGTGAGCCGACATACAATCAGTTGGATGCTGGAGAGGAAAAATGTTGTAGAGGAAGAAAAAACTTTGACTGACACGCGGGTGTTAGATCGCTGTTCTTACATGAAGCGAATGAACTGAGGTGACAGCAGGAAAGAACTGGAGGCGTGCAGGACCAGCCCCTTTATAATCGGCCTAACATCGTGTCACCGGATTTGGGGGCAGTCCCATGAGGATTCTAGCTACAAGTTTGCCGATGGAATCTGATGCCAGAGGCAGTCCTATATGTGAAGCTCTACTGCAGGAACCCTCTCGAAGTGAGATCTGTAATATTGCACATTCAAAACTTGAGATTGGAGGACAAGTCCCTTGCAGGAACAGAGTAGGGGATGGGAAGAGAGAGAAACATAGCTAGGCTGACTGAAGAAGGGAGTGGGGGGGCAGAGATAAGGTAAAGGGGGTAGTAGACCTTTGCCCCCCAGGATATGACCCCCACAAGGGCAAGCCTCAGTAAGTAGCAACCCGAACAAAAAAGTATGGGTTACCAGGTCTACAAGAACAGAGAACAGGGAAGGGAGGAAGGCAAACCTTTAGACCCTCAGAAGTGGAAATCCCACAAGGATCCAACACTGCTTGAAGCTCACCCAGTCATGTCGTAGGAAACCGGCTTTCCTGGTAAGGTAGGAGTGGTGAATAGGAGGAAGATATCTGACATGTTGTTAAGTAAGTTCATCTGAGAATTGGTAACTGGGAGAGGCATATTATGCTGAAGCTCATGTCCAGGTGAGTCCCAGGGGTGAGCAGAACAAGGGGTACAAAAACAACAACAAGCATTTGTCAATGCCAGACGTTTGATGCTTGGTAAACAATTTGTTTGTGTTTTTTAATTTTGATCCCACCTTTTGAAGATCCTTGTTTTGGGATTCACCTCATAGACATGACATGTACCATTTATAGTATATTGGCTGAAATGTAATTTCTCACCAGTGGTGTGAAAACACATCTTGTTCAGCACTGTAAAAATGACATGTCACAATTATGAGGTGGTGTGGAAAAATGTCTATGCTGAAAGTTTGGAGTCAAAATATTGGAAATTAGCAAAGTTATGAGTGAATGCTGATAAACAGCAGCCACATCAGGTGTCGTGGCCTGCTCCATAGATGCTCACAACACACAGAAGGCACACAGGGTGATAGGGCTTGTAACTCTGCCCTTCCCATCACAGCAGCCACTTCGGGCATGGTGGCCTGCTCCACAGAAGCCCGCAACACACAGCAAGCACACAGGGTGATAGAGTTTGTGTCTCTGCTCTTCCCATCACAGCAGCCCACTCCACAGATACCCACAACACACAGTTGCCATATATCTCGCCTCTCACCTCCAGGTTACTCCAATCATGTCGTCTACCTTGCCTTCCGCTTATGAATTGTTACTTGTACAGATTGCCCTCCTACACTCCCTCCCTATCTTTATCTCTGGCCTATACTGCTGCCCGGCACAACACCCCCATGTATTACTGAATTCCTTGCCTCTCTTGTGTCCCATACCTCTACCAGTGAAACCCTCATTTTAGGTGACTTCAATCTAAACTGGTTCTCATCATCCCACCCCAAAATCTGCTGGGATACCTCCTCCCTAAACCTGACCCAGCTAATAAATGAACCAACTCACTTAAACCCTAAAACCCTCAACCATTCCCTCAATGATTGGGCCCTCACCTCCCACCCTCATCAAATCATCAAAGCTGGCACCTTACCAGCTGCTTGAAGTGAGCATCACCTTCTCCCTCTCTCTCCTTTCCTCGAAGGTATACATACTGTATTAAGCTCTTTTAGGCTCTGTTCATATGGCTTCTGGTGCAGACTCTGCACCATTTTAGTTGCCCTCCTCTGAACTGCCTCTATCCTGTCTATGTCCTTGCAGAGATGGGGTCTCCAGAACTGCATGCAGTACTCCAGATGGGGTCTCACCAACTGTTTGTACAGAGTGATAACAACTTCTTGTATTCTACTGGTGATGCCTCTCCCTATGCATCCCAGTACCCCCCCAACTCTCCTTACTGCCTTCTCACATTGCTTACCTACCTTTAAGGTCATCTGATATGACTACCCCAGGTTCTTTTCAATTTTTGTTGTTGTTAATACCATCCCCGCCATTGTGTACTCTTCCCTTGGGTTTTCTTTTTCCCCAGGTTCATTACTTTGCACTTCTTCGCACTGAATCAAAGCTGCCATATTTTTGACCATTCCTCCTATCTTGCCAAGTCCCTTCTCATCCTTTCCACCCTCCCTTGTGTATCATTCCTGATGCAGATATTTGAGTTGTCTGCAATGAGGCATACATTTCCTTCCAGCCTCTCCACAATGTCATCTATAAAGACATAAAAGAGGACCGGTTCCAGTACTGAACTCTGTGGCACCTCACTAGTAATCCCCCTTTCTTCAGAGTGTACTCTGTTTACTATTACCCTCTGCATCCTGTTGTCCTGCCAATTTGTTACCCAGGCTACCACCCTGGGACCCACTCCCAGGCTGGCTAACTTGTTTATTCATCTTTTGTGTGGGACACTATCAAATGTCTTGCTAAAGTCTAGGTAGGCCATATCCACAGCCCCTTCCTGGTCTACTACTTTGGTCACCTAGTCAAAGAAATTGATTAAATTCAACTGACATGACCTTCCTGCTGTGAATCCACGCTGCCTTTGGTCCTGTGCCATGCTGGCCTCTAGGTACTCAACAATTCTTTCTTCCAGAAGTGATTCCATCATTTTCTCTACCACTGAGGTCAAACTTACGTGTCTGTAGTTTCCTGCCTCTGCCTTGCCCCCACTTTTGTGAAGTGGAATCACATCCACCATCCTCCAGTCCTCAGGTACCACACCATCCTCCCATGATTTGTTAAAAAGGGTAGTCAGGAGTGTCACTAGATGCTTAAATAGGTTGTGACAGGGAGAGGGCTGGCCATTGCAGCAGTGGCAAAGATCACAGAGGGTAGTGTTGGCCAGGGATTTGATGACATATATGGAGATTGTATCAGGAAGTCAGATCATGGGTTGAATTAATGCCACGTTCTTGTGTGAACTGTAAGGAATAGTAATTAACCCAATGAATGGCCCCCATTGCAGCTTTCTGGTTAATTCTGACATGTGATAGCTACCTGAATGCTAAACTCCAACATCAGTTATTGTCACAGGCAATGAAACATGCACTGATACTGCAGCACGCTGGTGTTATTTGTTGATTTTTGTTTATTTATGTTTTTATTTATTGAATACTAGGATTATAAATACCTTTGAACCAAAGGCTCTTTTACAAAGGTTCCACATCAGTAAAACATTGTGATAACAAACAGTAGAGGATACAATACAGTGTAGAATTAACAGAGTAAGATACAACAGACAGTACAACAGAGTACAATTTGTTCATACACCATACAAAAAAAACACACTTTTAATGCATTAGGAGGGAGGGAGGTGAGGATAGGTAGCATGGAGGAAAAATAGATACTAAGGGTAACAAGGGTAAGTAAGTGTGAAGGAGAGGGATGGTGGTGGAGGCAGGGGCAGACATGGGTAAATATCATTGTCATAAGTACTAAGGTCACTGAAGGTGCAGTGAGGCAGGGATGAGGGGAGGGTAGAGAGAGGGGGAGGTGTAGATAAGGGTATAGAAGGAATTGTGAATAGGGAGAGGTAAAGATCATGATGAGAGGAAGGTAAACAGGTGGAGGGAGTAGGTGGGGTGGAGGGGAGATGAGAGGAGAGGGGGGGCAGGTGGCATGGGGACACCTAAGGGAAGGGAGGAGCAAGAACCAGTTGAGAGGATGATAAAAAAGGGGGGGAGGTTGTGGATAAACAAGGGATTATTAAAGAGAGTAGTTGGCCCAAAGTTCTATAGGGTACAGTCACACTTACTAAAATTAATGAGGTGGAGGTGCAGTTTGCATTTCAACGGGCCTAGCTTATACTCATCTAAGATATCAGGAGGGAGGCCATTTTTTTAAGAGTTAATGTTTGCTAAGATCTGGTGTGTGGTTGTGTCAAACAGAGACAAATGCTGGAGTGATTGCCTAGTATGAGCTTTAATTTCCAATACTCTCTCTTTTTAATTTACTGCCTCCCACTCATTTAAATTAAGAACTCTGCTTCATGAAGGCTTAGTGTTGAGTGGATTGCAGAGGCTGATTCTATTCATGGGGTAAGAGACATGTTCTCAATACTGTACAGATGACTGAGCTTCTTTCCTATTTGTTGCCACTATGTACAACTGCCCTATGTGATTTGACGTCATGAAGTGACAGACTGCTATTAGGGTATGGGAGCCCTGCAGTACTACAAATTGTGAATCCAAAGCTCTGCTGCTAATTTGTTAGCTATGAGATGGCTTGCTGAGACCATCAGTGAGTGGACTTTACAGCAAATGTAAATTTAGGTTTATTGGCTTGCCTCAAGAGGGTGTGTTGTCATAATGCATAAGCTCCAGGACAACAATCAGATCAGTAGATCTTGCACTTTCTTTCATGTTAGACAAGATGATTGCATTGAATGCTTGAGAGGTTAGGGTCTTTTGACTAAATGAAGACACTTTGATTCTCTCTTTCAGTTCAGATCTGAAGTTGAAATACCTGCAACACCATGTCCTATGCAAACTGAAACTTTCCGTCCCACATATACTGTACACAAAAATAAATAATTCAGTGCTAAGCATCTCAGTGCTTCCACTTTCCTGTCTCTGCTGGCTTAAGAATTTTCTATGGAAATAACAGGTCTTTATTACAAACAGGTTGTGTACTATCAGCATACAATGGGTGCAGCAAAGAGGAAATTTGTTCTAGTCTAAGAAGCCATCTGTAACGATAACCCACAAATAAGGTGGTCATAGTTACATGCTTTGCTGCAGTTCATCTACAGCAGCACATCAGTTATTATAGTCATAGTTATAACTTTATAATAACTGGGGAGCGTTTTCTCCCATAGGGATACCTGGTTATAATTTGCCATTATAACCTATGGGTTATAACGGCGAACATGCGCCGGGTTTTTCATACTCTGTGCATGCTCAAACTGCTGCCAGACTGACTGTCTCCTCACCTCACCAGTTATACCACCAGATTACAGAAGAAGGAACTGGATACCCTGGCTGACTAGGGTAAATAAACCAAAGAGGGGGACAAAATTACACTACCAGTAATTTCTTTTTCATGCTGCAATGCAGGACCTAGGGACCTGGAAGCAGTCCCAGCTTCACCTTTCTGGTCTGCCTTGCTTTTCATTAGACTTGCCCACATCCAACTCTGGTTCACAGCCTCAGACCTCTCAGGTTACTATAGCCATGGGAATACTTTCCACAACCTGAGATAGATAAAGCCTCATGGATAACTAAAAAAAAAAAAAGGTAAAAACAAAAATGGCAGTTCAACCTGTGCCCTGATGAACTTTCAATACTGCTGCAGCTCACCAAGCAACACGTCAAACTAAAATGCAGACAAGAGATAGAAAAAGGATTGGGGGGGTTATTGATCACAAACGTCTCTTGTGAGGGGATTTTAAACACCAGCATCAATGCTGCTTTACTATTATAAACAGCAGCACTATGCACTGGCCACACATTGTTTTTTTCTTAATAATTTAAATGATGCTGGCGAGAAAATGCTCCCTCAGCAATTATATAACACAATACATGGGGGGGGGGAGTGCAAAACTCAAAATTAATACACACCCTCTGTGTGGGATGCTTTGATAAACCTCTCGGGTTTATGTAGCATCTCACACCTCGGGTGTGCTTTAAATTCTCATTATGCACTCCCACCCATGTATTATTTAATATATTACAGTCTATTGTCTTAGTATTTTTTTACTATTTAGTATTTATAGTTGTGTTTATAAGTACATTGTTCCTATGAGCTTTAAGCTTTAACTTGTCTGGGAGGTACTGGTTCTGAAGTGGTACCTACCTGTACAGTTAGTGTGACAAGTTCTTTATTGATTTATTTCAACAATTTCCTCAAACAAACATACCATCAAAGAAGTATCATGGAACATTCAAAGGTGTAACAACCCAGTGAAGATGACCAAAGTCCTGGGCTATCTCAAGTCCATGAAAGTGGATATAGCCTTTAACAACTGAGGAAACAGCTACACTTAAAGGGTACTTAAACAAGCAGTTTTTTAAAACTGCAAACTCCAAAATGTGGCTTCTTTGCAAGACAAAGTAAAGGCAGCTGTTTACATTTATGCTAAAACTGTGTAACCCCCTTGTTCCCAGGGGTTACTAGAATCTCACTTATAATCAGTGGCAGGCAGGGAGAGGCAGCATGCGAAATGCCAGTTAAATGGGTTTCACACTGTCACACTCTGTTTTCAGTCTCAGCTGAGCTGGAATGATGATGTCACCACAGAACTGTTGCAGCAGCATGAGCCACAATGGAATGATAGCTGCAGGGGTTAGCAGTAGAATGTTGAGTTAGAGTCAGTAGTCTGTGGAGTAGGCTGGAGAAGGACAGTAGAGTGAGGAGTGCTGCAGAAGGCAGCTCCTCAGACTCAACTCTGACAGAGAGCTACCTCTGGAGATTGTGTAGTGTGTTCTCACCCTAGGAGAAGGACACAGAAGACCTGTGAGTGAAGTGGTAGAGACCATTCTGGAGCGTTTTCCAGTGCCCCATCCCCAGAGGGATGGTGTGAATTCAAGGTTCAGAGGCAATCCCCTGGTCCAGCCTGGATTGTGTTGAAGCTGCCTGAGATTCGTTTGCTCTGTGACTACCAGAGACTTTTGTGTGAAAAAAGCCCTAGGGTGCCTGCATTCATGTGGTGAGTTTTTCTCTGACAAAGGGACTCTGTCACCAAGACTGTTTCTGTTAAAAGTGTCTGCCTAATATGGGGTCCAGAGAGAGACTTGCCAAGTACAGAACTTTTAGTTCGTGTCTGATTTTAATGCATCTACTAAAGTGGGGGTCTAGTGTAAAGACATAACCAATTACAGAACTTTTAATTTCATGACACCTCAAGGTGTGAGAAGTAGAATGTTAAATGTGAAAGACATTTCAAGATAGCATCTACAAGAGTGTTTCAGAGAAAGGTGTTATTAACCAGATGAATGGCCAAGTATAAATTTGGAAGCAAAAGTTGGGAAACCCTCCATCTGGAGTAACCATGTTTACCTCTTCTGGTTCAGTTTGGGCACCTTTATTTTCTCTCAGTGCATTTGGCCGATGCCTGAAGAAAATACCCAGATGTGGGATTTTGGATTTTCTATGAGCAGGAGTGTGCTCACTGGTGGTCGAGGGAGCCACCAATAATTCCTCATGTAATATGGGAAAGTCACCTAGTACTGGCCGAGGGTGCCAAGTCAAGGGAAGTGTGCCAGTTAGGGCCGTGTGTGCCAAGATCCATTCAGAACCCGAGGGTTCGCTGTGTGTGTGTGTGTGTGTGTGTGTGCACTGTACCTCAGTAATCTGCATTACCAGTGGGAGTAGCCCTGTGGGGGCCCATCTTTGCTTTGTATTATTCTCTGTGTATGTGAATAAAAGCCACACTCTAGAATCCCAACCTGGTTTGGACAGTACAGTTATTGTTTCCAGTGTCTGGATTTACTTGGGTGCCCCTAGCCAGAAGTACAAACCTAGCATGATGCTGAGCAAATGTTTTCTCCCTGGGACCCAGGTTGATGGCCATGCTAAATGGTCCCCCAGCTGTGATCCAGGTAGTTGCCACACTTGGTTTGCCTGTCTAAGGATGGCAGGCTACCAAGTACATGTATGGGTAAACAGAACTGTTTATAGTGGCTACCCCCATCCCTCTCATTGGTGCCATGTGTGAGAGGAGCAGCCCTGCTAGTTGAACAAGGTGGATGGAGGGGGGAGGTTACACTGCATTTATGTAAATAACATAAATGCAGTTTCATAGCTTCTGAAAAATGTAAACAGCAGCCTTTCACTTTCAAAAAAAGCCTTGCTTGCTCCCTAAAATGTCTCCCAAGTGTGTTAAGTGATGAGTCATGATGACATCATTGGAGACAGAGGTAGACACACATGGCTCCCTATAGTGCTAACTACTTCTTTTTCCCCCTTTGTTTTGAATTGCTTCACCAGAATGATCAATACCATGTGTTAACATATGGATTACTTTGATAAGTACACATTAGGCTATGGTTTTGTTAATTTTAGTTATGTTAACTTGCTGAAAATGTCTTGTAATCCAACTGACTTTCTCTTTGGCAAACTGCAGTAGAGTATCACAAACGCACTGTGCAGGTCAGGCCCTCTGCTCCCACAGTGCCAACCTCTGAGCGCAATAGTTTGAACAGGTAACAGGGTAATCCTCCTGTCTGCTTTGGGTCCGAATCACCTGTTAGTCTCAAGTTCTAGGGAGGATTCAAACTGTGAACCTTATGCTAGCATACCCAATTAACAGGCTCATATACGTACCCTCTTCAGGGGATGCAGTACAACCCTTCACCCAGGGGCACATAGCCAGGTTTCCAAAATGAACCCTTAAAGCTCTATGAGACCTTAGGTATATTATTACCTTTTCCAAGCTCAGCAACACCATCAAGCCTTTTAACAATTGTCAGACTTAAAAATACAGGCACTTAGAAACATAGAACATAGAAACATAGAGGTTGACGGCAGATAAGGACCGCAAAGCCCATCCAGTCTGCCCACTTCACATGCAAAAAAAAAAACAAAAAACTGAGAAGACATCCAGGCAGTATCTTAAAGAAAATGTGATTACAATAAAATACAGAACAAACAGTATGAGCTCATGGTCACAAAAGAAAATAGGAAAATTATAGAAAAAAACTCCTATCACAATACTTTAGATGTTTGCTAAGTACCATATTACCTTTCATAAGTGCTGATTTCATTAGAGAGAACTTGGTTTCTTCAGAGCCCAAGAGGATAACACACATTTCAGACACACTGCTACATTTTTCAATTCTATCCTCCCCCCTTGGTGAGTCATCTATCTCCTCTTTTTAGAATTAATTCTTCAAAACATAATTTCCTACCAGCAGGTATCTTAAAATTAATGGTACAACAGAAGAAAAAAAACAACATTTCCTAAATATGGCATCCATTAATTAAACATTTTCCCTTGATCTTAACATTCCCACACTGGCACCAAGGTGTTAAAAAGCCAACAGGAATCAATCTAATGGCGTCCTGTTTCTAATGTCATAAAGTCACATTAGGCTTCAACTTCAAAAGCCTAGGCAGGTCATAAAAAGGTAATAAAATGCCATTTTGCAAGGAAGTCAATTAAATGATTCTTCTGGTCTTTTTTACAAAATCCTGTGGTTTTTAACCACTGACACCTTGTAGCCACAGGCCAAATTCCTCACACACTGAAATGTTATACACAAACCATGTATTTATAATACCATATCATACAATAATCATAAGCAAGGAGCAGAGTGTCACACCCTTCCCCACCTAGACTGAATTGGGGGACTCTATCTCCTGCATGGGATGAGCTCCCTAAGTCAGTTCACTCATATTGATGCAACAAGCCATCTGCGTTCTGATTGGTTGCTCCAGCCCTATGTAAGATCATCATGTCACCCTTGCAAGGCAAGACTCCATGTTAATAGTCTGCCATTCATTTTTCCCATTTGTGTCAGCCAAACCAGGGGGTTGTGGTTAGTTTGTACCTCAAAATGCTGCCCATATAAGTATGGTTCTAACTTCTTTAGGGCCCACACCATGGCAAGACACTCTTTTTCCACAGTAGAGTATGCCTGCTCCCTGGGAAGTAACGTTTAACTCAAGCACAGTACAGGGTGATCTTTCCCTTGGTTGGATGTCTGGCTCAGTACTGCCCCAATACCCACATCTGAGGTGTCAGTCTGGACTATAAGGGTCTTCTATAGTCATGACTTGTCAATATAGGAGCACTGCACAGTGCCTCCTTCAGTCTGGTAAAGGCTTTTTCAAAGGCTGGTTCCCAGGTAATTTTCTTTAGCATTCTTTTCTTTACCAGGTCAGATAGGGGAGAAGCCATGGCACTGTAATTGGGTACAAATTTCATGTAGTACCCAGCTGTCCCTAGAAAACTCCTGACCTGCTTCTCGATTTCTGATCTGGGCCATGCTTTGATTGCCTCTATTTTACTAGGTTAGGACGGAGCTGTCCCCGGCCTACAACATGCCCGAGGTATGCCACTTCAGCCATGGCCACCTGGCACTTCTCAGCTTTGACATGGAGCCTGGCCCTCTGTATCCTGTCCAGCACTTCCCTGAGGCGGGACAGGTGTTCCTCCCAGCTGGCACTAAAGATGGCAATGTCATACAGGTACACCACAGCATACTCCTCAGCATCATTTTGCACCTGGTTCACCAACCTTTGGAAAGTGGATGGGGTGTTCTTCATTCCAAAAGGCATTACTTTAAATTCAAATAACCCTATCAGCATGATGAAGGCTGACCTTTTCCTAGCTCTGGCAGTTAACTCTACCTCAGAATACCCCTTTGTCAGGTCAATAGTAGTAAAGTAGGTCACCCCTCCCAACTTATCCAGGAGTTTATCTGTCTGTGGCATCGGGTGGGTGTCTGACTTCATGACTGCATTCAGTCCATGATAGTCCACACAAAAATGAGTAGATCCATCTGGCTTGGGCACAAGAACTACAGGTGAGGCCCAGGGGCTGTTGGATTTCGGGATTACCCCTAAATCCAGCATTTTCTCCACCTGCCTCCTAATGTCCTATTGTACAGCTTCTGACACCCGATATGCTGTCCACTGTAAGGGTGTCTTGTCCCTGTCTCCACACCATGCTTCACTAAGGAGGTTAGTCCAGGCTTGGCACTAAACAGTGGGACAAAGTCAGCTAAAACCTCCCTTACTTCCTGGATCTGGTCTGGGGCCAGCTGGGGTGACAATTTAATTGCCTCCACACAGGACTCTCGCTTGCTTTCTTCCAGCAAGTCCAAAAGGGGTCTCCTTCATCTGTCCCCTCCAAAGGACTACATACTGCAAACACCATGTCAGCCCTATTAGCATATGGCTTCATCACATTGACATGGTACATTCTTTCTGTATGTCTTCTGTCAGGTAACTTTATGATATAGTTCACGTCATTTACCTTTCTGACTACTTTGTGTGGTCCTGCTCACTCAATCTGCAGCTTGTCTTTCTAGAACAGGATAAGGACCATGACTTCCTGACCCACGTGTATGAGCGAGCTCTGGCTCTGTGGTCGTACCACACTTTTTGTTTTTGTTGGACAGCTGCCAGATTGCTTTAGGCTGTCCCCATAAGCTCCTTTAGCCTTTACCTAAACCTAAGGACATAATCCACTATGGGAGTTCCCTGGGTGGTGTGCTTGCCTCCCTTGTCCCCTCGGATCAAGTCTAGTTGCCCATGTACCCGGCATCCATATAAGAGCTCGAAGGTGGAAAACCCTGTTGACTCTCGGGGCATCTCCCCGTATGTGAACAACAGGTGGGGAAGGTATTTCTCCCAGTCCGTCCCAAGCTGTTCAGCAAACACTTGGAGCACTGACTTCAGGGTACCATTAAATCTTTCCACAAGCAATTGGCCCTCTGGTTGATAAGGTGTTGTGCATCTCTGCACCCCCTCACACTGCTCCCACAAACATTTCATCAGGTCTGGCATGAAGGAACCCCCTCGATTGGTGATAACCTCCTGTGGAAACCCAACACTGGAGAAAATCCCAAGTAAGGCATCTGCCACTTTGTCTGTCCTCAGTGAGGATAGTGTGACTACCTCTGGGTACCGGGTGGCATAATCCACCACAGTCAGGATGAACCTCTTCCTGGAGGAGCTGGGGGTATTTAAAGGCCACACAATATCCATTCCCACCCTCTGGAATGTCTCCTCCACTATGGGCAATGAAATTAGGGCAGCTTGGGTTTTCTTATCTGCCTTCCCTATTTCTTGGCACTGGTGACACGACCTGCAATACTCCTTTACCTGCTGGGTAGAGTTGGGCCAACAGAAATTCTTGGCCAATCGCTGCATAGTGCATGCGATTCCCAGGTGACCAGACATGGGAATATCATGTGCAATCTTGAGCAACTACTCACAGTACCCCTGGGGAATGAGAAGCTGCCTGCCTATAACCCCTCCCTCTGTCTTAGCATCCTGTGTGTACAGCAGTCCATTGTCCCAATAAACTTTATGTTTCCTGTCACCTCCCTGTGCTCCATCAGAGTCTGCCCAAGCCCTCAGCTTCTCTAGACTAGGGTCACTTTTCTGAGCAGCTGAAAACTCCTTACACATTCCCAAGGTATGGGACAGGTCCCTTTCAGTAACTAAACTAGGGTCCCTAGCACTAGCATCAGGGCACTCAGGATCACTGCCATCCCTAACCCTCTGACAATGGGTCACCCTTCCTTCCTCGGAGTAACCCTCTGTAGCTCTTTGATTAACTGCTACTGGGGAAATTTCTACCCTTTTCATTAGTCTCTATAGCAAGAGACCCAGGCTGGGGAACCAGCCTCCCAGTGGTTTCCACAGTGGCTACTATGGGGTTCAGGGAACTACAATTTCCCCTTGCCGCTTGGCTACAGGTAACTGCACACACCATCCCCTGTTTGAGATTGTTACCAAGGATGACATCAACTGCTAAAGGTTTGACTACAGCCACCTGTTGCACAGCTCCCCCGAGTTTCACCCCAGTCTAGCAGAACACTAGTGAGTTTCAATGTTTTCTCCTCCTCAGTGAACCCTTGTACAGTTACAAAGCTATTGGGCATAAGCTGACCAGGCTGTACCAGATCCCCTTTTACCAACATCAAGAATGCACCTGTGTCTCTTAATCCTTGTGTCTATACACCATTCACAGTGACTGGGTGCATGTGTTCCCTCATATTTACAGGCATGTTTTCAGGGACTCACAAACAACACACGTCTTTCCTTGCACCACCTTGCATATTGCTCATCCTTTTGTGACACTGTCTGGTAATAGGTCCAGTTTCTTTACAATCTCAACATTCGTTTCTTTTCTCAGAAAAATCTTTTCTTTCAAACCTGGGCCTAACTGGTTTCTGTGGAGGCAATAAGGGTTTTAGCTGCCCTGAAGGTGCACTTTTCCCTTTCTGCACTGCCACCCCTGCCCCATTTGCTCTCAGAGCAGGTCTGCTCTTGGCATAATGGTCCAAGATTTCAGCAGCCTCTTGCACTGTTTTGGAATCTCGGTCCTCCAGCCATGTTTTCAGCTATACTGGGCATGCCCAAAAAACCTGCTTTAACAATATAGCATTTTCAATTTTATGTACAGAGTTTGCTTCAATTCCTTCCCATCAATGTTTTAAAAATGGACATTGTTTCATGGCTAGCTCCTCATAGCTCATGTCAGGGCTTCTCCTGAGCTTACAAAATTTAGCTCTATATGCTTCTGCAGTTAAATCATACATTTTAAAAGTGCAGCTTAAAGTTTGCTGTAATCATTAGTATTCTCATTGTCCATTTGAATCAATGCATACCGAGCTTTCCCAGTAAGTAGTGGGAATAGCTGGAAGCTCCAGGACCCTCTAGAAATATTTGCCTGAATACAAACTTTTTCAAAGGAATTTAAAATGGCATCCATATCCTCCCCCTCTTTAAATTCAGCTATCAATTTGGAATTTAATTTGTAACCTTTTCCTGTAGTTCCAGTTAAACCCAAGCCACTTACCTGCTCTGCTGCTGGTGGTTGGAGTCATAGCTTCTCCAGTTCATGTTGCCTGTGGCTTTCATGCTTTTCCAAGTCAGCATCTCACTGTTCATGCTCCGCTTCTTGCTGTTTTTGCTCTGCTTCACACTGTTCTCACTCCCTCTTCTCCTCTGCATCTCACTGAAGCTGGTGCTCTTCTCTCTGGAACTCCAGCTCCATTCTGCGCAACCCAATCTGCAGCCTGATTGCTTCTGGCTCCAGAATGCTGGTGACCTTCCCCTGCTGCTGTGGCCCTTGGCTTGCACTGGCCCTGCTGTCCTCTTCACCGGATCTGGACACTGCACTGGCCACTGGTCCCTCCACACCCAAGGTTTGGTCCTTTCCAGTCATGGACTGTGACTCAATGCTCTGGCCATCAGCAGCCATCAGAGCATCTATGAGGGTCTGCTTGTTGGCTTTCCCCTCATACTGAACACCTCTGTCCTGGCACAAATGCCTCAAGTGGTCTGCAGTGTACTGGCTGTAGTTGGAAGCCATCTTCTTCCCTAACTATGGCTACTCTAACTTGCACTTGAAAAAAAATAAAACAGGTAGGAACTTTAACTATAAGCAAAATGATATAGTTCTGTTTACCTTTTTAAAATTAAATCACTGCCTTATTTTGCAAGTGAGCTGTACAGTATTAAGCTGACACACTGAACTGTTAAAGCTTGTGTTACCAATGTTGTACTGCACTGCTGCCAACCAAATCTGTCACAAATGCACTCCATGGGTAAGGCCTTCTGCTCCCACCATGCCAACCTCTGTGCACAATAGTGTGAACAGGTAACAGACAGGGTAACCCTCCTGTCTGCTTTGGGTCCAAATCACCTGTTAGCCTCAAGTTCTGGGGGGATTCAAACTGTGAACCTTATGCTAGCATACCCAATTAACAGGCTCAGATACGTACCATCTTAGGGGGGATGCAGTACAACCCTTTGCCCAGGGCTACCTAGTCAGGTTTCCAAAATGAACCCTTTAAACTCTGTAAGAGACCTTAGTTATATTCTTACCTTTTCCAAGCTCAGTAACACCATCAAGCCTTTTAACAACTGTCAGACTTAAAAATACAGGCACTTCACATGCAAAAAAGAAAACAGAGAAGACATCCAGGCAGTATCTTAAAGAAAATGTGATTTACTAAAAATTGTAAAATAAGTACAATAAAATAAAGAACAAATAGCATGATCTCACAGTCACAAAAGAAAATGGGAAAATTACAGAACAAAACTCCTACCACAATACTCTAGATGTTTGCTAGCTAAGTACTGTATTACCTTTTGTAAGTGCTGATTTAGTTAGAGAGAACTTGGTTTCTTCAGAGCACAAGAGAATATCACACATTTCAGACATACTGATACATTTTTCAACTCTATCTCCCCACCCCCCTTGGTGAGTCATCTAGCTTCTCCTTTTAGAATTAATTCTTCCAAACATAATTTCCTACCAGGAGGTATCTTAAAATTAATGGTACATCAGAAGAAAAAAAAACACATTTCCTAAATATGGTATCCTTTAATTAAACATTTTCCCTTGATCTTAACATTTCCACACTGGCACCAAGGTGTTAAAAAGCCAAGAGGAATCAGCCTAATGATGCCCTGTTTCTGATGTCATAAAGTCACATTTGGTTTCAACTTCAAAAGCCTGGGCAAGTCATAAAAGGTAATAAAATGCCATTTTGCAAGGAAGTCAATTAAATGACTTCTGGTCTGTTTTACAATATCCCGTGGTTTTTTAGTCACTGACACCTTGTAGCCACAGGCCAAATTCATCACACAATGAAATATCATACATAGACCATGCATTTATAATACCAACATCATACAATAATCATAAGCAAGGTGCAGAGTGTCACATACAGTACAACACTTCAAATACCTGATGATCTAGTGGTTATGTGATGCCCAGAAATTTGAGGTGAAGTACTGGTCTGGTCCATTTCCAAAGCTCATGCTTTCTTGGTAATTCACAAATAAGCTTCTCTTCTAGTCTTTTTCCACGTGAACCCCCTGCACCTAGCCTGCCTTCTGTTGAACACCACACCATCCATACTCTGTCCTTAACACTGTCTGGGGCTGCATATGAGCTTGCGGTCTCATGAAGAGAATTATCGCACCTCAGATTGTAATCTTGTACCTCAGAGAGTTGTGTATACCTATACCGATACGCTTCATCAGCTGGCACTGTTAAAAATGCCTCCCAAATCACTCTCCAGTCCACTTTCTCAATGTTTGACTTCTGCTCCCACTGTAAACATTGAGTGGATCACCCCCTCCTTCTGCACAGTGAAGGCAGTATGTACAGTCCCCCTGTTGTGTTTTCTCTGCCTCATTAACCAACAACTAGGACCTCCTAGAGGACCAAGCAATAAGCATCAGGACACACCAGAAAAACTGCTGTACATGCTCTCATAAAGGCTGCACTTACTATGGATAACAATATTATTAGCAGGAGAGGCATACTAATGCCTTGAGCAAATCCACCCAACTTCCAGTGTTAGTCTACTCCTTTACCTGTGATCTGCAGAATCCTGCAGGACAGTTCCCAGCAATTCTTCTCCAGTACATTTCTGTGTCCTACTCCACAATGTGAGTTGGCTGGTTACCACCCTTCCAAATCTTGAATGAGCTATATACAGCTCCCTCGATACTGTCCTAGCAAACGTCAATACCCCCGAGGGTAATCTCCCTACACTGAATTCAAATAACAGTTTAGGTGCAGCCCTGCTACTCTGATAATTTGTCATCACTGGCTGCTCTCATCCACAGTCAGGTAGTGATCACGGTGCTGGCAGCCCCACATCTCAGATCTCACAATGATCTGCTCAATGTCCTCCTTGAAAGCAAAAAAGCAGCCTCAGCTCCAACCACGCATGCCATCTGGAAGAACCAATTGCAAAACCACAAAAAAACTGGCACTGCAGGTAACAAGTGGAAACAAATATTTTATTTCACAAGCCACATAATAGTTGCAACCACCCTGCAGTACAATGTCCTCCTTACACTCTTCCCCTAACCTGAATGTAGCTGTACCCTGATGGAATGGCCTCTTCAGTCCCTGTCTGGCATTCATTCTTCTCACCTACTCCCCACACCATAAACTGATGAGCTCACTGCCCTTCCACATCATGAATGCGGTTAGTACAGTCTCCTGTGTTATTTTCACATATTAATAATAAACGTGATATTCTGGTAAGTCAGGCTGATAGCAGCAGGACACAAGGGAAAAAATAGACTTTCCTACCTGTATCAGATCTACGCCACCTATGATTAGGCACTATTAAATGACATGCATAATGATGTGCACACCTGTTATTTAATAGTGCCTAATCAAAGGTAGCCTAGATCTTTTAAGGATAGGAAAGCCCATCTTTCTCCTTGCTCCTTGCTGCTATCAGCCTGACTTACTGGAAATATTTGTTTATTTTTGATATGTCAAAAAATCCAGGGACTGTAGTACCTGCATTCATGATGCAGAAGGGTGATGAGCTCACCAGTTTTTAGTGTAGGGAGAAGGACTGAAGCATGAATACAAGAGGGGGACTGAGAAGACCACTCCTGCAAGGTACTGTTATATTCAGTGATAGGGAAGATGGAAGTGGGGAAATATGAGCAGATCACAGTAAGATATAATATGTGGGGCTGCCAACACCATGATCACTACTTGACCCCATTGTCCTGGTCAATATTCCCTTTCCCATAAAACCAGTTCATGCAATTGTCCAAGGCTGTGTGTGGGTATTCATGCATGAAATGGCTGCCACTACACATTCAGTCACTTCACTACCAGTCTAGCATTGCTTGTAAAACACTCTGGGATACAATGTGTATGGAAAGCACTATATAAATGCTGCTTCTTATTATTATTATATTTCAGAAGTATACGCAAAAGTAAAAATCAATGGTTTCTCTTAAAAAAAATTCCTATTTATAGGGGTATTAGACAAGGTTACCTCCTCTTGCAACTTTTATTTTTATTAGCCCTAGAGCCTCTGCTCATTAAACTTTGCCCCTCTACTGCAATATATGGCATAAATATAGGCAAAGACCAAAAGATCTCGACTTATGCGGATGATGAGATGCTTTCTATTACAAACCTACAGAATTCAATACCGCACATCCTAACAATTATTAAAGACTTTTCGACCATCTCAGGGTTCAAAATAAATTTTGATAAAGCAGAGGCCCTCTCTCTAACAAATGAAATAGATAAAGCAGTATTTATCAAGAATACGACTGCAATCACAACACAGGGTATCAAATTTTGGGGTGTAGCACTAACCCAAAACATATCCCAAATCATGTCAAAAAATTTAAATACAATCTTAGAAAAGATGGATCTAGACTTTACTAGGGGAGGTAAAATGTTTCTATCATTTTGGGGAAAATATAAGCATTCAGCATAATGGTTGCACCAAAAATGTACTACCTCCTACAACATTTACCAGTGTGCATTCCCACCTTCTTTTTAAACAAAATTTACACAAAGATTAGGAAGTTCATATGGGACAATAACACCCCCCCCCCAGAATATCTTTGGACAAATTACAACAAAAGTCAAACAATGGATTTGGCCTTTCAAACTTAGACATGATGCCTTCATATCTGCACAGTGTGTCAAATCTTTATGGTTAAATAATAATCAAAACATCCCAGGGTGGGTCCAAGTTGAAAAGGCCCTCCTTAAAGATAACCACCTCAGAGTGTCTCTATTTACAGACTCTGTTAGAATGTTCAATTCAAACCCCATTTTACGTTAGGTTAATACTTCATGGAAAATAGTTATGAATGCTCTAGGATGGGATCCTAGGTCCTCCCCTCACTGTCCTTTATAGGGTAACCTTGTTTTAAAAATAGATGACAAGTTTATAAACTGGGCTAGTTGGAGGGACAAGGGTATATCATTCTTAGATAATATTATAGATCCAGCAACAGCTTCCTGATGTCCTTTTCACAGTTATTCCTTAGTTTCAAAATTCCCAGAACTAACTTTCATTAATATCTTCAACTACGTGAGGTGAGGTTCTAAGAGTCCAAATTAACAATGAAGTCAAATTTTCCCCATCTCATGTGTTGTTAGTCGTGCAGACAAAATCTGCACAACTAACAATGGACACAAGAAACTACATATGATGCTGTTAGACTCAGAAACAGATCCTGTAGTAACATTAACTGAAAAATGGCAGCAAGAACTGTACATTCAGATAACTAATGCAAAATGGGAAGAAATCTGGAACATGATATTAAAGGCTTGTAGGGAGGCTAAAGGAAGACTCATACAATAAAAATAGCCCACAGATGGTACTACACTCCCTGTAAGATGGTTAGGTTAGGCCTGGCATCAAATGAAATGTGCTGGAGGTGCTCATCGGTTGAGGGTACATTATCCTACACTTTGTGGACTTGTCCAGATATTTTGCCCTTCTGGAGCAGTATTTTAACAGTTTATGATAAAGTAATAGACTGCAAGATCACTTGTTCAGCCACATTTACTGTCCTGGGAATTTGTTTAGAACTTATCATAGTCTCAAAAACTTTGGCTGATTGCAGCCTTCATTGCTGCACAAAATATGTATTCTAAGGCATTGTAATAGCACAGAGATCCTGTCCGTGAAAGAGTGGTTTCAAGACCTTTATACCAGAGCCAGTTATGAGAGGGTATCATATGTAAACATAAATCATTCAGATAACTTTACAGTAATATGGGAACCATCCTTGAATAGCTCATATAAGTATTTATTTATTGAATTTTGTTGACCAGGTAAGCCCACTGGGCCTTGAAGTCCCTTTTTCAGGGGCGACCGGGGGAGGGGGATACAGATGGTAAGCAACTGAAACTGAACCAGATTAAGCTGTTGGTGGTATTTTTAGTGAATGGGAGAAATTTGGCCAGGACACAGGGAAATTCCCCTACTCTTTTTCGATAAGTGCCATGGGATCTTTAGCATCCACCTGAACTACCACCAATCCAGGCAGATGGGACCTCGGTTTAATGTCTCATCGAAAGACAGCACCTCAGAAGTACAGCACCCCCTCATGCTGCACTACAGTGTCAGTATTGGGATATTAACCCAAGTACTAGATGTGGGAATTTATCCCACCGCCCTCTGATCTCCCGGCCTCCGAGGCGAGTGTGCTACCTACTGAGCCACTGACACTGCAATATGTAATTTATACCTGACAATATTTGCACCTCTGCTTTGTGCTGGTACTTAGTTATCTTTTCTCTTCTTCTTCTCCTCCTGATGTTTCTTTCCCTTTACGCAAGTGGTATTTAATGTTTGAGGGTTTAGTATCTAGTTTCCAGTTACTTTTATATTATTTGCAGATAATAATAGTAGTTAAGGTTGACAATATTTTGTTATGCAATAATAGTAGTACAGCTCATCCTTCTCTATATTACAGACAAGATATGTTTAAATGTTTTTGTCAGCTATGGTTGTTTTATTGTTATAATCTTTGAATTCAACAAAATTATGAATTATAAAAACAAAATGTGGTGACCCATCTGCTACTAACAACTACTGGCCCATCTCTCTCCTCTCCAAAATACAGGAACAAATCATCTTGTCACTGCTCTCCCTCTTTCTGGAATCCTCTTCCTTCATCACCCCCTACCAGTCTGACTTCCACAAGAACCACTCCACCACCACCACCACCCTGCTCAGACTCACCAATTCCATCCACAATGGCATGGATCACTGCCTTTTCACTGCTGCTATTTTCATTGGTTTAGCCAAGGTGTTAGACACTGTCTCCCACCCCCTATTATTAGCCAAACACATGTCTTCAGGCCTCTCTGATTCAGCCATTTGCTGGTACTGCTCCTACCTCATAGGTAGATCCCACGCAGTCAAAATTGGTGAAGCCCTCTCCTCTCCCCTCCCCTGCCTATATCTACTGGGGTCCCACAAGGATCTGTGATAGGCCCTCTACTTTTCTTCATTTTCTTTATGACCTTCACTCTGTATGTTCATCAGTATCCAGTCACATGTACGCAGATGACATGATTCTATTCACAGCTGGCTCATCTGTTGATGTTGTCACGCACAGACTCCAGCTCAACTTCAAATCCAGTGTTTCTGCCACTGAGTTGCTGACTTCTGCCTGCTGCTCCAAAACTCCTTGCCTGCAACCTTCCCTAAGATGTTTTAATAGCAAGAGACTAACCTTTGAAAACTGTCTCACTCCTCTGTGGACCACTTTGGTCCCGGTACATATCAGTTGAGGGAGCTTGGCAGTGAGCTGATTGACTGGGCTGTGTAAGACAGGGAGGGGCTTGTGGCTTAAAAGAATGTGCCACCCTGAGGTGTGTGTAAATCCAGCGTTTCTGCCACTAAGTTTTGGACTGCTGCCTGCTGCTCCATAACAGCTTAACTGCAACCTGCCCTAAGATGTTTTAACAGCAAGAGACTAATCTTTGAAGACTGTCTCAATCCCCTGTGCACCACTTCAGTCCTGGTACGTATGGCAGTTTAGGGAGCTTGGTGGTGAGCTGACTGGGTGGGCTGTGCAACAACAGGAGGGGTTTGCAGCTTAAAAGAACATGCCACCCTGAGGTGTGTGTAAATTCAGCATTTCTGCCACCGAGTTGCTGACTGCTGCCTGCTGCTGCATAACAGCTTGCCTGCAACTTGCCGTAAGACGTTTTAACAGCAAGAGACTAACCTCTGAAAACTGTCTCGATCCTCTGTACACTACTTCAGTCCCGGTACATATGACAGTTGAGGGAGTTTGGTGGCAAGCTGATTGGCCAGGCTGTGCAAGAAGGGGAGGGGCTTGCTGCTTAACAGAACATGCCACCCTGAGGTGTGTGTAAATCCAGTGTTTCTGCTACGGAGTTGCTGACTGCTGCCTGCTGCTCCATGACACCTTCTCTGCAATCCTACGTAAGATGTTTTAACAGCAAGAGACTAATCCTTGAAAACTTTCTCGAACCCCATGGGGCTTGCAGCTTAAGAGAATGTGCTGCTCCATAAAAAAAAATCTATGATACACAAAGGACTTTCAATCTACATTAGGGGTAACTAACATTTTACAAATATTGCTGGAGTCTTTTTATGTTGCATAAAGTTAGATAAGATTATTTATGATGCATAGAATTAATTAGGATTCTATGCTGGAATTGCATACATTGTAATTTTATTGTTTGGGGTTATGCTGATATATAAATTTTACATTACATAGTTGCAATAGTATTGAACTGCTGTCTGATTATTCATACAAATCAATTTTAATAGAGCCTTATATAAAATACAAGCTATTTTATCCATTTTATAGTTTTTATAAATAGGGTTGCCACTAAAAGGAAACCTGAATTGTCAGGTGGCCAAGATGGAAATGATTAGGTGATTGGGGGTGGGTGGAGGGGGGAAGGAGATGCAGCTGGGGAGCTGGGATGGGCCTGGTGACATCATTACTGAGGTCACACAGGTAGTGTCGTATGATGCAGGTCAGGAACAGTGTGGTGGTTGGTCAAGGAGAGGGGCCAAGTGGGGGCCTGACTGGGGTCCTAAAGGGGTTTATAAGATGAGGCAGCCCACAGATCTCCCTCTTCTGCTGAGAATTTTATCCCTCCCACCCACCAACAGGGAACTAGGCCAGATGAGGGAGGGAGTTGTGGGGGCTGGAGGTTGGCCTGTGGCTGCAGAAGGCGGTATGTTTTTCTGTGGGGCTGGAAATTGCAATGCAGAGAGGAAAAGGTGCTGAGGAGGGGCAGCAGGTTGAAATAGCCTGGTTGGTAGCAAGTCGCATGTAAAAGGGGAGATAAAGACGGGGAGGAGGGGCATAGGAGGAGCAGGAGATGGAACAAGGGAGGCAGACAGAAGGGAGAAGGGGGGCAGGGCAACATGGGCTGGGGTCAAAGGCACCCAGGTGTGGAAGTAAATGGGGGAGGGACAAAGGGAGTAGCACTAGGGGTTGGATCTTAATGTTTAAACCTAGGAGGAAGGAGGTCCTGGTAAGCTGGTACGTGGGTACTGGCGATGGTGTGGGGTGGGTCAGATCTGGCATCAGGACCCCTAAGATAAGGATCGGAAAAGAGAACCAAGGTGGAAGATCAAGGAAATATGAAAAGAAATGGACTGGATTATAAAATGTGGATTTTGGACTGGAATATGAAATGTGTGACTTTATAAGAAATTGAGTGTGTAATTATTAATGGTGTTCAATAAAAATGCTGCCAGCAAGCATCCAAGCTAGAAGTCTACTGAGTCTTCACTTCCAGGGGAATCAAATGATGATAATCAGTTATATAGATTTTAAGGATGAAGCTAATAGTATTACTTGGGTGTCTAGTATTTATGGTATGGGCTAACCATATTTTATATAGAAAAATTAACTCTAGTAAAATTGAGGGTTATACAGCATTCTGACAAAGAGAGGAAACATACTGTTAACAATACAAGCTCTTAAAATTAATGTGAAGATTATCATTTTTTTTTTAAAGAAAAATTATATTAGGATTGGTTACACTGCACTTAAAACAGAGCAGCAGACGTGGTCATGTGTTACAGCGAGATCAAACGGATTTAGTTTCTATACATTACTTCTGGCAGGTGACGCTGAAGAAAAACCCAGGACTAGCAAAGGGTGTTGAGTTTGGAGTATTTCATACAAATGCCAGAAGCTTACTACCAAAAATAGATGAGTTAAGGCTATGGTGCAGTATTAATAAACCTAGGCCCAGATGTTCAAAAGGGTTGCGCTATGCGCAATAGGGTTGCTCCAGCGCAAGTCCGAAAATGCGCCATTCTGCGATATTCAGCGGGAGGCAGATGCACCCCCCAAATCACGCTGAAAAGGAGTGCAATGATAATGAATGTATGCGCAACTGAAGGAGGAGGAACCATGCATAAATGGTGCAGTGCGATATTCAACGACATCTGCCATGCGCAATAGGGGAGCAAGCAGAAGTTGTGCGATAGCAAAAATGAGCCAAAATAAAAAGGAACAAGGGAGATGTGCAAGAATGCTACAGGGAAGGCACATGAGGCTGAACTCTAGCCACACAAACTTGGCAGGAGGGACACACAGGGCAGGACAGGGAAAGGACACCCTGAACACATAGGCACAGGGAAGGTGTGGGGAGCCACAGCCAGTGCAGAAGGGGGAAGTGCCACATAGCACAGAGGCCACCACAGGAAGGTGTTCGCGGTGCAGGGGAAGTAGCAGCCAGAACAGTAGGGGGAACACAGAAACAGCTGCCGGGGGGGTGAACACAAGCCAGGGACATGGCCAGTGCCACCATCCAGATGGAGGCAGTAATGAGGGGGTGAGAAGACAGGCAGCAGGGGGTGCGGCTGTGGAAGGGCCCATCGGTGGTTTGCCCCCAACAGACAGTACTGAGCCTGCACCAGCTTCGAGCTGTACAGCGATACTGAGATTGTGGGCTGGTACTGCCTGAATCGGGCAATTCTGAGGCGGCTCTGTGAGCTGTGCAATGATGTGATGCAGGCACCCACACGACGGAGCCATGCTCTGTCAGTGGAGATTAAAGTGACAGCTTGCATGTGCTTGCTCACCACAGGTACCTTCCAGAGACCAACAGGGGACACCACAGGCATAACCCAGTCAGCCGCGTCATGCCACCTCACCCAGTTCCTCAGTGCACTGCTGCCACATGCTGCAGAGTACATCCATTTCCCCAGCACACCGGCAGAGTGCACAGCAAACATACAGGAGTTCCACAGGGTAGCACGTATGCCTGGCATGCTAGGGGCAATAGACTGCACCCATGTGGCCATCCGCACACCACCTGGCCCCAAGGGGCCATATATATCAATCAGAAGGGCTATGCTAGCATCAACTGCCAGGTGGTGTGCGATGCCAGGGGTGCATAATCAACATCTGTGCCAAGCACCCTGGGGGAGCACATGATGCCTTCATCTGGCACCAGTCAGCACTGTGCCACAGATTTGAGAGTGGGGACATCCCCACTGGCCACTTAGTGGGTGAGTATGCAAACCACAAGGACAAACATAGAGCTTGGGAGGGGCATGGTCAGAGATGACATGGGTAGTGGCCTACATGGCCCAAGGCAGGGCGATGCTGATCACCAAACTAACCTCCACCCTCTACACACAGGTGACAGCGGATACCCACTCTGTCCCTGGCTGCTCACACCATACCAGTGGCCCGTGACCCCATTGCAGCAACGCTACAATGAGGCGCATGCCACCACATGCAATGTCATCGAGCAGGTGTTCGGGATGCTGAAGGCACGTTTCCATTGCCTGGACACCTCCGGCGGTGCCCTACAGTACTGCGGGTTATTCCTGGCCTGTTGCATCCTGCACAACATGGCCAATGACTGTGGGATAGCCGTACAGGTCGAAGAGGGGGACAGCAATGAGGACGCCGGTGACGATGGTGATGGGCAGCCCACCTTGGGTGACGGGACCCCGACTGCTCCAGCTGGCACAGCTGCACGGACACCATCACAGAGAAGCACTTCAGCCAACCCAGGTAAGTCATGGGGCCATGTGCAACCACCAGTGGCAAAGGCACAACCCACAAACATGCATGGACACACACCAGGGTGCATGCCATCAAGGAAGTGGCCGAGCATGGAACCACACACACCGCCAGGGATGGGTGAGGTCTAACATGGCACGTGGTCATACACACACACACACACACACACACACACACAATACACCTCACAAGACGTGCACAAAAGGTAGGAGGCACTCCGACACAAACCGCCACCCCTAGCCACACACATGTCCACAGACCACCATGCCCACTGCCTGTCATTGTGTGTGTGTCAGACACTGGGCACCATTGCACAGTGGCGTACAGTGCAACGCAGGCATCATCATGCACACGCAACAGTGGACAGCAGCTGGGAGGGTGTGCAGATGGAATGTGTGTGTGTGCAGAGCCGGGTACTCTACCCATGCATTGCCCACTGAATGACACAATGCACACAGGGCAGCATCAGACAGTAGCCATGTTGGGAGACAGGTCAGTCACGCACCACAGTTCCACGGCTGCCACGGATGCATGGGCAGCCCCACCAAGACCCACCAGCAGTGACAGGCTGACTACTGGCCTCATGGTAGGCACTGACGGTCCCCCAAGGGTTCCACTGTGTGAACGCTATCATGCTTGTGCAGGGGTCTGCAGCACACTGAACATGCCTGCACCAGGTGTGCTCGGGATGCACACATCTGAACCCGGTGTCGACAAGGATGGTGTCGCACGATGCCGGGAACAGGGGGTGGACATTGCACTGCGTGGTGTCTGCGACACATGGGCAAATAAATGTGTGCCCATTGTGGCCATGACAGCTGTGAATGCCTGTGTCTACCTGTCAATGGCAGCGGTCACATTTTACCATGACCGGTCCATCCCTGCCAGGAGCAGAGCGGTGTCTCTGCTGTGCCGCTCCTCTGCCTAGCACAGAGTCACACTCAATGCATCCACCGCTGTCACAAGCCGCATCTGCTGATTGACTGATGCTTGCAGTATCGGGTGTGCTCATCTAAGAGGTCATCTGCCTGATCGGCATGCTGTCCCTCAGGGTGTTCGCAGCCCTGATGCTCATCACCCCTTGAGGATGGGTGCTGCACACCAGGGCCAGGCCTGGGCATGTCCACAGGTGGTGCACTGATGCTGCCCCCTGACACTGTACCCCCATGGCCATTGGCTGACTGCTGATGCTGCCCCTCCAGCTGCCGCTCTCCAGGGCTCAATGGTGCCGCTGCAGTGGCCGCAACAGTCCCACTGTCCTGGACACACACCAGTGCTGCCCCACTGGTGCAGACAGGCAAAGGCTGGGACTGTGATGACACGCAGGCCTCCATGGTGGCACCACCCACAGCCATGGCTGCGATGTCACCTGCTGTGAGGCCATCCTGTGGCACATATATGCACTGCCCATGACGTTAGCTCCATCATCATCGGTGATGGATCTGGCACCAGCCCGAGTCTCAGCATGCTGGCATCCATGGACACTGGCACGCTGGGACATGGGCAGGGCCTCCTCCGCACCTGCTCCACCAACATCAGTCCGGATGTCCAGGCGGGCCCACTGTCGCCCTGACCCCATATTCCTGTGGAGGTGGGCTGGGCCCTCCTCCATCTCCATGTTACTGGCCTCAGTGGAAGCCCACCACTGCTGACCCATGCAGATGCTCAGGAGCTGTAAGGAAAAAAAGTAGCATTACTGCATGTGACCTACCCTGCCCCCAATAGACAGACCATGACCTACCATGCAGTAGCGGCTACCACCCATCTGGAATCCACCACCTGGAACACCCTCAATGGTACAATGCTGCATGCTGCCAGCAACCTGCTCTTCCTGTGGGGTCAGGTGTAGCACCTCCAGCTGTCCCCACGGTCGCAGACATGCTGCCCTGATGGCAGCCACCTTCTCTTTAATCCTCCACCTGTCCATGCCCATCTTCTTTTGCACTCTGCATGGAGCGCTGGTGGCTGCCATGCAGGTTTACAGACGCGCCACCTCCTCCCATGCAGCAGCATGGGCCTGTGGTGTTCCCTGGCGTCCACTGAGAAGTGGCTCCTGGTCAAGGTGAGCCTCGAACAGGGCATCTGTCTCGGCCTTTGTAAAATTTGGCCTCCTCTTTCTCCCATGACTCTGTTCCTCTTCCTCCACCACACGCTCGGTCATGATTCATCCTGTGAGAATGACAGGTGTTACCTGTGACTGTGCAGTCCCATGCATGTCCCAAACACCACAGTCCAAACTCCCAAACAGCATGCAACTCACCGCAATAGACTGCAGTAACCGACTATGGCCAGTGCAGCCCAATGTCGCATTTTTATAGCGCAACCCATGCAAATGAGGTGAGGCGCATCTTTAAGTGGATGCAAATGCAGTGACTGTGCCATTGAATGGCTGATTAGATGATTTGCATATGCCGGCTGAATATCGGCGCTGTTGCGCTTTGCGCAATTGTGTTGAACGTGCTGAGCCAAGGCGCAGTTCTGTGACATGAGCAGTACACACCTAACTGCGCATGCCTGGGTTGATGACGCAGGCGCCTGCTACGCTGCTGACATGCTGTGCATGGGAGGCAATGCAGGGCATGGCCACCATTGTGCCAGTGGTGCTACGGCGCTGTTCACCTATATGGTGCTGTGGCACTGGGGCATCGTAGGTGCACTGCGGCAACAGCACTGTAGGCCACTACAGGACATGGCACACAGGCACCCAATTACACTACACGCATTGGGTTCCAATTGCACTGTGTCTGTCCATGTGCCAGAGACCCTTGACCCTGTGCCCAACCTTTGCCCCCTAGGCACCATGTGTCAGGCATGGGTGCACCACTATTGCGCTGTTCAGTGACAGCACAATAGGGAATGGCAGCACTGTACCATGCAGCATCTGCACGTGGCAGAACCGCACTGCAGAGCACCATTTTGCTTGAACTGGGCAGCAGAGATGGGGCAGAGGCATGCTGTGGTTTGGAGCCAGATAGAGCTCACCAACCTGGTGGTGATAGTTGAGCCCCATGTTGGGGCTTTGTTTGGGGAGGCACCCCTGGACAGGGCCAGGAGTGTGGTATGGCAGAATATGGTCGCTGCCCTGGAGGAGGCCACTGGTATGGGGCAGGCGCACGAGCAGTGCCGCCACCGTTATGGGGATCTGAGGTGCAGGGACCCAGACCTGCTTGACCACCTGCGTGCATGTGCCAGGAGGGCATGGTGCCATGGCCAGGTAGGTGCAACATCCATACACTTTTATCATCCATAAGGGTATCACGGTTGCATGTGTCCGGCACATGGGGCATCAGTGTTGTTGGTGGTGGTGGTATCGGGGTGTGGGGTGGGTGGGTATGGCTGTGTGGGATTGCACACACATGGGGCGAGGGACTTTGCTACAGGATTGTACTGATGTTCTTCTCTCCACGTTTGCACCTTAGGGCCAGAAGAACAGTAGTGCAACAGGGAGGGAAGGCACCATATGGTGGAGCAGAGGGACAGTATGGGTGATGGTGGTCCATGGCACATGGACCAGCCTGCTAATGGTGAGTGCCTTACATCCATGATTACTATTGCATGTTGTATAACTGGGCAGGCAGTGGGGCATGGCCACCATCCACTGACACCACTGGCACTGCATGTCTGGGAGTGCATCAATGGTGGTCCATGCATGCACTGGGCACATGGCTATGGCATTGCCTTCACACCTCATAGCCAAGTCACTGTACAGCCATGGTGGTGCTGTGCAGGACATGGGCAGTGGGTGTGTGCAGTGGTCCACATGGCTGTGGCTGCCTGGATGGGCAGGTCTTGTGGACACAGTCACTGTGGGTGGTCGCACACCATCACAGGGCATGTCACATGGCTGTATGCCATGCACAATGGGTGGGCTGCAGGGGAATGGACAGTCACACCTATTGACTCTGCTCCATTGTCCTAGGTGGCCAGCGACTCCTGTAGATCCAGCAGGACATTCAAGAGCTGCTGCAGTTGGCAAGGGAGACATTGGAGCTCCTGCGCTGCATCCACCGCCACAGGGTGTGGAGGAGGAGGAGAAGCTTGCATCGGCACCAGAAAGAGGAGGACTGGGGCGGCCATTGATGTCCCCATGCTCTGACTACCACCTTCCCCCCTTTGACCCACCCTCACATCCCTTCTTCCCTCTCCCAAATGTTCACCCCTGCCCCTTACCTGCCCCTACCTGTTATGTGGCCCTTCCCCCCAGTACATAATTGTAAATATTTTTACTTGACATTTTTTCAATATATACATTTTGTTATAAAATCTGTGGTGGTCTCTGATTTGCAGTGGGCTACAGGTGCTCAGCAGCAGTGGTGTGCATGGCATCAGGGTGGTGCATGCATGTGCATGTGTGTGTGTGTGTGTGTGTGTGTGTGTGTGTGTGTGCAGAGACGAACCACCTATGGTGTGGGCAAGTGGATCAGTCACTGTCTGTGGTTTGTGTGTTGTACTCTGTGCACTGGATGCCTGTGTGCAGTGGTCCATGGGGCCTGCACTGTGTGCATGGCACCCCTGTCAGACCATCCATGGCCTGTGCAGCTGACACCCTTGCATGTCTGTGATATGTATGGTCTGCTGGCGTGTCAGTGGTGGCTGTCCATGCTGGATAACAATTGTACCTGGCACAATGCCAGGTTGACTGCCATCACCAGTATGGTGCACATCTGCCTCCGGTGGCACTGTGGCCTCTGCTGTTGTTGTCCCCCATCCATGCTGTCACTTGTGTCTGTTGCAGGGGATGTGCTCCAGTGTCTGTTACTTGTGCTGCGGCAGCATGCTGGTGGCATACAGCTTCATGGTGCCTGTGCAGGGTGCAATGTAGGAGTGCTGGCGGTGTGTACACGTCAGCCGTGGCCACATGCCAGCGGCTTGGTTGACCCGCTACTGTGTCCCTGTGTTGGTGGACCCTTGGGTATGGGTGGGTGTTTTTCCATGCACTGTGTTGCATCCTGTGTGGTGCATGCCTCCATGCTACACTGTGCATGTCTGTGCTGGCTGTTGTGGCCAGTGCCAGGACTGGATGTGTCCTTGGAAGGGTGTGCAGGGTGCTGTACCATTGGAGGTGTGGTCTGGGGCATGCCCTGTCACATGTGGGGTACCTCATGTGCTGACGCATGGTCGGTTTCTCAGCTGTACCTCAGGGGGGACGTGCAGGGTGGCACTGTGTATGCATCTGTTGCATCACTGTCTGCTGCTGCCCACTACAGGGTGCCCATGGTGGGGCTGCCTTGCATGGCTCTATGGTGCACAGGGTTGCATTGTCACACTGGGGGTGGTGGCATGCATGGGGTGTCCTGCACTGTTGGGTACTACTCCCGGGCAGGGTGTATGGGGATCATGGTGCAGGGTGTGCTCTGCATTGGTAGGATGGTGTGGTTCAGGGTGGTTGGCCATCCTTGTGTGCTGGTCACAGCTTGCCAGGGGGTGTCCTGGGGCACCATGGCCCAGTTGTGGGTTGGTTGCTGGTATCCATGGGCCAGTGGTTATTGCAGCTCTCCCCCGGTTGTGCAGTGCATGGGGTGTGGGGGACGGTGTCTGTTCTGTTCTATGTGTTCCTCTGCCCATCTGTGGCATGGGTGCTGGGCCCCTGTATCCCTGGTTGTGCTATTGCATTGCTGCCCTGCAGCTGGGGACATCCCTGGTTGTGCTATGGCACATCTGGACTGCTCAGCTGAACATCCCTTGTTACGCTATGGTGCATCAGATATGCTCAGCTTCACCTCCCTAGTTGCACTATGGCACAGGTGGTGTGATATTCAGTCATAGGCCATAGGCGCATCTTGGTCTGTGAAGTTTTTGAATATCGTGCTTCTTGTGCATGGGTGCAGTGGACTTGCGCTTGCTCCTGCTGTTGCGCACTTTTTGGGTGCAGTTTGAATATCTGGGCCCTAGTGTCTTGGAAATGTCAGAGACTTGGTTATTAGCTAGTATAGCTGATAAGGAAATATTAATTCAGGATTATAATTTATTGAGAAATGACAGAAACAGAAAAGGGGGAGGTATTCTTCTGTACAGGCATAAATCTATCGGCCAAAGTAGTCAGATGATGTCATTCGGTATCAAAGGTATTGAGGGCTTAATAATTGAATTTAATAAATTAAATTTAGCAACACCAATAGTTTAGTCCCCTCCACACATAGGAGTACAGTTTTCTGATGACCTGGCTATTTTTGAGTAATAACATTATTTTGGAATACTTTATATGCTTGGGAGATTTTCACACACATTGGGACAGTCCAAAAGGGAAAAGGTTAAAAGAATCAATGGATCAACTGGATGCTTATCAAATAATTCAAGAATCAATGCATTATAGTAATGGTTGTGACACTAGATTTATTATTGAACTGATTTTTGTTTCTAAAAGTATACCGGAAGTAATGAGCCAAGTTGGAGCCCCTCTACTACATGATCACTGCCTAATAGAGTGTACAATCAGACTTAATCAGTTTCATAGCTCTGTTGAAGCATCCTTTACATATTACAGATCATGCAAAAAGTTTAACCAAATGGTATTTTTGTGGGATTTAGAAAGAGTAAAATGGCATAGGATGGAATTGATACCTGATTTAGAAGATGCAGCAGATTTTTTGTTTTTACTAGTGAGCTCTTATTAGTGTGTAACAAACATGCACCTAGATTACAGTACAAGATAATGAAGAATAGCTTACCATGGTTTAACAGGAAAATATTAAAATCCCTAAGGGTAAGAAAAAGGTTATGGAAACTTGCTAAAAAATCAAATTGGGAAAGTGACTGGGAAAGGTAAAGGACATATAGGAATAAGTGTCAGAGATTAATAAAAAAGGAACATATTATAAAAATAAATCTGAAGCATTAACTAATACAAGAGATTTTTGGAAAATTGTAAGAGAACTGCAAACTCCTGTTGGTAAAAAAAAAATTTCCTTCCTCCTTGAAAATCCAGGAGGAGGTTGTCACGAACCCTAAAAGGATGGCAGAGGCACTGAATAACTTCTTTGCCACCCTACCTACATTGTTGCAAGAACAATCTTTTCCTGTATCAGATTTTACCATGAGTACCAAGGAACAACAGTACCCAAGTTTCAGGTTTAGAATTTTAAGAACTAGGGACATAAGAAATCATCTAAGAGAGTTGAATGTGATTAAGTCTGAGGGCCTTGATGGTTTAGAGGCCACACTGTTGAAGGCTGAAGTATTGGCTAAACCATTAACAAACGTATTTAATAGAAATTTGTGCTAAGGGATGTTTCCTGATGAGTGGAAAGATGCAAAAGTAATCCTGGTTTTCAAGGGTGGAGATCCTCAAATGGCCGATAATTATAGGCCTATAGCCTCATCATCTATTATTTCAAAAATATTCAAAAAAAGAAGCTCAAACAACTGTACAAATTTTGAATACCAATGCTCTCCTGGCCTTTCAGCAATCAGGCTTCAGACCAATACACTCTACAAGTACAGCCTTGTTGGATTTCATGGACGCCATCTCCCACGGTCTTGAGAATAGCATGTGCACAGGGTGGTGTTCATGGATCTTTCAAAGGCGTCTGACACCGTAGATTATATATAGAATAAAGTAAGAGGTGGTGTGTGTAATGAGATTTTACAAACACCCGAGGTGTTGGATGCCATATAAACCCCAAGAGCGAAGCTCGAGGGGTTTATCCAGGCATCCAACCCCGAAGGTGTGTGTAAAATTCGAGTTTACACACAACCCCATATTTTACTTTATATAATTGCTGGGTTTTGCTTTCTCACCATAGCCAATTATATAAAATAAATGGTCTGATGCGGCTGCGGTCTGGATGATGTTTAGCCGAGTCTGCGGTCGCTTTGCAGCAGTTTAGTTTTTCTTGTTTTTTTGTTCCCTTTACTGTGTGATTTTTGTCAGGAAGTTTTGTTTTAAGTAGTTACTTACCACCTAGAGATAGTGGTGGCGGTGCGGTTTCAACCGAGGAGGCAATCTGGTGGCGAGCAGTGAAAACCCGGAAGAGCTGTAGATTGGGCATGCGCATAGCGAGGGAAACCGTGCACGTGTTTGACATTATAAATGCTCCTTTATAACAGCAAATTTCCTATGGGAAAAAGTCTAAGCCAGTTACTATAAGAATCTTCTGAATGTTCTGAAGGGTAAAAGGGTGGTGAAGAAACATTAAAATGGTTTAGTCAATACTTACAGGGTTGAAATCAAAAAGTTTGTGTGATGGTACTTTTCCTGGATCCAGAGGGGTGAGTAGGGGAGTCTCCCAGAGCTCGATCCTGGGACCTCTCCTATTCATTACCTTTATTGATGAACTACAGAAGGTTTGTACAAATAGTATTATACAATGGCAAGAAAAAATCTTGGACTCTGATTGGTCAGTCTTGGGCTAGACCCGTGATGTTAATCAGTACAACATCATGGGTCTAGTCTCAGCCTCACTGTGAACCTGCAGATGATTTTTTACAGAGCATCTTATTGATTTTTTTATTGAGCATCTTACTGATTGTTTCACCTTCTCTTAAGAAACAAAAATATTTTTCCACACAAAAACATCTTTAAAATTATTTTTTTTATTCTGTATAACAACGAGCCATTGTATAATAGCAATAATGCCCTCCAGGGTGTGTGTCGTTTGGGATAACGTCACGCCTCAGTCGGTGGACGCACTCGACCTTCGGCCTTGTGCCCAACCACATGAGGTGTAAAGTTATCCCAGCACAACACACACCCTGTCGGGCATTATTGCTTAATTATTAAATTATACACTGATGATACTGTAATACTATGTTCAGGAAAAGACAATATAGGCATACAGAATGTTCCGCAACAAGAATTTCTTGTATTAGAAACATGGTTTAGACAACATAATTTAATTATGAACATAAAGAAGACAAATACAGTGCTGTTCAGTACTAAGAAAACAACAAAAGGGTTAGGAGATGGGTCAATGGATATTATCATAAAAACAGCAAATGGAACACAGCTTACTCAGGTGGATTTATACAAGTATTTGGGAGTCTATATAGACTCCCAATTAAAATTTGATTTCCAAATCAAACAATTATGTACCAAGATCTCCCAGAAATTAGGGGCCGTAAGAAGGCATAGAGATTGTATGTCCCAGGATACCAGAGAAAAAAACAGTTCAATCTGTTATTTTCCCACTAATTGACTATGGAGGCATGGTATATTCAACCACTAGTAAATATAACTTGCAAAAATTGGCTAGGTTACAATGTATATTAGCAAATTTTGTATTAGGTGTTAAAGGTCCAAACTACTACCATCTTCATTGTGATCTATGTTCCCAACTGAATTGGGTTCCATTGGATGTTAGGAGGGATTATATTTTAAATAATTATATTTATAGATGTGTTCAAGGGCCTGCTCCTGCATATCTAATTGATAAAATGGTTCCAGAAAAATCAGGATATCATGTATGTAACTTAAGGGGGAGAGTGTTGAAAGTCCTGCTTATAAGAACTAGATTTGGCAAATCAGTATTTGATTATATTGCCTCAAATGCATGGAATTCCCTACCCTCAAGGGTGTAAAATATGCCATCTTACCAAACATTTAAGTCTGTACTGTTGGAATATTATTCTTTTAAGTGCAACTGTTTTAATTGATTATATTTTTATTGGTCTGCCCTGTTATTGTATTGTAAATAAGTGTTGTATTTGTATGTTCTTTATGAGTGCTGTAAATCTGTAAACAGGACAGCCCTGAAAATAAGCTTGCCTAGTACTTTATCCTGACAAAATATGGAAATATAAATGAAGAAATGAAATGAACTTCGATTAAGTTCAGCTCTGGCTGTGCACCAACCAGCTCTTCTTCAATGCCAAGAAGACAGTCTCCATGTCCTTTGGCACAAGGCAAAGAATCTCTTGGCTCCCTTCTCTTCCTACTTTCGGCAACCTGGAAAGGCTTCCCTTCAGACAATGTTACCACCTTTGGGCATCTTTGTATCTGGATAGACCAGCATCTAAGCTTCTCTGACCACATGGATGCTATAGTCAAAAAACTGTACCCCAAGTCAGGTACACTTTTCAGGAACCATGACTGTATCTCATTTCTGGCATGCTGTGCTATCATCCAGAGAATGATCCTCCCAATCTTTGAATGTGGTGACATTGTCTACAGTGCTGTCTCAGTCACAACTCTTGCCAGACTGGACGCTCTTTTCAACTCTTTCTGTCACTATGCTCTTGACTGTCCTTCTTGCACTCATCACTGTTCTATGTATAAACCTCTCTCCTTCCCATCTCTAATGGACAGATGCCATGCCCACTGTACCAACTTCGTTGGTAAATTCTGGTTCAATTTCCTATTATCCTACCTCTCAGCCTCCCTCTCCTTCCCCTTCCCCCACTGCCATTCCCTCAGAAGCTCAATCACTCTATCCCTAGCAGGCCCTTCAGTCTCCACGACCATCAGCAAAGCTATGTTCATCCACCACATCCCTAAAATCTGGAACTCCCTCCCATCAACAATCTGCCACCACCCCCCGGGTACTTTCTAACCACTTCAAAGTTTTTCCCCCTCCCCAGCAAATTGCTCCTAACTCCCCTCTCATGCTCTTCTACAATTTGTTTCCAATTTAGATATCATCTGTAATAAGGCACTTATGGCCCAACTCTAGTCATTATGCACTTCGCTTTGTCTCTCAAAGATTTATTAATCTTGAGTTGAATCTGCTGCTGTGCATTTTGACTGTTGACTTATGTTTGTTTACTATATTCTAGTGGTTTTTGACTGCACTTGTATGCTTTGGGTGGGATATTCAGACTGCACCAGACTGTGGCGCAAGCCTGGGTGCAGTGCAACTGGGATGTGCCAGGGGGCTGACAGGGTGATATTAAACGGTGCTGCGCTATGGCTCAACACCATTGAATATTGCACTGTGGCCACCCGCAATGTGCAAGGTGCAGTGGCATTGCACCAGTGCAAGTGGCCAGAGAGGGGCAGGGGGATGCGCTAGTGCAAGTGCCATTGCGCTAGGTGCATCAACCGCAATATTCAAAACTGCACATGCAAATGGGGACATAAGGCATGCAAGGTGTAAATGGGGCCATTTGCATGTCATTATTGCCCCATTTGCATGCAGGTGTGCCGATCCTCGGTGACTTGCACCTGGCACCCTACCAGGCTGCAGCCATCGGGGACTGATGCCCCCTGCATAAGTGGCAGAGTGCCCCACCACCCGATTGCGGGCATTAGCATTAGAATGAATAGTCCGATATCCCTGGTGGTCCAGTGGACTGCATTCAGCCAGATCACGGGCATTAGTATTAAAATAAATTGTCCAATATCCCTGGTGGTCCAGTGGACCGGTCTAGTCCGATCGCGGGCATTAGTATTAGAATAAATCGCCCAATATCCCTGGTGGTCCAGTGACCACATCCAGCCTGATCAGGGTGTAAGTTTTAGAATATTACACACAATCCATCCCTGGTGGTCCAGCAGTACCCCCTTCCCACCCACCCACTAAGCCCCACCACCCGCCTCCCGGTCAGCAGCGGGCGGCAGCTCCCCACCCACAAGCCACCCCACCACCCACTGACTGACTGCGTACAGTAGGGCTGTGCACACATTGGTCACAGCATGGGCCAATGGCGTGCAACCATACCATACTACATTGTCCAGATATGTGAATGGCTGCCGCCCGTCGGCTGACTGGGGAGTGGGGTGGTGGGGCTTGTGGTGGGTGAGGGGTACCACTGACCACCAGGGATGGATTAGTTTGTAATATTCTATAACTTATGCCCATGATCAGTTGGTTGTGGTCCACTGGACCACCAGGGATATTGAATGATTTATTTTAATACTAAGGCCCGCGATCGGGCTGAACGCAGTGCACTGGACCATCAGGGATATTGGACTATTTATTTTAATACTACAGCCTGTGATCAGGCATGGGGAAGGGGGGCACTACCATGAAGGTGCCGCCAGAGCTCGGGTAGTGACCCAAAGCTGGCAGCTGCTGTGTTACGCCCTGCAATATAGCAGCTCACCTGTGGGTGGCCAGCTGTTGCTCCTTTTTTATTTTGCTCAACTGTGTATGGCACAGGTACGGGTTGCACATGCATCTGCTCAGCACATCCCGGGCTGAATATCGGGATGTGCAGAGTATGCATGGGCATGCCCCCCCGCTTGCGCCGCATACATTACTGGCACATCAGAATTTGTGCCACGCACATTCCTCTTTTGAATATCGTGCTGGGGTGCATCAGTGGGTTGCACGTGGCACAACTGTGTTGCACCATGTGCAACCTTTCTGAATATCCCACCCTTTGTCTACTTTTCCCCCGTGCTCAAGTTCTCTTGCCTTATATTGTACTATTCTGAATGTATTTTGTGATTGTGTGTTACTCAGCTCTGCTCTGTTAATGGTACCAAAATGTTATGTATTTGCACTCTTTGCTGCCAAAGACCCACTTGTATAACTTTCCTTCCCCCAGGATGTATCTGGAAATGAGCTCCAGCTCAGTATGCCTTTCCTGGTAAAACTTTTTAAATAAATAAATAATGTAACTTTCATCTGTAAGCTGGGCATTTTACTGTATTTGAGCACCAAATTTTCAGCATAGCCTACTTATTACCCTGCATAATGTACCCGGTATGTGAAGATTTTTCAATCCCTGCCAAAACATCATTCCGTGTCAGCGAAACGTCATTCTGCACCACAGGTACAAAAAGATAATTTGGCCAGGATTTGAAAAATGACAGCTATCACATTCATGAGGTGCTGTGTAGAAATGGTTATGTTTAAAATTTGGGGTAAAAATATTGAAAATTACCAAAGCTATGAGCCTGTGTTCATAAATTTCAAGGTAGAATCATAACTTTGTTATTTTTTAATATTTTTGCCCCACATTTTCAACATAGCCTTCTTACGACTCCACCTCATGAATGAGTGCAGATAATATTTTTAACTCCTACTCAAAGTGTGATTTCATGCAGAGACTACAAAATTACCTTTTGGGATAAGAAAACACATTTTGGCCAGGATCATAAAAATGACATCTGCCACACTTATGAGGTGATGTGATGAAATGGCTATGTTGAAAATTTGGGGTCAAAATATTGAAACTTACCAAAGTTACAAGGCTGTGTTTGCAAATTTCTATGTAGGCTCGTAACTTTCTTGTTATTTTAGTATTTTTATGCCAATTGTTCAAAATATCCTTCTTATGACACCACTTTATGAATAAGGCAGACAACATTTTCAACTCCTGCTTGAAAGGTGATTTCACATAGTGCTCATAAAATCATGTTTTGGGACAAATATGCCTAATGACACCTAACGGCACTGTAATGGTTCATGAGGTTGGGTCCCAAAAAAGGCATGTTGAAAATCTGGGGTACAAATATTCAAAAATGGCCAAGTTACATCACTTAGTTCAAATCCCCATTGAAATACATTGAACTGCATACCTGATTTCCTCAGTTTGCTGTCCGGCATTGAAGACTGAAGATGAGTCTGTGATCCAGAAAATATTGCAGCATCATACCTCAATGGGTAAGTAAGGGAAGGGGTCTGTGGGGTAGTGGGTGCTAAATGGGAGGGTTAGGTAGGGCAGAATAATGGCACAACAGACATTGATGGATAATTTACTTTTTTTCAGGGTTGTTATGAAAAAAAACAAGGGACAGTTTATTTTATTTCAAGTGAAGACACTGAGGGATTGGACACCCCTAGTGTCATTGTTGTTTGTGGGGGTGGGGTGGTGGGTGCTGAGAGGGAGGGTCAGGTGGGGGAGAATTAATGGGGCTCCAGTAACAGGGCACCAGTAACAGACATTGATGGACAGTTTTCTTTCTTGCAGGCTTTATTTAATAAAATAAAAACATTTTGAAGTGGCAATACTGGGGTATTGGCACCCCAGTGTCAGTCTTGTTTGGGGTGGTGGGTGCTGAGAGGGAAGGTCCAGTGGGGGGAGAGTTAATGGAGTGCCAGCAACAGACATCAATGTATGGTTTTGGGTGGGGGGGAGCAGCCAGCACATTGAAACAGAGCAGGCTGAAATTAGCTTGCATGTAAAGGTTGTGACAGGCTCCTGACCTTGAAAGCCACTCAGCTGTTTGCTGATGCGGCTTCATGCAAATCAAAGGACCAAAGCCCTCTCTAATTGGAGTGGCTTCAGTCCTTTCAAGTACCCAAAGTTTACACCCATGAAGCAGAGAGCTGCATCAGAACCACAGTGCGTGCTTATTGGTTTAGACTGCCGAGCACCTTTTATTGAAAAATGCAATGGGCTTGACAGTGACACACCTCCAAAATCCCTATTCACTCCACAAAATGTTTGATGCACAGGCACATCAAACATAAAAATTGCTACAAGGTACAGTAGTGACAAGTAAGAAACAAGACTAATGTCAGGTAACTAAAAGGGAAAATATACAACAGTACTGCATTAATACAATATTATGCTTACAGTAATAAGTACAGTAAGGTAAAACTATACATATGGTACAGTCCCATTAAAAAGCAGTCATGCAAGCCTAATGGATGACTGTAACAGATGAAAAGCCACAGACATCCCAGAGAACTGTCTCTGGGGAGATTAGGGCAAAAGCAGGGGAGAGATATAAATAGGAGGAGGAGACAAAGAGAAGAAGGTAATTTGTTCCAGACTACAGGACACTAAAAAGAGAAAGCAGATTGTCCAGTGGCAGCCTGACAAGTCAGAATAGAAGTTACAATAATCAGAAAAGTGAAGGGAATAGCCTGAAGGAGGGAGTGGGATAAGAAAGAGTTAAGATGGGGGAAGGAGGATAGACAAAGAGAAACAGGTAGTTTGTTCCAAATGGCAGGACACTAAAAAGAGAAAGCAGATTGCCCAGTGACAGCCTGGCAAGCAGAAACAGAAGTTACGATAATCAAAATGTTGAAGACAATATCTTGAAGGAGGGAGGGGGATAAGAGAGTTACAATGGGGAAGAGATGAGAACCAGAACTTGGAAAGAAAGGGAGTGCAGTGCAAAAATGGTGGGAATTAAGAGCAAGTAAAGAGAGGGACTGACACTGGAGACTGTGATATGTTGGGAGGGGGGTTAGAGGCAAGGCAGTGGAAAGAATGGAAAAGGGGGTTCAGTGTGACAGAGAAAAGTTAAGAGCTGCTCCATAGACCACATCCATACATCAAGGAGGAGACTGGGACACTGTCCTTTTGCGAAGAGAGGCCTGGTGGATTTTTACTTTGAGGACTCATAAAAAAGATATCAACTAAATGAGAGCCTTACATGGGCTTCATTTTCATAAATTCCTATATAAGTTACATGTAAGAACAGGAGATTGTGATATATGACTAAGTATAAGCTTAGATTACAACTGTGGTTTTTAGCTGGTACTTCCTGCTTTATTCCTGCCTAATAAAACTAGAGAAAAAATTACCATTTACTAAAACTAGGAATCTCTGCCCCCACCCCCTTTCTATCTATCTTTGCAGATCATTTATAAGATTGGAATTTATATGAGAGAGCATCAACAGGGAGTATAGCAGGTATGTTCCTCCTGGATAATGAATTGATGCAACATTTATTTCATACAAATCATTCAATAAGGTTACTCTGGATAAATTAATTGATACCATATTTATTTGTTTATTGTCACCCAATGTGTTCTGAAGGAGAGACAAGTTGGTCCTGAAACATATGACAACAAAATACATTGTTTATGGGTGCTTGGAAATAAAATAAGAATGTAACTGAGAAAACAGATTCAAGAGTGACATTATTCATTATTGGGTTGAGGTCTTCCAAATATTTGTTTCAATTTATTCCAGCATCCAATTTGGAAAAACTCCCCTGTATTTTGGACACTAAAAAGGAATACTGGGAAACTGAATTACTTCTTTTGTCCTTTCTTGATAAGGACAGACAATATCTGGTGACTCCTTTAACCATTTAAAGCTATTAAGGATTTAAGGAAAAATGTTATGCATGTTCTCTTATGTGAGGAGGATGATACTGTTGCAAAAAGATCTTCGTACTCCAGTCAAGTGGATATTCAAGTGAAAAACAGGAAGTTGGCTGATTGTATTTTGCAGAAGGCTGATGTGTTGGATCTTATGGGACTTAATTTGGTAGATTCCAAAGTCTTGGAAGTTGCACCTATGTTGCAGAATTCCTCTGCGATAAATATTCATTCATCAGTTCTCCTAACAAACCGATGTTTGGCCTTGGCTGGATACAACAATTGACTTCCAAAAACCTGTAAAGACGCATTGGGTGAAAAAGTCATGAAATGTACAGAACCATTATTTCTATCCTGGAACATTGCTGGATGGGGTAACATGCTAAGTGATGTAGATTTAAAAAGGTTTCTTTTAGAATTTGATGCTTTATTTATACAAGAAACCTGGCATTGCTCCCAGGATAATATTAACCTTAATGGATATAAATGTTTTCACTTGATTGGTATGAAATCACATAAAGTTGAAATAAATTCTGGGAGACTGACTGTTTTTACTAAAATTGGAAGCTTTGAAAGGGTGCAACTTCTAAGAAAAGATGAGAATTTCTTGGCTTTGTATTTAAGTATGACATCTTACAATTTCATTTTAATTAACTGTTTTGTACCACCGAGCAACTCCCACTATTATGAAGAATATGTGTGGGATAATCTTAAGAACTTTATTTGTGAGACATTGTAAATTTTATCCATTGCAAATGTTTTATTGTTGGGGGACTTTAATGTGAATATTGGGGGCTTTGAAGGACTTAATGACAGCTCATTCTTTATCTATACCAATCCTACTGAAAAACTTCCAACTAGGAGTGCTAGAGATAGGACAGTGAATACTGCAGGGAAAAATTAATTGTAGTTCTAATTGAACTCAACATATACCCCCTCAATGGTAGAATATGGGGTTAAGGAGGGTAATTTCACCTATATTTCTTCAAAGGGTGCTTCCACTATAGATCTAGCCAGGACAGGAGCAGTAGATCGCCAGGGAAGCTTACAATTGAGAGTCAGGTCAGATTGTGACCATTTAACTCTTATACTGGAGATTGCAGAGTCAGGATCCCAAGTGTAGTTAGAAGAATGTGAGCCATTACCTTTTTCTGAAATTAGATCATGTAGGAGGGTTATTTGGACCCATAACTCAGAACTGGACATTGTCCCTGGGATTCTTCATTCTTTTATGACTAATAATTTAAATAACTTGTTAAATATGGATGTTGAACAACTGATGCTAGAACTGACCAAACTGTTCACAGAAATAAAAAAGAAATCAGAGTGTCCGTTTAAATTGCCTGGCTCGATTCAAGCGGACAAAAGGATGGGACGATAAATAACGCAAAACGCTTAAATCAGAAATTAACAAGTTATTAAGACCTCTTAAAAGAATCAAAATAGAGGAATTTTAAAATCCTTCAATGAAAAGAAGAAAACCATAAGGTTTTATTAAGGGTAAATCAATTTACTAAGATAAGCAATGGACTTAGATGAGTGAAGCAGTAAAAACAGATAATAAAAAATGTTGGCCTCTGGTAGCTAAGGGGACGGACAATTATAAACTGGTAATAGACTCATATATTTCAGAATGCACTCAGGTTAATTTCTTTACCCAGATATTTTTTTAATCCCACAGTTTTGGAAATACAAACAGGGCTGGGATTTATAATATCTTTCAGCCAATAGCTTTTGATGAAGTCTATTTAGCCATAAATACATTCAAGAGAAATAAAACTGCAGCCCCAGATGGCATTCTGGCAGAAGTACATTTATGCATGACCAGTCTGTGGTATAAAGTACTGGCCATTTTCTATAATGGGGCATTAAGTCTAAGTATTTTCCAGCAATTTTCAAAACTTTTATTGGAAAGACTCAAGGCACAAATAGATGCAACAGGGGGCTTATCTGCCTTGCAAGCCAGATTTAGGGCAAATTGCTCTACCCTGGATAATGTATTTATTCTAAGACATTTTATTGAAAAATATGTATGTTTAGGAAATAAAAGCTGTACACTGTGTTTATTGACTTTACAACAGCTTTTGATTCCCTATCCAGAATTATATTATGGGATCAGCTTCTGCATAGAGGAATTGATGGGAATTTGGTTTCCATTATTGTCAGTCTATATAATGATACATGAGAACAAATAAGATTAGGCACCAGAAGAGGGAATTATCATACCCATTTCAAATTAATAAAGGCGTTCAACAAGGCTGCATGCTAGCTCCCCAATTATTTTCATTATATTTGGATAATTTATTAAAAGAGATGGAAGATCTGACTCAACTAAGATCAAGCACCTCCTATGTCCAACATTAACTTATGCTGATGACATTGTATTATTTTCTTTATCAAAAATAGGTTTACAAAAAAGGATGGACTTTTAAAAAAAAAAAAAGAACAGAGGAGCTCCAACTGAAAATTAATTTTAATAAAACAAAAATATTAATATTTGGAAAGAGAAAAGCAGCACTTAGTTGGCTTATGGGACACCAGAAAGCTGATATTGTCCCTTCCTATATTTATCTAGGGATTAGGTTCTCTGCCAATTGCTTATGGATCTCACACACAGAATTAGTAAAGGATAAACTAAGTAAAACTATTGGTGGCCTAAAAAGGTTTAATCATAGGTATGGTAGATTTTCAGTAAAAGGTCTTATCCAGGCAGTCAAAGCTAAATTTGAATTGCAACTGCTATATGGAACAGAGATTTGAGAACCTAATGACATTAATAAGTTAACAAGCCCAGTATTTAAAATGTTTAGAAATCTTATGAGACTAGGGTATCCGTGCCCCTCAGCTTACATTAGAGCTGAAACTGGGTTAACTAATATGAAGACATTAATTGAAAAATACAAATTAAATTTATGGGTAAGGATTACTAATATTCCAGATATATCACTATCAAAACAGTGTTTAAGTGAAAAAGAACACTGGTATAACCTAGGGTACAAAACCAGATTCTGGTTTACATCTTTTTTTATCAATATATTTTTATTGAATTTAAAACAGAAAATCACATACATAAAAAAAGGAATTTATCATTATTTGCAAAGAACATATTACATATCATAAGGTGTCATTGGGTTTTAACAATACATTATTCATTATTCTGTGTCTTTGGCATTGTATTATAAATAATGGTTCAAAAGTTTAAAAACAGGTACTTACAACACTCAACCATTAAAAAGAAAAAAAACACAATTTTATACTTTATATTTAAAGTGCTTCCACTTATTTATTCTAACAAATTCTCTTAAAACATTTGAGTGTGTGATCCCTTTGAGACTTGTATTTTAAATAGAATATTGCACTCTGCATTACTCTATTCCTAAGTCTAATGTATACCAAAATTACAGAGGGGAATAGGAATGGGGAAGAGGTAGATAGGGTAGGCCTCTTTTCAAAGGTTTCCAGGCTGGAGATGTTAGGTAACAGCACTAACATCTATAATGAGGAACTGGAATGTCATGAGTCTCAGGGGCATAATCAACAATAATACATTTACTTTTTCAATTTATAGGGATTGTGGGGGCCTAGTCAGAATGAGGTATACAGTGATCCATTTTTTTATCAAACTTCTTCAAGAGTTCATTTATTAAGGCTAGCTGTTCTGTCATGAGCATGTCTACAATAATATTTCTCCATTCTTGTATAGTAGGTGTTTTATCTTCCAATCAATATTTTAAAATAGTCTATCTTACAGCCACCCCTATTAACATGAAAGTGTGTTTCTGCTCATATTATCAGGGAATAGTAGGATCAAAATATTCACAATACAAGTTGCTTTATGGTTGTAAATCAGTGGGTAGTTACTAAACATCCCTTAAGAAATAATTAAATGAAATGTTTTCATGCTTCACACATAAAACTACTCATGTGATATGCGTGCTACAAGCATGATTTAAATGTTAAATTGAAACTGATTGAATGCATGCATGCAGCAAGCAAGTGTGGAAAGCTACTTTTTATGTTACATTTGAACCGACTGCATGCATGTGGCATGAGTGCAAAACGCAAGTGGTCACTGATAACTGCACATAAAAGTTAAGTGGCTTGCTCAGGATCACATCATATACAAGTGGGGGTTGATGAGATTCAAACCCAGGTCTTCAGGTCTCCTGATTTGCAGTTCAGTGCCTTTAACCACTAAGCTATACTGCCTGCACACATATGGCTCACTTGTACTTCAATACAAATCTGCATGCATATAGAATGATTATAGCCACTGTTAAACTTTTTTTTGCCCCACCCCCAACTCAGCTGCACAGTTGAACTGTAGCACATATACCAATGGAAACGCATGCGGTTCTTCCCACTCCCAATACACACACTTACCCACAACATTACTTCATGTATTCTGTCTGGCCTGTATTCCTACAATTTTCTCTCCATAGTTTTGAATGCTTCCATGCAAACAGACTTTGAAGGAAAAACACAAAAGCAGCATTAACTCAACACCCACCCACATGGCCAGTCCCCCCACCAACCATGCACACAGACTGTAGCAGCTGCAGCCATGGTGCTACAGACAACCCACCAAGTATAGATATTAGTCAAGAGTCTCTTACTGAAGTACTAGGGAGAAAGAGGCAGGAGTCTTTAAGGGATGATGTCCATGGGTCAGAGTGCTGGGACATACCCTCTTGAAATGAATGGAGTTACCTTTTATTACTATTTTATACATTATGATGGTAAGTTGGAGAATAATGAAGGCCACTGTTCTACTAACAAGGACCTTGTTAGGCGAGTGGTGGCTTTCATTAATCACCAACTCTACATCAATAATGTATAAAATAGTAATAAAAAATACCCCCATTCATTTCAATGGTGCTTGCCCCTGCAGTCTCCCTTGCCCTATGTCATAATGTGCCTGATTGTGGGGATGTGGAGGTCAGCTTCACTGGGGGGGGTCATAAGCCTCACTATAGTGGGGCTCTTATAGTGTGTGAATACCATACAGCTCAACTGTCCCTGAATCCAAGGGACAGCCTTCATTTTACCCCTGAAATCTGCTCTGCAGTTCATCCATCCTTCACGGAAAACATGCTACTTACACAGTGAATGTCTTGTAAATTTAGACTTTACGGCAGGGGCACCATTTCATTTCAGCAGGGAGGAACCAGCAACCAGTGCAGGCTAGGTGCCAGTTAACTCCTAGGTGGCAAACTCTAGAATGACTGAAACATCTCTAAAAGGTAAAACTTACTTGTTGTGACAAAAGTGATATGTAAAATCAGGAAAAATTCAATTGTACAAGATTCATCTGTCTATGCCCCAGAACAGTACATCAGATTTGGGCTTAAACCCACCCAGTTACTAACCAATTTTTTTTCTTGCTGAAGTTCTGAACCCCCCAAAAAAGAAAACTTTGTTCCAATTTCTCTACCCAACTCCATTCGATTCAATACCAATCCCACATTGGTTGTGAAGCTGCCCAAAGGTGCAGAAACATGAAAAACACATCAATATTTCCATCCTTTTTTCTTCCCCAAGCCCCCGTTAAAAAAATATATTTAACTTTCCTGGCCATCTGGCCAGAACCTGCAGCCTGGCCCAGTGTGCTACTAGCCTAGTTTTCAGTCCACTCCTCCTCCATCCTTCTGCCAGAAACTGGATGCTAGAACTGGCCATCTCAGGTCCTCAGCGTGATCTGTGATCAAGCCACCTCACCAACCAAATCCACCCAACCTGTGTTGCTTGCTTTTTGCTTGGCTGCTGCTGCACTGCACTAATCAGAGCCTATGAAGGCCACCCATACTGCTGTCTCCGCTGCTGCTAGCCCTAGCTTGCTGCCATGGGAGGGCCTGTGCTGTTTCTTTTGCAAAGCAAGCCTAATAGAGTGAGTAGGTAGCCTAGTCTTGAGTTAGTTTCTAGCTCACTCTCTGTCCCTTCAGCCACCAGGGAAGACTGAGACGCAGTAAGAGTACACCAAAAATAATATTCTTCCACAGCACTGCTATTGAGAGTTCAGAGCTCACCAACTCCTCTAAGCTGCAGTGTGCAGCCTGTCTACCATGTGGTGGGAAAGACAGTGTCGAACTTGCATGACTCATGTGCTCTTGCTTGGCTGGAGTGCCTCCATGTCACATGTTATGGCACCACTGCTAATAGATGGAGGAGAGTGGAGAACACACTACACATAGTTGAGTCAGGAGTGCACCTGCAGTGTGAGTGCACAGAGGCCAGGGGGCACTTATTGTGCAAAAGATAAAATCCAAATTTAATGCCATTATTGCCACACCATAAGAACAACCTGAGCACAAATGTGGGGGAGTGCCTCCCTCTGCCCTACCTAAATGGCACCCCAGCTTTTTGGTAGAAATTCTCAGGTGCTAATATCGATACAAGTAAATACAATGGTTTTCATTGTGTTCTGAGGTACTGTAGCTCCATGTTTCATATTGTGTCCTGATCATTGTGAGGGTTGGTGTTCCTCATTGTCCCACATTTTGAGTGTCAATGTCCCTCATTTCAGTGACAAAATGTGAGGTATGGTGCATGCTTCAAAGACCATACTCAGTTCAAGGAGTGCTGAGCATGGCCATAGTGTATATGCTCCATACAGAATGACAAAGGAAAGTAAGTGAGTTGAAACAGTCATGGAGAAACACATTTGTAACATTAAATATGCATAAGGGGATTTGCATGGCCTAAAACAAAAAGATCAGGCTACACAACACAGAGGCCCCTCTTTACACATCTGGAATGGAGGATGTTGGTTGACTATATTCTAGGCATTTAATGCAGTAAGCAAACAATACTCTACAAATTAATGGCAATTTAATGACAAAAACCAAAAGCCAATAAACAACTTGCAAAAGGATCAAAATGAATGAGTTTACCCAATTTTAATGGTAAATCAATGAAAATGTATTTTAATGGCTCTAATTGCTAGCAGTAATATGAGAAATAGAAACTGATGTGTTTCTTTAGATGAGATTTGCACCAGCTTAGTTGCTGCACAAACAGCAAGTGTGCACCATGTGAACCTGATGAGATTTTTAAATGATGTTTACACCAGCTTAACTGCTGTACTCATGTCAAGCATGCAACATGTGAACCTGATGTGATTTTTAGAAGATGTTTGCACCAGTTTACCTGCTGCTCACATGTCAAGCTTGCAGCATGCAAACATGATTTGCTTTTTAGACCTGGTTTGCTTAGGTTCACTTTGTGTATGTGAACTGCATGCAAACATTGCACAATTCAGCAAGAGGCATGCATTCTGAATGTACACAGCACACTTATATTTCTGTAAAGAATGTTCTTCACCTCATCCCATAGTGTTTGAATTAGATGATAGCTCCAGGACATGTGTAACAATGTTCCATTTGCCGATTTACACTTATGACAAGCTGGGGTAACAGCCAGGACCATTTTATATCTCTGACAAGGTGTATAGTAAAGACTGTGAAGTGTTTTAAAATGTATCAACTTGAGATTAACTGTATTGAAGAATTTAAAGAGCGTGGACCACATTTTTTCCCATTCCATATCCTCTGTATATACCTCAAGGGCCTGTGACCACAAATGGATGGATTTGGCTGAAGATCCTCTAGTCAGGTCTGTATATAGCCTATATATGGAGGATATAGATGGAGACATGCACATACACCCCAGCAGAGACTTGGAGTTGTCACTGAGGGGAGAGGAGAGGTTAATTTTGCTTTAATCTCATTTGTTAAGTCCAAACAGAATTCCACCGCAGTACAGGGTATATCAAAGTGCTGCATTAACTCATTAAGTGTCATAAGCTCCCCGTTTTTCATTACATCTTTTATCACCCACAATTCTGTCATGCAGGTTTATCAAGGATGTTGCTAGTTAGAGTAAAATTAGGATTTTTTTCCAGATTGGTTGGTTTCTGCACTGACTCAGATCTAAATGCAGCATATGACTTATCTGCTTTATTTGCCTGATTGAATCTGTTAGTATTTTGGTATTTAAGGATCTATGTGGTTTAGAGTATAACAGAGATCTGAGATCAAGGTCCTGACCATATGATACTTCCCTTTCAATACATATCCAATCTGGAATATAGTCTCCTTCTGTGTGATCATTAAGCCACCAGGTTACTTGTGCAGTTCTAGCAGCTAGAAAGTATAAACAAAAGCCTGGTGCCCTTAACCCTCCTTTATTTTTTGCTCTACATATTTTAGCATATGCCATCCTGTTCCTCTTGCCCTCCTAGATGTAGGTAGTGACCTGAGATGTTATGCCCTGTATCCAACTTTAGTTAAAGCAGCAAGGTATTATCATGAACAGGTAAAGAAGTTTGGGGAGTAGTAACTGAGTCCAACCTCCCACATAGTCCTAAAGGTAATTTATTTCACTTACTTAAGTCCTCTATGACCCTATATCTGGTTTCATTAGCATTTTTAAGTATGATCTTGTGCAGAGTGTTGTATATTTTTTATCCCTAGATATACAATGTGTTCTTTTTCCCAAGCGAGACCTAAGGAGATGATCTCTTCTTTTACACAGAAGGAAGAAAGCTTGTTTTACTCATGTTTAGTTTGTAACCTGAGAAACAACCACATTCTTGGAAGACCTTCAGGATGTTTGTAGAGAACTTGAGGGGTCAGAGACCATCAGCAAGATGTCATCTGCATAGGCTGCTACCATATGTTTGCTTTGTGCTACCTTAATCCCCATAATGTCTGTACCATGATCAAGTTTCCTTATAAGAGGATCAATTGTAAGGTTAAACAGTAGGGGAGTGTGGGTACACCTGTCAGGTCCCCCTATTAATTGTAAAGAATGGAGAAACAACTCCATTTGTTATTACTACAGAACTCAAATTCGTATATAATATTTCTACCCACTGGAGGAAGGTGTTGGGAAATCCATAATGCCAAAAAGATGTGGGATCAAGCAATCAGAACAAACACCTTCTCAGCGTCAAGTGACAAGAGTCCACAAGGTGTTGTGGCCTTGTTTGCCACCTGTATAAAATTCAGTAATTTTCCTTGTATTGTCTGCAGATAACCTACCCCACATAAACCCAGTTTGTTGTTTCGAAATAAGTGTCAAGATCACTTTCTCTAACCGGTTTGATAGTATTTATGCCAAACATTTGGTATCTGAGTTTGTCAGAGAAATGAGGTGGTAATTACTGCATGATGAAGGATTCTTTTCCTTGTTTATAAATTAGAGTGATAAGGCCTCAGGTCATCTAGTTCAACAGATGGCTCTTTTCCCTGGATTCATTAAATACCTCCACAAGAACAATGCTAGCTCTTTGTCAAATTTACAACAAAAGTTGGAGGAATAGACATCAGGGCCCTGTGCCTTATTCTTTTTAGTCTGTTTTATGGCCTCAAGGACTTCTACAACCTGTATTTTAGCTCCAAGTTTGCCTTTGTACTAAGGTGAAACTTTAGGAATATTCAGTCCCTCACAATTTCTCTCTAATGTGTTCACTCCCTTGTAGTGTTCTTCTTTATATAGATCCTGATAGAATTTCATGAACTCTTTATTTATTTGTTGGTAGCTTGAAATGATATTACCAGAGTTGTTACATTTAATGGAGGCAATGTTTGTCAACCCTTTACTTTGTCTTAACCTTATTGCTAATATTTTGGCAGCTCTTGGACCTGAGTCCATGTAATTAAGTTTGGCCTTCCTTATAGAAAATATTGCTTCACTTCTCATTCCAGTTTACATCTTTGACTACATTCCTGAATAAACATAAGTTAACTGCACTAAAAATGCTGTGGATAGAAACATAGAATTTGATGGCAGATAAGGACCGATTGGCCCACCTAGTCTGCCAATTTCCCTACCTAACGCATAGGCTACAGATCCTAGTTTTTTTGAAATTCAAAGCTTTATTAGTTTTACATAAAAAAACAACCAGTACATAGTGCAGATGCTATAACCGTACAAGATCAAGTTCCATCTGTCAACAGAAATTGATACAAATGAGTAACAGAAGCCCCCAACCCACCCCAACCCCCAGGAAGGTGCCATTTCCAACTCAGGTAAACCTGGAGAACTATGAAATGGTGCCATGGAATATTACCAAGTGAAGAGAAATTGATCACAAAAAGACTTCTCCTACTGAATCCATCAGGGGATCCCAAATAGAGGATTCAATGGAGATATAACGCGTACAACTTGCCCCATTTTTTCTGAAAAGTAGGCATGGCATGTCTGGAGCTGGCTATTAATCTTTCCAGCTTAAAACACAGGGAAATTTCCTCCAACCATTCATTATAGGAAATAACTACTTGATCTAGCCAGTGTCTAAGCACTAGCCTTTTAACTGCCATCAAAATTATGGCCATATGAAATTTCCATTCTTTGCACTTGATATTCGAATACAGGCCAAATACACAAATCTCAGCTATAAATAGATCCTCCAGACCCAGGATCGGGTCCAGGCCATTACGAATTGCATGCCATAATGGGGCAACTTTAACGCATGACCAGAATATGTGTAATAAATTCCCCACTTCTATACCACATCTGGTGCATCTATCAGATTTTGATCTGCCAAATTTGACCAGCTTCAATGGTGTGTAGTACATATTATTTAAAATATAGAATTGGATAAGTCTGTTCCTATCTAAAGTAAGGAATCTGTACACATCACGCCAAACTTGAGTCCAGGAGAGGGAAGGATCAGAAATGAGGGAGGCCCATATTTTGGAACCAGCTAGGGGATCAGGGAATTTTGTAGATAGCAGATAGTTATATAACCTAGCTATACAATGGGAATTAGTAACACAGGTTCTAAGTTGCTCCAGGAAAGGCCTAACTTGAGAGGGTGATTTCGCCAACCCAAAGTTTTTACCTACTAGGTGTCTTAATTGGTATATCTTGAAGATATTCTGGGGAGGTAAATTCAATTTTGCAAGTATGTCACTAGAGGAACCAAGAGATCCCTGAAAATAGAGATCCTCCACCAAACAGTCTCGAATTCGTGGGAGCCAGGTCGACGGCAATATATGTCCACCTATTCTAATATTCAGGTTAAGGACTATTGGTTGGGCTAGATCCTTGGTAAATGGAATTTTGAAAAAGTTCCAATATTGAGTTAAGATTTTAACGGACACCCCTATCACTGAGTTATGAAGGACCTCCAGAAGGGAGGAGGAACTATAATAAAAAATATGATGGGGGGAAATGTTATGCTCCTCCATTAATTTAAGTTCCAGCTCTAACCATGTGGGCGTATAACACTCATTCAGAGGGCTGATCCACCTACCCAGTTTAGCAAAGTGACTGGCCCAATAATATAGCCCAAAATTAGGCAGGCGAAGGCCTCCCTTGTCCTTAGGCAGACAGAGTTTGATGAAAGATCTTCTAGGTTGTTTGGCACCCCAAATAAATGTGGTCATTAATGAGTGTATTTTCTGAAAGTAGGATTTAGGAAGCCAGATATTGAGAAGGTTCAAGGAGTTAAAGATTCGTGGCAATATATTCATTTTGATTATATTGATACGCCCTCCTATAGCAAGGAGAAGGTTGTCCCACCTGTTAAGGTCTTTTTGGATTCTATCCAACAAGTCATCCAGGTTGAGCTTCTTAATCGTCTCTTCATCCCAGGCCAAATAAATACCTAAGTATTTGAAATGGTTCGGAGCCCATTTCATGCCAAATTGGGAAACAGCCTGGAGTTGGAGTGAGTTAAGTGGGAATATCACCGATTTGGACAAGTTCAACCTGTAGTTGGCTGCCTTACCAAAAAGACCAATTATTCACAGTACCTCTACTAAGGAAGTTTTAGGATTGGAAAGATGTAAGAGAATATCATCTGCGAAAACTGATAGGGTCAAGGCCCGTTGAGCGATTACACAACCCGAAATCTTAGGTGAATTTTTGATTTGAAGCAGTACGGGCTCCAGGTATAAGTTGAATAGGTAAGGGGACAAAGGACACCCCTGACGGGTACGTGAATACAGGAAAAGGTGAGATGAGAATACACCATTGCAATAGACCCTCGCAGAGGGCGAGCTATATACCGCATTTATCCAGCCGATAAACTTCTCTGGAAAGCCCATTTCATTTAGAGTAGACCACAGGAACTCCCAACTAACCCGATTGAAGGCCTTCTCTGCATCCAAGGCAACTAAAGCCATGGGTAGTTAGGACTCCTGAGCCGCATGGAAAATGTGGGCAAGTGTACGTATATGGTCCATAGCTGACCTCCCATGGACAAGGCCTACTTGTTCATGGCTCAACAAAACCTGCCAAACCTGCTTGATTCTTAGGGAAAGAATTTTGGTTAAGATTTTAATATCGTAATTAAGTAATGAAATTGGCCTATAGCTGGCTGGATCCAAACTAGGTTTATCTGTTTTAGGGATTAAAATTATGGTAGCCTCCAGCAAAGAGGGATCCAATGTTTCCGAGGAAAGAATATAGTTAAATAACCTAAGGAGGACAGGAGCATCTCCTTACGAAATGCTTTGTAGAAGTTTGGGGAAAGGCCGTCAGGTCCAGGGGATTTGTCCATGGGTAAATTTTGGATGACTTCCTCAATCTCATTCAGAGTGATAGGGGAGGAGAGTAGCTCACATTGAAGCAGATGCAATTTTGGAAGAGGTAACCCTTCCAGAAAGGCCTCTACATCTGATATTGATGGTGAGGAGTCTTGTTACTATATAATTCTTTGTAAAAGTCTTCAAAGACTCTTGCTATCTCCCTAGATGCAGTTTTAATTGAACCATCAATCGCTTTTAAGGCAGGGATTAACCTTGAACTTTATACCTCTCTTAACCTGAGAGCTAATAACTTCCCAGGTTTCTCCCCCAGTCTAGATATCGTGTTTTAGACTTTAAAATAGCGTATTCCATTTTTTCTTTAATCAGGTCTTCATACTCGTTCCTAAGCCTGCATAAATTCTCCAAATCTATCTGAGAGTTGGAGGAGGAGAGGACACTTTCAGCCATTTTAATCCTGTTAGCCAAGAGGTTAGTTCTCTCTTCCCTCAGCCTTTTTCTTTTGGTAGCTATTTTTATGAACTCTCCTCTGAGGAAACATTTTAGCGTGCACCAAACTAAGTCATCCCTGGAAACCGAACCTTGATTGGTTTCAAGAAAGAACAAGATCATAGATTGGAGATGAGCGATATTACGCTCATCCTTCAGAAGCTGTGTATTGAGTTTCCAAGAGGTGTCCTCTGACCAGGGGGGTTGGGAGATAATTTTATCCATGCCATGGCATGGTCCGAGATGACAATCGGCTCTATACCTGTAAGGGAGATGTTAGCCAGAAGCACAGTGCTCACCAAAAGGTAATCCAGTCTAGACCAGGACTTGTGAATTGGAGAATAATATGTGTAACTGCAGTTGGAAGGATTCAAGATTCTCCAAGGGTCGCTCAAACCCAGCTGGTTGCAAAAGTCATGAAGGGCCAATTGAGCAAGTGTGGAAGGTCTTATGGGCCTGTAGGTTTTATCTAGAACCTTCGAAGGAGCAGTGTTCCAGTCCCCCCCTAAAATAAAAACAGTTGGCAAGAGTTCACATAGTTTAGTTGCTAACTGCAAAGGAAATTAGGGTCTCCACCCACCGGACAGTATATAGCCCCCAGAACCACTTCCTGGTTATTGAGCAATCCTTTAACTAGTACAAATCTACCCTCCGGGTCCTTAATGCATTTCTCTGGAACAAATGATACACTACGTCTTATCATGATAGCCACTCCCCTACTGCTTGTAGACCCTTCAGCAACAAAAACCTGGGAAAATCCTTGGCACCTTAACAGTTTGACTTCGGAGACTAAAATGTGAGTTTCCTGTAGAAATAGGATGTCCACCCCTATAAGAGAGCAATTTAATAAGATCTGCCTTTGTTTGTTACCTCTCTAATGCCCCTGACATTCCAGGAAGCAAACTTAATTTGACCTAAAGTCATTTAACAACAATACAAGGAAGTAGTACGAGCAGTTGTCGGCCATGACATCATAATTCGATCCCCTGTATGGTGGCACCTTCTGCCCACCTCCCCGATATATCCCCCCCTGTGAACACCCCAAACACAACAGCTGAAAATGCACAACCACATGAATAGATCGACATAACCAACACTTGAATCCAGAAATGAAGGTGTTTTGAAGTAACCAGCATGAACGATAGTGTTCATGACCCCCCCAGCCCCCCTTTAACATTACCCAATCCACCCTCCCAACTTCTCCCCCAACTATTTACATTTGGTCCCCAAATTGTCCAAAACCCAAGAAACACCAAACTACAGCATGAAACCAGGAACCCCCAAGGGTACCTTGGCCAATAGCAAACCACTTTAGGCCTAAGGCCTCATCTGAGCCAAAAGGACTCCCCTGACTTACTTCTGCAGCGGCGATAATGTAAATTAACCCTCCTACCTAAATTGGTCCCAGGTACCCCTAACTCCCAAATAAGGCCGCTAGACAGAATCCCCTAGTACCTAGCTCCCACCCTGAGCCCCCCACCCAACCCAGTGTTAGCCTTGCACTATTACACCCCATTCGCTGCTGTTGTTTTTGTATCATTGAACCATGCCCATTTGCCAGATTAAGATAGTTTCTTTTAACGATTTTGCCTCTAAGATCCTACCTACCGTCATGTTCTGTATACGAGGACATCTGAGGTACTCTGGTAGCACAAAAAAACCCTGAGCTCCCTGAGCTTAACTGCGGAATTTAGTTCGGAGCCTACCGGCGATTTCCTTGTGCCCCCATAATGGAATCACCTGACAGGAAGTCTCCGACGGAAGACGCGTAAGCGGACCAAAACGGTCCTACCTCTAAATGCGACCTCCAGGAACCACCCCTTCCCTACCTGGTTCCTCTCTCCCCAAGCGATGGTGTGGACTCAAGGCTCCATGGATCCAAACAGGCCTCATAGGCCCCGAGGTCTACTACCTCCTCTCCCACCGCCACTATGCCTCAACATCCCACCTGAAGGAAATCTCATGATAAGCCAGCCTTTCCTACAAACGCTAAGAGGTATCCTATTCAAACAAGATCAAAACCAACCAACTTGAAGGCAAAACAACTGCCTTACACAGAACTAGATAAATGTGAGAGTCAGTCTTCTTTGAAAAGATTCAGGAGCTTCATGGTGAGATCCGGTAGAGCTTGATCCGGGCTGTCGTAAGTGTGCCAGACTCCATCCAGGGATACCCTTAGTTTGGCGGGATAATTCATCCTGAACTTTATATCAGCTGCTATCAGTTTCTTCACAATAGGGTGGAAAGCTGATCTTTTTTGGCGAGTTTCATACGAGAGGTCTTGGGTGATATGGATCTTGCGTTTGTCCCACTGAATTGACTCTAGTTCTCTTACTTTGGACAGCACATGCTGTTTCTCGATAAAGCTGAGAAACCTGATGATGATCGTCCTGGGGGGGGCTTCAGGTGGAGGTCTAGGCTTTAAAGAACGATGTGCCCTTTCAATGTGGTATTGCTGTTTAAGCGGAGAAGGGTCAATAATCTTGTTGAGGAGTTGTTGCACAAATTGTATGGTGTCCCCTCCTTCCTCCGACTCAGGCAAGCCAAGAATCAGGATGTTGTTCCTTCTACTTCTGCCCTCTAAGTCTTCTGTCTTCAGCTGAAGTTTTTGTATCTGTTGTCTTAGTTTGATTATTTCTGGATCGATTCTACCCTTCCAGCTTTCAAGAGAAGACGCTCTTGACTCCATATCGCCCACCCTCCTTGAAAGAGCAGCAAAATCGCTTCTGATTGTTTTTATCTCGCTGGAAATCTCCTGTAACGTTTCCCGAAAGGGCAGGAGTTCCTGAAGAAAGCGATCCTCGGTAAGCAAGTTGCTTTGGGGAGCAGGAGGCATTTGCCTTGATATCTGCCCCGAATTAGTGTTCCTGGCCTTCTTGGCATTTTTTTCTGGAGTCGTGGTCGGAGTGTGTTTAACTCCAGCTGGTTTCATCTCAGACTCCATCATCTCCCTCGTCGTTCTGACGAACCTTTCTGTGAACAATTTGGTCCGGTAGTCTCACCAACAGACAGAGGCACTCGAGAAGTTAAATTTTTTTAGTAAAGATGCTGTGGAGCAGGTAAAAGAAGCAATTTACTAAGGTGGTGGGTGGGAGCTCAGGAGAAAGCAGCTACCAGACACTCTGCATCACGTGACTCCCTCCCACAGATCCTAGTTAACCAACAACCTACTTCCTCCTACCCCCACTAGAATTGCAATTATGTCTGTCCCATGCATTCTTGATTTCCTCCACTGTTTTTGAGTCCACTACCTCCTCAGAAAGGCTGCTCCATGTATCAACAACCCTTTCAGTGAAAAAAATACTTCCTCATATTACCTTTGAGCCATCCCCCCTCTATCTTCAAATTGTGCCCCCTTGTTCTTGCACATCTCATGGATAAGAGAATTAAGTGTACAGTGTAAAAAATATATCACGAAGAAAGTAACTTTTGAAATAAAATAGATCTGGAAGTCATTTCTAAATTGAACTATTCAGAGTGGTTCACAGAAAACTATTTTAATTTGGGTTATAAGATATATCTGGATATTTTGGATAGCCAAGAATTATGCAGAGTCTTTACTAGCTATAAGCTTTAGCTTTGATGTATACGCTTATCTGTTCATCCTGTACCTGTTTATTTGTATCACCCTACTCATTGCTTGTATTTCATATTGTTGTAATTCCCTTGCACTGTTTTGTAAACCATGTTCTTGTAATCTCTCGGGTGGTACCTGAAAATAGGCATTCCTTGTCTAGTGTGCTTACCCGGTAAACAAAAGTTAATAAATAAATAAATTTAGACTACTTTTACAGCAATGTATTAGTCCATCATTACAGCAAAGACTTGTGGATTTCAGATTAATGTGACTGTTCAATAGGTGAGAAAGACAATTTTGCTACATGTACAGTATGTCCCTGGTACATTAAAGAAAGGAAGTACTGGTTAGGCCCATTCTTTAGTAATCTCTATGAAACTGATACAAGCACTTTATCCTCTATACTAATGCACAATGAAGATTCATGGATGGTTGAAAGATGTGCAAAATATTTCTTATCAGTCAAAAAAATTAGACAGAAATTAACTGTTAAATACTATTGCTATTTTTGTACTGTGCTGTGTTTTTTTTAAATGCTAATGTGACTTTATGGAATAAGATATGGATGGCAATAGGGCTGATGGAAACATAGATATTATTTATTCATAACTATTTATGTACTATGTTATGTATATAGTGTGATCTTTTTTAAAGTATGTTCAAGTATGATATGTATGTATTCCAACTGTTGTTGTTGTTGTTGTTGTTGTTATTTATTCACTTAACGGGTAAGCACACTGGAAAACTAATTCCTTTTACAGTTGCGACCCACAACTGTAATGGCTTTTCTAGTTGATCAATAAAGAATTTACTATTACTATTTAGCAGCCATCAGCTATTAAACAGGAGTCAGTTTATGACTGGCAAATCCTGGTATGCTGCTATTTGTTCTTCAGTTTGTCACCAGTAGATGCAACAGTCATCCCAGAGAACTGTCTTGGAGGTAGGTTTGGAGCAAAAGCAGGAGAGTGATATACTGAAAATAGGAACAGGATAGACAAAGAGAAGCAGGTAGTTTGTTCCAGATGACAGGACACTGAACAGAGAAAGCGATTACCCAGTGGCAACCTGGCAAGCAGGAACAGAAGTTACGATAATCAGAAAAGTGAAGGGAATAGCTTGAAGGAAGGAATGGGATAAGACAGAGTTAAAATGGAAAAAGAGATGAGAAGCAGAATTTGGAAAGGAAGGAGGTGCAGTGCAAAAAAATGCTGGAATTAACAGCAAGAAAACAGAGAACTGGTACAGGAGACTGTGATGTGTTGGGTAGGGGTTAGAGACAAAGTGATGGAAATAATGGAAAGGGGTTCAGTCTGACAAAGGAAAAGTTAAGAACTGCTCTACAGAACCCATCTGCAGAGTCCAACACTGGTAGAATCATTCTGAGGATTTCTCACAGCAGACAGGGAGTGGGATGCAAGTTGTGTTACGGGTTAAGGCACCAAGTTTGGGGTAAAGTTTTTATGTATGGCACTGGTGTGGAAGGAGAAATCCAGGTTGCAAACAAGCCACACACCAAGGTATTCAAACAAGGGACACCTTCCAAAGGATTTCATCAATGATGGAGAAGGTAGGCATGGAAGGTAACCTAGCTAGTTTCTGCCTGGTGTCAAAGGACATGGACACCATCTTTTTGGCATTGAAAAGTAGCTGGATTGAGTTGAATCAATGGTGGACATGATCAAATTCCAGCTGCAGCAATGATTCAAGCTCAAAGGCCAAGGACCCAATGGAGTACAGGATGATGTCATGGGCATACATGTGAAAGTTTTATTTATTTGAAAATTGGTATCTGGGAGAGACACATTGAGCCAAGACTTGTTTCCAGTTGTGACTCGGGAAGGGGAACAGGACAGGCAACAGTACAAAATACACAATAACAAATCAATGAGCAAACATTTAATAAATAAACTGGTACAGAAAATAAAGTGCAGTCACAGCTCAGATGTGTGAGCCTGTTCAAGTGTAAGATAGGATGATAGAAATACACTGTATGCAGTTAATATACTGGCAGCAGGTGAGACATGTAGGATGAGCTTATGCCTAGCCCCATCGTGAGGGGAACAGTAGAGGCGGTAAGTAGTAAAAATAGGGATGGGACAAATACTATTTTTACTATTCAGTTGAATACTGAATAGTACAAAATGATATTCGTGAATAATGAAGACAAATACAAATAGTGACTGTAGCAACAATAATAACAGTCAGCCCACTGACACCGAAATACATTATTAAATCTCTTATGTTTATTGTTCATATTTTTATCTTTTCTCATTTTATTTCATTTATTATCAATTTTCCTTTAGTTCACCTGGGTTTTAAAAACACAATGAGGTAGTATTGTGCATTCTAAGAGCCTCATTACTGTATATGTAGCAGTGCCATCATGGACAATAAAGGGTCAATAAATAGCAGTACTGTGGAAAATAGACATTTTCAGAGCAGCAGCAGAACACATTAGCAGTTTGCAGAACTTAAAGTGCAAATGACAGTGTCTTAGCAGCACCAGAAAAAACATTTGCAGCAGATTAAATAGTAATGTGCAAAGTGGCATTTTCATAGTAGCAGCAGCAGAACACATTAGCAACACATTAGCAGTTTACAGACCTGAAAGTGCAAATGCAAATAGCAGTTTCATAGCAGCACAAGAAAATCCTTAATCACAGTACTGTGCAGAGATGCATTGTCTAAATCAAGAACATGTAGTTAATACTTATGCCCTATCAATAGCAAATTACACTTTAGAAAAATAAGTCTTTCAGCATTCTCTGGCAGTAGCCTGCATCCGTGATCTGTATATATGTCCCCTGCTGTACTAAACAGTCTTTCTGATGGAACACTGCTTGGTGGTGGTGGTGGTGAAAGAAAAATGTTGGCTGTAGCTGCTAGATTTGGCAAACTAACACAGTTTTGCTTATACCACTCCACAGGGTCATATTCTCATGGAATGCAAGTCTCTGATAGGTATAAGGACAGTTCATTATTCACAACTGTTAATGCTACTGTAGATTGTGAGTCCTCATCAATTTAGTTCCAACAACTCCACAAAATTCCTCTGTCCATTTTTTGTTTTAATGGAAGCTCTAAGATATTTGTTTCCACCTTAACATCAGTTATAGCTTTAACATGTTTTTATTCAGCAATGCTTTGTGTGGAAGCTTTGGCGTTGCAATGCTTGGCATCTGAACTGAAAGGGTGCAGTCTAAAATGTGGGCCTATCACTCAGGAAACAGCATAACTTTGCTCTATCTCCACATGGCTGAATCATGATGATGGATTCAAAAATGTGTGCTTTCATAGATTTTATACCCTTGTCACTCGTTTCTGTGGTCAGGTACGTTTTGAGAGCCCTCACTGCTAGAAGCACAACTGAAATGCAAGCAGAGTCTGTGCTTATCTCTCTTGTTAGCTATTCGAATGGTTCAAGAATGGTAACAACAGTGTCTGTTATAGACCACTACATAGGTGTCAGTGAGGTCACGGTGGATTCCTCAGCACAAAAGACACTCAAAGCCAGTTTCTGCTCTATCAGACAGCGTAACATATAACATGTGGAGTTCCACCTTGTTATAATGTCTTGTGTTAACTGTGTGATAGGCAGTCCCAGTTCATTTTGAATACTGTGCAGCTTACAAACAGCATAATTCTCAAGTGTGGGCTGTTCTGTTTTGCCACTGCTAATATACTGTACTTAACCATGGTGTCCAGCACTGAGACAATCTCTTATTTCTTTATACACTTCAGCTTGCTTCACCTGCACGAGGTTCATTATCACAGTAGTGGTGCAACCTGATGTTTGGTTACCTCAGGAATTGGTTTTGCAGATGAGACACTCAGCTTTTGCAGTATTGTCTTCGCTGACAATAAAAAATTCCTAAACTAGGCTTCTCTTCTCGTTAATTTACTTGTATCTGGGGCTCAGAGTTCAGAACACCACAGGACAAGTTACGGGATGCTATACTGTGAGACACCACAGCGTAACCTTCTATGGGGCAGACAGAGCAAATCAGCATTCATGCTGATATGCAAGGCAAGGTTTGCGATTTTTAAAGTTACAGCAACCACAGCAGCATAAATATTATTTGGTATTTGTATTTTAAAAAAATATACTATTCAACCGAATACGAATACAATGGGGTGGGTCACTATTTGTATACAAAACAAATATGAATAGAATATTCATCCCATTCCTAAGTGAAAACCAGTAGGAAGATAGTGGGGACCCAGCCAGATGCCCTACCGAGGATGGTTGAGGCTTAGACCAGGGAGGTGTCAAAAGGAGAGGTAACAGGATCAGGTGGGGAGGTGTTGGAGTTTTATCTGATGCCTGAAGGAGCCAGGGGAGAAGAGGCACAGACAGGAGGACAGCAGGTTCCTTAGTCCTATGGGAACCCAGCTTGAATTGGTAGTGGGGATAACAGGACATCTCCTGCCTGCACCAAGCGTTGATGGACTGTAAGGTTGGAGTGGAACCAATCAATGGCAGAAGCTGAGAGACCAGCAGTGCTCAACTTGTACGTGAGGAGTAGATGGCACACCAAATCAAAGGCTTTGGGCAGATCAATGAAAATTGTGGTCACAATGTGACCTGATTCATCCCAGAGAAGATAGAATCAGTGACAAGAAACAGGGAGGAGACCATGGAATTGTGCTTTCAGAAGCCAGACTGGAAGGGGAAGAGGAAGCTGGAGGATAAGAGATATGGAATGGACAAGTGTCCCTTGCAGGTCTGAGAGGAAGGGACGAAGGGAGGTGGGACAGAAGTTGGAAATAAGCTGTTGCTTCCTTTGTAAAGTGAAATAACTTTGGCCAACTTCCAGAACTGCAGAACAGTGCAGAGGGAGAAGCAAAGGTTGAATAGGTGAGTAAGGAGAACTGCAATGGCAGGAGGTGAGAGGTGGAAGAGCTTAGGGACCAGCTGTCAGGGCTGGGCTTAGACAGGTTGACAGAGGAGAGGGTATTGGTGGCAGAATGGTCTGAAAATTGGTAATGCCAAGGATGTAAGGGGTAATTACCCCTCACTGAATAGGTTCACCCTCATAATCAGTTTTCTGTTATCCAAATTTATAATCTGTGGAATAGTTCCCCCCCCACACACACACACACACCAACTGACAGTAGCTCCCAATGTTTAATTCCTTGATACCCACCTGAAGGCCTGGCCCTTTCTTTTGATTTTTAAAGTTTGACCACTGTGCCTTAACTCAGCAGGCCATGTGCCCAGCCCACCCCCATCAACACTACTCAGGCCTTCACTTTTCAAAATTCTGCTGTTACCCTCTGAGCCACAAATGGAATTATTAGAAAGTAACACTGCTTACTGCACATGCTGCATTTTAAAGGAACACTGTCAGCTTTTTTCATCATTTCCACAGTATATGTTACCTGTGGTCCTGTTACATCTACTCTGACCACAATATCCCAAGATGCCAATAGATTTGCAGAAAAGTAACATGCACCCTTTATTTATTCTAAAAATATATTTGTGTTGTCCTGACCTGACTGCCTACTGCCCATGGTCCAGTATGTTCATGAGGTGACATGGCACCGAGCAGTGTGGTGCACTCATTCATGAACAAAAAGGACAAGCACTGATCATCATGGAAGCTTTCCTCCTCAAGCCATCACCATAATCACTGAGACAAAAATGGTTCACCAGTGAGGTCACGTTCTCCATTAAGGAAGGGTAAGTTCTCATCATTGACAACTCCAGCAGCATTGACTACAGCCTCCCTGACCTTCTCTAAGACACCAACGTCAGGGCTTGGCTCTGCCACTGCTTTACCTGCTATGGACAGTATGCTGCCTCCATTGTCTGGTTTTGTCCCAGAGACAGTGGCAGCCATGAGCCCTCTAACAGGCGTCATCCACTGCCAGGCTGTGCTGGCTTCATTTTCAGAAATGTTGCTTTGCTTACCTATTGCTGCAAGCTACAATGCCTACAGTCCTATTAACAGGGCCTTCCCTATTGGTACCACTGTTTTTGAGGGTCATAAAAGAACACCTACTGGTTCTCCATCACAGCTGCTACCTCCATCATCGGCTCCTTTAGTTACTCCTGTCATCATTCAAGATGAGGAGAAGGAGGAATACAATCCTGATCTCCTAAACATGGAGGAGAATTTGGAAGATGAAGATAGGGAGGGAGAGCCCTAGCAAGGAGGGTTCCCTTCCAGCTCTACTCTATCCTCTTGAAGTGAGGATTATGTGGCCTACAACTCCATGTCTCCTCCTGAAAAAAACTAATTTCAGGTTTTGCTCAGACAAATCCAGCATGTCAAGGCTGTGAGAGGGAAGAGGAAGACAGACCTACCACTGTGATACCTCCTGTTTACTCTGCACTGGAGGTTGCTACCTATGCTGCCTGGTGTAGGCCTTATCACCTTGCCTGTAGTCACTAGAGAGGTTGATAAACAGAACCCACCACCTTATTATGTTTCCAGCTGGAAACTGAAAAACCATGACCCCTCAATCTGCCAAAGGACATGATAGAGGTTCGTTTTGTGGACCAGCGGGCAGTGGCAGCTCTGGCTACCATCAACAGTCCTGAGGTCATGGGGTTGGCCTCCTTCAGGATCCCTCAACCCTTGGTGTTCATACTAAGGCAGCCAAAGGTATCAGTCAAAGTGGTCACACCACCTCTGGTACCTTCTAACTCCCCATCTGCCCCCTCCATTGTTGCCTACAGGTGTGAAAGTGTGGGTGAAGGATCTCTCTTCATCTGTCAAAATGGAAGTAAATCACCATGGATGAGCAAGTCCTGGAAATAACAGAAAAAAGACATGCTCTGGAGCTACTGCTCAACCCTTTAGTTCATCCTCTGACTTCTATCATTTTCCTGCAGGTCACTAAGAGAAGAAGCACAGTTACTGATTCAAAAGAATGCAGTCGAACCTGTCCGACCCAATGAAAGGACCAGGGGTACTGTGCCAGGTACTTCTTGTATCCCAAGCAGACAGAAGACCTGTGCCCAGTACTGTACCAAATAGATCTGAACAAATTTATCGAATACAAGAAGGTTTGAATAGTGTCTTTACAGGCTTTCATCTCTTTCTACAAAATGGGCATTTTACTCTTTACCCTGGATATACAGGACGCCTACCTTTATGCAAAAATCAGAAAATGTCAAGGCAGTGTCTTTGCTTTAGGCTGGAAGTCAGTCATTATCAGTTCCGAAACTTTCTTTTTGGTTTATCCTTGGCACTGCAAGTATTTACGAAATGCTTTTCAGCTGTGGCAGCAGCCCTCCAGAGGGAAAGGGCTTTTGTCTTACCCAACCTGAATGACTGGCTACCAAAAGAGTTCAGCACATATTGTCCAGAACACAACAATTATTCAAGGACTTGGGTGTTACAATCAGTGTACTGAAATCTGTACCCATTCCCTGTCAACACCTACAATACATTGGTGCAGTGCTAGACACAGCAGTGGGCAGTGCAGAGCTGCCTATAGGCAGAGCTGCGGCCCTGGTTGCCCAGGCCCAGCTGGTTCACAGAAGCCATTATGTGTCTGCCTGGACCATGCTCTGTTTCTTGGACTGAAGTTGGCTATTACTGTGACACTTTCCTTGGCCCACCTCTATACTGGAATCCCACAGTGGGTATTGTGAGGTACAGTGGGATCATTTGTTGGACAAGTTAGAACAAATGGCTGTCATCACATCTCCTCTTCACAAGTCACTGACTTGCCAGATGAAACCCTACCACTTGTTGCAGGGAGTCCCATTTTTCCACCTACTCTGGGGTAGATCCTTGCAATGCAAGCCTCCAGATAAGAATAGGATGGCCATCTTGTGCCCTTTCATACCCAGGGGTTCTGGATCAAACAGGATTCAGATCTCCACATCAGTGTTCTAGGATGAGGGCTGTTCTGCTTGGTCTCCAAGCCTTCAAAGAGAACATCTCAGTCCTGGTCCTTTTTTGATAAGGACATACTTTGCCATTTAACTCATTTAACAGTCATTAACAATTAAACAGGAGTCAGTTTATGACTGGCAGATCCTGATATGCTGCCATTTGTACTTCAGTTTGTCACCAGTAGATATTCTGTAAATGTTTGCTTTTAAAAACAATTCAGTTTATGGCTGGCATATCTTGTTAACATTGCATTCAAACCAAAGGGTTGCAATTATGTTAGCCATTATCACCATTACAGCCAACGTAATGCTTTACAAATAAAAACAAGACATACAATTAAACTTTTCAAGCTTTATTATTTTTAAAACTGGGCCCCAACACATAATTACATGCCATAGCAAAATATTTTACTACAGGGCCCTGCTTCCTGAGAACTAGTAATTTGAAAACTCATTTTAAGTGTTACCACAGTATTGTTTTATTTTTAAATTTATTCAAGAACTGGGGGGCATGGCCAACCATGGAGCATGATGGCAGCTGAATTTATTTGCTGAATTTCTGTCAGCATTATCTGTAATAACCCAACTGAAGGGATCTTCTTAAACTGCAGCAATAAATGCTTCACCATCCTACCAGCCGACAGGATACCTGAATTGTGACAATTGGAGCTGTACTGCCTGAACTATGAACTTTCTCTTTTGTGGCCTGGCACCCTCTCTGAACCATCATCTCAGTGTATTTATTTATTTAATTATTTAGTTTTTGTTAACTGGGTAGGTGCACCAGCCATAAATTGACTATTTTCAGGCATGACCCGGGAGAGTACAACTAAAGGAGAACAGTTGAACAACAGCAACATGGGTACAATAATACAAATAGATGCAGTTATTAGTTGGCAGTTCTCAAAATAAACTCTACTACTCCACCGCCAGTCTACCTGCAATATCTAGCAACCATGCTGTTCTAGGAACTATCCAACAGAGTTGAATTAAAAATCACCACATTGGAAACTAAAAATGATATTCAGCAACTGGAACACGGAATCTCGCAAGCTGAACAATGGCTATCAACAGCAGAAGATACAACCTCACAAGCACAGCTATGAGACAAGCAACTGAACAATGCCTACTTGTTGGATAAAATTGACATCCTTAAAACAGGACACAAAGAAACAATTTACGGATACTAGGCTTTTCTGAAGGTTGTGAGCTTCCAGACAAAGTCTATTTTTTGCAAGTGACTGTCCTAATGATCCTGAATGCCCCAAGCTGCCCTCTCATTGAATATGACAGGGTCCATCGAAGTCTGGTACCAAAGTCTAGGCTTGGATAACCTCCATGTCCAATCATAGCTAACCTGTTTCGTTTCCCATTAAAAGACAATATACTGTGTCTGGCTAGGGAAAAAGGTCCTCTGAGTTGGCAGGGGCATATCATCCATTTTATTCCAGACTACTCAGAAGAATTGTCACTCCAATGGTGAGCTTTCACCCCTGTCAGGAATCAACTAGCCCAATGGGGCTACCAGTATTCTATGAGGTACCCGGTCACACTAAATGTGCTTATCAATGGGGTACAACCATCCTTTGAAACCTCAGAAGCTGTGGATCACTTTCCTAGATCACGGCCTTGCTCCCCTCATCCAGATGCACTGATGGATACACATCCTGCCCCAGACAATGCAAGGCATCAGGCAAACTCCCAAAAGACTGGCCAAAATAAAAAGCCACCCACTACCTCCAACTCTTCATGGCAACTCGTGAAAAGGAACAGTGGTAGGCAAAGGTAGCAAGCAGCAACTAAAAGGAAGCCTCAACCAGACAGTCATCGCTCCCGTAGCCACAGTAGAAGCTCTGGCTCCTCCTCCTCTACCCATAGCTTGCAAAGCCATGCTGGTTCCAACTGTTTTGCACTGCTGGAAAATGATGACACATCACTCGGTGAGCACCTGGTGGCCCCGTCAGAGAAGTTAGTTGCAGAGACCCATTCTGAAGATCCCCATTCTTGGGCAGACTGGGTGGCTGAGACCCTGCTCCTGGTGCTTACCTCCTTTTGCACTGAGGACCTGAGTATGCCCAGGTAGAAATGTCCCAACCACTGATAGGTTGGCCACCTTAGTGTTTCTGTAGTTGGAGTGCAGCAATATACCCCATGGTGCAACAGGCCTTTCACTAAGCCTCCTGTGGCTTAACAGGCACATGTCTCCATGTGTATAAGTCTACAGAAGTTATTCACTGCAAAAGACTTTGTTAATGATTCAGTTAGGGTTGAAGCAACAAAAGTAGGGAAATTAGGCATTAGGATTTCGAATACTAACACTCCCCCCACTCCTACCACTCCACTCCCACCCTCCACACACCAACAGATGTTGGAGTGTGCCTTGGGGTTGTTGGGCCTAACTTTCACCCCATTCTATGTGTAAAGAAGGTGCGATGGTACAGTATAGTAAAATGGTTGAGAGTTAGGCCAGATGACCCCAAGGCACACTCCAGTTTACAGCCCCAGAGGTCGTGAGGGATCATTGATGTCACTCTCCCCCGCACACCGACTCAGAAATCACCGCTGAATCAAGCTTACAGCCCCAGAGGTCATGAGGCATTGTTGATGTCGCCTTCCCCTGCCCGCCGGCTCAGAAATCACCACTGAATCAAGCTTACAGCCCCAGAGGTCGTGAGGGATCGTTGATGTCTCCCTCCCCCACCCGCTGACTCAGAAATCACAGCTGAATCAAGCTTACAGCCCCAGAGGTCATGAGGGATCATTGATGTCGCCTTCCCCCACCCACCGACTCAGAAATCGCAGCTGAATCAAGGTAGATGCATTGCTCTAAGGCTCAGCTGCCCAGCTCTCCTCACTTTGTGTTTGAATTTGGCGCCTTTTCCTGAAAATCCCTAAAAGGACTCCAGCGACTTTAATCTGTGCACTTCCTATAGTTGCTTGCTTGTTTCCTTAACAAACAGAAATGCTGTCACTTTAATTCCCTGTATAACTTTAATTTTTGCAAGGGACTGCTGCTTTTACAAAGTAAAGGGATTGCCGTATTCATTTTCTGTCATAGCACATGTGGAGATAGTTTTTTATCTTAGTATTTCTCCTACTACTAACCTCTTTCACAATTCTGGTTGCCTCTTTTAAGTTAGTTAGCAATTTCAGCCTTAAGCATGTTTGTAAGGCTTTGTTAGGAATTTCAACCCTAAGTTTGTTTGTAATCCAACTCCGGTGATAGTCTTCACCTATCGCGGTATTTTTCTCTCCTAACCCTTTCCCTCTTTACCTGCTTGCCTCCTATAAATTGTCTGACCTCCTATGTTTGTGTTCCATAGCTTATAGCCCCAGAGGTCATGAGGGATCGTTGATGTCACCCTCTCCACCCGCCGACTCAGAAATCGCTGCTGAATCAAGGTAGACGCATTGCTCTGAGGCTCCACTGCCCAGCTCTCCTCGCTTTGTGTTTGAATACCCCACCGATGCAAAACATCGGCTCCCCACCACCCCCACCACCACCCTTGGTGGGCCCTTCATTATATAGCTAAGGAAACTCCTCCCCTCTCTATTTTTTAATCAATCACCCAACTTCCCCATTTGCAGGTTATTTTCTCTCACCACCAGAGGTCATACCATCTCCTAGATCTCACTCTCAACCTGCCCTAACCATATTTCTTTCCCCTTTCACTTCCCTGCTTCTTATAGATATAATATCACCTTCACAATTATGTTACTATCCATGATCATCTCTAGCTATATGCTACTATCCCTCCCCCCACTGATAAACCAAAATTTCCCGCAGGTCCAAACTGGCTGACATGCTCCCTCATGTCCCTCCCCCACTTGTTTACCCCTGAACGGAAAGCTGTCAAATTGGCTGGTAGTCACCCCACTCCCTATCCCATTCCCCCACACTTTTACCGCAACCTTACCACCCTCTACCATCCTCCTCTCTACTAGTATGCAGCAATATGGGCACTGGACCATGTGCAGTCCTGTTCTCCTGAGCCAACCTCCAGTTGCTCTCCTGGTCCCCCAACTCTGGCCCCACCTCCTCCTCCTCCTGGCTGCCCCCAAAACCTGAAGCTCTCAATTCCTACCTTACACCCAACCAAAGGGTCCATGATGCATAAATGTCACCAACTCTATGCCCAAACGAGAAGCTGCCACCTCAGGACACTTGTCCTACTACTACTGCTCACAGGTAATGTACATCCCAACCCTGGCCCGTCGACTGCCACCCAGCCCACCACTACCACCTCCAATGGGTTGCAAATCGCCATGCTAAACATCTGTAGCCTGTAAAAAAAATGGGACCCCTTTCAGGGGTGGATACTCCAGCACCACCCTGACATAATTGGACTGAGTAAAACTTGACTGTCCCCCTCAGTACCGGACTCTGCGGTTAGTCTCCTTGCTTACATCCTCTATCGATCTGATAGGGTGGGTAAATGAGGTGGTGGCTGCGCTGTATACCTTAAAGACTCACTATCAGGCCAACTGCTCTCTACCCCTCAAATAACATGGAGAGCGCAGACTCTAACACTAAAAATAGCCCCAGGCAGGTCGACTGCCCCCCTCCTACTAACCATTATCTATCTTCCACCAGATGAACACAAACTCTCCTTCCAGACTGTCCTGAGCTATATCGCATCTCTTCCACCTCAATATAAAAAAATAGTCATGGGCGACTTCAACATAAACTGGTTGTCCATGAAAGCGGCCCCTTACTCCAATGATGCCTTAGCGCTCAACCTCACACAAGTTGTCACTTCACCCACAACAACAAATCCCCACACAGGGACATCCTCCCTCCTGGATCTGGTCTTCTCAAAATGCACTCATAGAATTACCAACACCCAAGTACTCCCTAATGCACTAAGTGACCACTCCCCCATCCTCCACTCTTGGTCTTACAGGGCACCAAAACATCCCCACAAAATTACCTTTCGGCGCACCCTTGGCCCTGAGAAACTCTCCCAACTCAAGGCCTTCCTTAGAAACTGGGACTGGGTGCCTCTCCTCAACACCCCAGACCCAATCTTGCGCTTGACCAATTCACTCTCACTTTCAATAGGATCTGTGATAAGTTCGCCCCCCCTTACCAAGAAACTGTACAAAGGCAAGCAGGCCCCTTAGTTCTCTGATCACCTTCTGGGCCTAATGAAACTGCGTGACTCCCTCTGACATATTGCTAATGAAACAAAATGACCAGCTGACATGCAATGCTTTAGGGAGGATTGTATCAAATGCACGTGGTCCCTACGTACCTCAAAAGTGGACTATTACAAAGCATCCTTAACCTCCACCTGGGGAGATGGTCAGAAATTCTGGAACAATATCAAGGAACTCTGTGGCAAACTCCCAAACCAATCCCCAGACCAATCAGAAATAGACAGAGTCATTGCAAATGATCCACACCTCATATCCTCAGCCCTAAACTCTTCTTTCACAAATCTCAACCATATTCTCCCCCGTAACTTCTTTGATCCACAGCCTACCGGGTAAACCCTCCCTCCACCCATCCCTTTCACTTCTGCATCTTGTCTCCTGCTGATACCAAACCTTACCTAAATAAAGCCCTTAGCCACTCTACAAACCTCAGTGGCCCACTGGACCCGAAGCTTCTCCGTCTTACTCTCCAGGAAGTTCTCATCCCTCTCACTCATATCCTAAATCGCTCCCTTTGTCAAGGAAAATTTCCCTCCCAGTGCAAACTGGACAACATCACCCCAATCTTTAAGAATAGGGACCACACCTCCACCCACAACTACCATCCAATCTCCATTATCCCCCCTCTCTAAAGCCCTAGAACGAATCATCGCCAACCAAATCACTGTCCACTTGACTAAATAAAAACTCCTCTGCGATCAACAACATGGCTTCCGTAAGGGTCACAGTACCACCACTGCCCTCCTCACCTTCACCTCACATGTTTACTCGACCTTGGGTCACAGTCACCTCACAGGTGCCATCTTCATGGATCTCTCTAAAGCCTTTGACACTGTCAACCACACCCTTCTCCTAAACACTCTCGCCTCCAGTGGTTTCTCCAGCGATACCTTAAAATGATTCACCAGCAACCTGTTGGACAGAACACAACAGGTAAAGGTAGGCACTGTCCTGTCCCCTTGCCTCCCTGTCTGCTCTGGTGTACCGCAGGGGTCAATTCTTGGCCCCTTACTTTTTCAGCCTATTCCTAAACTCCCTCTTGGTGGCCATCCCCGGTAACCTGCTCCTCAATGCGGATGATGTAGTACTTTTTGCATCTGACTCCGACTCATGTAATCTCCACCATACACTCCAACATAGCTTCCAAGAAGAAGAACAATGGTTCTCCACCCAGCGGCTTACTATCAACTATAAGAAAACTAAAGTCATGATCTTCTCCCACCTGCAGAACCCTCACAAGCATCACTGTCCCCCTTTTCTCACCATCAACCACACCCCCCCCTTGAGCAAGTTGCCTACTTTAAATACTTAGGGATCACTCTGGACCCAGCCCTCAGCTATAAGCAACACATTCTCCTCCTTACCTCAGCCCTAAACTTGAGATTAGGTGTGCTTTATAGACACAAACATTGCCTCACCACGGAAGCCCTACAGCTCACCGTCAACTCCTCTGTCCTTGCCCTCCTTGACTATGGTATTACCATATACTGTGCTGCCCCCAACTCAGCTCTAACCAGTCTCCGCCTTGTTCTCAACAAAGCCTGCCACCTCATACTTGGCTGTGATCTCCGCTCCCACACCTGCACACTTTACAACTCCTCTAATTGGCTAAACCTTGATAACAGAATCCGGTATCATTCATGCCTTATAACTAAGAAGATCCTCCTTGGACTTGCCCCTCCCTCTCTCTCCTCTATTTTCTGCCCAGCTGATCCAATCAGATCCACGATAAACTCAAACAGGCAGATGATAAGTGTTCCACATCCACATACCTCCCAACTTCAAAGGACTTTCAGCTACCAAGCACCTGCTCTGACTAACTCCCTCCCTATCCAAATAACTAATGAAACAAGGCTAGGCCCTTTCAAAGCTAGACTGAGGGAATTCCTCCAAAATGCTAATGTATGTGACTGCACTTGACCACTCCCTATAATTACCCTGCTCCTGGTGCTAACTCTTCCAAACCTGCTATTCGACAAACAGCCAGGTACAGACTTTCTGCACCTGTTTCAGCTGGGCTTGACTGGGACCCTTTTACAATTCTGATCTACTCTGTATCTCATGTTCTGAACTGTAATGTAATTCCTAGTTATCTACTAATCCTGTAATGCCACTTTATGTTTTCCTTTTTTATTCAATTGCCTGTACTGTGCCCTGATGTTTGTATTGTACCTGCTGTATGACGTGAACCTTTGTAAATGAGTCTCTGACTCAAAGGTCTTTCTGAATATTTCACAATAATCAATGCCTGTTGGTGTGTGGAGGGTGGGGTGGGGTGGGATGGGAGAGGTGGAGGTGTTAGGTTTGAACCTTAATGCCTCATTTCCCTACTTTTGTTGCTTCAACCCTAACTGATGCATTAATTAATTTTTTTGCAATGAATTTCCTTACTTTTGGAGAAAGTGTAATCTTACCCTTGTATGTTTATGGGAGCGTAGGGCCCTCCAGGCCCTGCACTCCCATCAGTCTATAGTGTGTTGTGGCTACATCTCCCTGTTGGAGTCTCGCTTCCATCACTCCATAATTGTATCCATTTGTGGGAGCCCATCTATCCATAACTGTAAAAACATTGTAATGAACTGTCATCTCCCTGTGGTAGAAGTACTGCATAATGCAGGACCCTGCACTTCCATTACTGCAAAATGGTATCCATATATGGGATCACAGGGCCCTTGGGGCCCCTGCACTCCCACCTACTCATAAGTGTAGAGACACAGAGCAGACCTAAAGATATTCCAAGTAACCCTTGTGATGCAAATGGCGCAATATCTCAGTAACCATAGCAACCTTTGAAAAAATTCCACTGCAGCTAATCATGTCCTGGCAACCTGCATGCATGCTTCATACACCTAGAGGTGTACTAAATTGAGTTTAGCAAGAAAATTCATATCTCGAACCATTTTCGAGATATAGGCACTGAAAGGTACTGTGTCTGCCACCATGTCGTCTTATGGGAAATTTTCAAACATCAAAATGTTATAACTATATAAGCAATGTAAATTGTATTGACAAACCAACAAAAGTCACATCTGTGGGCTAAGCCATTTTCACCTTGAAAATTTCATCTGGAAATTCCAAACCATTTCTTTGCAGTGACATGGCAAAGTAACAGTAAACTTTAGAAATCCCATTTTGATAGCTGTCAAAATCCCTTTTTGAGAGCCAAATCCCTTTTTGTGAGGTGTCAAAATCCCTTTTACGATCATGGGACCAGATGGCCCTGCCAGAAATCTCTTTTTGTGATGCAAAAAGGGATTTTTGACAACTCACAAAAAAGTATTTGAGTAGTCAGACCATTTGAAAAATTAATCCATTTTCGTGAGGTATCAAAATCCCTTCTCATGAGCCAGATCCCTTTTTGCGAGCTGTCAAAATCTCTTTTCGTGATTATGGGACCAGATGACCGTGCCAAAATTCCCTTTTCACGATATCAAACAGGAATTTAACAGCTCGTGCTTGCGATATGGGAGATGTCTCTTGCTCCACCCTTTGGGAAGCATTTAAGGCATCAATACAGGGTAGCATTATGGGGTTTGTGGCCAGACGTAAGAGGGAAAGTGAGGCAACTCTTGCAAAGCTAGAGCTTAACCTAGCCAAACAAAATAAAGAATATAAAACAGCAAAATCCCCAGGGTGGGTGAAAGCCCTCTTAGCTGAAGCAATGGGGATCTGGCTTCAGATAAATACTCTATTAGCCAGAAAAGCCGAGTGGCCATACTCCATACTAAACATAGGTATTGCGACACTGGAGAGAAATCTGGGTGTCTGTTATCCTGTCATCTCAGGAAACAACAAGCAGCATGCCATATCACTATGTGAAGGACAATACGGGCAGCCCCCACCATAAGCCCTCCGATATAAATAAGAAAATGACCCAATTCTATAAAAACTTGTATCACTTGCCAGCTCCATCTAAGTATAACCAAACAGAGTCCTTCTTATTCTCACTACCTCTTCCGCCTGGTTATCATCTGCAGACAGGGTCAAATTAGAATCTCCCCTCTCTGTCCCCAAAATCCAAAAGGCAATCAGCTCCATGAACAAAAACAAATCTCCTAGGGGGTATGGTATCCTTGTGGACCTTTATGCACATGTAAAGCATACTGTCAGTCCCTATCTCCACAAGATGTTTCTGGAAGCATATACATCTAAATCCCTTCCTTCGACACTTGGAGAGGCCATAATTAAGGTGCTGCCAAGGAAGGGAATGATCCACACCTTCCAGCTAGATATCCCTATATCATTAATTAACACAGATGCCAAACACCAGCAAAGGCCTTGGTGCTCTGTTTGGAAGACATTCTCCCTGCGATGATCCAACCAGACCAAACAGATTTCATCAAAGGAAGATTAGCATTGGACCATCTTCACTCAATTTCTGTTATTTCAATGGCCAATTAGCTCCCCTCTCCTATGGTAGTGGTAGCAATTGATTTTGAAATGGCCTTTGACTTTGTGGAGTGGGGTATCTTATCAGGGTCTTCCACTACATGGGGTCAGGGCCATACTTTGCCACCTGAATGCAGATGTTATACCATGCACCAGTGGCTAGAGTGCTGATGAATTCCATTTTGTCACTGCTATTTCATCTTTAAAAAGTGACATGGCAGGGCTGCCCTTTGTCCCCTATGTTATTTGTACTAGCCCTTGAATCCTTGGTGATTGCTATCTAAAACCACCCAGATATACTTTGGGTCCCTATCATGGACAAATATTTCTACACCAGTCTGTATGTGGAAGACCTCTTAGTTTTCCTTTTTCAGGCTCCAGAGGGCCTACTTCATCTTCCATCTCTTCTGAAGGAATTCTCAAAGATCTCAGGCCTTAAGGTCAACCGGGAAGACTGAGGTACTGCCCTTAAATGACAATTGTGTCTCTGATCCATTTGAGAAGCATGGCCTAAAATGGTGTACACATCAATAAAATACCTAGGCATTCATCTGTCTGGAGACATTATAAAAATACTTACTCTCAACTTCAGCCCCTTACTATACAATCTAACAACAGACATGGCCCATTGGAAGAAATAATCTCTGTTTAGTGGGGAAAATTGCAGCTGTGAAAATGATGGCAGCCCCTAAGATTTTTCACTGCCTTTCTCATCTTCCCATTCAACTGACCTCTAGGTAGTTTGTGAAACTAGACACACTGATTTGGTCCTTTCTATGGGAAGGATCTGCCCCAAGACTTAGCCGGGACAAACGTACATCACATTGGTCTAGGGGAAGGTTGAATCTCACATGGTTCCAAGGGTACCACACAGCCTTCACTGGGGCACAAACAGGCGAAGGGGCATCTTGGATCCTTGGTTCACTAAAGAAACCCTACTGTGCTCACCTACCCCACAGCTTGCCTACTTATATACCCCTCTCCCTCATTATCTACAGCAATGGTGCACTCTTGTAGCCTCTACACAAGCATGGAGATGGCTAGATAAACCAACCAGTGCTTGTCTTAAAACCATAGAATAGATCCCCCTGTGATGATTCACATAGACAGACATCCAGTATACTGGACCACCTGGATACAGAAAGGTATTATCCACCTTAAAGATATAATACTCCCTGGCACTCAAGTCATGGACTCATTTGCTCACATACAAGTCAAATTCTCACTCAGGAAATCAGACTTCTAGAAATTTTTGCAACTGCGTAGCGCTTTATCAACTCTAATTAAACAACCCCCTACCATCCGGAACAGGGATATCAGAATTCGACCTCCAGTCCTGGCTCTCTAGAACAAGAGGAGGATCAAGTACACTCTACTCCTTCTTGCATAGTGTTATCCTTGGCCAAACACAATCCTTCAGAAAATACTGATCATTGGCCCTGTGTATTAATATTACTCTACTGGAGTGGGAAAACTCCTGGAAGGCGGCCTACATGACCTGCACCAATAACAGAAGCCTGCTTATTCAAAATAAGATTTTTCATAGGGCCTACAGAACCCTGGTTAAGATGCATGAACTAGGCCTCCTCGCTCAAGACACTTGTTGGTGATGTAAATTCTCAGGAGGTGACCTCCATCACATTTTGTGGTCCTGCCCAATGATCCAAACATATTGTAAGAAAATCTTAGCAGCCTGCAAACTAGTTATAGGTGCCTCAATAACACTTACACCTCAACTTCTTTTGCCTGGCATTCCCTCTTTCCACATTTGCTACAAAGACCCTTTAGTTCGATGGTGCATCCAGGCAGGAAGGCCAAGCGCATACTCCTCCAGAAACGGTGCACTACTGACATACTCCATCAACTGGAATGGCAACAAGCTATTCAGCAAGTAGCAACCCTATCTAGGATGCCACATATAGCTAGAGGGAAATTAAACTACTATTACAGTATGTGAGCCCCATATTTTAATTCACCACTCTGTACAATAGATCCCAACTGGTCATACTTTTAATCTATTGCTCCACTGGATTTCTTTTGGATAACATAAGATGTATTGTTAGAGTTTGTGTATCAAGTATAACCAGATTATAACTCACTGTAATAACATATATCCGAACAAATTATTATGGTACCTTAAAAGGCAACTTCCCCGATGGTCTAAAAAGTTACTTCTTCTTGTCATTTTTTGCAGTAATGTACCTAAAACATTGTGAGCATTTGTTATTTTTGGCAAAGGTTTAATCTTCAGTCCATATTTTGATTTGTTTTTTAACCCTGCTTTAGCCCTGCTGAACTTGGCTTTGCTGTTCAGCTGCCAACTGCTGGCTCCCATTGACGTCACTTTATGGCATAGGAGTGACTCACACTGTGCTGTACAATGAAGCTGTAGCAGTTTTGCTAGGGAAAACTTCCATAATTTGGTTTACATACTGTGCTCATCATTGTCCTACCTTCTCCAAGACACCCTGCTGTCAATGCAGTATGCCAACACCAAATTCAACGTCTGTATGTCATTTTCTAAAAGGGATTTATTTTGTGCCTCAGTAACAAAGTATGGGGAATGAGAGACTAGAGAGATGCTGTCAGTGGAGACAGCTCATTGTCAGTTTATTCATCTAGGTTAGTAGTGCCTTAGTACCTTTGTAATCTGAACTCAGTAATGCCTCTTTATCAGTGTGACAGTGGTGCCTTACATTTCTTTCTGCATTGAAAAGCCTTTTGGTCAACCCAACTGAAATTCTCTGTCTGGTCCTCCGTCCTGCACTTCCACAACATCAGCATGGCACCATGGGACACCGAACTCTGATTTTGGTGGCATGTAAAACAAACATTGGGGTCTGTGCTTGAAGGGGCAGGAATTATGTGCTGGAGGTGCATATCCCACCAGCATAGCTCCATGGCCCCAAACATGTGCAGGGTGCATGATATGCACAACCATGAACACCCACGGGGGCATCTGTCTGTGGCCCCACCCCATGGTGCACAGGACCATGCAGGGCTGCCAGGGGAAGAGTAGCGGACCCAGCAGGGCATCCAATCAGAAATCTGTACTGGGTCCTATAGTAGATCACCTACGCAGGACAATGCAAGTCTGGGTATGCAAATAGCCAACAGACACTCAAACCCACATTGCTCTGCCCCATGACTGTGGCCCTTGGACCCCCCCCACCACCACACAGCACTGTCCCAGCAGTGTGCACCTCCCAGACTCAGGATGCCAGTGGCCCAGTGGAAGCAGCAGCCCCTGCCCACCACAGATCCATCCCCATTATGTGGAACCAACCCCAGCATCACAGACACAAGTATGCCCAACCCTTTGTAGCACTGCACATGCGAACCTGCCCCAGCCATGCAACCCCGAGCCTAGAACCTGGTACCCTTGGAACATCATTGGTGTACAGTGGGCTCCCCACCTGCCATGGCACTGGTGACCTCCCTCCCACCAGATATCTGCCTGCCTGCACCATGGCTTTTGATGGCCTGTGGCACTGCCCTCCTCATACCTCCACAGCCACTGGCCATCTGACCGATGCTGGGAGTGTGCCCCAAATAGATGGCTCATCCCTAGCATCAATTGGATGGCTGGCAGCCAAGGAGGTGTGAGGGAGAGCAGTGCCGCTTAGCCATCCAGAGCCATGGTGCAGCCAGGCAAATATTGGGTGGGGTGGTGGAGGCAAAGGTGATGCGGGGGGGGCATTTTCCACAAATGATGCTGGGGGGGCCCGGATCGGGGCTCTGGGGGTGGGTGGCAGTGCTGTACAGGTATAGTCCATTTGGACCAGGCACCATGGGGCTGTTTTGTCCATCAGAGTCATGCTGTCATGTGATGGGGAGTTGTGTGTGGCTCAGAGACTGGGCGCACAAGTGAGTGGGGGCATAGATGATCTAGGTCAGGGCATACATGTGTGGGGAGGGGGCTGCACTGACTATAGGGGACTGGGGCAGTCATGTGTGGGACATGCTTGGCACTAATGGCAAGGGGCAGTCCTGTGTTGTTGGGGGGAGATGGCACGCAGGGACCAGGATACCGAGCGCACACATCTGGTGTGGTTCTGTGATGGGACACGCTGCTACATGTACAGGTGCTCACCAGTGCAGCTACCCCTGCCCTCCCCATCAGTCTAGCATGCTGGGCTGGCTCAGGTATTCGAGACCCAGTGCCACAGCGACCAGTAGGTGTAGTTCATGGGGGTGCACAGTGCATTACCACAGGGTTCCACTTGGCATAACTGGTGCCCTCCTACACCTCCCAGTGCACAGCACTATGCACCTTGGTGCATGGCACATAGTGTGGATATACCCCTGCCCCCGGCATCTTGCTGTCCACACAGCCAGGGAATCAGGTGTGTAGGGATTGCACACCCCATTTTGTGCATCCTGCATGGAGGGCGCAAAGGGTGCAGAGTGGCTACGTGTGGCACATGCACACCACATAGGCACTCCACACCTTCATACATAGGCCCCATTGTATTTAAATGTGCCATGTTGCTTATATCCACTGTAGACATGTTTTGAAAACTGAGGGCTATTTCCTAGAGAAATTCTTGTCCTGGTTTCACTTTTCAAACAAGAATTTCTCTAGGAAATAGCCCTCAGAAAGGCTTTTTACTACAGAAAGAAATGTAAAGCATTTGGTGTTGGCATAACGCATTGCTAATAGGGTGTCTTAGCCTCTTGGGAAGGGGGAAACAATAATAAGCACAGTATGTACACCATGTTATGGAAGTTATCTCTAGCAAAACTGCTGCAACTTCATTGTACAACACAGTGTGAGTCACTCCGAATGCCATATAGTGACATCAGCAGCACAGCCCCAGGCAACACCAGGCTTAGTATAAAATCTCTGGTACACCCTGTAGCTTTTAGCAGCTCAGAATGCAAAAACTAACTGCAGGCAGAGGACATTACAGAAATACAAATAGAGTCAATGCAAGAAGGAGTAATTTATGCATGAATATCAAAAGAACTGGGAAAGATGCTCTTTAATGTATTGTTCTGTTGAATTATCTGCAATAAAAATGATTAACTGCAAAAACATTTATTTGAGAACCGGTAACTGGGGTTTTATGTGATAACGGCAATTGCCAATACAGCGAAGTCACATTGTGAAAGTTTTTTCAGTGATGGACTCCCCAGTGCACAGCAACACAGCACTGGGGACATAGATTTTTATTGTTTTTGTGAGGTTGTGCCCTCGCACCCTGCTAAGGATTCTCAACTCCAGGGGTGCATGTCGGGGGGGTGCAGATTGGAGAAAAAAATATTCTGACGGGTGCAATAAAGGTACCGTGCCCATTCGAACCTGGTACCACACCACTTGTGTATGAACCAACCCCGATGGCCATGATGCAGCTTGGCACCTCAGCGCCACCCCTACAACTCCTCCATCCCTCAGCCCACGCTCAGCATGCTAGCTCCCCAGACATATAGTGACATCCGGTCACTATTTCACCCTCCGCACCATCCAGTCACCCAGCTCCCCAACGCCCATCCACAGGTGCCATGATTGTGTCACCCTCGGAGATGACGATCGCCAGCATCACGGGATACTGGTAACTGGGAATGGCACACTAAGTCAAAGCTCACATTTCAAGGTGAGTCCCAGAGATGAGGACAACAAGAGGATAGAAAAGTAACAATAAAATAGTTACAATGTACAGCAGAGGCAAGCAAGAAAAAAAAGACTAATGCCAGGTAACAAAGTGAAAATATATAACAGTACTGCACTATTACAATATTATGCATACTGTAATAAGTAAGTACAACAAGTCAAAACTATAAATAAGGTGCAGTCAGTTTAAAACCCAGTCATGCAAGCCTAATGAATTTAATAGATGAAAACCCACAGGCATCCCAGAGAACCATCTTGGGGAGAGGTTGGGGCAAAAGCAGGAGAGAGATAAAAATATTAGAGGAGGATAGACAAAGAGAATCAGGTGGTTTTTCCAAATGACAGAACACTAAAAAGAGAAAGCAGATTGCCCAATGGCAGCCTGGTAAGCAGAAACAGAAGTTATGATAATCAGAAACGTGAAGACAACAGCTTGAAGGAAGGAGGGAGGGGGATAAGAGAGTTAAGATGGTGGAAGAGACAAGGATCAGAATTTGGAAAGAAAGGAGGTGCAGTGCAAAAAATGCTGGGAATTAAAAGCAAGAAAAGAAAGGGGATTGATAGAGGAGACCATGATAAGTGTTGTGTGTGTGTGTGGGGGGGGGGTTAGAGGCAAAGCTGTGGAAAGAATGGAAAAGGGTGTTCAGTCTAACAAAGAAAAAGTTAAGAGCTGCTCCATAGACCACATCTGCATAGTCCAACACTGGTAGAAACATTCTAAGGATTACTTGCAGCAGACAGAGTGGAATGCAAGCTGTGTTACAGGTTAAGGCACCACGTTTGGGGTAAAGTTGCTTATGTATGGCATTGGTGGGAAAGAAGAAATCTGGGTTGCAAACAAGCCACACACTGAGATATTTAAAACAAGGGACATCTTCTATTGGGCTTCATCAAGGATGGGAAAGGTAGGCTTTAAAGGTAACCTAACTAGCGTCTGTCTGGAGCCAAAGGAAGCTGACACTCTCTTTTTGGCATTGAAAAGCAACTGGTTTGAGTTGAATCAATGCTGGACAAGATCAAATTCCAGTTGCAGAAATTATTCATGCTCAAAGAGTCTGTACTGTTTGTGTATGATTGTTTCTATTTTTACTATTTATTTGTATTGTTAAGCTTTTTTATTATATGTGTTTTTAATGGTCGTATAATGTGTGTTTAGTGTAATGATACATAATGTGGAATTTTTATTCTGATGCAATATGGAACTTCTTTGAAAATGGGCATTGCTCAATTGAATGTATCCTTTATTCTTATATGAACAAAAAAATATTTATTACTACTACTACTACTACAAAGGCCAAGGCTGCAGTACAGTGGAGGATGGTGTCATAGACATACATGTGAATGTTTTATTTATTTATTTGAAAACTAGTAACTGGGAGAGACACATTGAGCCAAAACTCATTTCCATGTGTGACCCGCAGAGGGGAACAGAAGAAGCAACAATCCAAATTACACAATAACAAGTCAATGAGCCTCCCTGAGGAGGTGGTGGGAGCCAAGACAGTTGTGGGTTTCAAGAACACATGGGATAGACATAAGGGGGATCTTGGCAGCAAGGCAAGATATGGGATAATCTAATGCAGGGTAGGGCCTGAGGTAGTACTGTGGGGGGGTAATAGGGCAGACTGGGTGGGCCTGGTGGTCCTTTTCTGCCATCAAAGTTGGTACAGAAAACAAAGTACAGTCACAGCTCAAATGTGTGAGCCTGTTCAAGTGCAAGGTAGAATGGCAGCAATACACAGTGTGCAGTTAATATACTGGCAACAAGTGAGACCTGTAGGGTGAGCTTATGCTTAGCCCCATGGTGGGGGGGAACAGAAGAGGTGATATGTAGTGAAAACCAGTAGGCAGGTAATGGGAACCCAGCTAGGTGCCCTTCCAAGGATGGTTGAAGCTTAGTCCAGGGAGGTGTCAGTAGGAAGGGTAACAGGAGCAGGTGGAGAGGGTATGGGGTTTCAACTGGTGCCTGAAAGAGCCAGGGGAGGAGGAGAGGCAGAGAGAGAGGAGGGATGCAGGTTCAGTAGTCCTATGGGACCCCAGTCTGGATGGGTAGTATGGGTGACAGGATGACTCCTACCTGTACTGATCATTGATGGACTATAAGATTGGAACTGAACCAATCAATGATAGGAGCTGAGAGATCAGCAGAGCTGAGCTTGTCCATGAGGAGTGGATGGCACATCAAATCAAAATCTTTAGGAAGACAGATGAAAATGGTGGCCGTAATGTGTACTGATCTTTCTTGAAGAAGATGGAATTAATGACACAAATCAGGGTGGAGACAGTGGAAGGGTACTTCCAGAAGCCAGACTGGAAGGTGGTGTTGGGAGGGGGTTAAGCTGAGGGTGAGAGATAGTTGATGAATCTGGAATGGACAAGTGTCCCTTTGCAGCTTTGAGACGGAAGGAATAAGGGAGATGGGACAGAACATGGAAATAAGGTGTTGCCTCTTTTATGAAGTGGAATAACTTCGGCCAACTTCCAAGACTGAGACCAATGCAGAGGGAGAAGAAAAGGTTGAACAGGTGAGTAAAGAGATCTATAATGGCAGGATCTGAGAGGTGGAAGAGCTTGGGGTCCAGCCCATTAGGGCTAGCCTTAGACGGACTGAGGGAGGAGAGGGCACGGGTGGCAGAACATTCTGAAACAGTGGTATGGCTAAGAATGTAAGGGGTGAATCCCCCCTCATTGAATGGGTTCACCCACAGAATCAGTTTCTTCTCATCCACATTTGTAATCTGTGGAGAATCCCCCCCCCCCACATCAACTGACAACAGCTTCCAATGCCTAGTTCCTTGATACCCACCTAAAGGCCTGGCCCTTCCTTTTCATGTTTAAAGTATGACCACTGTGCCTTAACTCAGCAGGCCTTGTACCCAACCCACCCCCATCAACACTACTCAGACCTTCACTTTTCAAAATTCTGCTGTCACCTTGCAAGCCACAAAGGGAGTTATTAGAAACTAACACTGCTTACTGCACAAGCTGCATTTCAAATGGACACTGTCAGCTTTTTTCATCATTTCCACACTATATGTTACCTGTGGTCCTGTTACATCTACTCTGACCACAATATTCCAAGATGCAATAGATTTGCAGAAAAGTAATATGTAGCCTTTATTTATATTAAAAATATATGTGTGTTGTCCTGACATGCTTGTCTACTGCCAGTGGTCCCATGTGTTCATGAGTTGACATGGCACCAAGCTGCGTGGTGAACTCATTCACAAATGAGTTTTTAATTATTTTAGGACTACCAGTAAAACACTTCCTCCATTTCTAAATGCTTCATTGAGTGAAGTAAAGTTACAGTATACTGTGATAAAAAAAATTAGTATTCTAACTATTTCCTTTGAATGCACACCTGAAAATTCAAGTTGACTCCTGGCATGCAGTAGCACTGTCACTACTGCATATGCCCAGTAACCTGGTGTGAATTTTCAAGTGCTCATTTCAAATGCTTAGAGTGCCATTTTCAACTGAACATATCTTTACTGAGTTCAGTGAAGGATTTAGATGCAAAATTGATGTTTTACTGATATGCCTAAAAAAATTACAAACTCATTTGTGAATGAGTGTACCATGCTGCTCCATGCCATGTCACCTCATGGACACACAGAAGCACTGGTGGTAGACATTCAGGTCAGGAAGATGGAAATATATTTTTAGTATAAATAAAGGCTATGTGATACTTTTCTGCAAAGCTACTGGCATGTTGAAACTTTGTGGGCAGATTAGATGCAACAGGACCAGAGGTAGCATACACTATGGAAATGATGAGATCAAAGTTCAAAGTTTATTTATTACTCAGTATGTATAAGACATCAGTTATTACATACAAATTTAAAATTTGCCATTTAATCACTGGTCAACAGAATTACATAATTCTGAAAAGGTTAATAACAAAATCAGTGACTGAATAAATATGGCATTCTATATTGCAAAAAATAGAGGCATATCATTAGACACTCTTTTGTCTCTAAATCTCTTGCACTATTAATAGTCTTCCCTATGGGGATAAGTCATTTCAATCTTAATCTAGCAGTCATCTTACAATCAAAGGTAAGGTGCTTTAGATCTTGTATGTGCGGAGCACTTGGGTCACAGTTACAAATTTTTAAATAATGTTGTATTGGAAATGCCAGTAGATGTCCACCTTTTATTATGAAGCATATCACATCTAATTTTAAACAAAGCATTTCTGAGGGCCTCATTGTCACAGAATTTGAGGTATTTTTTGTTTAAGTCTGGGGTTTTTAATTTATAATATATTTTTGATATCAGTGTATCCATCAGCTTTGCAAACGCTATCTGAAAATAACAGTCTATGACTCTCAGTTTAGCTATGTTCACAAAACTAGTGCTATTTGCCATAACTATAGGGTCCCAAATGTCAAGCACTCCTATTTTGTTAACCATGTCATTGAGTTTACATAACCATGGGGTGATGCTTCTATCATTACAGCTCTCAAGCCAACATTTATATAGCGTTTATCTTAAGAGAAAGAATTTTCCCACCATGATTGCCTTAAAGTGGGCTAGTGTTACAATAGACTAATCTTAATTCTGTTCTTAATAAAGCAGAGGGGAAGTCTTTGTAGTTGAACAACCTGGTTTTAAAACATATTTTGAATAGGTTCTAAATGTTAACCTTTGTTAGTAAAGGTCCAAAGTTCAGCCCCATACACAATACTATTAATGACTTCAGTATTAAATGTCTGCTTGAGAGCCATAAATGAGTTATCTGCAAAGTTTTACCAAACCCTACAATAGCTTTGGGATGAGGTTGTTGCTCATTTTTTGTAGTCTTAAAATGAGTCTTCCAGGAATAATCCATATCAAAATGCATCCATAAATATTTACAACATGACACAACTTCAAGATCTATGTCTGCAAAGATCCCAGCATTGACTTTCTTTTTTTCACCCAGACAACAACATTTTGGACTTTACAGTGCCAACTGCAAGATCCAAGCTAGAAAGGTGATGTTGGGTAGTTCTGAATTACTCTTTTAAGTCTGAGAGGAGTGAGTGCACAAAGTAAAATATCATCTGCATATAATATCTGGATTTCTGTGTCATGTATATTTGGAGGAAATGTATCCACCAGCTGTAAGAACCATACTAAGGTATTTATTTATTTAGTTTTTGTTGACTGGGTAAGTGCACTAGACAATTTTTTGCACATTTTCAGGCACAACCCGGGGGAAGGAGGATATAGATGAATGCCAACTGACCTTGAACCAGATTAAGCTGTTGGTATTTTTAGTGAATCTAAATCTAAATCTATGTGAATCTATCTATGTAAAGATTAAATGATATTGGGGCAAGTAGACATCACTGTTTGATGCCTTTGTTAATATGAATATGTTTAGCAGAGATGTTATTATTAGATCTTACCATAATTAGAATTGTTGATATGCAATAGTCTTAATATACAAAGCAAACCATAATCTATTCCCCTTACTATTTAAAATATGCCATACTTTGTCTCCATCAGTATTATGAAAGGCCAAGCTAAGAGCTAAACAAGCTGCATAGAATGTACCTTTCTTAGCCACTGTATATTTATTAATTAGATGGCTTAGAATAAATAAGTTATCCATCATATCATGTCCACATTTAAAGCCCATTTGAAATCTGGTTATCACATTTTAATCAATGACCCAAGGTTCTAAATAGTTCAATACTATCTGAGAATACATTTTTACACCAACACATAGTAAGGAGATAGGTCTACAGTTGTTGGGGTCATACTGTATACATCCTCTTTTTTATGAAGTGGAATTATTAAACCCATATTCTAACCCTTTGGAAGTACTAATTGTCGACTGATATAATTAAACAATATAGTCATTATTTTTGCCCAACAACTGGGATTAGCCAAGAATATTTCTGGGAGGATTCCATCTGGGCCTGGGGCCTTATTTCTTTTCAATGACAGAAGTGCTTCATAAAGGGGTTGGCCCATATTGGATTCATCTGAAGCACAGGAATACTTATTCTGAAAAAAAACTACTCCCATACATTATTATTAATTACTACAATACTATTTATCTGGGTATTGTTTGTGCCTATAGAAACTAATTCCCCAAACCCTTTATTATTGTTCTTCTATATGGTTGTTTGAAGTTTTGCCCAAAGTGGGTACTTATATGAGGCCCTTTTTTTTTTCAAATCATGGCCCTGTATTCTTTTTTTTAGATTAGTTAGCATGATTTTTGGTGTCAAATCTGGAGTCTTCTTATTGATCCTACCAACCTTGGAGATAATCTTTTTGTTGTTTACATTCAATATTATATCATGGCTTGTGTTTAGATTTCTGGATACCTATGGAAATCAGAGACTCAAACTGTAGGTTAAACAAGACCTAAGAGCTTCTATTATCCCATAATATACTTCAAATGGAGAGCCTATACTGCAGTGCACACCCTCTGTATGAAATTGTAAAGAAAAGAGTATTTGTAGGATATTATTTAAAATATGGGAGATATCGGAGTCAGAGTGTTGGATCGATTTAATCTTTTTTTAATAACTAAATCTGCATGATGGGCAATGCCAATACATGATTTGTAAGAAGCAACCTATTCGCTCCCACATCTAGATCAGTGTTCCCATTTACCCCCAACTGTAAGTGATTCATGTACAAATTATGAAATTCAAATATATTTTTGTGTGAAGGGGGTACACTGTACCCCCATAATTCTGTTTGAAGTATATGTACCCCACAAAAATGTTGTAAAAATGGTAGAATGAACCCTTATAATTTAATTTGTACCCCTGAAAAGTTTTGGAGAGGGTACAGTGCACCCCCAGAGCTGCAGCCTTAATGGGAACACTGATCTAGGTATAGTTCTATAGGGAGGTGATCATTCTCCCAGACATCCAGGACCTGAGAATTAGTAATATAGTGAAAAAAGTGTTTATCAATAATACAGAAGTCCAGGATGCTGCCCCCACCCCCATCTTGATATACAAGGTAATGTCACCCAATCTAGCCACCTTAGTTCTTTCATTAAAAACACAAAGAGTGTTTCACTATAAAATCAAATAAGCAAAGCCCTCTTTCGTTAATTTTTTGTCCCTTGAGGATCTAATTGGGATATTGTAGCAGTCACCAGAAGTCCATTATTGAATGTAGATTTCACATCTCTCTCCAACCCTTGAGTTAAAATCTCCTAAAATAATTAAGAACAGATCCAGAAGCAAATGGTTTGATACATTTTATTGGACCCAACTTAGATGTTCCAAAAAGAACAAAGGGCCTAAGCTTTTGAGCCAACCAAGTCCTTCCTCGGATGCTTATGACAGTTATTTAGAAAATCCCATACTATTAACACCCAGATCATACATAAAAACTCAGAAAAAATTATCATTGGTTTAAAATACTCATTTAAACCATAACAGCAGTTTACATCAGAGGAATTACATTTCACCAGTTTGTTTTAAACTAAGGAGCTTTTAAAGGTCAAATTTCACCAAAATGAGATAAGGACTCTTCAAGCAGAAAGCTTCACTAACATAAATTATGAATATCTCAGTGTGCTTTGTGAATACAGTCTAATGAAAAGCAATAACTTTAGATTCAATACTAACTTAAGTACATGTTAAAATGTGATATTAATGTATGTAGACTTGTGCACTCATTTCCACTTCGGATTATGTGGCTACATCACAAAACAGACAATTCAGGATACAGGTGAATTATACATGTACATCAAAGAATGTTGTTTATTCAGTCAATACAAGAGATGTCCTCACACAGGATTTGTAGGAAAGACAAAGTGAGCACTCTGCACTAAAATGAATGCACACAGACATACTATTAATTTGAAGATGACTGAAAAAACAGTGGGGTGACACTTCTCTCAGAATGACACCTCAATCTCAGATATGTCAGTAATGGTCTTAAAAGGACATTTCAAAAGTACACAACAGAGACAAGCTTCTGAGATGAGGTTTATTTTACTTCTCAATATGGTGGAAGACAGCATGAACATAGATTTGGGGTTTATGTCACATTATTCTACTTAAACTTCCACAGACCTTTACTTCAAAGGGTGGACATATAATAGGACTTCAGTGTGACTTTATTTTTTTGTTTGTTTCAATATGTGTAGAGTCCATTTTAACTGGTAATCAACATGCTGGTTTCTCACCAAAGAACTGAGTATGTGGATGGGTGGGTGGTTATGGGGGTACAGTGTTATTTTTTTTATAAGGGGGGAGGTTGTGTATGTGAGGAGAGTATGGTGGGGGTTGTGGTTATACTGAGGTAGGCTTATATTGAGGTACATGACATACTGATGTTGCAGTGTGTTAGGACTCTTAGTTCACACACATAGTGAATATTTACTTTCTTCTAACTAGTTTTTTCCTCCAGGGGGTGGGGTAACTCCATTGGGGATTTATTCAGATTCCTTAGACTGTTGCTTTACATATAGCAGTTTGATTATTTACTGTCACTTTTTTGAACTCTGAACATATTAGGATGCATGATCTCTCTCACTTGGGGGTCCTTCATAGGTTTAGTTCCACTGGATAAATATTATATTGATTGGTGTAAATGATAGTGTGTTAGGACTCTTGGCTCACATTCATAGTTAATATTTACTTCCTTCTAACTAATTATTTCCCCTCGGGGGGGTATTTCAACTGTGTTTTTATACAGATGCCTTAGACTGTTACTATACATATACCTGTTTGATTATATACTGTCACATTTTTGAACTCTGTACATATTGGGATGCATGGTTCCATTTACGTGGGGGTCTCTGACATGTTGAATTCCATTGGGTTATATTACTGTGATTGGTACATATTGAACCCTTAACATATTATGATGCATGGTCTCATTTTCTTAGGGGTCTTGACAGTTTTTTTTTATTTGGCTATTATACTGACAATTGATATTATCTTATGTAATATCATGTTACAGCACTGAAGATCTTAATGTTTATGGAATATAGTAACTAGTTGAGTTTACAATTGGGAAAATGTCTCCAGATAGGTTGTATACTATATAAATGCTTGAAACAGTTGCTCACAAGAGGGAAACTCTGCTTTAAACCCTCTTTATGCCAAATATAGAACATTTCTGTTATATATTTTTTGGCTTCTTTTAACATACATTAATATCACATTTTAACATGTACTTAAGTAAGTATTGAATCTAAAGTTCTTGCTTTTCATTAGATTGTATTCATAATGCACACTGAGACATTCATAATTTATGTTAGTGAAACTTTCTGCTTGAAGAGTCCTTATCTCATTTTGGTGACATTTGCCTTTAAGGACCACTTTGTTTAAAATAAACTGGTGAAATGTGATTCATCTGATTCAAACTGCTGTTATGGTTTAAATGTGTATTTTAAACCAATGAGAATTCTTTCTGGGTTTTTTATGTATGAGCTGGGTGTTAATAGTATGGGATTTTCTAAATAATTGTCATAAGCATCCGAGGAAGGACTTTGTTGGTCTGAAAGCTTAGGCACTTGTTCTTTTTGTAGCATCTAAGCTTGGTCCAATAAAAGGTATCAACTCATTTGCTTCTGGATCTGTTCTTACAAGGACCAATACAAAAACTAAATTAAATCTGTTTGCTAAAATAATTAAGGTGGTACCTCTAAAATTAATTTGCATAAAATTTAGCACTGAATCAAAAATCCTAAAAATTTCACTGCATATGGTGATGAATGATGAAAAAAGCTGACAGTACCCCAGTAAAGGTACACTCATCCCTGGTTATAAATTAACACCATGATTACAAAGATTGATAGGACCAGGCCCTCTCACTTATGAAAGTAGTAGAGTCAAGGCCTTTGGCACCTATGGAAGAAGGCAACCAGGGTTTCTTGTATGGTGACTGGGGAATTGGAAATTTAAGGAGGTATGTGGAGTGGGGGAAGGGGGAATATGAGGGGAAGGAGATGAGCCAGGAGGGGGAGAGGAAGGGAGGATGCAGGATGTGAAAAACCCATTGAAGTGTGCTGCAACAGAGAGAGAAGTCAGACACAGGTGAACCCTTAACCATGAGGATTGGGGCAGCAGACTGGGCAGAGGGGTTGAAAAGGAAGTGGGTAACCTTCTAGAATTTAGCTGTGGTGTTAAGGTTTTTCTGGAGGTTTGCCTATAAATAGTGCAATTTTGTGGCCCGTATAGCCTGTACACAGTTGTTGCTCAGAGCTCTGGTCTGGAAGGGCGTGGGAATAATTTACAGCTGGGCCAGGTGAGATCGCAGTACTTGCACAGGTTGATGATTTCGGAGGTAACTCAGGGGTGGAAGAACTTTTGACTCTGGACTTCCTGAGGAGGGCATGCTTGTTACAAATGGAGAAAAACTTGAAGTGAAATAGAGAGAGGTCCATGTCAGTTTCAGAGGCAGAGAGGATGGCAGACCAGTCTGTTGCAGGGAGATTTTTCACTAGAGTATTTATGTATAGAGACCTAAGAGACCTGGATTATATGTATTTTGGAAACAAAGGGAGACACTAGATTTTTGGGGCACGTATACAGCTAGGCAGTGCAGTATACAGTTATGCTAAGCATGTGAACAGCAGCAGGTGGCTATGTTGTAAACAGAATGCAGAGGTGATCCAGTAACTACAATAAACAGATTCTATAGTGGAAGAGTAAGGCTAGATAATATTCAACTAGACAGTGTAAATAAACTATGCTTTGCAAAATTTACAGCAGTAGGAGGTTATGGCAAACATTATATAAAGGTGACTCGGACAAGGAGCAAACACAATAACAATTTTTATAGCTGAAGGTTAGCCAGTGCAATATTTAGCTAGGCAGTGCAATAAATATCTATGTTATGAAACTATACAGCAGTAGATGTCTACCACATTGCCATTTTAATATCAGAGGAGCTAGAGCTAGTTTGGAAAGTAAACAGACAGGCAGTGCAAAAGTCCAGTAGCAGATGACTACAGGAAGCAGTAAGTTAAAGGTGACTCAGCTAGCGAGTAAGCACAAGTCAAGTTATTTGGAGGGAGGATTCAATCGAATGCAACAGTGCAGATCGGATGCAGCTTTTTGAGCTCCATGGTCTTCCCACCCCAGAACAGCCATTAATGATCGTTTTAGTCTAAACAGCTATATCAAAAGTAATATCCCCTTTAGTTATTTTATTTGAATTCGTTTTTTTTTTTATCATATGATCTCTTCACTGGTTTGTAATTTTATTCTTACTTTATCTGTTTTCCAGCACTCCGTCTTATCCTATTCACCAAAGCAATGGCTTCCAGGCATAGTGTCAGCTGTCAGAGCTTTTTAAATGGAAGGCACATATTGTGACATCTGAAGGAAAAATAAGGAAAAACTGGAACTACAAGCAGATAACCAAATACTGTAGACAGCGTTTAGCTCAGTTTGTATTTTCTAAAATCCAATCACGCATATCATCTATAACGTTTACTGTACCTGCCTGACTACAGTTACACTACTGGATGTCAGGGTTAAAGGAGGGTAAAATGACAGATAAGGATATTGAAACACAAATGAAGTGTCAGTAATCTCCAGCTATTAACTTTAATTATCAAAATGTGTAGAAAAAAACTTCCAAAAGACCTTTAGTTGATATAGGCTCACAGAGCGAGAGTGCAGTCAGTAGCATAGAAACATGGACTTTGATGGCAGATAAGGACCACTTGGCCTACCTAGTCTGCCCATTTCCTACCCACTGGATAAGTTACAGATCCTAGTTAACCAACAGCCTACTTCCTCCTACCCCCCTCTAGAACTGCCTTATGTCTGTCCCAAGCATTCTTGAATTCCCCTACTGTTTTTGACCCCACAATCCCCTCAGTAAGGCTGTTCCATGTGTTCCCCACTCTCTCCGTGAAAAAATTACTTTCTCATGTTGTCCCTGAGCTGTCCCTACTCTATCTTCAAATTGTGCCCCCTTGTTCTTGCACATATCTTTTTCTGAAAGATGCTACACTCTTGGACTTTGCTGATTCCTTTGAGGTACTTGAAAGTTTCTATCATGTCCCCCCCCCCCCTTTCCTCAAGGGTATACATATTAAGCTCCTTTAGTCACTCTTCATATGGCTTCTAATACAGACCCTGCACCATTTTAGTTGCCCTCCTCTGGACTGCCTCCATCCTGTCTCTATCCTTGCGGAGATGGGGTCTCCAAAACTGCATGCAGTACTCCAGATAGAGTCTCACCAATTGTTTATACAGATAGATAATAACTTCAAACATCCCGGCCCTGTCCAGCAAATCAACCTTATCTCAGCTAGTAACTGTTGCTCATTTTGAAATAATTATGGCTGAAATATCAACTATAAAAATTACAGTTTGGGTTTACTGGAAGGGATTAAGGAACTAAAACAAGAATCAGCAGACCACAAATGTAGGCTTACTGATGCAAAAGCCCACATACTTACTATAGAGGACAGACTGGACAAAGTCATTATTCTGGGCCAATAATATTCAAACAGACTTTCTATGTTAGAAGATTAAATAGAGGACTTTGAGTCGAGGGGTAGATGCAACAATCTGAGTGTTTTTGGTTTGAGAGAGGGAACAGAAGGGAGCAACCAATCCCTTTTGATAACAAAATGCTTCTACACCTACATGGAACACATCCTGATTCCCCAAAGAACATCACTGAAAGGGCACATAGATTCCTTAAACCAAGACCTGGACCCCCCCCCACAGATCTAGATCTTTGGTCTTTTAATTACTCTTCTTCCAGCAAAATGTTTATCTTCAACACATGCTCAGGGATAAACGATAGTTCGAGTTTGAGGGATGCAAATTAAAAATCTTTAATGATCTTCCTCCAGATGTCATTAAATGAAGAGATGTCTTTTGTCTTTTAAAAAACAACTTAGATCTGCTGCCTTCAATTATAGCTTGCTGTATCCCACCCTCCTAAGAGTTTAGATGCCAGATGGTCAGAGGGATTGCAATGGTTATGATGCAACAAATATTGGTCTTAATAAGCATTTGTTAATGTCGGATGTTTGCTGCTGGTACTGCTGTTGTAGCAGGTCTTGCTTGTACACATTTTTACTATATATTTACTCAAAATAGAGCAGATGAGATGTAATATCTCATTTTCAGGGGTGTCCTGCTTTGTTAGATTGTAATTACCCAGGATAGGGCAGCTGAGAGGTAATATCCACTTTTATATGGGCTCCCATATTTTGTCCCCAAATGTCCAACAGTCTTTTTATGACCTGACCTGGTGATGAAGACACCAAACTTTTCACCGCTAACATGCACTATTGTTTTAACATCACTTTTTTTTGTGACTGTTAAATTAGTTAGATGCAACGCTAATCTGTAGTTATTTGGGGCGAATCTGGGCTTAACTCCAGATCACAAACCTAAACTCTAGCATGGTGACCATAAAGTAAAATTTATTAACACAGGGTAGCCTAGCAGAGATGCCACATCTAATTTACTGTGGGGTCCTGGTTCTGTTTAGGACAGCTTGATGCTACTCAGCACCACTGGTATTTTGAATACGCTTATCAGAGAAATACCTCTCATTTAGAAAACACAAACATTCTTTTGGCTTCATTGAATTTTCAACCTCTTTTTATTGCCTGTCCAGGAATAATTGGGAAAAACTTTCAGGCACGGGTATGAACCATGATATTGCCCATGTCATTAAAAATCTGTATACAAATACAAGGATACAGTTCAGGAACCATTTGTATGGATAATTACAAAAAAAGAACAAAGGTGTAAATGAAGGGTTCATTTGGATACTGCTGTTGTTCAACCTGTACACCAATGACATGCTGATTCCAAATCTCTTAACAAATGAGAGATTCCACTCTCCAAACAGCATGGGTAAACAGTGTCCCTTATTAGAGTATGTAGGTAACAAACACCTTACATAGTTGTCATATTTTCTCATACAGGACTCTAAAGAAAAAAATGAATTTGCAAAGATTTGCTTCCTGCTATAATTGACAATATAAACTGAGAAAAGTTAGATCTTACTGGTGGGATCAGACAATATAAACGCTCTTGGCATATCAGTAGCTATAAATTAGGAACAGAGGGGTCGATTCCCAAAGGGTCAGCACAAGCCATGCCAAAGGTGGCCTGCGCTGATTGTCGATGCACCATGGACCCTGCTCCCAATTCTTTATCCGGTAGGGTCCCAGCAGCTAAGTCCTGCAGCTTGCAGCAAACTTAACCTTGCACCACACAGAGCATTGATTGGCCCTGTGGCAACAGCACCACAGACAGGTGTCTGGAGCCTAGTGCACCCCCCACCCCAGCCCTGATCTCCGATCCCTATGTAATGCATAGTATATTTACAGTATCTCTTGTATGTCTAGGGCACCCCCATCCCCTCAGACCCCAATCTCTGATACCTGTGTAATTCAAAATAAATGAACAGTATGCCCCGTATGTCTAGGATACACCCACCTTCCCCCAGCCTGATCTCTGATCCCCATGTAATGCAAAATAAATTTACACTATGCCCTGTATGTCTAGGGTACCCATGCCCCCCACCCCAATCTCCAATCTTCCTGGAATAAAAGTTGAACATTACCTGGAACTCTAGTGGTCCCCCCACCGCAGTTCTCAGTGCCCCTCCACCCGCTCCCCCCATGCCTGAGTGGGTGACCAGCACAGCCCTCTTCTCACCTTCGCGGCTGGCCACCAACTGAGCTATCAATGAATGCATACTGTACAGTACACATCCACTGATAGCTCAGTTGGCAGCCAGCCGAGGAGGGGTGATGAGGGCTGTACTTGTCACTGGTTCTGGGATGGGGAGAGCTGGGTGGTGGGGCACTGACAACTGGGGTGGGGGGACCACTTGACTACCAGGGAATGTTCAGCTTATATTTCAGGGGGATTGGAGATGGGGGGTGGTTGGCCTAGACTCACAGGGCATATATGTATTATACATTACATGGGGATCAGAGATGGGGGCTGGGGTGGCGGGAGTTCCCTAGACTTACAGGACATATATTTATTATGCATTACATGGTGATCAGAGATCGCGGCATGGGCAGCATGTACTACATGGGAATTGGGACTCTGGTGGCACATTGGTGCAATCCCCAGAGGACACCTATGTACATTTAGACCAGCCCCTGCTGGTCTAACTGTACTTAGGTGGTTGTCCTCTGTGGGTGCTTTTAGAATACTGTTTTAGAGGATGTGGCAGATGCAAGCCCTTAATGCCACGCTGAAGCCCATTTTATGGAGCAAGGTTGGTGCAAGCCCCTTTTGCTGCAAGTAACCTACGTTTGTCACAGGCTGTTTTTGAGAATAGCTTGTGAATCATTTATTGATGCAAGGTTCTACTTCCATCTTTTATCTTTGACACAATCACCTTGTGACTTTCTAAGTGCTTTGAGAATCAGTCCCAGAGTATTTTTATATGCCTGGAGTTTTTTAAATTGCTAATCCATGGATATCTACTATTCTTGTAACTAATTTTGAACTAACTTGTGAAAGATCATTACATCTTTTTAATCCAAAATGCAGCAACGTAAATTACTACAGTCAAAACAGAAAGACGGAGAATATGTGAACTCTGACAGAATTGTGGAGTAGCATGTGGAGCTTAAATCTTTGTGATGGACAGTATTTAATTACACATATGCCATCACTGCCTAAGGGGAGCAGAACCGTTTTTTAACTGAGCCTGGTGTTTACATTTTACTACACTTAGAGAAGAGTCTTTTTCCATGTTCTATTCTGTTTAGTTTTACCTGCCACTGTGATCGCAGAAGTAGTAGTGTGGAGGAATTGAGAGTGAGAGAGCCTGAGGCACACTGTGCATTGAAACACCCAAGGACCAAGACCAAAGTCTGAGGGAGGTTGACTGGGAAGGAAGCCCAAAGGTTGAAGCAGTGTCAGTGTGCAAGAGACCAGTCCAAAGAAGAAGAAGAAGGAAAACAGAGGAAGGAATTGGTGTTTAGCAGAGTTCAGTGGGGAAGCATAAAAGACGTAGTAGGAGCTGGAGATCCAGAGACAGAAAGCTTGCTTACTGTCAGCAAAAGAGTCATTCCCAAACAGCTTTGTGAAGTTTTCTGTGTGCACTAAATCTGTGGCCAAACTGTGGGGAACACAGCAAAGTCCATGCACCCTCTTTTAGTTTATGTACTGCAAGTATCAGTTTGTACCTAAACCTGTAAAAAAGAAGTTATTTCTATCCCTACTTTCTATTGAAAGTGCACTTTTATTATTGTTTGTGGCACTTTAGCTTATGAGCACAGCTACGCTGACTTTTTAAAAAGTACTCTGTTACATTTTAACCAAAGATAAGGTTGTTGTATGGCACTCTTTCAGGCTAGTAAATGTGTGTCTGTAACTCATTAACATTGATAAATCTATTTTTAAATTGTTAAAAGTATTATAAACTTTAATTTTTCATTTATTTTTCATGCTAAAGTGATCATGTGCTCATCCATGTTAATAACTGATAACTCCTTACTCTCACACAACTCAGTTCATTGCCAGTAAATTTTCAAGTGTTATTTACTAGATAACATTCTTCAAGTTGTAGCCACAGGTTGATGTCACAGCTTTGAAGCAATCCCCTTGTGAGCTTGCCACTTCTGCCATTTAAAACTAGAATTCCTCTCCACCCATATTCACCTATAGTTGGGCCAGCTAGCCAAGATGAAATTTAATCCCAGCTGCATAGATGATATTTTTGATGTCTATTAAAGGGCTGCTAGCTTGACCTGGATTTGAGGGCTTAAGTCACTGAAAAACAACATTTTGTTTCCCCTCCCATTTGACTGTTGGTGACTCTCTAAACTGGCTTTGAATAAGGATTTTCTCTAAGAATGTGAGCAGTTTAAATACAAACATTTGTCAATGTTGAATGTTCTCCACTGTATTGCTGTTGTACTGGGTTTTAGTTGTACACATTGTTACTGTATATTTACTGAGAATAGAGCAATTGAAATGCAATATCTCATTTTTAGTGAAGCGACAGTGTCTTGCTTTGACACACTGACCTATCCAATGAAGTTGAAAACTCTATTGACCTACATTGAACCACATACCTGATTTCCTCAGTTCCCAGTCCAACACAGAAGAGTGAAGACATCAGTGTCTGCAGTCCAGAGAGGATTAAGGCATTGGACCCCTGGTGGATAAGTAAAAGCTTGGGGGGTGCTGAGTGGGAGGGTCAAGTGGGGGGACTAATGGTGCAACAGACATTGTTGGACAGTTAACCTTTTTACAGGGTTTTAAAAAAACAAAAAGAAAAAACAGTGAGGGATACTTTTCCTTTTTTCAGATGGCAACAGCAACACTGCAGGACTGGACACCCCCAGTGTCAGTGTTATGTTTGAGGGGGCTGGATGATGAAAGCGAGGGTCAGTGGTGAGGCCAGTTCTGGAGGTGCCAGTAACAGACATCAATGGAGAATTTTCTTTGTTACAGCTCATGGCTGTTCTTGGATTTTTGGAATTCCAGGATGATCATTACAGAAAGATATGCTTGCTGGGAGGTATACATCAATGGAAAGAGCCAACCCATGATTGGGTTAACTTTTTCTTTTCAAATACAAGACGTCTCTGCCCAGCAAGCCAAAACTGTGTCATGATCAGCCTGGCTGATGATTGGTATAGCACTGACATGCCCCCTGCTTACTTACATTCTGCATTGGACTGACAGTGTCACGGCACTCTTACAGCAAGATATTCTCTTTTGCGTGACACAGGTGAACACAGAAAAGATGTTCAGTTTTGCCAGTAATTCAAAACCTCAATGACTGAAGTATGTTTTTCCAAGTCGAGGACTCTCTGTTTGGTGACTCCCTCAGCTGTGCCGGGGTGGTGAAATAATCCATATTTGCCAAATTTAGTATTTCTTTCTCTCTCTCTCTCTCCTGCCATTGCTAGTTAACTTAACGATCATGGAGAATATTATGCTCTGTACCTCCATGTCCTCAAGATTGTGGAAAATGTTATGCCTTGTACCTCCATTTCCTCATGTTCCCTCTGTGCTTCATTGGATTTGCCTTGTAGTGTGGTAAACCTATTTTTCAAATGTGATTTTTTTATCATCTCTGGTTTAATGGCCATGGTTAGTGAGTGATGGGAGGAACCAAGATGACTGCTTCCTGTGCCTTCCCTGCTATGTTGTGCATAACACATTGATGGCTGGAATGGTGGTGAGGTGGTTATCTCAGTAGGAATGCATATTTATCTAAAAATGGTTTGGCTCACCCTGCTGGTGCTAGTTGGGTCATCATATCTAAGGTAATGCTTCTGACAATAAAATAATCTAGCTCATGATGTGAGTTGTTACAGGGCAACTAATTCCATGCTACATCATTGATAAGAATAATCCTATTTGTTATTTACATACTTTTAGATGGAGAAAGAGCAAGGTGTTTCACTGCCTTTTTCCTGTGGTTTGTCTAGGGGAGAGCTGGACAGTGTGGCCTGGGGTGGGTGAACCTGTTTTCATCATATAGGATGCCCAAATGAATCTACTAATTTCTAAACAATATGATCTGGCTCTGAAACCAATTCTGTACTTTGTTTTTAATCAGACTGACAACATTTACTAGGTTTAACTGCCTTACATTGGTTCCATTTCTAGTCTTTTTTAAATACCTGACCATTATATGGACATTCTGTGCTGGAAATTCTAATCTTCAACAATTCACTATGCTGGCTGTCTAAACCTATGAAGTGATCTGTATACGATTTTTCATTTTCAGCCATCTTGGTTTGTTTATTCTCTAATGACTATCTGTGAATTCAAAATAGTCTTTGAGCATCACACTATCGATACGTAGGACATTCGTGCAGGAGATGACTGAGGTCAAATGTCATATATCACACTCATGAAATGGCTGCTCATCAGTTGGAAAGAAGGAAGATCTTCTCCCTGTTTTTCTTATATTGACTGCTATTGTGATCTACTAATTGCTGTAAATTGAAGTTATTAAGAACTTACCGTAACAGTAGGTCTTCGAGAGAGGTCCCTGCAGTAGGTCTTCACATATAGGACTGTGCCCCCTGGCATCAGGTCCCAACAACAAACTTGTAGATAGCAATCATCAGCAGGGACTGCCCCTGATGTCAGGTGATGTGACATCAGCCTGACTATAAAAGGGGCGGTCCTGCACCCACCCTTCAGTTCTTTTCCACCAGAGACATAGAGAAAGGCAAGTAGAAAAAGATAGGAGTGAAGATTCCTAGGACTATGCTTCCTCTCTAGACTCAAGGGATAGGCAGGATGTAAATGAAGGAAATGATCCAGGAGTAGGGGAAGGTGGGTGGAAACTAGGTCTACTGTAGGAACCTCTCTCGAATATCTACTGTTACGGTAAGTTCTTACGTAGCTGCAATATTTTACTTTGAGAGGGTTCCTACAGTAGGACTTCACATACAGGACTGAATACCAAGCAGTCCCAAAGTAATAATATAGAGGTACATCTCAGGAGGAGGAGAAGTCACCAACTGCTAGTTACGACAGGAGGCCTTGCAGAACCACAAGACCAAAGCCAGTTCTGCACCTAGAGGCAATGTCCAGATTGTAATGCTTAGTGAAGGTGTGGACAGATGACCACATGGCCACTGCACAGATCTCTGCAGTGGACACATTCCTGAAAAAGGCAGTAGAAGTAGCAATGCTCCTAGTGAAGTGAACCTTAACCACCCTGGAAGGGATTTCCCATGCTTTTGGTAGGTGAAGTGGATGCAGTTAGCCAACTACCTAGAAATGGTTTGTTTGTAAATGACCTTGCCCTGGCACTGGGGAGTAAAGGCCACAAAGAGCTGATTTGTCTTATGGACCTCTTTAGTCTGGTTAGTGTAACACCTCAGAATCCTGTGCACATCAAGAGTGTGCATAAGGTATTCCCCCCCTTTAGAATGCTGTGGATAGTAGACCGACAGTTCAACACTCTAGTTAAGAGTGGTTTCTGAAACTACCTTGGGAAGAAATGAAGGGTTAGTCTGAAGGACTACTCTGTCCCTATGGAAAATCAAATAGGGTTCTTTACAGACAAATGCCTGAAGTTCTGAAACCCTTCTGGCAGAGGTGACTGTAACTAAAAGCAAAGTCTTCCAAGAAAGGACAGGCATGTCACAGCTAGAGGCTGGTTAAAAGGGGCAAGGTCAGTTTTCTAGCATAAAATTCAGGTCCTGGGGGGACAGGGATTCTGAACTGGAGGTTTCAAGTGGAGGATACCATTCAGAAAAGTTTTGGCGACCTCCAGCTGAGCCAAAGTTTTGCCCTCCACTGGGAGGTGGTAGGCTGACACCGCAGAGAGATGAACCTTAATGGAGGAATAACTAAGGCCCATCTCTGACAAATGTGTGAGATACTCCAACACCTGATCAGCCAAACATGAAAAGGGATCCCAGCTCCTTGCTAGGGCCCAGATAGAGAATCTTTTCCACTTCATGGTGTAGGTGGCTCTGGTAGAAGGTTTTCTGGCTTCTACCAAGATATGAGCGACCTGTGAAGAAACACTTCAGCAAGAGGCCGCTATGTCCACAGGTGCCATGCATGAAGGTGGATAGACTGAAGGCTCAGATGCACCAGGGTGCCCTGCTTCCGAGTCAGAAGGTCATGGATAACAGGCAAGGAACTGGAGGTTCTAGCGCCAGATGCTGCAAGAGAGGGAACCAAATCTGGTTAGGCCAGAGAGGAGCGATCAGAATCAAATGTGCTCCTTCCTCCTGAAGTTTTACCAGAACCTTCTGAATGAGAGGAAAGGGAGGAAAAGCATAAAGAAACCTCCCTGTCCAAGATAGAGACAGTGCATCTCACCAAAAAGCACCATGCCTGGGAAAGATCGACAAAAGTTGGGTAGTTTTGCATTGAATGGGGAGGTGAACAGATCTATCTCTGGCAGACCACATCGAAGAAAGAGATCTTAGATCACCTTTAGTTTTAACTCCCACTCTTGAGTCCTGGCTACTGATCGACTGAGACTGTCCTGCTAGGATATTGCTTATACCTGGAATGTGGACTGCTGTCAAGAAAAGGCTGTGCTGAATTGCCCAGTACCAGAACCTCATTGCTTCACTGCAGAGAGTGTACGAGTGAGTTCCTCCCTGTTTGTTGATATACCAGACTGTGGACATGTTGTCCATCTGGATAAAAAGTGATCCTGGTAACAGGAGGGACTGGAATACCTGGAGGGTGTACAGAACTGCTCTGGTCTCCAGAACATTGATATGGAGCAGAAGCTCCTAGTCAGACCAAGACCCTTGTGTCTTGTGAACCCCTAGACAGGATCCCCAGCCCAAGTCTGAGGTGTCTGTGGTAAGGATCTGGGTGGTGATAGAGGAATGAAAAGGGGCTCCCTATAAAAGATTGGAAAGATCTTGCCACCAGCGAAAATCTCTCTGTAGGCTGTTGGAGATCACGACCTTCTGGTTCATGTCATCCATCCTCTGATCCCATTGGACTCAAAGAGACCATTGGGTGACCATCATGTGAAGTCTGACCAGGGGGCCGTCGAAATGGCCACTGCCATCAGTCCCAAGAGACGAAGCATGGCATGTGCTGGAATCCACTGAGCCTGGGCCACGAGAGTGGCTTGAGAAACTAAGGTCTCAGCTCAATCTGTTGGCAGAAAAGCCTTGCTCTGAACAGTGTCTAGTACTGCTCTAATGAATTAGGGCAGTTGTGATGGTACTAGCTGGAACTTGGGCAATATGACCATGATACCCAGAAGAGCAAACAAGCTCAGAGTGAAAGAGAGAGACTCTTTCAGGCTGCTCAGAGAGGAGCTGCAAGGAGACAGTCATCCAGGTATGGGAACACGTAAATGCCATGGTGGCAAAGAAAAGCCCCAACCACCGCTAAACACTTGGTGAACACTCGGGGGGCCAAGAAAAGGCCAAAGGGGAGTGCCTGGAATTGAAAATGGTTCTCCTGAAAAGTAAAATGGAGGAAGTGGGGGTGGGCCGGGAGGACAGGGATATGCAGGTAAGCATCTTGCATGTCCAGGGAGCACAGCCAAGAATTTGTTTGGAGCAGGGGAAGAAGCCCCTGAAGGGTCAGCATGTGAAACCTCTTGTACTCGACGAAGAGGTTGAGCATGCTGAGGTCCAGGATTGGTCTCAGATCGCCCATCTTCTTTGGCACTAGGAAGAAGTGGGAGTAAAATTGCCTTCCTAGCTGGTTTTGAGGGACGGGTTCTATGGCCACTTTTAACAGGAGGGCCTGATACTCCTGGAAGACTATGGGAATCTGATCCTTTGGTTAAAAAGACCATCCCGGAGGATGAGGATCAGGAATCTCTGTAAACTCTATCGAGTGACCTCGCTTGATGAGTTGTAACACTCATGCCTCTGCAGTGACGAACCTCCACCCCTCAAGGTGGAGGCCGAACCTTCCTCCTACCAGTTCCTCCTCAACTGCTGGAGCTAGCAGGAGGAGGGAAAAGGAGTCAGGATGCCAATGAGAGGGAAGGTTTTGCCCCAGAGGCCGGCATAGGGAATTTGGCCTGGGGGGTTTCGGCTCCTGAACCAGGGGCTCGTTGCTTGCCCTGACGTTTACCCTGGTTTTTATTCCATCTCCTTTGGCGATGAAAAGGCTGCTTCTTCTGCCCCGTCTGCTACATGAAGTGTACATCCCGAAGGGAGCATCTGCTCTCTTGCAGCCCGGTAATTATATCTTTGGCATTGCCGCCAAAAAGGACGGAACCCCTAAAAGGGAGTCCAGGAGGGAGAACTGGATGTCTTGAGCCAAACCTGCAATCCTGAGCCAAGAAAGGCGATGGATGCAGATCCCCATGGCTGCCACCCTAGCCACTGAGTCTACTGAGTCATATGTTGCACGCAGAGCATGACGACAAGTAGACTTGCCCATTCTGACTTTGTCCAGTAACTTGTTTCAGAGTGACTCATCCTGAACCTCCTGTAGGTCCCTCTCAAGTTCAGAGATAGAGGCTTTCTGGAAAGCCACCATGTGTCAAAAATAGTTGAGGGACCAGATGGCACTGGAGGAGGAGGAGGAATAAACCTCCTGGCCAAACTGATCCAACTGCCTAGAGTCCTTGTTGGGAAGTGAGGAACTCAAGTGCTTCGATTGAGCTGACCAGTCGTGAGCGGCAGTAATCACCATAGAGTCAGCTTTAGGATGAGCGGTAAGATGTGGAATCCCTTCCAGGGGATAGTAGGTATGATCTGCCTTTCTGGAGACAGAAGGAATGGATGACAGCTGCTGCCAGATAGTCACCAGATCCTTGTGAGGATCCATCTGGGGGGGATGGGTAGGGGATGTGTGGTGACTAGTTCTAAATGTTCTACCAGTCTCTTACGCTGGGCATCCACTTCTTTGGAAGGCCAGCCTCCTGCTGCCAGAGTAGTGTGCAAAAGGTCCCCAAAGGAAGGGTCCTCTGAGGAGATTTTGGGGACTCCATAGGTAGTACCTAGACAGGGACTGAGAGTCTGAAGGGTCGGAGTCATAGTCCATGTCGGAAGGCTCAGAACCACTGGGGATAGTAGGGTTCACCCAGAGGGCCTAGTGGTAGAGCACCTGCTGCACTTCCGGAGGGTGTCAGAGGGAGAGGGGTCCTAGGTAAGAAATGTCCCCCACAGACAGCCTTAGCTATGTGATGAACTGGGTCCTGGCATCCTGCCACCAAGTGAGAATAGACTCATGATCTGGCACTGGAGGTGGAGGTGGAGGAGACTTGAAGCCTCAGGTAGCCTGGGTACTGTGGGTATTGTCAAGAAGGGAATTGCAATCCTGGATTATAATAAGGTGTTTACCTAGGGTATCCGAGTCAGGTATCCCAGCATCAGGTATCCCAGCACTAGAGGATGCGAGCGTTCGTCAGGTACTGAATAGCTGGCGGCAAGTGCAAGGGGTCTGGCCCTGGAAGATCACCTGGAGGTTCAGATTGGACCTACTGGGGAGGTGCCAAGGCCACAAGGTGGCGCGGGATCTGGAGGGCCCCAATGGTACCAAGGAGGAGGATCCATACAGGTGTCCCTGGCCAGTGATGGACTCCTGTCCAGAGGTGGCAAAAGACCTGGCGAAAGGAGTAATTCTGGAAGGGACCCCAGTGAAATGTCAAAGAGTGATCCTGATGGCAGGGACAAGGCAGGATCGGGTGGCGAATCCCTGGGGTGAAGGACTCGAAGGGATGAAGAGTCTGTCTGCAGCACACTCCGTCCAGCATCGGGGGCCACACAGGAGCCCAACGGGTGAGTGGAAGGGTCCAGGTGGGTGATGGAAGATCCACCGTCTGACTTATCGGACCTAACTGGGCTAGAGGAAGCAGAAAGGCTGCCGCTAGGCTTATCGGTTAAGGCCGTGTACCCATCGACAGAGTCGAGGGGTGACTTATTGGCAGTGCTGGGTGGAGACACAACAAAGACCTCAATAGAGGCTACCCCCAGCTGTTTGCTCACCTTGGCAGGAGGGGGACAAGGTGTCCAGTCCAGAGAGGTGGACGGGGTACCTGAAGTAGTACTCATGGTTTTTGGAGCAGGCCTCCCATGTGGTGACGGACTCCTGTCCCGGGCATTTCTCCTCTTCTTTCTTCTCAGGGCCAGCAACGATGACCTTTTCCTCAACTCCTGGAGCTCCTTTTCCTTCGATGCCAGCTGTCAGGTAAAGAGGTGGACCTCGAGGGTCCACTTGTGCCTGGTTCTAGTGGCTTGATCAAAGGCCTGGCAGATAGCACACTCATTCGGTGTTGTGATTGGGGCCTAGACACAAGAGGCAGTGGAATGGTCGTCCCCATGTGGGATTTGAGCTCCACACTTAAAGCACTTCTTCTTTTGATGAGTTGACATACAATTGGTCGAATAAGTGATGAAAAAAGTTATAATACGAAGAAAAACTTTGACTGAGGTGCGATGCTAGATCGCTGTTCTAACTCATGAGCTGAACAAACTGAGGCGACGGGTGGAAAGAACTGAGGTGGAGCACCCTTTTATAGTCGGGCTGACGTCACACACTCAATGTCGGGGGCAGTCCTCATGATGATTGCTATCTACAAGTTTGCCGTTGGAACCTGATGATAGAGGGCACAGTCTTATATGTGAAGACCTACTGCAGGAACCCTCTTGAAATAAGATCTGTCTTTTACAAATACATTATGTCTTTGTTTATCATGGGGTTTACCCTTGTGTTTTTTTTTTTTCTTCCTTGTTGCAGTATTATTTACTCTATGTTGTTGTTGTTGAATGGAATGCAGTCTGTATCCATGAATGCTTAGGTCCCCTTTGATGATCCCCATAGCCTTTATCTGTGGTAATAAGGTAAGGCACTTGCTTTTCTGTTACATTATACTGATAGTATTATCTGTCAGAATGTTTTATTAAATATGTGGTAGGGAGTTCTGAGATAGTTTGTGAGATATTTAGTTTGGTGATTAAAGTGTTTTAACTTTTCAAATGATCAGACATTTAATTCATTAATCCCTGGTTGTGCCTTATTTTCTCTCAGATGAGTTTACCTAGAATTTCATAACTCATTAATAAGTTCATTTAATGTTGAATGGGCATCACTATGCTGCATTGTTACTTTATTCAGTCAGTTATATGGTAATAAGTTTGTGTTGTATGTAATGCAATCTATTTTGCCATTGTAATTTTATACATAGGTTGTGTGTTTTAACATGAATAAGCCATTAGTCAAAAAAAGGGGGAAGCAAGATCTATGGGGAACCTATAAATGTAAATATGTTTTTTTTTATTTATGTACAATTAGACATTTATTGTAGGTTAATGTGGCTATATGTACAATGTTCTTAAAACAAAATATTAAGTGCTAGTAGTCCCAGGGGTGGGGGAAGTCCTGGTTTTCTTGAGGCCCCTGACTACATGAGCTCATTCTGGAATTTACATGAGGGGCAGTGGCCTAAGACCATACATCTGTTATTAGTATGGTGACTTGTTTATTTTTTAATCTATAGAACATCGAGGGAGGGGCTGTGGGTACTAGAAACTTAGTCTTATCAACATTACTTATATGGTTGGGAAGATTTACTGGTAGCTTTATTTAATTCTTTATCTACACTTCCTTTGCTTTCTCTTAGTAACTTAAGTTAACTATAAACCCTACAGAATACAACAGCAGCACTTTAGTAGTATACCTTCAGTGGTACCCCTAGAATCCCTACTCTCTCCATGTACTGCTGATGGATAAGATTTACATGCCCAAGAAAATACTCTTATCTTCTCTTATTAGGTATCTCAGGTAACAAGTCATATAACCTAATATCTTGGAATATAAGATGCCTGAATCATAAACTTAAGAGATACTCAATATTAAGACACCTGAAGAAACTTAATCCCTCCATAGCCTTTTTGCAAAAAAGGCATCTTAATGCTATAAATGCTACACATATGCTAAGAGAGTGGGCCACATTTTTAGCGCTGGTCAAAATTTTAAAAGGGTAGGCATCATGATACTAGTTAAAAGAGGGGTCTAATGTCAAGCATGCTGTACTATTTATGTCTATGATGATCTTGGGCATTACATCATAGTCAGTGGTAAACTAGACGATGAGTCTGCTACATTTGTGAATGTATGTGGTCAAGCCAACCACTCTCATGATATGTTTGCCAACTTACGTAATAAAATGAGTGTATTCCTGGATAGTAACATTATCCTGGCAGATGATACCAATAATATTCTGGACTCTAGGTTAGGCAGGTCAGATCCTAGATATCTTAGGTCCAGGTCGGAAATGGAGTCACAGAAACTGGTGGACACCTTACACTTATTAGATATTTGCAGGGTACTTAATCCTATTGGGAAGGAGTTTAACTACTGGGCTACTTGTTACAAATGATCAAGTATATGTACCTAAAGCTATGGTTAATAGAGTTCTGTTCTTATCAATTAAAGAAACAGTAATTTCTGACCACACTCCTGTGGTATTATCTTTTCTGGAAAGTAATGGACTGTGCAGAACCTCTAGATGAAAATGAAACAATTATTTACTTGAAGACAAGGAGCTAGTCAGTAAACTTAAACAGGAAATTCAAGAGTTCTTTAATTTAAATGATCCCCAAGATACTTCTTGGTCCACCACCTGGGAATGCCTTAAATATCTGAGGGGGTTTTCTTATTAGCGCCACTTCAGCAATCAAGAAATCTAAGGCAGCCAAGGTAGAAAACATCTTAAAAGAAATCAAAGTTGTTGAAAATAAATTGGCAGTGGATCCTTCCCATAATCTCTGATAGGACTGGTTAAAACTTAAAACTGATTATTACAAGATAATTAATGGGTCTCCCCTTTTTACCATAGGGAGAAAGTACCATAATTTGCTGTTACAAAGGGCGTTTATAACGGCAAACATGCCATGGTCCCTAGCTCTGCATGTACCCTGCACTGGCTCCTTCCTGGGTCTCGCCCTTCTCGCCTGCAACACAGCCCGAGAGAAACAAGGCTCTAAGTCACTTTTTAAACAAAAAAAGTGATATCTTGTACAAATGTGGGCTAGCAAAATTATGTGGTCAAGAAAATGAAAAGCTGACAAAAAAAATCTGTCTGCAGAGTCACCGGCTGAAAACCAAACTGGAGCACAGCCACAGGAACGGCTGCTATTTTATATAATTGCTGTGGACAAAAAGGGAAGACCCAGCAATTATGTAAAATAAAATATGGGGTGTTGTGTGTAAACTCGAAGCTTACACACACCCTCGGGGTTTACCATGTTCTTTGCTATGTACTGCATTTTCTGTAACTTTTTCCTCGCTATCCACCCTCCCACAAAATATTATGTCACCCACAAGGAGGTAAATCTTACCCTAGATAGCTTTATCCAAGTCACATATAAGAATGGCGAAAAGTACAGCCCCCAGGACCAACCCCTGTGGTATCCCACTAGTGACCACCCTCATCTTTGAAAACTCCCTATTGAGCCCCATTGTCTGTCATCTCCCCTTAGTCAGTTTCCAACCCAGTTTCTCCCCAATACCCAGGTCTGGCAGTTTCTTAACTAGCCTTCTATGCAGGACAGAGTTGAAAGCCTTACTAAAGTCTAACTGCAATACATCCAAAGCCTGGCCTCTGTCATCAACATTTGTTACTCAATGAAAAATGTCAATCAGGTTTGTCTGGCAAGATCATCCTACACACACTTATACTGCTTGCTATCCTGTAACCCCATTTACCTTCTGAAACTCCACCAACCTTTCCATAATGTATTTCAGCATCATACCCATCATTGAAATCAATCTGACAGGTGGGTAGATTCCCTGGTCATCTCTACTACCACGCTTGTGTAGTGGCACCACATCAGTTATCAGGGCAATTTGCTAGTATCACACACCTGTCTCCAGTGAGCCTAACAGAATGAGCCTAATGAAAGATTATAAAGTGAATAAGAAAAAAAAGTCATACAAAATGCCTTGAGTGGTGGGATGGTGCAGGTAGACCAGAATTTTCTTGGTGGTTATGATGTAATGGATGGTGTTCCTAGAGCATCTAAATTTTGAGGATGTTTTATCATGGATATAGGGTTGCTATTTTGAAAATCACTTTAATCCCTTGCTTTAAACATCCTATAGACAATGATCTCACCTAACCATCAAGAACTAAATTATCTTAGACATGAGAAGGGTATGAATGTTATTGTAATGTGGTAGCATAAATGGAAGCAGTTGGTGTGAGAAACCAGTGATGCAGGACTTTTTGAAGTAAAAACTCTTTCCAAATCAGTGAACTCCATGACTCACTTTTGCACAAATTCCCTTCATTTATACTATAATATGCAACGTGATGAGAAAAATCCATTCATATGATTTCACTAGTTAAGATGATACAGTGTTACCACCACAAATAACAAATATGTATTAATGGATCCAAAATAAAATTCTTCATTATTGGTGTTGAACCCCCCAGATACTTCACCGGCTGCATCTAATCACTTCAGACTAGCGCTGACGGTGCCAGGTGGCAGGAGGGTCACTCCTGCATATCCTGTGGAAATGCCCAGTTCTTGCTGACTTTTGGAAAGGGTCGCATGCCTCCTGCCAAACAATCATGGGTCACGCTCTCTCATCCTCTCCACTAACATGCATTCTTGGCCTGCTGCAGGATAACTCAAAACTTACAGACCTCCAATGATGCTAGCTGCAAGCATGGCTACTGAAGCTAAACAGCTTATTCTGCAGTGGTGGAGGATGTAGAATCCCCTTCACTACTTAATTGAAAGCAGAATGTTGGCCTCTTGGCATAAAGGGGCTATTCAGGAAGGTGCAGAGTGGATATGCACTGCATAAATCCAGTGTTTATCCCACCCCTGCACCTGCCCACATATCCGTGGCTACTGCGCCCTACATGGGATTCTCCATCCACATACTCCCCCATGCACCTGATCCCAGGCTGATCATGCAGCAGCTCCACCAGGAGTGGGCTGGGGGCAAGCGAGAGGAGTCGCATCAGCACTCTGCGCGATTCACAAACCTACAGAGTGCTGCACATGGCAGCCTGTGGCTGTGCAAACTAGGGGCAGCTATAACCCAGGAGGCTGGTTAAACACTCCCCAGGAAGCAGTCACTGGCCACGGTGGAAATGGCAGGGGGCATTGACCTCCCCAATAGGGATGCCCCTGCCATCAGGGCACAATGGGAGGCCTAGGGGTGATCTACCACAGTACCCCCGGCAATATCTTGGTCTGCACTCTGCTTTCCAGCTGACATCATGACACCCCACGGGTGTGAGGGATCCACTGCAGGACCTTTTTGGGGCAGCCCGATTGGCTGCCTCCCAGATCCACCAATCACACCCACCTGTCCCCCACTCAAACCTGCACTGGGGGGCTATGTAAGGGAGCTGGGTGCACAGTGTAAGGAATGTCTGCCCATGTGATCTCCTAGGGGTGTGGAGCTGCGCAGGTGGGATACACGCCTTTGGCATGTATTTCCTGCCTTTTATTGAATAGCCTCCATTATGAGCATTTTTGTCATCTGTTAGTAGGGAAATCTCAGGAGTACACTCATTTGAGGCACTTATCTATAGTACATCGGGCTGCTACTTAATGGACCCTCATGAAGTGCTATCTGTGCTCTAAATAAGGTTTCTTACATTCCTAATTGCACAAAGAACATTTCCCACATACTTTCTCTGGTGCCATTCCCAATCTTTTAGCTATGGTATACTTGAAACGTTTGCCTCCAGCTTAGATCTTCATACCTTCTGTCACTTGAATTTTATGTGTTAATGTCATGTTTACTTGTTTGTAACTCCTAATCAGTTCAGTTTGTAACTCCCTAATCAGTTCATGCTCTTTCTGTGAAGATTCACTTATTAATGCTGGAGGAGACTTGTGTAAATTTTGGTCTGTCATCAAAACTCTCCTTGGTTCTGATAAACCTTCCACCTCAAATGATATGCTGCTGAATGGCGTACATTGTAACAACCCTGTGACCATTGCCAACTCTTTCAACCACCATTTCTTGGATCTGTCATGCTACTTAGCCTCCTTCCCCTAGCCACCTGGCATCCTCTCACTGTGGCCAAGGTTCTGTTATCTCCCATCCACTTTTCAGGTTCTGGACCAGTCCTAAATCTGAAGTCCTTAAGCTGCTGCTGACTATCCCTGACAATACTAGCCCTAAGCTGACAAGTCTTGAACCTAGGCTTCTGAAAGCCGCTGCCCCACCTCATAGCCTCCCCTAACTAAAATCTTCAGCCTGTCGCTATGTCATGGTGTAGTTCCTAATGTTTGAAGATAGCTAAGATACACCAATCCTAAAGAAGGTAATCCCTAAAGTGATGACCAATTCACAGCCCTATTGCCATTCTGTGCTCAGAAAATTCTTGAAAAACTAGTTTGCAAGGCATACTATAGAATATCTCTTTAAACACAACCTCCTCCTCTCGGATCCCAGCATGGATTTCGCAAAGGCCATAGTACTTCTACTGCCCTTCTGAAACTTACCAATGATATTGTTGTACCCTGAGTTGGTCTTGAACCTGATACCCTAGCCACCAGAGTCCGTGTCACTACCACTACTCCAAAGTGGCATCCACACTTGCTGAGTGACACAAAATCAACTTCAACCTACCACCCAGCTGCAACCACAAGCAATATGTTAGCCCTCTTATTACAATGCCTCCCTTTCATCCTCACCCTGGCACCTTTGTCTCTCCAACCTAATACCCCCCCTGGCACAATGGCACCTGATCCTACTATTGTTCTGGAGCTAGCCCAGCCTCACCTTACTCTCATCATCTGCCCCAGTCATCAACACCCTCCCCCCAGTCCTCTCCCTACTACAACTTCCTCAGGCACCCACTTGAGACTTATCCTCCTCATGTTCTCAGCCTGGAAAACCCTGCCCACCCCGTGTACCCAAAAGCACCCCCCCTCCACACGACATACCTATCGAAAGCTCACCCTCTACCATCCCCTGGCCAGGGCTGTGGTTATACTACTACTTCTTCTGACAGGCAATATTCATCCGAACCCTGGCCCAGCTCCCTCAAAACCTCCTACAGGGACACCCGGGCTCTGCATTTAGTCTATGAATATATGCAGCCTGATGAAAAAACTAGATTCCCTCCAATGTTGGGTCACCTCACATAGGCCAGATGTCATCGCGGTGGTGGAAACCTGGCTATCAAAATCCACGCCAGACTCATTTGTCACTATTCCTGGGTACTCCTCTACCAGGAGGATCATGTAGTAGAAGGGGTTGTGCATTATACACCAGGGAATCTCTCACTGGACTGACACTCCCTGCCCGGTTCTGTCCCATAGGCGCAGGCCCTAACCCTCAAACTGACTCCGACCCCTCCAGGGTCCCCCATCTCACTGCTGCTTACATTCCCCAAAACCAAACTGTGGCCCTGGCTTCGCTAACTGATTATCTTTCAACCCTACCTCACACAGCTGACCAAGTCCCTGTAGGTGACCTGAATGTTAACTGGCTCAGCTCATCCATCAACACCACTGTGACTCTTTCTCAGCCATTGACATGTCCCAACTAGTCTCCCAACCCACCAGAATTAACACAAAGAAAGGTACCAGCACTACTGCTAGATGTGGTCATCACCAACCGCCTCTACAAATCCATGATACCCAGGTCCTTCCGACTCTATTAGTGACCTCCCCAATCATTTTCCACTGGGCCACCCCACTCCCAAACCCACAGCTCATCCCACCCTTAGGCCAGGCGCCTCAGACCTGGGCGGGCTAAAGGCCTTAAGCTACATCTTGCCCAAATTAACTGGGCTCCCATAAACATGCCCTGATGTTGACTCTGCCTTACCTTCTTCACCCAAACCTTCAACAATGCCTCATACATCTTTGCTCCCATGACAGCAGTCCGGACCAAAGTTAGTAATGCCCCTGGATTACCCGTCCCTGCTGCAACTACTCAAACACAGGGATAACCTGTGCCACCTGGCCACTGAAACAGGCCATGCTGCGGACAGACAGGCCTACAATGCTGCTAGAAACAAATGCACATGGGCCATCAGGAAAGCAAAAGTCAATCACTATCAGGCAGCTTACTCCTCCTGGGGAGCGGCAGAACGCTTTGGGACAAAATTACAACTAAATAGAGCACACACTCTCCTCCCCTTCCCAGATCCACCATCAAAGGCTCTGTCTCCACTGACCCCGCCCACATAGCCAACTTCCTCAACACATCATTCACCGACCTTAGTTCGGTCCTCCCCAGAGACTTCTTTGACCCTCCTTCAACCCTACCCGCTGACTTTCAATATCCTAGCTTCCTCTACGCAGGGTGACTCCTCAGGAAGATAGGCCACACTTGCTTCAAGCTCTTAAGAGCAATAATATTAGCAGCGACCCTGACCCCAGTATCCTCCACTGGTCCTGGATCAGGTCCTGCTCCCTAACTACCCTGCTCAACAAGTCCTCTGCCTGGGTCAATTCCCTCAGGCTGGAAAAACAGCCTCAGTCTTGCTCCAGCCCACACAAAGGAGGTGACAGGACCTCAGCCGGGAACTACTCGGCCTATCTCCATCCTTCCACCCTCTCCAAAGCCCTTGAAAAACTGGTGGCAACCCAAATCACAGATTACCTGACCAAATACAACATCCTCTCGTTATGAACAGCACGGGATTCTGCAGATCAGCAGTACCAGCACTGCCCTTATTGAGTTCTCAAATTTTCTCATTCCTCCTTAGACTCAGGCTCACTAGCAGGGCAGTGTTTGTTGAGCTCTCAAAGGCTTTCACACTGTCTCCCACCCTATTGTTGGATGCCCTCAACCGCATCAGCTTTGCCGCCGGCCCGGTCACCTGGTGCTCCAGCTACTTGTCGGACCGCTCTCAGCGTGTTAGAATTAATGGGACCCTCTCCAATACATGTCCCATCCGATCAGGAGTCCCCCAGGGTTCCATCCTAGGCCCACTTCTCTTCTCACTATACCTCAATACCATGCCCAGAACTTGCATGGGTAAAAATCTGCTGTACGCAGATGATGCTGTCATCTTTGCCTCCCACCCAACCCCATCTCCTTCAAGACTCCTTGCAACTAGCCTTCAATGATGCTGGTTTCGGTTCAAAGAGCACAGACTTGTGGTCAATCTAAAAACAAATCCATGCTCTTTACCCATCCCAAAACAAACTCAGTAATTTCAATTCAGATCCTCCCTGGCTGTAAACTTCCTCTCGAGCAAGTCCGCCTGTACAAGTACCTGGGGTCTCCTTGACTCTGCCCTCACTTTCCATGACCAATTGATACTCTAGCCTCAGCTACAAATACCGCCCTAGGTATCATTTATGCATGACAAACACTGCCTCCCCTGAGGCCCTCCGACTAGCTGTCACCTCCTCAATCTTGTCCCTTGTGGACTATGGCCTGCCTGTCTATGGTGCCACGGATACGACCGCCCTCAATAAAATTCGACACACCTTGAACAAGGCCTGTAGGTTAATCACAGGAGCCACCAGATTAACCCATACCTGCCAGCTATATGACTTTGCTAAGCTGCTCAACCTGGATGAACGGCTCAGATACCAAACCTGCCTTCTAACCAAAAAAACACTCCTTGGACTATCCCCTCCCGGTCTGACAGCCTCTATCCATCTAGCTCAACCCTTAGTCCAAACTCGTAGCTCCTCCAAGGCCACCCTGTCTATCCCAAGAACGAGGACCACCCATGGTCAACGGTCCTTCTATTACAGAGCCCCCACCTGGTACAATACTCTCCCAGCTCCATCACCGATACCCGTTCAATCTCCAGCTTCAAAACTGCACTTGAAGTCAGCTATTTAACTTGCGTAGCTGTGCTTGTCCGCCATAGGTGTTCAAGCTCATTGTACCTGACAAAACTCTGAGTAGCTCACAATCAACAACTGATAAAACTCCATGTGGCTCGCCCCTTCTTATCACCTACCCTGTCCCAAAGCCACCTGTTTTACTAACCTAGCAGTCCCTGCTCAAGACTAATTGTCTGCTTAACCAATGTATGCTTACCTCTCAATCCTATCCGAATAACTGTAATAACCTGTTAATACCTAACCTGTTACACTGTTATTGTAAACAAAGTAATTACAGCATATATCTGCCTAAACTGTTGCCTGCTATGATGTAAAAAAAAAAAATGCTGTTATCTACAATGATGTAACGAAATGTTGTACTGTGTTTGTCCTCTTTGTGACGAGGTACCTTTGGAAATAAGCCTCTGGCTCAAAGGTTGTAAACTGATGTATGTATAAATAAATAAATAAATAAATAAATATTTACACAGCCATGGACTCCGTCTCTTGACAGGTACCACTTTCATTGATCTCACCAAGGCTTTTGACCTTGTTGATCACACCCTTTCCTTACAAAGCTGACCTCCCTTGGTTTTTCAGCCGAATCAGTGAACTGGTTCCGTAGTTATCTATCTAATCGACAGCAGGCTGTTGCTTTTAACTCAGCCCTGTCAGACCTATCTTCCATACAAGCTGGTGTCCCACAGGGATCCATACTTGGCCCACTGCTCTCGATCTTCATAAACGACTCACCTCAACAAGCGTCTACTTGCTCTATGCAGACGACCTTGTACTCTACCAAAGTGCCAGTAATGTATCGGACTTAACTAACTCTCTATCTCTAGAGTTCCAAAACATACAATCCTGGCTTACTGCAAACCGTCTTGTTCTTAATGAAATAAAACTCAGGCAATGCTCTTTGGCTCTCCAGCTAAACTAAAAGTAAATCGGAACTCCTTCAAAGTATCCTGTTCTGACAATTCCGTTAGTCATTACCTCATCCTTTAGATACCTTGGTATTCTTCTTGATAAATCCTTGGACTTTGATCTCCACATCACTACAACTTGTAAGTCAGTCAATGCTAAGATTGGAGGAGCCTACCACACTAACTATGCCCCTACCCCATCAGCTAGGCTTGCTGTGGCACAAGGCCTTCTTCTCCCATCCTTGGCTTATGGCTCTGTCATCTATCTAGGTGCAACTAAGACCTCCCTCCATACATGGGACACTACATATAATAACATTTGCCGTTATGCTTCTGCCTCTCCTCGGCTCAAACATCACTGTCTGCTGTATGCGGACCTAGAATGGTCTAGTCCTGTGGCCCATCGCCTCCTATCTTATGGCGCCTTATTTGATGGAACTATAAGAGCAGGCCTCCCTCAATCTCTGCTTGCTACTACATCCTCAAATCCCTTCCTATGGTCTCCATTCAGTTGACCAGACACCTCTGTACATCCTTAGATGTAGGATCTCAATGGGTACACAAGCTTTCTCCCATGCTGCCCCTAAATATTGGAATACTATCCCTCTAGCTATTCGTCTTGCCCCTACGCATATTTGCTTTAAGAAGCTCCACCGTCAACACCTACTCACAGTAAGTCCCTGTACCTGTTTCCAGACACCATAAACCAATCCCCTGCTCTGCCTGCCCTTTTCCTACTTCCACCCTACCTGTTATACACCCCAAACTACCCTCTTCTCCTCTACCTCCTCCCCTCTGCCTCCCCCAGTCACTGTTGTATCTCGGACTTGCTAACTGGCTTCATGCTAATGACTTACATGAATCTCTTAACCTGTGTTGCACTTATCTCATTCTTCTCAATGATCCTGTTATCCATGTTTTCTACTACCTACTTTGCTTGATCATGTATTTTTATAGTCTTATTAGTGTTTGAGATGTTCTGTAGTCTCCTGGCTTACTCTTTACTGTATGGTTTATGTGTGCTGCATCACACTGATGTTGTTGTTTTGTATTTCATTTGTACCCTCCCGGGTCGTACCTGAAAATAGGCATTCCTATGTCTAGTGTACCCACCCGGTCAACAAAAGCAAATAAATAAATAAATAAATAATTTGATGGTCACCATGTGTATGGTCCCTGACTGTTTATTCTATTTTTTACGTTTCTTTTTTATGCTCCCAGGAGGCAGGGCAGGGTAGAAAGAGGCAGTATAGTATAGCAGTTTAAGTCTCTGAGCTGCAAACCTGGAGACCTGGGTTTGAATCCTACAGCCCCCACTTGCGTACTGTGTGACCCTGAACAAGTCACTTATCATCCTTGTGCTCCCAGGTTGCACCTAAAAACAAGCTTCTGCTTAGTGTGCCTTTCCTGGTTAAACAATTTCCCCTTTCCCTTCCAGGGTACCCACCCGACGGGGGGCCCTCTCACTCCCTGACTGAACCATTTCGAGGAACTCCCCACCCGAACAGTTTGGTCCAGACCCAGTCCCCCAGCAACCGGGCACCCCCGCGGGAGGGTTCGCCCACCCTGGTGACCTTATAGACTGGAGGGGTCCTACCTGACTGCTCGGGTTGGCTCCTCGGGGAGGATCCTATAGTGCTAGCTGGCGCTGGGATGTGGGCCATGTCACCAGAGTCCCCATCATCTCCACAACCTCCAGGGTTGGATTTTTCTGTGGCTCCCTTACCCCTCCCCGCGGAGCGCAATGTGCAAAGACATGTTGGCGGATGGCAACCTTGCGGACGTCGTCACACTTGCCTTACTCTTGTGTGCTGATCATCCTGCAATGCCTTCAATCTCTATTGGGGGTCACTGGGACATCAAACAACCATTGGCCCTCCTCCGGGAGAAGAGAGTTGTCCTCCAGATGCTCTATCCTCTCACTCCCCTGCCGACCCCTAGCAACCCAAGTCCACTACCAAACCTGGGTCGCCAGTGAGGCGTGAGGTGTGGCGTCCAGCACCTCAATCCTCAGCGCCACCAGACCAGGACTTGTTTATTCTTTCCATATTACTGTTATAAGCAGACATACTAGTGGCTATGTACTCTGTCAAAGATAATGCCAGCTTTGTACTGTTCCTGTGCTGATTTCATTAAATGGAAAACTAAATAAAGCTTTTTATAAGAAAAAAGATGTAGTAGAACTGTGAAGCTGAAAAACAAGTTATCTGATACAGTTTCATAAAAACCTGAGTGTTATGTTCATTGTGCAATATGTATGTTCAGGGTTAAAATGCTGGACCACAAACTAAAATACAAATTATATGTTATTATTTACAAAATATGAGCAACATGCTGCAGGTTCATATGATGGCCCACAGGATGTAGCTGGGAAAACAGGATTTTGTTGAAGAGGCCGTTGAGGATACCCCCAACAAGGCATAAGGGGCCCTATGCATGAATGGGCGCAAAGTGAGTGAAAAACTGGCGTATACGCAGTGTGGATGTGTATGGTGCACAGGAAAAGTCAACAGTACAGCAAGCACAAAGTGAACCTCGCACACCCTCACAGTAGCAGTGGGCATGTTCAGTGGATGGCACAGAGCACAGTGGGTAGGCAGCACAGGCCAGTCCTGGCTACATGGCTCCTGACCATGGCATATGCAGAAGTGAATGTAGATCGCAGGGCAGGCATACTGAGGATGGCAGATCCAAGGAGTACCACAGAGATGGGCATGTACAGCAATGCGGCACCCAATACCAAGCAGCAGGTGGCAGGGCGGGCCCCAGGTGGAGGCTGCAGCAGCCACATGGTCCTACAACTTCACAGGAGCACAGGTGGCAGCCATGGTGAATGAGATCAGCTCCTACCACGCATGGTTATATGGTGTGCTGGCCCCATCAACTCCCACTGAGGTGAAGGTGTGGCTATGGCTGGAGATCTAGGCCACAGTGAATGCAGCAGGGCTGGATGCCCAGACCCTGATGGCTATAAAGCTCAAATGGAGGGACTTACGCATGTCCATGAAATGAAAGGTGGAAGCAGGAGCATGGACACAGAGGGGCATGGGAGGTGGGTCACCCACCCCGGACAGCTAGCTGACACCTGTGGAACATATGGTGGCAGACACCCTCACTGCCATCAGCATACATGGTGAGGCAGAGGGTGGATACTGACCGATAAGTAGGGCAACACACACACACACACACACACACCATGTTCAACTACTGTTGCACCTGGACATTGGCTGGACTAACGGTATTGCATTGTGTCAACAGAGCACACCAGGGATGGCAGACACATGGGGAGTGCACTGGCAGGGTGTCAACCACACACAGCCGGCAAAACACAGCGTGGACATGTGCAGGATGATGACAGCGCAGGTGAGTATGGGGTGATGCACAACAGGGACACTGCCAGGGGACATGCTGCAGTATAATAAACAACCTCCCCTTGTCCCCCCTGATGGTTCGACATAGGCAACGTAGAAGATGTGGCTGGACCCTGCCAATGACATGACCTTCAGCAGTGACACTGACATTGGGGACACAGTGGCAGAGGTACAGATGGATTACATGGAGGAGGTTGCACGTATCTGCCTGCAGAGTGAGCAACCAGCACTGCAGTCGCGGGACCATGACATCCACAACACACCATCCATGCGTGACTGCCATGTGTCACCACACGGTGTGGTGGTGGTGGTGCAGACCGCACAATGTATGGCCATGGGCAGTGGTGATGAGGGTCCATCCAGCAGACCCACTGACCATGACCGTCAGGGCATGCCACCATAATATCTGTACTGCAGTATGACGAGCTGCAACAGCTGGAGCTCAACAGGCTGGAGGCACAGTGGTGGCATATGTAGAGCTCATTGGTGTTGTCCATGCCATGGGCCATGATATGGCAAGGATGGCCCACAAGCAGGAATGCATGGTGGAGATCCTGACCACCTGAGGTGGATTGCCATGATGCAACACGGGGCAGTGTGACCAAGGCACACAGGGCACACTCGTGGTGGCATGTGTGACAAGGTGAATCACCAACAGCCAGGGGACAGCCTGACTGAGGGCACCATGGTAGTGCAGGATACATCAAATGATGGCAGCATGATGGAGGGCACAGCATGCAGTGACATACAGGACACAAACACCACGTACAGCCAGCTGGAGGACATACATGGTGCGGGGACACCATCTGATGTGTATGCAGACAGGCGGCAGGAACAGCAATGCCTCCGGTCCACCAGTACAGGGTCCGAGGCGGGAGGGCTCTGGGACCATCACACCAACAGGAGACATGGTCCATGGTGAGGGAGCAGGCAACTCCATGTGGCTCGCCCCTCGATACAATGGACAGGTATGGTGGCACAGCATGCTAGTGGCGTGGTAGCGGGTTATAAGGGTGGTGCGCACGTGCACACACACACACACACACAGAGTCTGCGGTGTGATAGGGTTCACACAGTGGTGACACTGGAGTGGATGATGGTGCTGACAGGCAGAACGGTGGAACAATGTGGACTGCAGACCCCTGTTCAGCTGGCTACCTTGCCATGGTATATGGGCTTGAAACAATGGCATGTGTGCCCCATCACTAAACACCAGCCATGAGCCACGGCATGTGTGCACGCACAGCACTGTGGCACTACTGCTACCAAGCACCCTCAGTCTGGTGTCATCCTGGGGCACACGCAAGGCAATGAGGACCATCGTAAGGGTTGGTGCTGTGTGGAGAAATGCAGTCCCTCATCGAGGGCCCACCCAACACTATCAATGGGCATTGATGTCCCAGCACCATGTCCACCATGGCTAGCGTTTTACCTCTACTCAGTTGTCTGTTCTCCTGCCTCCCACCCCTCCTCTCCACCATGCCGCCTACCTTTCCCATGCCCCCCTCCCCCTACTTGGCTCATATTGTAACTCCTCCTTGCCCCTCCAACCCTGTGCCTCTCTCTCCTACTCAGCTCCAACCATGCATAGTTATACAGTGCTGGCCCCATCCACCCCTCTGAGGTGAAGGTGTGGCTATGGCTGAAGATCCAGGCCACAATGAATGTGGCAGGGCTGGATGCCCGGACCCTGATGGCTATAAAGCTCAAATGGAGGGACTTACGCATGTCCATGAAATGAAAGGTGGAAGCAGGAGCATGGGCACAGAGGGGCACGGGAGGTGGGTCACCCACTCCGGACAGCCAGCTGACCCCTGTGGAACACATGGCGGCAGACACCCTCACCACTGTCAGCATACATGGTGAGGCGGAGGGCATGGATACACTGACCAATAAGTAGGGCACACACACCACGCTCATCCACTGTAGCGCCTGGACAGTGGATGGGCTAACGGTATTGCATTGTGTTAACAGAGCACACCAGGTATGGCAGACACATGGGGAGTGCACTGGCAGGGTGTCAACCACACACAGCCAGCAAAACATGATGTGGACATGTGCAGGATGACGACAGCGCAGGTGAATATGGGGTAATGCACAACAGGGACACTGCCAGGGGAGATGCTGCAGTACAATAATCAACCTCCCTTGCCCCCCAAAGGGTTCGACACAGGCAACTTAGGAGGTGTGGGTGGACCCCGCCAATGACACAACCCTCAGTGGTGACACTGACACTGGGGACACAGTGGCAGAGGTGCGGATGGATGACATGGAGGAGGTTGCACGTATCTGCCTGCAGAGTGAGCAACCAGCACTGCAGTTGCAGGACCGCAACGTCTGCAGCACACCGTCCCACGCGTGGCTGCCATGTGTCGCCACACAGAGTGGTGGTGGTGCAGACCGCACAACGTATGGCCATGGGCAGTGGTGATGAGGTTCCATCCAGCAGACCCACTGGCCATGGCCGGTCAGGGCATGCCACCATAATATCTGTACTGCAGTATGACGAGCTGCAACAGCTGGAGCTCAACAGGCTGGAGGCACAGTGGTGGCACATGTAGAGCTCATTGGTGTCGTCCATGCCATGGGCCATGATGTGGCAAGGATGGCCCACATGCAGAAATGCATGGTGGAGATCCTGACCGCCTGAGGTGGATTGCCATGATGCAACACCGGGCAGTGTGACCAAGGCACACAGGGCACACCACCGGTGGCATGTGTGAACAAGGTGAATCACCAACAGCCAGAGGGACAGCCTGACTAAGGGCACCATGGTAGCACAGGACACATAAAATGATGGTGGCATGATGGAGGGCACAGCATGCAGTGACACACAGGACACAAACACCACATACAGCCAGCTGGAGGACATACATGGTGCGGGGACACCATCTGATGTGTATGCAGACAGGCAGCAGGAACAGCAATGCCTCCAGTCCCCCAGTACAGGGGCTGAGGTGGGAGGGCCCTGGGACCATCACGCCAATGGGAGACATGGTCCATGGTGAGGGAGCAGCCAACTCCATGTGGCTCACCCCCAATGTAATGAACAGCAATGGTGGCACAGCATGGCAGTAGCACAGTAGCGGGTTATAAGGGCTGCGGGCATACACACACATACACACACACACAGAGTCTGCGGTGTGGTAGGGGTTCACACAGTGGTGACACTGGAGCAGATGATGGTGCTGACAGGCAGGATGGTGAAACAACGTGGACAGCAGACCCCTGTCCAGCTGGCTACCTTGCCGTGGTATACGGACTTGAAGCAGCAGCATGTGTGCCCTGTCACCAAACACCAGCCATGGGCCACGGCATATGTGCGTGTACAGCACTGTGGCACTACTGCCACCATGCACCCTCAGTCACCCAGTTGGGTGTCATCCTGGAGCATACACAAGGCAATGTGGACCATCATAGGGATGGGTGCTGTGTGGAGAAATGCAGTCCCTCATTGAGGGCCCACCCAACACTATCAATGGGCATTGATGTCCCAGCACCATGTCCACCGTGGCTAGTGTTTAACCTCTACTCAGTTGTCTGTTGTTCTGCCTCCCACCCCTCCTCTCCACCATGACACCTACCTTTCCCATGCCCCTTCCCCCTACTTGGCTCATATTGTAACCCCTCCTTGCCCATCCAACCCTGCGCTCTCTCTCCTACCCACTCCTACCTGGGCACACTCCACTATTCGTCCCCCCATTTCCTAATCAGGCCTTCCCCCTTCTGGACTCTCCTGCACCTACTTGCTTCTTGCCCCACCCCTGTTACCCACACAAATGTCCATCCTTGCTCCCACTCGTGGTGGGGCTCTCTCCGCTCCAAGCTACCTCTGTATACTAGCTCAACACCTATCCTTCACTCCTCCTCCTTCTCAGAAGCGGAGACATACCTCAAATCCGGGACCTCGACCACCACATCCTCATCAACCTCAGCCAGCACCCCAACCCACATCCCATCCCCTCCAACTGCGGGTTACCCCTCCACAAAGGCCTCTGTCTCCTTCACCTAAATATTCATAGCTTACCACTTAAAATCGACCAGCTACAGGTTCTCGCCGCCCTACATGCCCTTGATGTCCTCATCTCTCTGAAACTTCTTAACAACAAAACATTCCCGACTCCTCAGTCGCAATCCCTGATTACATGATGGCCCGCCAGGACAGGGCCATGAGAGGTGGCGGCATAGCCATCTTCATAAGTTCGGACATACACTACAAAATAATTTTATCTAAAACTGAACCTAAAGAATATGAACTCTTGCTGTTCCAGCTCACACTACCTTTCTCGCTGCCCATATTTGCTGCCAGAATCTACTGCCGACCAGCCACCCCTGCCACAACCGTTGCTGACCTTCTTGCACAAATCAGTTCACGAGCACCCACTGGGGAATTATATGCTATGGGTGACCTTAACCTAAACTGGTTAGATCCAGCCCTCAACAAAACCTGTACGGATGTCGCTGCTCAATTTAACCCAACTCATCACTGAGCCCACCGGCCTAAACCTTAAATCAGGTAACCACTCCCTTATAGACTGGGCTATGACCACCCATCCTCACACAGTCATCCAAACAGGCCTACTCCTGACTCTATTAGTGATCACCATGTCATTTACCTTGTTCGCAAAATCCACCTTCTCAAATCCCCCGTAAGTTCTTAGTCCAGCGGTCGTTCAAATCCCTAAACCTCGCTCCCCTCCTAAATTACCTTGTCCTAGCTAAATGGCTCCCTTCCCCTCCCCCCAACCTGATAAATGACACCCTACTTCACTTAAAAAACACGTTCTTTAAGTTATGGGATTCCCACACCCTGCTACGATGTACTAAGGTATGTGGTACCCACCTGTCTTGGATCTCCCAAGAGCTCACAGCTTGTATGAAACCCGTGACTCAGCATGGCAAGCCTTCAAAGCCTCATCCCTACCTCAGGACCTCTCCCACTACCGGCATCTGCGCAACATGTGCACTAGAACAACTTGGCTAGCTAAAGCAGAGTACTTTAGATCCTCCCTTCAATCTAACCTTAATAGCCCTTCCAAATTCTGGAAGGTCATACACTCCCTCTTTTCACCCCCCAGTGGCCAAGCCCTCGCCTCTCCTTAGTGTAAACAACTCCACACTCTCGGATCCTAGCTCAGTCGCTGCTGAGTTTAACTTATATTTCTCCACCTGCGCTTCCTTGCTCCTTTCCTCCTTACCCCCATGTCACCATTTCTGCCACCTACAGGGCAAAAACTACCTCAAAATACAGGTATTTTCTCCTGCAGGGAAATCTCTCCGGATGAAGCTCTAGAAGCCCTGCTAACATTAAGCCCCTCAAATGGGAATTCCCTGGATGGACTAGACCCCAAGCTTCTGTTCCTCTTGGACTCTGCCATAGCCACCCCTATTGCCTACCTCCTAAATCTATCCTTTGCCACTGCATCTGTCCCTCTGTCCTGGAAGCATGCCATTATCATCCCTCTCCACAAATGGGCGCCTCTTCCTCCACCGCAAACTATTAGCCAATCTCCCTCCCTCCTGCTCTGGCGAAGCTGCAAGAACACTTAGTGCTTAGCCAGCTACCCTCCTATCTTGCCGACTCAAATTTCTTCACACACTACCAGTTCGGATTCAGGAAAGATCACTCTACTGCTTCCTCTTTACTAAGGCTCACTGACACCATCCAATCTGGAATGGATAGAGGTCTCATCACCTCTCCACATCTGCTACTGCCTGGTTCAGTGCCTATCTTACAGACCACACTCAAGCTGTCATGCCATATCCCTTCCCCTCCCCATGTCTACCGATGTCCCCCAAAGATCGGTGCTTGGGCCCATCCTATTCTCTATTTTTCTAAACAACCTGCCCTAAACTTTTTCTGCCTCCTTGATCCACATGCATGTTGATGATACTATCCTATTTTCTTCTGGCTCCTCCCCAGTCTCAGTTGCCTCTACCCTCCAGGCGGATATTAGCAAAGCCCAGCTCTGGTTCAACTCTCACCAGCTCTCTCTAAATGCTAAAAAACTGTAACTATGACTTTTGGTACATCCCAATGACTAGCCAGGCTCCCTTCCCTCCCACTTTTCCACACCCTTGATGGGTCAGAGCTGGAGGATGTCACCTCCTTCCAGTATATTGGAGTTTGGCTTGACCGCCACCTCACCTTTGCAGTCCATGCTGACTCTATACTAACAAAACTCCGCCCCAAGCTCGGAGCTTTATATCCGAACTGTACTAGCCTCCCCTATCCGGTCCATCATGAGCTTATCCAGAAGATGATACTTCTCTCCTTCGATTATTGTGATATTGTTTACAGTGCTGCCCACAAGTCAGTTTTATCCAAACTGGATACCTCTTTTATGCTTTCTGCCGGTTCGCTTCTTGACGCTCCCCCTTGCACCCACCGCTGCGAGCTATACCGCTCCCTTGCCTCCCCTCTCTTGAGAACCGCAGCCTAATACACTGTGCCAAGTTTATCTCGCAGAACTGGTTTGGTACCCTCCCAGTGTATCTGACCTCCATACTATCTCCCCCTCTGGCACGCACCTATGCTCTGAGGTCCCTAGACTCTCAGCTCCTGTTAGTCCCCAGACATCGGATCCAAACTGGCCAGGCCGCCTTCTCTCACCACTTCCCTCAACTCTGGAACTCTTTCCCCTCTGAAATTCGCCACTCTTCCTCTATCCGCTCACTGTCCTATGCCCTTGCCAGCCACTACTCAGTAAACTGCTCCTGCAGCTAACTCTCCAATCTATTCTACCTCAGACACTCCTATATTTCTTCTCCCAGCAGGTGCTACTTTGCTAACCACACCCAACTACTGCACTTGATCCCAACTTTTGAGCTAGCTAGCTTGCACTTACCCCTATCTCATTATACTGTATACCACAATCCAAAACCTTAGCAGGATTTCCTCATTGTAACTGTTACTCTCGACTATTAGGGTATATGTATTATTACACACTCAGTTAATCCTGTCAAACATATGTAGCTGTATTATCTAATTATATGTTTTCAAGGTATAAAGCTTGACTTCCCATGTAATGGCACTATATTATAAGTAAGGGTAAATTGTCATTCATACGCCCAACTATTTCTGTCAAATGTTTTCAACTGTATTGTAATTGTATGTATATATGTCAGGACCTAGACTACCCTATCCTCTTCCCCACTGTAACCCCCAGGTCGCACCGGAGATGAGACAGTTCTTGCTCAGTGTGCTTTTCCTGGTGAAACAATTTCAATATAGAAATAAATAAATGTACACAACACACACCGCAGCTACCGTCTGGATAACTGCCTGCGCCCGCAGTGGCATGGGCGCTCGGCCACAGCCGTCTCCTGACCGTGGCACTGTTCATCGCCTGGATGCCCCAGCAGTGGCATGTCCGGGCGGATGATAGTCCGCATTGGTAGCCCACGACGATGGCTTTATTGTGCAGCATTATGTACATGGTGAAGACACAGCACAGACGGTGAGGAACCAGCATGATGGTATCCCCGGTGTGGTCCAGGCACCAGAACTGCATCTTCAGCATACCAATAGTCCTTTCCACAATGGACCGTGTCTGCTGGTGTGCCATATTGTAGTCCTCATCTGCTGATGTTGCTGGTGCCAGAAAGGGTGTCATTAGGTATGGCCATAGTGGATATCCACTGTCGCCTGCAGGGAATGGGAGACAGGTCAGACAGTGAATACCAAAGCGATGGAAACCTCCCAAATGCACAGCACACTTCCTGTACACATCCGGAACTGAGCAACATACCCAGGCAAGAGGCATCCAGGATGTAGGTGTCGTGGCATGACCCTGGGTATTTAGCACAGATGTCTGTGAACAGGCCAGCCGCATCACACACCACCTGGCAGTTCACGCTATGGAACCCCTTGCTGTTCCGATAGGCCTCCTCTGTGATGGAAGATGTCAGGATGACGATGTGTGTGCCATCCACCACACCGATGATGTTCAGCATTCTGTGCAGAGCATAGAATGCCTGCTTAGTGGCATGGACCTCTGGGTCCATCTGTAGGGAGATGTGATGTTTCCCTGCTGTGTGCCAGCAGTGCATCTGTGACCTGTGCCAATGCACACGACACAGATGACAGACTGGCACTGATGCAATCACCACAATGTGCTGGAATGACCCAGATGCATAGCAGGACAATACGCACATAACCTTGGTCTCAACGGTCATGGTCCTGGAGCATTGTGCCCATGGAGCATAGCCCATTGCAGGTGGAAACGCTTGATGCAATACATTTCCCAGAGCTTGCTGCTGAACATGCATGGCTCGCCTGACCCTGGCATGCACTGCATTCTGCTGGTACAGACTGAAGAGTAGTCCAAGCACATCTTGCTGTCACACAACATCATGACCGGGACATGGAACCACACATCTGTATGGCATCAACCATCTTATGCATCTGACATGTGGCCTGTTGTGTGTGTGTGTGTGTGTGTGTGTGTGGTGGATCGTGTGCGACACATGCTGCCATGTGCAGTCGTCAATGTACTATGGGTGGCGCGTAGCGAATGCTGACGCTTCTGCTGTACACATACCGTGGCCAATGTGTGTGCGCACAACGAGATACGTCACGTGTCCCAGACAATGGGCAGTACAGTCAACGATGTGTGCAGTGAGACAGTGACAGTGCACACCGAGTGATGTACCGGTATGCCCATTACATCAGGACACACGTCCACTATTCCTTGTAGAGTACAGTATTCCCAATGAATGCCATATGACGCTGTGTTCCCATGCAACCACTGTATGTCCATGGTCACGTTTGTCCCATATTGGGCTCGATTATCCTGTACAACACAAGACTCCCTACTGTATTCAGAGCTTGCCAGTGAATGGCCCATGGCCACAGGCCCACAGGTGCATGCACACCATGATGGATATTCCCTGCAAGCACACAAACCTCACACACACACACACACACACCACCACTGTCCATGTTGGCAGGAGGCCTGTGAAGCACCGGCCTGAAGTCACAGAAACTGATACAGGCACATGCCTATGTGCCATGTGTAGTTATGGCAGAATGACACTAATGTTGCACATGCCTGTGTGTCACTGTTTGGGGGCATTCCGTGTGGCATGTGGCCTGCCAAGTGTGGGCCCATGAGGCATGTGCATAGCATGCCCTGTGACACTGTACAAGAATGCCAGCCTTGCCTGTGCTGTTCATTGTTGCAGGATGGAACGTTTGCTGCAGCAGCTCTGGAGGGTAGCGGAGGAGAAGTTTTGTAATAGTGGAGGCTACGGGACACTGTGGTGGGCACAGGGCCATCAGCTGATGAGTAACACCCTCATGGCATGTGTGTGTTTTTGGGGGGGTCCCTTGCCAGCCACTGTGTACTAATGTTCACTTTTCTCTTGTGTTTCCCACCCCTTCTCCATGCAGGATGCCTTGAGCATGCTGACACTCATCGAGCTATGGCAACAGGAACAGCAGGATGGTGTGACAGTGATGGTGGTTCAACTGAGGGAGTTCTTTGGAAGGCATTGGATGAGGCCCATGCCCTGCTACTTTTGGAGGGTGCCCATGGATGGAGAGCCACATTATGTGGGAGAGATGGATGATACTGAGCCACAGATGCTGTTGCGTCTCACCGTGCCATCCAGGGTAAGTGCTGGCGGCAGTGGTGTACTGATGACTGTATGTGGTGGGGACACATGTTGGACCATGGCAGGGTCCACCATTCATGCGTCCCCATCCTGGCGTGTGCATGGTTGTATGCTGTACCCACACTGGCTGCAGTGGGGACAACACGAATGGTGTGGCACATGTCTGCTATTCCTAGTACAGGTCCGGGTGAGTCACAGGCACGTCTACCTGCATGTCAGTTCGGGGGGGGGAGTGAACTCTCACTGTGCAGCACTGCAGGCCTCCATGCCCTGTACAGGACAGGCAGTGCTGAGGGGGACAGCACGTGGCTGGCGGAGTGGTAGGCCACCACACCGGAACAGTGCTGCACCTCTGCCAACGGTCCACAGTGTGCACACCTTGGACCTGTGAACAGGACATGATGCCAAGTCATAGCACATAGTTGGAACACTGTCCTGTGTTGAAACCGCACATATGCAACACATACATGGTGGCCCTCATGTCCGTACAACTGCCAGGGCCATCAGCTGTGGCTGCGAGGGATGTCACAGTACGCTGTGTGCTTCACCCCCATCAGATGGCACCAGAAATCCCGTCGGATGGCTGGCCCAAGCTGGGGGGCTGCAGGGCAGTGTTCGACATGGCACACCACACACAGCGGCACTCACATTGTGGTGGCCATCCACATCACTGACATCTGCTAATGTATGGTGTGGCAGTCGTGAGGGCATGCATTTGCCACACCTGTGCTAGTCCTCACTTGGAGCCTGCCATCCCCTTTGGGTGGTCTGCCCATGCCGGTGTGTTCAGTCCATGCATGCAGTGCCTGGTACAGGTGGTGTGTGGCTGCCTTGTGTCGTCATGACAGCGTGACCATGGCACTGACCATGTTCCTCCTGTTTCGGCTCGGCATCATGTGCCACATGGTGCCACCTCATGGTGGGGGCACATGCCTCACACCATGCTGTGGGTCTGGCCGTTTACGTGGTGGGCGGTGGGGGAGGCATGGTCCTGCACACTGTCCTTACTGTCTGCTTTCTCTCCACAGCACTACGAGGAACCGGTGTGGAGGATCATCCTGAGAAGCATCGAATGGCCACGGCAGGAGCAAGAGGAGGAGGGTAGCAGCAGAGATATGAAATGGCCCTCAAGGAAGAAGCAGCGGGGGGCATCTGCTGCTGGAGAGGGGGTTCCACCCCAGGCAGGAGCCACTGGGTCTGTCTCAGCGTCATGAGGGGGTGGGGGCCAGATGTGGTAGGGGGGGCTGAGTCATGTGGGGAATTGGTGGCACTGCCTTTGCCACATGCTTTTCTATCTGCCTTTTGGCAGTTTATGTATTAAAATGTATTTTTGTACTTCGCTGTGTGGTCATTGTCTCCTGTATATGTGTGTGTGTGTGTGTGTCTGAGGGTGGTGGGGTGGTGGTGAAGGGCTATGCACTGGCAGTATGGGGGCTTGCCTGGTCCTGTCTGGGCTGCCATTCCATTGGGGGGGCCATGCCAGGATGGGGCCTTGGTGGGGGCATGCTGGTTTGCCTGTGGCAGCAAGTCAGACATGCGGTCATTGGGCCTGTGTAGTGGCCCGTGGGGGTATGTGGTGTCAGCGGACACCAGAGTGGTGCCTTTGGCACCATACCATGGCATTCTGTGTGTCCACAGCCACAGCTGCGGCATATCATGGCACCATGTGTGTGTCAAACCATGCAACCACCGACTTCCGGTTCTGCTACAGCTCTGATCAGCAGTTAAGAGAGCGCTCCGCCCAATCTGCTAATTAATCCTCCCTTACAATACATTGATTCCAATAGAAAAAGGCTGAAATGGCATCTGGAGGATTGCAGAAGGATAGAGGGACAAGAACTCATACTCCGTTTTCGCGAGGTGATAAGGAAATCCAGGGCTCAAGACAGAACTCTCCTACAAGAGGCCCTGCCACAACTGCATGCCATAACAACTCAGCCCGACCTATGACACTGATGAGGAATCCAAACAGCTCTCTCGATCTAGATTTGAGACCCTGATGAGGGAACTGAAAAATATGAGGGCAGAGAATAAAAGCGAATTCAAACAACTAAATCAAAAATTATCGATGGTGGAAAACCGACTTCAAGAAGCTGAGGAACGAATTGGCACAGCAGAGGATGGCCTACAGCATATTGGTCATATGGTCTCTGCGCTGTGTGTCCATGCAATCACCACTGAACAGAAGTATTTGGATTTTGAGAGTAGGACCAGGAGGGATAATATACGCCTACAGTACATGGCTTGAAAGAAGGTGCAGGGGAAGATGAAATGTCTGAGTTTTTAGCCGATATGCTTCATTATGTACTGAATTTACCTCGGGGCTATAAAATAAAAATTGAGAGAGCCCACCATGCCCTGACGACAAAACCAAAGGACCCAACAGCCAGGCTGTGCTCTGTGATTAGTAAATTTCATAGCTTTAAAACCAAAGAAGATATTTTAAAATGAACCTGGCAGCAACGTGAGGTCAAATATCTTGATTCTCGTCTCTTCTTTGACCATAATTATCCACCAGATATTCAGAAACAACGCCGAGAGTATGCCTCCCTTATAAAGATACTCCGTGGGGAAAACCTGCGCATCCAAACAACATATCCCTCCAGACTATGGGTCTTTTGGAGGGAAGGTACAGAAATCTATAATACCTTTCAAGAAGCGAGGCAAGCCATGGTGAGAAAGGTTATTGAAGTCCCGGAACAGCCACTGAAAACAGCCCAGAAATGGCGAGATCAAGACAATGCCTGGCAAACCATATCAACTAAAAAGGAATAAGAATCCTACCACGTCTCCAAGCTTGGACACTATCTCACTTTTCAGAGACTTGCTTAAAAAACTTCCTGGTATCTCGGACCAGGATCTCCTGCAAATGTAAGGTTGAGCTGACCATTAAAATCTGGACTCTCGGTCGTTGAATGATGCACAATGAGTAACCAGGAGTGTGGTGGAGGGTAGTTTATCTACCTAGTTTGGACTCACTACATAGGGCCAGGAAAAAGTGATGACTAGGCCCAATTAAAATGAATGTGATATGATCAGAAGGCTTAAGTGGACTTCTTTAAAGGATGAGACTGTATTGCTTGTCTCGCGCTAAACTGATTGCCTTTTTTTTCCTTCTAACTATGACTAATTGGGGTGAAATGTATTGCTCAAAGTTTGTTTGGATTGATGGGGAGGATTGGAGACGAAAAACACAATATAAGTAGGGGGAAGAGTGTGACCAAAATAAAATGTCTCCTTTAACCCTTTGATATCCCTCCCCCCCCCCCGGATAGCGTCCTAATTGAAATACCCTTTCCCTTTTTCTTCTTGAAATTGAGTAAGTTACACTGAGCATGTCGGGCTCAGAGATATATTAAAATGCACAGTGTTATGCCTGTAGGGTCAAGTCTTATACTGACTCTAGAAGAGGTCCTCCCGTCCAGGAGGAGTGATGTCCTCTTCAACCCACCAAAATTAACACCAGGGTGGGTACAGAGGTCACTTGTTACAGTAGACCTCCTACCTTGGAAGCTAATGCAAGGTATACAGTTGGGTGCCCAGTTGGTGCCACCTAGTTTTTTATTGTTAGTGTCAGCTTGTCTTCAACTCATAGGTTTGGATAAAGTTCAGATGTTCAAACCATGTGGGGGTATATATGTTTTAAAAGATAGTCTTCTGAGATGTGAAGTGCTTTACTATGGGAGAGATGAGGCCTTTTCAATTGCACAAATTGAAATAATATTAAGATGAGTTACACCTTTTGTACTTACAACATGCACGGCCTGACTAGCCCCATAAAGTGCTCAAAATTCTGTCCTCACTCAAGCGAGCTGGAGCTGATATTTTGTTGCTCCAGGAAACACATTTGTCTACTGTCGAGACACTGAAAGTTTGAGCATCTAGGGATTTAGCCAGGTTTACACCTCCTCTATAAGGGAGGGTGAAAAAGGGGCACTGCAATTTAATCCCACCTAGGATTCCATTCCAAGCCACTGACCAGATAATTGATAAAGAAGGCAGGTACGTCCTACTAAAGGGGAAATTAAATGGGAAGGTTATTACTATGGCCTCAGTGTATTTTCCACCTAATTCCAATTTCACAATTTATAGGTCGATTTTGTTGAAATTAATACAATGGGCAGAGGGACCAATCGTATGTGGTGGTGACTTTAACTTGAACTTATGTCAATTATATGAGCCAATAGTACAAAATCAAAAAGTGTCAAAGCAAGCGAGGAGACCGTTAAAACTGATCAAGGATTTTGGCCTGTCTGATATATGGAAGTACCTTAATGGTACTGGCACTCGTAACACTTTTTACTTACAAGCTCATCAGAGCTATTCTTCTACTGACTATTTCCTAGTGTCTCAGGAACACGCCCACATGTCACAAAAGGCATGGCAAGGTGATTTTGTCCTCTCGGACCATGCCCCATAATATCTTTGTTTTAGAAATGATCACTTTCAGAAATCTACAGTATAGAGGTTGAATATATCCCTTCTTAGTGACAAGGAAATTAAAAATACAATTCAGCAAACTATAATAGATAATGATAGCCCAGAGATAGATATATTTATACTTTGGGACACGATTAAGGCTATTTGCAGATGTAAATTTACTGCTGTTGCAGCATATAAAAAAAAAACTTAGCGATCAGAAAAGAAATTCCTTACTAGCGCAAATAACTAATCTAGAAGAGCAACAGAATATGAGAGTAACAGCAGAGGCTATTAAGCAGTTGAAAATTTTGAAACGAGATCTCAGTTCTCTGTTAGACTATTACGTCAAACAGAACCTGTTGCTCCTCAGACAAAAATACTATGAAGGTGGTCCCCGCTCGCTAAAACTTTTGGCTGGATGATTAAGAATACAACAGGCCAGGGCCATAATTACCACGTTGAGACCTTCACTTAAGGACCCACCCCAGCACACTATAGCCACCATATCAGATATTTTTGTTAAGTATTACTCTGAACTTTAAGCCGCACCTCAACCACAACCCTCTATAACACAAATTCACACCTTTCTTAAATCCTTAAACCTCCCAACCCTTTCAAAGGCCCGGGGAATGATGGATTACCAGGGGAATTTTATAAAGCCTTTAAACAAGACATTACTCCCCTACTACATCAACTATTAAGAAATATGACCTTGCTTGAGACCTCTATCCCTCCCTCTTGGCCCTATTCTATTATTTCAGTAATCCCAAAGCCTGGGAAGGATCCTTCCCTGCCTGGTTCCTATCACCCTATTTCTATTCTAAACACTGATTACAAAATTCTGGCATCTATATTAGCCCACAGATTAGCAAAATTAGCCCCTTCCTTAATACATCAAGACCAGTCAGGGTTTATTCAAGGTCGCTAAGCCCAAGACAATATTAGTAGAACTGTATATTTAATCGAACAAATTCAAGAAATAAAAACCTCTGCACTACTACTTAGTCTGGACGCTGAAAAAGCATTCAATAAGGTTTCATGGCCTTTTTTACAAGAAGTTCTAAAAGCCTTCCGTATCCCTCACCAGTTTATAAATATTATATTTAAATTCTGTTAGACCCCCCCAAAGCATATATTAGATCTAATGGTCATCTGTCCCATAAGTTTGCCTTGGGTAGGGGAACCAGGCAGGGATGCCCTATTTCCCCTCTTTTGTTTGCTTTTTATATTGAAACTCTGGCCTACATGGTCCGACAGGACCAGAATCTCTCTGGAATTCATATGGCCTGAAAAAAACATAAAATAGCATTGTTTGCGGACAATGTACTGATTGATATGCCTAACAAATCCAGACATTTCTCTCCCACATCCATTCAAACAACTCATTTTATTTTCATCCTTGGATGGATGTTCCCTAAATACTAATAAAACTGATCTTTTGGCTTTTAACTACACTCCTCCAATACAAATGAGGAAAAAGTTTCAATTTAAATGGGACTCCAGGCAATACGGTACCTGGGGTTAATATCCCATGTGATCTTGGGCTATTATTCAAGTTGAACTATGATCCCGTAATAAAGACTCTTAAGATAGACTTCAATCGCTGAACAGTGATACCTTTATCCTTCTATGCTAGGAATCAAGCACTTAAAATGAATGCTCTACCATGGTTATAATATTTGTTTCAATCTGTGCCTTGTGTGGTGTCAGTACAGTGTCTAAATAATTGGCAATGAGCATTTTTGAGTTTCCTTTGGCAGGGGAAAAAACCCTGACTTAAATCCCAACTATTAATGCTCTCTAAAAACCTTGGAGGAATTGCATTTCCTAATTTACATCATTATTGGAATGCCTCCCAAATGCGGTTAGCTCTCCTTTTTGGGAAACAACCATTATTTAGCTCACTGGAAGCAGATTGATCTTGGTAGTCCTTTGCCACACCCTCTACCTGCAACCCTTTTGGCCCTCCCTCAGATGAGGCAACTCCAAGGTGTCCTTACGAAAAGTATTGGAGTAATCCTGGAGGGTTGGAAAAGAGGTTACCCTCAAAAGCAATTCTCTAACCATCATTGGAAATATTGCTGGTTCTTTAAGAACCCTGCATTTCCACCAGCTCTAGAATATAAGTGGTATTCCCTCCAGGCCTCTCTGGGCTGCATGGCGCTGTGGCAAATACTCTGAAACTGCACCATGTTGACATTTACAGAAGCACAAAGTATGGTTGGGCTTTGAATGACTATATATATTATTTACAGATTAGAGACTGGGTTAATGCACAAATAAAAATTCAGGCCTCTAAATCATTGCAGGAGGAAGACAGCAGTCCTTTTACTTACATTTGGACAACCACTGAAGGTGATCATGCCATATCTTTGCTATATCAGTTTCTCAATACCTTTCAAAACCACCTTACTGACCTAATAAAACAAAGATGGGAGAAGGACTTGGGCTGTCCCCTCCTTAAACCTTCTTGGTCGAAGGTATGGCAGTCTGCTTGGTCTACAACTTTGTCGCCCAGCTGGAAGGAGTATGTCTGGAAGGTGCGTACAAGGTACTTCCTAGTACCCCAATTCTTAGCAAAGCATAACCCTATGGCCTCCTCAAATTGCTGGAGACAATGTGGGGAGCTTGAGGCATCCCACGCCCACATATTTTTACACTGCCCTAAGATTAAGTCATTTTGGCAAGCAGTTATCCATCAGATAGTTAGTATGTTGTCCATTCAGGAATCATTATCTCCTCAGAATCTATTATTGGGTATACCCTCCAAAACTCTTAGAGATAAAGATGCCAAATATTTTTGTCTATATGTTTAGCTGTGGCCTATAAATCCATTATTAAGAAATGGCTGCTACCCAATCCTCCTGTTGGAATGGAAGGATACAGTCAACTATATACAACTATTGGAACAGCTAACTCATGACTTACAGGGTAGAGCAGCAGTATTTCAAAACCGGTGGATCAGGTGGGACGTGAACAAGTGACCAAGGCTGAGATCTGGGGGGAAAATCTGAAAAGCATATAGATTATATTGTTGCTTGCCTTTGATGGGGGAGAAGAGAAACTGATTTAAGGAGAGATTAGTGAATCTTATTTTAATTAACCTTCATGTAATATTTATTTGGTGTATGTGGGGAAATTTAAGAGTATTGTATAAACTTACATGGGAAGGGCAATAAGTGTAGGAAATTACATCCCACAAATGGCATTACAGTTAGAAAGTTTTTAGAAGCTGACAAGTTTTGTTTGTATAGTTTTGTGTTTTGTACGTATGCTGTTTATGTACTTTGACTATGATTTATTTTCTATACGTTGTTGTAGAATAATCTAATGCGTGCCTAGGCTCCAGAATTAAAGGAACTGAAGCCTTCATATGATTTCTTTCTAAAGGAAAAGAAAAAAAAAGAAGCTTATCAAGCTATATCTAAAGATGTTCTGTATAAATTATACAATAAAAAACAAACATGCAACCACCTGTGTGCCACATGCATGGCCCTCGGTGGTGTTGGCATGCATGACTCACCTGAGGTGGTGTGTTCAGGCTGGGACACATGGTGGTCAGGTAGCCGCAGTGCCACCCATGCCGCACAGTTGCCACGAGGGCATCGGTGGCACACCACAAGTGTGTGCTGCCCTTGCCAGTGGCCTTCTGCCCCCTTTGGTGCCAGCTGTATGGAAGCCCTTGGGCACACGTATGTGTGCACACCCTGCGAAACGTGTAGGGGCACAGTCCGCACATTAGTGCATGTGCTCAGTGGATCTGTCCATGTCATCTCTGCGACCATGCCCCCATGTACACAGCATGCTGGCAGCCTGTGTAGCTCTGCACTGCAGCCCTCTGCAGTGCCATGCGTGCATGCCACCACAGGGTTGTGTGAGCACATGTGGCACTTATGCGTGCCTGCACAGATGCATCCCAAGCAGTGTTGTGCATAGGGCCCATGGTTAGCTCTTGGTAGATTTGATGGCTGCAGCACCAGAAGCCTACTGCCTAAGTTCTGTCTTGTTTTCCTCAATTTATCTGTTGCATACATAATAAAAAAAGAACCCCATAACAATATATTTGTGTATTGATTTGAAAACTTGGAACTGGGAAAGGCACATTAAGCTGGAACTCATTGGCAGGTGTGACTCTGAGAAGGGGGAACATGGGAATACAAAGTTAGTGAACAATCAGCAAAGATGCAGAAGTAAAAATCAGAGAGATATTCTGAATGACCATTGCAACTAGGTACTGTTAGTACAGAGACATGTCACCATGTCTGAAAATAAACCTTGCAGTATTCAACTTGCTGGTCAAGGGGCCAGTAAGGTAAAGGAAAACCATTATTTGTTCAGTCTCTGGTGATTTGATATCAGCTATTGCAGGATTTGCACACAGTACATATACTATACCTCATATATCAACAGATTACTATGTGAAAGAGGAGATGCAACATTTTCAAAAAAAAATAAGTAATCAAAAGCTGTCTGGTAAACATTAAAAACAACAACCTTGTAAAGGTCTGGAGTATTTATAAGCACCCTGCTCAGCATGACATTACACTTTAGAACCAACTTTCTAAGAGGTAAAAATAAAATACACCTATCCAAGCTTAACAGCTGGAATGTCCTTATCCTTCCAAACCACAGCTTTCCTGGGGTCAAGAGTGTCAGAAGACGAAGAGGATCACCATCCCCCTGCAACTCATTACCTCATATCACTGTGAGAGAGTTTCTTGGAGCTTCTGCATTCAAGCTTCAGGCACTTCCTAGGACCCCTGCACTCCAATTTGTAAATGTCTGCTTAAGCTGTACCACTGTCTACCTAGAAGAGCCAATCAGGTCCCACATTCAGTGTCTACCAGGCAGAGAACTGTCTGCAGCAGGGTTTAAAACCCTGCAACTTGCCCAGTCAATTCTGTTCTTATCCCACCATGCCACCATTTCCTCATGGTCAAGAGGGTCAAACAATGCAGAGGATTACCTTCCCCCTGCACTGTGCCACCTCAAGCCACCACTGAAAAGCTTCTCAGAGCTTCTACCACAGACCTTCAGCTATTTCATAGGATTCCTGCACTCCACCAATTGGCACCCTCCTTCTGCTCACGTTGTGTCCCTGTCCACCTGGTAGAGTCAATCAGGGGCCACCTACAGCATCCACCAGGCAGATAATTGTCTGCAGGAGGGTTTAAAACTCTAACGTGCCTTACCAACACCATCCTTATGCCACCAGGCTACAGCTTTCCCAGGGTTGAAAGGGCCAGAAGACACAGAGGATCACCCTCACCCCACATTGTGCTGCTTCAAGCCACTGCTGGAGAACTTCTCAGAGCTTCTACATCTAAACTCCAGCCCCTTTCTGGGACACCTGCATTCCAACAATCAGCGCCATTTTTCTGCTCAAGATGCACCTCTGTCCACTTAGGAGAGCTAATCAGGTGCCATCTTCAGCATCCACTAGGTGGTGAACTGTTTGGAGCAGGATTTAAAACTCTGCAACTTGCCCAGTCAATGCTGTCCTTATCCCACCATGCTGCAATTTCCCCAGAGTCAAAAGGGCTTAGAAGACACTGTTATTGCCCTCCAACCACACTTCACCACCTCAAGACACTGCTGAAGAGCTTCTCAGAGCATCTACAGCCACACTTCAGCCACTTCATAGGACCCCTGCACTCCATCCATAGGTACCCTTCTGCTCCAGTCAAGCCCCTGTCCACCTTAGAGAATCCATCAGGTGCTGCCTTCAGCATCCTCTCAGTTGAGATCCATCCTTGAAATTGATGGCTCATCGACTGGTCCTCTAAGCTGAGGTTCAAAGCATGAAGGGCCACAGAACAAAGGACAATGGGAGTCTGATTGAGACAGTCAGATGTAGGAAGCAGCTAGTGGCAGGTCACTACTACTACTACAGTATGCTTATTAAAAAGTACACAAAGTAACACTGTTCTTAAAAAAAGGTTCAGGCTCACCATCAGAAGGTACCAGTATGTCTTGTTCCTTGCATCACACTTTCCTGAACTCGGAAGGTCTACAACATTCTTCTGATATTGTAGTCAATACAGTAACTTGTTATTTCTGCAAGGGCTGTGCTCATAAACATTTTTGGACCAGGTGCCTTTCCATACAAAGTTACTTACAGAGAAAACATTTGGAAGTTATACACAAATATATGTACTATTTATCTGTTTATTAGTTTATATTAAGTTGTGAGGGGTTACTGGGGCATACTGCATTTTGTTCTATGTGTATGTGTTGTGTTTGGTGTGTGAGTGATGGCTGTGAGTGTGTGATTTTCCTTGTGTGTGTGTGTGTGTGTGTGTGTGTGTGTGTGTGTGGATTGTGTGTTGAAGTGGAGTTTGTTTTGTTGTAGATAACTCTTTCAACTATTGCGGGTAGTTAGCCTAATTGTGGGTTATTGTAGTGCAGCCAGCAAAGCTGTGGGGCATTATGTGTTGGAGTGGGTCATCGGTGGCCAGACAATACTCTCCCACCACGCTTAGGGACCTCCATTCCTTCAGTTGTCCTCCTCTGCCGGCAGAGGTATACAGATGTTGCTGAGCTTTGGGGATAGCAAGTAGGGGGAAGAAATGGGGAGGAACCTGGCCTGGTGTTGTAGTGCAGTGGGGTGGGCCAATTGGAGTAGTGGGGATGAGAAGATGCCCTGGGGGGAAATGGGTCTGGGAAAGGGGCCTTCCCTGCCTGGTTCCTATACCCAAGGGTTCCATCTCGACTGGTCGAGTTGCTCAGTCTACCTCGTCCACCTATCCTACTTGGGCGATGTTGTGCAATGCCAGGTCTATAAAAAACAAGGCCGCTATTATAGCTGATCTTGTTGGGACAACGGACCTGGCTTGCATCACCGAGACCTGGCTGGACAAAAATGCTGGCCCAATTTTGGAATCGGCAATTCCAGCAAGGTACTTGGTGATACACCGCCTGAGAGAGGATCATAGGGGTGGGGGAGTAGCCATTTGTTTTAAGTCTGATCTGGGCCTTGTCGTTGTCCCAGTGGGGGTGACCAAATCCTTTGAGTACATAGTGAGAGCAGGGGTAGGTTGCAGGATACTTCTCATCTACCGTCCACAAGGGGGTGAGGGGGAATTTCTGCAGGAATTCACGGACTTCATCGTTGGCCTAACATTGGAAACCCCCAGATGGCTGATTCTGGGGATTTCAACACTTGGGTCGATGATGAACTCTCACAGTTTGGACAAGACTTCCTCCAACTGATGAATTCATTGGGCCTTACACAAGTAAATCACCTCTGTAACCCACAGTCATGGTCATTCACTGGATCTGGTCTTCCTACTGGGGATGGAGATCACCGATCTGGTGGTGGAACCGATCAAATGGTTGGATCATCACACTATAAGGTTCAGATTCGAGGCACCCTCTTACAGACCTACTCCTATGGAGATGGTCCGGTACTCCCCCTTAACGGGTTTGACCCTTGATGGTCTTATGGTGGTGCTAGACCTATCAGGCATGCCGAGTGTATGCCAAGAGCTGGGGAACTGTAGCTTGCTTATAATAAGGCAGTGACAGGAGCTCTCAACTCTCTAGCTCCTGTCCGTGTTCACCCCCTTTACTCTTGGCCCCCAAAGTCCCCTTGGTATGATGGGACTTTGAAGGAGTTAAGGTGAGAGCATCAAAGGATGGAGAGAAGCTGGTGGAAACTGGGACTGCTGGCTGATACACTTAGGTTGACAGCCCATTATAAAGACTATCAATCGGCAATCTCCTGTCAGAAGGCAGAATTCCTGTCTTAAAGAGATTGCTGTGGCAAGAAGTCGACCTGCTCAGCTGTTCCGGAGTGTTGACAGATTGTGCAATCCAACCTGTCTTCAGTCACGGGATGTGTTTTCACATCTTAAGCGTGATGAGTTTGCTCAGTTCTTTGCCAATAAGGTTGCCACCATCAGGTCCGAGATCCTTTCAGCATCCTCAAATGGGCATTGCGATGGTCGGCATGAGGTGGCAATCATCCAGCCTACCTGGTCCAATTTCAGTCGGCTGACAATCGATGACATTGTGCTGGTTATCCAAGATATGTGCCCAACCTACTGTAGTTTGGATCTGGGCCCAGTGCACCTCCTAGTGGGGTGCATTGGAGCCATTGGCCCGATCCTTTTTTTTTCTTTTTTTTATTTAGCTTTTTCTTCTAAGCCCTGGCAGAGGCTGTGGTGCTCCAAAGGAGGAACTGTCTCTCGGGTCCTGCCACACTGCATTTTAGCTGACCCCAGTATTTCCCCCATGGCTTGCCCCCTGTGGCAGGGATGGGAAGGTGGTGCCCCCTCCGTGGAGACCGAATCCAGAACCCGGAATTGGCTCACGGTGCAGAGGACCATCATGGAGCCCTGATAGGCTAATTTTTCCTCCTGTTTTTCTCTCGACCCCCCCCCTTCCAACATGATTATGCCAGAGCATGTCTCCCAACTCGTATTGCCCTCCAGTCACCACCCTAGGGCAATCAACAAGTATGATGATGTGAGATCCTCCCCCCAAGAAAGGAGAGCAGCCCTCCAGATGCTTAGTCCTCTCTCCCCCTGCCGATCCCCAGCAACCCGGGCTCATTCCTGAACATGGGTCGCCAGTGTGGTGTGAGGTGTAGTGACCAGCAGCTCAACCTCCAGCACCACTGGGCCAACACAGGCCCACTCCTTTCTGAGATAGTCTGGTGCTTGTTGGATACAGGGGTGTTTCCTGACCCCCTAAAGGAGGTGGTAGTAGTACCCCTCCTGAAGAAATCTTCCCTCGACCCTGACTGTTTAGCAAACTACAGACCAGTCTCTAACCTGCCTTTTGTGTAGAAGGTTATTGAGAAGGTGGTGGTGGTGGTGCAGCTGGATGACCATTTAACATCTCATAATGGCTACGATCCTCTCCAGTCCGGGATTACGATGAGGCACAGTACCAAGACTGCCCTGGTTTGAGTGCTAAATGATCTCTGATAGAGAGATCAAGGCAGCCATACCATCTTGGTTCTTCTTGATCTCTCTGCAGCATTTGTCACTGTGGACCATGGGGTGCTCCTGGAGTGCCTGTGGATTCTCTGTGGACTGTCTGTTACAGTACTCAGTAGGTTTTGATCTTTCCTCAATGGCAGAACTCAGAGGGCAGTGTCATGGATTTACTCTTCGGCCCCTCTCCCCATCTTGTGGGGTTCCACAGGGCTCCATGCTGTCCTCCATGTAGTTTGCAGTGCATATGCTGCCATTGGGAGACATTATAAGGTGGTATGGGCTGAGTTTTCACTGCTATGCAGATGACACTCTGCTCTACATGTCTTTTTGCACCTGAACAGTGTGGAGCAATCTCAATATTTAACAACTTCCTCATTGAGATCTAGGATTGGATGAGTGCCAATTGGCTGAGGTTGAACTTGGATAAGACCAAGGTGTTGGTAGTGGACTGAAGTCACCTTGGGTTAGAGTTATCAGTTGAACAGCCCTCTGTGCTCTTGCTTGGGGGTGACCAGCTGTTGACGTCAGACTGGGCGCAAACTCTGGGCGTTGTGTTTAACAGTGGCCTGATGCTAACTGCAGTTGTTAAAACCTCTTTCTTCCATCTGAAGAACATCACCCGGATCAAACACTTGGTCCCACCTGGTGATCTTCCAACACTGGTCCACACCTTTGTAACCTCGCGCCTGGACTACTGCAATACCGTATACCTAAGGCTACCAGGGGTTGATATCTGCTGACTGCAGCTAGTGCAGAACACAGCAGCCAGGTTGTTGACTGACCTTTCAAGATCTTGCCATGTTACTCCTGTGCTCCGCGGTCTACACAGGCTACCTGTGCAATGGCGGATCACCTTCAAGGTCGGGTTACTGACCTATAAAGCCCTACACAGTCAGGGTCTGCACTACTTGCAAGATCTCCTCTGCCCCTACCGCCCCTCCACTTCCTCTGCTAATCCAACGAGGGATTGATAGAGATTCCTGGGGTCCAACTTAAGACCTCAGGGGCCTGTTCCTTTGCTTTTTGTGGCCCCTATCCCGTGGAATTCTCTGCCTCAGATTAGAGATTGCCAGACCGCTGAAAGTTTTAAAACTGCCTTGAAGACCCATTTATTACAGTTAGGTTTCCTGACTTTAGCAACAGCTAATATCTATGAACATACCTCTCAACCTCCTGCCTCACAAATCAGGGACAAGACATAAAAAAATCAGGGACAAAGGACCAAAATCAGGGACACATCTTTAGAATTAAAGATATCCACCCAGAAAGCTAGTAGAATATGGGACTTAGTGCAAAATGCATTTTCTAAGGAAGAACACATCTGTAACTTTAATGTTTGACATTATTTTGTGCTTACAATCCCCAATATTTAGCCACGGAAACACAAATTTTAGGAGGGACAGAGTAAAATTTTGAGTCAAAATCAGGGACATCACTGAAAATCAGGGACAGTTGAGAGGTATGTATGAACTTATTTTTAATAATTTATCTGGCAGCTAATTTATTTATATAATCATTTTAATATGTGAGTTTATTTTTATATACTGCTGTACTGTGGATTTTATTTTTGTTTGTACAGCGCTGTGATCTCCAGAACAGCGCTTAAAAATAAAGTGATTGATTGATTTCTTCACTATAAGGATAAACTCTTATAGAGATCAGCAAGAGTGGTAGTAGTAGCCCCCCCCAAACAACACACCCCCTTCAAATTACGTTGCTCTAGTTACTTGTACCTATAGTGTGAGTTTATATATGCTTATGGGGTTCTTCAAGATGTCACTTATTGATTAAGAGTGTCATCCCATACAATTTGGACCCGAGCACAATGTCAAGCTAAACATTTCTGTCCGCCCAGACTGCTTGTGATGTAACTCATATTAAGCAGCATCTCATAACAATCCCATAAACATTACAAATTTCCCCGGGCAATTTGAAACAGTTTAAATTTTTTTTTTTTAATAAAGGTCGCACCTACTTCACTGTGAAGTGGAATGTTCAAGTAGCCACACAAGATGACTACTGAATGCAGGAGAGCACGACAATTCGCTCCCATCAATTCACTCACCCTCATTTTGCTACAGTCAGTTCTCCCCTGCGGCTGCGTCAACAAGCTCCTCCACAAATCTGCTCCCGTCAATTAATTCCCATCCCGGTGAGCTCCCGGGAGGACTGTTAGAATTCTTCTCACCTGACAAGTATCTCCTCATCATCTTCTGGCACAAGTGTTATTGCACCTTATGAAAATTTGCTCCCCCAAGCCCCTTCTGCACAAAGGGAGTCTCCTAAGTGAAGACTAAATAGAAAGTAAATCCTTATGACGCTTTCTGATGCTTTCTAACCAAAGCTCATGAGATATGTTCAGAGGTTTGTGGTGATGTATCGAGAGAATAAGGACCATTATTATTGATAATTCTTTGTTTGCCCCATGTAAACCTTAAGTGCTTTTTTAATCCCGTTACTTGGAACTCTCGCCCCAGATTGTGTGTTCAGCCCAGGTTGCTACTGAGCGACCCCACATTGTAGGGAGAGCTGTACTGCTGCATTACAGAATGCTGCTTACCGTTCTCCGAGATCAGCCACTTGAGTCCCCAGGTAAGGATACTGCCACACAGTCACTGCTAGCGGTATAGTGCTTCAGAGTCTCAGTGAATAGTAGGAGTAAGTTTTAGTAAGAATGGACTGCTGTATGCTTTGACCCAAATTACCTTGCCTTTTTTTTCCGGTGTTTAATATTAGTCTGTGACTATGCGAACTGTTAGCTATGATCATTACAGAAAGCTGCTGGTATTCTTGAACAGGCAGAGGCTTTTTTGGTGATAGTGTGTGAACAGTATCAGATGGGGTGGGAGTGAATTGACTGGAGCAAATTTGAGCAGGCGCGCATTGACAGACGAGTCAACTGTCAGGAGTGATATTGTCGGGAGCAAATTTACGGGAGCGAATTGTCATGGACCCCTGAATGCAGAACAGGATGTATTGCTGTTCAGATGCTAAACAAAATCATGCAAGTGATTTATATTTTAGAAAATAGGTTTTGGAGAGAGGGAGATCATGATAACAAATCTGTCATATCACATGACAATTTTGCATTATTTACCAAAGATTTTCGACAGGTTGTCTTTACTCAGTGGGAGTGTCTTACTGTTTATATTAAGGATGCTCAGAATCATCTGATTCCATTTTGTTGTACATTCAGTGGATTTTAAACATTCTGATTCCAAGCTGAATTTTATTCCAATTTTAATAAGACTTCTGAAGCAGAATCAGACTTGGACTGATAATGTCCATAATTCCCCCACCAGAGTTCAACACTGAAAAAAGGCCCTGTGGGCTGGCAGCAGGAACTCACATCACTCGCGTGCTTCCCCCTACACAATTAAATCAATAAACCCCCTTCTTCCAACTATCTTTGCACCCATACTGCTAGTACTGTTAATTTAGTCCCCATCCTCTCCTACAATGTCACACTCACAGATGCTATCAGGAAGAAAATCCTTTGTCCTCTGAGTCTTGGTCCGCTGAGACACCAGTTGTCCAGCGCCTCTTACTTTTGTGTGCCCATACATTCTTCTTTCATGGGTAGATCAGTAAGGTTTCTAGGCATACCAGTAGGTAAGATAATGGTAAGGTCTTTCAATCCTTTCATATGAAGATAGGAGGCATCTGACATAAGTCACCCCACCTTTTTGGCTGGCCACCCCAGATGGAATGAATGCAAGAAAACATGTGTGTACTCGTATACATTCAGTCTGCAACAGTCAGCTCAGGGGGTGAAAGGATTTGTGCCGGTGATCCCAAGATTTCATACCAAAGGACTGGAATACCTTACTATTACCATACCTACTAGTACCACTGAAAGCCCGACTAAGCTACCCATGGAAGATGGAGTGGGAAACCTGTCTGTAGGAAGCACTGAATGAGTAGTGACCCACCAGACCAAGACTCGGAGAATGAAGCGTTTTCTTCCTAGCAGCACCTGTAAGTGTAACATGGAGGAAGTGATACTCACAGGACCAGTAGTGCGAATGCTAAGAGGGTGAGGAAAATAGGGCATCATTTATTTAAGTATACAGGTGGAGGTGAAAGCAAGAGCAAACAATGTGAGTACCTGCTGCTGGCCATCAGGGCCTTTTTAAGTGTTTGAGAAGTAAGTTTAAGATGTCAGATGTGGAATTGGATTCAGATTCTGATCCTTTATTTTGTTAGCAACTACTAAGTTTGGTCTGTGATTCCAAAACTTCTAATTCCTAGAAAAAAAAGTCTGTAATCAGACAAATTTGATTCCAATTCAGCAGTTTCAACTAACACCAATTTACATGTATTTTCATAGTAGAAAAATATATTAAAGTAGCAAAATTATGATACATTATTTCATTTACCATGTCTTCTGCTTTTAAACAACTGTATATTGTTTACATACCTTATAGTGGTTTCTTTGAAGTCCATTTACACCCAGACCTAAGAAAATAAAAACTATTACATTAGTCATTCGAAACAAAAAATAATATATACATATATATATAAATATATATATATATATATATATATATACACACACACACACACACACACACTAAATCCATTGCAAAAAACATCATTAATGCATAAGTTAGGGTTGAAGCAACAAAAGTAGGGAAATAAGGCATTGGGGTTGACACCCAACACCTCCTCCACCCAACCCTACCACCCCACCACCACCACCCTCCACAGACCAACAGGCACTGGGATGTGCCTTGAGTCATCAGGCCTAAATCTCACCCCATTCCATGTGTAAGGAAGTTGAAATGGTACAGTATAGGAGAATGGGGTGAGAGTTAGGCCTGATGACTCCAAGGCACACCCCAATGCCTGGTCTGTGGAGGGGTGGTAGGGCTGGGTGGGGGGAGATGTTAGGGTATCAACCCTAATGCTTTATTTCCCTACTTTTGTTGCTTCAACCCTAACTGATGCATTAATGAATTTTTTTGCAATTAATTTTTTTACTTTTTGAGAAAGTGTAATTGTACCCTTATGTGTTTGTGGGAACTCAGGGCCCTCTGGGTCCTGCACTTAAATCAGTCTATAGTGTGTAGTGGTTATAAAGGGCCCTATGTCATATGGGAGTGCAGGGATCCTATGTAACCATAAGTGTATACACATTGTAATCAACCCTCATCTCCCTGTGGGCCCTGTGCTCCCAGTACTGCATAACAGTATCCATATGTGGCAGTGCAGAGCCCTCTGGGCCCTGTGCTCCCATCTACTTATAATTATAAAGATGCAGCACAGGCCTAGAGACATTCCCAGTAACTCATGTGATGCAAATGGCACAATATCTCAGTAACCATAGGAACATGGGGAAACATTCCACTGCAGTTGTAATCATGGCATGGCAACCTGCATGCTTGCTTCATACACACTGCACTTAGTGGAAAATCCATACCTTGAACCGTTTTCGAGATATAGGCACCGAAAGGTACTGCATCCACTATAATGTTATCCCATGGGAAATTTCCAAACTTTGAAATGTTATAGCACTATCACCAAACGAGCAAAAGTCACATCTGTGGGGCAAGTCCTTTCTACCCTGAAAATGTCAGCCCTTAATTCCAAGCCGTTTCTTTGCAGTGAAGTGGGAAAGAAACAGTAAAGTTTAAAAATCCCTTTTCATGAGCTGTCAAAATCCCTTTTTGCGAGCTGTCAAATCCCTTTTTGTGAGTCAATCCCTTTTCGTGAGGTAGGGCCATCTGGTCATCTCATGAAGAGGGATTTTGTCAGCTCATGAAAAGGGATTATAAAAAAATCATCCCTTTTTGCGAGTTGTCAAAATCCCTTTTATAGACACAGTTCCTTTTCGTGAACTGTTAAAATCCCTTTTCATGAGCCAATCCCTTTTTGTGAGATAGGGCTATCTGGTCACCATCTCACGAAAAGGGATTTTGACAGCTCATGAAAAGGGATCGGAAGTGAGTAGCGAAAAGGGATTTTAAAATTACAAAATAAACATCATGGGGCTGAAACAAAGTAAACCAAAGTGATTGTTTTGTAGAGGAGTTCCACATGAACAAAACTTATGCTTGCATGTCTTCAGAAGACATCCCTGGGGCAAGTTATAACGTTTTATTTTTCAGGAAAAAGGAAAAAAAAAATGGCAGCTCAGAAAAAGGGATTTGTTTTCTCACAAATAGGGATTTTATAAATCCTTCTTTGTGAGCTGTCAAAATCCCTGCTTATGAACCCTAAATCCCTTTTTGTACCATGCACCTATCCAAAAGACTGAACTGAGCATGCTGAGAACCCAAAATTTCAAAAGTGAATAACTATGCTAATACGTGTTCTTTGAGCCAAGCTCTTTCTACACTGAAAATTTCTGACCAAAATTCCAAACAGTGTGGCGACAGCTCAATGGAGAAAAAAAGAGAAAAAAATGCTTAAAAAAAGTGACTTTTAAACTCTTTTCTCTATGTGCAGCACGAAAACTGCAAATCTGATTGAAACAAAATTTGATACATCAAGAGATCTACCTCATGGGACAGTGCATACCAAATTTCATGCAAATTCATTGAATGGTTTCGAAGTTATTAAAGTGCAAAATTTGAGATTTATCATTTATCTGCCTACTCACTCTGACATGAGTGGCAATAGAAACCATCTCCTCTCCACTACCTAATATGTTGGACCTACTAACCCTAGATCTTCCCAGACTGAAATTATTGGAATTTGACAATCCCCTGACTGAGGTGTTTAAACATGTCTGGCGAAAGGCATGTTTGAAACTGAAACTCCCCCTTTTGATGGTCCCTCCACTACAATTATTAGCTGTAGGGACTTCACCCCCCCTTAGGTGGGATCTGATGTTTCATCATTGGTCAAGGTGTGGCTTGCAAAAGGTGGGGCAATTTTTCTTTGGAAACTCCATGAAGTCCTTTCATCAGTCAAGGGTGGAATTCAAGCTCCCACAGACAGATTTCTTTCATTATTTTCAAATCTGACACTACCTTACCACAATTAAGGCAGACTGCACTACAGTTGGGCCAGGGAAGCCCCTCTGAGAGTATATTCTGGCCATGTCCTCCACTCCGGGACCTCGGAAATCAGTATCCAGGCTGGTGCAGTGTATAAATGAAGCAGATAAAGAACAGGTGGTCAGGATCAAAGAAACCTGGCCGGTAGAGATTGGGGTTTCTCTCTCCATAGGAGAATGGGATTCTATCTGGAGGGATATCCACTGTACAACAGCATCATTATTTTTGAGGGAGTTTTGTTGGAAAATAGCAGTCAGGTATTTCAGACACCCAGTACTCACTAAACACTTTGGAAAACATACTTCAGACCTCTACTGGAGAAACTGCCAGTCAACTGGCACTTTTATTTTCTGGGAATGCAAGATTACAGAGAGTTTTTGGGATAACAAACACGAAGTGGTACTGTGAATTTTTGACTCTCCTTTTCCAAAAAGTGTTCAACATTGGCTTTTTGGCATGCCTCCACCCTCTCTGAAATCTAAACCACTAAATTATTTGTTCCAAATTTTTGTGGCGGTGGCCCTCAAAGCTATTACCTTGTTTTGGCTTACCCCAACTAGGCCCTCCATGGAGTCCTGGTATGGAATCTATGTTAGGATTCTAGAAATGGAACACCTGCCTGCTAAGCTTAGGCTGTCTGTGGATAAATTCAAAGGAAGATGGTTACTGTTGCTCCATTTTATGGCCTCTAAGGAAAATGAGAATAGTATAGATTTGTTAGCCAAATATGACCAAAGAGGTTGTAAGGCATCTTTGCCATGACTGGATTTTTGCATGAGTTTTCTTTCCATTAATCTCATTTTGTACTTAGTTTTCACTTAGCCCAGGTATTTTCCTCTCTATAGTTCATGATGATTCCTTGTCTCTCCTTTTCTTTTCTTTTCTCTCTTCCTTTTCTTTTTCTTTCCTATTCTCTGTATCTGACTGTTGTAATTTTACCTTGTTTGTACTGTAAGTCTGGGCAATTGTGTAGAGAAAAAAATTATTCAATAAACTTCTATTTCCAAAAAAAACCCTGCCTACTCAACCCTACCTATAGCGGCTCTATCACGCCACTATAATATATATATATATATATAAATACATAGAGAGATTATATAGGCATGATAGTGCCCGTATATTAGGGTTGAGTAAGCACTTCTATGTTAATCTCAGATTTTGCACCTTAACTTGGTTTTCAACTGATTTAAATGCAGTTTGGAACTCACAGCCTCTGCACCAGGTTCTCTTGATCCTGTAAATGTTATGTAGATCGGTTCAGGGGAGGTAAAGTTACAGGGGTGCAGAAAACCCCAAAAGTCTCAGTTTTTTAAAATGTTTAAGACTTTTTTTGCCACCCAATAACTAAAAAAATAGGAGGCTTTGAAACCTGAAACTCTCAGGTTTTATAGACGTAGGTCCAAGGTGTGTGCTTTTGTGTTTTTTAGGTTCCACTGTTACGTAGTTTTAAAAATATTTAATCAAAATGTTCAGTTTCTGAGCATGCGCAGTTCAAACAATCAACATTATATTTATAATTGCATTTTTGCGAAAGCAGCAGCTTGCACTATACGACACAGATGTCTTTAATAAATGACAGATGTGTCATATAGTGCAACTCCTGCTGCTGTCACCACTCATAGGTCAGGAACAGGGCTACTGTCAATTTAGACCCACCTTCCTGACTGCGCCTTAACTAAACTGTTCTCTGCACACTTGGGGGGCCCAATCCCCAGTGGCAGTGTATTTATTTATAAAAAAAATTCCGATACCGGGATGCCCACCCCCCTGGTGTCAGATGCCCCCTGCCCCCTTAGCCTGTTGTTTTACGTAATTCACCCCTTTCCCCAGCACAGTAGGACACTGGGGAGCCCACTCCCAGCATCCCAAAATAAAGTAATTTTATATGTATACCTGCTAAAAAGAAAACTGTCCCCAGTGTCTTTTTTTTATTTAAACCTGAACTAAAGAAAACATTCCCTCATCATCATGGCCTTTCCCCTACCCCCATCCCAACCTTCTCACTGAGTGCCCACCACCACTTACCCTAAACTTACCTTCAGTGGTCATAATGCTGTCATCTTCTGTGGATTGGGACATGTCTACACCCTTCAAAGATGAACTTGAGGAATAAAGCTTACTGCTGTATAATGTATTAAGAGGTTAGGAACTGGTTGCAGTATACAACACAGCTGACATTTAACAAAGGACAGCTGTGTTGTATAGTACAACCCTTACTGCACTGTAATGTATTTGGCGTTAACAGCTGGTTGCACTATACCATATAGTGCAACCAGCTGTTAACTCCAAATACATTATAGAGACACATAAATTTCATTTTATTTTTTGACCAATTTCATTTTATTTTTCATAAATTTTGTGTTATTTATTGTTATTTTTCATAAATTTTGTTTCATTTCTTATTATCACATTTCTGTTAAAAGCGAGCCCAAATTCACTGTAAACTGTTAAACTATTATTAAGTCAGACAGAACGGCCAGAGTGCTGAGCAAACAGTAGCTGTTTAATTAATAAATTTGATTTACATGCTTTTTTTTGTGCTTCCACTGACTAACTACTCACTCCACTGACCGCACATTTGTGGACACACATCACTGAATGAAGGGTAAGCATGTACTTTTAAAAAGTGAGTACAACAGTGGGAGAAGTAACGTGTGCACAAAGTGGATTCACTGCAGGGGTGAAAAGTGGTGAATGCTAGTTCAATGCACACTGAACTGGGGAGCCGGGAATGGGTAGCCGAAGTTGGATATTATTTATTTATTTATTTATTGAATTTCGATGACCGGGTAGGCTCACTGAGCCCCAGAGGTCCCTTTATCAAGGGCGACCCGGGGGTAAAAATTACATACAGGTAAGCAGATCAGTACACATGGGTAGATACCATATTGTTTGACAATAAAAGACTTCATAGGGTTACAAGCAGATAGGTGATGGAGGAACATACAGGCAATAGGACATTAGGAGTTAGACATAAAGAAAACATTTTTCATACAAATATCATGTAGAAATAGGGAGTGCTCAAGATATAGGCAAGAAGTTGCTAAAGAAACAAGGTACGTTCCTTAGGGCTTAGCGGAAGGGGATATGTTGTTACATTAATGCTCACCTTCCTTTGAGGGAGGTACTTTGACATATGGTCAGGTCCTGTGGCATAGGCATATGCTCCTGTCGAGCAGGTGTGCTTTGAGCTTAGTCCAGAAGCAGGGGCCAGACCCTGCCTCCCGTACCTCAAGGGGGAGGTTGTTCCAGTTAGAAGGGGCTGTGAACGCAAAGGACCTGGACCCTGCTTTAGTCCTTGTTTTGGGGACCATGAGGAGAGTTTGGTCTGAGGTACGTAGACTCCGTGGATTGGTTTTAACCCTGACTAGCCCTTTGAGGCTAGGGGGAGGTGTGGGACCCAGTAACTTAAATGTAAGGCAGAGAGACGGGTAGATGAGGTGAGCTTCCAACGACGGCCACCTGAGCCTTGATTGGGCCTCGCAGTGGTGGGTCCTTGGGTGTGATAGAGTGGCAAAGCGGACAATCTTGTTATACAAGGCCTGCATCCTGTCTAGTTCCATCGAGGCCATGCCTTGGAGAACAGGGGCCGCGTAGGTGAGCTTTGGGAGAAATACACTAGTTGCAATGGCTACCCTAGCTTCAGGGATAATCTGGTCCTTTATTCTGTAGAGGATACCGAGTTTCCCATGGATGACTTTGGTGATTTGGTCTACATGATTTTTTAGAGTGAAGCCTTGGTCCAGGGTTAGTCCAAGGTATTTAGTGGAGGTAACCACCTCAAGTTTTTCCTCCCCTGGACTGCAGATGTAGGAGCAGTGACCACTCAGTTCCCAGGGATCTGGGCCCAAACAGCATCACCTTAGTTTTGCTGGTGTTTAATACCATTTTGTTCAGAGTAAGAAAGCTCCATCTGAAGGATGTCCTCTTGGAGGGCTTTCTCCAATTCTTTTGAGTTGGGGGAGGCTCGGTAAATGACAACATTGTCCGCATATTGGATGATGCTGCTGCTCCCACAGTGTGAGTGCGGATCATTTATGAACAGAGTGAAGAGAAGAGAGCCAAGTATAGCCCTTGTGGTACCCCTTCTTTGAGTGGTGCAATCTTAGAGACATTATCCTTCCATTTGACCCTCTGGGTGCGTCCAGTGAGGTAACTCTCAAACCATCCCAGTGCATGGGTGTCCAGGCCAAGAGAGCACATTTTTGTAAAGGAGGTTGTGGTTTACCAAGTCAGGCAGCTTCTGAGAGGTCAATGAGACCATGCCTGTACTGACCCCTGAGTCATTATTGCTCAGGATTTCTGCCGAGAATTTGGTTAGTGCAGTATCTGTCCCAGGCTTGGTTCTGAAGCCATGCTGAGATGGAGAGATTACCTGGTGGATTTCCAGGTATTCTCGGAGTTGGGAGTAGACTAGCTTCTCTTGTATTTTCGCAATAGCACACAACAAGGAGATAGGCCTGTAGTTCCCTATAGGCTCAGTAGACCCTCCATTGTGAATGGGAATCACGAGGGCCTGCTTCCAAGGCTCAGGGACTGACCCCTCCATAATGGACCAAGTTAGTGGCTTCGCTAGTGCTGGGGCACCCTCCTTAAAGATTCTTGTCTGGATCCCATCAGAGCCCCCAGATCCTCTCAAATGCAGGGATTTAAGGATGAGCAAAACCTCCTTTACTGTAACTGGCCTCAAATGAAACAATGGGTGGTCTAGTTCTCGGGGCTGGTGTGCGTTAGGCTCATTCCTGTTATCAGTAGGTCCCACCTTGTACGCATCCAGGTTCGTGAAGTAACCGCTTAGGGCCTCTGCGATGAGTGACCCCTCATCAAGTACTTGCCCATTAGCCATGATAGGGCCGGTTGTAGTTTTATTGTTCCCTTTGAGGAGTTCGTTAATGTGTGACCAGAAGAACCTGGGGTTCCCTAGGTTAGTTTTTTGAAGGTTGGTGATATATTCTTTTTTAGCTTTCTTTATGGCCTGTTTGCATTGGTTTCTGAGGGCCCTGTAGCTGGCTAAGTCCACAGGAAGCATTGTTTTCCTGAACTTTTTCCAGGCTTTGTCACGGGTGGACATCAGGGCTTTTGGGGGGGCAAGATCCACTTATAGCAGCTACCCTTTACCCTGTGGGTTTTCATTGGGGCTAAGAGGTCAGTGATTCTAGTGAGGGTTGTTTGGAAAAATTTTACAGCCTCCTCCAGGTTAGGTAGGTGTCTTATGGGGTTCCAGTCAATGCCATTTAGGTGGCCTATGAACTGGTCAAGGTGGAAGTTGGAGTAATCCCTAGTAGTGATCATTCTAGGTGGGACTTTGATCACATTATTCCTCCATATGGCAAATATCGGCGAGTGGTCGCTTAAGGCATCGGCCAGGATGCCAGCCATCTTTACATTACTTGGGGATGAGGTCAGGACCCAGTCAATTATACGAACATACAAAATTTGCCAGCAGATAAAGGCCTAGAGGTCTATCAAGTCTGCTCGAATGTGCAGCTAGCACCCCTTATTCTGCAGCTGCCCCTCCCTTCCACCCTTCCCCTTCATTAACCCTCCCCCTTGTCCTGTCCCACCCTTGTTTGAAGCAGTCCACTGTTCTACTGCATACCACTTCAGCAGGTAACGCATTCCACCCAGCCACCACCCTCTCTGTAAAAAGTGTCTCCTCATCTCCCTCCTGAACCTTCCTCGCTCCAGTCTCATATCATGGCCCCTGGTGGCCCTCCCTCCTTACTTTGAACAGTCCTCTGTACCCATCTTGTTTATTCCTTTCATGTATTTAAAGGTTTCAATCATGTCACCCTCTCTCCTCTCCTCCAGTGAGTACATGTTCAACTCCTTCAACCTCCTCTCATATGATAAGTCCCCAGCCCCTTGATCATCTTTGTCACTCTACGCTGCACCCTCCAGTAACTTAATGTTCCTCTTCAGATACGGATGCCAGTACTGCACGCAGTACTCCAGGTGTGGTCTAACTAATGACCTATACAGTGGCAGAATCACCTCCTCCCTCCTTGAGGATATACCCCTTGCAATACAACCCAGCATTTTGTTATATTATATTTTTTGTTATTATAGAGTGCCTTCCCAATTTATGGTTCATTCTGGTCAGTAGGGAGATAATTTGAGTGAGGTGGGAGTCATGTAAAACTCCGTTAATGGCAGACTTCGCCTCTTGTGCCTAGTTTAAATTGAAGTCACCCAATAAGATAAGCTCAGATGCAATATCAACTGCCGGGTTCTTCAGGAGCATGTCCAGAGAGCCGAGCGCATTGGTAGGGGGGCTGTATACGCAGCCAATTGTGAGGTGTTTAGCCCCTCCTATTGTGAGCCGTATGAAGATTGCTTCTGAGTCCTGGGTCATGTCCTGGGGCAGCCTAACAAGGGAGGAAGTAATAGTGTCCTTAACATATATAAGCACCCCACCCCCTCTTTTCAAGGGTCTGTCCTTTCTGAAAAAGCCATATCCGGAGATTGCTACCTCGTGATCCTGAATGTGGGATTTTAGCCAAGTCTCAGAGACTGCTAGTATATCTGGTTTGTATACTGCCAGCCATGCTTGTACTTCAGGGATCTTCGGTCTCAGGCTGCAAATGTTCATGTGCACCAACCTCAGACCCTTTGCTCCATCCCATGCCTTATCAAGGGGGGAGGAGATTGAAACATTAGGCGTCCCTGGGCCTGGGTTAGGTTGGATGTCCCCCGCCAGTAGTAGAAGGGCAGCTAGTAAGCTCAGGAGAGTGAGGGTTGGAGGTGGTAGAGCCAGTAAAGTCTGACAGGGGGTTAGGCTCCTAGTGAAGAGAAAGGATCTGCAGAGGATCCCTTTCCTAGAGAATTCATGTGCCGCTAGGAGAAGGATGTTACACCTTGGAGAAGGACAAATAAAATGTCTGGCCATGTCCTCTCCCGACCCCCCAAGGGTATCGGGGGGGCAATAGGCATTACTGACAAGCGTTCAGTCCCTAGTTGAGCCAGAATGTAAATTATTGCCAAGATAATATATATATGTGGAGTATTGGGAGTTGCATATGTGCTCAAACCCACTCCACTGACCACAAGGAGAATTTTTTTTGTACTTCTCCTTACTCAACTCACTCCACTAATTGAAAGGAGAATGTTCACCACCCCCTCCCTATTTTTAAGTCAGACAGAACAGGCAGAGCACTGAGCAAACGCTCAGTAGATGTTTAATTAATTTGATTTACACACTTTTTTTTTGTACTTCCCCTGGCTCTGACAACTCACTCCACTGACTGCACATTCATGGACACAGATCACTGAATGAAGGGCAAGCATGCACTTTTAAAAAGTTGGCACAAGGTAGATTGACTAACTGCAGGGGCAAAATGTGACAAATGCTAGTTTGATGCACCCTGAACCAGGGGCCGGGATCGGGAAGCTGTAGTTAGATATGTGGAGGACTGGAGTTGCATATGTGTTCAAACTCACTCTACTGACCGCAAGGAGAATTTTTTTTTTGTCCTTCCCCTGACTCTGACAACTCACTCCACTGACTGAAAGGAGAATGTTTGCCACCCGCCTCCCTACTATTAAGTCAGACAGAATTGGCGGAGCGCTGAGCAAACACTTGGTAGCTGTTTAATTAATTAATTTGACTTACAAGCTTTTTTTGTAATTCCCCTGACTCTGACAACTCACTCCACTGACCACACATTCGTGGACACAGATCACTGAATAAAAGGTAAGCATGCACTTTTAAAAAGTGGGTCCAACAGTGGGAGAAGTAAAGTGTGTATAAGGTAGATTGACTGACTGCAAGGGCAAAATGTGGTGAAGGTAGATTGACTGACTGTAGGGGCGAAATGTGGTGAATGCTAGTTCAATGCACACTGAACTGGGGAGCCAGGAATGGGTAGCCGTAGTTGGATATGTGGAGTACTGAAGTTGCATATGTGGTCAGGCTCACTCCACTGGCCACAAGGAGAATTTTGTTTGTACTTCCTCTGACTCAACAAACTCCACTGACCAAAAGGAGAATGTTCACCACCCCCACCCTATTATTAAGTCAGACAGAATGGGCAGAACACTGAGCAAACGCACAGTAGTTGTTTAATTAATTAATCTGATTTACATGCTTTTTTTATTCAGCACAAGGTTGATTGACTAACTGCCGGGAGGTGAAATGTAGTGAATGATAGTTCAATGCACACTGAACCAGGGAGCCAGGAACAGGTAGCTGTGGTTAGATATGTGGAGTACTGGAGCTGCATATGTGCTTTAACTCACTCCACTGACTGGAAGTGGAATGTTTTTTGTACTTCACCTGACTCTGACAACTCACTCCACTGACAGAAAGGAGAATGTTCGCCTCCCGCCTCCCTACTATTAAGTCAGACAGAATGGGTGGAGCGCTAAGCAAACACTTGGTAGCTGTTTAATTAACTAATTTGATTTGCATGCTTTTTCTGTACTTCTCCTGACTCTGGCAACTCACTCCACTGACCACACATCCATGGACACAGATCACTGAATGAAGGGTAAGCATGCACTTTGAAAACCTCAGTACAACAGTGGGAGAAGTACAGTGTGCCCAAGGTAGATTGACTGCAGGGGGGGATTGTGGCTAATGCTAGTTCAATGCACACTGAACTCGGGAACCGGGAATGGGGACCAGTAGCTGGATATAAAGTCTATACAACATAGCTGTCATTTAACAAATGACAACTGTGTCGTATAGTGCAACCCCTGCTGTGTCATGACTTCTTTGTCTGAGGAACTGAGGAATACAGGTTAATGCTGTATAATGTATTTCCAATGGTGTTTTGAACATATGGTGATGTCTTTGCCATTTTTTTAATTTTTTCACCAAATTTTAAATATGGCCTTTTTGAGACCCCACCTCATCAACACTGTTACTTCATTAATCAGACTTTATTTTTGCTCATGCTTATGAATGTGGGAACTATAATATGTAAAGTTTGAACCTAAGTTAAATAATAGTGGTCACTCACCACCTATTGGTATATAATATGAATAACAGAAGCTTAAAATGAATTTTAGTTATAAACGAAAGTAGATTATGAACAATGTCTAAAACTTGTACAAATATGTTTAAATATGAGATCCCCACCCTGAAGAAGCCTACACAGGTGAAATGTTGGTTTTAGAGGATCTGCCTCTAAAAGGAAAAAAAAAGAAAATATCCCAAAAATATCATGAACATTTATGGAGTGGCTGGACTTTTTTCCTTATTTACTTCTGTGACTTTGCCCACCAGCACCTGATCTTTACTATAACTTGAACAAAGGGGAAGGAACCCACATCCCCCCACTGCTGTGTCAAAGATTTGTGGACTCAGCAAAAGATTTACCATTTGGATGAACTCCCTTTACATGAACTTTTCTTGAGCCTTTTTGGACTACATTTTTAACCATTGAGCATGCCACTATTGTATGTTTCATATACCATTTGAATACACTGAGTAGTAGAATCCTTATCTTTGTGTTATATTTTGTAAATAGTAAAAACAGACATGAACAGTTTTGCTTAGCATGTGGCAGTGCTGAAGAGAGACAGCACACTTTTGGGTTCAGTGAGGATGAGCAGCATAAACTCTTTACAGCCATTAGGGCACGCAAAAATCTAGAGGTGACCAGCAATGATCAAGAACTTAAAAATAGGCTTCAACAATTGCAAAAAAAGGACACCAAGCTGGAATAGCATGGCATCACTCTGGGGAATATTTAAAATATAAGAGAATCCTGAGGGGACTCATGGTATTAATAGAACCAAATATCGGTGTGGAATAAAAAAATCTAAGTGAGAGATAGGAGGGCATTAGAAATCGTTGCAGCAATGACTTTATGTATGCAGTAACTGAAGCTGTATTGGAGGGTAGAAGTGCTCTAGTTGATGACATCAGCAAGTTACAAGATCAACTGAAGCTGGCCTCAGAGGAGAAAACATTTAAAAAGACCCTTGAAGACATCAAGAAAACACTTTTTAAGTTCAAAGAAGAACTCAAAAAAACTAAACTTAAACAATTCAGATGAGACAGTAATGACTACAGGTTAGACTGTGTATATAACTGGAAGGTAAAAACTAATTTTAGATACAATAGAAATGAGATAGACTCAGATAGTTCTGACAGTTACACACAAAGAACAGACAGAGCACCTCAAAACCAACAGAGACAGTTTTTTTAGACAGCAGACAACACCAGGGGGACCAACCTACCAAGAGGATCCCCCAAAGAGATACTACACCTGATCCCAGGGATACATATCAGAAAAAAATACCAGACAACAAACAGTGCCAAGCAGTTGAAAAGGAGGCAGAGGCAGAGGGAGAGGAGGGCACAAAGAGAAAAGAATATAGCCATCTTTAACTTCAGTCATAGACACCTATCGGACATTGAGGTAGGGGTGCTCACCAGAAGCCTTTCTTTTTCATCCTTCACCCCTCCCCCTAGTTAGATTCAGGGTCATGAGCAACCTACAATGTTTTTTCAGACAAATTCACCTTAAAGAGCAGTTTCACCTCCAACTCCCTCCCCCAAGATCCCATGGTTAGGAACTTAAGAATGGATATGAACTACAGCTCTACTTACAGTCCATAGAAAAGATGACATCCAAACGCTGAGGCCTACATCAACCAGGTACTCCTAGATTTAGAAACAGTCCTAAGAGACACCCCAACCCAAAACCCAAGCATAATTTGAGCAGATTGGAATCAGAGGCACTGCAAACCCTAGAACAGGATGACAGTATAGTCATTAAACCTGCGGAAAAGGGCGGTGGGGTTGTTGTAATGGATAAACACAAATATGAGGACGTGTGTGAAACACTTTTAAATGTACCTACAAACTATGAAAAATTGCAGGAAGATCCCACTTCAAGAATAGCTGCTAGCTTAGATGCTATTTTACAAACAGAAAAAGATTTCAGTCACCTCCAAGAATGGCAGGTGAAACTCCTGAAAAACAACTACCCCAAAACCCCGGTTTTCTATGGACTTCCAAAAATTCACAAAAATCTAGATAATCCACCTACCCGCCCCACAGTCTCGGGCAATGACTCAATATTGGAAGGTCCATCCAAATTTGTTGATCATTACACTAAACAAGCTGTACCATTGATGGAGCTGTTTATGTGACACCCATGACTCGATCAAAACCATTCAAAAACTGAATGAGTCTATGTCCATACAGACCTTTTCCCCAACTAATATTCTGCACAATGGACATAAAGGATCTTATATATGTGCATCCCACATGAGGAAGGTTTAAATATCTTGGAAATTGGAATAAACAAGATTAGGGATGCCCAAACCTTACTAACCAGTACACTCATCGACTTAGCATGTCTGGTCTGGTAAGAAAACTATTTCAGGTTTAAAGGGGTATATTGTAGGCATATAAATGGTATGGCCATGGGTAGCAATATGGCCCCCACCTATGCAAACCTGTACATGGTACACTTTGACACCCAGTCCAATACCATTCCAATGTACAAATCATTTTTTCAACATGTCATTACATACAAGAGATACATAAATGACTTGCTTTTTATCTGGAGTGGCACTAGGGAGGAGCTGGAGGACTTCCACAGACACTCAGCCTAATGGATGACAACCTACAGTTCAACATGGCAGCAAGTGACACAGAAATCCCTTTCTTAGACCTACTCATTTATAAGAGCCAATACACAATCGAGCACCGAATATACAGAAAAGAAACCAATAAGAACACTCTCCTTCATGCTACCAGATACCACTCCTCACACATTATACACAGTATATCATATTCACAGATGCTTCGGGTGAAACGAAGCTGTAGTGAGACACTAACCAGAGAACAGGGATACATGGATATGTCCAACAGATTCTAAAATGGGATAAGGGAGGAGAACTGTGAATGAAGCTATACAGAAGACCATGGCACCAGTAGAACCTACTAGTAGAAATGAGGAAGGTGAAGACACTGGTAATAGAATGGTATTACCCTTGGCATACTCAGGGTTCAGAGAACCAGTCAAAGAAATTGTACACAAACATCGGGATACCCTTTGACCCATGGGGATACCAGAGCTCTGCAATAAACCCATAATAGTATCTAAGCGTGTAAACAGTCTGAGGGACATATTTATCCATTCAGAACATAAGGACACTGATACTAAACATGGACAACTGTTACTAAGGCCACTAGCACATGGAATGTTTCCTTGTGGGAGATGTTGCCATTGTAACAACACATCCAAAAAAAAACTGAATTTACACACCCAAATGGCAACAAAAAATACCTCATCAAAACTCACATAACATGTGATACTGACCAAGTAGTATACATTCTCACCTGTCCTTGCTCCAAACTGTATGTGAGTATGACAACTACACCTCTCAAACAGAGAGTGACGGAACATAAAAGTAATGTAAGACTCAGGAACTAAGTTTCCCCTGTAGCAATTCATTTTACAGTGGCTGGACACCAAGCCTCAGCCTTAAAATTTTGGGGCGTCGAACAACCCACTAGGGGTGGCAACTGGACATAGGTGCTAGAGCATTGAGAGATGTACTGGATTTACAATCTCAATACAACTAGTGATAGATATGGACTAAATGAAGAGGAAAACTGGAGTGCCACCTGGTAATTCCAGCATTTAAAACCTAGTCATGATAGCTAAAGAACCCCCCCCAACTCTCCTACTTGTCCTTTCCCACCATCCTCCACTTTTATGGCACAGCCAAAGAACACACTACTATATGTGTCTAAGAATGTGCCAACAGCCACTCCCCTATGTATGCAGTTTTTCCCTCCATGACCTCTTGCATGTGGATTGCCCTCCTTAATATGTCTCTGACAAAAAACAAAAACACACACCAATGATCAACACAGAGTTATAAAGTGTTTAAACTACACATATGAAAGTGCAATTGCACCGAGATAAAAAGAAGTTCTAAACATTTTCAACATTGCCAATTGGTGGCCTTGCCCCATCATAGCCTAGGACGGTTTATTGACTCGAAGTCAGAAACTAGTCTCTAAAAAAAACTACAAAGTGAACAAGATATAACGCTTAAAAAACAAACATACAAGCCCTCAGCAATAGTGTGGCATCTTATTAAATAGAGATATTTTATACAAAATATAACATCCCTTTATCTCAACACCATGTATCTATAACCTATGTATAGCCATAGAATACATTATAGACGTGTTTAGCACTTCAAATTTTATACATATTGCAGGTCAGGCCAGTGATCCTGCAGGTTCACCAAATGAATGAAATACATTGGGGCAGCTGTGGGTTGGAAAGCACCTGCCAAACTTCATGGCTTAGTGTGTTGTATACAGTTGCTAAGCAACTGTATTGTCTGCCCGAGAGAGCCAAAATCTTGTGGTTCTTCAGGGTCCTGCCTCTTGGCCCCTCTTGAAATAAAAAGCCAGTACTCTACACACGCAGTGCAGTTCTTGCTTTTGGAAGCAGACACTGAGAGACTACTGGGGGTAAGCAATCTTGTTAGCTTAATTTTCAACATACATTTGTAAAGTAACTCATTGAATGCAATGTCTTATGTTGTTATAGATACAGTTTCCCACTTCTACATACTCTGGCTTATGTCAAACACTGATGTGATGCAGATACTAAACTAGTTGTGTAAACCCCTTCTACAGCTGTTGGGCCACTTTGGTATCTATTTTATGTTTAACAAATAAATATAAACATGCCTACTGTCATTAAACATACTTTTGAACTTGTGCACACAGCAATGAAATTCCCCACAAAAGATAGCACAGCTAAGAAAATTGCAGCACATGGAGCCAATTAGAATGTAAGAACAGTTTGACCATAATACCCATTAGGAATATATATTAGTCAGTGGAATTTATATCCGGTTCATTCTTTTCACCTGTTTCAGAACAAAAACAGAGGTATTCACAGTATCACTAACCAGGAGGAAATTTTGCAGTCTGTCATATTCACAGGTTAGCATTTAGGCCATACAAATAAGTTAATCATTTTCATGAAGGTATATCCACTACAAATAATCTTCCTAATTATACAGTATACACAGTACCCTTAAGGCCTTGAAGCAGAAGACATTTATCTGAAGAAAAAAGTCCTTGCTAGTCAACCTTCTAAGAAAGACATGTGGGGCAGTTTTTTAATAGAACAATGTGCTGAATGCTAGAATCAAGACAGCCAGTTGCTGTATTACGGGAACATGTTAACGATGTATACACAAAATGATGTTGAAATTAAAATCATGAAGAAAAAGTATGTTACACGATAATATTACAGAGGTTATTGAATATATGACAAGAAATGCAAAAGATATGCAGCTGACAGAGTGATGCTGCAGGATGTCTAGTGTCTCTGCACCTTGGCAGTATGTTGTTCATGTAAATAGTACATACCTGTATGTCAGTTTATTTTAGCTTTATTTTTGTTCATGCTTAAGAATGTGGGAACTATAATAGGTAAAGTTTGAACCCGAGTTAAATAACAATAATGGTCACACTCCACCTAGTGGTATATAATATGAATAACAGAAGCTTAAAATCAATTTGTTAAAAATGAAAGTAGATTATAAACAAGATCTAAAACTTGTACAAATATGTTTAAATACTAGATCCTCGCCCTGAAGAAGCCTGCATAGGCTAAATGTTGGTGTTAGAGGCTCTATCTCTGAAAGAAAAAAGAAAATAGAACACGCTGCCTTACCATGCCAGTGAGCAGAGTTCAGGTGTGAACTCAGTGATCCGGTTTAATGGGACAAGGTTGATGGGGCAGATGCTGCAGCATGTAACACCAGTCATGGCCTGGGTAGGGACAGAGCAGTGTTTTAGCGCAGACATCACACCTGTGGTGGGTCAGGGAGCCTCACCCACAAGGTATTGACATGTGTGCTGGGGTCTGCTGGGCCCATGCACTACATCAGGACTATCTCCAATATTTTATTTATCTCATTTTGCACAGGTCCCTTTAGGATACAGTTTCACTATCACGAAAAGAAGGGAAATTCTTTACAACAAAACTACGTTAATGCAGATATTAGGGTTGTAAAAATGCAAAGCACACGAAGACGGGAAATGAAAAAACATTTGTCATAATTCAACAATTGGCTCACTGCAGGTATTGGTGCCACTACATAGGCATGTGGTAGCAGTACAGACACAGTTGACAGATGCATAGTACTTTTCTCATACTGCTCGGGTATGAAACTAGTACCACCACATGTTGTAATATTGCTGCATTAACTAGAAATACTCATTAGCAGCATGTTATGGTTAGCTTTGGATGTTACAACTGTTGCTGTCACATGTTCCTTGTAAAGTATACTACAAAACTTTACTATGGTTATCTAAACTCTTACTTCCAATACAGCTATGTATAGGTAACATACTGTGTGTTTCATCACTTCTTTACAATTGAAATATAGGCATCTGCTTAAATCTTGTTACTGATGTTTGTTACAGAGAAATGCTTATTGTGGCTCATCTCTCATGGTTGCCCAGCATGCGTGTGTACCTTCAAGGCACTCTGGTGGCAGCAGAACTCATACATGATGATCAATGTGTCTTGTCCTGCTTGCATGTGTGTATGGTGGGGTGGGGGGAATGTGGAGTTAGTGGTTTGAGGATGGGGTGTGGGGGTGGGGTGGCAACCCTAACGTCGCATTTCCAAACTTTTGTCACTGTGGAAACAACACTAACTAATGCATTAATGGAGTTTTTGCCATGATATAGATATGTGTAGAGAGAGAGAGAGAGGTTACACAATGGGCAGAAGTGTGGTATGGAAAATATTCTCAATCCTGCAGAGTGAGCTCTGGATACTCATGAGTGCCGAAGGCACAAGTGAGATTATCCAGAGCTCACTCTGCAGGAGTGAGAATATTTTCCATAGCACACGATCTGCCCATCATGTGTGCAATTTATACAATAGAGGTGGGAGCTTTTGAAATATTTTTTCTGTGTGCTTTCTGCTCTTTCTGTGTGTGGTGTGAGTGTGTGTGTGAGTTTTTCTGAATCGACTGCGCGTCCACGTCCCTGTCCACACTACACCGCTCTGACCCAATAACGATTACAAACTGTTACAGCCAGTGAGTGGTACAGTGTGTCCACACTGTGGCAAAGTCCGGTAAGGGACCGTTACCACTGGTCCACACTGCAGGTGTCGGGTGACCATTACGGCGGCACCCGATCCCACAATGTAGCTCGCGCTGTGCTACAGGCACTGCTGGGGACCACGCTCATGTGTCCACACTACAGCCGGTAATGATACAGATGTGGATCCGGTTCCATAACCACTGTTGAAACCACCTCACGAGCAGTTTTGATAATGGTTATGGAACAGCCTCCTGTAACATTATAGGTGTAAACGCAAAGCATTGCAGTAATGGTTTGGATCCCCTGTAACATTACAGAGGGGTGGATCCAGTGTAGTGTGGACAGGGCCTTAGAAACACCACAGCACACAGCTGAGTATACTTTGCAAGCTAACTGAGTTACTTGCAGGCTTCACTGAGACAGAGAACCTGAGCAGTTTCACTTAGAATGCAGGTTGTAGTGAGCGAGTGGTGACATCAGCACACTATGGATAAACGGCATATATTATCACAGTAGTGATGTCATTGTCATTTATAACACTCCAGTGAAGATATCTCCATTTATCACACTCTAGAATATATTATCTATCTATATATATATATATATATATATATATATATATATATATATGTGTGTGTGTACACACACACAATGGGGGTGAGACATATTCCAGTGAGATAAACCAAGTTATTTTTACCCCAGCGAAATAAATCCTGATGAAATCAGCAGAGTTAAAAATAAATACCATTTATTACATCCCTGAAACCCTTGCAAAGCCACTCTAAAGCCACACAAAGCTGCGCAAATCATACATTTGCAAAGAGGCTCCCATTGTATAAATAGAATACATGATGGGCAGATTGTGGAATATGGAAAATATTTTCACTCCTGCATCATGAGCACTGTATATTTCACTTGTGCCTCTGGCACTCGTGAAATATCCAGGCTCACTCTGCAGGGGTGAAAATATTTTCCATTTTCCACTCTTGCCCATCATGTATCATATATACATACATACATACATACACACACATTTTTTATATATATATATATATATATATATATATATATATATATATATATATATATATATATATATATAATATGGACAGTATATTGTCAGTGTCAGTGGCTCAGTAGGTAGCACACTCACCTCTGAGGCTGGGAGATCAGAGGGCTGTGGGTTCAGTTCCCACATCTGGCACTTAGGTTACTATCCCAATACTGACACTGTGGTGCAGCATGAGGGGGGTGCTGCACTTCTGAGGTGCCGTCTTTCAGATGAGACATTAAATTGAGGTCCCATCTGCCTGGATTGGTAGTAGTTCAGGTGGATGCTAAAGACCCCATGGCACTTATCGAAAAAGAGTAGGGGAAGTTTTGTATTGTGAGAGAATCGAACAATACTTGGGGACAGTAAGTGTTAAGAAATCTTTAAAAGTAATCAGCGGACAGACTTAGGGTAGGAATCAATGTATAGACTTAATCCATAGATGGAAAAAACATGTCTATACGCAATTTTGACTCACTACAATATTTAATTTCTATGTGCCTGTAAAAAACTAATCATTTTAACAACTTAAACTGTTTAAATATGAACTCAACTAACCAAAGTCTAAGAAAACATTGTAATTGAAGGAACCAGTTCCTGCCAACCTGTTTTAACCAGTCATTTCCCCCTTTCTTTTTTTCTTCATCCTTATATATTTTTTCCTCATTATCCTCATCCTGTAATATCTTTTTATCCTTTTTTTCCCTATTTTATCCACCCAAGACAGTGCTTCCATAAAAATCCATCTGCCAATTATTATTCTGTTTTTTGTCTAATTTATAACTATACTGTACTTGTCCTAAAATAATCTTGACAAGCTCCTGTTGAGAAATGTACTCTTTCTCTAACACCCAATGACACCTACAGTAGCTTGCCAAATGTGGTACTTTAAAATTCCACAAATTAATCTAAGTGTACCCACATCATATTTCTTCCAGAGGCCATTAAAGATGCCTAAAACCAAAACTTCATGGGACACATTTGAGAAGGCCTGATGCTGGGTCATAAAGCTAATTAAATTCCAGAAAGAAATGACAAATGGGCAGTCGAAAAAGAGATACTTTTGAGTCTCCAGCAAAATATTACACATATATTTTAAGGCAGTACCTCTCTTCTAGTTTTTTGTGTTTATGATTATTTCTAACCCCCAGCCTACCATGACATGCCAACCACGTGGTATCCCACAAAAATTTGGACATTCTGGAGTCTGTTAATTGCCTTGTGGTAACAGTCACATCTTGTGAAGTTCCCATTGGAAAAGAAAAAGGTTCTGTAAAATGGACTAACACTATTTGATGATACATGGGCTGTCTTGAAAGAGTCAGGAAATCAGTTATGGTAAGTTTTCAATTCCTGACTTTTTGTAATGTGTGGCACATATAGGTCGGGATAATCATGTTATGTAATTTAAAAGTCCATTTATCTAAGGACCAGATCGGCAGAACCCTTTCCAACCATTCTTGTCCCCAAACCATCCAGTTCTGCGTCCCTTTCCTGAGGCTAGGCAGTAAGTTCCCATACCAAAAGATGGAATGTAAGAATACCAGTGATTGAACCATACCTATATCACCCTGAGAAATAGATCTGTATGTCGTATTCCATTTAACCAGATTCAAACGGCTCCCCCAGATTACTCTAAAAAAGGTGTTATACAGTCTTGAGTCCAATGTATCGGGCAGGGGGAATATAGATCCTACAAATAATAAAAGTGGAAATGTGAAAGTTTTAAGCAAGTAAACCCTCTTTAGTTTAGTGATCTGTAAGCTTTGTCCTGCCTGTATGTGTATGTAGCATGAAGTTAATTTTAATTCCCAGTTTACTTTCTCCATTTCTTTAGGACCAAACTTAATTCCTAATATAACCGCTTCCTAAGATAATGGTACCCCACAGATCTGATCCATAAGTGCTGCCTGTCCAACCACCAGAGCATGACTCTTATGAAAGTTTATTCTAGCACCTGTTGCCTCTGAATAGGCCACCAGTGCTTTGTGTGCAATGTCCCCTTCCAATTTGAGATTTCAAAAATAAACAAAGGTCATCAGCATAAGCCAAAACTTTAAGGGGTGAGGTGCAAGGGGAAAGACTCATACCTTCAATATGCCTTGAACTGTCAATATATCTTACCAAGATGTCAATGTAAAATGTGTACAACAGGGGGCTCAAAGGACACCCCTGCTCACCCCTCTCCTGAGCTGAACTCATTGGCCAATCATACCATTTAAAAGCAGATGAAAATGTGCTGAACTATATAATAGCTGTAGCCATGCAATAAACCGTTGTAGGATGCCATAAAAAGCTAAGATCTTGAACATGATGGTATGTGATACCCGATCAAAAGCTTTTTCTTGATCAAGAGTAACAACCTGCAAGGTCCCCAAATGCCCTCTAGCAAATACCTCCCACAGACAAAACAAGTTGCTTTCAATGTGCAACCTGGAATTGCACAATTCTGGTGAGGTGAAATAATTGATTCTGCCATACCACTAAGGCGGTTATATAGTATAATTGACAGCAACGTGAAGTCTATATTTAATAAAGAAATAGGCCTTCAATTGTTTACATCCAACCTATCTCCTTTTTTGTATAGCAAAATCGGCAAAGCCTTCACCATTGCATTAGGAATATCCTGATTACATAAGATATCATTAAAAGTTTCTACCAATAACGGAATAAGGGCATCCTGGAATGTAGCATAAAACTTTGAGCCCAACCCATCTGGTTCTGGGGCCGTATGAAGTTTTAATTTTTGCATTGTTATACAAAGTTCATCTTTGGATATCGGGGTTATCAACCATGAGGTTTCTCTAGGGTTAAGAATCGGAGCATTAGCATTAGCCAGAAACTGTCCTTACTCCTCCCTTGTCTGTATCGGGGTCCCTAATGAGGAATGCAAGTGTGATTGAATTGTTTCCATTATATGTCCAAAATCAGAATGTATTGCACCTGTGTTATCTTTGACAGCCTCCCAAACCTTTGTTCTAACCCTTGACTGACAATCCTTAAATATGTCCAAAGATGCTCTGGTACCTTGGGTTCCTGCAGATTGCTCCATCTGCAAAGATTTGGCCTTAGAATATAAGTAAGTTTTCATTTCCAGTTTTATTGCCTGGATCTGTGTGGAATAATCAACATAGTCTGCATTTTGTGCTGAAATAAGTTGGTAAAGGTGCTTTCTAAGTTTTAAATATTGGAAACAGGAAGATTTCCCATTCTGTTTCCCCCATTTTTGAAATAACTGACTAAGGATTGTTTTTGTGTCCATCCACCAGTCACTGACTGAATCATACCAGGCTACCAATGCTGCTCTGGCCAAGAGATGTTCCTTCACCTTATCTAATGTGTCCAGGTCTGTTAATAAGGTATTATTAAGATGCCAAAAACCAGGTCCTATATTATTCCTTTGTAACTGACCTAGAACTATTTCCAAACTAAAATGATTAGATATGGCCGAGGAAATAGTTACTGTGGACAAAATAGACCAGTGTTTAGAAACAAACACATAGTCTCTCCTTGAGGACAAAGAAGCCCTGTGATATGTGTGCCCCCCTGTTTTATGCAAAGATCTGAAAGTGTCCTGCACTTCTGCTGTGCTCAGTATTTGTTCTAAAACATTTGTAGCACATAACAGTTTGGGTGTAGTCCCAGTTTTATCTTTTAGGTCCAATAGACAATTGAAATCATCTCCTAAAATTAGTTTTCGGTGTGTATGTAAGTATGGTTGCAGAGACTGAAATAGCTGCACCCTAGCTTTTTTTGTTTGAGGTGCATATACCACCCTGATCCATAAGTCCTGTGACTGATAAGTGATATCAATAAATAGGGCTCTTCCTGGATTGATCTCAATGATCTTGGTAAGTTGAATGAAGCCTCTAAACAATATCACCACTCCAGAGCAGGCTTCCTCCCCCAGTGACCATATGGATGTGCCCCAAACCCAAGCCTTTTTTGCCTTATAGATATCAGCTTCAGAGTGGAGCCTGGTGTCCTGTAAAAGACAAATGTCAGCTTGGGTGTCCTTAAAGTCTGAAAGGTGATGCATCTACACTTATAATTTTCGATGCGGTTTGTATTCAGGGAATGGACTTTGATACAATTTTCAGCAGTGCTGGGCATTTAAAAGTAAAACTAGGGGGAGGGGGTATTCAAGATGTTTTTCCTCATCCGTTTACGCACTCTGGGCCTCTCCTCCACCTCTACCTCCATGTCTGAAGTTTCCTTCTGAGATGAGGCTAAGAAGCCTCAGAATCGTCATCATCCTCCTCCCCAGCTGAAGTTTTCAAAACAGCATATTTGTTGGGATCAGTAACATATTCAGTTCGAGGAAGTTTTGATTTGGGAATATTCCTGGCAGACCGTCGCTTTCCTGTCATCAGTTGGTATCCTTCCTCAGTTGGGGGGGTGGGGGTGGCATTTCCCCTGACTGACTTACCACAGGAGAGGGTCCTGCCTGTTCTTCAGCAGTTTCAGGTGTGACCACAGAAATATTAATGACCTCTTCTGGAGGTAGAGTCTGACCAGAATGACCAGTAAGAACAACTTCTGTGTCTGCCTGAGGGATGATTGGCTGGGCTATGGGCTGAACTGCAGGTACCTCCAGCTCCTTTTCTGAGCTCAGGTATCTTTGTTGTTCAGATTGTTTTTCTTGTGCAGCATGTACTATATAGTATCCTGGGCCCAGTAAGACCCCTTATTGTGAACTGCCCAAGGGCACTACAAAAACAAGTGGCTATAATCATCGCATAAATTGCACTTGGGGGTTTTGACATTGATTGCTTGGATGCCTCATTTGTTGGCAAAAACTGCAGATTAATGCCTCACAAGCATTATTTAAATGTGAAAAGGATCCACATCTGTGGCACATCTTGGGTTGGCCTGGTTAAAAACAGAAACCTCGGTCAACACCCAAATAGAAGCAACTAGGAAGATGCATCGGGCCCTCCTCCGCCATCCATAGCTTAACTTTAATTTTCCAACCCCAGTCCATATGTTCTCACTGTCAATAATGGGAGAAGGTCTGTCCATAACATCTGCTTGTTGTTTAACCCAATACAGGATATCAGACACATGCACATTCTCATTTCAAAAAAGAACTGTAATGAGTTTAACAGATGGTCTCGTCAAAGGAATGGCTATGAAGGAGGCCCACACTGGTGTGTGTTTTAAGTAGGAGAACTTTGTCCAAAATTTTTCAAGGTGGACTGGTGTGTTAAAACTAATGTCAAAGATGGTATCTCCTGATATGTGGATTCATGCAAAGATATCCAGTGCATGAAATTGCATTGATTCCTTCAGAAGTTTGCGAGTCACTTAAACCCTGTCCGGTGGAAATTCCAATCCTCCTTTGTATATTATATGAACTGCATTCCTTCTAGACCTTGGTTTACCTAGATTGGCAAATAAATCAGCTATCCTTCTTCTAGGATTCTGCTGGGGTCAGGGGGATGGGGGAAGAGCAGGATTCGGGTCAGTCTCCCGGTTATATGCTCTACTAGTCTCTAAATCAGCAGCTATTGTCAGATGCTCTATGGGGTCAGCCCATGAAGCAGAGGGAGCCTCTTGATCAACCCTGTTAGCAACAGTTTGTGAGGCAGGTCCTGGTGGCCCAGGGCTACTAATCACATCAGATGGTACAGGCCTAGTTTCAGAGTTAACAGAATCATTCTCATTGGTTATAGTCAAAGGGACAGTATTAACAGCCATAGCAATATGAGAGGAATGCACAGTACCTGGTAAAGGAATGTCAATAGCATTTGCAATGCCAGCCTTTGCTTGCCATGTAGAGTCTTGTCCATGATGCAACCCATCCCCCTCCGACACACCCGAGTGAGAGCTTTCCGTGAATTCTCCTCGGGAATCCTTAGGGTAGCCAGAATTAGGTTGAGAAGCCAGTGCTATGATTTGTGCAGTTGTAGGTGCTTCTCTGGGGAGCCAGCATTTCCCATCTGGAGCGAGCGACCAGCCTGCGGCAGCAAGAACCCTTTCAGGAGACCACATGGTCAGTTTATGGACTGAGCTGCCTCCTTGGCTGAGGAATTATCAATTGGTTCTCCTGGCTCCTTGTCCTTGATTTCTGGGCTTCCATCTCCATCTCCATTATCCAGAATCATGAGAAGCAGCCTACTTGTGCCAGCTGCTGTTGTTGTAGGGGAAGATATCCCTCAGTTAACTTTCCCCGTTCCTAGAAGTACAGGTCTCAAAAAATCCTGCATTTATGGATCTCCTCCATCATCACCAGAGTACACATTCACTGTCCCAGTCTTCGGTGCAGGTAATTCATCTGCCACTGGGATCTCCATTGAACAATTAAATAAATCTTCCTCTGTAGCAGGGGAGTTGTTCTCCCTGACTACCTTCTCCTTCAATTTCCATTGCCACATTACAAGAACTATCAAGATCACCTGGATTATCTGTTTGTTCTGTGGTAGTCTTTGCTTCCTCTAAATTCATTTTCCCTTCAGAAGTTCCCATTTCTTCATTTTGTTCTTCAGTCTCCATAACTTCCTCCTGTTCAGTAGCACTCCTGGATGCCATCTTGGTACCACAGCCAAAGTGGTCCCCTCTGCTTACAGGAAGCAAGGCCCCCTGCAGACAGAGTAGGGGAATTTTTTATTGATAAACATAAAAATAAAATACAATCAAACAGTGTTATTATACACAAAAATCAAGAAAAGGAAAACAGAAAAGATACCTTTACCCAATAAGCATTGGGAACTTAAATACAGAAAATAAAAAAAGGAACAAATTGTCCACTATGTATAACTAAATTAACAACCTATGTGCATTTGTTTTTAAACCCTAATGAAAGGTCTATGTGTACCTCACCCATTATTCCTACTACATTTATATATTTTTAAACCTTAGAAATCTTTTCCATAAAACTGAGGCCTTAGAGTTATATCTCACAGTCTCTTTATCATATATATATCCTTTAAATTGTGTGCTACCTGCATTATGACTTGGTGTACCCCGTATTCTTTCTGTTGTAATATCAGGGCACACCTTTCTTGCCACAAATAAAACCTACAAAGAGAAAAAAATAGTCTCAGTGTACTAGAATTATAAATATTCAAACATGTCAGGAATAAACCTGACACAATCATTTCATAGGATGTTTGGGCAATAATCTTATCTCTCCAGGCCCTTGAAATTTCAGACCAGAAACTTTGGGAGAATGGACATGTAAGATAGAAATGTTCCTGGGTTTTAATATCCCTGGGCAAGATAATCTGGGACACATACAGTCTTCAAACTGTTTATGCTTGTGAGCATTCCCTACCCCTACCCTGCCATGGCAGTAAAGCCAAGTTATATCCCTTACCTTAAGAAGAAGGTGTTTATCTGTTAATTGTAGAAATATACTATCGAGATGGTCCTTACAAGGTAAGAGCTTAAGTGGGGTTTCAAAAAAATGCTCTACTATGATGACGGAATAAAAGGATCTTCTGGAATTCTTAGTAAGTTGTAGTGTTGAAACATTCCATGCTTTGATTTTATTGCCAACCGGGGATAAGTAACAGGGAAGATTTAGTTTCTTTAATGATCTTGGTAAACCTAGGGGAGAAGTCCAACTGACTAAAAAGTCTTGTAATATCATTTGTAAACTACTCAACCATATAGGACATGGAGTTGAGAGGTTAGGGACAATGTTTTGATAAACAAAAATTCAGAAAAAGAAAAGAACAGGGCGAATCATTTTGACCCCCCCAAACTATAGTCCTGATAGGTATACATCCTTTTCACAGGATTCAATCTGCTCCCCCAAAAACCTCAAAAAAAGACATTCATTACCTTTACTTCAAGTTGAGTTGGCAGTGGAAAAATGTGTGCAATATGTAAAAATATTGGAACTACTAAGGAGTATAGTAGAGAAAGATGCTTTCTTTTTGAAATAGTCTTGTTTTTCCAAGCTGCCACTGTATATTCTGCTTTTTGTATTGCACATGACCAATTTAGGGAAACATTGTCTTGTTTACAAATTTTATGCCTAATATTTTTACTGGATTTGTAGACACTGTCATGTTTGCAAAGGAAACTGAGGAATTTGAATCTTGAACTGCCTCATAAGGGCATAACAGTCCCATACTCTTGCTATAGTTTAATTTTGAGCCTGATACATTTTCAAAATTTGAAATCTCACCAATCAGTCAGATTCATCTAAATTTGGGGTAGAGCAGATACATACATCATCTGCATATGCACAAATGTTCGAAATGGCACTACTAATTCTGGGAATGCTACTACAATTTGACATTTTTCTTAAGAAAGGTTCTATCTGAAATACATATAATAAAGGACTCATAGGGCAACCTTGCCAAACTCCTTTCAGGCCATTGAAGGTGTTGCCCTGAAACCCATTGAAACATGGATTAATGAAATATGATTAATACAACATTTTAATCCATGAAATAAAACATTCTGGAATACCATATTTTGCCAGGACTTGAAACAGATAATGGTGATCAACCCTATCAAAAGCTTTTTCCTGATCTAAAGCTAGAACAAGGTATTTTGTGTCACCATCCCCTTGTTTTGATATTACCTCTCTCAGAAGTGCCAAATTATGGTACATGGATCTCTTCTGTAAAGCACAAGACTGCATTGGACTAATAATTGTTTCTGTGACTATTGATAATCTATTGAACAAAACGGTGGCCAATATCTTATAGTCCACATTTAAAAGACTTATGGGACCCAATTTCATAAATCATTTTTATCTCCTTTTTTGTATAATAAAATTACTAATGCCTGAGATAATTCTTTTGGGAGAGATTGTGATGACATAATGTCAGTATAAACATCCATTAAGATAGGGACTAAATATTTAGAAAATGTGGCATAAAATTCTATAGTCAGACCATCTGGTCCTGGGGCTGTTTTTTCCTTTAATCTGGATAAGGCCCTATAAGTTTCTTCCAGGGTAATTGGGACAGATAATTTAGACATCAAACTTGGGTCGGGGGGATATGTAATTAATTTAGTTAGGTGTCATCCCATTTTGCATTAGATAGGGTTCCAAACATATCAAAAATGGGTTTTTGGGCCAGAGTTTGTATACTGGACCAGTCAGAAAATAATTCACCTAAGAACAGATCTTGCACTTGGTCTAAGATGGTGTGACTAACCCTGTCCTGATAGCTGTTATATGTATCCAAGGACGGTTTAGTACCTTGTGTGCCAAACTGTGCTTCCTTCTTTAAAGACTCTGCCCTATTATATTGTATATTTGCCATTTTTGATTTAATGTCTTGAATATCTTGAGTTAAATCTGTGCCATGCTCATAGCAGTGAGAAATTAGAGAAAAAAGTTTCTCTCTTAGGCCCAGATACTGAAAATATTTTGACTTTGAAACATTTTCTGTGTTTTGAATAAAAAAAAACTTACATTTCTGTTTTGTATTGATCCATCAATCTTTTATAGAATCAAATGCCTACAAAACTGTGTATCTAGCCTGTAATAATGAAAAAAGTTTATTTTTAATATTTGGTATAACCAACAGTTGATTATTTAACTTTCACCTAGGGAATTGCCTCCTTCTAGCTTGCTCCCCGGCAGAGGGACTACAACAGATTAAGACAGCCAGGTGATCGGAATTCTCACAAGGGATAGTGGAAGCCTGAAATGTCTTAAGATTTTTTGACAAGAAAACATAATCGATTCTTGTAGCTAATGGGCACTTTATAAAGTTTCTTGCCCTCACATTATGTATTTCTATGTAGCTATCTTTTAAATCAACTGTTTTTAAAATGTTGTTCAAACAGTTTGTATCTCTAGAAAGCTTTGTTGTTTGTCCCCCTTTATCTGCTAGAGTGAGTGGGCAATTAAAATCTCCTCCTAGAACTATATGTTTGTTTGTATGTAAATAAGGTTAAATGTGCCTAAAAAGATCTGATCTCAAAGCAATGCTTTGAGGAGATAGACATTCACTAGCTTGGAAGAAAAGTTTGCCCAAACAACCATCCAACAATAAAGCTCTTCCTGGGCAGATATCCAACACCATGTGTATTGAAAATTCAGATCCCCGTAAGTGAATACCAACATCATCACAGGTATCTGGGCCTTGTGACCAAAAGGATGAACCAATATCCCAGGATTTCTTTGTGTGTTGTATTTCGTATAATGATTTTAACCTAGTGTCTTGAAGGAAAATAATTTTATTCGGGAGGCCTTTTAATATTTGAAAAGTGGACAACCACTTCCTATAGTTTTTAATGCTGCAAACATTCAATGTAAGAATAGAAATCCGTTGTCCCCTCTCCATATTTAATTATGATGGAGTATTCAGGGGACCTTTCTACGGTGAGCATCTTTCTGTTTATCCATCTGAGAGGTCTGGAGGTCCAAAAAACGTTCTGCTCTTGGGGAAGAAGAGGAATCTGAATCTCCCCCATCCTCCACCATGTCTCCCCACTGACTTCTCTTTGCTGGTGCCTGAAATTTATTTCTTGTTACAATTAAAACCTTTGGGGGAGTTTGTTCTGCCTTTTTTTTACTCCTTTTCTTCTTCCTGCTAACTGGGTTAAACTGAGAATGTTCTGAAGGCGGGGGTGCAGCATAGATGCTGTCTTCGTGTCCTCTGACCCTGCACAGAAGGCCTCATCTTGTGATTGTGAATCATCCCAGGGAAGGGCCTCCTGGGCTGCTTGATTAGAAAAGGGGGTGTCTGAAGAAGCTGGCTCTGGATCAGTATCCTGGGAGATCTGAACCTCAGATTTCTTTTTCGCTTCTTGAGCTTGACACTTCTCTAATAAATTAACAGGGTCCTGCTGTGCTCTGTCTAATCTATTCTTCTCTGACCAGGGACAGCCTTGATAGGAATGGCTGTCCTCCTCACAAAGGTTTCACTTCAGGGGGTTTGGGCAGCCTAAACTAACATGCCCATATTCTAAACAAAGGTTGCATCTTGGCTTATCGCACACAGAGCTTAGGTGTGTGTGTGCGCCACATTTGTGACTAGTTCTAGGTTACCCCTGATAAAAACACAAACCTCTGTCCCTCCCAATAAAGAAACTCCCTGGGAGATGTTGGATACCTTGATCTGTGTTGTTTAGTTGGACTTTTATTCTCCAGTTCCCCTGTCCACACTAAGTCCTCATCTAAAATGGGGATGAGGGCTTCAAGAATAGAACAACTTTGTCTCAACCAATACTGTACATCCAAAATATTGACACTCATTTCTAAACAGCAATGTTATCATTTTGATTGTGGGTTTTGTTAATGGGATAGGAAAAAAGGTTGCCATAGATTGGTATTTGGCACCTGAGGATATTTAGCCCAAAACCTTTCTAAAGTTTGATTTGTTTTCAAACTCACATCGTATGTGGGTTCACCTTTCACATGTATTACTGCAATGAGTTCATGAGGTTGGAGTCCCATACACTCCTTCAACATTTTATGCAACAAAATGTTTCTGTCAGGAGCTTAAATCAATATTACCAGTAAACCTTAGTCTTACAGCATTTCGTCGCTGTGCAGGTTCCCCTTTATTTTTGAACAGATCGGACATATACAGTCTTTTTGGAACTTCAGGTGCATCCCGACCTGCTGATTCCTCTTCGTGTCCCAGGACAGTGTTGTTCAGTGTAGAATTGGAACCTGAAGTGTCTGTATGTGTAGAAGAACTGCCCGGTGCTACTGATGCAACAACTGTTGTTGATTCTGTGATGTGGACGTATTGATCTGAGGGTCTTTCATTTCCTTGTGAGTTACAAGCCTGTTTGATTTTGGCTGCTGTATCCGGGTGAGGTGAGGACCAGGTGGAGCATTCCTCAGTTTGTTGCCAACCTGCAGAGTGCAAAGCTACATCGGGAGTCCAAGTATCATGTCTTTGTGCAGGATCCTCCGTGCAACCTTTCCGTAGGGAAATGAGAGATACCGCAGAGCAAGTAGGTAGATGCATAGTGTTTTGAGACAGATTCTCCATGTCAGGTGAAAAAAGTTGTGAAGGAATTGTAAACTGAGGTGAGCAGGACTTGCTTCTGAAAGAAATAATGTCTGTAACTTTAGAAGTGCTTTCATCCTCATTTAATAATTTTAATAGGTACTCCTTATTTGATCTCAAAGCATTTCTCAGCAGGGTTTCCTCAGAAATAGTACATGGGGCTGCATCTGCTGTATATCAATATCATAAGTTTCAGTACTTGGAGTATTTAAAGGATATTGTACCTGTTGTTGCACTTCATTCTGCTTTTCTTGTTCCAAGCCAGAAACAAAAGTTAAACCCTTATCTTCTTTTTCTCTAGTCGGACTTTCTTCAAAACCAAGGTGAGCAAATCCAGTCCTGCTGTTCGATGTTCCTCCATTTTCTGCTTGACCATCCGCCGTTTTGGATTTTGGCAGACAAGGGTTTCCCCTATAGAGAGTAGGGTAATTTCCCCAGTGTCCTGGCCACATTTCTCCCATTCACTAAAAATACCACCAACCGCTTAATCTGGTTCAATTTCAGTTGCTTACCATCTGTATCCCCCTTCCCCCCCGGACACCTCTGAAAAAGGGACTTCTAGGCCCAGTGGGCTTACCGGGTCAACAAAATTCAATAAATAAATATAAAATAGTGGTGCAGTAGTGCCACTATGGTTAGGTTTGAGTAAGCAGTTTAATGTCAAACCCCAAATTTTCCACTTTAATGATTTTGCACAGATTTCACAAAATTTGGTATGTGCCATCCTGTGGTGCAGATTTCTTGATGTGCCATGTTTTGTTTTCAACAGATGTGCAGATTTTGTGCAGCACATAGTGAAATAAGTGGGGTTTTTTTTTCACTTTTTTTTGCGCATTTTGGATGATTTTATCTCATCACACTGCAGCCACTCTGTTTGGAATTGTGGCCTGACATTTTCAGGGTAGAAAGAGGTTGCCTCACAGAACAAGCCAGCATTAGTTTGGTGAAAAAATATTAATCCATTCCCAAAGTTATTCAATTTTGACATTTCAGGTTCTGAGCAAGCTCAATTCAGTCTTTTGGATAGCTGCATAGCCTCAAACAAGGATTTGGCATCACAAACTGGGATTTTGACAGCTCACAAACAGGGATTCATTAAATCCCTTTTCATATGAAAAAAATCCCTATTCACAAGCCGCCATCTTGTTTGCATTGTTTGCAAAAATCAAAACATTGCAACTTGCCCCACTAATGTCTTCTATGGAGATTGAAGTATGGGGTTTGTTCATGGTGATGCTCTCAACAAACCCATGGCATAGGATATGTTTACTTTTCTCAAAAATGGCTGTTTTTTTATTTTGAAATCCTTGTTCATGACTCGCTTCTGATCCTTGCTTGTGAGGTGTCAAAATCTCTGTTCGTGAGTAGATCCTTGTTCGTGAGCTGACAAAATCCTTGTTCATGAGATGATGACCAGATGGCCCTATCTCACGAACAGGGGATTTCTAATTAACAAGGATTTTGACACTGCACGAACAGGAATTCGCCTTGCAAACAGGGATTCTGACACCTAACAAACAGATTATAAAAAAAAAATCCTTGTTCATGAGGTGCCAAAATACTTGTTCATGAGGTGTCAAAATCATTGTTCATGAGAAATCCTCATTCGTGAGCTGTCAAAATCCTTGCTTATGAGATGACAATCAGATGGCCCTAATATTCCCTGTTCATGAGCTCTCAAAAGCCTTGTTCATGAGGTGACACCCTCAACAAAACCATGACTTTGATTACATTTACTGATGGCCAGATGGCCCTAAAAATCCCTGTTCGTGAGCTGTCAAAATCCTTGTTCGTGAGGGTATGACCAGATGGCCCCACCTCACGAACAGGGACAGGCTCACAAACAGGGATTTTGATACCTTATGAACAGGGATTCGGCTCATGAACAAGGATTTTGACAGCTCACAAACAGGAATTTTTAAAGGATGATGTTTCTTTGCCACTTCACTGCAAAGAAAGAGTTAGGACTTTTCACTTGAAATTTGCAAGGTAGAAAAGGGGTATCCCAAAGATGTGATGTATGCTGGTTTAGTGTAAAAATCTGCATCAGTTATATAGTTATAGCATCCCAAAGTTGAAACATTTCCCATAGATTAACACTGTGGCAAATGCTGCATCTTTTGGTGCTATAGCTCGAAAATAGTTTGAGATACAGATTTTTTGCTAAATGCAGCTTAGTAAACCTTTAGGTGTACTAAGCATGTGTGCAGGATACCAGTCTATGATTACAACTGCAGTGGAGTTGTTTTCAAGGTTGCTATGGTTACTGAAATATTGTGCCATTTGCAGCACAGGTGTTACTTTGAATGTGTCTAGGCCTGTGCTGCGTCTCTACAATTATAGGTAGGTGGGAACGCAGGGCCTGGAGGGTCCTATGCTCCCACATATGGATACCATTATGCAGTAATGGGACTGCTCAGCCATCCATTATGCAATACTGGGAGGGAGATGACAGTTCATTACAATGTCTGTACACTTATGGATAGATGGGAGCTACAGGGCCGTGGGAATCTGCACAAAACCTGATACCATGGTGCTGAGCCCCCAAAATCATATAAGAGGTAGATTACACTTTCTCAAAAGTAAGGAAATTCATTGCAAAAAACTTTGTTAATGCAACAGTTAGAGCTGAGTGACAAAGGGAAAGGAGGAATTGAGGCATTAGGGTTGAGACCCTATCACCCCCACCCTACCACCCCACCCTCCACAGACCAACAGGTGTTGGGATGTGTCTTGGAGTTGCTGGACCTAACTCTCACCCCGTTCTCCTGTACCGTATCATGTCAGCTTTGTTACACATGGAATGGGGTGAGAGTTAAGATCAACATTTCCAAAGGCACACCCCGATGCCTGTTGGTCTGTGGAGGGTGGGGATGGGTGGTATGTTGGGAGGTGTTAGGGTCTCAACCCTAACACCTCATTTCCTACTTTTGTCACTTCAACCCTAACTGATGCATTCACAAAGTTTCTGCAATGAAGATATATATAGATAAAGTATATATGATATAGACAGATATATATATTTTTTTCATAATAAGTTCTAGGAGCTAAAGAAAGGTGTTTGGCCCACATATGCTCCTTGGTTATGTATAATATGCTACACACTTTCCATAAAGTAAATAATGATCTAATTTATTTTTGAATTGAATCTTGTCATTGCACAAGACTGTTTCCTCTGGGAGATCATTTCAGGGGTTTACCACCCTTTGGGTACAAAATACTATGTTTTTCAGTATTAAATTTTGTACTTTAGTTGAAACTTGTGTCCTCTTGTGCCCATGTTATGATTTTTAAAGCTAAGGTTTAGTTCAAAAAAAAGTTCAGGGTCTTTAACTTGGTTGTAACATAAAAGCATATCTCCCCTGTTCCTTCTAGTGTGGAGAGACACAAGAGTCAGTCTAAGCAGTCTATCTTCATAGGATAGGTTTTTTCGGTCATAGAGCATTTTAGTAGTTTGTCTCTGGACTTTTTCTATTATGTCCCTTTTAGATCCCTTTATTGATTCTCACAAGGGGCACCCATAATCCAAAAGAGGTCTTATGTAAGCTCTATATAAGGTCATAATTTAGTTCGTCCATCTCCTTACTTTAAAAATGTATTTTATTTATCCAAAGGATACATTTAGCCTTTACTATTAATGGCTGGCAATGCTTATCATAGGTCAGCTTATTAGATATATCTATCCCAAGATCTTTCTCCTCATAGGTCTTTCTTATTGGGACAGTATTCATATAGTAAGCTGCTTCCCTGTTTTGCTTTCCTATGTGCATCACACTGCACTTGTCAGCGTTAAATGACTTGCCTACCTCTTGTGCCCACTGAACTATACAATTTATTGCAGCTTCAAGTTCTAATTGATCATTATTACTCAAAACTACACATGCCAGTTTTGCATCATTGGCGTATTTGCTAACCCAGACTTCATTGTCTTGTCCTAGCTCTGACATAGATGATTATATCTATCTATCTATCTTTATATATATATATATATATATATATATATATATATATATATATATATATTTATGCAATAGGGGTGAGGATAAAAGTGGCAAATAACTGCAGTATTTCTGGCTGGTCAGACCTACAGTGAGAATATCACATTTATCCTCACTGTAAGTAATAACCAGGCACTATCTGCACTTCAGCACAACTGCTCACAAAGGCTTTGATTGGTGGGAGCTGGCAGCATGAGCAGCACAATTAGAATCCACCTGCTCACTTGCATTCCAGCTCTCACTGGCAGTTTCATTTATCTCCAGCAGCACACAGAACAGTTTCATTTTCTCACCTGTTCTTTCACTGTAACTTATTTAAAAAAAATCAACTTTCAGCTTCACACAATGTTAATTACCATTTCTTCTAAAGGTCCAAAATAGCAGACAAAACACAGTGAATTGTTTTCATTGTCTCCCCAACCCCACTTTCTTTCATCAAATGTAAAAAAACAACAACTTTTAGCCTCACACAAAACATTCTTTTCCTTCAAACCCCAGTACACAAAAAAGCAACCAATTCACTCTTTTTACTCTTACCAGTCTCCCCAGCAGCACAATGGCACAGTGTCCTGATGCAAAAGTTCAGTTTTACAGAACACAACACTCAGTCATCCGGAAACAAAAAGAAATAAATAAAGACATGCCTATTTTAAAAAAAGGAAAATGACACTGATAAAAAAACTTGGCCCATTGCATAAATGGAACATGCAAATGCCCCATCAAAATATCTCAGATATATCCCTTACATGATTTGACCTTCCACGAGTGATGTCAAAGGTCAAACTGTAGTAGGGAAAATATCAGAGATATTTCGATGGGGGCATTGCATATCTTCATATATATATATATATATATATATATATATATATATATATATATATATATTCACATACATACATATACACATACACTGCATTATAGTGGCATTGTATTGCCACTATAGTTAGGGTTGCGTAGCCATTTCTATGTTAAATCTCAAATTTTGCACTTTAATAACCTTTGAACTGTAGCACACTCAAAAAGTGAAATTTCCCCAAAGATGTGAATTCTTTGTCCACTCATAATGCACTGAAGAATGCATTTGAGTAGGTTTAAATTGGATTGTCTACATGTGTCCTGGGGTGTACTGGTGCCTTTTGAAGATTTGGTGAAAAAATATTGCAATGTTCCTCTGTTCAAAAGTTATGCCGTTTTTTCACGACCCATTATAGCATATGGAAAAATTTATATGTGCACTGAGAAAACACTCACGATCATATTTTGTTGTCAAGCTTGGCCAAAAATGTTGTCGTTCTGCTGCCATCTTGTTTCCAGTTAGAAAGAGAGAAGAAAAATGCTGTAATTCAAAAAATACTGCACTTTACAAAATACCAACCATTGGCTTTACCTAATTGGGCCCAGAGGAACATGCCCCTGGCATTACTTTTTCCCCACCTAGTCCAGAAATGTTTTTAAAAATGTTCCCAATTTTTGATTCCGCTAACATTTTTGCTTGCACGCAAACAATCACGCTAACTCCAAAAAGTAACCATGCTAAAAAATTTTTGTGCACGCTAACATTCCCATTATAGAGACAGGACAATTGCACAAACATGAAAGTAATCTTGCTAACACTGCATGAACAAATTTTGCTAAATGCTGTTTTCTTTGTCACTTGATTGTGGCAAGCTATATTGTGATATTGGCCTGAAATGTTCAGGGTGGAAAGCTCTAGTCCCACAGGTGTGCCTTTTGGTGGTTTGCTGCTAAAATATTGAGCAGGTTCATAGTTACACCACTTTGAAGTTCAGAAATTTCCCCATAGGATGACACTGTGGCAGTTGTTTTCTTTGTCACTTCACTGTGGCAACATGGATTGTGCTTTTCACCTGAACCTTTCAGGGTGGAAATACCTAGTCCCACAGGTGTGCCTTTTGGTGACTTGTTACAGAAACATTGAGCAGGTCTATAGTTACAGCATTCTGAAGTTCTGAAATTTTCCCATAGGATAACATTGAGGCACCCATGACGCCTTTCCAGGCCCATTTCTCGAAAATGGTTTGAGATACAGACTTTCGTCACAAAATTTCTTAGTCCCCCAAAATGTAGATGTAGGTTGGAAAGCCATGAAAACCATGAAATTTGAATTTTTTTTCTACCTTGTATGGTTCCTGAGATATTTGAGAATTAGTGTTCCAGTTGCTCATTTTCATATGGCGTAGGCCAGTATTATGCCTTCACAGTTAGCAGTCACAGCGCTTTTTGGTGCCCGTATCTCAGAAATGACGTGAGATATGGCTTTGATCGACGCAAGAATTACTCACTCATGATTACGATGACATTTTAATTTTTTTCCTAGCTGTTCCGGTTCCCAAAATATGGGCAAATTAGTGTTACAAGGGCTTCTTGCCTTATAGGGCTGATTTATGGCTCCATCCTTATGTGTAAGTGGGATTGCAGGGCCCAGAGTGCCCACGCTCCCACAGACACATACTGTATCATTATGCACAAATGGGCAGCTTGGTGGGGGGCCCTGTGCTCCCACCAACACATACTATTTACTACTTACATTACAGTTTTTTAAAAGAAAGGAAATTCTCTGCAAAAAACTACATTAATGCATCAGTTAGGGTTGTTTCTACACCAAGAAAAGTGTGGAAATTCAACGTTAGGGTTACCAATCCACCTCCCCACCCCCACTCTCCCTCCTCAAAACCCTAACTCTGCATTCCCCCCACCCCATCCACACACACATATGCAAGACACATGCAACATTGTACAACACTATACCACTCCAGCACATCTGTAGGCACAATAATCACAATACTGTACTAATTTCATATAACACTATGTAATGAAAAAACAAATACAGTATAAGCGACTCTATACTGCGAGCACAGTATGATGGCACGTTACTGCTGACATATCTTCCTAATACATATGACATTTAGTCTGTACACATTTTCAAAATATTGATTTACATGTGTCATAATCCAACAATTAGGTCACTGCATGTATCATCGCTATCACATAGGCATGCGGTAGCAGGACAGATACACCTTATACATACACAATACTTTGGAGATACTGCTGCAAAACTACCACCAACACATGTTGTTATGCTGCTGCTGCATTACCTGGAAATACTCATTAACAGTATGTTATGGTTACCTTTGCATGTTACAACTGCTGCTTTTACATCTTACTTGTAAACTATGCTACAAGAAATTACTTTTATTATTACCACTGTTTGTTATTAAGACTGACTGAATCCCAAAACAAAATGCAAACATCCAATGACTGTTGCTAGGCTCACAGAAACTGTCATTTCTAATACACTATGTGTGGATAACATACTGTGTGTTTCATCAGCCGTTAACTATTGAAATATTGGCATCTATGCCATGATTGCCCCAGCATGTGTGTGTACCCTCAAGCCACTATGATGGCTGCAGAACTCATACAGTTGCTGGGCCATGATGATGGATGTGTCTTGTACTACATTTTGAGAGTTCTGTTACTTCTGTTACCTGATGCTGGTTGTCTCTGATTTTTGTGTTGCCTTGGTCCTTCTCCTGCTTGCATGTGTGTGTGTGTGGAGGGGTGGGGGTGGGGGAATGCAGAGTTAGGGTTTTGAGGAGGGTGTGGGGTGGGATGTTAAAGTGGTAACCCTAATGTTGAATTTCCACACTTTTGTCGGTGTGGAATCCACCCTCACTGATGCATTAACATAGTTTTTGCAAAGAATATATGTATGTGTATATATATGTGTGGCACGGTCACGCCCCTATAGTTAGGGTTGAGTAGGCACTTCAATATTAAACTCAAAATGTTGCACTTTAATAATTTTGCAACCACTAAATGGATTTGCATGAAATTTGGTATACCCCTTTCTGTGGGGTAGATCACTTGATCTCGTTAAGTTTTGTTCTGGTCGGATTTGCAGTCTCTGAGTTACGGAGAGGTGAAAAAACATGTTTTTACTCACTGACCTTGCTGGGTTCTTCTTTGAACTTGTCTACAGCCCAGATGGTTTGGTTGTTTGGCATGAAATTTACAGGGTAGAAAGGGACTAACCCACAGATGTACCTTTTGCTAGTCTGGTATAAAAAGAATAAGTCATTTTTAAGTTTTGTAATTTAAAAATTTGAACAAATTGTTTTTGAGCATGCTCATTCAATATAGCTATATGAATTGAAGTAGGAGTCCTGGTCCATATTGAGAAATTCCTACTTTATATGGCTGCCATCTTGTTTTCAATTTTAAACCTCCCAAAAATAATATTCTTGGGAGGAACCAACACATGTACAGTAGCTTGCTTATTGGGACCCCCTTTGGTGCATTCTGCACTTTACGGGACAAAATATGCCTGCAAAAAATGTGTTTGTTTAATCATTTAAATCCTACTTTGTATCTGCGTAATACGACCTAGGATCCTAGTTTGTATGCACGAGATACAACCTAGAATCCTAGGTTATGAGCCTAAAAAGGAAAAAAATGATTAAAAAACAATTTTTGCAGACATGGGGTGCCCAATCTTCATGTTAGCAGTACAGGACCCCTCAACCAGTATGGGACACAGAGGAGACCACTCCTAGTGTCCCCAGCAGAAAAACCATGGCCAACCACAGGGTGCCCAATCCCTGTGTCAGCAGTAGTCCTGATAAAAGATAAAGCATGTCCAACAACGGGGTGCTCAATCCCCCATCGGCATGTATGCACCACCCACACACTAATATGGCACAGTGGGAGCCCACCCCAATCTGCCCAAATAAGTATTCTTTAAAAAAATACCTGTAATAAAGAAAACCATCCCCCAACGTCTAATATTTTTTAAACCTGCAAAAAAGAAAACAGTCCCTCATCATTTTCCCAGTCCCCATCCCCACCATCCCACTGAGAACCCACCTCCCCGCACCCCCTCCTTAACCACACTTACCTCCAGAGGTCAGGAGCAGTGATCTTCTCTGGACCAGGACACATCTGCACTCTTCAAAGCTGAACTGCAAACTGAAGAATCAAAGGTAAGCCGTATAATGCTGCTCAATGGGAGGAGTTTCAACTTATGTTGATACCTCAGCCATTTTTGGGGATTTTAGCACCAAATTTTCAACATGGGGTTTTTGGGACCCCCTCTCATGAACTATGTCACTGTCATCTCGTTACTCAGTCCCGATAGGTAATTTAGAGGTTGCTGCAAAGAATTACTGTTAGGGACCAATTAATGAAATGACAGTCCCAGTGTTCATGAGGGGAGGTCCCAAAAAGCCCATGTTGAAAAAGTGGAGCAAAAAAATACCCAAAATGTCCATGTTACAAGCGTTTGTTGCGCAGTTTGGACGCACGCTGGTAACTTTGCCAATTTTTTATATTTTCACTCCAGATTTTCAACATTGCCATTTTTTCACACCTCCTCATGAACAGCACAGCTATCATTTCTCACATCCTACCCAAAATGTGTTTCCACACCTGTTGCGCAGAATGGCACGGTCACTGTGCAAAATCAACTTTCTGGTGGATTAACACAATCACAATGCTACTACTATTCATGAGGATTTCCCAGAAAGCCCATGTTCAAATTGGTTTTATGTGATAAAGGCAAGTCTGAAAGACCGCCTATCACATAAAGTGAACAAATATGAGCCCATAGTCAAAAGGGCGACTGATATTGTACCGACCATTGCAAATGGCAATGGTCAGTACAATACTTTCAAAATGCAAACAACCTCCCCCCCCCAAACTTAAATAACAAACTCCAAGGGGGTTTGGATCACGGGGCAAGTTACTGCATAAAAAAAAAATGTATTTTGCCCATAGCTGGACCCGAACCCAGGTCTGCTCACATCACAAGTGGTGGTATGCACCACTACACTATGTGAGCAACTCGGCAGGAGTTGGCAACACAGGATCCTACATCCTGTAGTAGTGAGTACAGTTCCTTGCTATACTCGCTATACAGGATATAGCGATCTATTGCACCACTCGCTTTCTTGTAGAGTGCTATTATTGAGTCACTCAAAAGTGCAGCGCTCAATAATCAGTGCTCTACATGTGTGCTACCTCAAAATTTGGTTAAAAGATTCCCAAAAATGACCACGTTATGAGCGTACGTTGTGCAGTTTCTACGTGCACTCATAACTTAGTCAAGTTTTCATATTTTCACTATTGATTTTCAACAGTACCCTTTTGCACACCTCCTCATGAATAGTATACAGCTGTCATTTTTCACATCCTGCCCAAAACATGATTTTGCACCTGTGGCACAGAATGGGCATTCGCAGTGCAAACTCAACTTTTGGGACAGATTAACAAAATGACAGTGACATTGTACATGAGGTGGCATCCCCAAAATGCCATGTTGAAAATTAGGTGAAAAATATCCTGAAAATGCCCGAGTTACGTGCATCTGTTGAATTGTGGCACCTGCAGCATCTTTCAGCACCTGTATTTCGAAAATGACTTGAGATACATATTTGTTTGCTCTACGCAACTTAGTCTGACTAAGCACCCATGGAGTTTTCAAAGTCATGATTGCTACTGCAGTGGAATTATTTCCATAGTTGCTATGGTTACTGAGATATTGCCAAATTAGTGTTGCACGGGTTACTTTTCATGACTATGGGGCTGCCGTATGTCCCGTGCCCTTGTAAGTGGGGCGCATGGCCCAGAGGGGCCTTGCTCCCTTGTATGATCATTATGCAACAATGGTAGCATGAGGGGGTTGCAGGGTCTGGAGGGCCCATGCTCCCACAACCACAAACCAGTTACATAACACTTTATCAAAGAAGGAAATTCTTGGCAAAAAACTATGTTAATACATCAGTTAGGGTTTTATTAAAGCATAAAAGCTGAGAAATTTGACATTAGGGTTACCAGCCCTACCCCCACCCCACCCTCCACACACACCAACAAGCATTAGGGTATGCTTGGAGTCCTTGGCCCCTAACTTTCACCCCATTCTCTGATACTCTACCACCTCATCTTGTTTACATTTGGAATAGGGTGAGAGTTAGGCCAATTATCAATGCACACCCCGACACCTGTTGGTGTGGAGGCTGGGTGGAGCAAGTGATAGGTTGGTAACCCTAACATCAAATTTCCCATCTTTTACACTTTAATAAAACCCTAACTGATGCATTAATGTAAGCTTTGCAATGAAAAATATATAGATTATAGTGCCACAGTAGTGGCACTATAGTTAGGGTTGAGTAAGCACTTTAATGTTAAACCTCAAATTTTGCATCTTAATAACTTTGCCACCATACAATGGATTTGCCTAAAAATGTTTGCATGCACAGTGTGGTACCATAGATCTCTGAATCTGGCAAGTTGCGTTATGGTCAGATTAATGGTTGCGGAGCTGCAGAATGTCAAAAAATGCTAAAAATCTGACTTTTTGCATGTTTCTTTGCTCGCGCCCACAGAATGCATGGTTTGTCCATTTGGTCTGAAAACTTCAGGGAAGATGCAGTCTTGGTCACTGATGTGCCTTTTGAAGATTTGGTGTAAAAATGTTAAACCTTCAAAAGTTATTCAAAAAATAAATTTCCCATTATAGTCAACGGGGGAAAATATGTGTGTCTCAGGAAAGTGTCGCAAGTACAATTTTCCTTTCGCAAATGGCCCTTTTACTTTCGTGCTGCCACCATCTTGTTTTCAGTTAGAGAGAGAGAGAGAAAAATGCCTGGCGTTTAAATTTGAGACCCTCTAGGTAAACATAGAAACATAGAATTTGATGGCAGATAAGGATCACTTGGCCCACCTAGTCTGCCCATTTCCCTACCTGATGGATAAGCTGCAGATTCTAGTTAATCAAAAGCTTACTTCCTCCTACCCCCACTAGAATTGCCTTATGCCTGTCCCATGCATTCTGAATTCTTCCACTGTTCCTGACTCCACAACTTCCTCGGAAGGCTGTTCCATGCATCCACAGCCTCTCTGTGGAAAATACTTTCATTACCTCTGAGCCATCACCCTCTATCTTAAAATTGTCCCCCTTGTTCTTGCACATCTCTTCTTCTGAAAGATGCTACCCTCTTGTACTTTGCTAATTCCTTGAGATACTTGAAAGTTTCTATCATGTCCCCCTCTTCCTCCTTTCCTCGAGGGTATACATATTAAGCTGCTTTAGTCTTTCCTCAGAGGGTCTCCTGGTGCAGACCCTGCACCATTTTGCTGCCTCCTCTGAACAGCCTCCACTCTGTCTATGTCTTTGCGGAGATGGGGTCTCCAGAATTCACGCAGTACTCCAGATGGGGTCTCACCAACTGTCTGTACAGAGGAATAACAACTTCCTGTTTTCTACTGTTGATGCCTCTCCCTATGCATCCCAGTATCCCCCAGCCCTCCTTACTTCCTTCTCACATTGCTTGCCCACCTTTAGGTCATCTGATATAATTACTCCTAGGTCTCTTTTCGATTTTGTTGTTGTTAACACTGACTGTTGGGTTTACCTAGTCGGGTCCTGAGGATACCAGCCCTATCTTTTTTTAGGATAAACCCTCCTAAAATGGCATTTTAAAATCAGCACCCCAGTACTTTGTAAATTGTAGAAAAGCGGCCTTGACACCTTCATGAAATGTGAAAGTTTCATGCTGTTTTTTGCAAAACTTTGCAATTTGCAAAAGTATTTTGTTAAAAAACAGCAAATTTTTGTCATCAACCTGTAACAAAATGGTTGAGTCTTTTGGGCTGAAATGTGTAGAGTGGAAAGCCCTGGTCCCACAGATGTTCCTTATTGGTTTGGTGCCAAAACATTCAAGGGGACCAAAGTTACAGTGTTCCAAAGTTCAGAAATTTCACATAGGATAACATTGCAGCGCCCTTGGCACTTTTCAGCACCCGTATCTCGAAAATGAAGTGAGATACGGATTTTTTGCTAACAACAGCTTCATTCACCTAATGCTGAAACAAGTTTGGAAATCATCGGGGATCACGTGATGTCTGCAGCGCCATAGCAGCTCATCTTAGGAGCTCCTGCCACTCTGCTAACCCATCCTCGCCTTTTACCTTCTCAAAGTGCCTTTGACGCATCATATCTGCTCAACCCAATAGCTGCCTGCCTGCTGTCATTAATTGAGTGCTTTCAACATCGTTATTGGCATTCCTAGCTGCAATGGATACAGATATAAGGGAGGCCCCGCTTCATCGCATGCCTCCAATGACTTCTGAGAAGACTATTAAAAAGTCCAAAGCTCAAGCTACAGCACCTAATAAGCCACCTAACCCCTCATACTCGCCATAACTAATCAAGGACCACTTTCTCCAGGAGCTAATGCCATTTAAGGAGACCCTAGCCAACATCTCTGCAGAGCTGAAGTCCCTCTGCTCTGACATGGGGGACTTAGGCTGCAGAATCATAGACATGGTGGCACGCACCACATATCTTGAGAGCTGGCACAATCACATCGATCCCGAGATTATCAAGCTCAAGCAACAAGTCACTAAGCTTCAGCTCAAAACTGAGGATTTAGTGCCGCAGCCGATGGAACAATGTGCTGATCTTCGGGCTGCCAAAGGCTGAGGAAGGCCCCTCCATGATTCTCTTTTAAAGAAGCTGCTGACCAGATTGGTGGGTCCTTCTTCCAAATTCTACCTATCAAATTGAGCAAGCCCACTGCTCTCTTAGCCCCGACCTCCAGACACTGCACCTCCTCGACCTATTATTGTCCGGTTCTTAAATTATCTGGATAAGCAGCATGTTCTGGCAAAGACAAGGGAGCTACTGGTGATACTCTGGGAGAGGAAGCACCTTTGCATCACCCAGGATCTGCCATGGGAAATTAGGCAGAAAAGGACTGCTTTCCACCCAATCGTGAACAAACTCATAGTGGTGGGTATTAAATTTTAAATGGTCTACCCAGCTCACCTCCAGCCTTTCATCGCTGGTTCCTGGCTCTCCTTTGATACCCCAGCCCAGGCCTCCAAAGAGCTAGCTACCCACCTCCCAGATTTGATCAAGGATCCATGAACCAGTCAAGCAAATCATTGAGGTATCCAGATCATAATTCAGCATGAGTCATACCTTGTTTGCCTTTCTTTTCTCTCCCCCTCCTGGTCTGTTTTGAATGATGGCTGTGTTAGAGCTGACCATGGAGTTGGCTTCGTAGCTGCTCTTCACCCGTGTTTCCTGCTGCTAAGTTTGGACCCTCTTCCTGGAGATGCCCTGGTTTCTGTTTGGATCCACAGCCTGGGATCACTGGTGATGCCTGCCTCTGCAAGGGGACTACTCTGTTTGTTTATCCTGACTTGTAGACCTAAGGAACTCTGAAAACAAGTTTGCATTTCCAAGGGGGCGATTCTCCCATGGACCTGGTCCAGCTCCTTCTTGGTTCCTACACAACCCTTTTGGACTACACCACTTATCGGACTTACTGGGGGACATTGGGGTCTGATTAGTTTTGTGTTGTCTCAAGTGTTTGCACCGTCTGTTTGAGGGTTGTAACCTAGACCGGTCCCTGGCCTATTAGTGCATCAGGTCCCACTGGTGTTTCTCCCATGGAGAACCTTAATTTGTTAATCCACTCTACCAAGGTTAAGCTATGTTGTTTCCCCCTCCTATGTGTCACTACTAGCCTCGCCTAGCTTCCTTCTCCTCAATGAATCCTCATATCTCTAGCTTGGACTTTCTCCTTTTCTGTGTTTCTGTTTTGTGCATTTTCCTCTCATAATTTTCAAATTTTGCTCCTGTCTGTCTTTTTTTTTTCTCTCCATGTTTCTCTATGGACACCGCACTGGGAACAAACACCAGATACACCATGCATTGGGGTTAAATGCGATGAGATCTCTCTGCAGGTAGGCCCTTTTCAACAGTCCTAAGCTTACTACTACTTTGTTCAGTCGAGTTAGTTATTGATGAGTGAGTGGATGGATGGGTGGGTTGGGGTGGAGGGCGCAGTGCTGGGGAGGGTTACAGAATCTGTGGGCTGGCTTACTTCACATCCTGGGTATTAGTGGGGATGGCCATGAACCTTCTCCTAATTACCCTGCTTCCAGGCAAATGTAGTAGCTAGACAAGGTCTTGGACAGTTGTGGGGTGAGCCCTTTTCCATATTTAGCCTTGACACACACTATTTTTTCACTCCCTCATGACTCCCCTTGACTACCCTTGCTTTAGTTTTTCCTGAACTGGGGAAGGGGATCAACAGGGCCCTGGAGGTTTGGTCCTTTCTGACTCTGTGCTTCACTTTTTCCTTTGTGTTCTGGAGCATCCGGGGGACCTTTCTACATAGTTATGGGGTGAGAGTGTGGGGGTGAGGGAAATTGGGAGTACCAGGTGGATGGGTGGGTGGGCGTGGGGACCAGTTTCAAATTGATGTCTACCTGACTTCTGGAACTCTGAGGTCTGGGATGAGTGGGTCCAGGACATGTTTTGTTGCCTCTCCATGGTCTTGGTCCCTGGGGAGGAGTGTTGGAGTTTAGGGTTTCATGTGTACCACATATCTTATTACTATGGTGGATTACTTGGTTACTTTTATATATGGTCCTTCTTCCTGCACCATACGTTTGATGTCTCAAAGATTTGTCTGATTTTGCTGATAGATGGGTGGGGGGGAGGTTGGGAGATGGAGAGTGTGTCCTGCTGGGGTTAGTTACTGCCTTACTTTTCTTGCTTGTTATGATTATGGCTAACAACATAATTAAATTTACAACTTGGAATGTTTGGGAACTGAGGGAACAACTCAGGAGCCAGATGCTTATACACCTTTCCGTACTTCAATCCCGTATCACATTTCTTCAGGAAACGCACCTTCTTCCTCAAGAGGCTAATTGGCTGCATAGACAAGGTGTTGGTCAGGTGTTCGCCTCCAGCAACTCAACCTTGAATAAAGGGATAGCCATTCTAATAACCCATAACATCTCTTTTCAGATGGACTAAGTCATCTCTGATCCACTGGGAAGATGTATCTTTGTCAAGGTCCTACTTGATTACCAAGAGGTAACCCTGGGTTGTGTTTATAGTCCAGTGGGTGGGGACCCTGTTTTCTTCATGGAGCTGGCAGACAAGCTTTCCCCCTTCCTTTCATCTCCCCTAATTGTGGGAGAGACTGGAATATTCCACCTACACAGGATCTTGACCAATCCACCCAACTTACTAAACCCCTATCGTCTGACACAACAGGCCCTCAGAGATCTCATGGATTCACTTGGTCTTTGTGACTCTGGCAGATTCTCAATCCATCCAGCCAGGCCTTCTCCTTTTGCTCCTTGGTACACCACACCTCATCCAGGTTAGACTACATCTTACCAGCCTCACTCTTCTGCCTGGGCTATGTAATGCTGGCCTGGAACCTATTGTGTTCTCAGACCATGCTGCATCCTGGTTGCTACTTAACCCTTCGATGGATTCATAATGGGATACAACTTGGAAGTTAAAGACCCAACTTTTCAAAGAAGACTTTGTTGTCTCTAAAATAAAATCCCTTATTTGGTCCTATACTGAATCCAATTAGAACTCGGTTTCCGAGAGGTGACCATGAATGGTGTGCCCTGAAATGTTTCCTACAGGGTGAATTTATTCATCTCACTTCTAAATGGAAGAGACGCTGGAAGTCAGAAGCTCTCTCTTTATTAACTCAGAAACGATCCCTGGAACAGTCTCTCTCTCTCTCTCTCTCCCCCCTTCTTCCCCCACAGATTCTGTAACAGCCCTACTGTCCCTCAGGGACAAATACTTTGATCTCTTAAGGGAAAAAGCAGAATATGCCATACTAAAGACCCAGTCCAAATATATTGAGCAAGGCAAAAAGGCAGGGTGTCTGCTTGCACTTCACTTAAGGAAGCTTGAAAGCTTGAGAATTATCACTTCCATCTCAGCCCTGGATGGCTCTCTTAACATGCTACCAGGGATATCGTTTCAGTCTTCAATCCTTCTCTACACACTTTATGGTCAGTGTCCTCTCCTCCAAGTACAGAGGAAATGATGACATACATGGATACAATTTCCCTTCCCCAGCTCTTGGACCACCATCAGGCTCTCCTTTCCTCTCCTATTTCTCTGATAGAGGTGGAAGCCACCATCAACAGTTTAGCACTAAACAAAGCACCTGGCCTCGATGGCTTCCCCTCGAACTTCTACAAACTTTTTCTCAAAGAAGTGTCCCCTCTCTTACTTCATCTCTATCAATTTATATTCTCATCCAATTCTCTGGACCCTTTACTTCTAGAGGCTACTATTGTTCTTCTTCTTAAACCAGACAAGCCTCCTACTCAACCAGCTAGCTACTGCCCCATTTCTCTGCTAAACTGTGATATCAGAATTCTTACTAAAATTCTGGCTACAAGGATCCAGAAAGTCTGGTCTTGTTTACTGAGCCAAGAGCAAGTGGGTTTTGTTCCAGGTAGATCTTCTGCAGACCATCAACGTAAGATAAGTCATATCTTCCAAGTAGCTAAATTCCACTCTTTTCCCATGGCCCTAATCTCTCTTGATGCCGAGAAGGCCTTTGAAAGAGTCAATTGGGCCTTTCTTTGGTTAACCCTGTGGAGAATGGGATTCCCCCTTATTCTTGCAATGGCTTCCAGTAATTTAGTCTTTCCCATCTGCCAAAATGTACTGTAATGGAGTTTTCTCTTCCTCTTCCCCTACATGCCAGTAGCTGCCAAGGCTGCCCTCTTTCTCCCTTTCTTTTTAATCTATACCTAGAACCTCTCATCAGACAGCTTAAAGCTTTTCCTAATATACACAGCATTCCAGTCAGGAATTCAGTACTAACTCTTTCAGTATATGCCGATGATATCTTACTGCATCTTTCTCATCCTGCCACCTCACTCAATGGAACCTTGAAGGTTATTGACCAGTTTAGTTAAACTGAACTGCAATAAAACCAAGATTTCTTCCCCTAAATCACTTGGTTTACAGTGCCGATTTGGCCGGTTTTGGCATGTGATGGGTCCCCAGGGCTATCAGATACCTAGGTGTATCCCTAGCCACTGACCCTTCTTTCATGAAGAAGCTGAATCTTGAGGATTTAATTGTTGTAATCCAGCAAGATTTACTAAGATGGAAGGCTCTTCCCATTTCACCCTGGGGCAGGATCAGTATTATCAAAATGGATATTCTCCCCAGACTCTTCTACCCATTAAATATGCTGAACATCTGGCTATATCTTTCCTTCTTCAAATGTATTTATTTCCTAGTCACAATCTTTATCTGGCTGAATAAGTCCTCTAGGCACACATATCTCAAGCTAGGATTCCCTAAAGAATCTGGGGGACTTAGATTGCCCAACTTTCTATTCCATTATTGGGCCAATCACCTTCATAAATGTGGTAAATGGTTCTCTACTTCTTGGGATTTGGCCGATGATGACTATACTCCTATCTGGTTATAGACAGAATCCCACTTACTCTCTGCCCACAGTCTATCTCCCTCCACTATCCTTTTCTCTCCCTGGAAATCTCTGCCGATGCCTTTGCATTCTTCCTCAATAGGTGTGTCTATTAAAGTTTTCTCACAAATATGCGCCTCCTTAAAAGTTCTCCCTTCCGAAGATATCTCTCAACCCATCTTCTCCAACCTAAACATTAAGACTGGGGACAGTTTACTTTCTCCCGGATAGTTTCCCCAGCTTCATGGGACCAGGGTCTCAGACTTCTATTCCCAGCACTCTCTTTTCTCCTCTCTGGAGATAGTAGCAACATTCTAATTGAACCCTACTTGTATCTTTAAAATTTTTCAGCTAAGACATTTACTGCTACAGCAGTTTGGCCCTACTCTGAAGGCCTCTGACCTCGACAGCCTACTGACTCAGATACAAGATCTGGCTGTTAGATGCCATGGGACTTCTTTTATATATTCATTTTTGCTCACTACCCTTCATCCTTCCTCACCGGCTGGTTCTAAGATTTGGGAGGCCTTGCTGCCAGACTCCACATTCAATTTGTCTCGTATCTGGAAAGACCTATACAAATATCTAACTCAGGACCAGTTATGGTTTACCCAATACCACATTCTGAATAACATGTATTACACCCCTGTTAAACTGTTTAGCATGGGACATCTTCCCTCATCTACCTATTCCAGATGTGGCAAAGCAGATAGCACACTTTTACATGTTTTGTGTTCCTGTGAAAAGGTTGCACCCCTATGGGAACTGATCAAAGAATGAGTTGACCCACTATTGGGGCTGGAAGGCCTTTTCACCCCCTGAAACATGCATTATTGGAGATTACTCTCAGATCATGGTCAAGGAGAGGAGATACCATATGGCTCTCATCTCCCTGGCTGTCAAAAAACTGGTCCTTAAGCATTGGTTAGACCAATCACCATTTTCATACCATGAATGGTTACATGAGCTCTCCTTTTGTCTCCGGACTGAGTGCCTGATTGCCAGCACTAGTCATAACATGCCACTTTTCAATAAGAAATGGGACAAGCTTTATGCCCTCTATCTGCATTAAGGCCTCCTTCTGAGTTTTCTCTGGTTTCCCACTATACATGTATGCTTTACTTGTGGTATTGTTACCTTTTGCCTCCTTTCAGGATTGTACATCACACTCCAAGGGGGGAGGCGGCATGGTGGGGAGGGTGAAGGATGTGGGGGGAGGGGTACTGGTTGGTCATGTTCAATGTTCTATATAATTGCAATGTTTGTGGTTGTATTTCTAAAAACCCTAACACCACATTTCATGCTTTTGTCACTGTGCTATGAACCCTAACTGATACGTTAATGGAGTTTTCTGCCATGAATATATATTATAGCTTCACGGTAGTGCAGCTATAGTTAGTGTTGAGTAGCCACTTCTATGTTAAGCCCAAATTTTTGTGCTTTAATAACTTTGCAACCATTTGACCGATTTGCCTGAACTTTTTCATGTGCTGTTTGCTACCACAGATCTCTGGATATGGCAAATTGTGTTCCAGTTGAATGTGCAGTTGTGGAGCTGTGGAGTGCAAAAAAAGTGCAAAGCAACACTTTCTGGCCATTTTTGGCAAATTCTTTTCTCATCTCTACAGCCTGAACAGTTTGTCAGTCTGGTCTGAAATGTTTAGGGTATACGGGGACTGGGCCAGGGAAGTCTCTTTTGGATGTTTGATGAAAAAATGTTAATCCATTCAAACGTTATTAAAGTTTAAAGTTTCCCATTATAACCTATAGGGAAAAAATACATGTCAGGCTCAAAAGTACTTTTAATGGTCACAAAAGCACTTTTTACTTTTGCAAATGGGTTTATTACTTTCATGCTGCTGTCATCTTGTTTTCAGTTAGCGAAGCAGAAAAAAACGTAGTTCAGAAAATACTGCCCCTAGGTAAACACCAACAACAGTTGGGTTTACCTAATTGGGGCCATAGGAACACAACCCTGGCATTTGTTTTTTGCCAGGATGCCCAGAAATATGTTTTTTTTTAATTGTCTGCCATCTTAGCAGTGGAACTTTCACAAAACTTCTGCAGACATTCGCAAAAGTTCCTTGGGTATTTGCATGAAAGTCCAGCATTTATAATGGCAGGACTTTTGTGCAAGTACCACAGTACTTCCATGAAAACTCTCCCATGTAAACCAGTGGTACTTTCGTGAAGGTCTGTGGAATTTTTATGAAAGTACCCTAGGTAAACTGTCCCAAAGGAGAGAACAGCAAGAGGAAGGAGGTGCTGTTAGAACTTTACAACTCTACTGGGACTTAAGAACTAGAACTCTACTACTGGGACCTTCAATTTAGGGTAAAAACAAACAAACAAACAAAAAACTAGAGTTAGTGTGTTTGTCTGAGTTGGGTGAAGTGAATTGTTATCTGTGCAGTTAGCTAGGTGAAGAAGGGAACTGTGAATTGGGAGAGTGGCTTAGGGAGCAGGAAGCCAGGTGTTTGTATTTAAATCTGTTCTAGATGGCTTTTGGCAGAGAACAGCAAGAGTAGGGAAGTGCTGTAAGAACTTTACTACTCTACTAGGACTATATAGCCCTCCCTCCCCTCCACCAGCCCCCCACCCACTCATAGCCAGTTCTACTTTTATAGGCACAGGATTTGATTGACAACAGGAACTTCCTGTTTGGAAGTAGGAAGGTAGTGATCACAGAGCCATAAAAGACTCACCATCCTAGAAGGAAAAGAGTAGCTTTCCATCCCACCCTTGGCTGCTGGAGGTCTGACTCTGAGCAAGTATTTTATTTATTTTATTTGAATTTTGATAACCAGGTAGGCCCACTGAGACAGACATGTCTCTTTTTCAGGGGTGACCCAAGGAATAAATCAATTCCATGGAAAGACACATTATACATTGTGATAACAGATGGCAAAGTACTTAGCATAAGGATAATGAGTACAGTCTGAAGTGAGATACAATACATATAGATATACATTAAGTAACAGGAGAATCAGGCTTTGAGCAGAAAGTCAGATTCCTCCTTTGCTGGTTAAAGATCCCAAAAACTGGTCTGAAATATGTATGTAAATATATATAGATATACAATAAGTAACAGAGTTAAGCTGTGAGCAGAAAGTCAAATTCCTCTGCTGGTTAATGATCTCACAGTCCTAGTTTGAGGGGTCCTGTGGAGATTGTCCTTAGATTTGGATTTGTCAAAAGTTGCTTTTTGAGGCTTGTGACTGTAGTGCTTAGGACTGGTGATCTTGTCCATTATAGGCTCACACACAGTAAAACAATAGTTCACAATAGGTGAGGGTGAGACTGGAAAGTCAGAGGGGGAGAGGCTGATGTAAGGTCAGGGGGTAAGGTAAAGAGTTAGGGAAGGAATGGACAGGCAGTTATAGCAGGGGAGGGAGGGGATACTCAGGAAGTCATAAGGTGTTAAGTGCAAATTCCACTGCAGATTGTGGGGGATGAAGATATCCTTGAAGTGCCTCTTAAACTGGGGGAGAGACTTACATGAGAGTAGACTGGGTGGGAGAGTATTCCATTGTTGTGGTGCCAAGAAAGTGAAGGACCTCTGGCCTAGAGTGAGGTGGACTTTGGGTAGATTCAGCAATGGGATGTGGAAGAGGCAGAGGGTCCTGCGGAAGGTCTTCCGAGTGAGCAGTCCAGAAAAGATAGGTGGGGATGGAGGTGAGTAAGTTTAAAAGTGGTGCATAACACCAGGAAGTCCAATTTTGGCTCAAAGGATGGCCAGCCCAGGGACCTCAGTACGTAACAGTGATGAGTCCTAGTAGGAACCCCAGCAGCAAAACAAGCAATCCTGTGATAGGCTTGTTTGAGTTTGGCCAGACTAGAGGAGTTTGCTGAGTGAATTAGGGCACCCATAGAATAGGCCAAGGAGGAGGGTAGCTGCAGTAATGGTCTTTCTAGAGCTGGGAGTTAGGAAAGGGGCAGTGCGATGGAGAAGGCTGAGCTTTTGGTTTGTAGTTCTAATTGCACTATTTACATGCCCGTCAAAGAATAGGTGATGGTCGAGGGTCATACCCAGATATTTAAAAGATCACACCCCTTTGAGCAGTAGGCCAGAGGAGATGTTGCTAACCAGAGGGGGCTGGGATGTTGGGTCATAGGAGGTATGATGGAACAGCATTGATTTGGTTTTCTTTGTGTTCATTACCAGTAGGTTCGATTTGAACTAAGCCTCCAGAAGTTGGTAGTCTCTTTCCAAGTTCGATTGAATAGTGGAGATGTCTGTTCCATGCCAGTATAATATGGCATCATCTGCATAGAGCTGAATCGATGCATCCCCGCAATTTAGAGGCAAGTCATTGATAAAGACAGAGAAGAGTAAAGAACCAAGGATAGAGCCTTGTGGGACCCCATCTGTGATAGGGGATAGAGGGGAGAGGGTACCTGCCCATTTGGCTCATTGAACATGATTAGATGGATAGTTAGGAGAGGGAGTTGGGGTCAAGACCCGAAAATTGAAGCTTGGAGCTGAGAAGACCACGGTTAACAAGGTCAAAGGCTTGTGATGTCAACAAAGACAGCCCCAGTGGTGCTACCTTGGTTCTTTGCATAAAGACTATCAGAGGTGACCCTCAGGAGGGCAGACTCAGTCCCATGAAGTTTCCTTCCATGTTGGTGTATTGTAAGGGCATTAGTCAGTTCCAGGTAGGAGTAAGGTTGATTATAGAAGATTTGTTCTTGGATTTTCGCAATAGGGACACAGAATGGATATGGATCTATAGTTTCTATGAGATTTGTTGGGCCAGTGTGCAATGGTACAACAGTGGCAGTTTTCCATTTGTCCAGAATGGAGCTTGTCAAGAAGGAGACTACTGAGGAATACAGGAACTTCCTGTCCCAGAATGGGAAGAGCAGGAGCATTAAGGAACAGAGGCAGAAGGGAACTAGGGAGAAAAAAATATATATATAAAATAAATAAACTGAGAAAAGAAAGAGTAAGCATACAAAACAACAGTTGAGAGGCCACAAATAAGACATGATGGGAGTTGTGCAGTGCAGTGCAGTGGCTGTGAAGTGGCAGTCTTCTGGGAAACATTCTGAAGGATGCGGTGTTGCCTCATCTGCAGGCACCTCTCTGGGCTGAGGGAAGAGCTGCTCATTTCCAGGCTGAGTTGGCCAAGATTTGGGGGACCTCCTTTCCCACCCTGGGACCACCAAGGCAAACACCGCTGCCTCAAGGTTGCAAAGAAAGAGGAGAGGTTGGACCACAGTAGGCTCAGAGAGGGTGAGGGTGGTGGAACAGAGGTGCATCCCTCCAGCTGTACCTCTCCACAATTCGTAGGCCACTCTGGCAAAGTGTGGTTCCTCTATGGAGGCACCCGCAGTGGAGACCAAGGAGGATGCTGGGAATCTCCACAAAGGAGACTCACAGGAGGGTGGCATGGGATCCCAGAGGGGAAAAAACTAACTCCTGGTAGGGGACTCCATTGTTAGAAGGGTAGAACTGGGGAAGGGAAGGAGAGGGAGGTAAGGTGCCTGCCTGGTGCCATGTCTTGGAGGGACAGGGAGCTAATCCTCAGGATCACAGGAGCAGCTGAACAGATGAGGGAACTGGATGTCATTGTCCACCTAGGGACAAATGACCTGGCTGGAAAAGGGATCAGAGCAGTGCAGGAGGAGTTTGTGGAGTTGGGGAGGGGCCTTAGACAAGTAGCATACACAGTAACCTTCTCGAAAGTGCAGCCTGTCTATGGCATAGGTGAGGCTAGGGTGCTTCACACCATGGGATTCAATCAATGGTTGAAAAACTGATGCAGAGCTCAGGGTTTTGGCTTCATTGGGGACTGGGGACCACCTGGAGGGATGCAGGCCTATACTGGTACAATGGTCTGCATCTGTCCAGGAGGTGAACCAGGATCCTATGTGACAGATTTAAATGCTTCCTTGGCAAGCATTTAAACTAGCCAAGGGGGAGGCACTGAAAAGGAGCAGGGAAATCATAGCCCCTCCCCCCAAAAAAAATCAGGGTAGTTAGTAAGGTAAACGCCAAGATAAAGAAGTCAATAGGGAGAAGGGCAGGGGTAAATGGAGAAAAAGACAAAGGCAGTAAGGACAGGGATAGGGCAAAAAGGGGTAAGGCCATCAAAAAATGGAGGGTAATGAGTACCAATGCCTGTAGTCTAGGTAACAAGCTCCCTGAACTGGTGACCTTGAAGGAAGAGGGATTCCTGGATATCGTGGCAGTCACAGAAACATGGTACACAGAGAACCATGACTGGTATGTCAACATACCAGGGTACACAATCTACGGGAGGTACAGGGAGGGTAGAAGAGGAGGAGGAGGAGGAGTAGCTCTCTACGTAAGGGAAGGGATCAAAGCAACGGAACTAAAGGGCAAACAGGGAGGAGAGGAGAGGAGGCACTGTGGGTCACCCTGGAGACCAGAAATGGCACCACAATCTGCATGGGGGTTGTATACAGGCACCCTTCTCAGGGGAAGGAAATGGACAAGGGAATGATAGAAAAAATCCTTAGGATGGCAGAAAAAGGGAAGATATTGTTGATGGGGGACATGAATATGCCAGATGTTAACTGGAGCACCTTTGCTACAGCCACATCCAAGAGCAGGGTCTTTCTTGATGTTCTACAGGGGGACTGCCTCAAGCAGCTAGTCTTGGAACCCACTTGGGAGGGAGCAATCTTAGACTTGGTACTTCTCAAATGGGGACAGAGAGGATCTCAGATCTAGAAGTGGGTAGCCATCTGGGAACAAGTGACCACCAAACAGTGTGGTTCAAGATAACACAGCCACAGAGTCAAGCCCTACAAAAGTGAGGGTACTGGACTTTAAGAGGGCTGACTTTGTCAAAATGGGAGAGTGCCTCAGAAAAGCATTAGCAAACAGGCAAGAAAGAGGGGTGGAGGAACAATGGGAAAACATCAAAACTGCCATAACAGAGGCAACAAGCCTTTGTGTGAAGCAAATAAACAAATCAAAATGAAAGCAAAACAACACTGTGATCCTCAAAAGAGGTGGCGGGGAAGGTTAAGGAGAAAAGGATAGCATTCAGGAAATATAAGGAAACACAGAAGGGTCAGGACAGAGAACTGTACCAGTTAAAGCAGAAGGAAGTGGGGAAGGCAGTCAGAATAGCAAAGGCCCAAACTGAGGAAAAGATAGCCAACTTGGTTAAGAAGAGGGATAAAACCTTTTATAGGTACATTAGGGAGTGAAGAAAGACCAAGGGAGAGATAGTGAGGCTTAATTAAGGGAGGGGTGGTGGGCAGAATGGGACAGTGAAAAGCAGGGATACTGAACTAAAACTTCTGTTCAGTATTCACAAAAGAGGAGGAGGGGAGGTACCTAATCCAATTATTAGAAAATGGGTAAAACTATTTCAGGCTCCTGATTGGCTGAGGGACTTCTCTAGCTGGGCATCTATCAGACAACAGATGCCCCACTATTAAAAGTACCAACCCAGCCTGCCCCATCACAAGAGTCCTGATGCAGACTCTGCTCCCTAATTGGCTAAACCCCCCTCATTTTAATTTGAAATACTTGCCATTTTTTTGTCTCGCTTAGTGAGACAAAAGCCCTTGAATGCTCGTTTACTAACACTACAGTCACCCGGTATGTATAGTACTTAGCCCAGACACAACTGTACCAAATATTTGCAGCTGCCGATGTTTCCATTGAAACTGCAGACTGCAGTCTCCTAACTACAGTGTCATTATGCCAGCTCCCAACACTGCCCTAATCTCAGCTCTAACAGACCACTTCTGCCTGAAACAGACCATGCTCCCACATCTGATCACCCGATCACAACCGCAGCAACACTGCTAATGGAAACCACGACTAGACCGTTTCCCAAAATAACATTTTAAAAGTACAGAAGGAAACCATCTGTCAGATCAGCTTCACTTCATAAATGGCGGTGGGAAGCGAGCGTTTTTTTTTTAAGTGCAACATGAGCCTCTCCAGAGCAGCGTGAGCCTCTCCTTAAATGCTGCTTGCCCGCGCTGCTTGTGATACACAGTCCAACTTCCATCAAACAGAATGTAATAAATTACGGCCAGCCACAGCTCACAAGTGCCTCTAGGAGTGCCTTGCTCCAACCAACTGCCTCCACATAAAAAAAAGTAACTTAAAATGCGGTACTCAATTTACTGCAATCGATGACAGGGCACTGCAGTGATAACAAGCATTCTATATCACACACAGCTACTGGAGGTATTACTCTGACTAATGACAACAGCCCCCCAAAAAAAACCACAGCATTCAAATCCATGCAGAGGAACTATTTTATTACAAAAATAATATCAAACTAATTTCTTATTTAATTATTTTATATCAAACTTATATTTTTTACTGTGCTCATTTTCTAAGCACAGTAATACCCTCCAGGGTGGGCGGTACTGTGCTATACTGGACCTTCCAGGGGCTATTAGGCCCTCCACCATCATTATGCCCCTGGGCAGTCTGGCATAGCACAATACCACCCACCCTGTTGGGTATTATTGCTTACATAGAAGCACTCTGGATAGGGGGATTGATACTAGTCCTTTCACAGAAGAAAGGGTTCTGAAAGAACTCCTAAAACTGAAGGTGGACAAAGCAATGGGGCCTGATGGGATTCACCGCAGAATTCTAAAAGAACTAAGGGGAGAACTAGTGACACCACTGACTACCCTTTTTAACAAACCATGGGAGGATGGTGCAGTACCTAAGGACTGGAGGAGGGTGAATGTGATTCCCCTTCACAAGTGTGGGAGCAAAGCAAAGGCAGGAAACTACAGATCTGTTAGCTTGACCTCAGTAGTAGGGAAAATGACAGAATCACTTCTGAAAGAAAGAATTGTTGAGTACCTAGAGGTCAGCGGGCACAGGACCCAAGGCAGCATGGATTCACAGTGGGACGGTCATGTCAGATGAATCTAATAGATGTATTTGACTGGGTGACCAAAGTAGTAGACCAGGGAGGGGCTGTTGACATGGCCTACCTAGACTTTTGTAAGGCATTTGACACAGTCCCACACAAAAGATTAATACATTAGCCAGCCTGGGAGTGGGTCCCAGGGTGGTAGCCTGGGTAAAACATTTGTTGGACAACAGGACACCGAGGGTAATAGTAAACAGTGTCCACTCCAAAGAAAGGGGGGTTACTAGTGGGGTACCGCAGGGTTCAGTACTGGGTCCGGTCCTTTTTAGTCTTTATAAGTGACATTGCAGAGGGACCGGAAGGAAAAGTATGTCTCTTTGCAGATGACACAAAGATCTGCAACAGGGTTGATACACGGGGGGGGTGGAAAGGATGAGAAGGGATTTGGCAAGGTTGGAGGAATGGTTAAAAGTACGGCAGCTTAGATTCAATGCAAAGAAGTGCAAAGTAATGCACCTGGGAAACAAAATCCCAGGGGAAGAGTACACAATGGGGGAGGTATTAACAACAACAAAAATGGAAAGGGACCTGGGGGTAGTCACATCAGATGACCTAAAGGTAAGCAAGCAATGTGAGAAGGCAGTAAGGATGGCTGTGGGGATACTGGGATGTATAGGGAGCGGCATCACCAATACAAAACAGGAACATAGAACATAGAAATATAGAAGTTGATGGTAGATGAGGACCACAAGGCCCATCCAGTCTGCCCATTTGTTTTTCTACCTTATGAATGTGCCATCGACCTTTGCTCTGTCAATGGCCTATCTATTCATACTCATCTGTATTGCTCCCTTATACCTATCCCATGCCTGTTTGAAGCCCTGCACTGTATTCATATCCACCACACCCTGAGGTAGGCCATTCCATCCATCCACCAATCTTTCTGTGAAAAAGAACTTCCTTACATTTCCTCTTAATCGGCCTCCCTCTAATCTCATGCTGTGTCTTCTCGTTCTGCTATTTTTCTTATACTGAAACATGTTAGACTCTTTCACCTTGTTAATGCCCTTAAGGTGTTTGAACATTTCAATCATATTACCTCTCTCCCTCTTTTGCTCTAGGGTATACATATTGAGCTCCGTTAATCTGTCCTCATATGTATTCTGATGCAGTCCCTGCACCATTTTGGTTGACCTTCTCTGGACTGCCTCAATTTGGTTAATATCCTTGTGAAGCTGTGGCCTCCAGTACTGCATGCAATACTCCAGATGGGGTCTAACCAGTGTCTTGTAAAAAGGGATTATTACCTCCCTCTTCTGACTTGTGATAACCCTACTAATACTCCCCAACATCCCCCTAGCCTTATCTACTGCTTCAGTGGTCTGCTTGGATGATTTCAGGTCATCTGTGAGGATGATGACCAAGTCTCTTTCTTCCCTTGTTGTGACTGCCAGCAACTCCCTTCCCCGCCTATAGGTGGCTTTAGGGTTTCTCTTCCCTATGTGCATGATCTTGCACTTCTTTGCGTTAAACCCCAGTTTCCACTCTTCCGACCATTTTGCCAGTTTATCCAGATCTCGTCTCATTCTTCCCACCCCATCTGGATCATCTACTCTGTTGCAGATCTTGGTGTCATCTGGAAACAGACAAACATTACCCTCCAGTCCATCTGCAATGTCACTGATTAAGATATTGAAGAGGACTAGCTCCAGGACTGATCCCTGAGGTACCCCACTTGTGACTTGCATCTCTTCTGACTGTATACCATTTACCACTACTATCTGTTTTCTGCCTGTCAACCAGTTTGCCACCCAGTTGACCAACTTCTGACTCACTCCGAGTCTACCCAGCTTATTAATCAATCTTCTATGTGAAACAGTATCAAAAGCTTTGCTGAAGTCAAGGTAGGCGACATCAACTGCTCCCCCTTGGTCCACCACTCTGGTTACCTAGTCAAAGAAATCTATGAGATTAGTGTGATAGGGCCTTCCTGTTGTAAACCCATGCTGTCTTGGATCATGTGCTCCTATGGATTCCAGGTGTTGCACTATCCTTTCCTTAAGTAGTGCCTCCATAATCTTGCTCACTACTGAGGTGAGACTGACTGGTCTGTAGTTCACTGCTTACTCCCTGCTACCACTCTGTGGAGCAGGATCACATGAGCCCTTCTCCAGACTTCTGGGACCTCTCCTGTGCTCAGAGACTCACTAAGCAGTTCTGATAATGGCTCTGCTAGTCAGGAGTGTAGCCAGAAATTCCCATTTTGTACACAATCTCTAACAATTACACCCCCAATAAAAAAATATATATATGTACACATCCTCTCCAAATGGTACCCCCTTCCAAACAAGTCAGATTGTTGTCAGATGATTCCTCTAATCTCTAAAGAAGTTATACATGTATCTGTCTCCAAAACAACAGAAGTTTAAACAGAGACACTCCTCAGTGGCCTAAACTAACCCAAATACTATAGATTAGAATGAAAATGTTAACAGAAAGGTATATGGTTTGTGACAGGCACTCAACAAAACTCTACACAAATGTGTACAGTGAGTATGTCTGCCTACGCCCTTGCTGCTAGTTCCACCCTTAGCTCCTTTAGTACCCTGGGATTTATGCCATCAGGTCCCATTGCCTTGCCCACCTTGAGCTTATCGAGCTCTTGTAGGACCCTTTCTTTTGTGAAGGGACTAGTGCACACTTCCCTCCCCGCTGTGTCCATGGTGCTGAGCTGTGGGCCCTGCCCTACCTTCTCCTCAATTAATACTCAGCAGAAGTATCTATTTAGGATAGATGCTTTTACATGGTCCTCCTCTTCACATGTCCCTTTATCCCCTTTGATATTAGCAATATCCCTCTGGACTTTCTCCTTTCACTAATGTATCTGTAACCCCTTTGTTACCCGGGGTTACTAGAATCCCAGTAAGACCTAGTGGTAGGCAGGGAAGGCAGCTTGTGAAACTCCAGTTAAATGGGTTTCACACTGTCTCACTCTGTCCTTCGGTCACAGTTGAGACTTGAGAGATGACATCATTATAGAACTGTCGCAGCTGCATGAGCCACTTTGGAATCTCCAGCTCAGGCAGTGAAGTTTAGAACTTTGGGAAATTCAAAGAGAGTCTTCCGTTTGTCCTTAAGCAAGAAGGAAGCATTAGTCTGCAGTTTGATCTCTCACTAAGAAAAAAGGAAGTGTTCCTGTATTTTACCTTTTTTAAAGTGGTGGAGACCGCTCCCCCGGTCTCAGTGCCCCCCTCCCTCTGGGGGGGGGAGGAAAGTTCTCTGTGGGTTCCAGGGGCAATCCCCTTCTCCCACCCTGGGAAGGAAGCTGACTGATTTAATTTCAGTCTGTTCTTGTATAATAGCAAAGGTTATGGTACTTCTCCTGTGGGGCACCTGCAATGAATGGGTGTGTGTTTGGCTCCATTTGAAGGGGCAAACATCTTGTTTTCTTCGGTTGGAAAATAAATGTGGACTGCTATTTGGGAGGACTATGTCAACTAGGACAAACAAATAGAGCAGTCAAACAGTTTAAAGTTTTAAATGGATTTAAAGTTCACTGTAGAGGGGGTGCTTCAGGTCAACCACCGTTCAATCTACATTTTAAAGTCTAAAGTTTTCTGTGTGTCCAGAGAAATGGCCGGGTATGGGCTGTGGGAGCTGGAGGTGGGAAAACCCCCCATCTTTAGTAACCAGGTCCACCTCTACGGATTTCTTCTGTGTTTTTGCTACTTGCCTCATGCGCTTGGCCAGTGATGGGGTGGATACCCAGACGTGGGTCGCAACTTGAAAATCTCTCTAGGAGTCGCAGACTCTAAGTGGTGTGTGGAGCCACAGTTTGGGAGTCTCCTTGTTTGATGGGATGTCTTTCCAAGTAAAGTTTGATTCATTCGTCAAGGGACCGGCTGGCCCAGTGGCCGCAAGGAGCCGGGCCAGTCGGGCTATGTATCCACGCGCATGCAAAGTCCGGTTGAGTGCCTGGTGGGTCCAAAGCCAGACAACTGTAGTAATGTGTTCATTCCTCAAATGGACCGCTGTGTTAACCTCTAATCTGCACATACAGTAATGTAGCCCTTTGGGGACCATGCAGTGCTTTGTTTATGTTCAGTTAGTTACTAAATAAAGCCACACTGAAAAATCCCAGTTCTGGTTCTGGACATTACAGTTATTGCTTCCTGTAGTTGGATTTACTTGGGTGCCCCTGTGCAGAGTAGCCAAACCTAGGTCCCTTGTGCCAGGTAACCTCATCCTTCCCCGAACCCATAGATATATATATATGTTACATATCTATAGAAAGTCTTGTCACCTTCTTTTACTGATCGTGCTAGTGTTTCCTTGGTTTGGGCCTATGCCTGCCTTACTGTCTTCCCTGCTTCCCTTAGGGAAGTTTGGTATGCCTCCCTATCTTCATGCCGCTGCGTTCCCTTATATTTTCTGAAGGCCAGCCTTTTAGCTCTGACCTTTTCTGCTACTGTTTTTGAGAACCAAAGTGGTTTCCTTCTTTTGCGCTTCCTTTTCTCTCTAACACAATGGGATGTTGCTTCAAATATTGAATCCTTAATGCTTTCCCACTTTGCCTGGACCCCCTCACCTGTATTTCTTCTTGCCAGGGCTATCAAAAACTATGTTGGCGATCTTACCAAAGTCAGCTCCTCTGAAGTCCCATATTTTTGCCTTGGAATGGGATGATTTAGTTCTAGTGGCCAAATTGAACCATACCACGTAATGGTCACTGGCCCCCAGGTGACCTTCTACCTGGAGATCTGTGATCCTTTCCTTGTTAGTCAGTACTAGATCTAGGATAGCCCTGTCTCTTGTGGGTTGTTGTACCAGTTGTTTGAGACCCTCCCCCTGCAGGGAATCCACTATGTGTCTAGTTCTGTCAGATGTTCCTGCTGGTATAGACCAATCTGTATCTGGCATGTCGAAGTCTCCCATTATCAGAACCTCCCCTTTAGCTGTCATGTTTTGTATATCTTCTAACAGTAATGTGTCTATGTCTTCCCCCTGGTCTGGAGGCCTGTAGACAACCCCAGTTCTTATGTCTGTCCCATTTCCTGTTTCCAGGGTGACCCACAGTTCTTCTGGCTCCTTATGTGTATTCTGAATTTCTGTAGCTTTGATATTTTCATTGACATAAAAGGCCACTCCACCCCCCTTTGCACCTTGGTCTCTTCTGAACAGTACATAGCCGGGTACTGAAGTCTCCCAAGTGTGGTTATTAGTGAACCATGTCTTGCTAATGGCTACTATGTCCAGTTTAGCCTCTGTCATTGTTGCCTGCAGGCCTGGGATCTTGTTTCTCAGACTGCAAGCATTTGTGTATGTAATTTTCCATTGGCCAGATTTTGATTTGTTAGTTGTTAGGTGAGGTCTAGCATTTCCCCTGTGTGTCATATGGGGAGACAGACCTTTTTCCTTACATGGTGATGCAAATCAACTACAAACATGCTGAACTCCTGTTTGATCACTAGCTGAGGGGGGAGGAGTGTTCTTCCCATTCAATGTATCGGGTGCTGCATCCCTCTCCCCATTTGCTAGTTTAAATGTTCTGCAAAGATGTCAAACTTCTGCCCCAATGCACTAACTCCCTCCTTAGTTAGATGCAGTCCATCAAATTAAAAGAAATTTTGCTCCAAAAATTGTTGTCAGTTACCTACAAATTTGTGTCCTTTTTCCTGGCACCAGTCCTTGAGCCACATGTTTAGCTCCCCTATCTCCCCTTTTCTGATCTTCTGTCCATCTGCCCCCCTCTCCCAGACTGGCAGGATCGCAGAGAAGGAGATGCCGGATGAAATGGATGATAGTTTGTCACCCAGCCTGGTCAGGTGTTCCTCGGTCTCCACAACTGACTGGCTTGCGAGACCGTTAGTCCCTAGTGTACCAGGACATCAATGTTTTCTTCTGCTTCCGTACAATTTAGCAATGTGGTCAGTGTCTCTCCATGCTGATGTACCTGGGAGACATCTGACCATTACCCCTGGCTGGAGATGGGTATCAACTCCCCGAATCATGGAGTCTTCTATGATCAGAAGTGTTTTGGATTTCCTTTTTGCATTTTTTATTTTGGTTCCTAATTTGGGAGAGTTTTGTTGTGCTAGCTCCTGTGCTGCAGTGTCCTGCTGTGCAGTGTCCTCTGCCCCTTTGTTTGATTTTGGAGATAGAGGCAGATACCTGTTTGTAGTTTTTATATGGTTTGTGGATGTGATATGTTGGAGAGCACCAAGTGATGGGGCACCTGATTTGCCCCTCTTAACCACCTGCCAACCTCCTGGACCAACTACCCTCTGCAGTCAGTGCTTCTGTTGGATGTTGGGGAAATGGTAGGCGGGTCTTATGATTTCCTCCTGAATATGCAATTTGAGGTGTGCAATCTCTGCCCATGCTGCCTGGAGCTGAGCCCTTAGTTCTCCAATGGCCCAGCATGTAGGACAGTGTCCTAAATCCTGTATAACTGCCCTTTTGAAAAGTGTCCCGCAGTACCTGCAGTTAATAATATCCATTCCAGATAATTTGCTGTATTTATAGCCTGGTCAGAGTAATTAGAAGGAGGAAAATGAAAGAAAAAGTTTGATTTTGTGTTTTGTTTGTTTTTGTTGTCATCCCTCTGTACAGACAGTTGTTGAGACCCCATCTGGAGTACAGAGTGCAGTTCTAGAGACCCCATCTCTGCAAGGACATAAACAGGATGGAGGCAGTCTAGAGAAAGACAACTAAAATGGTACAGGATCTGCAACAGAAGCCATACGAAGAAAAACTAAAGGAGCTTAATATATATACCCTTGAGGAAAGGAGGGAGGGGGGACATGATAGAAACTTTCAAGAACGTCAAGGGAATCAACAAAGTCCAAGAGGGTAGCATCTTTTAGGAAAAGAGATGTGCAAGAACAAGGGGACACAATCTGAAGATAGAGGGGGGACGGCTCAGAGGCAATGTGAGGAAGTATTTTTTCACAGAGAGGGTGGTGGACTCATGGAACGGCCTTCCTGAGGAGGTTGTGGGGTCAAAAACAATGGGGGGAATTCAAGAATGCATGGGACAGACATAAGGCAATTCTGGTGGGGGGTAGGAAGAAGTAGGCTGTTGGTTAACTAGGATCTGCAGCCTATCCAATAGGTAGGGAACTTGACAGACTAGATGGGCCAAGTGGTCCTTATCTGCCGTCAAAGTCTATGTTTCTATGTTTCAAAAGCCCAGTTTCTTTGCCACTTCATAGCAAGACAACGGTTAAGACATTTGGGCTGAAATTTGCAGGGTGGCAAGCCCTTGCCTCACAGATGTACCTTTTGCTGGTTTGGTGCAAAACTCTGAACTAGTTTCAGAGTTACAGCACTCCAAAGTTGCAAATTCTCCCATAGACAAACATTATGGTGGTCACACCTATATATCAAAAATGGTTCAAGATACGTATTTTTTGCCAAACCCAGTAAGCATGCATGGAGGTGGCTATTTCATGAATACAACTGCAAAATAATCGTTTCTGCAGTTGCTTTGGTTACTGAGATATTGCCAAATAAGCATTGCAAGGGTTACTTGGAGTGCCTCTAGGCCTATGCTATGTGTCTGTACTTGTGGGGTAGGTGGGAACACAGGGCCACGCTCCCCCTATGCATATTATTTATGCTAAACTGGGAGCTCTGGCCCTGCTATGCTATGCTTCTGACCTCATGGGTGGTGGGCAGGCCCTGAGGGCCCACGCCCCACCTATGGATATGATTATACAAAACTAAAAGCACAGGGCCCTCCTGCCCTATGTTTCTATACTTATAGGTATGTGGGAGCACAGTGCCCAGAGGACTTGTGCTTGCTCCCACCCATGGATACCATCTTGCAATGCTGTGAGCACAGGGCCCTCTGGCGCTTTGTCTCTATATTTATGGGTGGGTGGGAGCACAGTGCCCAGAGGGCCTATGCTCCCAAATATGCATCCCATTATGCAAAACTGGGAGCACATGGCCCTCCTGCGCTATACCTCTACACTGATGGGTGGGAGTGCAGGGCTAGGGGGCCGTGCTCCCACCTATGAGATACTCATTCGGCTGATGAACAGGGATTTTGATAGTCACCAACAGGGATTCTAAAAGGAATCCCTGTTTGTGAGGTATCAAAACCCTGTTCTTGAGTTATTAAAATCCTTGTTTGTGAGAAATGCTTGTTCATGAGCTGTCAAAATTCCTTTTCGTGAGATGATGACCAGATTGCCCTAAAATCCCTTTTCATGAGCCATCAAAATCCTTGTTTATGAGGTGTCAAAATCCCTGTTCATGAGCCAATCCCTGTTTGTGAGGGGACAACCAGATGGTCCTACTTTGCAAACAGGAATTGGCTCATGAACAGGGATTTTGACACCTCATGAACAGGGATTTTTAATGTTGCTGTTTCTTTGCCACTTCACTGCAAAGAAATGATTAGAATTTTTGGCTTGAAATTTGCAGGGTAGAAAGAGGGTGCCCCAGAGCTGTGACTTATGCTGGTTTGATGTAAAAATTTGCATCGGTTACATAGTTAAGGCATTCCAAAGTTGAGAAATTTCCTGTAGGATAACATTGTTGCAAACACAGTGCCTTTTGGTGCCTATATCTCAAAAATGGTTTGAGATACAGATTTTTCATTAAACAAAGCTAGCAAACATGCGTGCAGGTTACCAGTCCATGTTTACAACTGCAGTGGAATTTTTTCCAAGGTTGCTACGGTCACTGAGATATTGCACCATTTGCAGCACAAAGGTTAGTTGGAATGTGTCTAGGCCTGCACTGCATCTCTACAATTAAAGGTAGGTGGGAGCTCAGGGCCCACATATGGATACCATTATGCAGTAATGAGACTGCTGGGCCATCCATTAGCAATACTGTGAGATGACAGTTCATTACAATGTCTGTGCACTTATGGATAGATGGACGCACAGGGCCCATAGGGTCTTGCACTCCAAAACATTAATACCATGGGAGAGCACGGGGCCCTTATAGGTAGATGGGAGCACAGGGCCAGAGGGACCTGCGCTCCCACATATAAATACCATTATGCAGTAATGGTACTGCAGGGCCATCCATTATGGAATACTTGGAGAGCATGGACATCCACAGGGAGATAACAGTTCATTACAAAAAACTGATTCCATGGGAGCACAGGACCCAGACCATATAGGGGCAAGATTAAACTTTCTGAAAAAGTAGGAAATTCATTGCAAAAAACTTTGTTAATGCATCAGTTAGGCTTGAAGTGACAAAGCAGGAAATGAAGCATTAGGGTTAAGATCCAAACCCTCCTCACTCCTATCACCCCACCCCACGCTCATCTTTCCACAGATTAACAGGCAAATGGGTGTGCCTTGAGTCCTCAGGCCCAATTCTCACCCATTCTCCCTCTACTGTATCATGTCAGCTTTCTACACATGGAATGGTGTGAGAGTTAGGCCCTATCGCCACAAGGCACACCCCATTGCCTGTTGATCTGTGGATGGTGAGGTTGGATGGATAGGTGGGGTGTTAGGTCTCAACCTAATGCCTCATTTCCCTACTTTTGTCACTTGAACCCTAACTGATGCATTAATGAAGTTTGTTGCAATGAATATAGAAAGATAGATAGATAGATAGATAGATAGATAGATAGATAGATAGATAGATAGATAAATAGATAGATGGATGGATGGATGGATGGATGGATGGATGGATAGGCTGACAGACAGACATATAGATGTAGCTATAGATATAGATAATAGATATAGATATAGATAGTTTTTATTACCAGATAAGTGCACTAGATAATAAGCTACCTATTTTCAGGCATGACCTTGGAAAGTACAAACAGTTTTGGGAACATAGCCACTCAAGTCAGAGAGTTGGTGCTCTTATGACTAAACAACTAATGCAGGAAATGGCACACACCCTCATGTAGTGTTACAGTCCTTGGCATCCAAGCTGGTTTTTGGCAGATATCCCTCAGTCCTATATCTTTCAAACAGACGGAGACCAATTTTTAGTTTTAAACCACCATTTCATGTAACTTTCAATATGCAAAGTGCAAGTGCAGGTTACAGCAGCAGCCACTCTTGGGGACAGCAGTCAAAAAATACCTAAAATCAGCTTGGATGCCAAGGACTGTAACACCAAAAAAGGGTGAGTGCCATGACTTTTGTTAAAGTACAAACATTATAATACCACAAAGCAACAGGAATTACAAGGCATATATCACAGATATATCACAAAGAATGGAATGCATATAAAAGCTTCTAAACAAGGGATACAAAAAATAGCACACAGTGAAACAATGTCTCGGGTACAAAATACATATTGTAGCACAGTAGGTATTAAATACAGGCATATAGGGAATGCATAGAACGTTCAAATCAATTAGCTGGATACAGCAGTTATACACAAATAAAAGCAGATACAACTGTATACATCTAGTAGGTGCTTATGATAACCATTATTAAAGCTTGTGGAAATAGAAGAAAGGTGGATGAAACTCAGAATGAATTTCTATAGCCTAGGGGCAAAGTTTGAAAAGGCAATGTTACCCAAATTTGTTTTTATTTTTGGAAATGGCAGGGTCCCTAGTCAGTAGATCTGAAAGGGAAATTGGTATGGGTATGCATAAATCAGGATATTAGTGACATGGGAAGCTCATTTCAAATAACACTGTATATGATACCCCCAATGGTTAGATCATGCAGTGATTGAGGGTGAGCCAACCAAGCCTTCATGATAAAGTGCAATGATAGCCTTGGTGATTAGAGACCAGAGAAAACTGAAAACATTATAAGTGACATCCCACTTTCTATGTAAGGCCTTGGTCAAGGCTGTGTGTATAGGAGGATACCATAGACACTAGTGAACCAAGCCTTGGCAATAAGATAATGTCTGATCTGGTATGATGACTTACAGGTGTTAGCAATACATGGGGAGAAGTCAAGGGAGGAGTCCAGATTTAGTCCCAGATGCTTAGAAGCTGACACCAAAGCTAGGACAATGCCATCACTGCATGGACAGATAGTGGAGATGGACAATGCTTTAGCCTAAGTGCAAAGCCAAATAGTATTGCTTGGGTTCTTGAGGTATAGAGCAGAAACTTACTGTGTGCAAGCCATTTTTGAACTGCATGGAAATTAACAAATAGAAGGTTATTAATGTTTACAATGCTGTTATAAGTGAGATAGAGGACCAGATCATCAGCACAGAGACTGGGTGCAGGATGCCAGACAGTGTTGCATTTACTACGACAAATATACATCAGCCTAAAATCAATCATGTGGAATACCTACAGAGGTGGGGGCAGGATTGGAGAGAGATCTCAAATCTACTACCTGGTATTTATTGCTTACATACTGTAAAAAGGGGTTGTTTTCATGGATGCTTCTCCTGCCCTGAAAAATGGGGGCCTAAGTGAACAATAATAATTTGAGTTCTCCCTCTGGACACTTAGTGCGATGCTCAGGAAGTTAAAAAGAACCTTGATATGCACCCTGGTGGTAGTATGGTCACTTTCTCCTGCTGCCTTCTCCTCCTCTGCCTCTGATTTCCACTATATTGTGCTCTTGACTGGGAGTGAAGTTTGTAGCATGGAGGTCCTCAATATGTATCCCTTTCCCCTTGGTGTTCCCTGTGATCCTGACTGATTACTTCCCCTTCCTCTCTCTGTGGTTCTGTTGTTTCCTGCTTAAAAAGATTCTCGATTATGGCTAGGGTCTTGTCTGCCATACTGGTGGCTAACATGGCAAGCCTGATTATTGCTATTAGACTTGTCTTTACAATAGGAGTGATAAGATTTTTGAAATGTTTTGTAAGTGTATGTTTGTTTTCTCTATAGTCATTTAATTCCTTTTGGAATTTTTCTAGCTTGTTTTTTTTTTTTAAATCAGCAGTACAATGTAAAAAAATCTGTGCTTTTTTGACAGTTTATTTCCTGTGCTTTGCTGAGCATGTCCCTGGTAATCTTTCCCACTGGCATTGCACTGTCACCCCATAATTTGCTCAGTTATCCTTTGTTTATGCTTACATTTCTGCCACAGGCCACATTGACAGCAGCAGTACTATATGCAGCTGCCATACTGTCTTTGGTGCTACAACACTGTTGACAGATCACTTCCTGGTTAGGTAGTACTGCTGCTTTAAGTTATTGTTCTAGTTTTATTTATGAGTTTTGTCAGGAATAGATGTACTCATTTATGTTCACTTCTGTTTTAAAGTCCTCTTTTTATTGAGTAATTTCCTCACCTAGTTTGCCTTGCTCATCAATTATTGCCCAAATCAGGGTGATCATGAAGTTGTGAGAGCATTTATTTCATAAGCAATGTGCTTTCACTTTTTTTACATAGTCTGTGGTCCATAGAGAGATTATAAAGTGTGTCTTTACCTCCCACTGCAGTGCAGTGTCCTTCCTAATGTCCCACTCACTACTTCACCAAGGGTAACAGTGGCTGTAGCCTGCCTGTCTGGCTATGTGGGTTTTGCACTTCAGAAGACAGAGAAAGATGTCAGTAAGTATGATGTCCCTGCCTAGTAAAGCATTCTTAACTTGCAGTCACCTCAAAGGTTTAGAAGCATCAGCAACTAATGGTAAATGCAGAAAATGCTCTAGATGGGCAAAATCCCCTGGGGAGCCAGTTTGTTGTATATAAACCTTGAGCGGTCACATTAAAAATTAGCTAGGTTAAATTTTATGGTAAGAATGGTACCTTTTCTTTTAGCTTGAAGTGCATGGCACTACTTCTGGATCCTGTGGCCACAAGACAAGAATATTGTGACAAAACCTGGTGGGGTATATAACAGCAGGACCTTGAGCACATTGCAGGGCAGCAGGCCTGTTGCAGGGTTCATCGGACATCTCTTCTCCTGTCTGGTGAATGTTTTTGTTGGCGGGGCGGGAATCAGGTTTGGTCTTTCTTCTGGTACCTGGATCAAGGCCTGGGAGTAGCGGTTCTCCGTATTTTTCAGCTATGGCTGAAGTCAGTACCTCTCAAATCTTTGTGTCTTGCAAGTTTTCTCAATGTTCCTGATGCATGAGTCTCTATGGATATCAGGGCTGATGTCCACTGGTAATGTTCCCCTTCCCAGTCCAGGCATACCACTATCCCACTTGTCACACCAAACATCGGAGGATAGTGGGTGAACAGATAGACGGCACTCAGAAAATTCAGATTAACATGCAGGTTACATGGTTTTACTGTACATCAGAAACAAAAATATGAAATTAAAATAAAAATGCTTAGACACAACAAATTTCATCAGGATAGGATCACTTCTATAGGACTTCAAATACTATTGCTGGTATTCTCTTCTGAAGGAACTTCATTCCTAACCATCTGAAATGTTAGCTGGACATGAAAGGTGTGCACATCCTTGTTCTGCTCCAGTGAGAGCACATCTGAACACTTCAGATCTGATCTGATTTCCTACACCTAGCAGTGGGTCTTATATACCCAGCCACTGTACCTTGTGATCTGCTCCTTTTTTCAAAATGGTATAGTGCCATGTCTTGCTGGCAGGCTGTGCATCTGAGATCATATGTGACATAAATCTTGGAGTCTAAACTTAGCCATCTGAACTGAGTCACTCAGCCTGACAGCTTGGCTGAAAAGATTATTTTATCATGATATAACACAAATAATCATACAAATAATGTACAAAGATCATGTTCAGTCTTAAAAACCCTTCATTGTGATCATGACTAACAAAGATTGAACATGAACGTTAAATGGCCACCAATCAAATACTATGATCACAGGGCAATGATGATTATGATTAATGATCTCATATAATCAGGATTTGTTATGAATGGTTGCTCACAGTCAAGATAACTGCAATTAATTAAAAAATAAATTCATATTTATCTTTTTGTATTTTTGGACTTTATCGTGATTTCATTTGGACATCTTTATTAGAATAATCATTTATGGATATTCTATCCAAACAAACTGATTTTATTTATACCTACTCAAACACCTCACTTCTTACCCTTGTTATAAAGGCTCAACTTCATAAAGTGGTTCCTTTTTTGATTGTAGTGAGAATCTACAAGTACTTGGTTTGTGCTCAAAACGTTTCCTTACAGTCTGCAAACTAATATTGTCAAGCCACAATTATTTTAAAAATAGAAATTACCATTGTTTGTGTCCATAATTTGTGCTTTTGAAATGCGCAAATTAGTTATGCAAATGTATATAACATGCCAAACTTCACATGCACTCTTCCTAAAGGGACAAATAATTGACTTCATATGATTTATATTGTATTATAATTATTTATTTTGTAGACATTTGAACATTCATATTTTTAAAATAGTAATAAATAAAACTTTACTATTCCTCATGTGACTTACAATCTTATATCATGGTACTGATATAATCAATGATCATCACAAGACCATTGATTATATCAGTAGATGGCCTTTAGCTGGTTGTGACTGAACCCTGATAAGACAGAGGTATTGGTGGTGGAATCAAACAGAGTGCGTGACAGGATGGCCTCTGGATAAGAGACTGGACTTGTTCTGGGATCTGTTCCATTGAAGGCCTTCTCTAGGGTGTGAAATCTTGGTGTCATTCTGGATAGGAGTTTGATGATGGAAGCGCAGGTATCTTCCATCGTCCACTCCTGCTTTTTCCATCTCAGAACTGTTGCTAGGATAAAGCCCCTTGTTCCGCCTCTGGTCCTCCCTCACTTTGATGCATGCCTTAGTTACATCAAGACTTCACTACTGTAATGTACTCTATCTCAGAGTCATGGGAGGATCTCTCCACAGGCTGCTGCTAGTGCAGAATGCAGCTGCCTGGTTACTTACTGAGTAGCCAAAATTTTGCCATATCACACCAGTGTTGCGTGAGCTGTACTGGCTGCAAATCAGGTGGAGGATCCTCTTTAAGGTTGGTCTTCTCACTTATAAGGCCCTACATGGCCAGGGCCCTGGTTATCTGTTAGACCTTCTTGCACCAGCTCTCTCAATCCTCCCCCTCCATTCCTCCTGTAAGGGACCCCTGGTGATTCCCAGGATGAGGTTGAAATCAGCTGGTGACAGATCTTTTAGTGTCACCGCCCTATCCTGTGGAATTCACTGCTTCTTGGGGTTAGGGGGCCCCTACTCTGGAGCTATTCAAGGCCTGCCTTAAGGCCCTCCTATTTCCCCAGGCCATTTCAGATTAAGCTGTTGGTCTACAGATATGACTAGAGTTGCTGGCAATTTGATTTTTAGCCTAATATTTGTGAAAAATGTTATTATGTAGAGCTGATTATTCATGTTTTTTTTTACTCTTTTGTCATTCATGGATGTGTTTTTGTATAGGTGTCTATTCATTTGTAAGGCACCCAAAGCCTCCAAGATTGGGCACCTTTAAATAAATTTTGCCTTGCTTTTACCATTTACAAATCATCAAAATCATGCTGACTTAAATTTACAAAATAATAAGTCATAATTTGGTGCTTTGAAAGTTTAATGTTTGATGATTAAATCATGATCATGATGATGATCTTAGAGCATGATCTCTTGATGAGTATATGGTGATATTTGATGATTAACAATGATCAATCACAATTGACCTTCACAAAACCATAATTGATGATTTACCAATTCACTTGGGCATCAGGGAGGAGGTAGAGGAAAGATGGCAAGAGTGGAATGCTCTCGAAACAGTATCAGGAGAGAAGTTGCTGCATGCTGTGTTGTTGTAGAGGAGCATCAGAAGCAGGGTTCTGTGATACACTTGCTATTACTTAGTTATTGCTTAAAAACAGGTATAGCACCACTGCCTTTGTTTTTAGTTGTCCATTTTTCAATTTTTCCAGAACCTTTCAAGTTCGTCTTGGGCAATGGAATAAATCTGCAGAGCAGCTATTGTGTTCCACTAACTGGCAAGGGTTGCCTGGAGTTTCAATGGTGGGCTAGCCTGCACCTCTTGCCAGTCAACAGACAAGCCCTATGGGGGACAGTATTCAGACAACCATCCCTGCAGCTCAAAGAAACACATACGTGTTGTATCTTCAATTCTGAACTCTAATAGTGGCACATTTAAGATTCAGAAGTCAGATTTCACTGACAATAGATTCTCTCTGTTTTTGCTCCATTATTGTCAAAAACAATTTTAACAAAAGGATTTATGTTTTTATATAAGTGGTATAAAAAGCTCTGTTGAAATAAAAAAATGGATTAACATCTAATGGCTTTATTCCATCTGTATTAGATTAAAATATAAATGGGTATCAAAATTTAAAATTAAACACTATGAAATAAATTAAGATAACAAATGTTTACAATTTATGTGGTTGAGAACCATGTGACAAACAACTAAAATATCCACATGTCACACAGTTTCTCTCAGATACTTTTTGCCTAGCAAACATTACACCTGTGGAAAGAGCAGAAGTGAGCTGCAAATCCCAGGACGCCAGAGCTTGAATGCCTACTGCAAGTCTTTTGTGATTAAATTGCAGAAAATCCTCCTCTAAAAAAAAACAGGACTTTTCACTGTGAGACAAAGGTAAAGAATTTAATTTAATGAAGGAGAATGTGTTTTAAGTCCTCTTAAATCTTACCTGAATCTTATTTCATAAAACACAGAGGAAGTTTGAATTTTAAAGATGTAGCTAAACCATTTTTCAACTAACAGAGCTTTTGATTTGTAACCATTAATGCTGTACTATATTGTTCAAAGTCAAAATACAGGGACAAAAGCATTTAAAAGATCACATCAATATTCATTTCATTCTAAAATAGGGTTTTGGTTTCATTTACTTAAACTAATTAATTGGTGGGGGGGATTTATTCTTTTCCACCATAGAATAATTTATCAATTTTTAATTTAGAGCTTTCTCATGATGGATTGTCCTGCTACTCTTCATGTGGAAAAGCTGGAAAAACTAGAAGGGCAGTCAGTGGCTGGTATATGTTTTATGGAAAGAATTTAATTGCACCAGAGCTATGAGTAGAGCAAACTGGAAATGAGTTACAGAGATATGAGTGGTGGAAAGTGGAAATCAAACATCTTGCAAAGAGCTGTTAAGACTGAAATAACTTGTTCCTTGTGTATATAGGACATCAGCTTGAAATCTGGCTGACTGGAAATTCTGACTTTGAAGTTTGAGGTTCACCTGAAGGAAGCCATAAAAACCAGAAGGAAACTACAAAAACTGAAAAGGCTTTGACACAGCCCAACCAGTTGGTGAGAAATACTAGGCTACAAGAACGATTTTAAAGGTGTTTAGAATTACCCTATACTGTAACACTGTTAGCAACGCTGTATTTTCTTAGGTTCTTGTTGTGGAAACTTTTTATTTGTCTGCTTATTTTTTTTATTAATACTTTATTTGAATTTTAAATTTACATTACACAAATCAATAACAATTCCATAGAAGTGCCTAATCGGATTGAGAATACTCATTAATGTTGCAGTCTGTGAGTACCCATACAGTTCTGAGTAAATATAACAATACTAAGCTAAAATGCTCATATCAATACATTAAAGAGCAACTGACATGACTCTGGCCAAAGTGCTACATTGCAGAATTAGAATAAGCATGCCCCTCCATAAATCTCATACCAAAAACTAGTGTTCTGCGTTACTTCATTTTAAAGTTATGAGCTATTTTGTAACCCTGATTTCATTGCCTGTCCAAAAAAGCCTATTTCAGTGAAGTGTTGCTCTTAATGTCATCTCAGGAACTTACAACCTAGTCTTCCCTGTCAGCCATCTTATAGGACCTGCGTCTCCAAAGTTTTAAAGATCATGTGCAATGGTTTTCACAAGTAAAACAGCCAGCACCATTCAATAAACATTGCTTTAAAAACTATGTACGTTTCAGGTTTTGTAACAAAGTTGACACTTTTTTTGGTGTCTTTTTGTTGTGGTCCTTTTTTCCAGGGTTGCTGGATGCTGGTTCATAGCGCACTGTTGTGAGGTTTGCAAACTGAATACGTTTCTGATGTGGTGAAAGGCTGAGATCATTCACACCTATCATTCAATTGAGGCAATTTCTAAGGATGGCAGTTTAAAACAATTATGCCATCTCCTTGTCAAATACAGTTGGGAAAGGTAATGCTGTTTTGAAACCTTATTAGGAGTTTCTAAATTAGCCAACCCAATGTTTTCACCCTGTCAGGCTGTTACATGACCTACATTCAGGCTCATCTATGTTCTACTCTAAATTACAATGATCATTTTACCAGAGCTAACACTTCCACCCCTAGTAGGGATTAACACATATAAGGCCCATATTAAAACTTATTTTAAATCAGACACTGCCTGAGTGGATTACTCACTAAACTCCATTCAAAAGCCCATCATCATGGTGGACATAGAATCACCCAAGACTATTGCAGAACAGGACTGAGGCTGGATAAGATACAAGGTTTAAAAAAAAGGCTCTAAAACCCTTAAGAAACTGTATGCCACCGGTTCGATAACTTACTGGATTACTGATGTCTTTTTGTGGTCTGCCCATCCTCCCTGTTTTCTTTCTTTTGCAGGAGGTGAGGTGCAGAGATATGGAGACACGGAGTCATGGAGTCATGGAGGTTTGAGCAATGAGGCGACTGAGGAGACCGAGGAGTTCAAGGAGTTGTTAACAGTGAGTGGGGAGTTGCAGTCACGAAGTTGAGGAGTGGTGGAGACAACTGCTTTTTTTTTGCCTAGACTCCTGAATGATTTGAATGCCTGACCTGGTTTAGAGAACTGAGAGACCATTTTTCAGGGATTGGCTTGGTGGCTCCATCAGTACTGGAGTGTTTGCCTGGTCTTTTTGGGAAGCGGTTTAAAAAGTAGTGGTGTGTTTGGTGATTCTCGGTTCTCTGCCTGAGTCTTCTGACTGTCCTGTGTTTACATGAACCTGGGCCACACTGGCAGTTGTTTTGCGGAGAGTGCGGAGAGCGAGTGAACATGCCGGACACTTGGAAAAACAGAAAAACAGGACCTGAGTAAATAAACGGAGGCACTGCAAGCCATTGATAGATACTGAGTGCACTTTTCTCTGAAGTTATTTCTTTCTATTTTTCTTTTAAGTAGTTTAAATTTTGAATCTTTTAGTCTCCCTGCTTCATTTTCACTGTGAGCTTTCTATCATTATGCCCATATAGGCTCCTGGTTAATTAAGATAATTATAGCTACAGTCTAAATTAAAAAGAAATAAATAAATAGAAGTTAAACTTTATTTTCAGTTTTTGAGCCAGTGCTATTAGTTGCCTAATTGATTGGCTTCCCTCAATCATGTGGGCAACGTTATATATGCGCATGCTCAGGGAGTGTAAGATGGATTATCTTCTGCTGGCGTTTGGAGTAGACCGATCAGCTTCTGCTGTGGTGGTTTTAGCTTCATTTAGTCTTGAATCTCTGAGTGTTATTTCTCTCCAGGTTTTAAGCTGATAGTGGGGTAACTGGAGAGAGAGATTTTTGTCTTTGGATCCCTTGAGTGTGAACGAATATGTACCTGATGCAGTAAGTCTTTAGAGATTACATTTAAATTTAATAAGTATAAATATTTACAATGTAAAGTGAAAGAAAATCTAAATGGTTAGCTAGGTTTGATTTTTAGGTAAGTTTTAGATATTTTTAAAAGTTCTGCTGATTTAAAAGTTGTTTTTTTTTATGCCATAGTATTGATAGTTTGTTTAAAGCATTAAGTGATGGTCTGGATAAATTATTAGTCTATTTTAAGCATCTACAAGTTGCTGGGGACCTATTTAAATTTATATCACTGAGTACTGATTTTGATATTTTAAATGTGCTTTTCTTAGGTTTTATCTGGGCATATAATTGAATTAAAAGTGGATGATAGATCCGTAAGGATACAAGAAAGGCACCTCGTCAAGACCCTTTGCAGTTTAAAGAGCTATTTCTCTGAGAAAGAACATTTTTTATGTAAAAGAGTGGACTTTGGCTTTTGAGCTGAATCCTTGGATATAACATCTGGTAATCCGATCCTGTCGATGTCAGCTTTGGACATCTTTTTTTAAATTATTGCTGGAGGTAGCTGTCTGAAGGAATTTAGGCTATTTATTGGGACAGCTACTTATAGTTTGAAGTCTGAAGCTTGAAGAGTAAAATATCCTTCCCCTGTACCGTACCAACTGAGCTTTTTTTATTGTACATATTTTTGTTTGTATCTGGTAAAAAAAAAAGTGTTGAGAATGGTTACAAAAGTGGCAAAAAAAGGAGGCAGCTAACCCTGTCACCTATAAAAATAAGAGTTCGCTTATAATGGGGAAATATGATGAAATGATAAAAAAAGGGAAAAAAATAACTAGTTACATATTGGCCCCAGGAAGCCATGTGAATTTGGTAGGAGATAAGATGATGTTAAGAATACAGAGTGCTTCTCTTCCTCCTACATTTTCCCTGCCTCCACTGAGCTCTTCCCCAATAGTGGGTCAACAGGAGAGGTATGTTCAGCAAGAGGAACATCCAATTATGAAAACAATTAGGCAATTAGAGAATGAACCTGATGGCCAGGTAGATCTATTTAGTCTCACTGTTTTGTCTCCTGAGACTCCAGGGAAGGGAAAAGGAGGTAGTATGAAAAATTGTGGGGAAGAGGAAAATGAAAATATGGACAACAAACAACTCACAGTAGTTCTGAATAAAAAAAACTAAAATGAGGCTGAGGAAGGGAAAACTATGATTGATGCCTCACATCAGTGCCCAAGTAGATCTTTCTTGGGAGAATTTGAGGTGTTCTTGACACCATATATTCTGAGACCTAAATTAGACCCCCCTTCAAAATTTCCCCCGGATATTTCACATATAATACAGGACAGCTTTCTCCATAATATAACTTCCGATGTTTCCTCTCAGATTGAGGAAAATAAAACTATGTTGAAAATATTAACTGATATTAGAAATGGTATCATGTTGAATAATGAGCTTCATATTAACCTTGTTACTGTGATTAGTACACAAACCAACAAAGAAAAAGAAGCTTCATTAATAGATAAGACACAACAGATGGAAGAAACTAACAATATCAAAGGGAAGAAAACAAATCTGATCAAAGACAATGGAGAAAGTATTAGACAAATTACAAAGGAAATAGGTATAAAAGAAGTGGAAGAAATTCAAGCTTTGGTTTCTGACCTTCATATGAAGAAAACTAACCAAAAGAAACAACAGCAAAGGAAAAAAGGAGTACAGAGGTTACACAATCTGAAAGGGAAGGAGATTAATGGACAGGAAGAGTTGATTAGACATAAAGGGAAAACTAAAAAACAGGCTAGGGCAATACAATTAATTGAAAATGGAGAAAGTAGGAAGTACAGACTTGTAGAAGAAGCTATAGAACAACAAAATGAAAATAATGTTGGGGAATTGGGAAAAGAAGGAAAATTGTATAAATGTGATAGGGAGAAATTAAGAGAACAACAGATAGAAGCTGGAGAAAGACTTCCAATGATTGTCATCAGAGGAATACCAAAGGCTCAGAAAGAAAACTATATGACTTTGAAATTAGTGGTTTACAATTTATGTAAAGGAATTCTGGGAAACAGAATAAATTGGAATGATTTAGGATCAACCTATAGATACCACAGGGGAATAGAAAAGGGATGGATTTGTTTGGTTCTTAAAAGTAATAATATTACAGTAGCAGCCACAGACACTGCCAGATATTTCCTGAAACTTGTGTGATATTTCCAGAAATACCTCCTGCTTTCTGCATTTCTGCAGTAGGGGCAGCAGAGAGAAACTCTTCAGAAATGTTGCGAAATATCTGGAAATAGCTGGCAATGTCTGTGGCTACTACTGTAGGAGAAAGTTGTTGGAGGCAAAAGAACAACTAAAAGAATGGGGAATAAGGGCTGATGTTTCTGTTCCATCTCGGAATGAATCACCCTCAGAAAAGTTAAGAAACTCAAACACTCCCTGTAAATCATAAAACTAACACATCAAAGTCAGCTGGTAACAAGAAACAGCAAGAAATCTTAGATTTTATGAAACCAGTGGTGATTATAGAGCATAATATTCCACAAGAAGAGACCTTTGCAACATAATCAGAGGGAAACAGCAGAGAAGAGTTAGAATATATAATAGTGTTATACTAGAGGATACATCACAGAGTTCCCCACCGATAGAATTAGCCTATGCTGATTTAGAGGAATCGAGTGTTAATCCAGTTCAAATTTCTGAGTTTGAAATGGCTACTGTAGAGTTGGAAGAATCACATTGACACATAGAATCAAATGAGGCCTTAAATTATTTGAGAATTTTGAGGTGGAATATAGCAGGAGTATCCTGTAAATTAGGAAATAATATATCATCTACTCCTTTTCAATGAATGCACATCGTACTGTTACAAGAAATGTGGATTGATAAAGATGGTTTCCATTTAGATGGGTATCAGGCTTGGCATATTTATGCCAAAAGGAGGACCACATTTGGGAGACCTGCAGGAGGTATTAGTACCCTTGTTAGAATAAATGATAAACTAATATGCACCTGTATATGAAGTGATACAATTTTTTTTATTCAAGCTTTTGAGATACAGATAAAGCAAAAAGTTGAGTGTATTGTAATTAATATATATCTGCCCCCAGATACCAAGGCATCTCCCATAAAGCATAGCATGGATACCCTAGCTAAATTGTTAGAAGAGTTACAAATTAAGTACACAGGTAAAGTCCTCCTCCTTGCAGGTGATTGTAATGCAAGGGTGGGAACAGGGATAGAAGAGTTGTGTACAAATTGGACTTTAGATTATATTTTCTCAATTCCTTTAAGGAATTCGATAGATAAAAATAAAAATAAAACTGGAGAAAGATTATTACAGATTTTGAATAGAACAAATATGAGTATCCTGAATGGTAGATGTCAAGGTGACACTCAAGGAAATTGTACCTTTGTTTACAAACAGGGGCTAAATGTCCTAGATTATGTAATAACAGATATATACTCATATAGTAAAATACAAAGAATGGAAGTTTTGGACATCTGGGACAGTGATCATAGACCAGTTCAAGTCTGGGTGGAGACTGAATCCCGGATGACAGAAACTGGGTTGAATAAATTATGGAAGGATAAAATGGTTGAAATTAGGAATAGTAAACAAATAATGTGGCAAAAAATAAGTCAAGAATTATTAAGAAACTATATTACATCTGATGAAATGGAGAAAATGAAATATGAATGCATAAATGATTTAAGGGATGCCCTAGAAGTAAGAACTGGGGATCACTTGAATGTATTGTTTGAAAAGTACCAGGCAATAGAACAGAAGATAGTGAAAGAGCTGGATAGGAAACCCTCCAGACAGAGTGCAAAACAAGTTGTGAAGGAGAAAGAATGGTTTGATAGAGAATGTATGCAAAAAAGGAGTTTAATACAAAATGTAGGTAGAGAAATAGTGAAAAATAATAATATGGACTCCAGGAAAGCATTTACATTTTTAAAAGCAGAATATAAACAGCTGATTAGGGGCACAGGATCCAAGACAGCATGGGTTTACAAAAGGAAGGTCCTGTCAAACTAATCTCATAGATTTCTTTGACTTGGTAACCAGAGTGGTGGACCAAGGGGGGGAGCAGTTGATGTTGCCTACCTTGACTTCAGCAAAGCTTTCAACACTGTTCCACATAGAAGATTGATAAATATGCTGGGTAGGCTCTGGGTAGGTCAGAAGTTGGTCAACTGGGTGGCAAACTGGTTGATGGGCAGAAAACAGAGAGTGGTGGTAAATGGTATACAGTCAGAAAAGATGCAAGTCACAAGTGTGGTAACTCAGGGATCAGTCCTGGGGCCAGTCCTCTTCAATATCTTCATTAGTGACATTGCAGATGGACTAGAGGGTAAGGCTTGTCTGTTTGCAGATGACACCAAGATCTGCAACAGAGTAGATGATCCAGATGGGGTGGGCAGAATGAGAAGAGATCTGGATAAACTAGCAAAATGGTCAGAAGAGTGGCAACTGGGATTTAATGCAAAGAAGTGTAAGATCAAGCACATAGGGAAGATAAACCCTGAAGCCACCTATAGGCTGGGAGGGGAGTTGCTGGCAGTCACAAAGGAAGAAAGAGACTTGGGCATCATCATCACCGATGACCTGAAATCATCCAAGCAGACCTCTAAAGCAGTAGGTAAGGCTAGGGGGATGTTAGGGTGTATTAGTAGGGGTATCACAAGTCATAAGAGGGAGGTAATAATCCCTCTTTACAAGACACTGGTTAGGCCCCATCTGGAGTACTGTGTGCAGTACTGGAGGCCACACCTTCACAAGGACATTAACCAAACTGAGGCAGTCCAGAGAAGGGCAACCAAAATGGTGCAGGGACTGCATCAGAAGACATATGAGAACAGATTAATGGAGCTCAATATGTATACCCTTGAGCAAAGGAGGGAGAGAGGTGATATGATTGAAACATTCAAACACCTTAAGGGCATTAACAAGGTGAAAGAGTCTAACATGTTTAAATATAAGAAAAATAGCAGGACAAGATGACGCAGCATGAGATTAGAGGGAGGCCGATTAAGGGGGAATGTGAGGAAATTCTTTTTACAGAAAGAGTGGTGGATGCATGGAACTGCCTATCTCAGGAGGTAGTGGCTATGAATACAGTGCAGGGCTTCAAACAGGCATGGGATAGGCATAAGGGAGCAATACAGATGAGTATGAATAGATTGGCCACTGACAGAGCAAAGGCCGATGGCACATTTATAAGGTAGAAAAATAAATGGGCAGACTGGATGGGCCTTGAGGTCGTTATCTGCCATCAGCCTTTATGTTTCTATGTTTCTATGATTGTAAAGAAGAAAAAATGCCATCAGGAAGATTTGTGGGGTATGTTACAAAACTCTATAAAGCAAAAAGATGGGGCAACATTTTGGAGGATAGTTGCCTACGGTACCAAAGGTTTTAGAAATAATATATTAACGGTGATCCCACTTGAAGATTGGACTAATTACTATGAGAGATATTTCTCTAGAAAAGGGACCCAGAGTTTCAATCAAATAAAGAAGAATGGTAATGACAGTGTTTGGTTAGATTTTACAATTGAAGAATTCATAAATGCAATAAAAATACAGAAGAAAAACAAAGCTGCAGGCACTGATAATGTGGGTGCTGAATTGTATCATGGTGACCCAAGTTGGTGGGCAGATATTCTTCTGGGTCTCTATAAGAATATTGTTAAATAAATTAAGCTGTCACCGGACTGGCAAAAGGGAATTATAATTCCTATATATAAAAAGGGTCCTATGGAGAAGATAGAGAATTACTGAACAATTACTCTTTTAAATGTTAACCAGAAAATATTTTCTAGGTTGATATTGTCAAAAGTAATTTACTTGATAGAGACTGAGGGTATCCTGTCAGAAGCACAAGCCGGCTTTCAAAAAAAAAAAGGTAGATCTACTATATATCAAATCTTTGTATTAAGGCACCTATTGGAAAAGTATATAATCACAAAAGAAACATGTATATATGTGGTTTTTGTTGACATTAAGGCAGCCTTTGATTCAATAAACTGAGAAATGCTATGGGCACTTATGGAATCTAAAGGTATGAATGAGACACTTTTAGAGGTGATTAAACTGCTGCATAGTGATAATGAGATTGTAGTTAAATATAGTAAAGAAGGACATATGACATCCCCTATTAAGGTAAATGGGGTGAAGCAGGGCTGTATTTTAGCACCCACATTGTTTAATCTGTATATTGAAGTTTTGGTAGAAGAACTAAAACATGTGGAAACATTCCCACTGAGGATCTGTGGGAAAATGGTACACCTGCTGTTGTATGCAGACAACGCTATACTTCTTTCACAAACAAAAATAGGTTTAAAGTGGGATATCGCCAAGACAGTAGAAATTCTTGGGAGATTGGATCTTATGATAAATCAAACAAAGACTAAAATAGTGACATTTAAAAAAGGTAAGGTTAGAAATTTGACTCAATGGAAGATAGGAATATGAATATTGAAGAAGTAAGTAGCTTCTTTTACTTAGGAGTCACTTTTAATAGCGACCACAGTTGGAAAAGGCAAAGAACAAGTTTGTAATAAGTCAGTGAAGGTACTAAATGATATTAGACATTTTTAACATGACAGCCAGAAATTCATTTTTGCACAATTAAGATGTTTGAAAATAAAAGTTGAGTCTCCAATGTTATATGGTGCAGAAGTTTGGGACTGGCATATAAAAATAATTTAAAAGAACTAGAAGTGATACAAAAAAATTATCTAAGAAATAGTTTGGGCATATTCAAATATACAACAGCGGCTGGGGTAAGATTGGAAACTGGAACACATTTAATATATATTAAGGTCATAACGAGAGCTTTGCAGTATTGGCAAAAAATGGTGACAGCTGAGGAAAGAAATTCAATAAAAATATGTTGGGAAGAAGCAAAACCATGGGATAGGAAGCGACATTGGATCTGATTGGGGATATTAAATTAAGAATTAAATAGGAATAGGCTAGAGTACAATTATGTATATGATACACGGTATAATCCATCAGAATTTGTAAAAGAAGCCATACAATGTATGGAGGATGTATCAAAAAGTATGGATCTTATTAGAATGAAAGATTACTACCTAAATGATCCATTAAAATACTTAAAATTAGATTTTGGATAGGAAAAATACTTACTTAAATGTGAGCAGATAAAACAAAGGAAGGCAATAACCAGATTAAGATTTGGAATTTTTGATAGTTGCCAATCATGGGGAAGAAATGCTCAGTTATTAGTATGTGTAGGGTGTCAAAAAGCAGTATTGTCTAGCAAACATTTGTTGTTTGAATATGAAGTTTTTGAACAAGAAAGAACTATGTACATTGGTCAGTATTTTAATGGCTTAGAACAAATGAATAATAACAAAAAAATGATTTTGACATTAAATTGTAAAAGTACCAAACATATATTTGCTCTAGCAAGTTTTGCACTGAAGATTGCCAGGAGATTTAAATGGAATTTATAGTTGATTTTATGGTTATGATGTATGCTATATTTTAAATGTCTGTGTATGTGATGAATAATTTTATATAAATAAAATAAAATAAGATTTTGAACCTTTTGAACCTTTGACAAACAGCAATGAAGTTACCAACACTGCAATACTAGCAGCAATACAACTTTAACAGGCATAGTGGAGTAACACTCAAATGGCATCAGCATCCTGGAGGCATACTGACTCAGAATTCAGCAACCCTGGAGAAATGGACCACACCAAAAAGCCATAAAAACTACAAATGTGTCAACTTTGTTACAAAACCTGAAACATATTGTTTTATAGCAATGTTTTTGAATGGTGCTGCCTGTTTTGCTTTTGAAAACTACTGCACATGATCTTTAAAACTTTGGAGAAATGGGCCCTATAAGCGTGCTGACAGGGAAGACTAGACTGTGAGTTCCTAGGATGACATCAGCAGTAGCTCTTCACTGAAACAGGCTTTTTTGAGCAGGCAGTGAAATCAGGGTTACAAAATATCTCATAACTTTAAAATGAAGTAACACAGAACTGTTTTTTGGTATGAGATTTTCTGGGGGTATGATTCTAATTCTGCAATGTAGCACTTTTGGCCAGAGTCATGCCAGTTGTTCTTTAAACAAACTATAACAAATACAAACTGATACAAATTGAGTGTCTGCCTATAAAATTAAAACCCCATCATATGTTATCCATCAACTCCCAAAGAAAGGGGAAGGGGGAGAGAGGAGGGAGGCATGGAACGGTTGCCAAAGGGAGAGGCCCACATCACAGTCCCCACAATTCCATGGGCCAAGGAGGCATCTGACATACTCTAAAGATCCATAATGATGTCCCGGTAGAGTATGGGGATCTGTTTACTTATTTGGAACTGGTTTTATTAAATATAAATTCCATTTAATGCACATGGAGAATTTTTACTTAAAAGATCATTTAAAAGTTATATAGAGGTTTTATAAAATCTATTTTAGATATCTAATTTAATAAGTAAGCGTTCATTGGATTTTAATGTTAAAAGTCACGATAAACTACTTCCATTGACTTAGTTATTAGAATAATTCTGGTAACCCAAACATAATGCTGGTGTAGTAATGTATTAAAGGTAAACAACATATACTGTTTTGCCCATGACTGGATCATTTCTAGATTTTAGGAATCCTAACTATTTTTATCTTGATGAATTTTGATGGATTTATGGTTTGACTAATTCATAGTGGACTAAGCAATTTATTAATCTATTAAACAGTTCTTAATAACTGAAAGTGTTTTGCAATTAAATAATTACTGGAAAAAATAGTCAGTAATTAGCCTCTGAATAGCTCTAAATAAAGTATTTGAACAAATGAGAACAAGAAGCTCAAAAAAGAGTGAAAACACTGATTCCATCAACATAAGGTAAGGGAAGGGGAGGGACCTCAACAGGAGATAATATGACAAAAGCAAAAGAAAAGAAAGTCACAAACAGATGAAAAGGGAAATGATACAGCAACAAACAGTAGATCTAATTAACAGTAATTCAGTACCTGTAATAACTGAATCTGGTACATATTTTTAAATGAAAATGTATTTATTTATTGAAAATGTTTCACCAGGAAAGGCACACTGAGCAAAAAGATGCTCGTCTTATGGTGCGACCTGGGGGGGGGGGTTACAGAGGAGGCAGGTATACATACAGTAGCTGAACTTACAGTAGCACAATATGGATAATGTACATAGTTGGGAGGGATTACATTTGAACTTGTTACATAGGCAGAGCAGTACAATACAGCACAGGCTCAGCAAGTACAGGTTATACAAATCATGGTTACCCGAGGTAAGAACAGTACAGAACATGATCGTAAGGGCATGGTATACAAAACAAGGGTACACATCGAGGCAATACATGAAATACATAAGTGCCAGTTTACAGAACAGGGGTAGTAATAGCAGAACTTGAGTGCCAGTAGCAAAGGTTGAGCTTCAGGGAGATGCATCAAGTAGAAAGGAAGGATTTGGAGAGCAAGATGGGGGGTAGAGAAGGAGGGTGTAGAAGCGTAGGTGTATGGAGGGAGGGAGTGGGGCTGGGGAGCTTATGTTGATTAGGAAGGGGGGAAGGGAGAAATTGAGAGTGTGAAGAGTAGGTAATAGAGAGGGTATAAGTGCGCAGGGTAGTATATAAGCCAGACAATTAGGCAATGGCCGGGCCGCTGGTCAGGCACAGGGGAGTGGGGAAGAGGAGCTAATGGGGGGTGATTAGGAGCAGTAGCAATTAGGTGCAAGGAAGTTAGAGAGGGCATAGGAAAGGGAGAGTTTGAATGAAGAATGATGGATCTGGGTGGGCAGGCCATTCCAGGGTTTAGGGAAGAGGTAAGATAATGCGATTGGCCGGTGGTGGTCCTACGGTGAGGGATGAACAGTAGTCTAGGGTCAGCAGACCTGAAGGCGTGTGAGGGGGTAGGTGGGGAGGATAGGGCGGATGCGAGATAGGGAGGGAGGGAGCCGAACCAGAAGTTAGAAGTGAATTTAGCGCTATGAATTAGGCGCCAGTTACTCAGAGAAGGTAGGGACAGGGAATGATAAAGCATGCAGTGATGTGATCGAGGGGGCATCGAGGGCAAAGCGGCAAAAGCATTAAGAGGGGGTCTAGTCTGGCTAGGGTGGTCTGTGCAGCGGAACTGTAAACTACATCACAGTAATCGAAGGAGGGTAGAATCATTTTCTGAACAATTTCATGTCTGACAGGAAGTGGGAGACTAGTGTGGTTTCTATAGAGGGCACCAAGTTTTGGGCGCAGTTTGGAAATGATGGCATCGACGTGAGTGGAAAAGGAGAGGTGGCGGTCAAGCCAAACCCCGAGATACCTGAAGGAGGGTACTTCTTCGAGGACGGTGTTATTTAGGGTGTGGAATCTCAGAGGGAGGTGAGTTTGGATAGGCGCTGTCTGGTGCTGAAAGTCATAGAGTTGGTTTTCTTAGCATTTAGGGAGAGTTGGTTGCTATTGAACCAGTTTTGGATTTTGTTGAAGTCGGTTTGAAGTTTGGAGGTGACTTCTTCATGGGTCCGGCTGGAGGTGAAGAAGACTGTGTCATCTGCATACATGTGGATGGCAGAAGAGAAGCTGGAGTTTGGCTGGTCATTTAGTAGGATGGAGAAGAGGATGGGGCTGAGAACTGAGCCTTGGGGCACACCAGTGGTGATTGGGGGGAGAGATGTGGTCAGCTATTTTAGTGGATTGGGTTCTATTTAGAAGGCACTGAACCAATTTATGGGGGATTCAGCTAAACCAGCTCCAGAAAGGCAGGATAGTAGGAGAGAATGGGATATGGTGTCGAAGGCTTTTGCTAGGTCAATGAAAATAGCAGCAGTGATTAGCCCTTTGTCCATCCCAGTGAGGATGTGGTCTGTGAGTCTGAGCAGGGAGGAGGTAGTGGAGTGGTGTTTTCTGAACCCGGACTGGAAAGGGGTGAAGAAGTTAGTTTCTGTGAGGAAGTGGGAGAGTTGGTTAGCACAAGGTGTTCCTGGGTTTCGCGGTGGGAGGAGGGAGATGGGGCGTAGTTGGATGCAGAGGTAGTGTCACCGCCTTTAGGAGGTGTAGAACAGTGCATGCTTCCATTCGAGGTGAGTGACTGGTACTGAAGGAAAGATTTAGTAGGGCTGCGAGGGGGGTAGAGATGGCAGAAGCAGATAAGAAGAGGAGTTTGTTGTCAAGACCATCAAGGGATTTGCCTTTGGAGGGGTTTAGGGCATGAAGGGCATTTAAGGTTTTGGTGGGGGAAATGTGTCTAAAGGAGAAGGGGTTCATGCCGGATAGTTGAGGGATAAGAGACTGAGGAGATGGAGTGTTTGCAGGTGGAAGGGCTTCAAGGAGGGCCAGGGCACAGGTAGTGAAATAGGAATTAAACTCGGAGGTGACTTCCAGGGGATTGGAAAGGAGAGTCCCTTGGGCAAGGAGAAGAGGTGGAGGGTTAGCTGTTTGGGGGGAGAAAAGGGAGTTAATGACTTTCCAGAATTTGGAAGGTCTTCCAAGGTTTGCATTTAGTGTGTTATTAAAATATTCAGATTTAGCTAGGCAGATGGCCTTAGTGCACCTATTGCGGAGCATGCGATAGGAGGTATGGTCGCCGGGGAGGAGTGAGGATTTGTAGATTTGCCAGGCCTTATCACGGGCTTGTTGGCAAGCAATCAGCTCGGGGGTGATCCAGGGTAGGTGGGAACCACGGACTCTAGCCCGGCGTAGAGGGGCGTGTTTGTCCCAGGCGGAGAGGAAGGTGTTCTGAAAGTGCATAAGGGCCGAATCTATATTAGAGCGGTTTGCACTTGGGACCCAATTAGAGTGGTCCCAATTCATTAAATACCTCATAGAAAACAGAAGTAGATGTAGAGGAAGAAGTCACAATAAGCAAACAAATTAATAAGAATCCATTGGTATTACAGGAAAGCATTATAGCACTATATGAAAGTTTACCAACAACAAAACAGATACAGGTGGAATCTTAAATCATCCAGGTTATTAATGAATTTGGTACTACAACTGGTGGTTTAAAACACTGGTAAAACAAAGTAATGACAATTTATTATGTTCACAACATTAGTACCTCTCTGATACATTTAACTATCAGTGGAAGGAGAGTATTTTCTTGACTCTATCCAATAAGAGAGAAATGTTTTCACCAGAATATTCCCAGAATACAGATGCATTCCATTTTCTCAAAATGGTATATTAGAAACTCATGGTAATGGAAATAAAAAACAGAGTTTAGAGAAAATTACTCCATTCTCAAAGAGTTCATTAGATCTGATGAAGGATCCATATAATGCTGATATTACAAATTTACAAACAATCTGAACCTTAAGGGATGAAATAATGGAAATGAGAACAGACACAATGAAAAATCAATTCATGATAGAAAGATTAGTGGAAGATAACAGGACGTTATATTATGAAGAAGATATGAATGGCTCTATTATTTTCAATAAAATGAAGGACTTGAGAGAAACTGATAAAACTAATAAAGCAAGACAAATTAATCATCCACCCCTTCAATAAACATGAAATTATTTATTTAATTAATTCTCAACAAATTGTAACTCAAAAAAAAAAGAAAATGTGGCTAATCCTAAAAAATGAAAACCCAATCACAGAAGATCAAGCAAAAGAAAAAAGGGTCAAAGTAAGACACACACAGAATCAGAAAAGGGAAGAACAATCAACACTATTCCAGACAAAAGAAAAAAGTCTAAAAATAAAACAAACAAATCTACACTAAAGGAAAGTTCTAGCAAGGGTTTAAACTACCCAAAGAACAAGACTGGACAAGTAGATCTAAACTCCCAACAACTAACTAGGGATTATGGCAAATTATTATCAAATTATACTTACCTACAAGGAGAATTTCCCCTAGGACAAATTACCTTAATTAAAATAAAAGGCATCCGTATAACACTGAATGAAACAACAGACACTTTAAAATGCAGGGTCATGTCTGTGTTCCATTTAGAAGAACAAGGAGATGAAATACTTAAAATAATAAAGAAGGAAGGTACATCTAAGGGGAAGAAGGAATGGATGTTTACAAATGCTAAAAAGGTAGAAATGGCTATTTGGGCACAAAGGAAATCTGTAAATGAAATGGGCATCACACTTGAATATCTAGATCTAACAAAAACATTTGTCCTGATGTATCAGTGGATGACAATGTCAGATACATTCATATTTTTAATAAATAATGTTTATTGGCCAAAATGTGACACAAATGACACTTTGAAAAAGAAGACCAAGTACCTTTTAAGGTTACAGTGTGCTGATTCAAATTTTGAAATTGAGAGTAACAAGTTGTATAAACAATCACACTATGGAAATATTATTATATTTTTCATTACAATCTGATGCAGAAAACTTTCATGTCAAGAAACTACAATTAATTAAGAATGGATACAAGATCGATGCCCTTCATGTACCACCTTGTATGGGTAACCTGAGTAAAGAACTGTCACCTCACAATTTCAAGTATTAAAAATGGGAATATATACTGAGACACTAATATGATATTTATATGAAAACCTCTGATTAAGACTTCCCCAGAAATGGAAATCAACCCTCGTTCTCTTTATGGTTGGTACATCCCTAGGAGTGAACCCATAAGAAAAACAAACAAAAAAGCTATAGCAGGCTTTTTGAAGAGGGCCTCAAATCTAGAACTAGATAGTAAAGTGGTTACAGGGATTAATATTGCACAAGAATATAGCACTTTTCCTCAGATTGTCATTTATCTGAAGACTCTCAATCATATGATCAAGGTTATCCAGAAAATCTGTTTAATGGAATGGGACTCAGAGTTATAAATACGTGATTTGTTGCAGTACTGTACTTAATGAATGTGGAAACAAGCAGATGGAAGAGCCATTACCAGCTTCCTTTGATGGAGGAAATGAATACACAATCCCTACTAATAACAGATTTGGAATTTTGAATGGGCTCAAAAATAAATGACAAAGAACTCAAACTAGACAAGCAAAGAACAAGCTTTATTGGAAAATGTTATCCTGGAACATTGAAGGATTACAAAATAGACTTCTTGACTCACAATGTATGCAATTCTTATACAAACATGACATAATTATGTTGTAAGAAACATGATGGATGGGAGAGTTCTTACAATTACAGAGCTATGATACTTATATTAATAAAGCAAGGAAAAAACTTAGCATGGAAGACCACAATTAAGACTTATAACGGCAATAAAACCTGGACATGAGTTTAAAGTTAGGAGATTAGATACTTCAGAATACATCTTTCTGATACAGATAGAAAATAAAATGGTGAGCTGATTATATTTAACATATGTTCCCCCAAGAAACTCTAAAAAGGAAACTAACATGATATGGGAACAGTTCACGGCTATTTCATCAAATATAATGGAAAGTAACATAAATTCTAAAATAATTATATGAGGCCATTTTAATGCATGACTTCCAATACATATAGAGCAAAGACATAACAATATGTATAAAATGTATAAATACTTTGAACTCTTAATGACCTCTTACAACATTGACACAATGAGGGAAATACCGCGAAGACCATTACAGTGACAAAATTGGCAGTTCGCTGTAATAGTCTGCAATATTGCTGACACTGCTTTGTTCTCAATTTCGCCCCTCCTCAAAAAATAATTCCAACTCAGAGTTGATAATCTAAAATGCAGGGGACGTGGAGGGGTGAAGCCCCCTGCGAAAAAACCCTTTCTGCCCCTGATGGCACAATGCTGACTGTCCGCACTGTGCCATTGCTGTAATGCAGATCAACAAATGTTATGTTGATATAGCTTGGTGGAACCAAATTACCTGATATCAGGAAAACACAGGATGATAAAGAAAACTATGCTGGAACTTTATTATGAACATACTTACAAGAGACCAATTATAAATAGAATAAAGTATGAGGTGGTGTGTGTAATGAGAATTTTACACACACCCAAGGGTTTGGATGCCACATAAACCCCGAGAGAGAAGCTCTAGGGGTTTATTTAGGCTCCCAACCCTAACAGTGTATGTAAGATTCGAGCTTACACACCACCCCACATTTTATTTTATATAATTGCTGGGTTTAGCTTTCTCGTCACAGCAATTATATAAAATAAATGATGTTCTGGTGTGGCCACAGTCTGGTTTGCTTTTAGAGCAGTCCATGGTTGCTTTGTGGCAGTTTAAGGTTTTTTTTGTTTGTTTGTTTTGTTTTGCTCAATCTGGCTTCTGCTTTTCTGGGAAGAGTTTTTTTTTAAGTAACTTACCAGCTGAGTCAGGTGGTAGTACAGTTTCAAGGGGGGAGGCAGAGTGGCAAGCAGAGAAAACCCAGAAGAGTTGTGACTTCTACATGCGCAGAGCCAGGGAAACCCAGCATGTGTCTGTTGTTATAAACACTCCTTTATAATGACAAATTACACTATGGGGTTCCCTACAGGGGAAAGCTGAACCCGGTAACTATCCTGTAATATACAGTAGAACAAAGAGTGACCCAGAAACATAGAAGTTGACTGCAGATAAGGACCGTGTGGCCCATCTAGTTTGCCCCTTTTCCATAATGCAATACTGCAGATCTTAGTTGATCTACAGCTTATCCTCTCTTTCCTACTGTGAGAGTACTCTTATGTCTATCCCATGCATTCTTTAATTCCCTTACCATTTTTGTCCATACCACCTCTACAGGGAGGCTGTTCCAAGCATCCACTACTCTTTCTGTGAAAAAATGCTTCCTCATGTTGCCCCCAGCCTACTCCCCTCTAGCCTCATATCATGCTGCCTTGTTCTTGTACACCTTATTTTCTGAAAGATGCTATCCTCCTGTACCTTGCTTATACCACTGTGGTACTTTAGCATATCCCCTCTCTCTTTCTCTCCACTCCTCCAGGGAATACATACTGAGGTCCTCTGGTCTTTCCTCATATGACTTTTGGTGCAGTCCTTGCACCATTTTTGTTGCCCTTCCCTGAACTGCCTCTATTTTGTGTATATCCTTCCAGAGATGCGGCCTCCAAAACTGGACACAATACTCCAGATGAGGTCTTCTTAGTGATCTGTACAGTGGCATAGCCAACTCCTTTTTTCTGCTGGTAATACCTCTCCCTATGCACCCTAGCATCCCACTGGCTCTCCCCACAGCCTTCTCACATTGTTTGGTTATCTTTAGGTCATCGGATATGATTATCCCATGTCCCTTTCTTGATTGGTGTATATCAGTACCTCTCCCCCCATTTTGCACTCATCCCTTGGATTTCTGTGCCCTGAATGCATGATTTTGCACTTTTTTGCATTGAATCTTAGCTGTAACACTCTCGATAACTTCTCAAGTATGTTTAGGTCCTACCTCATTTTTTCCTCCACCCCCCTCCTGGAATGTCAACCCTGTTGCAGAGGAAGAGGCATACCTTCCCCTCTAGCCCTTTCCAAATACCTTATGAAGACATTAAAGAGGACTGGCCCCAGCATGGATCCCGGTGGCACCCCACTGGTCAGCCCCTTCCCCTCAGATTTAATGCCATTTACCACCACCCACTGTGTCCTGTCACTCAACAAGTTTCTGACCCAGTTTACTGCTTTGGGGCCCACTCACAGGCTGCCCAATGTATTTACCAACCTCCTATGTGGGACAGTGTCAAAGGTCTTGCTGAAATCTAGGTAGGCCACATCCACCTCGCCTCTCTGATCTACTTCCCTGATCACTCAGTCAAAGAAATCTATCAGATTTGTTGGACAAGACCTTTCTGCTGTGAATCCATGCTGCATCAGACCCTGAGCTCTGCTGGAGGTAGGAAATATCACAATCCTTTCCTTAAGCAGTGACTCCATTAATTTCCACACCACCGAGGTCAGGCTGACTGGCCTATAGTTGCCAGCCTCTTCCCTGTTCCCCCCTTTTTTGGAGTGGGACTACACTTGCCCTACTCCAGTCCCCTGGACCCACGCCAATCTCTATTGAGTTATTGAATAGGGCTGTTAGTGGTGCTGCCAGCACCTTTTCAAGTTCTTTTAATATTCTGGGATGTATCCCAACCAGCTCCATAGCCTTGTCCCTTTCAGATTCTTGAGTTCCTTTAGGACTCTTTTCTCCATAAATGGGCAAGTATCCACCTCTCGCTCTCTCTCTCTCATTGGTACCCCATCACCCAATAGCAGTCCTTCTTCTTCCCTTTGTTCTGTAAATACTGAACAAAAATATTTGTTCAGGATTGTTGCTTTTTCTAGGTCCCCTCTATGCACACACCCCTGCCTCCCTTTTTAACCTCACAGTTTCACCATGGTCTTTTTTCTTTCACTAATGTAGCTAAAAAAGGTATTGTCTCCTTTCTTCATTTCCTGGGGTATTTTTTCCTCAATTTTTGCCTTTGTGCTCCTGACTGCTTTCCCCACCTCCCTCTGCTTTCCCCAATACAGTTCCCTGTCTTCCCCCTCTATGTTTCCTTGTACCTCCTGAAAGCTAACCTTTTCTCGCTTACCTTCTCAGCCATGTCTTTTGAGAACCATAGTGTTTTTTTTTCTTTCTCTTTGTTTTGCTTAGTTGCCTAACACAAGGTCAATATACATTTTTCACGACTAATGTAACTTCTAAGACTTATCTTTTTTTGTCAAACTTTAAGGTACTTGATAAAATAATAGATTTACAAGTCATTACTGGGTCGGAATCTTCACATCTGCCAATACAAATGCTCCCAGAAAATAATATGCATGAAGAAATAATAGAAAGACATTTGCCTACTGTAATATCATCTAAAATAATTAAGTGGAATTCAAATCATAATAACATAGCTCATATCATGAATTCATATGAAATGCATAGACTTAGGGAATGTTTGATTGCAGTAATGTGGATGACTTTCAATTGACTTGAAGTAATTTAAGTACATAGCCCCACTGCTTTTTGAAAATGTGATATATAAAAGGAAGGAACATACTTGTTATAATAAAACTTGTAAAGAAGTAAAACATAGCTTAGTGAAAAAGATTAGACAAGTTAAAAAAAAATAAAGCAATAGAGAATTAGAAATTTTAAATAAGAAAATAAAGGAATATAGTAACTTACTTCATTAACAAAAACTGAAGTACTGAACTAGACTTTTGACATGATTACATCATTCACTTATTACAAAAAATATAAAGAATTTCTGACTTATGATAGCTAAAGGAACAAATTCAAATACATATTCAGTTGAAATATATATGTGTATATATATATATATATGTGTGTGTGTGTATATATATATATATATATATATATATATATATATATATATATTAGAGGCAAAAAAATCTGTTTAATGCATCAGTTAGGGTTGTTCCACAGTGACAGAGTGAGGAAATTTAGTGTTAGGGGTTGAAAGTCCCCTTGGACCCCCAGCCCCCAACCGGCATTGGTGTGTGCATTGGGGTCATCAGCCCTAACTCTCACCCCATCACATGTATAAAGAAGCTGAGGTATAGGAGAATGGGTGAGAGTTAGGACCACGACTCCAATGCACACCCCAATGCCGGTTGGGGGTGGGCTGGTAAAGTAAATGTTAATAGAAACACAAGCGCAAAGTGACGTCGAAGCGAACAGAGACTCAAATGGACATGCAAGCGTGTATGAAAATGCAACTGGTAAGTGCACAGTGAGAGCAGTGGTATTTTAAATGCAAATGTTAAGTGTTACAGCAAAAAGAACGCCAAAGAGAACAGAAACACAAATGCAATATACGTACGGGCACGGTACTGCAATTGTAAATGCAAAAGGTAAAGTTAACATGAAGAATAACACCAAAGGAAACAGAAACGGGAACAGAAGCGCATACTGAAACACAAACTGTAACGCACATGGGCACAGTACCACAATTATAAATGCAAATGGTAACGGTAACAGCAACAATAACGGCAAAGGAAACAGAAACGCAAAAGGAAGCACAAGGGCATGTGGAAACACAAACTGCAATGTGAACGGGCACAGTAACTCAATTGCAAACGCAAATGGTAAGAGTAACATCAAAGAAGATGCAAAACGAAAGACAAATGCAAATGAAAGGGCTGCTGGAAACACAAATGGCAATGCGCATGGTGATGCAAACCAAAACGCAAAGACAAACAGTAGTTGAAATGCAAATGGTAACAGTAATGCAAACACAAGTGCAAATGAGAATGCAAAGGGTAACGCACATGGTGGCATGTATGGGAACAGTAACACAAATGGGTCGGAAACACAAGTGGTAGCTCTAACTGTAACAGTAATGTAAGCACACACCCTGTGTTTGCCCAACAGCTGCATAGAGAAACAAAGAGGCCCAGACATTCAAACTGCACCAGGCTGTGGCGCAAGCCTGGGCACAGTGCAACTTGGCTGAGCAGGGGCGTTGACTGGGTAATATTCAATGGAGCTGCGCCATGGCACAGCATCATTGAATATCACACCTTGGCCACCCGCAGTATGCATGGTGCAGTGGCTCGGCACCAGCGCAAGTGGCCAGAGTGGAGCAGGGGGATGCTATCAAGTCTGCTGGTGCTACAGCAGCAGCGATATTCAAAAAGTGCACATGCAAATGGGGTCATAATGTAGAAGGTGCAAATGGGGGCCATTTGCATGTCATTATGACCCCATTTGTATGCAGGTGCGCTGATCCCCGGCGAGTAGGGCCTGGTGCCCTGCCAGGCAGCAGCCGTCAGGGACCGACTCCCCATGCACAGTGCAGCAATGTGCCCCACAGCCCTATCGCGGGCTTCAGTAACTATAAGTACAGTAATACTTCCCTTGGATCTTGCTTACCACAATGTATTGGCCCTGCCTCACGCTCTGCCTGTGCCTATCCCCACTAGCAGTGCACTTGCCCACTTACCCATCTGCTACTCGGCACTGTGCCCTGGCACCCCTCCCTCCCCTTGCTCCTGAACCTGCTCTCCTGCCTGTTGGGACCTCTGTGTGTCTCGGTCCTCCCTGCCCTCCCCCTAGCTTCCTCCTCACCTCAGGCACATCTGGGTGTCTTCTTATTCTTGCCTTCCCTTCCTGTACCACCCTGCCCACCCCCTGCTCCCTTAGCCTCCCCCATGTGAATCATAGAAAAACCTCTCACCATCTCCGAGCCAGGGTGTTAGTCATGCTACTACTCCTGTCAGGGAACATTCATCCAAACCCTGGCCCGTTCCCAGGAGCTCCCGACTAGCACCACAGGCCTATGCATGGTCTCCATGAATATCTGTAGCTTCTAAAAAGTTTGACTCACTACAATGCCTGGTCACATCAATTAACCCTGATGTCATCGCTCTGGTTGAGACTTGGCTGTCAAAATCCTCCCTGACTCCTCAGTCTCCCTTCCTGGTTTCACCTTCTTCCAGTCTGACCGTGTTGGGATGGGGCGGTGGCTGCGCTTATTTATGTCAAGGAATCTCTCCCATCAGCCCTGCCTGCTCCCATCCTTGACTCTAGGGCCCAGGCACTTACGCTGAAACTAACCCCTGACCCTTTAAAGGGGCCCCTTTATCTGACTACTGCATACGTGCCCCCCAGGGACCAAACGCAGGCCATTGCCTCTCTTACAGAATACCTTTCCTCACTACCTCCTTCCACCGATCAAATTCTGGTGGGTGACTTAAATGTCAACTGGCTCAGCCCCTCCTCCTCCTCTAACCGAGACTCCTTTTCTGCAATAGACCTAACGTAACTAGTTACCCACCCTACCAGGACTAACCCCAAGAGAGGCTCCAGTACCCTGCTTGATGTGGTACTCACCAACCGCCCTAATTGGATCCCCAATGTACAAGTCCTCCCAGACTCTCTCAGTGATCACTCCCCCATTCTATTCCACTGATCATCCTCAGTCCCCAAACCCATAGCACAGTCCACATGCCAGCGGCGTCTAATACCTGGTGGACTCATAAAACTTAAGGAACTTCTGTCCCAAATTGACTGGTCTCCTATACAGGCAACTCCTGACATCGACACAGCTCTCTTCTTCTTTACCCGAACTTTTAATAATGTGTGATATCTTTGCCCCAATGTTGACCCGCCGTTCTAAAAGGCAGAATGCCCCCTGGGTAACCCCAGCTTTGATCCACCAACTCAAACATAGGGACAACCTATGGCACCGTGCCATTGAGACTGGCCGGCCCAGTGACAGGCAGTTATATGCTGCCGCCTGAAACAAGTGCACTCGGGCCATCAGAAAGGCCAAGTCTGAGCACTATCGATCCTCACTCACTGCCTCATGGGGGAACCCCAGAACCTTCTGGGATAACATTAAACAGTTAAATGGGAGTGCACACCCCCACCCACCCAGATCAACATTAATGGCGTGATCTCCTCAGACCCAGCCCTCATAGCCAACCACCTCAACACCTCATTCACTGACCTTAGCCCTATCCTCCCTACAAATTTTTTGACCTCCTCCCCAGCACCTGCCGTAAATCTTTCTCACCCTTATTTTCTCCTCCACCATGTTTCTGCCCAAGAACTTGGTCGCACCTTGTCACTGCCTCAAGAGTAATAGTACAGGCAGTGACACCCTGGTTCGTGTATCCTCACGGCTGGTCTTAGACACAGTCCTTACCCGATCACATGCCTCATCAACCACTCTCTTTGCCTGGGAAGGTTCCAACTGCCTGGAAAGTTGCCACTGTCACCCTATCTTTAAAGGTGGTGATAGGACTGTGGCTGGAAACTATCGGCCAATCTCCATTCTCTCTCCTCTCTACAAGGCCTTGGAAAAAGTGGTGGCCTCTCAAATCTCTGACTACATCTCCACCTACAATGTTCTATGTCTTGAGCAGCATGGCTTCTGAGCAGGCCACAGTACCAACACAGCCCTCCTAGAGTTCTCCAACTTTCTCCACTCCTCCTTAGACACTGGTTCTCTGGCTGGTGCGGTCTTCATTGACCTCTCTAAAGCTTTCGACACTGTCTCCAACCCCCCTCCTTCTTGATGCCCTTAGTCTCTCTGGTTTTGCTGCTGGGTCTATCTCCTGGTGCACCAGTTATCTGTCTGACTGCTCACAGCGTGTAAAAATTAATGGGACCTACTCAGACATCTGTCTCATCTTTTCTGGGGTTCCCCAGGGCTCCATTCTGGGCCCCTTACTATTCTCCCTTTACCTTAACACCCTTCCACGCTTTTGCTCGGGAACATTCTATTGTACGCTGATGATGCAGTCATCTTTGCCTCAAATCGTAACCGTATTGTCCTCCAGGACTCGCTGCAGAAGTCCTTCACTGAAGCCGAGGGCTGGTTCAAGGAACATAGATTGGTGATAAATCTTAAAAAAACAAAAACCATGTTCTTCACTCATCCTCAAAACAAGTACTGCAACTTCAAACTCCTCATTCACTCTGGGTCCTCTTTCCCTCTCAAACAAGTTTGCTCCTATAAATACCTAGGGATCCATTTTGACCCCTCCCTCTCCTTCCATGGACACATCGCTGCCCTAGCCACTGCCACTAATATCCGATTGGGCATCTTACATTGGTATAAACACTGCCTCCCCTGGAGGCTCTTCACTCACAGTCACCTCCTCTATCCTGTCTCTAGTGGACTATGGACAGCCGGTGTATGTGCTGCTGATCAGACTGCACTCCATAAAAGTGCACTACTCTGAATAAGGCCTGCAGGTTAATTACTGGGGCACCTAGGCTAACACACACCTGTCTACTGTACGCTAAAGCGCTGGTACTTGATCTTGATGAGCGCCTCAAATATCTGACCTTACCCTTACAAAAGACCTCCTTGGGATATCCCGCCAGGATTGACCACCACCATACGCCACTCTGTCCCACTAGTTCATACTCGGACCTCTGGGAAAACCTCTTGTTATCCCTAGAGCTAGGACCTCTCACGGCCAAAGAGCCTTTAGCTTTAGGGCCCTCCTGGTTCAACACACTGCCCCTCCTTCTCCAAGCTCCAACTATATCGTGCTTCAAAACTCCTTACGTAACCACCTTATTAACACCTGAAGCTGTAATTGCCACTAGTCAAAGCCATTGCATCAATACTTATGACAAAGCTTACTACTAAGCTGCTAAGGACAACATAACTCCTTGGTATTGTTTGCATCAATCCTACCTGTACCAGCTTGTTTGTATCTATGTCTTAAGTTACTGTTATACTGTGTTGTACTGTTATACTGTGTATTTTTGTTTGTCTTACTGTGACAAGGTATTTTGTAAATGAGCCTATGGCTCAAAGGTTTTCCAAACTGCTGTTTAAATAAATAAAATAAATAAATAAATCATGTCCAATATCCCTGGTGGTCCAGTGGATTGCTGTCAGCCTGATCGTGGGCATTTGTAAAATAAAATAAATCCCTATATCCCTGGTGGTCCAGTGGACCACTGTCAGCCCAATCACGGGCATTTGTAAAATAAAATAAATCCCTATATCCGTGGTGGTCCAGTGGACCACTGTCAGCCCAATCGCGGGCGTAAGTATAATGAAAATAAGGTCAAATATCCTTAGTGGTCCAGTGGATTGCTCACAGCCCAATCACGGGCTTAAGTATAAAGAAAATAAGGTCAAATATCCCTGGTGGTCCAGTGGACTGCTCGCAGCCCGATCACGGGCTTAAGTATAAATAAAATAAGGTCAAATATCCCTGGTGGTCCAGTGGACCACTCGCAGCCCAATCACGGGCTTAAGTATAAATAAAATAAGGTCAAATATCCCTGGTGGTCCATTCACATATCTGGAATGTGTAGTACAGTACGGGCTACATGCCCATTGGCTCACGCTGTGGACCAATGGGCGTACAGCCCTACCTACGATGTCAGTCAGCGGGCGGCGGGGTGGCAGGTGTGTGTGGTGTTGCCACCCGCCGCTGACCGGCAGCAGGGCGGTGGGGCTCAGTGGGCGGTGGGGAGTGGGGTACTGCTGGACCACTAGGGATATTAGACGTCATTTGTTTTAATACAAATGCCCACGATCAGGCTGTGAGTGGTCCACTGTACCACCAGGGATATCTGACTTTATTTTATTTATACGTAAGCCTGCGATCGGGCTGACAGTGGTCCACTGGACTACCAGGGATATAGGAATTTATTTTATTTTACAAATGCCGCGATTGTGCTGACAGCGGTCCACTGGACCACCAGGGATTTTGGAGGATCATTTTCCTATGTATGCCCACAATCGGGCATGGGGCACTGCCAGGTGCAGCTGGAGTTTGGTGGTCACCACAGGTGGCAGCTGCCGGGTTGCGCCTGCACACGCAGCTCACCCGTGGGGTGGCCAGCCATTGTTCCTTTTTTTGTTGGCTCACCTGTGTGGTACAAGTAGGGTTGTGCATGCTGGACTCAGCACATCCCAGGCTGAATATTGGGATGTGCAGAGTATGCATGGGCACGCCCACCTGCGCCAGATATATTACTGATGCGCCCGCGATAGGGATTTGTGCCAGGTGCAATCCCCATTTGAATATCGTGGTCAAGAGATTAGTGGGTTGCATGCCGCGAACACTGTTGCACCATGCACAACCCTTTTGAATATCTGGGCAGTGTGTACAAAGAATGTATGCATAATAATGGGCCTCAGAGCAGAAAATGAGCTGTTGGAAGACTAAATTGCTTATATCTCAGGGAACCGTATGACATAGAAAAAAAATTCACATGAATCATGATTTTCCTGGCTAAATTTTCACTGAGCCATATGCTATGCATTATCACGATGAAAATTCCTTATCTCACACCGCTTCCGAGATACGACCTGAAAGGCGCGGAGATGCCACAAAGTTAGTCTATGGGAGAAAATGCTAACTTTGGAGTACTGTAACTTGGCATCTGTGCAATATCTTTTCACCAAATCACCAAAGGCACACGTGTGAGATGTTGGCTGCCTTCCTCCAATTTCAGCTCAAAAGACCAAACCATTCTTTCGCAGCAGGGTGGCAAAGAATTACTGTCATTGTGCCATAGCCTGAAAATGAACTTTCGCAAATTGCGACACTTTTCACAAAAATTTGCAAAAGTGTCACAGGTGCGACACTACTTTGTGACACTACTGTTTCCAGAAATTTTAAAAACATATTTCAAAGGTGTTTAACCCCAAAATAAAGACATGGCTAGCATCCTCAGGGTGCGACTAGGTGAACACAGAAAGAATTGTGTCCCTATAGGGTCCCAATTTTAAATGCCAAGCACTTTTCTGATCAGTAACTGAAAACAAAATGGCAGATTTGTGACACAACTAGGTACATTTGTGACACTAAAAGTGTATTTGCAACACTTCTCGAACTTTTTGTTAACTTTTCCCATTGATTTATAATGGAAATTGCTTTTTTTAATTACTTTTGAACCGTTCAATATTTTTTCATGAAATTATCAAATGGCACATCAGGGACCATGGTCATGCATTTCCTGAAGTTTTTGGACCAGTCACACAAACCGTGCGACCTGTAGGCGAGAGCAAAAAAAAATTCACAAAAAAGCATAATTGTGCTTTTGTTGTTGCTTAATAACTCCGCAGCCGTATATCCGACCTGTATGAAAGTTGGCAGATCCCAAGATCTATCATGCCCAACCATGCTCACAAATTTAAGACAAATCTGTTGATTGGTGACAAAGTTATTAAGGTGCAAAATTTCACCCTTTAACTTTAAAAGTGCTACTCAATCCTAATTATGGTAGCACTACTGTTACATATATATATATATATATATATATATATATATATATATATATATATATATATATATATATATATATATATATTCATACATATGCACACATAAATATGGGAAGATCATTTTACCAAGGTATATTATAGTAATATTGAGAATGATTTAGCCAATACAAGGTTAATTAAAACAGACTACAAAAATGGAATATCCTATCGCTTTTATATTAGCTTGATGAAACAGAAACTGACACCAATAAATTTAAATTTAACAAAGCCCTGGCCCTGATTGAATTCCAAGTGATATCTCTAAATATTTATATACAGTGGTGGGCACCATTATTGCATTATGCTAATACAATGTCAAATAATTCCTGACTCAAGGAGAGGCAATCTAATATAACCAGTACACAAAAAAGGACAGCGTATAGATCCCTATATGTATCAGCCAATCAGCCTTATAGACTCTTCACAAAAAGTATTCACTAGGATATTACTTAACAGATTAGAAGAATGAATAAAAAAACTAAATATATTGGATAAAACACAAAATGGGTTTAGGAAAACTCATTCTACAATTCACCATTGTTTTGTATTATAGCATTTAGCATATAAATATGACAACATTAAAAAGGCTAAACTAGTTTGTTGCTTCATAGACTTAAAATGGCTTTCAACACAACCAGTAGGAAGACATTATGGACAATTATTAGAAAATTATGGAATATACATTCCTTTGTTAGACATCATTATAAGACTGCATGAAGATACGTGGTCCAAAGTACAATATAATCCTCAAGGTGGACTTACTAATTCGATAATAAATACAGGTGTGAGGCAAGGATGCGTACTGTCTCCGCATATGTTTAACCTGTATGTTAATACAAATTTAACAGACATGTATAACATACAGGAGGCCAAACAAGGGTTAGCAGTCTCACAAAGATCTTTAGGTATAGAGAAAGTGGAAGTAGATTAAGAGGAGGGAATGTTGCCAATAAACCTCTCCAGAGGGAAGCATTTTGGAATTTTACCCTCAATACTTTGACCCCATTTGGCCTCAATGATGAAATTCCACAATATAGTTATCTGAAACAGTCTTAAGATCCATCCTGCTCAATCATGACTTGCCTGCTCTGCTGAGCTGAAATGTTTACTATCCTCTTTGATGTCAGGCATGACTTTCAGACTCTAACTGACTATTCTGTTAGTTCTCTCTTTTCCCCTACAGCACATGACTTTTAAGGATCTCGCTGTTTGTATCCTAGGATGTCTCCCCCAACTCTTTTATGATATTCTTCTGTTTAACTGTTTAAATTGTTGATTCTGTATTTTGCATCCTTGCATAATCCCCATATAGCACTTTATTTGGCACATCATATAATTTAACTTTTCACATATGCACTTTAAGGGCTTAGTACTTTTAGCACAGTGTCACTTTAAGTGCTCTCTTTAGTGAATGTAAAGCATCACTATTCACACTCTGATGATGACCCACATGGTCGATATGTAAGCTTGACTCCACTTGTGCAGTGGTTAATGGCAGCACGTTCAAATTGGCATTCTGGGTTATATATTTCATAATTTTCAGCCATGATGGCTTGGATTTGCACACCATCACTTTTCCTGATTTTAGCACTTTTGCACCAGCTGACTACTTCATCTTTGTCTTTGGCTTACTCTGCCAGGCTTGATTGTGCAGTGTATTGACCAGCAACAGTAAGAACTTTATGACATTATTTGTTTCCCTCTGATGCCATTATTTTCTGCAGTTCCAAATGCCATGTTTGTGCTTCAGTGTTTTCCATTGTTTTTTAGGTTGCATTATTAAAGTAACATTTTTAGTGAGATTTCGAGTCCACTGTATGTTTAACTGAGGTGCTTACATCCCACTTTTCAGTGAGTTTGCCTTCCTTTTGATCGTTTACGCTCCAGAGGTAGTGCATGCTTCCTTAACCAGTAGTGAGAGCCCTCTCAAATCCCTTGAATCCCCCTCTTGCAAACTTTTTGTAGAGTGAATTGTGCTAGATGGAGAGCTCCACTTAAAGTTTTTTGGCAAACACTTTCATTACGATGGAACCATCTGCACCTCAGAATCAGCACACAGTGGATGTCCTATTGTTCACAGAACAAATGGGTAATGACATAGGCTCAACCCATGGATCAAATTCAAGCACTATTATCAGAAACTTCTTAATACTACTAGAGATACAGTAGATTTTAAGAATTGGGAAAATCAAAAAAAGAAATAAATTTGGTTCAATCTGCACGCAGCTCCTTTGTCCCAATATTGGAGGGATAAAATAATCCTGCAAGGGATGAGAATCCAAAAGCATCTGTCTTTTGGGACAGATGACACAAAATATCTGCAAGACTGGAAACGTGTTTTAAATAAATACAGCCTAGATCTTATGCTGCTCACCATAAAAAAAGCAAAAAAGGAAGCTGATAAAGCAAAAGCAGAGAATGAAGACCTTGAACCTAAAATAAAGGAGAAATATTCCCAAATTGATGTTGCTAATCAAAAAAACAAAATCAGATGCCGCTTTGGCAGAATTCCACACAAAATTGACTGTCTACAAGCAGAGAAACTATAAATGGGATGAAAGGGAGTATCAATCTGGCACTATTTATAATTGGCATGGATCAAAAAAAAACACTGGTCAGCAAATAGGAAGATTTGCAGACATAGATGAAGAAGAACGAGATACCATATCTGGTCCTGATAGAGACATTGGAGAGGAACAAGGAAGGAATATGCCTAATAGACATTTTTTAGGGAGAGGCCAGAACAGAATGGATATGGATCCATGAGAATGTACTATAGAAGGAGAACAAGGAGGGGCTGGGTAAGAGGAAGTGGGAGAGGCTATAGAGGATGCAGAAGAGGGCAACACTCAAGAGGGTGAAAGAACTGGATGCTGCTTTGGAGATCACCCAAACAATGGAACCAGAATTGGAAGTAGTAAATTTGAGTTCTGTAGAACAAACATGACCACAAATAGAAATTTTACAATTATCCTTCATCCCCACAAACTGCCCTGATGCCTTTAACCTTGAAGTGGACCTGTTTCAGTTTTTTAGAAGGCTGCAACTAAAAGATTTCTTTAACAACCAACTCTCCCCACCCCACTTCCTCAAGTGAATAACAGACAGGTTACAAATTTAAAAAACCTTCAACTTTCTACCCACCCAAAACAACCCACTCTGACCACTTTTTATAATGTGGTCTCTAGAGATGTTCACAAACTCTTAAATCAAAACAAAAAAAGCCATTACTTTCAAAATGTAACAACACAAGAATGGAAAGCATTGAAAGAACTGCAAGACAATAAAGACCTTGTAATCAAACAGGCTGACAAAGGCAAGGGTGTGGTAGTGGTTTGGAGCAGAATGGATTATTTAGCATAGACTCACTGACAGCTGAATAATAGTGACTTAAAAAAAAAATTGAACATGGATCCAACAGCAGAAATGAATGAAAAGGATAACCTGCTCATTGAAAAGGGGAAACAACTGAACTGGATTACAGAAAGAGGCAGATTTTTTGACTATTAAATATCCAAGGAAGCCAGTTCTCTATTTGCTCCCCAAGATCCATAAAAATAAGACACCAGTTCCTGGCTGCCCCATTGTCTCTTCCATAAGCTCAGTATCAGAGTCACTCTCAAATGTGTCGATTTCTTTATTAAAAACCCTGGGGCTGAGTCCAAGATGAATGGTATAACTTTCATGCGGTTGCAAGTTATGCCATTCACAGCTCTGCCAGGTGCCCTATGCCACATTTCAGGAGTGGCAGGGGTCCTGGCACTGCGACATGCGGGATACACCAGGCATAGGTTACCGCCACATGCCTGGTGTATAGAACCCACATATCGCAAATCATGGCAGGTGACAGGCAGCCCTCCCAAAGCCCCAGACCACATCGGCACACACTGGGGGCAGAACAGAAGGCACAGGCATACAGGGGGCACACCAGAAATGGACCCACGGGGGTCACTGACATTTGTGGGAATGGGATGGCTGGGGTATGCCTGTGGGGATATGGGGAACACCAGCTGCACCAGTGTTGTAGTGCCACAGGGTCAGAAGCCAATGGATAGCACCATTGGCTGCCACTTAGAGCAGCTCTGGGCTGTTGGAGTTTAGCTCCACCAGTGCCCCTTCTAGAATGGCAATTGCGAGTTACAACAGTCACCCTCCCAGAATTGGGCAAAGTTGCTGTCGTAACCCACACTTGCACCAGGCGTTGTGGGCTGTGGCGTAGAGGGTGGTGTAACCCATGGATGTCACAGCCTGCATCCGCCATGGCTTAAGTCACCACTTGGAATACCACTGGTCGTAATGCATGGTGTAAGTTGCAGGATACACCAGGGTGTTTGGCGTATCTCACCTTATGCCAGTGTAGCCCATCTTGGAATCAGGTCCTCTGTCTCTAGTTTGAGATCTTATGTGAAAGATACAAAGCACTTCAAATAATACAGGACATCACTGTGGGAACTGATGTCTGGTTGGTTACACTAGATGTTGAGAGCCTGTATTTGAACATTCCCCATGAGGGAGGGCTAAAAGCTCTAGAAACAGCTCTCACATCAAGAGAAAGCACACTTCCTCCCACACATTCTTTGTTGGAAATAGTCAGGTTTGTATTAGAAATTAATTACTTTTTCTTCGAGAATCAAGCCTACAGTATATACAACATAAGGGAACTGCAGCGGGGACCACGTCTGCCCCGACTAATATTTATATGGGAGAGTGGGAAACCCATTATATATACACAATGAACATCAAAATCCCTTCTTTTAACAAGTTAAAGTGTGGTGCAGGTAGATTGATGATTTTCTCATTTGGACTGGAGACTTTGAAAGTTTAAAACTATTTATGGAATACATAAACTTCACAAATGTGAATCTAAGTTTCACATTTGAAGTGGATCAGAAACAAATCCTGTTTTGGGATATTCTGATTGCAAAGGAAAACAACAAGCTTGAAACCAGCCTTTATTGAAAACCATTAGCATGAAACACTATTCTAAGAAGAGACATTTACCACCCACAATCTGTCACTAAGAACATTTCTAAGGGACAGTACATTCGAGCCAGATGTATCTGTTCTACAGATACCAGTTTTAAAGTTACTAGGAGGGACTTAAACTGCTTTCTACACAGAGGATATGGAGCTCCACCATTATTGGAGGCACTACATGAGAGTGCTGGATTAGACAGAATGGATCTTTTAGCAAGAAACAATGAAATACAACAAATGGAGAGACCCACTTTGTGACAAACGTTAACCCACTAGGACCACAAGCTGGAGGAATTATTAGAAAACATTGGGACATCTTGAAATCAGATAACAGGTTGAAACAATCCCCAGGGTACCCTTCAGGCAGTGAAAAACTTCAAAGGACAAATTAGTTTCAGCCATTCTACCCACTGCAGAAAATCCAAAGATCTAGCTCCCAAAACCACCTCATGGAAACATTTGGTATGGACATTGTGTTCACTGTGCACACACACAACACTTTAATCACCCAAGATCGTGAACAAATTTTAAGATTCAGAATTTTACTAACTGCAGTACTACGGGAGTTGTATATTTCTTGACATGTCCATGTGGGATGTGTTATGTTGGGCAGACAACACGTGCCCTTAAGACATACATTGGTGGACACAAGGCAGCCATTAGGAACAATTTGGATTATGTGATGGCTCGACATTATCAGGAGGCTAAACATGGGTCAGCAGCATCACTAAGATCTTTAGGTATAGAGAAAGTAGAAGTAGGATTGAGAGGAAGGAATGATGCCAATAAACCTCTCCAGAGTGAAGCATTTTGAAATTTTACCCTCAATACTTTCACCTCATTTATAAAATTTCAGCTATATAGTTATCTGTAACAGTCTTAAGATCCATCCTGCTTGAGCATAACTTGCCTGCACTGCCAAGCTGAAATGTTTGTTATCCTCTTTGCTGTCAAGCATGACTTTCAGGCTCTATCTGACTATTCCGTTAGTCCCTTTTTCCCCTACAGTGTATGACTTTTCATGCTCTCGCAGTCTGTATCCCTAATATGTTCCCCCAACCTTTTTATGATATTCTACTCATTTAACTGTTTAAATTGCTGCTTCTGTGTTTTGCATCCTTGCACTATCCTCACATAGCACTTTATTAGACACATTGTGTAATTTAACTTTTCATGTTCACTTTTAGGGCTTAGTATTTTTTAGCACAGTGTCACTTTAAGTGCTCTCTTTTTAGCGAATGTAGAGCATTACTATTCACACTCTGATGATGACCCACATGGTCGGTATGTAAGCTTGACTCCACTTGTGCAGTAATTAATGGTGGCATGTTCGAATTGGTGTTCTGGGTTATCTGTTTCATAATTTTCAGCCACGAAGTCTTGGCTATCACTTTTCAGGATTTTAGCACTTTTACACCAACTGGCTACTTCGACTTTGTCTTTGGCTTACTATGTCAGGCTTTATTGTGCAGTGTATTAACCAGCAACAGTAAGAACTTTCAGTATGGCATTATTTGTTTCCCTTAGACAACATTATCTTCTGCAATGCCAAATGCCATAGTTTGTGCTTCTATGTTTTCCATTGGTTTTAGGTTACATTATTAAAGTAAAGCTTTTAGCAAGACTACAGGTCTGCTGTATGTTTACCTGTGGTGTTTACCTCCTCATTTTTCAGTGAATTTGCCTTCCCTTTGATTGTTTACACTCCAGAGGTAGTGCACGCTTCCTTAACAAGTTGTGGAAGCCCCCTCACATCCCTTGAGTACCCCCATGTGGTACATACACTATCATTCTCCAAAAGTAGTAATAGGATAGTGTCATTTTTAGCATACACGGATGACATAGATTTAATTTTGACATTACTATTGGGACTTCAGAGGAAAGTGAATACGTTTGTGCAACATTGTATAAACAGGTACCTAAAAACAAATAAAGATAAGACACAGATGGCAGTCTTTGAAGCCAAACTACCTCATAAATATAAACTTAGAGTAAATAATCTCATAGAAACTGTTAAAATGTATGACTATTGAGATATTTGGATTGACAAGAATATGACATGGATGCCAAATATAAAGTATATAAAAATGAAACTCCAATCCTCAATCAATGGGATTAAGAGATTCTCTTGTAGTTATGGTGGCTTCTCAATCAGAGGTACAATATCAGTAATAAATGGCAAAATAAATAGTGCTATACTGTATGTTGCTGAACTATGAGGAACAACATTAAGTGGATGTAATCAGTTAGAGATCATATTGAATGAACTGCATAGATATATGTTAGGTTTGCTAAAAACATATCTGCTCACGTTTAAAGAGCAGAATCTCAGGTTCTTAGTAAGAGTGTTGTATTTTTGATGGATCTTCAAGCACTGTCTAAAAGTAGATTGCCTAAATTGTGCATGGAAGAATAAATATAATATTCTCTAAGCTTCTATCCCTTTCCCATATATCCTTCATAAAAAATAATTTCTATACAATGGGTTTGGGTACAGTCTTACAAAATATACATAATCCCAGCCTATCATAATGGATAGTAGAAAACACAGATGTAAAGACATTGCTACTCAGAAAGATATGGCAAACGTAGCAGTTTCCAAAATCCATGTGTTATGCAATGTTTTAGATGTTTTGGATTAGAACCATAAATAAAATTAAAGAAAGAGAGATAAGATTTCTGATCACTTGGTTTCGCTTTGAAACATTTAACTCTAAACAACTTAGATATAAACAAAATCGAGATGGAATTCCATCTCCATTTTGTGACTGTTTAGGAGGCAAAGTGATGATTTAGGACATATTTTATTAAGATGTCAAAAGTATGTAAGAGAAAGATACACTTATTTAGATTCATATATTAAGTTACAGTCTCTTACTAATCAACAAATTATATGTGGCCATTTTTCATTTGATGATGATATTAAAAGTAAAAGTTGATAAACTTTTTAAAATAATAAATTATAAATTACGATGAGCTTTTGTTAGATCTCCATCGATCTCTCCTATTGGACAGTCCATCATGAAAACTGTTTTAAGCTATAGGTGTCTGCCATTGTAATTTCTCATTGGAGAATAAACATGCTCGTCAATAGATATAACAACATTGTATGTAATAGTTACCTTGTATGTAAATTATAAATGTTAATGACTGAATGTTTTAGAAATAATTGGGTATCAATAACAGAACTGGAACTAAAAAATGTATATTGATGTGTATTTTGATATTCTATGTTTTTAATGATTTGTAAAGGCCTACATGATGAACAACAAATAAACCGAACTGAAAAGCAAGAGTGGAAGGAGATAGACTATGTCAGAGACCATGCACAAAAGGTCTTATTGGTCTGTGGACCCCCAGTAGTCTTCATTAATAATTCAATGCCACTTTCTGTGCTGTATGTGTCAGTGGCATGCCCCTGCCTGTGTTTAGGGCTGGAGTGGTGAGGGAGAGAAAAAGGTAATCAGAGAAGTGATATTTGCTGATAGAACCCAAGGGACAGGGACGGGTGGGAATTAAATTCAGCTTACTGTCTCCCTCCCATGCAATCAGTGTGAAAGAGTGTAAAGACAGATACAGTTCTTCAAATCACTTTCACTTTGCTAACTGGGAGCTGGCATGATTTGGGCTACGTACTGTAATCACACAACTCTGTTGCACTAAATTTAAGTTCTACTCCTTCTGAGAGACAGAGATGAGAAGGATGTTTCCTTATAGCTAGTCATTCTGATATTTTTGTCAAAAAGGACTGAAGCTGGAAATCCTTAAAAGGGCTAATTGGGGACAGCCTTTAAAATTCAAAGCTCTTAAAAGTCAATCGGAGGAGCAGCTCAATTAAACAGACCTTTTTAATGGCTAGCTGTGGAGGGGAACTTCATAGAAAAAGTTGTTTTCCCCTTTGGCAAATTGGATAGGGTGATGGAACTTTAAAAAATGCATACAACTCTTTAAAGCACTGGAACAGGTGGAGGAAGAAATATAGCCTCTCATCTGCCTTTTCAGTGCAGCAGATTCAAACCTGCTATGTGAAAGTACTCTGGTTTGATTGATTACACCACTTATGTTCACCATATATTGCACATTTGGATCTGGTTTTGATTTGCCTTACCATACCCAATCTGCTGAAACTGAGAAATTTGATCCACACAGCCTTAGCCAAGGCAGACAAAATGGTATCAGATAATGGACCACAGTTTGTGAGTTAGCAGTTCAAAGAATTTTTGCAGAGCAATGCCAGTTTAAGCATACTACATCTAGTCTACAATAGTCACAGCCCAATGGACTACCAGACAAAACTGTGCAGATTGCAAAAATCATTGTTAAAAGGGCTATGGAAGAAGGCAGAGATTGATATTTTGCACTTCTGAATTATCACACTATCCCAGAGATGACAACGTTGGTTCACCAGTCAAAAGGTGAATAGACAGAATGACAAAAAATGGTTGCCAACAACTAAGCAGTAACAGGAGCTACTGTACACACATTGAACACTGATCAAGTTGTGCAGTGCCTTAAAGAGCAAGTCTCTACTAAAATAAAATGTTTACAACTATTATATTTACAACAATTATCTTCAACTTTAGTGTATAAGGTTTACTGCTTCTTCTTGATATAGGTCTATTAAATATTTCAAGTAGTGAAGAATTCATTTTGTTGTGCCGTTCAAAGACACTGACTGTCCCCACCTAAATCACAATTGAGTTTTTGTGGCTTTACAGTCTGTAGTCATGTTGAGCAATATGGCGTGAGAAACAAAGCCACTATGAGAGCAGCAGAGGCCAGTCCAATACTTTCTGACATACTTTTTAAATAGACTTCCAAAATGTTATATAAACCCTGAGAAGTAAAACTCACAGTAGAACTAAAAATATATGTTATGTAGTTAACTGTGAGAGTTCAAACATTATGTTAATGAAATGGCATGCTAAAGTGCAGAGCTGCTCTTTAAGAATCAAAGAGACCAGCAAAATAAATAGTATAAAAGAAATACAAGACCAAGTAACTAAATTAAAGGTGGATAAGAATGCCAAGATGCAAACCATTCAAATCTGGAAACCAGTTATTGCGAGACAAGCATCTGTCTCCAAGTTCTTACACTGTGACTACGGCCAAGTGTCAAAGTTACAGATGGAACCAAAGACCAGCACTGGAATAACATGGGTCTTTCCAGGGCTTAGCCCAGCTATATCTGAAATGAGCTCTGGTAGCTCTTGCATCACTACCAGTGATGTATAATGGGAAAGAGGACTCAGTTTAAAGATAGAACCCTCATAGGCTCCCATAGCTCATAAAGCATAATATGAACACTACTGAAGATACTTTATTAGATTTAAATGGTGACTGATTCTTTGCTTTGAAATGTGCTTTCATTTCTTGACCCAATAACCCACGGGTATGAAACTGAACATAAAACACTAGAAATGAAGGGGCAGACTGAGGAAATGGACAATTCAAGAAACATAACAACAGTGGTGTATGTAAAGATCTAACAACTGAACTTGGAAATTCAGAATAAATGGCTACCAGAACTCAAAGAGTCATAATTATTAACAAACATGCAAGATACAAAGATAGTTAGATGACAGATTATTAAGAGAGTCATAACAATCATGTCATCTGTATGGAGTACTCAGGCAATCTACCCTGAACTCAGAGACAGAAATGCTATCATCGTGTACAGAAATGTTGTAGTTGTATAAACATATCAGTTGTTGAACATTGTTTGATGCAGGATACAGTATCTCTGTTCAAAAAAGGGTAATGTAACATAAGGGGTTAATAGTAATATCAGTTTAAGAGCTTCATGAAATTCTAGTCAAGCAGTTCTCATTGTAGCAGTTTTGGAACACAGAACGGAAAGCAGGACCTTATAAACTGAGCTAAATATAGTATATACATGCTGAAAGGCCAGGAGACTTGAAAGTAAAGCAGTCTTTACTTTGCAACACGTGTTAGATCTCCCATTCATTGCATCTGTATGTGTATATTAGTATACTGGGTGTCCAGACAATTCCCATGGTGTCTTCTTTTAATCAAACCAAGACCCTGCAGACTACCTGTGTCTACTACAATCTTAGCTCTACAAACAGAACTATTAAAATAGTTGTCTAACCTGGGATCTGAATGGTATGCAGTGGCATCACCTCAACTCCTTGGACAGGGTAGCTAAGAGGAGAGTTCGGCTGTGCTATTAGAAGAGTCTGTGATGGTGATTCAAGCCTAAAGAAGAAAAGAAAGTGAAAGTTTACTTTTATGTTCACAAATTACTGAACTACACACAAGAACTGCAGAGGTTAGGTAAACATGTTCTGTCTATAAAGATAACATTGAGGATTTTTTTCAGGGTTACATGAATATTAATTAAACAGGTTGCAAGAGACAATGACATCTACCTTCTCCTGTGCTGGATAAATGCAGCTCTTCTTCGTTCTTTAACAGATGGAAAATCATTTGATCATAACTTTTTCCAGATCATAGACTGTCACACCCTTTTGTGTTGGACAACTGCATTGATTTTGTGGAATTAACCTGCAGTAAATGAAACAAAATAGAACATGCTACTTGTATCATATTTTGTATTTACTTGTATTACCAGGATAAACTCCAGTGAGCAAAGCTCATTTTATTCATTTCATTCATTCATTCATTCATTCATTCATTCATTCATGTCTTTGTTCACCAGGTAAGTGGCTGATCCAAGGACTGCCAGGCACGCACCTGGACCACAAACAATGGCACAGATCAACACAGAGTAATTAACAATGCAAAAAAAGAGTAGCGGTTTACAAGCTGAAACAGACACAGGTCACAACAGAAACATACATAGCAAAGTAAGCAATGGTACAGAGGAATAAAGTACAAAGTACTGTTGCACCCCATTGAGAGCAGTTAACAACTTAACAACATTTGATTTAAAACAGGGTGGTGGAAAAATCAGTTGCAAGCAGTGATAAATAAGTTGAGACAGGGTAAACAGACTGCACCACAGTATATTTGTGGGCTAAACAGTTCAACAAGCAACAATACCTAGGTAGAGAAGGAGGAGGGAATGTAAGAGCCGGTAGTGGCAACAGAAGCAACACCAAAGGTGCTCAACACTAAAGGTGAAAGACGGAGGAAGATAAGAAAGTAGAAATGATAGGGAGAATAGTGAATAGTAGAAAATTAATTGCAAGTGGTGGTCATGGAGGTACACCAAGGATTACCATGCACATAGACTAAGGAGGAGGGAAGTAATGGGAGGAGTACAAGGGTAGGACAATAGGGAAAAGAGCAGGGAGAAGAGGACGGAAAGACAGCCGAGGAAGCAAGGTTGCTGGTAGGGGTAGGAGTTGGGGAGGGAGGGAGAAAGCTAGCACATCTGGGAGGGGGCAGGAGTGATGGGAGGGGGGTAGAAGTAGCTGCACCCCTAAGGGGATGTTTTAGTCAAGACAGCAGGAGCAACTGGATACCAATAGGAGCCAGGATTTAAGTTGGGATTTGAAGGAGTGGTATGAGGGGACCGTACATATAGCTGCTGGGAAGCTATTCCACAGAGAAGGTGTGGCCATTGACAGAGCTTTACTCCCCATTACAGTGGTGATTCTGGGGACCACCAGCGGAGGCACCGATGATTCCTGCAGACACCTGGGGACAGTGCATGCCTCGAGGAGGGAAGCATACAGTGACTCAGTGCCCCCATGCATTGTGCCATCATTGACACTATCAAGTGCATAGTCAAAGTGACACATGAGTGAGGGCCATCAGAGACTGATATAAGTCATAATGATGGGTGGAGAGAGGAGCCATTAGCATGAAGTTGCAGACACTATTATAAACTGAGCTGAGTCACAAGTAAAAGGCAGAGGTCAGGGAGGGAGAGTAAATTGGAGAGCAATAGTCAAGGATGGGGAACAGATTCCCACAGGCAATGGATAGTCAGGCAGCTGGGGTAAGATTGTTCTTTATGTGATAAGCGGCACCAAGGTTTTGGTTGATTCTGTGTACAACTGTGTTTATGTGCACAATAAAGGAAAGGGAAGCATCAAGGCTTACACCTAGATATATAAACTCAGAGACTAATTGCAGTGGAGGACCAGATGGGGATAGCACATGGAGGGGGAGTTAGCTTTCACAACACTAGTCAGATATGGCTTGGATCCAAGGAGCATTGCCTTGGTTTTCTTCTCATTAACCAGGAGCATGTATGCTAAGAACCAGTTGTGGGTGAGGCCGTAATTTTGGGTAAGCACAGAGGATATGTTCTGGATGGACTTGTCACTGTGGTAGAGGACTAAGTCATCGGTGTACAGTAGGGCAGGACAGTAAATGCTGTCAGCAGGGAGGGAGTTAATGAATAGTGAGAAAAGTAAGTTGCCCTAGATGGAGCCCTAGGGGACACCCATAGAGACGGGCAGGTAGGGGGAGGAGGCAGAACCTGCAGTCACTGATCTGGAGCGGCCAGTCAGGTAGCTCTGGAACTATTGCCATGTCTGAAGGCAGCAGCCAAACTGGAGGACTTTAGTAAGGATTAGGGGGTGGTTGATCAGGTTGAAAGCCTTTTGTCAGATCCACAAACACTGCACCAGTGGCTTTACCCCAATCCATGTTCCTGAGGACATGATCGGTAAAGAGGGCAAGGGCAGAGGTGGTGCTGTGGTTCTTTCTAAACCCATGTTGCCGAATACACAAGAGGTTATACTTGTCAATATGGTCAGAGAGTTGACAGCGGACAACCTTTCCCAGAAGCTTGATAAGGTGGGGAAGAATGGAGATCGGTTGGTAATTGTCAGAAGAGAGGGGGTCCCCAGATTTACAAATTGGGACGACTTTGGCAATCTTACATGGTGCTATCATGGTGGCCGATGTCAGAGCAAGGTTAAAAATAAAAGTCAGAGGTTTGGAGATGACAGGGGCTCTATGAGCTTGAGCAGGGAAGGGTAGAGGCCATTGGAGCCTGGGCTACCATGGGAGGAGAGGCTCCTATTGAGTTTTAGCTTTTGTGAGATTGCCCTGAAGTAGAAAGGTGGGGTGACAGGGGAAGTGGATGGAAAGGGAGGGTCAGTAATGCCCATGCCAGAAGTAGGGGGTTGCTGAGAGGGGAGTTTGCCAAGGTTGGCAGAGAGGTCAGTGAACTTTGCTAAATGCTTGTGCAACTCCAGTAGATCAATCAGAGGGCCAGTGGGGGAGTTTAAGTGGAGTATGGGACTATGGGAATGAGGAGTAAAAAGGGAGTTAATGGTGTTCCAAAATGTCAAGGGTTAGCAAGGTTTGCTGTGTGAAATCTGATAGAAATAACATTTTTGAGCACTGACAGACTGTTTGTATTTGTTGTGCAATCTCCTAAAATTGTGCCAGAGGTCAGGAGTGGGTGAGCGTTGGTAGGCAGTCCATACGGAATCTATTTCTTTCATGGGGGCCAAGAGCTCCTTGGTGACCCATTTGGTGCAGTCACCATGCACCCTGAGGAGGCAGTGTAGTGCAGTGGGTTAAGGCTCTGAGCTGCAGATCTGGATACCTAGGTTTGAATCCCACAGCCGCATAGGTGCATACTATGTGATCCTGTGCAAGTCACTTAACTTCCTTGTGCTCTCAGGTCACATCTGGAAATAAGCTTCAGCTTAGTGTCTTACTCCTGGTTAAACAATGCTCCTCCCTCCCTCCCTTCCATCCTTCCTCCCTTCCTTCCTCCCTCCCTTCCTTCCTTCCTGTAGTAATCAGAAATGTCTATCTTGAATCTTAATGTGGGCATCAGTGAAGATATTCACTGCCACTGAGATGTCCATCAAGGAGTAGAGGGCTGTCCAATTTACTGCATTAACATCATGTAGTAGGTTAATGGAGTCAGGGTTATTGAAATTGTAGAAGAACAGGTACTTGGGTGGAGGTCACTTCGTTTTTTTCGACCAGAGAATATAAGTGGGGAGTGGTCACTGATGGAGTCAGACAAGGTCCCCACCTGAAGAACCTTGTTGTCCTTATTTGAGGTTACCTAATCTAGGAGTGAGTGATTTAAGGTAAGGGTGTTTTGCCTGGTAGGGATAGTGATAACTTGCACTATGCTATGAAGTTTGAGGAGGTTGGCATAATCAAGTTCATAGGGGCTTAAACAATTTAGGTTAAAGTTGCCCAGGATGATGGTATCCCTCTTGAGGAAGGAGATTGCCCAGCCCAGTTAAGTGATTTACTAGGCCAGGTGTTCCCCCATTCAGTGGGTCATAGCAGCATCCAAGATACATTTTGTTAGAGGAGCCCAGAGTCAGTTTGGAGATGAGCCACTCACTGGGGGAGACAGGATCCGATGAGAGAGCAAGGGTGGCTGTTAGGGGTGCTCTGATGTAAAAGAGTAGTGCCAACACTCTTCTTTTTCCCAGAGTGATCACAGCACAGTAGAGAGTAGTCCGGTGGTAGGTAAGTGTCATCAGGGATGTGTGGTTTAAGCCATGTCTCAGTGAGACCTAGTACATGGGGCTTATAGAGGAGGTTCTGACTAGCACACACGTACAGAACAAGATACTGTATATGACATTACATTAGTTACAACAAATCAAGTGAAAACAACGGTCAATGATACAATACAACATGCTGACATATAGTATTTACAGTTACAGGTGTCAATGCAATGTTTTTCAAGCAAATGTTTAAGGAGTTCATAGCTTAATTTGATTCCCAATTCAATGGTACTGTACACTGCAGTTTGTTCCATTACATTGGAGCATTACAACTTCAATAGTATCCATCAGGATCAAAAGCAATGTCACAGTGTGTCACAATTGCATGCATTACAACTGTCTCAGAATTGCATTGTTTTCTGTACAACTCTGCAGGATGAGGTCCTGGCATGGAATTTGATAATTTCAAAACTACGTTTGGGATGATTTTTCAATGCATTTAGTTAAACATAACTCAAGCCAGGCAACAGCAGTGACCCAGCTTGAGTTTGGCTGGCTGCGCTCCTCGATCTACCCGCCCTGCCACCAGTCCCACAAGGAAGCACCAGGTCTGGGCGCCTTTCACCCAGCAACCCAGGAGCGACAGCAGCAGCCCGACTTGTTCGTCTGGCCACACTCCTCGATCCGCCCACCTGGCCACCAGTCCCACAAGGTACTGAGAAGATCCTGAGCAGGGAATTCAAACCCTGCATTTCAATTGGTTGCCATACTCGGCTACAGGAGTGCCACTGGCTGTTCCTCCTCGCTGCAATGAGCCCATTGACCACCTCTTTTAAGAACAAATTCTGCTCTATCCATTTTTTGTTCTTTGGTTAAGCTAAGTGTTTAAAAACTTTAAAACTGCAGAATGTTAGATTGTATTTTGGCAAACCAGATTTTGTACAAGGCCAGGCACTGCTGAATGTTAGACTTGTATAGCTACTCACAGGATTTTGTATTAGACCAGGCACTGTGTTAACCAAGGATTTGTTTTAAATTAAGTCAGTGTGTTTCAAAGGTACAGCTGCAGTTCTTCTCCTTTACTTTTGGTAAAACCTCTCTTCTGCGCCACGCCTCTGCAGCTCTAAATACCCCCCTCATTTTTTCCTAGTTTTGTCTTTTACTGTGTTGCTCCCTCTCAAACTCAGTTCCTCACTCTGTTACCCTCTGACCTGCCCTCTCAGCTCTCCCAAACCCCTGCTCAAGCTGTAGTAATTCCATTCACGGATACAGCTTCTTTCCCCTCAAGGCTCAGCTCCTCCAGCATTTCCTACTTCTCTCTCTCCCTGACCCCCCATTTTCCATCTAATTCCCCAACCTTTATGCAATTAGAAAACTCCCTGCACCATGCCAAAGGCCATCTACCTGCTGGAGCCAAAGGCCCTGTCGTCCCCAAGCTAATCGCCTCTCTTTTTCCCCCTCCCCTATTGTTCAGCTCCATTGTATTAATTGTCCCTCCTGACGATTAAGCAAATCGCCAGTGCCGCATCTCTCTTCCCCCTCCCTCTCTGCCCAGCCCCATTGTACTAGCTGTCCCTCCCACCGATTAAGCAACTCGCTGCTCTGCAGCAACTTAAATTATTAAATCTAACCGCCTCTCTCCTTCCCTCCATAGGCAGCACCAGTACTGCGTGCCTTTCTCCCAACAACCCAGGAGGGACAGCAGCAGCCTGACTTGAGTTTGACTGGCTGTATGCCTTGATCGGCCCACCCGGCCACCAGTCCCACAAGGTACAGAGAAGATCCTGAGCAGGGAATTCATAACCTGCATTTCAATTGGTTGCCATACTCAGCTACAGGAGTGCCATTGGCTGTTCCTCCTCACTGAATCACACCCATTGGCCACCTCCTTTAAAGCAGCAGTGCAATGTAAAAAAGAAATTGCGCTTTTTCAACAGTTTATTCCCCGTGGTCTGCTGAGCATATCCCTGGTACTCTTTCTCGCCAGCATTGTACTATCACCCCATAATGTGCTCTCTTTTCTTTTGTTTCTGTTTACATTTCTGCCATACACCATGTTGAGCTGGAACCCCCTCTGCTGCAAACTGCACATATGTATAACTGGCAGTACCAAACAGGGACATTGGGAGTGTTGAGCACAGGGTCCCACTGCAGTAACCGAAAGACTTGATGCGATGTGAAGGGGGAGCACAGCTGAAAATTAGACAGCCACTATATTTACTGTGGAGCTACAACAATTAAAGTAAATTTTAAATATCTAAAAAACTAAAGATCGCTAGAAAAATATATTTACAGATATGGACACCTCATCTATGGCTGCATGCTTACAGCCAATAAAAAATAATTTTGATAATCATTTCCTGATTATGTTGTGCTGTTGCTTTATAAACAAATTCTGCTTGCTTTATTTCTTGTTCTCTGATTGAGCTAAGTGTTTAAATATTCTCCCACCCACCCTACCCTACCCTACCTGCCCCAGCACTCTTTAAATCCACTCTTCCCCAGAGTGCCCCACCCTCCCAAGCCCTCTGATAAGCAAACCTGGTCCTAAGGGAACAACCTTTTCTTTTAAAGTAACATCTACTTCATAGCAGTGCCCTGAATCCTGCTAAATTCCTCCTTGCTTAGGCACTACATTTAGAGACCTAAAGATAAACTCACCATGAAGGTTCTGATATACCTCTCTCTGACTCTAGGCTTTTTAGTGCCTACCTCAACTGCCCCCACTCCAGGTGGTGCAGGCTGCCTAAAAACACTACCAATTTACACAAACTGCCCCAATTCAACAACTGCACCAGCACTCTCAGCTTTCACACACAGACTCAACAACCTGGAACTAGGAATACTCCCACACAGCAATGTTATCCCCATCCCTCCCCAGACTGTCATCTTTTTCTTTATCTCCAGTAGTAACCCTAAGCATCACACACTTCACGGTGCTCACTCACTTATCATAAAAAACCTTAGATCACAGGCCACTAGAATGATATATGTCTGTTACTGCTCTTATCAGGTAACATACATCCTAAGCCTTGCCCCAGAGCAGCAGACTTAACTTCACCACAGAAACAGAGCTTTTTCTCTGTAGTCTCAATAAACATCTGCAGCCTGCTGGCCAAGTTTGATGCACTGCAAGTGTGGGTTGCACACCACCGACCAGATGTTCTATCTGTGGTCGAGACTTGGATCTCACCAAGAACTCCTGACACTGCTATTCAGCTTAATGGTTACATGTCCTTTAGATTAAATAGGACTGGTAAGCATGGGGGAGGCTGCCTCATTTATATTAAGGCTCACCTGCAGGGACAGGTCCTGCCACCCATAAATTCATGGAACAATGTCCAGCTGCTTCTGATAAAACTAAGCCTAGGGGCTCAAGGGAATGGTTTAACTATCATTTCCATTTACACCCTGCAAAATTAACAATTCACTGGATTCAAGGTACTCCACAATTGCCTCTCAGACCTCCACCATAGCTCCAAGTTGTTACTTGTGGGCGACTTTAATATTAACTGGTTGTCCCCTGATGCAGCCCAGTATCGAGATGCCTTATTGGTAATAAATATGCACCAGGTAGTTGAGTCCCCCCACATGAACTAATTACTGCAGAGGGTCCAGCACCCTATTGTACTGGTTGCTGACAAACCACCCTGAGTGGTTTAACAGCACAACTGTTCTTCCAGCCTCAATACGTGACCACTCCCCTGTCATCTGTACATGGACCAATAAAGCACCAAAAGTGGTTACATCATCAATCTTAAAAAGAGGGAAACTGGGTAACTTAAAAGAACATTTCATACTCACAAACTGGTCTGAAATGTATGCAACAGAAGATGCTGATGTAGCCCTCGACAGTTTCATTCGGTCGTTCAATGCTGCCTGCAACATCTACACCTGTATCACCACAAGGAAGGTAAAAGGATCATACAAGTTCTGGATAACCCTCTCTCTCCTTGCCCAGCTACATGCCAGGGACAACCTATGGCACAAGGTGAAAAGCACAGGCTCCCATTTAGATCTGCAAAATTATAAGGCTGCACTTAACAGATGCACCAGAGCCATCCGCCAGGCTAAATCCCAGTATTTTAAGTTGGAATTAGATAATACTTGGAGTGACAGTCACAATTTCTGGGCTAACATTAAGGCCTTAACAGGGTCACCATACAAAATGGCCCCAAACTATGTTAAATATCAATGGGAACATATCGCAAGATCCAAAGATCATAGCTGATATGTTCAACAGAGCATTAACTGACCTCAGTGCTGTTCTCCCCACTGATTACCTTCACTCAACTAGCTGTGACCAAGGCAGTGCCCTGGGTTCCTCTCCCCCTTGCACTATCCCCTCATTCTACCTAAAGACTGTCTCTCAATACAAGGCTAAAAAATACCTTCAAAAAGTGCTCAACAAGTCCAGACACAGCAGCGACAGTTTCGATCTAAAGCTAGTTTCACTCATGTTAGATGCTATAATAGCACCCTTAACAAAAATACTTAATCTCTCCCTAATCTCCAGCCATTTCCCCAAACTGTGGAAAGCAGCATTCGTTACCCCAGTGTTTAAAAGTGGTGACAGAACACTCCACACTACCAACTGATCTCAATACTACCCCCAATCTCTAAAGCTCTAGAATGAATAGTCTATGAGCAGATACCCAACCACCTAGACAAACAAGAGCTGCAGTGTAAGGAGCAGCATGGTTTTAGAAAACAGCAAAGTACAACAACAGCGCTGAGTTTACCGGTTTCATACACGACTCTATGGACCATGGGCACCTAGTGGGGGCCATCTTTATAGACCTCACCAAGGCCTTTGATACGGTGCATCATGAGCTTTTTCTAACCCAATTAGCAGAGTCCACAGTATCCTCAACCACCTTTGTATGGTTTTGAAGCTACCACTCTGGACGCATTCAAAGAGTCAAAATTGGAAGTACACTATCAGATAGCCAAAGTGTCTTCACAGGAGTCCCCAAAGGGTCAGTCCTTGGCCCGTTATTGTTCAGTCTCTTTTTAAATAGCCTCTCCCAAGTATGCCAAGGTAGAATCCTACCTTACGTTGATGACACCATTCTGACCTCAGCTCTCTTCAACAATGACTACAGACTAACTTCAAGCTGGTGGAAGACTGGTTCAGCAAAGCTAGGCATTTGTTAAACTATTAAAAATTAAAAAAAAATGCTTTTTGCCTCCACCCACAGCAAGTACAAATCATCCAAACTGGATTTCCGGAACAAACAAAACAAATCACTTGAAATGGTCCAGAACTTCAAATATCTGGGGGGTCACTGAATAGCTCTTTATCATACTCACTGCACATAGACAATGTCTCAAGGAAAGCCAACAGGGTAATCAGGCAGCTATATAGATACAGGCACTGCCTTACTGAGGATGCACTTTGGCTTGCAATAAACAGCTCAGCCTTCTCCGTCATAGATTTTGGGCTCACCGTCTATAGTGTGGCTCCAGACTCATCTCTTAAAAGGATAGCCCTGACCTTAAACAAAGCATGTAGACTTCTCCTTGGAGCACTTTACCACACCTACACATGCAACCTATATTTTCTCACTGGTTGACTGGACCTAATACTCAGAACTAATTATAAAGTTTGCCTCGAAGCCAAAAAAGCATTCCTGGGCCTGACCCCTGTCAGAGTATAGTCAATTGTCTGCCCAGCAGCTCCTACAAGATTGACCAGAGGCACACAACAGAACAATTTCAAGGTACACTTTTGCGCATTCACAAGGCCAGTGAAGCTTTAGGTTCTGTGCCCCAAATCTGCTTAACTCCCTCCCAATGAACCTACTTCCTGAGACCAAATTAGGTCTATTTAAGGCTAACCTTCGCTCCCACCTCACTAGTCTAAAGAGCTGCTCCTGCTCAGATTAACTATCCCTAGAGACAATTTCCCCTGCACCATTATCCCATGCACTCCTACCCTACCCTACAAGCCCACCTCTGCTCCAATATCTCAGGTGCTTCTACCCCACTAGGCATCCTCTGCCTTACAGCACTTGCTCCGCTTCCTCTCTCTTCCCATGACTACCATCTCCCTCCTTGCTCACCTCTCCCTCCTCCATGTTCCCCTCTTTCTCCCCCTCAACCAGCTACCCATCTTCCTCATACTCACATAGCCCCTATCCATCCTGACCTCCCTCATCTTAACCTCCTACCCCCCCCCACACACACACCTTTCTGACAATGGGTACTAATCCTTGCCTTGCATAAGTCAGTTTTTGTTTTCATATTTCCCTGTTGTCCATCCTCATTAGTATTAAAAGACAGCCAGATGTGAAATTTCTGTTTCATTTGCATTGAAAGATTGCCTAGATGTGAAACTATTTGTTATACTGAAACTCCCCTACCCTCTCCCTATGTACATCACCTTTGTCTATTATCTGTACTGCAAATTGATGTGGAACCTTTGTAAAGGAACTCCCAGCTCAAGAGTGGAACTCTGAGATCGAAATAAATGAATATATCAGTAATGTACAAGGGAAGATTACATATAATAGCTTTGCAGAACAAAATAATCAATTTTCTAGCCTCTTACTGTTAAATTAGAGCCATTTTAAAGCTGTATATAATGAACAATGGTTCATCGTAGGATGGTGAAAGTTTATAAGCTGTATGGATCTGTGATAAAGCACATCCAGTTTGGAAAGGTGGGAGTGTGCAATGTTCATGTGAATGAAAACAGTACAATCCCAACTGTGGCAGGTAAGCATACTGCATTAGCCTTTTCCTAGCCTCTGAGGTGAAGCAGATTATATTTACTGGTTAGGGTCAATAAACCACAGCTGGCAGATCCCTACAAACTCTGTAATTCACACTTGTGAATTATGGAGTTCCATAAGCCACAGTTGTCAGAAACAGCCACGAGCCTCCTTCAGCACCTCTCCAAAAAGCTGTCCTCACACTGACGATCTGCTCACTCTGCTGACAGAAAACCGCCAGCATGAAAAACACTTCTCGGATAACTGTAATAAAACCTGGGCCCACTATTCACCAGTAACTATAAAAATAAAACATGATGAATTGTGGGATTTGATTTATACATACCCTTGGTGTGTGATGCTCAGATAAACCCCAAGGGCTTGCCCTCAGGGTTTATGGGGCAACACGCACCTCAGAGGTGCATTAAATATAGAATAATTCATGGGGCAGTATGTATAGTGAGGATTTTATTTACACCCAAGGTGTGTGATGCCCCATAAACCTCAAAGGCAAAGCCTGAGGGGTTTATGTGGGCATCATACACTGAGGGTGTGAATAAATTCTGAGTTGTAAGACTTCTGCATGTTTTATTTTTTATATTTACTAGTTTAAGGCAGGTAAATAAGAAAAATGAGATATGATGAATTCTGTAAACTCTGCCAGTAAATTATCAAATTGTTCCATTGTCAGTGAAGTGAAATCTGTTGACTGACTCATTGACTTCTGTGAGGTACTTCTGGAATGGGTGTATGTCACGTTTTATTGTTTCAGGGTATTCTTGTTTTCTTGATCCTGAATGAATTTGTGTGTTTCTATTTCATTTGGTGGTGCAAAACATGAACCAGTTGTCATTTTATGTTGATTTGTTTTACTTTTTTAGAACTCTTTTTAGACCAGACTGTGCACAACGTTGTTTTCTGTGAACTGCCAAGGAGCCTATTTTCATGCTGGTGGTTTCCCTGTTGAAGTGCGAGGGCTTGGCCAGCACAAGGAGAGACAGCTGGAGATCTGTGCGGCTGTATATACATCTATTTTTAGAAAGGTGGTTAATGTAACTCCGTTATTCACACGTGTGAATAATGGAGTTTTTGAGGTTGTGCCAACGAGTGATAACACTGTCTAACCAGTAAATATATCCTCATAAACCACACTTCCTCATGCATTATTCTATATGTAATAACTGGCCATAAATTGTTCAGTGCAGATGGCCAGCTATTATTTGCCATAGTAGACAGCTGGTTATTATGACCAACACAGGTAGAAAACCACAGCAGCTACACTTGAGATTCACAGTCTGTCTACTGTATCTCGGGTGCAGTTCTAACAGAAACAATGGCTTTTTTCTCTTTAGAGATACAGTACATGTGTTGCTGCCCACATCTCACTCACCAAGCAGCAACACATTTCTGAAAGGAAACACATTGCTATTCAAAAACACAAATCCTGTCTGCCACAAAACACAAAAAATACTGTTAAATGTATTTTTCCACATGAGCTGTGTTCAAGACTCGGTGTGTGTGTGTGTGTGTGTGTGTGTGTGTGTGTGTGTGGTGAGTGAGTGAGTGAGACTGACACATGAGTGAGACACAGCAATACCAAATGCACTGTGGCAAAAAAAATTACTGACCAGCAATTACAGAAAATAAAAGACGGGGAAGTGTCCTACTGGAATGTAATGGTCACGCTCGGTGTCTGAGGCTTTAATTAACCCCTTGGCTTCTCCCTTGGGGTTTATGTAGCATCCCACACCTCGGGCAACCGTTAAGTTCTCGTAACACACACTTCCCCATCCATTATTCTATGTGTTACAGTTGCTGCACCATTTCTTTTATTATAGAAGATTTTATTGTGATTTTTCTACAATGGAACATACATGAAGTAGAGATTACTGGGCATCAAATGCATTAGATAACAGTTGCATACTTAACTTTTGCTTATAGGATAAACTGTTTGCAAATACAGGCATGCACTGAAGGAATTTAACACTAATTAAAACTCTACATTGGGATAATTAGTCTCTTCCTATATTAAACCATAATAAATAAGAACATCAACCATGGCATGATGATCCATACCCTCTACCCCTGAGCCATCAAAGAAGTATGCAGCCTAGGTATACATTAACCTGGAAGCAGCATGGGCTCATCTTGTTGAACCTCTACAGAAGGGAAGTGAACAAAATCCTGAATAATATCCACTTTTGCTGACCTGTCCGGGGTTGGGTGGCTGAACCTGTATTATTAAGAGTGACCCCTTCCTAGGACCTTTCAGCCTATGAGGACTGAAGTGAACCAGTTCAGGGGTGTAAGCTTAAAATAGAGTAAGAGTGTCATCTGGGTCAGAAGTGTGGTTTGCCAGGTGGTGGGGTGGGGTTAGAGCATAGGTGTGATCTGAAATAAAGTTCTCATTTCTTGTTGTAAACAAGTATGTGATTGATAGTGGTGTACGTCAACAGTTCAAAAAGTGCTAACTTAACCACTGCCGCATGCCATGGAAGAAGTGAGTGAGGTATATTCTGGTGCCACCTCATTAGGATAACCCTTTTGGCTTCGAGTAGTACCACAAGGAGCTGACACCTTTTAGGTATTACCCAAGAGACAAATGTCAGGGTAGCAGAGACTTGTGTTTGCAGGATCTTGGAGAAGTCCTGACTCACTCCTGTCCAGAAGGGCACCAGTATAGGGCACTGCCATAGTATGTGCAGCAGGTTGGCCTGTGGGGCCTGGCACCTCCAGTATGTGGAACGGGGATGAGTCCCATCTTTTGGAGTGTGGCAAGGGTACAGAACCATCTCCGCTGCACCTTAAAGTGTATAAGCTGGCTCCTAAAGTCCCTGTAGACTAGATGGGCATCCTTGAGATACTGCGACCCTTCGGTGTCTGTTACATTTATTTGTAGGTCCTGTTCCCATTGTGCCTTACACTTAATTGTGGTATTGGGTAGGAAGTCCCTAAGTATACCATAGATCTTGCCTGCAGTACTCTTTACTTTGCCTTGTTTGTGCATGACAGTCAGCCATTTCCACCCATCTCCCATGGGTGCTATGGCTCTCAGGATCTTGATTGCATCCTGGATCTGGAGAAATCTCTAGAAGTCTGTTTTGGGTAGTAGATACTATGCCTGCATTTGCAGGAAGGACGCCATGACTTCAGAGTCCAGTGCATAAAGATCTGCTATTGTACAGATGCCCTCCTACTGCCAAGAGTGCCAGTTAATGGTTTGTCCCCCACTAGCAATCTGGCTTGCCCTATAAGGGGCTACACTGTTCAGGTGGTGCCCACAAGGGGGTTGGACATTAAGTGAGATGTTTTCACCCGTGCCAAGTATCTCTTGTCTCTCGGATAAAAGGAGGAAGGTGGCCCTTTGGGTGTCTCCCTTTGCTCAGTAGGTTCCGCAGCCATTTGGATTCTGATATGTCCATTTCCAGATTCACCCACACAGGGGTATTGAGGGTTTTAGGGAGAAGCCATCTGATTGCTTGTACAGCCCTATATGCTAGTAGGTATCCCTTCGGCCAGGTAAGACCCATTTCCACACTAAACCATTGCACCCCTAATCAAGTTTTTCCAAATCCTGGGGCTTTGCCTTCCCAGATGAACCCTGCAATGACCTTGTTGATTTTTCAGAAGTGTGTTTCCTGGAGTAGGGATTGGTAGGTTGCACATGAGGTATGCTATCTTAGGCAGCATGAACATGTGTACAACATCTATAATGCCTTTTAGGGAAAGGTGTAGCTTAGCCCATCTCTGTGTTTCCACTCTGATGGAGGTTGTGATGGATGCACAGTTCACCTCTACCAAGTTCTTCCATAGTGTGGTGATGTTCATCCCCAACTATGTAAAACTTTGAAGTGCCCATTCCACTCGCATGCCCTGTAGGCATTCCCTCATGCAGGGTAAGTTTAGTGGCGACTGCATGCCACTGCACCATTTTAGTTGCCCCGCTCTAGTCCACCTGTAACCAGTGTATGTCCTTTCAGAGATGTGGCCTTCAGAACTGGACACACTACACTAGTCGAGGATTCATCACTTACTTAATTTTACAGTGGTATAAACACCTCATACTTCTTGCTGGTGATACCTATGCACAGCAACATCCCACTGGTGCTCCCATCTGCTTTGTCACACTGCTTGGCTTCTTTTAGATCATCAGAAATTACAGTCCCCAGTTCACTTTTATCTTTTGTGCTCACCATTTCAGTGCCCCCTTCATGTACTCCACCCCCTTGGTTTCTATGCACCAAGTACCTGATTTCTCATTTATTCACAATGAATATATAGTGTACAGTAGATTGTTGTTCTGTATAGAATTCCATGCCTTTTAACACGCTGTTGTACCACAGTTCAAAGGTCATGGAATGTGATTAAACCCTTTTGTGTTACATCATTCTGAAACCTAGAGAGACTGCACACCACAATTTCATTCTGAAAGGAAAATAACTGCCACATGCACATTTAACGCAGTACTATACACAATAAATAAAATACAGGATGAGCAACTTTATGCACAACAAGTGTGGTCTGCCAACTCGGCGTTCTGATTGCCACAGACATTTCAAGCTTCACTTTCAAGGTCAGAGGGAATCAGATCCATCTATGGCAGAACACACTGGTTGTGCATAGTTTCCCATCCATTATTCTTTATTTAATGAAACACACTGGACCACTGCTGAAGCTTAAGTAGTTCTGTCTTCATTGTTCCATTCAGTTTTCCACCCCCCCCCAGCTGTGTCTACTCTGTGGTAGATCTTTGTCTCAGCCGTAAAAAAAAGCATATCTTACCTTCTAACCCCTCTTTATTATCACCAGTGATGTCAGTAAAGAGCACAGGCCATGTGGCACAACACTGGTCTCTCCCCCAACACCAGGTAAACACTATTTCCAACCACCCATTGATGCCAACTTCCAAATAAATTCTCTGCCCAGTTTAACATTTTAGTACACACTCACAGGCTGCCCAGCTTCTCTTTACTATTCTGCTATGTGGAATGGTATTGCAGGCCTTACTGAAATCCAGGTAAACCACATTCATCTCTCCACCCTGATTAATATCCCTCATCACCCCTCAAATGAAACTAATTGATTACTTTGACCTCAGCTCCCCATCCCCCCAAGTGAATCCATGCAACCCCAGATACTGTAAGCCACAGGATTCAAAATATTCCACAATCTTTTCCTTTAACAGTGTCTCCATTACTTTCACCTCCACCAAATTCAGGTTGATGGGCCTGTAGATGCCAGCTTACTGCCTGCTGCAAACATCCTCCCTGCTCCCACCTTTGTACAAGAGAGCCCATGGTGAGGGTATAGATCTGCAATGGTGCTAGCTCACTTGTTACCTGATTCTGCAAGCATTACGCTGGGTGGAAGTGGTGCACAGCATTGCAAATGTGATAAAAAATGCACTTGAATATAGGGTCCCTGACAATGATCCACTTTTGTCACATCCACTTGGCATAGTAACCTGGAATAGAACTCCCAGCTTTGAACATTTAGATTGCATGGATTATTTTATGCTCTAACACAGTACCTCACAACAATATCTAACTGGTATTCCCGTGCATACTGATTTCATATCAAACATTTTTTTCCTGGCATGTTATAGATTTCAGTATGATACTGTTAGACCCTCCCAACAAAGTCTGACCAAATGTCCAAGCAGTGTACCACAGTTTCAGTAAAAAAATACATTATATCACCAGCCATAAAGTTGCACACTTTCAGCATAATTGTAATTCCTATTGTGGTTGTGTGTCTACACACACACACACACACACACACACAAAAACACTGGGGCACTCACAAATGTATTTCTAGTCCATCCTCACTGTATAGCTAGCAATTAGGTGGGTATCAAAGGCTTGATTTAAGTCCTTAGCATCCTAGCCATCGCTGACATTGTATGGTTACTATGGAAAGAGAGATCCCACCACACACACCTCCAAAAGTCAAACAAAAAATTGCCAAATGAAGAATACTGTGATTCACTTCAGGTGTCTTGCTTCTTAGTAGCCCTGATGGTGCTGAGGTAGAAAAGAAAAAGAAACACCACTTTTGCCAGTAGCAGCATACCTGTACATAAATATAAATATACATTACTGGTTTAAGCAATTACACATGCTATGGTAGGTGGGAAAGCTTTCCTCTGTAAATGAACTGAAGATGGGAATGGAGAGACTGAAATAGATCAACAATTGTCACCTCTCATACATGCAGTGATGCAACAGAAGCTCATTAACATGTTCAACTGCTTTCTTTTACGTATTGAAACCATATAATTCTTATTAACAAATGGGAATGCATGTGTTGTTGGATCTGTGCTTCTAAACTACAGTATATACAATAGTAGTCACCCTCACTTAGGTAACTACAAATACATACCAGCTTTAGCTTGGATGTGCAGTCCTCCTCACAGGGAATAAAATAGTGCAATACAGTACATCAGTGGAGAGGACTGTGATGCTTGGCCAGCCAGTTATGATTGTTCTATGATAACCGTAATATAAAAATGTAGTGTGTGATTGTCTTCATAAGGCAGCTGTGCCATGGGGCCCCCCCAAGTTTCAGAGAAGCTGCAGGATATATTAACCTAAGGCCAGGAGGTGATTAAAGGACTAGAGAGACTTAATTAGAGCTGACCCAGCTACCAGGATATAGGGCTCGTAAACTTTTATGACGTCTTAGAGGAAAAACATTTTTTATACCATGGTGTGAAAAGTCCTAAAAATCCTTTGATGAGCCCTGGGAAGAGGAACTGCTCGAGATCAAAGAGGGAATGTTAATTAAAGAGTCATATTGGGAAATTAGTTTTTGCTGAAGTCACAGTATTTAAAATATCTCCCGACAGGAAGATCATTGTTTCTATAATTTTTATATTCTAAAAGGAGGAGCTAGATGACATCCTAGAAGGGGTGGAAACACAAAGTTTTAAACTGTATTCTGTGTTTCAACTGAGTGACATTTCTTTTTGGACTCTTAAGAAACAAGATCTAACTTAAGCACTATAAAGAAGTAATACATTAGATAGAAAAAGTCTAACTGTATGTTGGTGCGCGTTTGTAGTTTTCTTTGCTTTTCTTTTAAGTGATTGTATGCTTTGTGATATATTGTTCTGTGTTTACAGTTTTCATGCCTTTATCATCTTTAAGTAAAGTACTCTTTATATTTAAAAAGACTGCCTGGGTGTGCCTTCGAAGTTCTTTTAGCATGTGATGTATACATGGTAAAGTTGACAGCTGTTCTGAAGGGCTTGATGGTGTGGCCAAACTGGGAAAAGGTAAGAATATACCTAAGGTCTTTTGTAGAGTTTAGAGGGTTAATTTTTGGATACCTGGTTAGGTGCCCTTAGGCGAAAGATATATGGCATCCCCCTGAAAAGCAGATTATCTGAGCCTGTACATTTGGGTACACTAGCATAATGCTCATAGTTTGAATCCCTCCAGAACTTGAAACTAAAGGTGATTCAGACCCACAAGAAGACAGGATGGTTACCCTGTCTGTTATCTGTTCACTATACTGTGCTAGAAGGTTGGCACTGTGGGAGCAGAGGGCCTGCTCTGCTGAGTGCATTTGTCACAGATTGGTTGGCAGCGGTGCAGATAAATTTGGTAACACAAACTTTAACTGTTCAGTGTGTCAGCTTACTACTGTACAGCTGCAGTGATTTATTTTTCAAAAGGAAACAGAACTATATCATTTTACTTACAGTCGAGTTCCTACCTGTTTTCTTTTTTTTTCTAAAGTGCAAGTTAGAGTAGCCATAGTTAGGGAAGAAGATGGCTTCCAACTACAGCAGGCACACTGTAGACTACTTGAGGCAGGTGTGCCAGGACAGAGGAGTCCTGTATGAGGAGAGAGCCACCAAGCAGAACCTCATGGATGCCCTGATGGCAGTAGATGCCCAGAGCATCAAGTCACAGACTGTGACTGTGAAAGACTAAACCTTGAGCATGGAGGGGCCAGCAGCCAGTGCAGTGTCCATATCCAGTGAGGATGACAGCAGGGCCAGTGCCAGTGAAGGATCACAGCAGCAGGGGAAGGTCACCAGCATTTTGGAGCCAGAAGCAATCAGGCTGCAGCCTGAGTTGCGTAGAATGGAGCTGGAGTTCCAGAGGGAGGCTGAACGAGAACGTTGAGAGGTGGAGCAAGAACAGCGAGAGGCTGACCATGAACAGCATGAGAGCCACCTAGCTGCAGAGGAGAAGAGGGAGTGAGAACAGTGAGAAGCTGAATGTGAGGAGTGTGAGCGCCAGAGGTGACATGAACTGGAGAAGCTACGACTCCAACCACCAGCACCAGAGCAGGTAAGTAGCTAGGGTTTCACTGGAACTACAGGACTGAGTTACAAACTGAATTCTAAATTGATAGCTGAATGTAAAGAAGGGGAGTATATGGATGCCTTTTTAAATTCCTCTGAAAAAGTTTGAATTCAGGCTAAAATTCCTAGAGGGTCCTGGAGCTTCCAGCTATCCCCGCTACTTATCGGGAAAGCTCGGGATGCACTGGGTCAAATGGACAATGAGAACAGTAATCATTACAGCAAACTTAAAGCTGCACTTTTAAAAAAGTTTGATTTAACTGCTGAAGCATACAGAGATAAATTCTGTAAGCTCAGGAGAAGCCCTGATATAAGCTACGAGGAGCTAGACACGAAACAACATCAGTATTTAAAATGTTGGTGGGAAGGAATTGAAGCAAACTCTGTAGATAAAATTGAAAATGCTATTTTGTTAGAACAGTTTTTTTGGGCATGCCCAGCAGATCTGAAAACCTGGCTAGAAGACCGAGATCCCAAAACAGTGCAAGAGGAAGCTGAACTCTCGGACCACTATGCCAAGAGCAGACCTGCTCTGAGAGTGAATGGGGCAGGTGTTGCAGTGCAGAAAGGGAAAAGTGTGCCTTCAGAGCAGCTAAAACCCTCACTGCCTCCACCAAAACCAGATAGCCCCAGGTTTCAGAGAAAAGATTTCTCTGAGAAAATAAACAAATGTTGGGTCTGTAAAGAAACTGGGCATATTGCCAGACAGTGTCCCAAAATGGCAAGCAATATGCAACATGGGGCTAGGAAAGAAGTGAGTTGTTAGTGGGTCCCTGGAAGCATGCCTGTGAACATGAGGGAACACATGCACCCAGTTACAGTGAATGGTGTAGAGACACAAGGGTTAAGGGACACAGGGGCATCCCTTACATTGGTAAAGGGGATCTGGTAGAGTCTGGTCATCTTATACCCAATGAATTTGTAACTGTACAAGACTTTACTGGTGAGGAGAAAACATTGCCCCTCACTAGTGTTCTCCTAGACTGGAATGAAATGGGGGAATTGTGCAACAGGTGGCTGTAACCAAAACGTTAGCAGTTGACGTCATCCTTGGCAACCATCTCAAACAGGGGATGGTGTGTGCAGTTACCCATAGCCAAGCAGCAAGGGAAAATTGTAGTTCTCTGGATCCCACAGAAGCCATTGTGGACACCACTGGGAGGCTAGTTCTCCAGCCTATGTCTCCTGATATGGAGACTAATGAAAAGGGGTTAGAAATTTCCCCAGTAGCAGTTAACCACATAGCTATGGAGGGTTACTCTGAAGAAGGAGGGGTTACCTATTGTCAGAGGGTTAGGGATGACAGTGATCCTAAGTGCCCTGATGCTAGTACTAGGGACCCTAGTTTAGAGACTGAAGGGGACCTGTCTCATGTCTTGGGAATGTGTAAGGAGTTTGCAGCTGCTCAGAAAAGTGAACCTAGTCTAGAGAAGCTGAGGGCTTGGGCAGACTCTGGAGCACAGGGAGGTGACAGTAAACATAACGTTTATTGGGAAAATGGACTGATGTATACTCAGGATGTGAAGACAGAGGGAGGGGTGACAGACACGCAGCTTGTCGTTCCTCAGGGGTATCATGAGCAGTTGTTCAAGATTGCACATGATATTCCCTTATCTGGGAATCACATGCACTACGCAGCGGTTGGCCTAGAATTTCTATCGGTCCAACTTCACCCAGCAGGTGGAGGAGTATTGCAGGTCCTGTGACCGGTGCCAAGAAATAGGGAAGGCAGGTAAGAAAACACAAGCTGCCCTAATTCCGTTGCCCATAGTGGAGGAGCCACCTGGCAGCTGTCCAACAGAAACAAAAAGTTTGGTATGACCGCAGAGCCAAAGCTCGCTTGTACATGGTGGGTCAGGAAGTCATGGCCCTTATTCCAGTCCAGAAAGACAAGCTGCAGGCTGAGTGGTCAGGACCATACAAGGTAGTTAGGAAGGTAAATGACATGAACTATATCATAGAGTTACCTGACAGAAGACAGACAGAAAGAATGTACTATGTCAACATGATGAAGCCATATGCTAATAGGGCTGACATGGTGTTCACAGTATGTAGTCCTGGGGAGGGGATGGACAAAGGATACCCCCTTCTGGACTTGCTGGAAGAAAGCAAGTGGGAGTCCTCTGTGGAGGCAGTGAAATTGTCTCCTCAGCTGGCCCCAGACAAGATCCAGGAAGTAAGGGAGGTTTTAGCAGACTTTGCCCCCCTGTTTAACGCCAAGCCTGGACTAACCCCCTTAGCGATGCACAATGTGGAAACAGGGACACAGACACCCATACAGCAGATGGCATATCAGTTGTCAGAGGCTGTCCAAAAGGACATTAGGAGGCAGGTGGAGGAAATGCTGGATTTAGGGGTAATCCAGAGATCCCAGAGCCTGGGGCCTCAGCCGTAGTCCTTGAGCCCAAGCCAGATGGCTCTACTCATTTCTGTGTGGACTATCGTGGACTGAATGCAGTCACGAAGTCAGACGCCCACCCGATGCCCCAGACAAACTCCTGGTCAAGTTGGGGGGACAACATACCTTACAACTAGTGAACTGACAAAGGGGTACTGGTAGGTCAAGTTAACTGACAGAGCTAGGGAGCAGTCAGCCTTCATCACTCTGATAGGCTTATTTGAATTTAAAGTAATGCCTTTCGGAATGAAGAACGCCATGGCCACTTTCCAAAGGTTGGTGAACCAGATGTTAAATGGTGCTGAGAAGTATGCCGTGGCATACCTGGATGACACTGCCATCTTTAGTGCCAGCTGGGAAAGGAACACCTGTCCCACCTTAGGGAAGTGCTGGACAGGATACAGAGGGCCGGGCACACTGTCAAAGCTGAGAAGTGCCAAGTGGCCATGGCTGAAGTGGCATACCTTGGGCATGTTGCAGGCCGGGGACAGTTCCGTCCTAACCAAGTAAAAATAGAGGTCATCAAGGCATAGCCCAGACCAAAAACACAGAAGCAGGTCACGAGTTTTCTAGGGACAGCAGGGTACTATAGGAAATTTCTACCCAATTACAGTGCCCTGACTGCTCCCCATCTGACCTGGTAAAAAAAAGGATGCCCAAGAAAATTACCTGGGAACCAGCCTGTGAAAAAGCTTTTACCAGACTGAAGGAGGCACTGTGCAGTGCTTCTGTATTGACAAGTCCTGACTATAGCAGACCCTTTATAGTTCAGACTGATGCCTCAGACGTGGGTATTGGGGCAGTACTGAGTCAGACATCCAACCAAGGGAAAGATCAGCCGGTAGTGTACCTGAGTAAAAAGTTACTTTCAAGGGAACAGGCTTACCCTACTGTGGAAAAAGAGTGTCTTGCAATAGTGCAGGCCCTAAAGAAGTTAAAGCCATACTTATATGGGCAGCATTTTAAGGTACAAATGGACCACAACCCCCCTGGCTTGGCTGACCCAAATGGGAAAATCTAATAGTAGACTATTAAGATGGAGTCTTGCCTTGCAACGGTATGACATGACGATCTTACATAGGGCTGGAGCAACCAATCAGAACACCGATGGCCTGTTGCGTGTAGATGAAGAGTGAACTGATTTGGGAAACTCATCCCATGCAGGGGATAGAGCTCCCAAATTCAGTCTAGGTGGGGAGGATTGTGACGCTTGGCCAGCAGGTTATGACTGTTCTATGATATTCGTAATATAAAAATGTAGTGTGTGATTGTCTCCATAAGACACCTGTGCCATGGGTCCCCCTACCCCCCCCAGGTTTCAGAGAAGCTGCAGGATAAATTAACCTGAAGCCAGGAGGTAATTAAAGGACTAGAGAGACTTAATTAGAGCTGACCCATCTACCAGGATATAGGGTTAGTAAACTTTTACGATGTCTTAGAGGAAAAACATTTTTTATACCATGGTGTGAAAAGCCCTAAAAATCCTTTGATGTGCCCTGAGAGGAGGAACTGCTCAAGATCAAAGAGGGGATGTTAATTAAGGAGTCATATTAGGAAATTAGTTTTTGCTGAAGTCACAGTATTTAAAATATCTCCTGACAGGAAGATCATTGTTGGTATAATTTTTATATTCTAAAAGGAGGAGCTAGATGACATCCTAGAAGGGGGTGGAAACACAGAGTTTTAAACTGTATTCTGTGTTTCAACTGAGTGACACTTCTTTTTGGGCTCTTAAGAAACAAGATCTAACTTAAGCACTGTAAAGAGGTAATACATTAGATAGAAAAAGTCTAATTGTATGTTGTTAGGAGTTTGTCTGTAGTTTTCTTTGCTTTTCTTTTAAGTGATTGTATGCTTTGTGATCTATTGTTCTGTGTTTACATTTTTCATGCCTTTATCATCTTTAAGTAAAGAACCCTTTATATTTAAAAAGACTGCCTGGTTGAGTCTTCGAAGTTCTTTTTGCATGTGATGTACATGTGGTTAAGTTGACAGCTGTTCTGAAGGGCTTGATGGTGTTGCCAAACTGGGAAAGGTAAGAATACACCTAAGGTCTTTTATAGAGTTTTGAGGGTTCATTTTTGGATACCTGGTTAGGTGCCCTTAGGCGAAAGATAGCTGGCATCCCCTGAAGAGCAGATTATCTGAGCCTGTACATTTGGGTACACTAGCATAAGGTTCCACAGTTTGAATCTGAATCTCTGAACTTGAGACTAAAGGTGATTCGGACCCACAAGCAGACAGGAGGGTTACCCTGTCTGTTACCTGTTCACATTACTGCGATCAGAGATTGGCACTGTGGGAGCAGAGGACCTGACCTGCTGAGTGTGTTTGTGACAAGGACTTTTTACATTTTGGACTTGACAAACAGAGCTGCAGCCAGTGTAACTGTTTGCCGCTGCTCTCTTTCCTATAGATGTCTGTATCTAAACTGAAGCATCCCATGCAAGAAAGGTCAGATAAAGCATCTAGACTGAAAAAGCTCCCACTTATTGAGAATCAGGTGCACTGAACATGGAGAGAGACACACACGCACATGCACACACATGCATGCACAAGCACACAAACACAAATGCACACACACAGGGGTGCCAGAAGATTGTAAAAGTTGGGGGTGCTGAAGGTTGGAAGGGCACCTGTTACAGTATAAAAGGCACTTTCACCGAACCAGTTATTGATGTACAGAAATACAATAAATACACATTTATGACAGTAATAATGTTAAGCGTACATTTACAGCATATACGACTATTTAATGCTGAATATTAAGTCCTCAGCTGATAAACCCATAACCTTTGCTGGCCTGGTGGCGCTGAGGGTTGAGGGATGGACGCCACACCTCGCTCCACGCTGGCGACCTGGGTTCAGGAATGAGCCTGGGTCATCAGGAGTCAGTAGATGAGGACTAGGATGAGGACTAGGATTGAGCATCTGACGAAAGCTCTCCTAGTCCTGGGGAAAGGGTTGGTTGCACGCTGCACTCTGGCGGTCCCTGGGGATGCCCGGAGGTACTGCGGATGCACGGGTGCCAAGTGAGGGGGGAGCACGACAGATGTCCACATGTTGTGTATGGACATCATTGCATGTCCGTGCTCCCATCAGAGGAAAAAAGGGAGAAAATGGCAGCATAGTCCATGGCAGCTTGATGGCTGCAGCTTCACCAGCCGAAGATGCCTGAATAAGGTGTGTTCTCCTCGCCAGGCGCAGAGCCATAGGGGGGCCCCTTTCGACAGTTGTAGCTGCATATGCCAGCTGGGCACATCAGCTTCGGGGCTGGCGGTGAAGGAGGAGTGGTGGCTGGATTAATAAGGCAGGACTGTGGCTGCAGATGAGGAAAAAGAGATGCTAAAAAAAAAAACCCATAACCTCCAATAGCTCCACATGAAGTCGGAACCTTCCATTGCTTAAGTTGATGGCCAAATGGCTGCCCAGTTGAAAATCTACAAACTGCAAAAATTACAGCAGTTACAGTAAAACAAAATTATGAGTATATGTGCAATAGGCTTGGGACCTGGAGATCCAAGTTCATATCCCATAGTAGCTGTAAAAGGCTAAGCAAGTCAATTGACACTCAGCTTCTCCTTGGCTTACTGTGCTCATCTGCAGAAAAATGAGAAAAGTCCGACTACTCTGCTAAGTGTCAAGCTGGACTATATTGTGTCAATAAACAGCAAAACAAAGTGTGTATATACTTATATTTTTTTTTCAGTGTTCCCATGTGATGTCATGAGCTCTTTAAAAGGATTGTGATGTCATGAGCTCTTTAAAAGGATGACAGAGGGATAACTGCATGCATTCAAACAGCAGACAGGCTTTCTATAGGATTACATTTAGTCAGATGTGTGTCTTCTGTACTGTTTAAGCAAATGCATAGTGTCACACACATCCTGCCTGCAGCCCAGACTGAGCAGCCAAATACACACAATGTCATACACATCCTGACTGCAGTCCAGACTGAGCAGCCAAATACACACAATGTCACACACATCCTGACTGCAGTCCCGACTGAGCAGCCAAATACACACACTGTCACACACATCCTGACTGCAGTCCAGACTGAGCAGCCAAATACACACAATGTCACACACATCCTGACTGCAGTCCAAACTGAGCAGCCAAATACACACACTGTCACACGCATCCTGACTGCAGTCCAGACTGAGCAGCCAAATACACACGTCACACACATCCTGACTGCAGTCCCAACTGAGCAGTCAAATGCACACATCATACACATCCTGACTGCAGTCCAGACTGAGCAGCCAAATACACACAATGTCACTCACATCCTGACTACAGTCCAGACTGAGCAGCCAAATACACACAATGTCACACACATCCTGACTGCAGTCCAGACTGAGCAGTTGGATTTCTCTGAAGCCTGAGAGAAGATAATACAGGACAACAGCCTGTATGAGAAATAGGTTTTTTAAAGCTGTACCAGGGGAACCATGCACATGGTTTTACACTATAGAAATGTGGGGTCCTTGGAGTAATTCTGTTACACACACACACACACACACACACACACACACACACACACACACACACACACACACACCACTTACTGTTATCTGAATGGTAACTAACAGTAAATCTACCACAAATACCAGTACTGTATCAATGTGTCATTTAAATTACTGGGCATTAGACTGTTCATTAATTTAAACCCCTGTTATATTTCAGCCCAGGAAAGTAATAGATTTTGGTATCTGAATAATGTCAATCAATTATGGGGGGGGGGGGGGCTTATGGAGCTGTCATCCATCCTGCCATCCATCCCATCAGTTTTTAAAACACTAGTGCATTTCTGACATCCTTGTATTCATCATCTGTGCATTTCTCATTAGCTCAGACATTTTTAAAAGAACTGTTATTGCTAGTTGTGAAATGGATTATTCACATCAATAAATATGGCTGCCACCATCATTGTTTTCAAACATCTCTTCACTGGAGGTTACTTTTTTACTATACATAATAGAATCATACTGTGCATGGTGCTTCCTGCTTGCATATATTTCTAACAGTAAATAGGAAATGCTTTCAGCACATTAATCATACACAGTAAGTATATAATTGTGGAAAATGACTGGAATAACACCTTTTATTTGCACACCTCTGATGGCTTATCCATACTTTAGATTACCAGTGCCTAACAGCAGTAGTGGCAACTGGCAACTACCTTAAATATTAAGTATGCCCCTAAGGAAGGGAGAAGGTAAAAACAGTTCAGACTCCGATTACCCTATGTTTCCCTGTCTACTACAATTTTTAACAACTGCTGAGATTAATAAAGCAGCATACCAAAAATATAGTATCTTCCATAACTAAAAATTAATGACAAAATGATGAAAGGCTAAACACTGTACTATACAGATAAACATGCTAGCAGTTCTATTGAGAATTGGGGGGGGCAGGGTTGCATTAAGAGAAAAATTAAAACAAATATACTTATGTAATATAGCTTGCTTACACTTTACAACTGTCTGGTCTAAAGTGCATACAAAGCCTATCCTATGGAAACCATTCACAAAAATGTAGTGTATTGTTTTTTACAACATACTATATGCAAATCAGATACCAGTGCCCAGCCAGCCTAACCGCCTGCAAGAAATAACTACAGAATGAGGATATGATCAAAAACGTACTAGTAGTACTTGCATGCCATTGGAAACAAACAATAACCAGCTGGTAGCCTCCCTGAATATCTATGTACAGCACAATGCACAGCTTCAACTGAAACAGAAAAGAAACTACAGTTTGAAACCATACAGCCATGCTGTGCTGATTGACTGTCAAGCCAACACTGCATTTTATCATTCTGATCGACTGTCAAAACAACACTGCATTTTATCATTCTGATCGACTGTCAAAACAACACTGCATTTTATCATTAAATCAACTACAGTTTGAAACCATACAGCCATGCTGTGCTAATTGACTGTCAAAACAACACTTCATTTTATCATTAAATCAGTTTGCCTACTTGAGTGTAGTCAGATGTAGTTCTCTCTCTCTGGTTGGGTTAGGCTGGTGATGCCGTCGCTGACTCAGACAGCTTTAACCCCTTCACACCTGAGAGAGACATATGTGGCTTTTTCAATTGATTTCTATTTAATTCTAGTGAGAAGGGGTTAAAAGAGCAGCTGATGATGTAAAGAAGGCAGTTTTAAAAGGACAGTTTATTATGTCCTAAAAAGCTGGGGTGCTACAGCACTCTTCGGTCCCCCCTTCGACACCTATGCGCGCACACAGGTCTGGGAAACAACATGGCAGGCATACAGATGTAAACAAAAACAAAGAAGAAACTGGGCATTTTTTAGCCAAATGCTTAACTGAGCAACAGAATTTTAAACAGCTATGTACTCACAAGATCAGAAGGAAGGCATCTAAGTGTTACTGACTTTTTTATGTAGTACTGTACTGCTGCTTTAAGTAGGAGGCAAAGATTTGTGCCACAGCACCTGTCGAACCACTTAGCGGAGGAAAACTGCCTCACATTTCTGTCATAGTAATTTCTCTCCTATATCATGGCAATACATCAGCATGCCTCCGCCCATGCTGCCGTAAAAAGAATAGAATCTCTAGGGTTATATAGTGTGGAACAAAGGAGAAAGAGAAGGAACTTATTACTACTTTATAATATACTTAGTGACAAAGATTGTACCCATAATACAGGAGGCCACCAATTGCAGTTACAAAGAAGAAGCTACAGGACAAATATCAAAGGATCTTATTTTACGCAGAAAGTGGTGGGACCATGGAATGCTCTGTCTAATGAAGTTGTTCAAGAAAAGGATACTGCTAGTTTTAAAAGGTTGCTGGATATCTACATGTTGAAGGCATCAGAGCAGTCCACTGAGTAGTGGGGGAATAGGCACGAAGGACCTCCAGGTCTATTCCAGTTCCTAACCAACCTTAGTAACCTTAGCAGCCTTAGTTGCCTTAGTAGGAGCCCACCCATCAAAACTGCTGAGTCCAAGTGCCTAATGCACTTTGAGGTCAGAACTTCCTGGCATTTCATTAAAATAATACATGCAGCTTAATCTTCTTCAATTTATCTGTATGCCCCCCCATGGAAAGAGGTTGAAAATAGGCAAGATGTCTAGCCCTCCTTTTCCAGTCAACAAAAAGTAATACAAAATTTCCAGATACCTAATGTAAAGAAGAAAATAACTAGGCCACCAGAGTAGAGGGATATACAATTTTGCAAAAGGATAAGCCTGACCAGACAGAGTGGGATGACTATTTCTAAGGGAGGGAGTCACTGGAGGACAGGGGCAGTTTTACAGAGTTCATCTAGGTCAAACTAGGGAAAAGTGTGATGAAATGTACTTTGGTGGGTGCTTCAGGATCCAAGATAACCCAGCAGAGCACAATGCCATGACCATCTGGTCAGCAATATTATGAGAGCCATCAAATCAGATGCCATATTGATCATGTAAAAAATCTCCTGTGCATAGACTGGCCCTTATTGCACTGGAGAAGGAAAAGGACCAGGGGGTCTCAATCGACAAGGAGTTGAAACATGAAAACTGTGTATAGCCACTGTCCAGATGGCTGGCACACTGCTGGGGAGCATCAAAAGGGGTTGAACACCAGTGTAGGGGAGTAATTTTGCCTCTTTAAAAATGCCCTGGTAAGGCTCCACCCAGAGTACTTTGTGCAGTTCTGGGATTTCCACTATACAGTTAAAAGGACATGAAGGAAATCAAGCGGGTGCATTGCAGAACCATCATAATGATCAGGAGAGTGGAACACAAATGTTTTGAGAAGAGGTTGATGGCCCTAAACATGTCATTGTTAGAGAAAAGGAAGCTGAAATGGAACAGGATCCAAGTGTTCTGCATACTCAAGGGTATCAACATGATTAAAGAGACAGATATGTAAGCACAGTGGTAGCGTTATCACTTGCAATGCCATTATCCCGAGTTCAGGAACAAGCTTGAGTTGTTGGAAGCTGGCTGTGGGAGGAGGATTGAGCATACCAGGAAAAGCTCTCCTCCTCCAGGGAGGGAAGGCAGCCAGCTCCGCTGCTATTCTGCCACCCGAGTGACCACAGGTGGCAGTGCAGTCGAGAGCACCTCATGGGTGGGAGGACATTGGCAGGTGCTGTACCATGCTTGCATGCATGCATGCTTGTGCATCCTCACTCATGATGTCTTAGTGGAGGAACAGAAAGCAGAAAATACTCCAGCTGGCAGGATGGTGCTGCCAGCCCACAGGCCTCGCACCTGGCTACTCAGGCACCACCTCCACACACCGGATCTGTTCTGCGATGGTGACTGGGGATAGTCTCCACTGTCACCACCAGAGGGGGGTCAAGCTCCGGGGGTACTCACAGAGGTAAAGGTAAGTCCTGGTGGACACCAGGGTGATGGGGCTGGGACAGCCAAGCAGAAGGGGGCTGACTAAAGACAACAGAGCATAAACAGCAGTGGCTTCAGAACAGAGATGGAGATGTTTGATCTGATGTCCTCCAGTAGGACATGGGAACACTACTGGAAGACACCAGATCAAATATCTCAGAGTCCTTTAAATCTTTATAGCCTTAAGCATGCAGAAGACTGAGCTGGTCCATTCTCAGCCTCCTTTTCTCCAATGGGAACATATTAAATTGTCCTCATCTTCTCTTTATAGCTCTTCTCCCCAATACCGCTATTCATGTTAGTGGCCCTGTGCTGCACCCTCTCAACTGCCCAATGTCCTTTTGGTAGTGAGTAGACGCTGGTGCTCCCAACATGTTCCCATTGGGAAAAGGAGACTGAGAAGGGACAGAATATTAGTCTTCAGCATACTAAGGGTTAAGACCAGATTAACAAGAATGAGATGTTTGATCTGGTGTTCTCCAGCAGGACACAGGGACACATCCTGAAGCTTATAGGTTGTAAACTCGAGGGGGGATTTATTTTTATTTATTGAAGTCTTAGAATTACAACCTTTTGAGTCAAAGACTGTTTTGCAAAGGCTCCACATCAGAATTACCAACAGAGTGCAAAAAATATTACAGGAGATTAATACAGTACATTATACAGATAATACAGCATGTTATACATAAGTGCATCATAAATCAGGGAGGAGTGCATGGCAAAGAAACAACATGGTGAATAGATTTATAATAGACAGGATACAAAACATTACAGGACATCAATATACATATTACATAGGATAAGAGTATACAAGTAATGCAGTGCAGTGTACTTAAGTGCATCATAACTGAGGACAGAGTACATGATCATGAAACATGCATGGTGCAGGCAGTGCTAGCTAACTATGTAAACAGATCTGAAATGAAAGAAAATAAAGGGAGACCAAAAGGAAGTCAGTTAAGGAGAGTTGTGAGACAGCTGGAGGGGGGAGGTAGTGAGAAAAGTTGAGTAGAGGGGTGTAAGGTGTAGAGGAGGAGTAGGAAAGAGTCAGGTAAAGGATGAGTAAAGGGCAGAAGGGGAACAGAGTGGTGAGGGAGAAATTAGACCAAGATAAGGTGGGAAGAAGCAGGGGGAAATTGAGGGACAAGCCATGAGCAGTCCCAGATTAACCAGTAAAAGCTAGGAGCAGTCACAACTATTCACAGAGAGTAGGTGCTTGCGAAGTTTAGTTTTAAAGGGGCCCAATTTAACTGTGGAGGAAACCAGAGGAGGCAAGCCACTGAGCAGTACAGGGGTCCTGTGGAAGAGTGCTCGCTGCCCTAGGAATGTCTTACAGAGATGGACTAGGTAAAGGGCCTTATCAGAGCTCCTAGTAGAACAAGGGGTAGGGGCAGGGGAAATGAGCTGCTGGACCGAGGGAGGGGAGAGTGAGGTGGTAACCTTCTTGGCCAACAGGAAGGTGCGATAGTCAAGCCTACCTTTAAACTTTAGCCAGTTCACTTGACTGTAAAGATCGCAGGTATGGGTTAGCTTTGGTGCTCCTGTTATGAGGCGACATGCTTTACTCACGGAGAGCAATTTTCTTTTCAGAGCAGTGTCAGATGCAGATCCATAGATTACTACACTATAATCCACTAGGGATAGAATGGAACGAGTGACAGCCAAGCGGAGGGCATCGTTTGTCAAGCAACTCCTATGCCTGTAGAGGAGGCTGAATCTGGTGTTTACTGCTTTGCAAACCAGATTAATATGTTTTTGTTAGGAAAGAGAGGAGTCTAAGGTGATCCAGAGATATTTAACACTCCTAACCTGTACAAGTGACGAAAGTTGACTATTTCGGATGTTTAGTGGTACTCCTTTATGTTTATTCTGGTGGTTTGCAAACAGCATTACTTTGGTCTTTTTGTAATTAATGATAAGTTTATGATAGGAGAACCAGGAATCAATTTGTGTAAAACTGTTTTGCAGGCATTGTTCAAGCATAAGGGGTTCAGGATGACTAGAGAAAATAACTGCATCATCTGCGTAAAGGAGTAGGTTGCCAGAGCAGGCTTGGGGAATGGTATTTAGAAAAAAGACTAAACAGGAGTGGGCCAAGAATTGACCCTTGTGAAACCCCTGAGTGAACTGGGACCTCCCAGAGATGTAACTATCAAACCAGGTGGTAGCATCAGAGGATAGGCCCACCCCCAAGAGGAAGGCAGAGAGAAGGCCATGGTGGACCATGTCAAATGCTTTTGTTAGGTCTATGTGCACAGACTCAACCAAGTGACTCCAGTCCAGAGCTCCCATCCCTCTCCAAAGCACTACAGAGAATAGTCTCTGAACAGCTCACTGACTTCCTCGACAGACACAAATTACTCTGTAGCGATCAGCATGACTTTCGGAAAAAACACTCTACCATCACCTCACTGGTGGATTACACCACCCAGCTCTACAACACCCTTGACCAAGGGATGGCAGTGGGATCAGTTTTCATTGACCTCATAAAAGCGTTTGACTCAGTTAACCACCAGCTATTACTAAACGCACTGCTCTCTTCGGGATTGGCCCCAGATACAGTCACCTGGTTTCACAGCTATCTGTCGCAAAGAACTCTACGAGTTAGAATCAGCGACTCACTCTCAGACCCAAAGGAAGTGGCCCTTGGAGTACCACAAGGGTCTATACTTAGACCACTCCTTTTCAGCCTGTTTATTAACCACCTTCCTGAAGCCTGCTCGGCAAGCATCGTGTTATATGCAGATGATGCCATTATATCGGTCCCAGGCAGGGACCAGTAGGCCATCAAGGAAGGCCTACTCAGTAGCTTCCACAAACTAGAAACCTGATTCTGCCAACACAAACTGCTACGAAACCATAAAAAAAACAAAAACATGCTGTTCACGATCCCTCAGAACAAAAGGAATTTCTGCCCACTTTGAATTCAGAACCTTAAAGGTGATACACTACAACAAGTCTCCTCATTTAAATATCTGGGTGTTTACCTTGATCATACTCTCAATTTCTCCCATCACATTGATCGAGTTGTCAAAACCTCCAACATGAAACTGGGCATCCTCCACAGAAGTAAGCACTCGATGACATCTGTGGTCCTCAAACTAGCCACAGGCAGCACTGTATTGTCATCCATTGACTATGGGTTACCAATATACATAGCAGGATCAGACACTGCCCTAGGCAGGATACAAACACTCGTAAACAGTGCTTGTTGTCTGGCACTTGGGGCAGATCGCTGGACTCACACCTGTGTCCTCTACTCCAAGACTGGCTGGCACCCTCTGTACTTAAGAGCCCAATACCAAACATGCCTGATGGTAAAAAAAGCACAACTAGGCCTCATTCCGGAATCCATAAGTAGTCTTTTCAAGAAGGCAGTGCATACAAAGCAAACCAGAAATGCAACAAAAGGAGGACTCCAAGTCCCATTTAAGCGCATGTCTTTGGCCCAGAAATCCATTACTTTTAAGGGCCCCAAATGGTTTAATGAGCTACCCGACACACTGACAGGAGGCACAAAGCTGAGCCAGTTCAAAAGGGGGCTATGGTCCCATCTTAAGGGTGTAGCTACCTGTAACTGCGCAAACATATGATCAACAGATACTCTTGATTTTTACTCACCTTTCGCTCCTACCCCTCCCCAATCCCCCAATAAATTGACTTACCACCCCCTCCACCACCTTACCCCTCCTCATTTCTCCCTACCCACACCGCCTCCATTTTTGACAACACCACTCTGGTTGCTTACCCCCTCCCCCTATCATCCCTCTGACATAACACTGCCATATTGCTGACATGTTATTTCCTACCAGGCTAACCCTACCCTGCAACAAATGATGTAATGCACTTTATCTATTGTTAAGGTGTACCAGAAACAAACAAGTCTTGAACCTCATGTGACACTATATTGATTTCATGATGCCTACCATGTGATCTCTGCAATCTGTATTGTATTGTACTGTTTTTTTGTCCTTGACTTGGAGCCTTTGAAAATGAGTCTTTGACTCAAAGGTATTAATCCTAATTGAAATAAATAAATAAATAAAAATAAAGCTAGTGAACTCCAGGAGGGCTGTGGAAGTACTGTGGTCCTTCCTGAAGCCGTGTTGTTGGCTACACTGCAGATTATAATTGGCAAGATATTCATTGATCATTCACTATTCTTTCAAGGGCTTTAGAAATAGGGGGAAGGAGAGAGAGATGGGGAGATAGTTACCATGGGCAGTTCTGTCACCTCTCTTGTGAAAAGGGGTGACTATAGTAGATTTCCACTGGGAGGGAAACTGACTAAGACAGAAAGAAAGATTAAGAATTTTGGTGAGGGGTGGGAGTACTGCATCAAATGTTAATTGAAGTCATTTTAGATCAAGAGAGTCACCACTGAATCTGGACTTGCCCAAGACTCGTGAAAGGTAGGATCTAGCTTCACTTGGAGATATTACTCAGTTAAAGGGAGGATACCGATAGGTGTAGATGATGGGGGGATAGAGGGTTAGTGGGGTTACTGATGAAATCAGGAGGAGAACAGTACTTAGATCGGTAAAAGCATTATTGAATGTATCTGCTATGAGCAGTGGCTCTTGGGTAGTAACCCATTGGTATTTAATGGGGAAGGTGTTAGTTTTACCGATTTGGTCCTTAAGATTTTGCCAGAACTTAGTCCCATTACCCCAGGAGGAAGAAAGGCAGGTTGTATAGTACTCAGCTTCAGCACATCTAATTTCCCCGAGTACAGACATTTCTGGCTGTCCAATAGCGCCGTCTATCTGCAGGAAGTCCAGACCCCAGAGCCTTGTGCCAAAGGTTATTCGGGTGGGCCATTGATTTTAAAAGGGCCGGGGTTACCCAGGGATTGTCCCGTTTTTTCACCTTACATGACACCAAGGGGGCAAAAATGTTGCATGCAGAGATAAAAGTGGAGATAAAGGGTCAGATATTCAAAACTTTGTCCCGGGGCTAAATTAGCACTGCCTGGCATGCCAAATTAGCCCGGACCCAATAGCCCGCTATATTCAAAAGGGATAGCCCTGGTGCTAAACCTGCTGAATATAGCATGCTAAGGAAGCCGGGCAATCTGGGCTGGGAGTGCAGTGCAGAAATAGCCTGGGAATAAGACAGCTCTGAAAATAGCAACCAGGAATTGCACACCACAACAGCAGCCAACTTCACAGTGACGTGAAGGAAGGTAGAGGTGAACTATATGGCCAATGTGTGCCAGCAAATACATGAACTCAGTATAGCTGCAACAGCAGTGCATATAAATTACACTATGCAAAATATACAATATTTCAAAGCGTTTGCCGGTGCCAACACATTTGCATGAGTTTAGCGTGGAGCTAAGCCGTTTACCCGGTGCAATCACATCTGCCCAGGGCTAAACTTTGCTATATTCAAAAGTGACATGCAAATAAGCCTACTTAGGTAGTCTCTGGGCAAACATCCAGATTAGCATCTCATTATGACCTGATTTGCATGCAGTTTGCCAAGCATTATTGCAGGGTCCCACAGCTCCACCTGTAGGTCAGTCTGGAAGTACAGGGGCTGGCTGGATCTTCCCACAGCTCCACCTGTAGGTCAGCCTGGGAGTGCATGGTGGTAGCTGCAGCCTACATTTATACAGTACAGCATAGCATATTTTGCCCCAGGGGACTACACAGCACAGGCACAGGTGGTGGTGCTGCAAGCAAATGTAAAACTGCAGTTCATGCTACAGTGCACAGAAGGCACTATGGTAGCAAGGGACCAGTAGTGTGAGGGATGGCAATGCCTATTGTGTGTAGGGCAGTGGTGACCATGCACTGTACACCGTGACAGGCCCAACTTGCAGGTGTTTACTGACAGTGGACATTACTGTTATGCTGTTGTGTGACTCACAGATGCTGCACCACTGGCATGGGATGCTCACAGTCACATATACACTGTGGCTGTGTGTGCTGTGCTGTCTGTACAGATGTGTGGTATGTGGCTGGGGGGACACATACGATCAGACAGGCACACTGGTGTTGGGAGTATTCTCAGCACTGGCCCATGTGCACAGCATGGCTTGTCCCAGCCTTGTGGCTGCAACCAGTCTGTGGTGCAGCCTGGCCACTTGTACACCCTCCCCTGAATAACCTCCATGCCCACAGTGCTGCATGTGTGTGCTGGCATCTGTTGGTATCCACCGAGGTGTGGTCTGCAGGTGTGTGCTATATGGCTGCATTGTCACGGTGTCCACTGGGAGCCGGGTCACCACTTACTGCCTGGCATGGCTGGGACTGGTGGCAGATGATGGCATCATTGTGATGCCATCAGTGAACAGCATGTTTCCTCTGGCTTATTTCTATGTGTCATACTTATTGGTTAGGGTTGCACAAAACTGCGCAAAAGCCATGCAAATGCTGCACAAAGCTACAAAGTCATGCAAAGCTGGTTTGTCCAGAGTTAAGCCTACCTTCTCCTTGGTGGTAATTTGTACCACGTAAAGTGTTGCACTAAGTCACGCAAAACCACTTTGCGCGGCACTATTCACTGAATATAGCATTGCACTAACATGCCCCCTCAGTTTGCCCCTTGCATACATTATAATTTTGCCCAGCACTAATGTAGTTTGTGCTCGCTATTTGACCTTTTGAATATAGCGGACCCGCATTAACCCAGCACTAAATCTGCGCAAACGGTTTGCGCCCAGTGCAAAGCTTTGAATATCTGGCCATTAGTATGTAAGGGTGTCATCAATATTAGTGGCAGAGTCAAGAGGGGACCAATCAGAGTTAAGAAGGTAGTTTTGGAATTGACCAAGCATGCCTATCTTAAGGGTACATTGAGAGGACGAAATAGGAAGGGTTTTAACGGAACCATTCAACCATTGGCAGAGGGTAGAGAAATGGTCGCTTAATGAGTCAGGTAAAACTTCAGTGCAAGAGAGTCTTTCAGAACAATTAGTTAGTATAAGGTCAATGAGAGTGCTTGTTCCTGTTTTATAGTTGATCCCAGAGGGAGAGGATATGACCTGTGACAAGTTCAGAGCCTCAGCTGCATCCCTAAAAGAAGCCATGGCAGGGGTTAACCAGTTAGTGCTGAAGTCACAGAGTAGGATAAACTTGGATTGAGAGGGGAGATGGGAAACCCAGTCCAGGACAGCATGAAACCCCAGCTTGGTGGAACATGGGGGGATGCAGATGGAGAGCATGGTGAGATTTTTTCCACTTTTACCAATGGCAATTGTAATCACCAGGACCTGACCAGTGTTGCCGGGTAGGGAACAAGAGAGCATTTGACCTAGTAAAGAGCTGGCCAGATAGATGGCATAACCTCCACTGTGCTTACCCAACCTATCCTCCCTGTAAAGCGTGTAGCCATTTAGTACCACTGCTGAGTCAGGTATAGTGGAGAACAGCCAGGTGTCTACCATAGAAAGGACATCCGGTTTGTGAAGTATAACCCAAGCTTGGAGTAGGTCAAATTTTAATGTCAGGCTACAAATATTTACCGAAGCAAGCTTTAGCCCACCTGCAAGGTGGGTGGAGAGGCAGAGCAATGAGCCCGTCCTGGGTTAGGGTGGATGTTATCGGAAAGAAGAAGTAGTAGGAGACCTATGTAAACTAACACATGTCTAAGCAATTTAAGGGGAGGGTGGTTGTATTTTATGGGAGTTTTTATTATCAGTATCAGGAAGGGGGCAAGAGAAAATATGTGTATGCAAAAGGTGACAAAGATGAAAGTGGGGGTAATTTAAGCTGTCAGTCTGATTCAGAAAATTAGGTAAGAGGGATATAGAAGCATTCACTGTAACAGAGACAGCAGCATTAGAGAAATTGGAGAGTACAGGCAAAGGCAGAGGTGAGGTGGTGGAGACAGGTATATTGGGGAAAGGTAAGATCAGACAGAGGATGAATACAGAGAGGTTGACAGGAGACCACATGGTGATTCCGTAGTAGCAGTAACAGCTAGGTAAGAGTAAAGAAGAAAAATAAATGTGAGAAAAAGTTTGGGAGTAGTTGAAGAGGAACTGATAGCACAGTGGTAAGGTGACAGCCTTCAATGTGAAAGATCAGAGGTTCAAGTACCACAAGGGAAGAGGAGGAATAACAGGGGAAGAGTGGGGAAAGAATAGAGTGATGAGGGTCAAAGGTGGGGCGAAAGGTTGGTTACACAGTAGAAACAGTAAATTGAGTTAGAATGCCCAGTTTTAAGCTATGAGTTTTGAGTGTTCTGTAGAAAAGTAGCTACACAGCTTATGTATAGAAATGTTTATGCATTTAATGAAATATTACACCAGGAAAGCACAGTGAACAACAAGTTGCTTGCCTCACAGTGTGAACTGGGGGGGTAGGTTACAAGAAGAGTGGCATACAGAACAAACAATACTATGCATGCAGTAGTATGCAGTTTTAAAACACTTCTTGAGGGTGGCAATCCTATGGTGCAGCCTACAGGCAGAGATAATTTACATGAACTACAGACCTCCAAGCCTGGAAAAAAATGTTGCTTACCAAGGATACTTTGGGGAGTAGAGTGGGTAGAAAACCCCTATAAATGAGTACGTGTTTGAACAGCATATGGATTCATATACCTGATTATGAAGCAGGGGACTGGACATAATAACATAAAAATTTAAGGCGGAATGGGATAAGCACATAATGTTCATCCCACCTGCTTTATAAGCAGGGAAAGAAAAAAAAGTTTTCTGTGCGAACCTGTATGTATGCATAGGGGTTCCATACCCAGTCTACTATGCAGAGTACCAGGTGATTCTCTGGCAAGTAAATATTTGTCCAGACTTACCTTAAAGGCATGTACTATCTTCATATCCACTGTCTCAGAAGGTATGCTGTTCAACAGAACATTAGGATTAAGGTTCCTGTACCTCACACAACAACACTGTGATGCATTCTAGCACACCCAAGGTCAGCAAAGTGACATGCAGGAAAAAAACCCACACAAACGGAAGTGGAAAATCACACATCACTGTTTGTGATTCACACTGTCCTAAAACTGGACTTGTAAATCCAGTCTCCTGCTTTGCTGTGACCCATGTGAATACCATATGGTATTCACATGGGTTGCTCGTGCCCTACTGCTGTGTGAAGCAGGGCACGCACACAGGAGCAAATGCATTTTTTTATGTTTAAGAAAAATGCTAACAAGTTGCCTTACTGAGTTTCATAACAGTGGTAAGATGATTCAGAGGAAGGGGTGTTACGAAGGGAATAATCCACAGTCAGGTGTGTTGCAGTGCTGCAGTAGCCAAATGACCTGGGTGGGTTGATAGGCATAAGGCATGGCCAGGGGCCTTAAATCAACCAGGAAGTGTGGTAGTTGTAGTGTTGATGCACGCCAGACCTCAGATTGTTATACTTTTAAAGGAGAACTGTGCTGAATCTGAAAAAGCTTTTTAAATGCTGGTTCCAGTTCTGTTACTGTTCCATCTATACTAGCCTATTAGTAACCTCAGTGAATGTCTCTGATTTATACTCTGATGTTAAGTGCCATTTTAGAATGGTATGATGTTGTTTATGTCCCGCTCAACCACAGATTTCTATAACAGAATATGGGTGCATTGTGCCAACAATAAGAGAGCTAAGCAAGGGACATAAACTACATCATACAATTCTGAAATGGCACTTACTACCTCAGTGTAAATCAGAAACACTAACTAGGATAACTAAAAAGCCTGTAGAGACAGAACAGTAACAGAACTGAAACCAGAATTTGAAGATCAGCTTGTAAAGTGAAAGATGGTTTGCAGTTTCAGTACTGTTCTCCTTTAACATTTGTAAAAAGGTCAACAGTGTTATAATGTGGGGAAATCCCACCCCACATCAAACCACTGAGCCAAAGGTGTGATAAGGCACCCCTGGGGGTGGGATTACCTCACAGTAACCCACTCTTATATCTTACTGCTTAAATAAACATTCTGAATCAGTCTGTTGTAATCAAGGTTAAAAAATACTTATTTTTCCAAGTTCTGTGCAATGCTACACCTAACCACCACCTTGTATGGCACATTAGTATATCAGCAAGTGGCATGCTTAAGTGCCAAAGGTGCCACTTTGACAGAATCCTCCCCCCTTTGTTTAACATGCTGCCATCTCAGCAGTGATGTGGCATGGTAAGGTGCAACAGGGGTTGGGTTATGTAAGGAATAATAATACATGGTTGGGTGTGCAGCAGTATTGGAATAAGTGCACGCTATGGGTGAGTTGTGAGGCATGAGGTGACACAGAGGTCCTTCAACCACTCAGGAAGTGATGTTATTGGAGTTCTGGTGACATCACTTGACTAATGGCTGCTTAATCCCGGAGTTCCTGCCTGTCAAACAGACAATCCATGAATATCAATCAATATTTAAGTGCCATCCTGTCTTAAAATAGAAAAATAGACTACATCATGTCCTCCAGGCATCGAGGCAAAGATAATCTCACAGGCTCAACATCTAAGCCACCAAAACACAAGCTGGATAACTAGGCAAAGGATGCCCTTCAAGCTATGGCCTTCTCTTTATAATCCTTTTCCCCAACCAGCGAAGTGGAGGATGAAGACTGCACCTTTACCTCCAAGAAGCAAAGCAAAGCCCTCCAACAAATTAATGAAACACTACATCATTTGGAATCCAAAGTAAATGAGGATCACAAAGACCTGACTAGGCTAGAACAAAGGTCAGGTGAAAAAGAAAAATTGTTAGTGGATTACATCACTGCCATGAATATCCATAATACAGCCCTTCTAGATTTACAATGCCATGAACAGTTGGCACAACAATTAGAAGAAATGGAAAACCGAAATCGGAGGAACAACCTCTGTGTACATGGGGTCCCTGAAGGAACGCAATCAGGAAACATGATGATGTTCATTGTCTCCTTCTTAAAAGAACTAGAACTATTAAACTTACCAGCGGAGAAAGACTTGGGCATAATTAGGGCACACCGTTTGCCGATTCCTCATACCCAGGATCCTAAAACTTGCCCTCGGTCTATAATACGGACACTGCTGGATGTTCAAGTGAAAGAGGAGCTGTTACATCTGGCCTGGGGGAGAGAATAAATCAATTTCGGGGATGTCTGCATTTTTCACAATCAAGACTATGCCCCCCAAGCCTCTCCAGCACTGCCAGTGGGTCCTTCAGGTGGTACAAGCACTTTAACAAGCTGGCCATCAAGCCTACTGTATGTGGAGTATCCAGCCAAGCTTAAGGTACAAAAAGAAAATGGTCCCAAACATTTTTCCTATTTATCCACTGCAACCTCCTTTTTGGAAGACCTCAGCATTAAGATTCCAGAGGAGCAGGCAAGGACCCACAGAGCAGCTCTTTAATCCAAAGCATGGCAAACTCCTAGAACCAAAAATGCCCAGAAACAAGATGGGTAGGAGACTTCCTCTACATGAACTGTGATAACAGCTAAAGGGCTCCCCCACGGTTCTTCAGCAACGACCACTTTGGATTCCTCTCTGTCCAAGTCAACGAACACCAATGGGACTCCTACTTCAACTTGATTTGGCCAGGTTTTTTTTTCAGACTGGTGACTGTTTAATGTGAAATAAGACTGGTCAAGCATATCAACTATGCACTGTGTACCACAGGGGTAATGATGTCAATGATGATGGGTGACTGGGGAGGATGGGGAATACAGTCCTCTACAAGTGGGTTCTCCTCATTTCTCACTCAGAATCGTCATTTATTTCACCTTCCATTCATGGACAGAATATGCTATGGGGGTGGGTCTCTGGAGGAACGAGGGAGGCTCGCTGCATATTTAATTGAGTGGCCTGGGCTGGGGTGCTGTGGGGGCTTGGTCTCCCCATGGGTGGGGGACGGTCTGGGAGCCCTCTCTGATGGCTACCACCTGCTAGGCTAGTCGACTGGCATTTGAGGGTGCTCTGCCTGTTTAACTCCATGAAAAGGGAGGCATTTGATTGATTTGCCTCATAATCCTCAGTTGCTCATCCTTCTGAAGATTGGGCAGATGGCCTCAGAAGAGGAGGTGGTGACAGTATGCAAAGCGGTGGGGCCACAGCTTTGGAGATGAGTAGGTGCCTGGACCAAAATGGTGTTACAGACAATGTAGGTGGCTAGGTGGAGTGGCTCGGAGGGGACCTTCCTCTTGTGGTTGCCAATCTGTTGCTGAACAATTACTTGCTGACTCCATGGCTCCACTTTCATTTGCATGTTTTACTGCAGCCTCTGGGTGTCCCCCCACACAAATTTTCTGAGCTATTGTTCAATATGAGGGGCAGTCGGGCAGGCAGAGTACAAAGAACATGGGTAATTCCAAGAATAAGATTTTTTGTGGGAAACTTTACTGCCAGATCTGGCCTTGGTGGTGGCTGGGGGTTGGACTTTCCAGACCTCCTAGTGCCCATGAGGAGTGGGGACTTCAGCGCTCCACTTTGCCTTCTCCAGGGACTGATCCCTCTGGGGGTGGCCTTTGATTTCTTGAACCTCCGTTCCCCAGCAAAGAGCTTGGTTCCTCTTCGAGACCTTATACACACCATAGTGGCTGATTATTAGATCTTATGGCTGTGCAGCAATGATTACACTAGCAGGCTTAAATATTTTATTTTATACTGAGGTGTGACTTTTGCTGGCTGAAGTATTTTCCTTCATCGTAAAGTCAGGTGACGACTCAACCCTTCTGGTCTCCCACCCTTATAGTGGTTGGAGAGTACCAGATTTGGGAGCCAAAACAGGTGGCTCCTTATCCAATCCCATGGTGAACACTGAATGGACGGTGCTAGGGTAATTAATTCCTTGAAGTATACTTTGATTTAGTCTGTTCGCTGTTTCTAGTTATGTGTAAACAATTGTGTTATTTTAGATCTTGTTTGTTTTTTGATGTTTCCAAATGTTTGCTACGTACCCCTTCACTCCAAAAGCTGATTCACCTCCTAATTTACAATCATAATGGCTAATCTGACGATATCCTCTTTTAATGTCAGGAGCATTAACAACTCCATTAAAAGGGCTCGCATTTTGCAGGAATTGCAAAGGCAACAGAAAACTATAACTTTCTTGCAAGAAACGCATCTGACTCAGCAGGAACATCTTAAACTATGATCAAGTTGGGTGGGGGAGGTGTATGCTTCTCACTATGTAGAACATCCATATCTCAGAGGAGTAGCCATATTAGTTCGGTGCACCACCCCTCTATGTATCTCACAAATGGACACAGATCCAAAGGGTTGCTACATTCAATTACCTGGGTAATAAAGGGGTCAAAATGCATATTTTTTTTAATTTACATGCCCCAAATGAGGAGTCTGATTGTATAACTTTTCTTACAAACATCTTGGGGGAGACAATCAGACACCCAGAGTATGATCCTAGTAGTGGGAGACTTTAATGCTGTAATGGACCCATCCTTGGATCAGGTAGGGAGGTTCAGTTAGGTCAGGGAAGATTTTATCTAGACTCTGCATAGAGTTAGCTCTGGTTGATGGATGGTGTTTTTTACACCCCCGTGGATGGGACTATACATATTACTCACCTAAAGGCAACATGTACTCCCATATCGATTTTTTCTTAATCTCAGTGAGTTTGGCCCCAAACTCAGTAGAACTTCGCTAAGCTCTATCTCTTTATCTAACCACGCTCCCATTGAAATTCAAATAGATACCTCTCCTACACCCTCAGAGACCCTATAGCTTCTGCATGTTAGTTTGTTAACTCAGAAGGAATTCACAGATTTGGTAAGGGGCATGATCACAACATATCTCAGGTTAATCCACCTGGTGACACAGGTGCGGGGGTTAGCTACGATATGCTAAAATGTTATCTAAGAGGTGAAATAACTAAATATTTCTCCAAGGTGAAGAAGGCCCGTATCTAAGAAAGATTGGAAATGGTATGTAGAGTAAAGACCTGGAGTTCCAACACCAAATTTCCCTAGACGAGATGATTAAATGTCAGCTAGAGCTTGAAAAACATAAACTTAACTTTTGGACACCCAAATTGAGGGTCAATTAAGATATTCAAAGCAGAAATACTTCAAACATGGAAACAGAGCAGGTAAGCTTCTAGCTTGGCAGCTTAGAAAGGAAGCAGCTAACAAGGCAGTTCTTCATCTTAAAGACCCAAGTCAGGTCACCTTTACCACCTCACCAGTAGAAATCTCCCATATTTTCACAAATTATTATAAAACCCTTTATACCACTGAATGTGGACTCAACCAAGCGGAACAAATTCATAAATATTTAGACGATTACACATCCCTTCCCGTAATGATGACCAATGAAAGGCTCTCAGTGCCCCTATCACTAGCCTCGAGATTTTAGCCAAGATTAAAGCCCTGAAAAATGGCAAATCTCCCAGCATGGATGGGTTTGCCTCGAAATTCTATAAACAGTTTGCACTCCTGCTCAAAGATTCACTCTCAGATGCTTGTAATGAGCTACTGGAGGGAGACAAAGGGGTGCAGGCCTTCTGGAATCTGGCCCAGATATTGGTGCTCCTAAAACCAGGAAAAAATCCCAAGGACTCTGGGTCATACAAGTCTATCTCCCTACTTCCAGCAGATCTCAAGATCTTTACAGGTATCCTGGTGGACCGCTTGCAGGCCTGCATCTCTACTTTGGTTCATATAGACCAAACTGGGTTTATTGCAGGTCCATTCCTTCAAGACAATATCCTTCACTTTCTGAACATTATATCGTCCCATCATACCAATAAGTCTTTTCAGATGGCAGTCAGTATGGATGCTGAAAAGGCTTTCGGTAGCGTGGATTGGTCCTTCATGAATACCACCCTACAAAACTTCAGACTAGGGGATAATTTCATAGTGCAATTGTTTCACTATATCGAACCCCAGAGGCTAGGGTTAAGGTGAATGGTTTCTTGGCAGAGTGATTCCCCTTGGGAAGGGGCACCAGACAAGGTTGCCCCATCTCACCTCTACTTTTTGCCCTCTCCCTGGAACCCTTGGCAGTGACAATCAGGTCCAATGCACAGATTAAGGGTGTGATGGCAGGAGGTGTTGAACAGAAGTTGGCACTGTACATGAATGAAATAGAAATTTGGGTACCTGTAAATTTTCTTTCTCCGACAGCTGGTCTACGGGCTTCCTTAGGGCTGGACTGTACTTCCTGATATCAGTGGTAGCAGGACCAATGCTGTGCAGTGGGGGATAACAAGCCTTCCACATCCGGTGATCTCCAGTCATTCCCAGTGCAGTCCCCCTGAGGCAATACTACAAGAACTTGGAAACAAAAACACAAACGGTTATGGCATAAGTGGCCCTGAGGCCAGCCAACTATATACATTCTGGGAGGGAATCTAAAGCCCGGAGACCAGCCGTCAGAGAAATAAAATTTACAGGTACCCAAATTTCTATTTCTCTATCCTAAGCTGGTCTCCAGGCTTCCTTACACCTGGGATATCCAAAAGCAGTGCATCCCTAGATGTCCCAGGTTGGAAGAATGTCAAGTGCTCTTAGGGTTCCACCACCATCTGAAGCACTAGGCGGCCAAAGGATGCTTCCACTGAGGACATCACATCTAGTTTGTAGAATTTTGTAAACGTATGAATGGATGACCAAGTGGCCGCTCTGCATAAGTCTGCTGGGAATGCCTCTTTGAAGTTCACCCATAAAGTGGCCACAGCTATGGTGGAATGGGCTCTCACTGGACCAGGTGGAACTACTCCACCCTGATCATACACCATGATGATTACTGATCTAATCCATCTGGCTATAGAGTCCTTTGAAGCTTTTTTACCCACATTTTGGCCTGCAGTTAAAATGAACAAGCTTGATGTTTTGCAAATAGCATCTGTTCTCTTAATATATATTCTGATTGCTCTCCTTGGATCTAGAGTATCAAACTCTCTTTCTTTTTCATTTTTCAGGTGAGGACAGAAGGAAGGAAGAAAGGATGAGCTCCTGGTTACAGTGGAAGAGAGACACAACCTTCAGTAAAAACCCTGGATCTGTCCTGAGTACCACTGAGTCCTGATGAAAAACAGTGTAGGGCTCTTTGGTTGACAGCACCCCCAGCTCGCTGATTCTTCTGGCCAATGTAATGGCCACCAGAAAAGCCACCTTCATTGTAAGATGCATAATTGATGCTTCCTTCAGAGGCTCAAACGGCGCTTTGGTTAGGGCCTTGAGGACAAGATTAAGTCTCCACGGTGGTACAATTGGCTTAATTGGGGGGCACTTTAATGTGGCTGCTCTTAAAAACCTCCTGACATGAGTGTGAGATCCCAGCATATTTCCCCCCCCCCGCAGACTCGGGGAGGGGATCCCAGTGTATCCCCCCCGAGTCTGCAAACAAGAGTGCCCCCAGTGCAGAAACTTGAACTCGTAAGGTGGCTGGCTGCAAACCCTTGTCGAAACCCTCGTGAAGAAATTGTAAAAGCACCGGAAGGGGTATTGGATGATCCTGTATAACTTTAGAATGGAGCCAGAATAAGAATTTTCTCCAGATTCTGTAATATACCTTCAAGGATGAGTGGCACCGAGAGCTTACCATCATTTCAATAACCGGAGCAGTGTATCCTAACTCTTTGAAAGTTTTCCACTCAATCTCCAAGCTGAGAGGGATAGATTGCTCAGACTGTGGTGCAGAACCAGACCCTGATGAAGAAGGTCTGAGGTGAGCTGGAAAACAAAAGGTGGTGCCTTTGACAGTTGAATGAGTAGTGGTAACCAGGGCAGAGGGGCCACCTGGGGCAGACTAGAATCATCTGCCCTGTCTCGGGCCACCTTGTGCAGGACCCTGAATAGCAGTGGAATTGGGAGAAAAGCATACAGGAGGCAGAGGCAACCCCAGTTTAGGGAAAAGGCATCCTGAGCTAATGCTAGTTCATCTCTGGCCAAGGAACAGAACTGCTGTATCTTGGCATTTTGTCAGCGTGCAAACAGATCTACCTGTGGATTGCCCCACTGCTGTATGAGGAGTTGGAAGGCAGTGTCTTTCAGCTCCCATTCTCCTGGGAGAACGTCTTGGTGGCTTAACCAGTCTGCTGTGGTATTTTCCTGTCCTGGTATGTACACTGCACTTATGCTTGCCAGGTGTTTTTCTGCCCAGTGAAAGAGAAGAAGAGATTCCTGAAGCATCTTTGAGCTTCTTGTGCCACCCTGATGGTTGATGTAGGCCATGGTTGTTCAACTGTCTGTTAGAATCAACACATCCCTGTTGCGTACTTGCTGATGGAAATGCATCAGGGCTAGTCAAACTGCCCTCATCTCTAGGACATTTATGCTGTACCTCAATTCTGTCAGGGACCACTTGCCTTGGGTCGACATCTGTTCCGGGTGAGCCCTCCACCCCAAGGCTTGCATCTGTTGTGATTCTTGTTTGGTGGGGATGGCCAAGCCTTTGATCCCTCATCAAATCTTCCCTCTGAGACCACCATGCGAAAGAGTTTTTTACCTGCTGTGAAATTTTGATGAGCTGGTGCTAACTGTGCCTGGACTGGGACCACAGCTTGAGCAGATGCATCTGAATGGGTCGCATGTTGCTAGAGCCCATGGGACTGAATCTGCCAGCGACACTCAACATCCCGATTAGTTGCATAAAGGACTAGGCTGCCAGTTGAGCAGTCCTTTGGAATTTGTTGATGAGTTTCAACAGGTCCCTGAATTTTGACTCGGGGACCTTGTTGTCCTGTGTCCTGAATTCCGCTCCCAGGTGGTTCAGGCTCTGGCTCGGAATTAGGGAACTCTTCTTCCGGTTGGAGAAAACTGTGAGCTGTGAGGCACTGGACTACATCCGCCACTGCCTGTACCGCTTGGCTGAGCTGCGGAGCTTTGATGAGGATATCATCCAGATAAGGGAACACCTGGATCCCCTGGTTCCAGAGGTGGGCTATCACTACTACTAAAATCTTCGAGAAGGTTCTTGGGACTTACAACAGGCCAAATGGGAGAGTCTTGAATTGGAAGTGATGGTTCCCCACCTTGAACCTCAGATATTGTCTGTGCAGGCAGTGAATAGGAATATGGAAGTAGGCATCTTGCAGGTCGATGGATGCCATAAAGTCTCCTTGCAGCACTTCCTTGACAACTGAGGACAGTGTTTCCATTTTGAATGGTCTGCTGTGTACAAAACGGTTTAGGAATTTTAGGTCTAGGACTGGTCTGTGACCTCCTGTGCACTTGGGCACAATGCAAAATAGGGAGTAGACCCCCCTATTGACCTCTTGGGGAGCACGTTCGACAGCCCCCACTTGCAGAAGCTTGCAATATCGCTTGTCTTTTGGATGAGTTGTTTGAGCTGGGAGAGGGCACAATGTGAGGTAATGGGAGCTTGGACTCTAACTCTATCAGGTATCCCTTGTTGATAATGTCTAAAGCCCATCTGTCTGATGTGGTTCGGGCCCCTTCCTTGAGAAAATCTGAAAGTCTGCCCCTTACTCGAGGATGAGCCCGCATGGCCTCATTGTGCTTTCTTGTTGCAATTTCTGGTGTCTCTGGTGCTTCGCCCTCTGCCTGATCAACCCCACTCTGAAATTCCACTGGTTTAGGGAGAACCATGTTCTTTTCCCTGAAAAATTGGAATTCTGCCCCTTGTTGTAACCTCTGTCACGAAAACTGTGCCTTAGGCCTGAAGACCATGCTTTGCCCTGGCCTCTGGACTGAGGCATATGCACATTCGCTGTTTGGCCAGATTCCTTCACCGCCTCCTTCAGCGCTGACCTGAACAGGAAGTTGCCTTTGTATGGTGCTTTAACCAAATGGCTCTTTGAGGATGCATCTGCCTGCCATGCCCGAAGCCATAAGTTGCGGCGGGCAGAGGTTTGGTAGAACATGGTCCATGCAGCACGACGGACAGCCTCTTCTGATACATCCGCTGCATAGGCCAAGGCCAACCCCATTAACTGTAGCTGGTGGATAATGGGGGGAGTTCTTTTCTGGATCGTCTGCAAATTGAAAAGCTAAATCCGATGCCCAGGATAAGGCGGCTCTGGCAGAGAACAGGTTTGCTGTGGCTGCCTTGAGGTAAGTTGCCAAGGTTTAAGAAGCTTTTTTGAGTGAGAAGTCCACCTTTCTGTCTACTGGGTCCCTTAAAGAAGCCACTCCCTTGGCTGGGATGACAGTTTTCTTGGTTAGGTTAGAAATCAAGAGGTCGATTCTGGGCAGTCTAACCACTTTTCGGATTGTTTTTTGTCAAACTTTAGAAGTTTGGAGATCCATCTGGGAACTGGATACGCAAGCTCCGGACCTTGCCATTCTTCTTTTAGCAAGTCCTCAATGGTGGGTGGAATAGGGAAGGCTGCAGCAGGTCTAGAGGTGGATGCCAAGTGAAAAACCTGTTTCAATTGTGAGGTGACCGGTGGGGGAGAGCCGAGGTGAATCTCAGCTATGACCTTTTTGATAAAGAAGTCTAGGTCCTCTAAGTCAAAATTTCTTGCCTGGGAGCCATTGGAATCTGATGAGGAATCTACTATCTCCCCCTCATCAGTGGAAGAGCTTGTGACTGAGTTTGGGGAATATCCCCTGTGACATTTGCCCTTGTGCATGTCCCTTGGTCCACTCCGTGAATGAGACCTTTTCTTCCACCTGCAACTAGAATAATGGTGGCCATCCTCCTCTGAAGATCTGCCCCATCTCTGAATTTTTTGTTGTTGCTGGAGCAATGCGAGGATAGTGCCCCCTCATCGGAAGAGGATGGGGAGGGGGGCTTTTTCTCTTGCCTTCTTGGGGTCTCCCATCTGGTGACCCTGGAGGGTGCCATTCAAAGGCAGAGGGGTCCAGAGCAAAAGCTGTATTCAACCTGTCTATAAGTTCAGGGTCTGGGGGGGGTCCTTGGATGTTGCCCCTTGCTCGGACCTAGAGGCAGCTAGTCCTTCAAACCATTCTGGAATACTTGACTGCACTCATTCGGACCTGGAAGCCACCGGTTGGTCAGACCTCTCTTGGCCATTTGCCTGAAACAAGAGGGCGGTGATGTCCGCTGTGCTGTCCCCACTAGCTGCCGCTGCCTTCTCACTTGTGAGGCAGAGTGAGCCAGCAAAGGTCATCAGGAGTGGGGACTTGCAGCGTTGGCATTTTTTGCCTCTACTTGATTTTTCTGATGCCATGTTTCTATAATCCCCTCCTTGTTGTGCAGCCAAAAGAGGATGAAATGCTCCTTTAGGCACTGCTTGCTGCAGAGTCCTGAAATCCTGGCCTATGAACCCTGCTGTAATGCTCCCTTTAAGCACTGCCTGTTACAGTTTGAGCACCCGTCCTGAAATCCTTGCCTTTGAGCCCTACTGTAATGCCCCCTTAAAGCACTGCCTGTTACAGATTGCTTGCTTGGTTGGGGGGGGGGCCGCTTCCGTCTAGCCCCACTCGATGTCCTGGCATGTGGCAGCACTTCCTCAGTGATGCCCAGTCAGTGTGAGCAGCATGGCGCATGGAAGCGCTATCTCCACGAGGCCCCGTCAGTGTTGCCCCAGGGCTTTTAGTGCCAGAATCACCCAATGCGCAAGCTATGATGAGCGGTCAATTAATTTTGCTCCGGACTGCTTGTCAATCAGCTGAACTGCACTGCAGTGTGAGTAATGGTACCTTGGCTCCTAATATAGCCATGTCCCTGGCAATCCCTTTGCTGGTAGTCGGGACTGTAGCGTGGAAAAATGCTGTGAGGGCTGATTTCCGAGGTGGGACCAGTCTGTGTAGCTTTGCAAAGGCTAAGGCTGGATCCCACTGAGGCTAGATCGAAGTCCTAAAAATGTCCCCAAAAGAAAAAATATTCTAACTTACAGTTTCTTCAGTGACAGGGCTCTGCTGCAGAGCACCTGCTTCACTGAAGGCAGGAATTAGACTGGAGATCACCGGATGTGGAGGGCTTGTTATCCCCCCGCTGCACAGCGGTGGTCCTGCCTACCACTGACATCAGGAGGTACAGCCCAGGTGTAAGGAAGCCGGGAGACCAGCTTAGGAGAGAGAATTCTCTCTTTTTATAGGGGACCTTTCCTCTTCTCTTCCCTATCTACAGAAGAATCCACAGGAATTGGGGGCCCTAGCAGTCTATAAAACAAATTTTGCAAAATCAGAAGCAATGATGTTAAGTGGCTCCCCCTCTCCTGAGTTTCATCACTCCTTCCCATTTACATGGGCCCAGAAGAATACCTTCCATATTTAGGGATCTATATTTCAGCTAACACTTTGTTATTGTTCAAAAATAATTTTTTGAAACTCTTCAAAACTTTGCAAGCAGATTTTGCCAGATGTACTCTTCTCCCTCTTACCCTGTATGGAAGAGTTCAAACCATTAAAATGAACATTCTAATTTGCCTGTTATTTTTGTTTCAGTCCCTGCCAGTTCCCATTCCTAAACTTTATTGAAAAAGCTTAAATTAGGACAGCCACTTTTTTGTTTGGTCTAACTCCCACCCTCGCCTACCCAGAGAGTTGCTTCAGAACTCTCACAATCTGCAGCCCCGTGGCACTGAGGGCTGAAGTGCTGGTCGCCTTACCTCACTCCACGCTGGCGACCCATGTTCGGGAATGAGCATGGACCACCGGGGGTCGGCAGGAGTGGGGAAAGGATAGAGCACCCGATGGCTGTTATCCTTCTCCAGGGAGGGACTCTGCAAGCTCCCACCACAATACCACCACCTCGGGGAGCTTAGGTGATAGGTGTGGTGTGGGGGAAGCAGTAGTGGGGATCAGACACCGGCAGACGGCAGGAGCAGGAGGCATGTCTCAGCTCTTCTCCTAACTCACTGGCCCTCATTGCATAATGGTGTCTCGGGGCAGAGAAAGCATGGAGGAGAAAATGGATCCCACAGTGTCGCCGGTAGACGGGTCTTAGGGGATGGTACTCAGGATGCTCTGTTGAGTCCAATGAAGGTGCACTCTCCAATCATTCTCAGGAGGAGATTTGGGACTCTTCCATCCCTCCGGGGTAATCAGGAATCTAGGGTCAAAAGGAGTGGGGTACCCATTTGCGAGGGCTTTCCAGGCTAGGTTATGGGGCGGGCCCACATTGAGACCCCAAAGAGTGGGGACACTGCGGGAATAGGAGGATAAATAATAGAGTTTAAAAAAAAAAGAACTCTCACAATCTGGGAGGCTTGGACCTCCCTTCTCTGAATCTCTACTACCTGGCAGCTCAGGGGGTGTCGCTCTGTAACTGGCCAAGCAACGGTCTAGCTCAAGATGGTACCAAATAAAGGCAGCAGACATGAGGGATGGACCCTGTGGTCTCTACCAACAAGCGCAATCCCCACACAGATATGGGCACATACCACTAATCCTTGGGTCAGACACTGTATACGTATTCTGTTGCATCTCCATAAATACACCCATACTCCCAATGCCATAGGCTCTCTATCCCTTATTCATTATGAAGTATCCTTTCTCTCCCATGGTGGGACTCTGGGTATGTCCACTGGGAGGGACATAAATTAACCACTTTCTTCCAGTGTACCGATGACCACGGATGTCTCCTATTTAATCAGTTACAAGCTAAATATTCCCTAAGGAAAAAAGACCATTTCGATATTTACAGGTCCATCACTATAGTCTGTCATCTGGTAACCACCCCCAGATTAGAAGACAGTGTACCAATCTAGAACAATTTTTTTACCATATTATTACTATTAGAGGTAACTTTAGATATGTGTCAGAGCTCAATTCACTGTTAACACACTCTGATGCCCCCCCACTGAAGACCCAACAAATGAAGTGGGAACTAGAGGGTGGCTCTCAGACTGACCTAGTACAGTGGTCTAAGAGGCTAACCTTTGGGTGGCAGGTCACAGCATCACCCACCTGGCGTGAATATAATTGGAAGATATTGGTTAGATTTTTCCACACACCAGTACTAAGCATTTTAACGACAACTTTATGGATCATTGTCGGTGGAGTTGTAATGGAAAGGGGACACATTCCCACATTTTTTGGGCTTGCCCAATACTTTTAGGATTGTGACAGGCAATACACTCAGAAATATAAAAACCCACAGGGCTTCAGATCCTGTTTATTTTTACAGATCTGGTTTTGGGATTTCCCAAACCTATGGATTGCTCTAGCAATATCAGATGACTGAGTCAGGTCCTATGGGTGGCAGCTCAAATGTATTACCACAAAATTGTTGTCTCAAAGCCCCCCCCCACACACACACTTTTGATCATTGGAAGTCTAGAGTATCAGAGTTAGGCTGCAACATGATAAATTCTTGGAAATATGGCACCCTTGGCATTAAGCGTTAGTGGTGGAACAGCTGTAGATAAAGAAAAGAGGACCATCAGAATCCTACCACAGTCATGAAGATGAGGAGGAGGACACACAACTAAGTTTCCCAGTTATAAAGTTAGAACATGTTTATTTTTCTACTTTTAATGAACATGGTTCCATTATTATATTTGCAGCATAGTTTCATCTGCTTTTCCTCTTTTTCTTTCTGATTAACGTATGTGCATGATCTCTCTGACATACAATATGTACTGTAGGCTGAGTTAAAGTTAAACTAAATAGAGGCACAATGTTGTGTGACCATGATGATTGTGTACTTTCATGTGAATAAGCTGCAAAATTACTTTAATAAAACATTTCGAAGTAAAAAAAAAAAAGGAAGTGATGTCATTGCAGTGTTGATGCACCCCCTCCCAAAATAGATCATTCCACTTACAAAATTAGTAAAAAGGTCAAAAGTGTTAAAAAGTGAGGTAATCCCACCCCTTGTGCCATATGGTTGCATAGTTCAGTGTAGGGGTGGGATTATCTTATGGTAACCCACCCCTGGAGTCATCTTACTGCTATTATGAAATGCAATAAGGAGAGTTATGTACATTTAAAAAAACATAAATAAAAACGCACTTACTTCTGGTTCACACAACGGCAAGTTGTATGCGACCCATGAATACCATGTGATACTCACATGGGTCCCAGCCAGTCAGGAGGCTGGATTTAGGATTCCTTGTTAGTCTTCCTTGCGCAGGCGCAAGAAGCATCTTGTTAGGGATTAATGGTATCATAGGTGTCACTGCTAAGCTAATTGCAGTTTGAGCTGCAGTGGCTTGGCAGTGCAGACTAATGTCCAGGCAAGTCAACTATGACACTGATCACACTCTGAAGGGTGGAAACTGTGTGTACTTGAAAAGACTGAAGCACTCCAATAAGTTAGTGCTTCAATCCTTTCATTTGCATAAAGCCAGAAGGCAGCTGCCTCCCCCCACTCAAAGCTGTTGCATCCCACTAGAAGGGCCACAGGTTATTTTCATTGGGCCAGAACCTTTTCACCAACCTTGGCAGTACTAGAAATAAAACTGCCTTGCCTCGATCTAGCAACTGAAAGTTACAACAGGTGTCCACCGAAGATTTTGCATGAATTATATTCAGATCAGAAAATTTTACCAAACCGACATTAAATGGGGACAGTCCACAAACCCCAGGCAGTTAGACACATAAAAAGGGTGATTAAAACGCACCTGAAACTACTGTCTAGATCCTGCATGCTACCCTGTTACATGTAGAATTCTGTGGTTTCCACACACACCCAGCCTCCACCCATGACTGTTACATCCAGCCACACGCTTTCCTAGGCTCCCACCCAACAATTTCTAATTAGAATTTAGTTGCCATCCCAGAATTCCAGTGGTCTCCATAACAAAAGAAAGCTAGGCTGACGAAGATAGCAATGAACTACAAAGGCAAAAGTAATCTCAAATCAAGTCAGGCGAATCCAGTGGCGCAGGACAGTGAGAACAATACTGCTGATACCTCCTATGTAAGGGCTGTCTAGCAAAAATATCATCATTCTGTACTGAAGTCCAATGTTCAGGTCCAACAAATGAAAACCTCTTCAGCAGTAACACCAAAGCATCCCCTACAATACTAACTCTGATGGGAAAAACACTATTTCTCCCATAGAAATAGCTGATATCTTTAATGAGGCCTTTACAGACCTGACCACATTTCTCCCCCTGGACTAGGCACCAAGGATCAACAAAGATGAATACACAGGACAAACCAATACACCTGGCCCAGAAATGGATACCGCTAAGCTCTGTTTTAAGGGTTTTATGGGCGTGTCCAAAATCACGCCGCCCACAACAGCGGGGGAAAGAGTGAATACTGTAAGGGCGACTGCACAAAAGTGCAGACTGCCTGGAAGTGTAACTGCAGCAGGGGCAGATGGAAGGGCACTGAGCACAGGGCATGCCCTGCAAGGCAGAGGGGTCAAAGCACACCGCAGCATGGCCCAGCTGAGAAAGCCAACACACAGGGGGAGTGGCCGGGTGCATGAGTAGCCAGCACCACCAGGGATGGCCAAGGGCAGGGCACGGCTACAAGGGAGAGCATATAAGAAAGATGGTAGATCCAATAAATGTGTACGACAGAAAGCTTTGTCTATGACAAGCCAAGAGGGTGAATATGTAGTAGGAGCATCCCCAGCAAATGAACCCCATTGGAGATATGTTGATCCCTGGGAGGGTAAAAGTAAGAGCACACAACTGAGGGGGCTATAGACCACATATGTCTCTAGGCAGTGTCACCTGTACATAGGCATGACAAGGTGGTTTGTTGCTCCTGCTGCCACCGCTGGCCATGGCCTGCTGTGTGAGCTGTCCTGTGCTCACTATCTGATTGTGTCCATCTGTCGGTGGTGCCTCTTCTGCCTGCGAGCCTGCTGGGGCTCACAATTTTGCTGCATGCTGTGCTTGGTGGTGCTCTTACTGGGTTGCAGAGCTTTTCGCTCTTGTGCTGTATTTCTGTGTTTGTGTGTGGTCGCCCTTCCTGTACCGGCTCTTCGTGGCTTGCCCCCGGGACCACGCTATTGATTTGGTGCTCTACTTGGCTGCTACAGTTGTAAGCATGTCACAGTAAAGGAAACCAGCAAACTATATTAAAAAGAGCCTGGGGAAAACAAGAATGGGCAAAGACATGGTAGATATAAAGCTTCTGGCCCTAGCTCTGAACATGCTAACAATTCCCTTGGCTAAAATATTTAACAGGTCCTTACAACTCTTCCAGTTCTATGAAACCTAGAAAGCTGCTATTGTTACTGCAGTCCACAAAACTGGAAATTGCACCAATGTAGCCAACTACAGTATAAGCAGATCTCCATCCTTTCGCCCCATCCAAGGCCTTGGAGAAAATTGCTTCCAACCAATTGGTCTCCAATCTAAATAAATATAACTTGCTCTGCAAACAACAACATGGTTTTTGAAAACTCCATAGCACTGGAACAGCACTGGTTGAGTACACTAACAGTCTATACATGGCGCTCGACAAGGGACACATGGTTGGAATTAGTTACATAGATCTAACCAAAACATTCGCCATCATAAACCATCAGTTGTTACTGGATAAACTATCCACACTTGGCCTCTTAACTGAAACCCTCTCATGGTTTAGATGCTACCTTTCAGGGAGGTCACAGAGGGTCAAGATCGAAGGGGTGCTCTCAAATGCCAAAGGTGTCTCTGTTGGGGACCCACAGGGGTCAATACCTGGCCCTCTTCTTTTCTTTTTATCAAGAGTCTCCCAGAAATGTGCTCACATTCCAAAATACTACTTTATGCCAATGATGCAGTGATCTATAACAGTAACTCCCAGATTGCTGAGCTCTCCAATTATCTCCAAAGCAGCTTTAAGTCCCTCAAAGAATGGTTTACAAGAACAATCTTGTGCTTAACTACAAAAAACAAGCTGATGCTGTTTGTGGGGCAACATTACAAAAGAAGATGTCCTCTGATCATCCTGAATGTGGATGGTGCGCTTGGAACAAGTTGAAACCTTTAAATATTTGTGTATTACCCTGAATGATACTCTTTCATTTGCCTCCCAGGTTGATAACATAGCTAACCAGACCAATCAAAAATTAGGAGCGCTATACAGGCAAAAACCTAATCTTACCGCCAACGCAAGACGTATAGCGGTTTCAGGTATGATACTCCTCCTCACTGACTATGGTCTCCCCATTTACACTGCTGCCTGCAAGATTGTCCTTAACAGGATATGCTTGGTCCTCAACAAAGCATGCCACTTTGTTAGTGGGGTAGATAGACTAACACACACTTTCTCCCTGCACTCCCAAACTGAATGGCTCCCACTACAAGAAAGACTGCAATACTAGACTTGTCTCTTGGCAAGAAAAGCCCAGTTGTGCCTCACCCAAGTTGCTATCAGTGACCTTCTCCGTCCAGTCAAAAATAACTACATGACTAGAAGTATGGCTGGACAAGCCTTAGAAGTCCCTTACTGTAAAACCAGTCGAGGGAAGTGCTCATCTGTACCCAGAGCAGCTTGCTGGATGAACAATCTCCTGTAGCCCATACAGGGCCTACCCATGATTTCCCAGTTTAAGTCCTCTCTGAAGAAAGAGCCCGAAAAAAAAGCCTCCTGCAGTTGTTACACCTGATAAACTTCACCTTGAAACAAATGTACTGCTGCCCCTAAAACTGAAAAGCTTAAAATCATATGGCTCCATTTTATGATAACGACCAAGCTCAATTTGGGTTAGCACTGATCCTGTCCTTCTCTTCAAAAATGTTCAGTTGACTGGGCTTTATCATAACTGCATTATTGTCTGAACCAAACCAGGCTGTATCCGGGCTTTCACTGTTAATGTATTTTTCTTACTGAATGTATTCATTGACCATGCTTTCCTTGAGCCAGACTACGCACCCTGAATGTATTGTAACCTCAATTGACATGGAACCTTTGGAAAAGAGCAGTTGAGATCAAAGATGTCATTCTAAAAATCTAATAATTAAATAAGTAAAATTCAACTTCAGTTACCTTTAGGTGGGAGTAGACATCCAATTCAGAGTTGGAATCTGGTCATTCTGTAATTATACTGATTCTCTAATAGGAATTATGTACTCTGAAAATGGAAACACCACTGGCAGTTGCTCATATTTTTTTTCATCATCCCATAAGACATTAACAAAACAAAACAAAAAAAAAAGCCAACAATGTCCCTTTAAAGAAACTGCCTATTTTAAAGTGGTAGATCAAGTTTACTCCTTAGCTCCTGATGGAATGTGGTACTTAAAAGGGGTCAAGGTGAAAACAGGATGCCTGAGCAATCAAAGCCTTATATCCCTTGAAAGAATTTGAATGGAGCAGTAAATACTCTAACGAGCGAGTAGCAGTAGCAACACTTTGCTTTACTTTTATATTGGTCGTGATGTGATCACAAAACGTTGGGCTATTCTTTTAATGCCATTAATTTGATCTTTCTCTCTTTGATCTCTTACTGAACATACAGAATGCCTATCTGTAGGTGGGTGCCAGGGTTGGTGGCACTGGTTTTACATGTTACGCCTTGTTCTGAAGAGTCAGAATACTACTGTTAAATTATCTGTTGCTCCAGAGGCGCTGCTAGGATGAGATATTATTAGGGGCACAGGCTCCAGAGCAACAGGCAGGGGGTCCGGAAGCCACTTAGCCACTTGTAAGCTGTTGATGTTTTGGTCCTCTGTGGTGCCAAATAACACAATACTGCCCCCCCCCAAAAAAAAAATCCAATAAGCATCACTTGACTGGGTGTGATGATCGATTCGGGATTTTCTTAGCAGAATATATAATTTTTTTTTAAAATGACAAACCTGAACCTGTCAGCTGTGATTAAATACATTACTGTTAATAAGATAATTTTGTTTGTTTTATGGTGCTTCTAAGGGGGAAATTGCATTTTGATTTCGATCAGGAAATTCATGACATCAGTGACCATTGTAAATTTATGAGGTACTTTTTATTTCAAATAAGGGAAGAACAGAATGATTTTTATGTTTGCCTGCACGCATGTGCAAGAAACATAGTGCCATCATCTGAGTTTCTGGAGGTGTGGCACCCTGTCTTCCAATTCCCTCACTGTGTTTGTAGGCACGGCCACAGTTCGCCAATGAATGCTGCAGCTGTCTATGACAGCAGTTGAAAATGCAGTGCCGTACAGTTGAAAGGGAGAGAGCCGCTTCAGTGAGCAAGATCAGATAACTGAAGCGCTCTCTCCCCGCCCCCCCCAACAGCCTTCCAGTTAAGACTTTTATCTACCAAGGAACCTCATGCATCCTTCAAGCAGAAAACAATCTGCCCAGTTGTCTATTCAGTCCATGCATCACATGTTTCTTAACAAAATGAACTATGAGAAAAAAAGACAGTTAAGTCCCATTTTAGACGCAATATTTATTAAGTAATTTAATATGACTTTATCTTCTGTGGTCTAAGAAGAACTCGGTGTATAAATAAGAACTTCATGGACACCTATTCTCCATGAACTGTGTGCTTTCAAAAGAAAACGTTGTTGCAGCAAGTCTGTCGGAAAGTCTTTGAGAAGTCTTAATCTGTGCAACCAAGGGGACTGTAAAAACACACTCGGGAGTGATGACCGCTAAAACAAAAAAAACTTTCAAAGCAATAGAACAAAGTCACAGTTTGCTACCTCAGGGATCTAGAGGAAAGAAGAAGTGAGAATTGAGTGATTTTTGAGGGGCACGTGTGGAAAAACCAGAACGATTGAACTTGTATTACTGTGAGTCTTAAGACTTTTTAGTGACCCTGCAGATAGAGGGCTGGAGGCGGAACTTGCATGCAACTGCATGTGCAGCATCATCGTTATGGCCATTGCTCATGGGACATCATAACCATGACATAGAGACATCAGGGAGGAGCGAGGAAGAGCCAGCCCAGCCAGGAGAGTCAAGCAAGTCAAGAGTGGGAGAGAAGCCATGACCGCCTGTCACCAGAGAGAGAAAGGATTTTGAGTCTTGAGACAAGTGCCACCCAGTGCCTGTGGAGTGGCCAAGTGAAGAACTAGGGCCTAAGTGGAGCAAAGGCAGTAAGCGGTCCAGCCAAGCAGCTGCAGCAGGGAAAGCGGGCGGATTCCCCGGGGTACTGTTCAGTTGCGGGTCGGTCGGTGAGAGTCCTCCTGCTCCTCTCCTCATCAAGTTGACATCGGCCAAGTCCTGGGCTCTGGCTTAGACTTGCGTTGGGCTGCTGACTCAGCTGCTGCCTGCTGCTGGTGTGGTGACAGTCAGTGGTGGAAGAGGAGAAGAATCGAATCTCGGTCAGTTGGGAGTCGAGTCGGGAAGGACTCGGGGACTGTCTCTGGAGGACAAGTGGACTCTGTGGGGGTCTGGCATCTGCAGAACAGAAGCCTTCAAGTCACCAAGGAGGAGGCGAGGTGTGGGAGTCTGCTGGACTGGAGCCGGAGGAGCAGGCGTGCGACATGTAGGCCAGCTAGGGAGGCCTATAAAACTTAAAGTAAGTAAGTGCACTTTAGTCTGACTTTCTCTAGTCTAGTACAGTTAATGCAGATAAATTCCCTGCAGTAAGCACAGGGCACAAGGCAGTCAGTGTTGCTGCTTAAAGAAAGGAATTTGTGTGCCTGAGTGCCAGCCTGTAAAGAAAATAAAAATGTCAGTAGGTACTGCAGGCCGGAAAAAAAAATAATACAAAATAAAAATAAATAAAACAAGGTGTCAATGTGTGAGCTGTGGGGAGTCTGGGGTGGGGGAGACAGACAGGGCAGCTGGGCAGGCCAAATGTCTTTGTGTTTAACAGGGCCAGGAGGATGCAGGTAGCATAATCCATCACATTCCCAAATCGCTGCTATTATCCAGCCAGGGCTGGTCCAACTCTGGCCATGCTGGCTACCCATTTATTTATTGAGAAGAACCCTGCTTCACCAGTTACCAGCACCTCCTGTCATTGAATTCTTCCACCACAATCCATCCTTCCAGACAGTAACCCAAGGTACTGTACTGTTGTTGCTGCTACTATCTGTGTCAGTATGATGCCAACTGCTAACCATGTGGTACTATTCTGCACTAATTTTGTGTGATTCCTCAAGGACCCCCATATTGAGTCTTACAGCCTGTAATAAAACTCAATATAGGAATCACCAAAGGGTGCAGAAATACTACCATATAGGTTAGCATTGGCCGGGGGGGGGGGTCAGGGGGCGAGGGTATCTGTCCCTTAGTTTTGAAATCCAATGTTGGCAACCCTATGGTAAGGCCTGAAATGTTGCAAAATATATTTATGTGTATATGTGAGAGGTGAGATTAAGGAGTACAGGGTCTGGACCAAGAGCAAAATGTCATCAGCAAAGCTAGTGTTTTGCAACAATATTTTTTGAGTTTGATACCCTCTGTGTTGCCATTTAATTGTGTTTTCTTTATCAGTGTCTCAGTTGCTAAGGCAAAATGCTCAGGAGATAGTAGGCAGCCTTGTCTAGTGACTCTTCCAAATTGAAAGGTTTCTGATTTATTTTTATTTTTATTTATTTATTTGGTAACTTGGATACAGCCTTTGAGTATACTTTATTTTACAAAGGTTTCACATCAGGATGTAAAATAGCAGATACATAACAAAAACTTGACAGTTAACAGAAAACATAAGATTGCTATGTAATACAGAAAATAGATAAATAATACATTTGAGTAACCTAGTCAACTGAAATCTGTGCTCTAAGGAAAACTCAGTGTATATATAAGAACTTAATGGACACCGATTCTCCATGAACTGTGTGCTTTCAAAAGAAAACGTTGTTGCAGCAAGTCTGTCAGAAAGTCTTTGAGAAGTCTTAATCTGTGCAACCAAGGGGACTGTAAAAACACACTCGGGAGTGATGACCGCTAAAACAAAAAAACTTTCAAAGCAATAGAACAAAGTCACAGTTTGCTACCTCAGGGACCTAGAGGAAAGAAGAAGCGAGAATCGAGTGATTTTTGAGGGGTACGTGTGGAAAAACCAGAACTATTGAACTTGTATTACTGTGAGTCTTAAGACTTTTTAGTGACCCTGCATGTGGGACATGTATATTATTTCACTTATCCCTCCCCCTTCTTTTTTCTACTAGATCAGAGGAAGATAAAAGCATGTTTTTAGTCACTCTCCCCCTTTTCTCAGAGTTCATATTATTTGCAGCACTTTTTTCAACAATGTATATAGTCTTAACTTTCTTAGAAATCGAGTGGAGGCTGCTGTTTCTTGATGGTTGCAAGAGAGAGCACTGTATTTGCAATCCTCGCATCAAAAAGAATGAGTGTACTTTTACTTTAATTTATCATATTTTATTATCTTTTTTTTTTTCTTAAAAAGGAAACCTGAGGCAGACATTTTGATTATTTAAGGTGTCCATCTGTAAATATGTAGAACTGGGTTAGTGCTATGTTTTTGTTTCCTGAGCCTATATTTTGCTTGGTGATTTAAACAAACAAAAAGCCTTAATAAAAGTTTGTATGTATCAGCATGCAAATATACTGTAAAAAGTTAATTTAATCCTGATGAAGAGGCAAGCAGAAAAAGCAAGCCTAATGCACTATGTAAATGAATCCATTGGATACAAGATGCTGTTGTTTTATATACATTTAAAGATAGCTATGCTGTTGAAAATATTGGAACCGTTTAACATTTTTGAGGTGAAAGGCAATATAATGTTATTATTATATATAATATATGGACTGCATCAGTTGGCTGCTACTTCTATGCACCATGTTTATTTATTATCCCTGGGAGAAAATAAATACTCAATTGAATCTTTTGGGGAAATATGCACATTTTTTTTCTGCTAAATAAATACTGAACTCCTAAAAAAGTGTCCTTGGCCCAGTGTAATTGCAGCGGTCATCAAATAAATAGATGAATAAATAAAAAAAAAATCTGAAATAATCATAATAAGGAGAACAGTGCTTTGATGCAACTTACTTTTTTTCCCAACCCGCTACAAGTGGTGACTACTTGGAACTACTGTGTATATTAGGTGTGAGATGTAAGTTATTACATGGCCGCGAACTGAGTTACATCAGGTTGCAGTGTCATTCTCATCAAAGGGAATGTTTTAGTGTACAAGCAAGTTAAGTCAACTGACTGTTCAGTTTCAAACAATACTGTAACCTCAAACATTTATTCTCTCCATCCTATTTTTGTATTATAAACAGCAAAACTTTTTTTTGCTACATATGGTACAGTGCAAAAAAAAATGTTTACATTTTCACCTGCTGTATAATTGAACTCAAGTAAGTCTGTTCTGATGAACAAAGTTGTTAGATGGCACCTGTGTCCCACATGAACTTGCCAGTCGTTTTGGTAAATTCGGCCCCATACCTCTCTCTCAACTGACAGGGTATAGTAAGAGGTGTGAAGTAGGAGGGGCATAAGGGGGAAGAAGACCACCCTCAGCACGACAAGTGTTTGACTCATTTATTTATTTACTGGTTTCTTTTTCCTTAAAAAATATATATCTGAGGATCAGTTACAGGATTTTTAGTACTGTAAATAAATAAAGAGAACTAAAAGAGCTTCAGTAGCAGATAAGTAGTGGAATTGCGTATAATGTAGGAGGTGGGGCAATGCAGTGGCTGTAGAGCAGCCATATTCAGGCAGACCTTCTGGACACTGAGGTGCTGCCCTATCTGCATGCATCTCTCGGGACTGAGGGATGAGGTAGCCAGACTCAGAGCGGAAGTAAACTGGGTCAGGAGTACCATCACCCCTGTCCAGGAACCACCCAGTCCAATGCAGCTGCTCCTCAAAGGATGCCGAGAACGAGGAGCACTTGGATGACAGTGGGCTCAGGGAGGGTTAGAGCAGTCAGGCAGAGGCACATCCCAGATCCTATTCCTCTCAAGAACTCATATGCCACACTGGCAAATGAGGACAACCAAATAGAGGTACCCAGGAAGTGGAAGGAAAGGATGTGGAGGTTAGGCAAGGAGGTGACCTCAGTGGGAAAACAGTGGACCCCAGAGGAGGAGGAAGCGAATCCTGGTGGGGACTCCATCATAAGAGGGATCCAGCTAGGAACACAGGAGGGAGGACAGGAGGTGAGGTGCTCACCAGGTGCCACTGCATGGAGGGATGGAAGGAAGATACTGGGGATCACTGGGAAGGCAAGAAAGGAGGGTGAGCTGGATGTCATTATCCACCTAGGTACTAATGACTTGGCAAACGGGAGCCAAAGGAAGTTCAGGAAGAGTTTAGGAAACTGGGAGGGGTCTCAAGCAAGTAGCTACTTCTGTCACTTCTCAGAAGTACTACCTGTGAGAGGCAAGGAGAGCATAGAGTGCATGCACCAGGAACTTTAACTCATGGTTGAAGAACTGGTGCTGTGAGGAAGGGTTTGGATTCATTGGTGACTGGGACCCATCTGGAGGATGGAGGTTTGTTCAAGCCTGACGGCCTGCAACCATCCTGGAGGGAATCCAAGCACTCAATGATAAGTTTAAATGCTACACTGACAAGCATTTAAACTAGCAAAGGGGTGGCAGGCCAGCAAGGATGGTACCTACTTGCTCACCCCCACAGCTAGTAATGGAACCAGTGAACCAGAGGAGGGCTATCTCTGCAAAGCAGTGTGCAAAACTTGAGATTAGTGTCCAAAAGGTGGATAAGCAGAAAAGAGGCAAAATTCAGCAGAAGGGCAGACAGCAAGGAGAACCAGGGATAAATGACAACCAAGGAAGGGGCTGGAGTAGAACAGTGAAGCAGTCTAGGAGGTCAAATCATGGAAAGCCATGTGTGCAAATGCCAGGAGCCTTAGCAACAAGATGGAAGATCTGGAGGCTGTCATGGTACAGTCAGACCTGGACATTGTGGCCATCACTGAAACCTGGTGTAATGATAACCATGACTGGAGAGCCATCACCTGGCTACAACATATTCAGAAGAGACCGAGCAGGCAGGAAGGAGGAGGAGTGGCACTGTATGTGAAAATGACATAAGGGCCACACAGATCCAGGAGGAACAAAATGGGGAGAGATACTGTGGGTTAAGCTGAAAGGAAAATGGGGCCAGCCATCCGCACAGGTGTGGTCTATAGACCACCAGCCCAGGAGGAAGAAACAGATAGGAGTGATGCTAGCCATCCAAAGGATGGCAGACAAGGGTGAGGTAGTACTAGTTGGAGACTTCAATATACCAGACGTGGACTGGAGCATCCCAGCAGCAGCATCAACTAGGAGCAGATTTATCCTGGACTCCCTTCAAGGTGCCTTCCTCAAGCAACTGGTCATGGAACCAACTCGGCAGAAGGCAATACTGGACCTTGTGCTCACAAACAGGGACAGTGTGATGGGGGTAACAGTGGGGGAGCACCTGGGTAACAGTGACCACCAGTCATTGTGGTTTGAAATCACAGAAAGAGCAGAACCAAACCACACAAAAACACGTATCCTGGATTTTAGGGGGGCAGACTTTGGGAAAATGGGAGATGCTTGAAAGAGGCATTAAGGAATGGGACAGGAATCAGGATTGAGGAACAGTGGGCAGTATTTAAAATGGGATTATAAGAACAACAGAATTATGCATTAAGCAGGTTAGCAAGAGGAAAAGAAAGAGGAGACCATTATGGTTTTCCAAAGAGGTAGCAAAGAAAGTGAAAGCCAAAAGACTGCATTCAGGCAATACAAAAAGACACAGGCAGAAGGGGATAGGAGAAGTACCAGAGAAACAAAGGGAGGCAGGGAAGTCAGTAAGGGAAGCCAAAGCTCAGACAGAAGAACACATTGCAAAATCAGTGGTTAAAGGGGACAAAACCTTTTACAGGTACATAAGTGAAATAAGAAGGACAAAGGGAGGGATAGTGAGACTGAAGGGGGAGGATGGGAGCAGCGTGGAGGATGACAACAGTAAAGCTGACATACTGAATAGGTATTTCTGCTCAGTCTTTACTAAGGAAGAGGGGGGTAATGGGTCTGAAGGGAGTACAAGGGGTGAGAATGGTGCAGAAATGGACACAAGTCCCTTTACATGAGAAAGGGTCCTGAAGGAACTGGAAGTAATAGAGCTGATAAAGCAATGGGGCCAGATGGGGTGCACCCCAGGGTCCTTAAAGAACTAAGAGAGGTGGTGGCTGAACCTCTGGCTATCCTGTTCAGCCAATCACTGGAAACAGGAGGTACCCAAAGACTGGAGGACAGCAGATGTAGTCCCTTATACAAAAGTGGGAACAAAGAGGAAGCAGGAACTACAAACCAGTCAGCCTCACCTCGGTAGTGGGAAAGATCATGGAAGCACTACTGAAGGAGAGATTGGTGGAACATCTGGTTGTCAATGGACACAGGACCCAAGGCAGCATGGTTTCACCAGGGGAGGCTGCGTCAGACCAACCTCATTGAATTTTTGACTGGGTGACTAGGGAGGTGGATCAGGGAGGGCAGTGGACATGGCCTATCTGGACTTCAGCAAGGCCTTTGACACTGTGCCACATAGAAGACTATTACACAAACTGGGGACTATGGGTGTGGGCAGGACAGTAGTGTGGTGGGTAGGTAACTGGCTGGGTGGCAGGACACAGAGGGTGGTGGTAAATGGCTGTCACTCCACAGAGGAAGAGTGACCAGTGGGGTACCACAGGGATCAGTGCTGGGACGGTCCTATTCAACATCTTCATCAGTGACATTGCACAGGATCTAGAAGGCAGAATTTCACTGTTGCTGATGACACAAAGCTCTGTAACAGAGTAGACACACCAGAGGGTGTAGACAGAATGAGAAGGACCTGCAGAAACTTGAAGAATGGTCAAGGGTTTGCAGTTGAAATTCAATGCAAAGAAGTGCAAGATAATGCATATGGGGCACAAAAACCCTGGCACAATATATCAGTTGGGGGTGAGGATATAGCATGCACCAAGCAGGAAAGGGATCTTGGGGTTGTCATCTCTGATGACCTCAAGGTAGGGAACAGTGTGACAAGGCATCAGGAAAGCAAATAGGATGCTGGGATGTATAGGCAGGGCATCACCAGCAGGAAAGGGAGGTCATAATCCGCTATACAAGACACTAGTGAGGCCCCACCTGGAGTACAGTGTACAGTTCTGGAGACCATACCTCACGTAAGGACATAGACAGGGTAGAGAAGGTTCAGAGGAGGGCAACAAAGATGGTGCATGGGTTGCATCACAAGTCCTATGAAGACAGGTTGAAGGAACTGAACATGTACTCCTGGAGGAGAGGAGGGAGAGAGGGATATGATAGAGACATACAAGTATCTTACAGGGAGGAACAGGGTGCAGGAAAACACTATTTTCAAGCGAAAAAGATGTTTCATGACTAGAGGGCATGGGATGAAGTTGGACGGAGGATGATTCAGAGGAAACATGAGAAAGAATTTCTTCACAGAACGGGTGGTGGACAAGTGGAACACCCTGCCAGAGGAAGTGGTGGGGGCTGAAACAATCACGGGATTTAAGAATGCATGGGATAGACATAAAGGAATTCTAGAGGTCAGGGGTAAGGGGAAATAGACTTCTAGGAAAACAAACTGAACTTACAAGCTCAAATGGGCAGACTAGGTGGGCCATAGGCCCTTATCTGCCGACACTGTCTATGTATCTATGTATCTATGTATCTATGACATGACACACCTCTAAATCCTTTCCTTTCACAACACACCCACCAGATTATGCATTTCCCAAACTTTATTGCAATCCACTAAAACAAAACTTTTCAGATTAAGGAAACTATTTTATTTAGAGCTTTGTTTTAACCTTTCAGAAAAATAAATGATTTGACACTGTAACAAAAAAGCAAGACGTATCTATTTATCTATATTTTGCCGCATTTAGATATAGTTTACTTTTACTTCGGTTTTGTAAAACGCATGTCTAGGAGGAAGGGTTGCATCTGTGTGCTCTATAAATAGAATGGATATGCTATTAACTATGCGGAAAACTATGTGAAGAAGATGAGAACTATTTTTGGGTCAGTGGCAAAACCCTTCAAGTTCAAAAGTTGAAACACTTATTGTTAATTGTTCCTATTTATACTTTTTGTTATTGGAGGCATATACATTTACAAATAGCCTTTTTATAGGCACCTCTTAGAGTACTGTAGTTTCTCTTAACCATGTTACATACACACACACACAAATTTTTTTGGGGGGGTGATGTTAGCTGAAAAGATCCTTGTTTTCTTTTCAGCTGAGAACTTCAAACACACCATTGCCCTGAAGTAGTGTTCTCGAATTCTTAAACAAATATTAATTCAGATATGATTACGATTGTCTAAGCAACATCTTCTACCCTCATCAAATAAGATTGGCTTATACCTACAGGTGGATAAGTTATATTTAAAGGGACTGAGCCTTTCTTCTCTGTATGTTTCAAAAATAGTCATAGCATTAGCTAAATGAGAGGCATTTTTCCCAGCCAGTGATCAGCAGCAACATGCTATAAAATGCAAATAAAGGCCAATCTGCTTCACAAAAAGTAAGAAAAGCATAGCAGTAACAAGGCACAACTAATTCACAATTTATGTATAATACTCCTTCTACATATGAGGCATGGCACATCCAATAAAGAAAATTAGTAATAAACAAAACACATTTTTCTCACAGCGGGTTTAGATTCCCAAGGCAAACAGTGTGTGAGTGTGTGTGTGTGTGTCTGTGTATATAGATATACTCACACTATGTGTGCGTGTATATACATACACACTCACATAATTATCTATCAGTCTAGTGTGTGAGTGTGTATATGCATACACACACACACACACACACACACACACACACACACACACACACCCCTATCTGTCTATTGATATACAACAATTTAAAAAGTTACATCTACATCTTTCTAATGTAAAGTCGATACTACACATACAGTATATGGTTCAATAAATGCACAAAACAGCCAGGTTTCACATTTTCGTCGATGCAAAATATGAGAAATAAATAACCAAAACACTGATGAAACTGTTATTGTAGAGTATATTTGTCTAAATACTGTAGAAGGTTGAATTTTTTTTTTCCATTAAAATCCATCCCATCTATATTTTTAAAATAGGATAGCAGATGAATCATCGCAGGATTTAATTACATCAGGTCTTTTTACTTTTTATTTATATGCAATTTTTTTCTGCTCAAACCCTTCCCTAAATGTCATCAATATTTACAACATTACATTTTTAAAGATGTATTAGGTGACTTTTATTGTTCAGTATTGTGTTTACAGATTAACAGAGAGTGAAAACACTGTGCTGTATGTGGAGGTGTCTGGAGTCAGCACCTGAGCAGGTAGCATGTATGTATTGGTGAAAAGGTGATACTGGATATTTACACTATTCATCTCCTTTAGATATTTGAAGGCCTCTATCATATCTCCCCTATCCCTTCTGTTCTCCGGGGAGTATATGCTCAGCTCTCTAAGTCTGTCCTCATAGGACATTTCCCACAGACCACATATTATCTTTGTCTTTGTTGCTCTTTTCTGGACCCTCTCCAGCACAGTGATGCAGAATAGGGTGTGATGAAATGGCATGGCCATTAAGCCTGACGACCCAGAGGCATACCCCAATGCCTGTCACTCTCTGCAGGGTGGTGGTGGGGTTAGCTTCAGTTCAATACATCACTGTCATTCCTATTATGCAGCTCTCTAACTCCTACACTGCCAATGCCAATGCCAGCAAGCAAACATTCAGCATTGACAAATGCTTGTTATTATTATTATGTCACAAAAAGACAACTGAACTCCACATAATAGTAGTTTATATTACCAGGAGCTGCTAATTTCACTATACTTAAATACAGTGTTCATACACAGTTTGCTTATATAGACACTGTCTATACAGACTGTGCATGAAAACTACTATTAGATATTGTGAAATTGATATAAATATGTCCTGCATCTGGGCAGGCTGATGACAAAATCAGAAACTGCTTGTCCCCAGCACTTTTCACTCTACCAATGGTGGAAGTACAGAAGTGTACTAATGCTCCCTGTTAGGGGTGCCCACAGCACTCCCTGTGTCTGTACTCCCCTCAGTACAAGGCACATCAATTATCACCTTTTTATGTTTCCTTGCACATGTGCAAGAAACATTTTGTTTCAGAAAATGGAATTACAGATGTGTGTCACAGACTAGCCCAATACAAAGCAATCTACATTGGGCTTGTCCCTGACAGACCAATGACCACACAAGCAGAGTATGACGGTGGTCACAGTTTCATGGGCGTAAACTTTGTGTACTTGAAAGGACTGATGTGCTCCAATGAGAGAGTGCTTCAGTACTTTCATTTGCTCAAAGCCAGCTGGCAAGCAGCTGAGTGACTTTATGAACAGGATCAGATGGACTGGCCTGGCCGAATACCCAGAAATTTCCAGGTGGGCCCCTATCATCTGTATGCACATGTAAGCTGTGTCTCACCCTAGGATCGTGCTGTGGACCCCACCACCCACTGAGTCTCTCTCTCTCCCTGTCCCTCTCCCTCCCTCTCTCTCATGCACTCACACCACCAGCTCACCTACAGTTTGGCAGACAGCAGTGTGTGCTGGGCCATGCCTCTTGCCTACCGGTAACATGATGTGGATGGGCAGGGTAGTTTATGCAGCGGGAAAACAAAAGAAAGTGAGTCACCACACTGGGCTGCAGTAGGTTGCAGCATCAGGGAGGGGGCTGGGCGGGCAGTAGTTACTAGACAGAAAAAAGAGAGAGGCTACAGGCTACTATTGGTTGTCACGTCTTCACCATCAGTCAGTCTGTGACGTGGCTGGATGCGGGCACTTTTTCATTTATTTTATTTTTTTTTGTTTTTTATTTATTCAATCTTAGATTACAATACCTTTGAACAGGAGACCGCTCTTTTACAAAGGTTCCATGTCATAAAGGGTGGGTATACATACATTATAGGTTTAGGAGTATCTAGCTAGGTGAGTAAACATAGATAGAAATACATTGTAAATAGGAAACAGAGATGGTTTTAACACTAGGATAATTTAAGTAACAGTAGCAGCCTAGGTGGCATTGTCAGGTAAAAGACAGTAAGCAGCTATCCAGAAAGGAGAGTAGGGGGCACTGAGGAGGGGACATGATGACTATTTAGGGGGAGGTGGGAGAGGAGAGTGCAGGGTATTGCAGTTCAAAAATGGGGACAATTCAGGGTAGGACAAAGTAGGAGTAGCGAGGAGATGGTAATAAACTGAGAGGTAAATAAGACTGGGGTCAGAAGTGGGTGTGTGTGGAGTAATTAGAAAGTACAGTCACAGGAGCTTTTCTTCAGTAGGTGTTGTCTTAGCTTGGTCTTAAAAAGGCCCAACTTCTGTGTGGCGTTATGTTCTGTGCCGAGATTATTGAGCAAAAGTGGTGCCCGGTAGGTATATGACCTCTGCTCTTAGGAGGTTCTGCAGCTAGGGATGGTGAGAACCTGATGGTCACAGTTCCTGGTGTGGTGTGGGCCTGTGAATAAGCTTAATAGGCTTGCGACTCCAGGGGGCTGACTTCTGAGTAGTGATTATTTAGCTAAGAGGCAGGTTTGGTATTGTATCCTGTTTTCAAGTTGTAGCCACCCAGCTTGCTCATAAAGGTCACATGTGTGCGTTAGTTGGGGGGAATTGGTGAGCAGTCTGTAGGCTTTGTTTAGGGCTACTGCTATCCTACGTAGTGAGGTGGGAGTGGTTGAGCTGTATATGACCAATCCATAGTCGATGACGGAGGCAACTGTGCTATGGATTGCAGTTTGAAGTGCTTCAGGTGTTAAGCATTTCTTGTGCCTGTGCAGGAGCCCAATTCTTATGTTAACTGTTTTGGCCACATTCTCAATGTATTCTGCATAGGAGAAGGAACAGTCAAGCGTAACCCTCAGGTATTTGAATTGCTCCACTTGTTCAAGTGAAACCCCTGTGCAGTTAGTGATGTTAAGGGATGCTGCTTTGTGTTTGCTTCTAGCACCACTAAAAAAGCATTACTTTTATCTTTTTATAGTTCAGAACCATCTTGTGGGCTCTGAACCAATCTTCAGTTTGTTTAAAAACATGTTGTAGCTGATAGTTTAGGGTGTGAGGGTCATGTTGATGTAACCCCCCTGCAAATGGGCATTCCCAAAAGTCTCCTAGGAGCTTGCCCCAATGCTCCCAGCTTGGATGGTGTTCAGCATTTAAGCCGTTTATTTGTGAATGCTTTTAGAGCCTCTGGTACTGTCTCTTTAAGAGCTGTCTGCTTGCAGGCAGGATTAGTTACATGGGGGCACTGTGTGGTTCCCTGCTCGAGTCCCGCCTCGGGCGGCTGACAAATCGCTTCCATTTCTGCTGTCGCCAAGTGGGCTGAGTGAACACTTTTCAAGGATGTAGCCGCTTGCTAGAAGTCATTTAGAGTATTAGTGGAAATGTAATTTGTCTAACCTGCCTTTCTTGCAGCTGGGACTTTGTGTGCTTTGGCCCTCCATTTTGGATCTGAACTGCAGAATAGATCCAATCAGGTAGAAAGGGCACCTAAAATGGAGCTTAAGCAACCAACCAGGATCAGGACTCGAGCTGGCTGGCCATGAGGGATATAGCCAGTAATTCTGGGAAGTGAAGCTCTGACCATGGCACCTTTTCACACCAAAAGGGGGAGTATTGAGTGATTAGCAACTAGGCCCACCAATTGGACCAGGTGGTGTTCAACTGTAATTCCCTGCCTGGTGTCTGGGAAGGCAGATCTGTTGTGACCGTGACTGGGGAAGGAGCTCCAGGCTCCTGTGCTGCAGAGTTTTCGCGTGGGAAGCGCGTGTGGAGGCCTAAGGTTGGGCTGCTCATTTGCCATGGCGACTGAATCCGCTATTGCTGAGGAAAGGACAGGCTGAACACTGAGAACCAGGCTCACCCTGTAGAGGACTGGAGAAACTGCTTCATCACGCTCGGTCTGTCAGGAAAGTGAAACTGCATTGTGAACTCCCGGATTGGCAGTAAGTGTGATAGGGACCTGAGAGCAGCTGCCTGGTATAGTAATTTCTTTTACATGTAATTGTGTGGGGTGCTTGGGGAGGACAGCTTAACGAGTCCCCTGGTCCTGTGTGATTCGACGGGAAGGCAGTCGCTTGCAGGCGGACTGAATCCGTCGCTTCCTGAAGCTGTGTCCTGCTTGCAGAATCTCATCCCCCGCTGTGTGAAGGGCATCCAGAAATCCACCATACCCTCGGGGACAGTGTCCAGCATTAAGTTAGTGAGTGCAAATTAGGGTAGCTCCCTGCCATCTGTACCTTTAATTGCAAGTGTTTCATCTGATTTTCTTTTTTTCTTTCTTTCTACATGAACTGAGCCAACCAGCTCCGGATTACAATTTGGTATTATGCAAGTGTTTTTTCCACCACAGGGCCCCAACCAGCTGCGCCGATCCTGGCTAGCTCCCCCCATCCTGGGTACCCAGTGAAAGTGACATTTAGGGACTCTGAAAATTGTGCACAGTAAAGTGATTATTTCCCTCTACCCTTGTTACAACCCCTTAAATAAATCAGATCTGTTTGTTTCAGCAAAGTTAAGCCGACTGAGGTATGTGTTCATGTTAAAGAATTGTACAGTGGCTATTGTATTACCTCATCTTGTTTTACAGGGGGTCCCCAGGGTCAAGCTGATCAAACCAGTCCTGGGGGTAAGAGTAATTGGTGAATATACTCTTGGGGCATTGTGTGGGTCACTAGTAGGAAGAAAAGGGGGTCTTAGTGTCCCAGAGGGTTGTGACCAAGTTAGACGAACCACTGTAAACCCTGAGCTCTGGGTGGAGGCACCGACCATAGAACCTAGGCCCCTCAACCTGTTAACAGTTAGGCAGGCAGGGGTAGTAGCCCTTGGGATAGCACCACCTGGGGGTTACACTGAGAAGTAAAAATAACAGCATCATCTGCATAGAGAAGTATCCGTTGGTCACACGATCGAGGTAGGCTATTTAGAAAGATGCTGAAAAGGAGGGGTCCCAGGATTGATCCTTGGGGGATCCCACAATGAACTGGTAGGGCCCAGATGTGATGTTTCCAATCTTTACCTGTTGGTAATGATCAGCTAGATAGCTTTTGAACCAGTTAGTAGCGGGTTTAGAGAGGCCTATCAAGGCGAGTTGTTGAAGTAGTAGGGAGTGACTGACCGTGTCAAAGGCCTTTGTTAGATCAATAAAGGCTGCGCCAACAAGGTTACCCTGGTCCAGTGAACTGTGTATACAGCTGGTGAACTCCAGAAGAGCTGTGGAGGTACTGTGCCCATTCCAAAATCCATGTTGTTCCGGACACTAAATGTTGTATTTATTAAAGTATTCAACCATCTGGTCTGAGACTATGCACTCCAGAGCTTTTGACGATGGTGGAAGGATAGAAATAGGTCTGTAATTGTCATGCAGTGCCCAGTCACTGATCTTGTGCACTGGAGTTACCAGGACTGACTTCCAAGCTTGGTGGAATTGAGCCAGCTGCAGGGATAAGTTCAGTAGTTTAGTAATGGGAGCTAGGATTTCATCAAGTGCAAGGGAAATAAATTTGAGGTCGAGTGTGCTGCTGCTTTTCCTGAATTTTTCAAGTACCTTACGAATGTACTTTCTTGCTTGGCTATAGTTGACAGATTTGAAACAGAAGGGGGGGGATGTTTGTGTGGGCCCTAGGCTTTGGCTTGAGCTTGGGTTGGTTTCTTCAAACAAATTTGTCTGAAGTACACTGTTAAGGTTAGTAAATGCTTTGTTAAACATCTTGGCAATAGTCAGGGGGTCAAAGGGAAGGGGCACCATCAATGTTGAGCATTTGTGGAGCCTCTTTCTTGACCTTCCCTGTTACATCTTTTAGGTTATTCCAAAAAGACTTGCTGTCTCCCCATGATGTTTGTAATGCTGCCCTAAAATGTTTATTTTTGGCAGAGCGGATGGTCCTGGTGCAATCATTCCATAGTCTTCTGTATTCCTGGAAGTCTGATTGCTTGCCAGAGTTCTGTGACCTATGCCACCAGTTGTCCCTGTTTTTTTATGCAGTCTATTAAGTCTGATGTGATCCAGGGGATGTATCTTCCATGGATCTTTGTCCTCTGCACTGCAGCATGGCAGTCACAAGCAGCATTCAATTGTTTGATGAAGTACTCGAGTGCAGTGTCCATATCCTCCGCTGTGTCAAGGGGGCTCCAGTCAGTGTTGCATAGCTGATCCTTAAGGTACTCCAGGTGACCCCTTTTTAGTTTATGATTAGAGATTATTTGGGGGGGGGTTGCATTGAATTTGTTGATCCAGCTGCAGGTTACTGGAGAGTGGTCACTCAGTGAGTCTGGGTGGACTGTCACGGGGATACGATCCGGGCAGTTGGTGAGAATCCAGTCATGTAGTGTGCTAGATCCAGTTTTGTAATTTGTTCTGGTGGGTGAGTCAACGAGTTGTGTAAGATGCAGTGCAGCTATAGTGTCCTTATATGTGCCAGTTGGTGGTGCCAACCAACTGATATTGAAGTCCCTTAGAATGATGGATTCAGAGATGAGGTGCTGACATCTGATAATCTCCATTTCTTCGAATCCTGGAAATTTCACTTCAGGAGGGATGTATATAGTAAGTATAGATAGTGCTTTATTGTGGGCCCCCAACAGAATTTTTATTGAGAGAATTTGTGCAGTACTGGTAAGGTGGGGTAAAAGATGAGTAAACCCCTTTATTGAGTCTTTAATGTATAACACACAGCCCCCTCCTCTTTTTGAGATCCTGTCGTTCCTGAATAGTGTGTAACCAGGTATCGAGACAGCGGAATCCAGTGTTTTTGGAGTGAGCCATGTCTCAATGACTGCGAGTACATCAGGTTTATGTTGTAATGTCCAGACTTGCAAGTAGTCTATCTTTTTGAGTAGACTGCAGATATTTATGTCGGCGAGTGTAATTGTTCCTTCCTTATTATTGTTGCTTGACAATGCAACCCCAGGTGGTCCAGGAGTTTGGTGTACATTGCCAGAGTAATCCATGGTAGAACTGAGGTGGCAGCACTTGGGTGGTCTAACAAGCACACCAGGAGGAGATGGCAAAGGAAAAATGCTGATGGTTAAATTACATCCAGAGGAAGTGATGAGCTGTTGAAATCCAGGGTCACATAATATGTTAACACCGTGCCTATGTCTAACCTGGCCAGTGCCAGCTGTTTCATGGTATGCCTATTAGATTGCTCAATTTTTGATACCAACTTGTGTAACACCTGTTCTCAATTACTTGTACCCTGTAACCTAAATGTATTTTGTCTGACCTCAATGTGACGTGGCGCCTCTGATGAATGCCTATTTTTAGCAAACCTGTGCTATGTAACCTAAAACTCTATGTATGGCTTTAATGTGACGAGGTACCTTTGGAAACGAGCCTCTGGCTCAAAGGTTGTAAACTGATTTCACAAATAAATAAATAAATAAATAAATAAATAAAATTCCTGAATGGTGATAAACTGTGGCCTGGGCATATGCAATGTGTGAAATCCTTTTGTCTGTATGTTTCCTTTGATCTTCAAACTCCTCAGAGATAAGTACAATACCTTGGGAGCAGGTCAGACAGAAATGTTGATTCAGTCATAAATTGTGTTTAATTCCTTTGTTCTTTAAAGTCCACAAGTGCAGCTGCTTTAGGAGTGGTCAGACGAAGATGTTGAAAATGTCGATTCAGTTTAAACACTATAAACTTTAAACAGTATAACTATTTTTTTCCTTAGGCTGCTGAATGGATGACGAGCTGCAGTGCTGAGAGGACAACAGGGACATCTGAAATCGGAATCTGAACAGTAGCGTGTGACTCACTATGAGCAGATTTCATCCCACCCAGGCTCGCCCCAAAAAACTCCAAGAGGGTGGTGAGTTAAGTAAATTCACTCTGGAACAGGAATGGGAGTCGTGACAGTTGGGAGGGCAGGGTGGAGATGTGGGCCCGTGGCATGTGAGTCAGTGTCTGTTGAGGATTCATATATCAGAGTTTAAACTGCTGATCTTTTGAGAGAAACACTGGCAGCAAGTGCAACAAGTGACCCATACTGGGTGCTGAGCAGGGGTGTTCCTCCTCCTCCTCTGCTGCTGGCATTTGCTGCAGGAGGTCATGCCTCCTCTTCAACTGAGGATGTAAGATCCTAGTACTGGCTCTGTATTAAGTGCTGCTGTGTGTTGGATATTTGAAAATGTAATGCAGTGTTGATTACAAAAGAAAATAACTGTACTTTCTTGTCCTTTAAAGAGTAACTAATGTAATGCCTTTAGGAAAACTTTAAGAAACATAATAATTTATACAAAATGTACTTTAAATACTTGAAATATATTTAGTAGCAGCCCTGCCATTGTTCTTTGTTGTCAAGACTATTTGCATGTAAACTAACTCCTTGCACTTGCATTTCAGACTCTTCATTCCTCACTTGGAGTGGTAGCCCTGTCTGTGACATCAGGAGCTGCTGCCAAGGCTGCAGCTCTAGTACCACAAGTAGAGGCTTTATGACTTCAGGTGGGAAATAAACAACCACATCTGTTTTAATGTTATTAGCATTTTGGAAAGCCTGCAAAGTACTGCAGCAGGTGAGGATTTGTTTATTAACCTTAAGTTGTGATTCAGCTAACACAATGCACCCCTGCCACATACACCATTAAAGGAAATATTCACCATTGACAAATGCTTGTTATAATACTGAATAAAGGAGCAGCAGGGTGAAGAAATGCAAGGGTGGTTGCCAAACATCTGCATTTCACACAGTACACATACAGAGCTGTGTTACCCACACAACACAGATTGAAGCCACAGATTTGTTTTTGTAAGCTGAATTAACTGTAGACTGTATGTGTGTATGAGGGAGTTAAGAAGAAGTTAGAGAGCTTTGTTTGAGAAAGCTTTATGGTTCTTGTGACCATGCATTCCACAATGTTGAGAATTGTTAATCTCTGTGAACCTTGGTATCTGAAAACCCCTGCCCTACCTTATCAAGCATGCCAGCCTCTCAGAAAACCTTGTGCTATGGGGCCAACACGCCACATGAATAGAGCACTGTACCCCTGTTTTCCAGCATGCTGGCATCTCAACAAAGTGGCATACTGGATTTGGCTCCAACCTTCCCTCCTTTTTCACATCTCATGTTCCAGTACCTGAATCTGTCTCTCTGTTCTCCCTGTAGTTAGTGCTATAAGTGTAACAACCTACAGAGACTTGGGAGGGGTTTATCACATTGACATAGTCCTATTTGCTGCCTGCTCTCCATGTGATTTATTGCTCGAACTTGCCTTGAATTAGAAAATCCTCTACCCCCCTCTCCACCCAATAGGATTTCCCCAAATAATGCACGACACTGAGGACCACCTTAAAACAAAATAGGTCAGCAGAAACATTTTTTGGATTATAGACAAATGCACCCTCCCACACACACACACATATAAACAGTGCCCTAACCAGCTGCCTTTGCCTATACCTATTGAGGGCACTTTTTATGTAACCCCCACCTCAGGAGAGGTCCTACCTGAACTGCCTTTGATGCCACCCTAGCTACCACAGCAAGGGATTCTGAGGGTCTGATGCAATATGAACCCTCCAAAATGGACTAGAGCGGTGGTTCTCAAATGTTGAGGCCAATCTCCCAAGGGAGGCCCCAAACTGTTCCAGGGGAGGCCCAGTCAAGTCTGAGAATGTACAGCATTTAAATTTTAAGTTTTTGATGTTTTATGTGAAGGAAAGAAGCAAACTAAATATGGATAATGGCAAGTGGATTTCTTTACTTATGCACAACATTGTGACCAGGAAAAGCTCACTGAGCCAAAACTAGTTTCTAGGTGTGTATTTATATGTAAATTGGTGACTGGAAGGCATACTGAGTCAAAACACATCTGTACAGTAGGTGTTTATATGCAAATTAGTGACTGGGAAAGGCACAGTGAGTCAGGGCTTTTTTCTACAGTAGGTGTTTATTTATATGGAAATTGGTGACTGGGAAAGGCACACAGAGCCAGCATTTGTTTTCAGGTGTGACATGGGGTAAGGGTACAGGAAGTGGCTTGACACTAGGGTAAGAGGGGGAGTGATGAAGTGGCTAGGTTAGTTGTTCCAGACAGAGAGGAAGCTCAGCAACAAGGGCCCAAGAGTCAGAAAAGTGGAGCAACAAGGATAAATTGGGGTGTGGGATTGGGGGTGGAGAACAGTAAGTTGAATAAAAAGGGAATATACTCAGTCAACTTTTTTAGTCTCACTATATTCCTGATGTACTATGCAAAGTAAGATATTGTTTTTCTATGGGGAGGCCCAAAATTGTTTCCAAATTTGAGGGAGGCTCAAAAGCTTTTCCATGGCTTGGGGGAGGCTCACTATCACAAAGTGTGAGAACTAATGGACTAGAGGGACTTTTTGCTTAAGGAGCCAATCAGAGTACTGGACAGGGCAGAAGGACTGATGGATATCCTGGCATGTCCAATGGGACACTGAATCAGAGAAAGAATTTTCTGAGCTCTCGAGGAGCTCATGGCAGACTGAGAAGGACACTAAGGTATTTAGCCCTGTTGCTGGTGAGACCAAGTGAGAGGTCTAGCCAGGCCAGCCATTTGTGAGCCCTCATCAGGGTTCATTCGATAAACTCACTGTGAGTGAGCCTTATCCTATTCAGAGACACTGCAAGATGAGCACCTATGAGAAGAACTTCCTGAAAGTGTGAGCCTATGGGCCACTGCTACATACCAAAGCTGCTGAGTTGTATTGAGCAAAGTCCGAGACCTGCATCCTACCCAGGTTATCTGGAGCCAGTTAAGGGCCTGCTAGCCCTTATCTAGTGAGGTGGGTCAGGGAACAGGGAACCAGGGGCATGTCTTACATGGGTACTCTCAGTGTGGAGGAAGGCCAGACCGGAGGAGTCACTTCTGGGGTCTGGGCTCCTTGGAAACTTGGAAACCATTGCATAGTGCTCCTGTGACTCAGAACTAAGCCATAAGGGCTGTATCCTGAGAGGTGTGAGCCGTACTGACTGTGTTGCAGCAGTGTCAGTGGATCAGCAGGTAGCACACTCGCCTCTGTGGCTGGGAGATCAGAAAGCTGTGGGTTCTATCTCCACACCAGGCACTTGGGTTAATATCCCAATACTGACATTGTAGTGCAGCATGAGAGGGGTGCTGCATTCCTGAGGTGCCGTCTTTTGGATGAGATATTAAACAGAGGTCCCATCTGCCTGTTCCAGTGGTAGTTCAGGTGGATGTTAAAGATCCCATGGCACTTCTCGAATAGAGTAGGGGAATTTTTGTTACAGAACAAAAATAAACACAAATGGTGCAGATATCATACAGAAATTGAAAAAAGAGCAAGACATCATTTAGACTGGAATACATACAAAACTTTGAATAAAAAAACAAAATTATACTATACATTACAGACCATTCATTACTTAAACACATTTAAAACCATCCAGTGATCATGATATGTAATGTAAAGCTACTATTCCCTATAGTGAAAACACATAAAAAAATGTGACAGTCTGACCTTCAACCCATAGACTGTAATTCAATCCCCTTCCATCTTTTTTTCCCACTGTTCCCATGCCATCTGATCTTTATCAAATTGTGCTTGAGCATTGATCTCCTTCTCTATCAACTTGACCAGCACTTGGGGAGAAATAATTTTCGGTTGGAGAACAAACTTACAGTGCACCTGCCACATAAGAAACTTTATACATGTAAAAATGAAACGAAGAGTACTGGGATCTATACATTGTGCTAAGTGTACCTTTCCAGTAATCACATTTTTATACGTAACAGTTTGCCATCCAACATCTCCCCATCGAGTTGCAAGAGTCTTCCAGACTTCCTGTGCAAATGGACATTGTATAAGGAAATGTTCCAGGGTCTCAACTTGTTGCATACATAAATCTCTGGGGCACAACCATTCTTCCACCCTCTTATGTTTAGCGTTGCCTTTAACTCCCAATCTGCCATGGGCACATAGCCACATCACATCCTACATCCTGGGTGGGGTCCTGTTATCAACAAGATATACTTCAATATCTGGATAGCACACAGGTCTGATGTCCTTATATTCAATAGGAATCTGAAAAAAAATGTTCTTGTATCATCCTGTATAAGACTTTTCTGTCTAAAATGGAAACCCGAACCTTGGTAATTGACCATTTTTTAATCTTCTCTAGAGAGGACGCCATAAACCCTGGACAATCATCCTTTTTATTCTGAATCAATGGCCCCTGTTCCCATCTTTATAACAAGGGAACAATCCATAGTGCTGCCACCCTCTTCCATTCAGCCACTCCTGGTTTCAGGAAGGCAAAGAATGTAGTAAAAATAAAAATACTATGGCAATAACTAATGGCACTGATTAACTGTAAGCCACCATACTTAATTTCTCTATATAAGACCTCCCTCTTAAGGGGGTTAAGTCTACTTCCCCAAACTAGCTGAAAGGCTTGGCTTAAAATTGAAACATCACACGAGCTAGGGGGTGGAAATATGGCACTCAAATATGAAAGTTTCGGCAGAAAAAAGGTGTGCACCGGCGACAACTTTTTTTTTTTTGGTTGCCAATTTTTCCACACCTGGACTTTTTGATTACACTGCTCCAATCTATCCATCCATTTCAGTCTAGCCACATCTGGATCACCAAAAGTCACCCCCAAAATTTTGAGTACCTTTATTGGTCATACAGATATTCTGAATCTCTACTATCTGCTTAGTACAAGCACTCAACATATAACCACCACATTTGTGTATATACATTCAGGGTTCATCCCGTAAGTCTAAAAAAATGCTGAACAGTATCTAAGGCTCTTTCTACTGACATTTCATCCGCCACCAATAGGCACACATCATCAGCATACACCAATGTTTTAATGAGGTTCCTAACACCACGTATATCTTCACTGTGTATTACATTATCATGCTGAATGAGTTTTAAAAGAGGATCCAGACAAAATATATATAACAGAGGGCTCATTGGGTACCCTGATGCATTCCCAGAGAAACATGAACCTCCCTCCCACGATGTCCATTTATAACTGGAAATGTTGAGGCAGTCCCATACAATTTCTGGATCCAGGTAGTAAATAATTTTGAAATACCATATTTGTCTAATACCATTTGTAAGTAAAGATGGGAAACATTATCATAGGCTTGTTCCTGATCCAGACTCAATAAATAACCCGCCAAGGCATCTTGATGCCCTAGGGTAACAACCTCTTGCAGCAAAAGTAAATTATCTGTAATAGTCTGTCCTGGTATCGTACACATCTGACTCTGATCAATAACCAGGGGGGGCAACAGTCCCCAGCCTTTTAGCTAAAATTTTCATCAAAATGTTTGCATCCGTATTCATAAGACTCAAAGGCCTCCAATTCTGAAGCAACTGTCTGACTCCTTTCTTGCAGATAAACAACTGTATCATCTGACCAAAATGAGGTGCAATATCCTGTCCAACCAAAATTTTATTAAAGACTACAAGTAATACAACCACTAAATCAGTTGTAAATGTTTTATAGAATTTCCATAGTCAGTCCATCTGGTCCAGGTGTCATATTGCCATTCAAGGAGCATATTGCATCTGTTATTTCCAGGACTGTGATAGGTACAATCAGTCAGCCCAAATCTAATTGTGGAATCTCCGGTATCTGACACAGAGTTAATAACTCATTAATCATGGATTCAGTGATGTTCAGGGTGGAATACATCTGTTCCATGTGTTGGACAACCTCCTTGAAGATGTCAGTCATGGATGTCACCCGTGATCCCCTTTCCATACACAGAGAATCCCTTGTTCTGTGATGCACTCTTATATGGCAACTTTCGTAAATATCACCCGTAGTCCATTTTCATGGGGTGCTTATCCTATGTTCATAAAGGTCTATCATTTGTTTTTTAATAGCTGAATCTGTTCAGCATATTCACCATACCCTTCATTAAGACAAGACACAACTTTCATAAATAGTCTCTTCAATGTCAAATATTACAAATATTTATCAGTTTGCCATCTATGAGAGAGCATTTGGAACAGCACCTTCACATCCTGTTTTGTTTGGATCCACCATCTACTGATGTCTGCAATACACACTGCAGATTTTCTAGCTTGTAGTAAGTCCAAAATTTGGTCTACACACCAAGTGTCCAGGAGCAGCGTGTTGTTCAACTTCCACATCTCTTTCTCTTGGCTGATCCCTTCACCCAGAGAAATCCTCACTTTTACCATTAAAAGTTCTGAGGTTTCAAATGGAATTGAAAATGCCTGGAGAACTTTTAAATTAGACAATACAAAAACATAATTTATTCTAGTGGCTAATGAAGCTTTATAAAAAGTACAGCCCCCAGTAGCATGTACCAATCTGTAGGCATCCACTAGACCCACCTGTTGTACCACTTTAGACAGTGCCCCAGAATCACAATACATTTTGGACAGTCGTGCCCCTCTATATAAGGAGGACAAGACACAGTTAAAATCTTCTGCCCACACCAACACTCGATATGTAAATAAATATGTCTTGATGCACTGAATTAAATCAACTCTCCCTTTCTTTGTTTGTGGTGCATACAAATTTATCAATCTCCACTGTTGTCTATGATGAGTGAAATCAATAAGCATAATGCACCCTGGACAAATATCCAAAACTTCTGAAATACAATAATCCCACCCTGAGAACAAAATGCCCACCCCCTCAATCTTTCTAGCATCAGGGGAAAAAAAGGAAGGTCCCCAGTACCATAATTTCTGAGTAGTTTCTATGCCATTCATAGTATAAAATCTAATATCTTGTAAGCATGTAATATCAATATTATTATCTCTTATATTGGTAAAGATTAGGAAACGGCGCTTCCCATTCCTTACACTACTGACATTAAGCATTGCAATATTGTAAGCATGCATTACAGTCATAAGGAAGAAAGGTGGGAGTCATCATCCATACAAATTTTAACAAAGGTCCCTGAACAGAGAAACTTCTCAAGTCCCGGACTGCTTCCCAAGATGTGAACTCCATCTGGGTACCATCTCCAACTGTTTCTTTTTAGCTGTGACCGCAGAAATTTTAGCTACCAAGCTGTTGTCATCAGACTCAGAGGACTGTCCTTTCTGTGAAGAAAAGGTAGATGAAGATTCAGAATCCTCCCCAATATCAGATTCCGGTAGCTGTAAAACCTCATATGCATTTGAGAGGGGCACTTGTATTTGTTCCTTCCCCAATTTAGGTAACTTCACTTTGTGGTTTACCGTTTTCATAGTCCTCTTTTTGGAAGCCACCATGGTGGTAGGAGGTGGGGCATTTCTTGTGCGGCCTCCAAAAGGGTTTGCTGCATAGAAACATTTGTTAGCCCAAATCTCACGTCTCTTCTAGGTCCACCGCCGTCTGATTTATGGCATCAATGTCAATCAAGACTAGAGGGTCTGATACAGCGTTAGCAGAAATACTCAGGGTGGGGGGGTTGTATGACCTGAGCAATATTCTGACCCACTTCAGGAGTCTCATCAACCAGAAGATATCTCTGACCACTCTCCTCATCCTCCTTATTCCTTGCCCATACCTTTTGTTGGGTTTCAGTGCTCGTCTTTTAAGCTTTCTCTATCAGCTGTTCCTGATTTGGTGGTCACCTCTATTGTGCGCCGCCCACTAACACATGCAATAAATATGTCCAGCCTGACCACAGAGATTACACATTGATTCATTTGTACAATCTATACTGGTATGCTCAATTTCTATGCATATAGAGCACTTCACTCTATCGCACGCATTGCTGAGGTGCATGTGAGAGCCACAACTGAAGCAGGTCTTTGGCTGCCCTTGATAAAAGCAATGTCCCCTTTCAGATCCCAGAAAAAATGCACTCGGCAGATGCTTTGGTCCTTGAGCCCCAGAATGGAGTTGAACTTTCAATTTCCAGCCCCCAGTCCAGATGTGTTCTTCGCCTAAAATTGGGGAGGAGTCTCCAAGTACTTCACATTTATTCTGAAGCCAATAGTGGATATCAAACACTGCTACCCCCTCATTCCTAAAGAGAATAGTGATTTGTTTTTTAAGTGGTCTTGTTAACGGGATAACCCGAAATGGAATCCACAAGGCCGAGTGGCATTTTTTCTCATAAGCAGTCCAAAAGCGATCCAAACCTACAGGGGTTTTAAAACTAACATTGAAAACTGAGTCCCCCCATGCATGGATCAATGCATAAATCTCATTAGAAAAAAATCGTAATGATTCTTTCAACAATGTTTTGCCCACATGTATTCTATCAGGAGGGTGGGGTAGCCCACCTTGCTACTGAAGGTGGACCGCATTTTTCCTTTGTGCAGGGTAGTGCCTGAAAAACCCATATCTTTATGATGAAACTGTCTCCACAAGGTTGAAGGTTCCAACCTAGGTGGAACCCCCCCATTACAGTTTCTTGAGGTTCCTCACTATCACCCCAGTGTACTGGAGGATTCTCCAACTGATCCAGAAACTTATCCGACAGAGATTTGTCTTGCACTGGTGGAACTGCATCTTTCAAAACAGCACCGCTAGTACCAGCAGCGGATGGAGGTACATCATCTCCTAAAAAGTCCTGGTTTGGCTCTTGCACACTAGAGATTTTAGTATCTGGGGGGAGTAGGTCTGAAGGATCCAGTAGTCAGTCACCCCCCTTCTGCTGTTTCCATCCTGCCCTCGTTAATGCTGTGCCCACAGACCACTTTCCAGACTTTCCTTGGGTAACATCCATAACATCTTTTCTACGACCTCTGCAGAATCCTAAACCTGGGGCTTGTTGAAACTGAGGCTCTGCCTCACAGTCTGAACTAGGACTAAATATAGGTTCCACGATAGTAATGTCATTAAAGTCAGTTGCAGCAATAACAGATTCCGATGTATCAGAACTCACTGTGGCAGGATTGATCATGTTCATGCCTAGTAAAACCTCCTGAGCACCCACATCCATGATCGAATCAGCCGTGCCATCTCGCACCCTAAACTGGGGTGTCGGCCATTCTCCAGCAATTTGCTGACTCACTCCAGCATCACATAGCTCCTTCTCTCCATTTGACCTTGAAACTGCACCTTCTCTTGAAGGATGCACAGCACCTTTCACCAGCGCTCGTTCTCGCGCCCCTCTACCTGGGGTCGACAGCACCTGAAGCAGGCACACAACTGTTGATCCTCACTGAGGGCCTGCACAAACTCAATTTCATATTGGAACCCAGCCGCCAATAGATCCACCGACTCCTCATCGGTCTGCACCACACTTGAGACATCCATTCCTTCATCCTTCTCCAGCTCAGCAATCAAACAGACATTATTTTCTGGTGCTGTACCTTCCAAACTAGTATTGCTTGCACCACCATCGACCGTCTCAGACAGACTGAGATCCACATCCGCATCCATCGTATCACCAGCGCTCCTACCGAAGAGTAGGGGAATTTTATTGAAAAAGTTTGGACTTCATTACAAAAGAAACAATATCCTACACACGGGAAACTAAAGCAAGAACATCAAGAAACAGAATTAACAAAAAACATAGTAGGGGAATTTCCCCAGTGCCCTGGCCAAATTTCCCCTCATTCACTAAAAAAATACCACCAACAGCTTAATCTGGTTCAAAGTCAGTTGGCATTTATGTGTATCCCCCTCCCCCAGGTCATGCCTAAAAATAGGCAGAATTTGTCTAGTGCACTTACCCAGTCAACAAAAACTAAATAAATAAATAAAACATCTAAGAGAGTCTGAAGTGTTTCGTCACTAGGCCATAGCAGCCTGTTCCTTATTGCTGCCTGACCTGTTGCTGTATGCTGTTCCCCACCTCGAACAAACTGCTACATTGGTGGGTCATGTGAGTGTTGGTATTGCTGGTCGGGTCCTTTGTACTTTTCCAATTTTGGGATTACCGTTACTGCCTTTGGATTACAATTTCGTTTCAAGCATTTTCCTGTTGGAGTTCAAGTTCTTTAAATTTAGTACAATTAGGACCTGTTGTGGGTTAAAATGCAGAACCTGGGCAATGTAACTACTAGGCCTTCATCGGGACACTAGTGTAATTCCTGCATACTCAGTGTGATTGGCATTTGTGTCATACTTGAAACTGTAATTTTATTACTGGTACAGCTGAAGAGTTACCACACACTGCAGTATAATTCTTCTCTTTGTGTTCCTTGATTGGATGGGTGCTTTATAGACTATAGAATCTGACAGGGTGGTAGTGACCCACAGTACAGTGGCTCCCAGGGGACTCTGCTGTAGGGTGGAAGTGTTAAAGGTGACTTGCAACTGTATAACCCCTCCTCTTCTTCCAGCTTCCAGGTTTGTATTCCTAAAGAAAAGCACTGTAAATTTGTTAAATTTTACTTCTGTGTGTGCGTCCAGTTTGCATAACCTGATTGAAGGTTTACTGGTGAATGCAACAACTGTTTTAGTGGTCCCTAGGAGGTGTATCAATCCGGTCTAAGGAGATGAGTAGGTACTTCATCCCAGGGAGTGGTACTGCACACAACATCTGGTCCACTTATTCTCTCTGGGTGAAGGCACCACACTATTTATTTGTTCTGGGATGAACCCCCACCACAGGAGAAAAAATGAAACCAACCCCTTCAGCTAGCTGGGCCCGGTAAAGTCACCAGGAAGGAGTGTGAACCCAGACATGGTGATCTGGGGTCACACTTATTTATTCCTTCACACTTCCTTTTTTGATCTTTATTCTTTCTGTCGTTCATACCCCTCAACAATCCCAGATTATGAGGGATGTCCTTCCTTTTACCCCTCAAAATTGCTCTGTCCCTCATCTGTCCTTCACATAAAAGGTGTTGCCCACACAGAGAATGTTAGGAAGACAAAGGGAGGGATAGTGAGGCTGAATAGAATGAACGGTGGGTGGGCAGAGGGGGACAGAGGGGGACAGTGAAAAAGCAGGGATACTGAACGAATATTTCTGCTCAGTATTCACAAAAGAAGAGGGGGAAGTGCCCAATCCAATTAACAGAAGCACTCTTGATAGGGGGGTCGATCCCAGTCCTTTCACAGAAGAAAGGGTTCTGCAAGAACTCCTAAAACTGAAGGTGGACAAAGCAATGGGTCCTGATGGAATTACCCCAGAATTCTAAAAGAATTAAGGAGGAACTAGTGAAACCACTGGCTACTCTTTTAATAAATCATGTGGAGGATGGTGTGGTACCCGAGGACTGGAGGAAGGTGGATGTGATTCCCTTCACAAAAGTTGGACCAAGACAGAGGCAGGAAACTACAGACCTGTCAGTTTGACCTCTGTGGTAGGGAAAGTGATGGAGTCACTTCTGAAGGAAAGAATAGTTGAGTACCTAGAGGCCAGTGGGGCACAGGACCCAAGGCAGCATGGGTTCACAGCGGGAAGGTCATGTCAGATGAATCTAATAGATTTCTTTGACTGGGTGACCAAAGTAGTAGACCAGGGAGGGGCTGTGGACATGGCCTACCTAGACTTTAGCAAGGCATTTGACAGTCCCACGCAAAAGATTAAAAGTCAAATTAACCAGCCTGGGAGTGGGTCCCAGGGTGGTAGCCTGGGTAAAACATTGGCTGCACAACGGGACACAGAAGGTAATTGTAAATGGAGTCCACTCTGAAGAAAGAGGGGTTACTAGTGGGGTACCGCAGGGTTCAGTATTGGGTCCAGTCCTTTTTAATGTCTTCATCAGTGACATTGCAGAGGGACTGGAAGGAAAAGTATGCCTTTTTGCAGATGACACAAAGATCTGCAACAGGGTTGATACACAGAGAGGCATGGAAAGGATGAGAAGGGACTTGGCAAGGTTGGAGGAATGGTCAGAAGTATGGCAGCTAGGATTCAATGCAAAGAAGTGCAAAATAATGCACCTGGAAAACAAGAACCCAGGGGAAGAATACACAATGGGGGGGAGGTAGTAACAACAACAAAAAAGGAAAGGGACCTGGGGGTAATCATATCAGATGACCTTAAGGTTAGCAAGCAATGTGAGAAGGCAGTAGGGAGGGCTGGGGGTACAGTGGGATGCATAGGGAGAGGCATCAGCAGCAGAAAACAGGAGGCTGTTATCCCTCTGTACAGACAGTTGGTGAGACCCCATCTGGAATACTGCGTCCAGTTCTGGAGACCCCATCTCTGCAAGGACATAGACAGGATAGAGGCAGTCCAGAGGAGGGCAACTAAAATGGTGCAGGGTCTGCAAGAGAAGTCGTATGAGGAGAGACTAAGAGAGCTTAATATGTATACCCTTGAGGAAAGAAGGGAGAGGGGGGGACTTGATAGAAACTTTTAAGCACCTCAGTGGAATCAACAAAGTCCAAGAGGGTAGCATCTTTCAGAAAAAGAGACGTGCAAGAACAAGGGAACACAATTTAAAGATAGAAGGGGGCGGTTCAGGGGCAATGTGAGGAAGTATTATTTCACAGAGAGGGTAGAGGATGCATGGAACAGCCTTCCTGAGGAGGTTGTGTGGTCCAAAACTGTGGGAGAATTCAAGAATGCATGGGACAGACATAAGGCAATTCTTGTGGGGGGGGTAGGAAGAAATAGGCTGTTGGTTATCTAGATCTGCGGCCTATCCTGTAGGTAGGGAAATGGGCAGACTAGATGGGCCAAGCGGTCCTTATCTGTTGTGAAAGTCTATGTTTCTATGTTTTTAATGTGCTGTAAATTCAAACTTTAAAGGAGACATTCATAATATTCCAAAATGCTGAATCAGAAATGTATGTTGTATAAGTAGACAGTTTGGTCTCAGTATACTGAGCTTGTATCTCCATGTTTGAGAATGTGTCCCTCATTATGAGGGTCAGTGTCTCTCAATTTGAGTGTCAGTATCCCATATGAGATATGCTTTCTGTCTCTGTACCCCTACAGAGCTGAAAACAAGCAATTCAGAAACTTAATAATATGCTACAACTGGCGATTTTAACATTAGCTTTGAAAGGGTTAAAATAAAAGAAGCCTCAGGACAGCACTGCATTCCTTTCCCAGTACGTACTCACACTCACTGGGCAGAGAGGAAGGACTCATTCCTGATCTGAGCAGGGGTGCTGAGGTTACTGAGAACTACATTTAAAAGTAATCAAGAAGCCTTGTCCACCATACTTTTTAATCCCCTTCAAAAATAAATAATGTGCATTTGTTGTTTCAAATGCACTCAGTAAATGCTATCTCCCCACCCCTGCCCAGGTTTGGAATGATTCTTCAGTTTAGCTTTGTACACTGCCATGAAGGAAAGTTACAATCTTTAGGCATGAACCAGATTTATAACTTCCATTTCTTATATGCAAGAGACTGGAGGAAATTAATAAAGCAAAAAGTGGCAGGCATTGCAAGTCCTACATACAGATTCAAGCAAGTGGGGGTCATTTGCTCAGTGCAGAGTGACTCGATCCTATTTTAACATGTTCATATGCAGCACAGGAGGAAGCTGGAATGACACAGTTTCCTCCTGTGCTTCTTATGAACAGTTGGTTATAGAATGAGAGAGAGTTGCACAGAGACTGAAGAACTGCATTTGTGTCTATCCAAATTTTTAAACCAAAAACAGGTACATTTAGTAAAAGGGGGGGGCACTGAGTTTGCATATCAGAATGGGATTGTGACTGCTTCTAGCTAAACAAAACTATCTGCAACTTTGGAGCAGCTGGGGATAAGGAGCAGAATGAATAAATGTGCATACATCTCATGACCTTTTGCTGCTGAAATTTGTGTCAAAATGTGCGACATTGGCCCTTAGGTAGAACACATTAATGAGCATGAAGATACAAGATCAGAACACTGTGACTAACAAGTGCCGTAATTGTGCCATGTATAATTTTATTTTACCACTATAGCATTATGAATTTCTGCTTTGCAAGTCCAGGTTTACAGACTCTTCCCTGTATGGGCTGCACCTTTTCGAGGTGGTACAGAGCACTTCTGGGGTGTAAAATGTGGGACATCTGTTGTGATGTGTTACAGTTATAAAGTAAATGTTACATATATTGGGTATTTTTGAGCAGATGTGAGAGAAAGTGGGTAATGCAATATTTATTTATTTAAACATTTGGTGACTGCGAAAGGCACAGTGAGCCAGGGTTAAGTAAGCCAGGGTGCAACCTGTGGGAAACATTATACATGAAATACAGGGGTATACAAGGCAAAACTTCGAACAAACAGAAAATGCATCTACAATAAAGGCAATTGTATACAATATATATACCATATACACAGAATAAACACTATCTACAACAGATTACAGTATATACAGTAGAGACACATACAGTAATTTGCATATACAAGAGTGCAATGAACCATGCTCAAAACATTTTAGCACAAATATGACTTGTTCAGCTGGGATACTTGGAGTACAGGCAATAACTCATCATGAGAGACAAGGGAGACACACTCATTTGTAAGGGAGGGAGGGAGATTGGGTAAGGTAGGAGGCAGAATAGCAATTTGACAGAGGGATGAGAGAAGGTGTTATGCAGGAGATGGGACTGGGAGTTCAATAAGTAGGGGAGATGACAGTGGAAACTTGATTTGCCCATTTTAGAGGAGGGAGTATGGAGAGAAAAAGAGCGTGAGCCCCTGGAGCACATGGAGTATGACAAGGCTGGGGCAGGAGAGGGAAGGGAAGAGATATAGGAGGGTAGTAGACTAAACCAGTATTTGGAAATAAAGGCTAGGGAGTGAATAAAACATCTGTGAGCAAGCGGGGGGAGGTTTAAGGAGGATAAAAGGGAGCAGTGATGAGTTCAGTAAGGAGAGTTTGAGGCAAGACGACATAACGCATACTAGAGGGAGTCAATCCAAGGGAGGGCGGTGGAGGTGGTAGTGCCATAGACAACATTGGTGTAATCAATGACAGATAGGATCACTTTGGTTAGAAGTTCCCTGCAGACATGAAGAGGGAGCGAGTCTTCCTTATGGTATAGTACACCAAGTTTGGTTCAGAGTTTGGAGGCCAGGTAGTTGATGTGTGTGATGAAAGTTAACTGTGGATCAAGTCAGACACCTATGTATTTGTACAAGAGGACAGTCTTTAAGGAAAAACCATCTAGGGAAATTATCGGAGAAGTGTTTATTGTTTTGACTAGCCTTTGTGTGGTCCCAAAAATCATTGAGACAGTTTTTGAGGTATTCAGCTGTTTTGCCTGAAACCATGACTGAACAGAGTTGAAATTATGTTGTAACACCGAATGAATGGTGGCAGAGTCAGGGCCGGAAGCGTATAAAATGATGTCGTCCACGTACATATGCAATAGTGATGCAGAACAGGCAGACGGGAGTTTGTTAATAGAGACAGAAAACAGGATGGGGCTGAGAATAGAACCTTGGGGATGCCAGATGTGATAGGGAGAGGGGAGGAGGTGAAGTTAGCAATTCTAACTGACTGGAGTCTGTCAGTAAGGTAGAATTTAAACCACTGAATGGTGGGTGGGGTAAGCCCAGCATCCTCAAGAGTGTCCAGGAGGAGAGGGTGGGATACCAAATCAAATGTCTTCACCAGATCTATGAAGACTGCAGCAGTGAGATGACCTTTATCTGTCACAGATTGAATATGGCCCGTGACCCAGAGGATGGAAGATTAAGTGGAATGGTTCTTCCTAAAACCAGATTGGTACTGGGAGAGGAAATCTGTGGTGTAGGAATTCAGTCAGCCTAGTTTGCACTAGCTATTCCTGGAGTTTGGATAGAGCAGGGAGGAGGGAGATTAGGCGATAATTCTCAGGAGGCTTAGGGTCACCTCCTTTGTGGTGTGGTACAATGCATGCAGATTTCCAAGCTTTCGGGACAACTCCTGAGGAGAAGGAAAAGTTTATAATGTGAGTGAGAGGAAGAGCTATGGCAGGTGTGGAAAGGCATAGGAGGCTAGGATGTAGGCCATCTGGGCTGGATTTGGTTGTGTTAAGGGATAACAAGGCACATAGTACCTCGCTGGTGGAGACTGGGGCTGAAGAGAGTATTTTTCAGGAATAAGCTTAGAGGAGGGGTGAGGGGAAGCAGTTCAAATAGGCGAGGTAGGAGCGGGTGCGGCTCGGGTGTTGAAGAAAGAATTTAGGGTATCCACAACCTGAGTGGGTTCCTTGAGTTCAGTGTTATTATGTATTAGGGTAGGGGTGCTTGATTGTTGGCATGGACTGACAATAGAATGAACAATGTTTCAAAAGGAGGGTGAGTGTGCAGTACTTAGCCGGTTTTTAAAATCGTCTGCCTTAGCTTGTCGGATAGCCTTTACACAGGCATTTCTAGCTGTGTTATATAAATGCCTTGAGTGAGGGGACTGAGAGGACTTGAAAGCACACCAAGCTCTGTCTCGGGCCTTGCACATAGCAATTACTGGGGCAGTGATCCAGGGATGATGTCTCTTCCTGACCCTGGCTCTTTTGATGGGCATGGTAGACCCACACACCCTTGAAGATTGCAGTGAAGTGTGCCAAGGCATTATCAGCCAAGGAGGTGGAGAACACAGGTGCCCAGTTTGCATTGTGTAGGTCTGGTAGGATGGAGTTAATGTCGATAGCAGAGAGTAAACAGGTTTCAATATATTTAGGGGCTGATTTGGGAAGATGTACTTTCCTTATGCAGTAGGTGGTGCAATGATCACTTAGGACTGGGTCAAGGACACCTGCCATGGATGTACTGTGAGGGTGGGAAGAGAGAACCCAGTCTAAGAGGGAGTGGTTTGCAGAGCAGGTATTGTATCTAGTTGGTTCAGAAATTAGTTGAGAAAGATTTAGTGATTCTATTTTGGAAGTCACTGATTTGGACGTGGGTGTCAGCCAATCAAGGCTGTAATCACCTAGTAGGATTAATTCACCTGATTGTGCAAGTGGTGGAATGGCCGAGATGCAGGAAATTAATGCCTCTTGGTTTAGTTGGGGGGGGAAGTGTAAACAACCCCAACGAAAATAGGGAGGGTATGGGGAAGAGAGAATTTCATCAGGGTTAGTTTGTGGGATTTTAGGCGTGATTCCTGATGGCAGACTGAGAAGGAGAGGCCTTGTCTGATGACCATGGCTACGCCACCTGCTCTCTTGCCTTATGATTAGATAACCTGGAATATGAATAGATGAGCTGATGTCTTGGCAGAGAGCCAGGTTTCAGTAAGGCATAGGATATCTGGGGAATTGTTTTAGCCAACAATTTAGAGTGTCCAGTTTGAGGAGGAGGCTCCTAATGTTCATGTGCATTATTTTCAGACCTTTGGATGAAGGTTGGTACTTTGGGGGCACTGGGGGGCCAGGGTTCACCTCAATATCTCTGGCCATTAATAGAAGGAAGATGAGCATGGAGTAAATGGCTGGCAGCTTACAGCCTCTGATGGTGTTGAGGTTGAAATGTGAGCACCTGGAGCAGCAGATTAGGGCAAGGCCACTACATGTGTGGGCAGGCAAGAAACTTGATGAAATTAAGTGATAGGAGGATGCTTGTGTGGGAAAGAGAGTAGGTATGTACACTGGAGGGGTTTGAGTTTCTGGCTGAAGTGAAGGAAGTGAGGTGCAGTAGTGCAATTGGCTAGATTAGAAGGGGACTGGAGATCATGTAGAGGGGAGAGTGTTGTGCAAAGAGTGCCAGAGCACCAGTACATAAAAAAAGTGTGCTATTTGTATTGTCGGGGGGGGGATTGAACAGATAGCTGAGAGAGGGACAGGACAGAATATATGGGTGTTTCACCTTATGGGTGGTAGAGGGATTGCATATCCAGAAGCAGGGAACTCCACTTTGTGTGGGAGCACCTCTAGTTCCCATGAAGAGTGCCAGGGGTGTGTCAGGTTTTGAGACATTGGGGGGGTATCATTAGTGGTAGCCAGGTTTTTGATCCCTAATGGAAACCCACCCATCACCTGATATTTGTATGGCTGCACGTAGTGCTGGTCTATTGGGGGGGGCAGTAGACATGTCGGCCACTGGTGACATCCTTAGTGTAGGGCCATTTTCAGTGTGAAACAATAGTAAAAACAGAATTTTCCATTTTTAAAACAGCATTAAGGAGGCACTTTTCCATGAAAGAAAAATTACATTTTCATCATCTTATCATGCAAAGACACAACCCCACTTTACACCAGCTATTTGTGCAAATCCTCCAACTTGTAGCCAGATTTGTGTACAAAATATGCTGCTTTGTCCTCAGTTTTTTGGGAAAAAGTGGAAAAAATGAATATTAAGACTTTGCCAAAAAAACTGGCCATTTTTGAAACTGGAAAATAATTGTCCCTCTCAGTGCTTCTCCCAATCCCCACCATAAAACACGTTCTTGTAGCTTTAGGTGTGTAGCCCTCCCCTTGAGTCTGAGAACACTGCTTCCATGGCTATTAACTTGGGGCTGTGAATCAGGAATTTGGGAAAACCTGTATCTCTCGCATCACATACTACGGAAGGCTGATATCCAGAAAAATTTCAGTTACGTAAGAACTTACTGTAACAATAGATCTTTGAGAGAGGTTCCTGCAGTAGGTCTTCACATATAGGACTGCACCCCCTGCCGTCAGGTTCCAATGGCAAACTTGTAGATAGCAATCTTCAGCGGGGACCGCCCCCGACGTCAGGTGATGTGACGTCAGCCCGACTATAAAAGGGGCAGTCCTGCGCCCGCCCTCCAGTTCTTTTCCACCGTAGACCTTGAGAAAGGTAAGTAGAAAAAGATAGGAGTGAAGACTCCTAAGACTAAGCTTCCTCTCTAGACCCAAGGACTAAGCAGGATGAAAATGAAGGAAATGATCCAGGAGTAGGGGGAATGTGGGTGGGAAACTAGACCAACTGCAGGAACCTCTCTCGAAGATCTACTGTTACGGTAAGTTCTTACATAACTGCATTATCTTACTTCAAGAGGGTTCCTGCAGTAGGTCTTCACATAGGACTGAATACCAAGCAGTCCCAAAGTAATAATAAGGAGGTACATCCGGGGGGAGGAGGAGAAGTCACCAACTGCTAGTTACGACATGAGGCCTTGCAGGACCGCAAGACCAAAGCCAGTTCTGTGCCTAGAGGCAATGTCCAGACTGTAATGCTTAGTGAAGGTGTGGACAAACAACCAAGTGGCTGCTGTGCAGATCTCTGCAGTGGACACATTCCTGAAAAAGATGGTAGAAGTAGCAACACTCCTGGTGGAGTCGCCCTTAACCGCCCCCGGAAGGGATTTCTCGTGCTTTTGGTAGGTGAAGTGGATGCAGTTAGCCAACAACCTAGAAATGGTCTGTTTGGAAATGGCCTTGCCCACACACTGGGGAGCAAAGGCCACAAAGAGCTGATTTGTCTTACAGACCTCTTTAGTCCAGTTAGTGCAATACCTCAGAATCCTATGCTCATCAAGAGTGTACAGAAGGTATTCCCCCCTGTTAGAATGCTGTGGATAATAGGCCAGCAGCTCGACACTCTGGTGAAGAGTTGTTTCTGAAACTACCTTGGGAAGAAATGAAGGGTTAGTCCGAAGGACTACTCTGTCCCTATGAAAAATCAAATAGGGCTCCTTACAGACCAACGCCTGAAGTTCTGAAACCCTTCTGATGGAGGTGACTGCAACTAAAAACAAAGTCTTCCAAGAAAGGAAGAGCATGTCACAGCTAGAGGCTGGTTAAAAAGGAGGCAAGGTCAGCTTTTCTAGCATAAAATTCAGGTCCAGAGGGGATAAGGGATTCCGGACCAGAGGTTTCAAGTGGAGGATGCCTTTCAGAAAAGTTTTGGCGACCTCCAGTTGAGCCAAAATTTTGCCCTCCACTGGGAGGTGGTAGGCCAGTACCGCAGAGAGATGGACCTTAATAGAGGAATAACTAAGGCCCATCTCTAATAAATGTGTGAGGTACTCTAACACCTGAGCAGCCGAACACGAAAAGGATTCCCAGCTCCTTGCTAGCGCCCAGATCCAGAATCTATTCCACTTCATGGTGTAGGTGGATCTGGTAGAAGGTTTTCTGGCTTCTACCAAGATATTAGTGACCTGTGAAGAAACACCATAGCGAGAGGCCGCTATGTCCACAGATGCTATGCATGAAGGTGGAGAGACTGAAGGCTCGGATGCACCAGGGTGCCCTACTCCTGAGTCAGAAGGTCATGGGATAATGGAGGGGAACCAGAGGTTCTAGCGCCAGACACTGTAAGAGCAGGAACCAAATCTGGTGAAGCCAGAGAGGAGCGATCAGAATCAAATGTGTTCCTTTCTCCTGAAGTTTCACCAGAACCTTCTGAATGTGAGGAAAGGGAGGAAAAGCATAAAGAAACCTCCCTGTCCAAGAGAGACAGTGGTCTCACCAAAACTGGAACTCTCCAGGCCCGCCGGGGCTTCGGACCCACTCCTCCCAGGACCTAAGGACCCTCTACCGCACCAAAAAAGCCTCTGGGGTCTCCGCTTGCTCAGCGGCCCCCATTGAAGAAAAGCCACGCTCTGCCAGAACGCCTGCTTCCAGGGGCCGCACCACCGCACGCTCGCCGAGGAAGGGAACCAGAAGCTCGGCTGCTCTCTGGTACCTTGTACCGCCAAGGCGCAAATGCCGTAAGGAACTCTCCAGGCCCGTCGGGGCTTCAGGCCCGCTCCTCCCAGGACCTAAGGACCTCTACACGCACCAAAGAAGCCTCTGGGGTCTCCGGCGCTCCAGCGGCCCCCATTGAAGAAAAGCCACGCTCCGCCAGAATGCCTGCTGCCAGGGGCTGCACCACCGCACGCTCGCCGAGGAAGGGAACCAGGAGCTCGGCCGCTCTCTGGTACCTTGTACCGTCAAAGGTGCAAACGCCATAAGGTACGTTCTACTGATTTCCTCCCGCCGGCTCTCTCCTGTTGGGGTTGGGGGCTATAGCTGGTTCCACCCTTCACAGAAAGCGGCTGATTTCACCACAATTTTTTGATTGCTGGAACTCCTTAACGACTCCCGGGACTGTGAATGGTGCCTCCGCGGCTAAGTGATACAGCTCCCTCGGTGAATTATTTGAGACCAAATTTCTTAGTTGTACTCTGCTAATACCTGCTATCTTAAAGTCTCCCAACTGTAAAGTCCTAGCTTAAACACCCTAAACCTGTTAAAGTAACTTAAAACTGTACTCTCCTGCCTGCACTTTCTTCCCGCCTTTTTCTGTTTGAATCTCTGCTCTCTATTGTTAAAGCTGTACTGATTACCTTAATCCTGTAAACTCTACCTGCATAGCTTCTGTTACCTCCTCCCTGCAAGCTAATCCCCACCTTTTTCTCACCTCCTGCCCTCTTCTTTTGTCCTGCTCGCCTACTTAATAACCTCTCCCTGCTACTTTCCTTAGGAACTCTCCAGGCCCACCGGGGCTTCGGACCCGCTCCTCCCAGGACCTAAGGACCCTCTACCACACCAAAGAAGCCTCTGGGGTCTCCGCTTGCTCAGCGGCCCCCATTGAAGAAAAGCCGAGCTCCTTGAGCGCCTGCTGCCAGGGGCGCACCACATACGACTAGCGAGGAAGGGAACCAGGAGCTCAAGCCGCCTCTCTGGTACCTTGTACTGCCAAAGGCGCAAACGCCGTAAGGTACGTTCTACCGATTTCCTCCCGCCGGCTCTCTCCTGTTGGGGTTGGGGGTTTAGCTGGTTCCACCCTTCACAGAAAGTGGCTGTTTTCACCATAATTTTTTGATTGTTGGAACTCCTAAACTACTCCCGGGAATGTGAACGGCGCCTCCGCGGCTAAGTGATACAGCTCCCTCGGTGAACACTCATCCCGCCGGCGCTTTGCGCTGGCTCCCCACCCACCCTGGTCGAGCCCTTTAGCTATAGGCTCCCAATGGTCATATGACTAAGTGTCCACTTTTTCATTGGCTCCTTATACTCTACTACCACACTGGAGTTAGTCCCTCTTGTGTGGTTAGCACCTTATATCTACTAGGTCGTAACCTAGCCCCCTGTCTTAACTAAGCCCGCCTTTCCACGCCGTCCCTGCAATTTGACTCACCACTGCTGAATACGCTCACCAGTGCTGAATACGCTCACTCCCAAATCTGTCACAGTCCTCCGTGACGCTTCAAATAGATGCTTGCCTGCCTCTCTCTCTCTACCTCTCTCTGCACTGCTCCTTCCTATACTCTGCTCTTCCTTGAACTTTAGCATCATGCTCCTCCTCCACAAGAGTCCCTAGTGTTTATCTATTAGTCGTAAAGGACTAACTCTTTCTCTCTGCCTGTTTTTCCTGCTTGGACTTAACAGTATCTCTCTGTCTCTACCCCTAGACAAACAACAAAGTGTACCATCACTCAGTGATTTTAGTTTCTCCAACCAGCTCCTCTCATACCACCACCCTATACCTATTTTTCACTATTTTTTCCAAAAAAAAGGATGCACATACCTGTTACTTATGAGCTACTCGCAACATAGGAAAAAACAGAAAAATCATAACATGCTCCTCAAGGCGCTGCTCGAGTTCCTAGCTCAGCGGCTACTATTGTTAGCTGGTGACATTAAACCTAACCCAGGCCCGCACCAAAGCAACACCCTGTTAACACCCTTTACCAAATCAAATAAAGGCCTTATAATTGCTCACATGAATATCAGAAGTCTTCTAGGTCACTTAACTGAGCTTGAGGCCTGGATACAATTGGTTAATCCCGACATCTTATGCCTCACTGAAACATGGCTAAAATCTAGCATCCTGGATGCACAATATACCCTGCCTGATATGCTATCATCTGACAGGATAGAACTGGTTCTAAGCAGGGGTGGGATGTCGCCATCTACTACAAAGCCACCTTATGCTAAAGCTGCCTATCCTAGTCCCCAGCTCGCTGTGAATTGCTGCATGCAATACTGGCCCTAGGTGTGAAGTACTCACACATCATATGTCTCCATACAATCCACCCACTGGTGGATTGGAAAGTCTCCAGAAACTACTTCAACATTCATCACAAATCGTTAACATGAATGAGACTATCTTGCTAGGTGATGTCAATCTGAACTGGCTGGGACCAAATCATAGCACCCTGGCATCACTAGTTCAAAGGCACAACTTCCATCAGTTAATAACTGAGAACACGAGAATAATCAACTCCCTATTGGGGACACTGTTAGACTGGATCCTCACAAATAGACCAGACCACGTAACTAAGGTAGCCATCCTGGCTGACTCTATAACTGACCACTCACCCACGATCTGCCACTGGTGCTCCTGCCCACCACCTGCTCCTCAATCCCGCCTGGTCACCTTCACTAACTTTGCAAAACTGGATCTATAAGCCTTTCTCCTTGACATTGCCAACACAGACTGGTCTGAAATCTTCCTTGCTACAAGTGCTGAGGTTGCCCTAGACTTGTTCCTGACCAGGTTTGTGAAGTACAAAGGCAGCATGTACCAAAATAAAGAGAAGGGTCAGAGGTCAACAAACGCTGGCTATAAATAAAGAACCACTCCACAAACTCCAAAGCTGGGACAAGCTCTGGAAACAATACAAGACTACTGGCCTACCCAAGGATCATCTTATCTACAAACAGCATAGAAGTGTCTGCAAAAAACAAATCAGGCTTGCAAAAAGCAAGTACTGCCAGAATCTGTTAACCAGCTCCTCAAAAGATCCATGCAAATTCTGGAGTCACAGCAAAACCTTTCTTGGCACCCCACAATCTGTCACCCCCTCGGAAATGATTCTTCACGGTATCCACTGCAATGACTCCCTTACCATAACTAACGCCTTCAATCAACAGTTCTCCGACCTATCTCCCTCTATGTCCACCCTAAATGCTGCACCTGCTGCCCCTCAGCCAATCCCTACCAAAGGGATAACCGATGCATCGACAAGTGACACTCAACAAGCAGCAACAAAACCTTTTTATTTCAAGGCTGTGACTAGAAAACAAGTTCTTAAACTCTTAAACACCATATCCAATAACACCAGCCCTGGCTCGGATACACTGGAACCCGACTGTTGAAAGCTGCTGCCCATCATCTCCTATCCATTAGCCAGGATTTTCACACTGTCCTCTCCATGGGCACAGTCCCAGATATGGAAGGTTGCTAGAATTACCCCCCATTTTCAAAAAAGGGAACAAAATGAAATATCTAACTACAGACCCACTGCCATTCTCTCAGTCCTCAGCAAAATTTTAGAAAAATAGTGGCCACCCAGGCCACCGAATTCTCGACTCCTCAAACTCACTCTGTGAAGCACAACATGGTTTCTGGAAACATCACAGTACCACAACAAGCGTTATTGAAATTTACCTCTGATACTCTTTATAAACATGGACTGAAGGTCATCTAACTGGGGCTGTGTTCATCGACCTCACCAAGGCTTTCGACCTTGTGGATCACCCCTTCTGCTGACTACCCTTAAAATCTTGGCTTCTCATCCCCTGTAACAAACTGGTTCAGAAGCTACCTAACAAACAGGACACAAGCTTTCAAACAACTCTGCTATCTCTGACAGCGCCACAATCAACATTGAGTGCCACAGGGCTCAACACTTGGTCTCTCCTTTTACACTGCTCATAAATAATCTTCCCAGCAGTATAATATCTGGTAGCTCGCTACTCTTATGCTTGCACGATCTGGTTATCTATGCCTGCTCAGGTTGTATTAACCATCTCAATGCCACTCTGACATCTGCCTTCCACTCGGCCTTCAACACTGGCGAACGCTCATCGCTATACTTAATGCTAAAAACAAAAAAGCCATGCTACTGGGAACGCAACCCATAAACTCAGAGCCTGCTCATCTCCCCTGAATATACTTGACCTAAATGGAACCCCTGTCAAGACTGTAAGTACGTTCCGCTATCTGGGCATACTGCTGGTTCGTACCCTTGACCTAAACCAGCACACATCCAAGAAACCTGCAAACAGTTACATTGCAAACTGGGGGCGCTCTACAGGACTAACTACATGCTCACACCCACTGCCAACTGGCCATTGCCAGGGGAATTCCTCCTGCCAACTCTATCCTACTGCGCCCCATCCTATCCATGGCGAATAAAACTACACTACAGAAGTGGGATACCACCTACAACAATGTTTGCCGATATGCATCAAAGGCCCCTTCTGCCTAAACATCACTGCTAACTTTATAAGGACCTAGGCTGGTTTCTCCTCCTCCACTAGACAGTACCACTTGCTGCCTCTGACTCCATAATCAGAGTGTCTAGACCTGCTACACTATCTGAACTGCTCCAGCCTACTGTCCCTCGCGTGAGCTGAGATCGCTCTGAAAAGTCTTTCCTAAAGTTCCCTCTGCAACACTTCCAAGGGCTCTGGTGCATTTGGGCATACTGCCCCCAAGCGTGGAAACTACTGCCTATTGACTAAGATGGGCTTCCTCACACCTTGCTTTCAAGTAGAGACTCACAGGAATTGCCTTTACTTCTATGGACCAATGTGACTGTTTTGATCCTACCTCAAATCCTCTCTTCATGTTACCTCTCCCTCCCCCATCTACGTCCCACTTCCTTATCCCTTGTATATGCCCATTTGTCTATTTTCCCTACTTGATGCCTTGCATATCAGTTATTTGGACTGCTTGCTTTTCTATTTGCCTGCCTCTCTCTCTCTACCTCTCTCTGCACTGCTCCTTCCTATACTCTGCTCTTCCTTGAACTTAGCATCATGCTCCTCCTCCACAAGAGTCCCTAGTGTTTTATCTATTAGTCGTAAAGGACTAACTCTTTCTCTCTGCCTGTTTTTTCCTGCTTGGACTTATAGTATCTCTCTGTCTCTACCCCTAGACAAACAACAAAGTGTACCATCACTCAGTGATTTTAGTTTCTCCAACCAGCTCCTCTCATACCACCACCCTATACCTATTTTTCACTATTTTTCCAAAAAGGATGCACATACCTGTTACATGGCGAGCTACTCGCAACATGGAAAAAACAGAGAAAATCATAACATGCTCCTCAAGGCGCTGCTCGGTTCCTAGCTCAGCGCTACTATTGTTAGCTGGTGACATTAAACCTAACCCAGGCCCGCACCAAAGCAACACCCTGTTAACACCCTTTACCAAATCAAATAAAGGCCTTATAATTGCTCACATGAATATCAGAAGTCTTCTAGGTCACTTAACTGAGCTTGAGGCCTGGATACAATTGGTTAATCCCGACATCTTATGCCTCACTGAAACATGGCTAAAATCTAGCATCCTGGATGCACAATATACCCTGCCTGGATATGCTATCATCTGACAGGATAGAACTGGTTCTAAGCAGGGTGGGGATGTCGCCATCTACTACAAAAGCCACCTTATGCTAAAAGCTGCCCCTATCCCTAGTCCCCAGCTGCGCTGTGAATTGCTGCATGCAATACTGGCCCTAGGTGTGAAGTACCTACACATCATATGTCTATACAATCCACCCACTGGTGGATTGGAAAGTCTCCAGAAACTACTTCAACATTCATCACAAATCGTTAACATGAATGAGACTATCTTGCTAGGTGATGTCAATCTGAACTGGCTGGGACCAAATCATAGCACCCTGGCATCACTAGTTCAAAGGCACAACTTCCATCAGTTAATAACTGAGAACACGAGAATAATCAACTCCTATTGGGGACACTGTTAGACTGGATCCTCACAAATAGACCGCCACGTAATCATGGTAGCCATCCTGGCTGACTCTATAACTGACCACTCACCCACGATCTGCCACTGGTGCTCCTGCCCACCACCTGCTCCTCAATCCCGCCTGGTCACCTTCACTAACTTTGCAAACTGATCTATAAGCCTTTCTCCTTGACATTGCCAACACAGACTGGTCTGAAATCTTCCTGCTAGCAAGTGCTGAGGTGTTGCCTAGACTTGTTCCTGACCAGGTTTGGTGAAGTACAAAGGCAGCATGTACCTAAAAGTAAAGAGAAGGGTCAGAGGGTCAACAAACGCGTGCTGGCTAAATAAAGAACTACTCCACAAACTCAAAGCTCGACAAGCTCTGAAACAATACAAGACTACTGGCCTGCCAAGGATCATCTTATCTACAAACAGCATAGAAGTGTCTGGGAAAAACAAATCAGGCTTGCAAAAAGAAGTACTGCCAGAATCTGTTAACCAGCTCCTCAAAAGATCCATGCAAATTCTGGAGTCACAGCAAACCTTCTCTTGGCACCCCACAATCTGTCACCCCTCGGAATGATTCTTCACGGTATCCACTGCAATGACTTTACCATAACTAACGCCTCAATCAACAGTTCTCCGACCTATCTCCCTCTATGTCCACCCTAAATGCTGCACCTGCTGCCCCTCAGCCAATCCCTACCAAAGGGATAACCGATGCATCGACAAGTGACACTCAACAAGCAGCAACAAAAACTTTTTATTTCAAGGCTGTGACTAGAAAACAAGTTCTTAAACTCTTAAACACCATATCCAATAACACCAGCCCTGGCTCGGATACACTGGAACCCCGACTGCTGAAAGCTGCTGCCCATCTCATCTCCTATCCATTAGCCAGGATTTTCACACTGTCCCTCTCCATGGGCACAGTCCCAGAGATATGGAAGGCTGCTAGAATTAACCCCATTTTCAAAAAAGGGAACAAAAATGAAATATCTAACTACAGACCCACTGCCATTCTCTCAGTCCTCAGCAAAATTTTAGAAAAAATAGTGGCCACCCAGGCCACCGAATTCCTCGACTCCTCAAACTCACTCTGTGAAGCACAACATGGTTTCTGGAAACATCACAGTACCACAACAGCGTTAGCGAAATTTACCTCTGATACTCTTATAAACATGGACGAAGGTCATCTAACTGGGGCTGTGTTCATCGACCTCACCAAGGCTTTCGACCTTGTGGATCACCCCCTTCTGCTGACTACCCTTAAAAATCTTGGCTTCTCATCCCCTGTAACAAACTGGTTCAGAAGCTACCTAACAAACAGGACACAAGCTTTCAAACTTAACTCTGCTATCTCTGACAGCGCCACAATCAACATTGGAGTACCACAGGGCTCAACACTTGGCCCTCTCCTTTTTACACTGCTCATAAATAATCTTCCCAGCAGTATAATATCTGGTGCCTCGCTACTCTATGCTGACGACCTGGTTATCTATGCTCGTTCAGGTTGTATTAACCATCTCAATGCCACTCTGACATCTGCCTTCCACTCGGCTCAACACTGGCTTAACGCTCATCGCGTCATACTTAATGCTAGCAAAACAAAAGCCATGCTACTGGGAACGACCCATAAACTCAGAGCCTGCTCATCTCCCCTGAATATACTTGACCTAAATGGAACCCCTGTCAAGACTGTAAGTACGTTCCGCTATCTGGGCATACTGCTCGACCAAACCCTTGACCTAAACCAGCACATCCAAGAAACCTGCAAAACAGTTAATTGCAAACTGGGGGCTGCCTACAGGACTAACTACATGCTCACACCCACTGCCAAACTTGCCATTGCCAGGGGAATTCTCCTGCCAACTCTATCCTACTGCGCCCCCATCCTATCCATGGCGAACAAAACTACACTACAGAAGTGGGATACCACCTACAACAATGTTTGCCGATATGCATCAAAGGCCCCCTGCCTTAAACATCACTGCCAACTTTATAAAGACCTAGGCTGGCTCTCCCCCTCCTCCACCAAACAGCACTACCTCTGCTGCCTCTCAGACTCCATAAGCAGAGTGGCTAGACCTGCTACACTATCTGAACTGCTCCAGCCTACTATCCCCTCGCGTGAGCTGAGATCGTCTGAAAAGTCTTTCCTAAAAGTTCCCCTCTGCAACACTTCCAAGGGCTCTGGTGCATTTGGGCATGCTGCCCCCCAAGCGTGGAAACTACTACCTATTGACCTAAGATGAGCTTCCTCACACCTTGCTTTCAAGTGAAGACTACGGAATTACCTTACTTCTATGGACCAATGTGACTGTTTTGATCCTACCTAAATCCTCTCTTCATGTTACCTCTCCCTCCCCCATCTACGTCCACTTCCTTATCCCTTGTATATGCCCATTTGTCTACTTTCCCCCTACTTGATGCCTTGCATATCAGTTATTTGGACTGCTTGCATTTTCTATTATGATTACAAAGAAACTTATATGGCTCTACTGTCTTGTGTATTATATATGCCTCTAGTCACTTTACTTTTCATGACCTTGTGTTATGACAATTGCCATTTTCCTTACTGTGTTACGTGTATTTCAAATGCCTCCAGTCACTTTATTGTTACAGACGTTGTGTATAACAAATGCCAATTACCTCACAATTGTGGTACCTGTTTTCCCAACCTACTGTTTGCACTAATCTTTTGATGTACTTTTGAAAACTGGTACTGGTCTTCCTCATCTTCTTCCCCCCCGCACACCGACTAGCCCTAGTATTTCTAGCCGGCTTTCAGTTCCCGAGCACTGGTCGCTACCGCACCTTTCTCGCTAAAGCCGTTGCTGCGTCGCACCTCCCTCAGTGACCGAGTCCACCTACTTGCCCTGCCGGCTCACGGTTCCATGAGCCCAGACACCGACTGCAGCACTCTACCGCTAATGCTGTATCTTCCTGCCCTACCCTGTTCCTTTTCCTCTACGCCGGTTTTCTGCCTTCCCCTATATTGACCTCCTCGCGGGTTGCATCGCCCATGAATAAACCCATTTAGCTGGAACCCCTCACTCGTCCAGGTTGCCAACCCCTGCCCAGATTGGGCACCTGCCTGCTGGGCCACAGTCCCCTGCCTTTCATTCCGACTCAAGGTTCCCGCGAGTCCAATCACTGCCCCATGTTTTCCCCACAAGACCCGTACTCACGCCTACTGTTGCCGAACTCAGCACAGCCCCCTTAGAAACCCTACCCCCTTCCCTGTCTCCAGAACCTGTGGCCTATACACATTCCCACCTTTCCTACCCATCGCCGGCCAGCCTCTCACCTTTTCTACCCCGGTCCACCCTCCCTGCCTGCACCTCTCATACCGGGAATCGGTTCCATGAGCCCGGTTATAGACTCTTGCCTCTCACCACTAAAGCCATAACCTTTTCGCTGTCCCACCCTACCTTTTCCTCTCCTGCCTACCCCTGACACTCCCCCTCTAATCACCTAAGATACACGGCCAAATCAGTTGGCAGGGTTCCCTTACCTTGGTTTCCAGCCCCGCCACCTCCCAACTACCCTGAGCTGTGCACTTACCCTTCCCTGCCCACATCCCCCGTCAGTCTCCCTAAGCTAATCCTAAATCTGTCCTCCTCCTCAGTACCCTCTGCTTACTCTACCTACTTATAAAAATTGTATGCTTATATCAATGTACCTATATATGTACTGCATAACCTGCACTGTTCTACTTGTATTGTAATTGTACCTCCTGGGTCGTGCCTGAAAATAGTCACTTGCTGGCTAGTGCACCTAGCCGGTTAACAAAAACTAAATAAAAAATAAAAAAAAAAGCACCATGCCCAGGAACGAGCAAGCAAAAGTTGGGTAGTTTTGTTTTGAATGGGGAGGTGAACAGATCTATCTCTGGTCAACCCCATCGAAGAAAGAGATCTTCGACCACTTCTAGCTTTAACTCCCACTCATGAGCGCTGGCTACTGATCGACTGAGACTGTCCACAAGGACATTGCTTATGAATGGAATGTGTAATGCTGTCAAGAAATGGCTGTGCTGAATTGCCCAATACCAGACCCTCATTGCTTCCCTGCAGAGAGGGTACGAGCGAAGTTCCTCCTGTTTGATGATGTACCAGACTGTTGACATGTTGTCCATCTGGATAAGCAGTGATCCAGTAGCAGAAGGGACTGGAACACCTGGAGGGCATACAGAACTGCTCTGGTTTCCAGAATGCTGATATGGAGCAGAAGCTCCTGGTCAGACCAGGACCCTTGTGTCTTGTGAACCCCCAGATGGGCTCCCCAGCCCAAGTCTGAGGCATCCATGGTAAGGATCTGGGTGGGGACAGGAGAATGAAAAGGGGCTCCCTGTAAAAGATTGGAAAGATCTTGCCACCAGCGAAGATCTCTCTGTAAACTGTTGGAGATCATGACCTTCTGGTTCATGTCGTCTGTCCTCTGATCCCATTGCACTTGAAGAGACCATTGGGTGACCCTCATGTGATGTCTGGCCAGGGGGACTGTTAAAAATGGCCACTGCCATTAGTCCCAAGAGATGAAACACAGCGTGTGCTGGAATCCACCAAGCCTGGGCCACGAGATTGGCTTGAGAAACGAAGGTCTCGGCTTGATCTGATGGCAGAAAAGCCTTGCTCTGAACTGTGTTTAGTACTGCTCCAATGAATTGGAGCCATTGTGATGGTATTAGTTGGGACTTGGGCAAACTGACTGTGATACCCAGAAGAGCAAACAAGCTCAAAGTGAAAAAGAGAGAGTCTTTCAGGCTGCTCGGAGAGGGTGCTGCAAGGAGCCAGTCATTCAGGTACAGAAACACATAAATGCCCTCGCGGCGAAGAAAAGCAGCAACCACCACTAAACACTTGGTGAACACTCAGGGGGCCAAGGAAAGGCCAAAGGGGAGTGCTCGGAATTGAAAATGGTTCTCCTGAAAAGAAAAACAGAGGAAGCTGCGGTGGGCCGGGAGGATAGGGATATGCAGGTAAGCATCCTACATATCCAGGGAGCACAGCCAAGAATTTGTTTGGAGCAGGGGAAGAAGCCCCTGAAGGGTCAGCATGAGAAACCTCTTGTACTTGATTAAGAGGTTGAGCATGCTGAGGTCCAGGATTGGTTTCAGTTCGCCCATCTTCTTTGGAACTAGGAAGAAGTGGGAGTAAAATCCCCTTCCTAGCTGGTTTTGAGGGACAGGTTCTTTGGCCACTTTAAAAGGAGGGCCTGAATCTCCTGGAAGACTATGGGAATCAGATCCTTTGGATAAAAAGACCATCCCGGAGGATGAGGGGCAGGAATCTCTGTAAACTCTATCAAGTGACCTTGCTGGATGAGTTGAACACCCATGCCCCTGTGGTGACAAACCTCCACCCCTCCAGGTGGGGCTGAACCTCCCTCCTACTGGTTCCTCCTGACTGCTGGAGGTAGCGGAGGAGGGAAAGGAGTCAGGATGCCGAGGGGAGGGGAGCTTTTGCCCCAGAGGCCAGCTTAGGGAATTTGGCCTAGGGGGTTTGGGATCCTGAACCAGGGGCTCATCTCTTGCCATGATGTTTACCCTGATTTTTATTCCATCTCCTTTGGCAATGAAAAGGCTACTTATTCTGCCCTGTCCAGTACATGGAACATATATCCTAAAGGGGAGCGTCCTGCTCTCTTGCAGCCTGGTAATTATATCTTTGATGTTGCCATCAAAGGACGGAACCCCAAAAAGGTGTCCAGGAGGAAGGACTGGATGTCTTGTGCCAAGCCTGCAATCCTGAGCCAAGAAAGGTGATGAATGCAGATCCCGTGGCTGCCGCCTAGCCACTGAGTCTACTGAGTCATACGCTGCATGCAAGCATGACGCAAGTAGACTTGCCATTCTGACTTTGTCCAGTAACTTGTTTTGAGTAACTCATTCTGACCTCCTGAAGGTCCCTCTCAAGTTCGGAGAGAGGCCTTCTGAAAGCCACCATGTGAAACATAGTTGAGGGACCAGATGGCACAGGAGGAGGAGGAATAAACCTTCCGGCCAAACTGATCCAGCTGCCTAGAGTCCTTGTTGGGAGGCAAGAAACTCAAGCTCTTCAGTTGAGCTGACTGGTCATGGGTGTCCATAATCATCATAGAATCAGCTTTAGGGTGAGCAGTAAGATGTGGTATCCTTCCAGGGATAGTAGGTATGATCTGCCATTCTGGAGACAGCAGGAATGGATGATGGCTGCTGCCAGATAGTAGTCACCAGATCCTCATGAGGACCCAACTGGGGGGATGGGTAGGGGATCTGCGGTGGCTAGATCTAAATGTTCCACCAGTCTCTTACACTGGAGGTCCACTTTTTGGAAGGCCAGCCTCCTGCTGCTTGAATGGTGCAAAGGTCCCAATGCAGGGGTCCTCTGGAGGAGAGTTTGGGGACTCCTTGGGTGGTACCTCAACAGGGGACTGAGGGTCCAAAGGGTCAGAGTCCATGTTGGAAGGCTCAGAACTGATGGGGATAATAGGGTCAACCCCAGAGGAGCCTCCAGGTAGAGCACCCACTGCTCATCCGGAAGGTGTCGGAGTGGGAGGGGCCCTAGGTAGGGGAATGTCCCCCACAGACTGCCTTAGCTCCATGATGAGCTGGGTCCTGGCATCCTGCCACCAAATGGGTATTGACTCATGATCTGGCACTGGAGGTGAAGGAGGAGTCTGGAAGCCTGGGTAGCCTGGGTACTGCAGGTATTGCCAAGAAGGGTATTGCAATCCTGGATTGTAATAAGGTGTGTACCCAGGGTATCCCGGCATTGGGTATCCCAGTGTCAGAGGCATGTGGCCTGGCATTGGGTACTGAGGAGCCAACGGTGGGCCACCTGGCATCGCTGCGTGGGGGTCTGGCCCCAGAAGACCACCAGGAGGGTCTATTGGACCTACAGGGGAGGTGCCAAAGGGCCACAAGGTGGCATGGGACCCGGGAGGTATCCCGACAGTCCCGAGAGAGAAGGCTCCATACAGGGATCCCTGGTCAGGGACGGACTCCTGTCGAGACCTGGCGAAGGGGGTAATTCTAGAAGGGACCACAAGGAAAGGTCAAAGAGCAATCCTGATGGCAGGGACAAGGCAGAATTGGGTGGTGAATCCCTGGGGTGAAGGACCTGAAGGGATGAAGAGTTTGACTGCAGCACACTCTGTCCAGCATTGGGGCCACACGGAGCCTGACGGGTGGGTGGAAAGGTCCGGCGGGTGACGGAGGATCCACCATCTGACTTACTGGACTTAACCAGGCTACAGGAAGCAGGAATGTTGCCGCTAAGGCTTAACTGTTAAGCCACACACCCGCCAACAGAGTCGAGGGTGACTTATCAGCAGTGCTGGGTGAAGACACAACAGAGACCTCGATAGAGGCTACCCCTGGCTGCCTGCTCACCTCAGTAGGAGAGGGAGAAGGTGCCAGGCTCAGAGAGGTGGACGGGTGCCTGAAGTGGTACTCACAGTTTTGGAGCAGGCCTCCAGCGTGGCGATGGACTCCTGTCTCGCGCTTCTCCTTCTTCTTTCTCAGGGCTGGTGACAATGACCTTTCCCTCAACTCCTGGAGCTCCTTTTCATTGATGCCAGCCATCGGGTAAGGAGGTGGGCCTCGAGGGTCCGCTTGCACCTGGTCCTAGTGGCTTGATTAAAGACCTGGCAGATAGCACACTCATCGTTGTTGTTCTTGGGGCCTAGACACAAGAGGCAGCGGGAATTGTGGTCCCCATGCAGGATTTGAGCTCCGCACTTAGAGCACTTCTTCTTTGGATGAGTCGACATACAATCGGTCAAATAAGTGATGAAAAAGGTTATGATATGAAGAAAAGTTCGACTGACACGCAGGCATTAGATCGCTGTTCTAACTCATGAGCCGAATGAACTGAGGCGACGGCGGGCGCGGGTCTGCCCCTTTTATAGTCAGGCTGACATCACATCACCTGACGTCGGGGGTGGTCCCTGCTGATGATTGCTATCTACAGGTTTGCTGTTGGAACCAGAGGCCAGGGGGTGCGGTCCTATATGTGAAGACCTACTGCAGGAACTCTCTTGAAGTAAGATCTTCAGTTACTGATGTCAGGTATGATGCTGCCGGGTGGGGTTGAAGAGTACCTGTGAATTTCCTTGACCTATGTCATATCCCACAACCACCATTTATCAGTTCTCACTATGTGACCCTATCCAAGTTACCGGAAGGGGATTTGCAGTGCAGCTGTGCAGTGAATCTCTTTTATACAGTCTTGAATCCTTGAGTTTGAGACATGCATACACACAATCAAGCCAAAAGGAAAGGTAAAGGAATGCAAATAGTTCCTTTTGAAAAGTACAAGCACTCATAGCAGCTGATCACAGCCAGCAGCAGGTTTAAGGAAAGATTTTCCAGCACCACACCAGGGGTTGAAATTACCCTTTACAACCGCTAGTGGTTGAAATAATGCACTGTCCCATGAATACTCCACTGACACAAATGATGTATTTATTAAAACATTACAACCTCCAATGCATGCTGGCAGGGCTAGTGAAGGGAAATTTTGATTAGCACAATACAAACTCTACCAGCATGATGCCAGTGGGTCAGTGCCCATTTTGACCCTTTGTAAAGCGTATAAGTTAAAGAGAATACAAGATGAGACAAGCATTTGTCAATGCTGAATGTTGTCTTGCTGGAGTTGGCACTGGTAGTGCAGGAGTTAGAAAGATGCATAATAGGAATGGCAGTGAAGTATGGAACCGACATCAACCCCACTCCACCCTTTAGAGATTGACAGGCATTGAGGTGTGCCTTTGGGTCTTCGGCCATAACGCTCATGTCATTTCACCTCACACTACCCTGCAGACTCTGACAAGTATCGCTTGTGCCTTGGGGTCGTCAGGCCTTACACTCACCCCATTCAATAAAGAAGTACATTGAGATGGGTGCAGTATAGGAGAATGGGGTGAAGTTTGGGGCTGAAGAGTCCAAGGCACATCTTGATGCCTGTGACTGACTGCAGGATGGGAGTGGGGATTGAATGGCATGAGCATTACAGCCGACAATCCAAAGGCACACCCCTGATGCCTGTCAGTCTCTACAGGGTGGGATTTTACGGTTAGAAACCCTAACGTCTTGGGTGTTAGTTGGTATTTGCACTCTAAATTTTCAACATGTCCTTTTTGTAACCTCACCTCATGAAAGCATTTGGGACTTCCTGTCATGAACAGTGGCACTGTGATTTTCTTAATCTGTCCCAAACATTGATTTCCCACAGCAACCACGCCATTGTTCGCCAGATGTGCAAAAACACATTTTGGGCAGGATGTTAAAAATGACAGCTGTACAGTTCCTAAGGAGATGTGAAAAATGGCAATGTTAAAATCTGTAGTGAAAATATTCAAAATACTCGATCTTATGAGCGTGGAAACTGCACAATGCATGCTCATAGCACAGTAATGTTTTGAATTTTTTAGCAAATTTGCAACATAGGCCTTTTGGGAGCCCACCTCATGAACAGTGACACTGTCATTTTGTTAATCAGTCCCAAAGGTGATTCCACCCAGTAACCGTGAAATCACCTTTGGAACCAAATAATGACGTGACAGTGACTGAGTTCATGAGATGGGGTCCCAAGAACCCCATGTTGAAAATTTGAGCCAAAAGTTGCAAAATGGCTGAGATACCCACCTAGGTGACCCCCATTTATGCCATTATAGCTTACCGGCATTTCTTCAGTGCACGGTCAGCTTTGAAGAGTGCAGACGCAGTTACCGCCCACCAAAGATCATCGCACGAGCTCCAATGGTAAGTATGGGGTGAGGGGTGCGGAGAAGTGGGGTACACAGAGGGTGGGTTCAGGCTGGGGGAAGGGGCACAGGAGACAATGAGGGACTGTTTTCTCTTTTTACAGATAAAAAAAACATCGAAGGACTTTTTTTTTTTTTTTTCAGGGGTGTTTTGACACACTGGGTGGGCTCCCAGTGTGCCACCAGTGTATTTTTGGGAGGGGGACTGAAGCCGATGGGGACTGGGCCCCCCTCAGCACACAAAATGTGTCTGTGTTTGGGGGGCGCATGATGCCAAGAGGGATTGGGCACCCCCTTGGCACACAAATTAAATACATAGGGGGACATTATGCCAATGAGGATTGGGCTCCCTCATTGGCAAATGAACTGGGGAGGGGGCATGCCGACAGGGGGATTGGGAACCCCTGATGTCGACTTTCAGGCGGGACTGTGAGAGGCGGATGGTGATAGCTGCTGCCATGTTTATTGAAATGTTACACCAGACAAGGCACACCCTGCAAAGACAGGTCGCTCCCTCATTGCAGCGGGAAAATTGTTTCACGTTTGTGGCACGCTTTGCACTGATGTCATAGACAGCATGCTATTTAATTCATGCCACAGATCCCAGCCTGAAAAAGCAGTGGTGCCAATGGCCACAACATGACCACACCTCCAAACCCTGCTATTCTAAGTTCCACAATATGTTGTTTGTGCTTGCATGCAAAACAACATAAAAAATGAAGGGCAATAGGAGAAAAGAATGGAAGCTAAAGTTGACGAGTGGCTTGTAGACCCCTTATTATTACCCTGTAGTTTTTGGCTTACAAATAAGCTTGTCCTGGTGGTTCACTGACTGTGTAGTCCAAATATCCCTAGTTATCCAGTGGGCATAATGTTATCCAATAAGATGGCATCAGTCCAGGAAGGTCTTCTTTTCTAGACTGCAACCACCCATTGCATCCTCCACAGTGTCTGTTAAACCAATAGAAGAGTAGAGGGAGCAAAGGAATATTTTGCAGGCATTAGGATTCCCAGACTGGTGCTTCCCCACCACAGGGTTTACGGAGCTCAGAATGGCTCTGTAGTGGGGGGGACTGGGAGCACTGAGAGTTGCCACTGACTTGGCTCCCTGAAGTCAGTACTGGTTCTGCTGCCCTGCTCCACGCTACTGCTAAAGCTGTTTGCAGCTCAAACAGTCTCCATTCCTACTGAACCTGGTTTACCACCAACAATGTTGCCCACAGGCTTCCCTGTTCTTATCCCTCCTGCCACCACTCTGCTCAGCTGCATGCACTTCATGGTCTGCAATGTGCCTGTATTTTTGTTGTTTTGTTAGCAAGACAGCACTTTATGTTTTATGCAGGCTTCTGCCCATGAACACTCTTTTCATGCTGTCTGGGCTGTGGTGGGGAATTTTAGACAACCCCCTCTATCCAGTGCTCTTAAAATAAACATCCATTAAGATAGTTTGAATAAATAAATCAGGGCACTAAAGCTCAGGTGGACAGGGTAGGTTACATTAAGTTTGGGTGCTGGGTCAGTTGAACAAGCTGCTGTAACAGAGACATCTGCAAGCCTGTACTGCACCTAGTGGTGTTTAGGATTTTTTTTAATGGAGACACCCTGAGCTGGTGGAGTTGAGGGAGCGCTGCAAAGAGGTAGCCCTCTCCAACTATGGCGGAGGGCCTTGACTCAGTTAGTTGTATCAGCACCTCCAGCTATACCTTTTTCTTTCCTTAGATTTACTGTTTGCTGTGGTTCCACCACCAGAACTCATCCACGAACTGGCGTGGGGCAATTAGACAGCCAATCAGCTATGTCACAGATCAAGGTTTTTGTGGGGGGCTGCGCTCCTCATACCCTCCCCTTTTGGGGGCCTGCACCCCTCCATGACCCCCATTGAAGGATTCTAACTCAGTGGATGGACACAATTCAGGGAGGGGGCGCATCCCGCATTTGGCGCCGTGTTTGCCTGGCGCCACAATGCCAGCACTCTGAGCGACAGAAGGGATTTGCTGTACTCTGTTATATTTATTCTGCTCCTACAGCCTTTCTCTGTCTTTTTACTTTACTGTTTTGGTTTTTATTTTACATGTCTGACCAGATGAAGCCTCCACTATCACTTAAGTATTGATTTCCTTCTTTATCCTGTGTTCTCAATTTTTCTTTGGGGAACTACAGTCTCCTCCCTTTCTCAAAAATAGAAGCTGCTCATTTCTCCCACCACAACACAGGAGCTATGATTCCTCATGCCTGCCTCTCCACTATAGCTGCACCCCACCCCGACAAACACACCTGTAACAGCTGCACACACACACCATTACAGTTTATTCCATTTTGTGTAATCACTAATTAAAGGTATTGCTTACTTGTATCTAGGAGTGTCAAGGGTTGAGCCCCAGAAAACATAGTTGGTGCAGGGGGTTTAACATTACAATACAAATATAGAAGGGATCAAAAAGGATCAGCTGTTTCAGGACAGGGAGGGTGCACAGCTGTTCCTGAGCAGTGGGTACAGCTAGTGTCTCAGGTAGCAGAGCATAGTATTCATGAAAAGGTACTCACCAACCCAAAACGTATTCAGAATACAAAATTTACCACTTTTTCTTCTTAAATCTGCCTGCCCCAACTCCCTCCCAGGGTTCAGATAGTTATTAGGACTGGGAAGTATTTATTGCTAGGTCTTCAACCTGGAAGTATTTTCATTTAAATTTAAATTTAAATGGTACTAATGCCATCTCAGACCCCCATCTGTAAACCAAGAGGCAAACCCACTGATTGCCTGTAGCCAGTGACCATTTTGTGATGTTGCCATAGAGCCCTCCCCAACACACACACACACACACACACACACACACACACACACACACACACACACACAGAGGCACATTCAGGCCACCAGCCCACGTGCATTGACCTACTCCATCCCCTCCATGATACACACACAGAAACAGACACAGACATACACACACACTCTAGCCCCACATGGCAGCACAGCATTCACCCTCCTCAACCACATACATGAAGAAACAATTTAGACAACCTTTAAATGCATTAGTTTGCCAGATATGCGTTGTGGTGTTAGTGGGGTTTTGGCAGCTTCACCAGGCTGGCGGTTCTTGACTGTGATCAATAGTTCTCTCCCTGATCTGTTTTTGCTGCTCTGAGCTGCTGATTCTCCATCTTTGATCAAGAAAAGATAGAAAACAGAAGCCCACCCCCACAGTAGGGATGTAAATGACCCAGGAGAACAAATGCAGGCTCATGAATATTTTAACATTTGGCACTCTCTTCTGCACCCAAATCTTGCCACACATTTACACCAACCCATATGTCCAATCCTCCAAACCTCAGGTCAGTAATAGGTTAGTATCGGGCTATGGTACCCATTAGTGAACCCCACAGTAGCCTCGGGTCAGGTCATGCTTCTTTCTCTCACCTCATCTCCTGGGCTGGGTGCTCAGCATCAGTAGCATGCTGGTTATCACAAGGATGACTCCCTTTTACTTTCAGAGCCAGTGACATCTGTTCATTTAGGGCCCTGCACTGAAATTTGCAATGTCAGCTTTCACTAAATTGATGTCACTGGGTTCCAGATATAAAGATCTTACAGATAAAACTAGACGGGTTATCACATGACCCCTTCCTATCATTTGCATAATAGCCCCATAGACACAGTATATGCCACTTGCACATGGCGACATGAAAGACCCCATTTTCCATGTGATGTCCCCTCTAATTTTTATTTATATATTGGACCTTTATGGTTATGGAATTGACCACTAAAGAGAAATTTAAATCCGGTGGGGAAAAGGCAGTATCAACAAGAGACCCTAAAAAAAGGCAAACAAACAAGATGATTGCAAGGTCAATAAATAACAAAGCACAGTAATGAACTTCATGAGACCCACACATGCCCACATTTGCTATTGCACTAAAAAAGGTAAGGCGATGTTTATGTTCCCTTTATTAACTATTTGATTCATTTGGAATACACAGGACCAAAGGCTCCTGAAATTACTCTGAGACTGCACTAGTGCTCAATGCGTTTAGTGACTATTCATCTGTTTGGTGCTTTACAAACATCACTTGATAAACTCAAGACTGTATTTCACATCTAGAAAGCAATTTCTACCATGCATAACTTTGCCTTCCAGACTGGCGTTCTGTTTATCTCAACCTTAGTGTAGTTTTGACTAGCACATGTTGCATTTGGACATCAAAAATATTACAGTTGAGGTGATACCTACCACACTCCATCATAGGAAAACAAAGATTTGAATTTTTCAGCTCGCCAGCTATTTATGTCATAAGGAGAGGCGTTGAAAGTGAGATGTGTTTGTTTTCTCGGTCGACACAATTTTGAGATAGGCAAGAAAATCCCATAGCCCACAGTCCCCAGCAAGATCAAGCCTGCAAACCTGTGGCAAAAAGAAAGACCAAGCATTTCAGGAACAAAACAAGATGCATGATTACAGTTCCAGCTTTACTGCTCCTAAAGTAAAACTGGTGTACATATGGGCAGCTCATATTGTTAGCATACAGTATATGCTGGTCTGTAATCCACATTGGATCCATACAGTTGCAGCCAGTGACACGCTGTAGTATATATAGATATACTGCATATACAAATTGCAATACAGCACTTAGAATCCCATTCATTTTCATAGAATTTTCTGTGATACATCATGATACATATGGACATACTGCAACTTGTCACTGGCTGCAACTGTACATAAGCAATTTATGTCTGCTACAACCATAGTATACATACCATCCTTTCAGTAAGAGGGCAATAGTGGCATGCAACAATGTACACTATTTTCATATAGTAACAATAATGTACACAGCTATTTTTAAACTTTCTTTAGGTACACAATGGAAAAACATCAAAGGATGACAGACGGTATAAGGAAGGGTGGAACAAGCGTAGAATATAAAAAGTAAGGCAAACTTATTAAACAAGCACTTCAGTTATGTGTTAACAGTGGAGGGACTGGCCTGAATTCTGACAATACTGATAGCAACAGATTGGGGGTAAGGTATGTACTGTATCTAGGGAAATGATACTAAAGTATGTATAGGACCTGAACATATACTAATCATTAGTGCCAGATAGACTGCACCCAAGGCTACTAAAGGAGATGACCCAGTTTAACAAACAATTGTCTATGCGCGATGTGCCAATGGATTGAAAGGTAACTAATGTAGCAACCCTCCCCCCGGTAGCACATTATGATGGTGACTGAAATTGAGCAACTCAGTTTTGAGCAACTCAGTTTCAGCACCTGTGATGTGAGCTACCCTGAAAGGGTAGCGAGGCGTGGTTATAGTGCCAAGGTATGGGAAAAAAGAGTGAGATACTAGGAGGTGAAGGACCAGAAGAGGAGGGTTCAGGAAGGAGAAGGTATGTGGGTGTAGATTGGCAGTGTGCTGCCAAGCTGCCATTCTGGTGTGGTCGCGAGGGTGGCGGGCTGTAGTGAAGGAGGTCTAGGATTTGGGGCTGGGTAGGGATTCTATTTTGTTTTGAACCTGTGCAGCATTTAAATGTTTTTTTTCTGTCAGGTTTCTCCCTGACATGCACCCCCCCCCCATCGGAGTTGAGAATCCTAATTTGGGGGGGTGCGGGGTACAGCCCCCCGCGTGGATACATTGTTTTTCCATGACTGTTGTCAGGTTTGCTGGGGAGTGTACACCACCGTTTTGATTTCTGGCAATGTACACTCACTGTAACAGCGATCGCTGTTTAGCATTTGCTGTTAATGACATGGAACTAGTCCTCCTGCTCAATAATTGGATAGGGAAAACCAGGGTAACTATAGACCAGTGAGCTTGATGTATATAGTGTGCAAGCTGCTGGAATCAATTATAAAGGAACTTCATTGTTGAATTCCTAGAGAAAACAGCCTAATGGTTAGGAATCAGTATGGCTTCATGAGGAGCAGATTATATCAAATGAACTGGACTGATATTTATTTTCAACTCTGCAGCACAGATTAAAGTTGAGATTGTAGCTAAGGAACAGGCAGGTGACTTTATATAATTGGATTTTACTTAGGCCATTTAATTCAGTGCCACACGGAAGTTTATATAGAAGTTGGTGGACATAGGACTAGGGAAGGACTGACTAGGTGGATTGGGAAATGGTTGTCTGATAAGCTGCAGAGAGTGGTCCTGAATGGTAACTTCACAGATCCTAGGAAGGTAAAAATTGGAATGCCAAGTGAGTGTGACCTGTGGTTGGCACTGTTTAAAATGTGTATCAGTGACATTGTGGTGGGGTTACAGGGCAAAGCGAGTTTGTTAACAGAGGACACAAAACCCTGCAGGAGGGCGAACAATAAAGACGGGACTGGCAACATGAAAAAGGATGTAAAGAAGCTTGAGAATTGCTCTAAAATAAAGTATGGAAATTAAAATTCAGTGCCAAAAAATGTATAGTTATGTACACTGGAAATAAAAATCCACAGATTAAACATTGCATAAATGAAATCAAGGTAGATCACTCAAAGGAGAAAAGAGACAATGGGATTGCAGAAACAAAGAAAGTAAGGATAGATACAAACTAAATCAGTCTGGTCTGTCCAGAGTCTTTATCCCACATTACACGTGTTTAGCCATCCTCACTCCAGCTCCTATTACCCCTTCTCCAGTATTTACCCTCCCTTTACATATGATTCCTTTGGCAATATCCCACCGTGCCTTGAAACCATTTATAGTTTCTGAATTAACTACAGCACTCAGTAAACTGTCCCACTTGTCCACCACCTTTTCATGTTTCCTAATGTTGTTTTTAAAATTCCCTACTGTAAGCTTAAGAGTGTGTCTACTGGTGGTTGAACTGTTCTAGTTCAGTGTAAGCCACTCTATTGTACCCAAAATAAATTTATATGTCTCCACTCATATCACTCTTTCTCTCTCTTTTTTTTTTTTTTTACCTAGAGAGACGCACTAAACTGAAGCTTGTTTACAGGTGCAACCTGGGAGCACAGGAAGTTAAGTGACTTACTCAGGGTCACACAGTATGCAAGCGGGGCTGTGGGATTCAAACCCAGGTCTCCAGGTTTGCAGCTCAAAGTCAAAGTACTGTGCTGTACTGCCTCCCATCTCTTAAAGGGACTCAGTCAGCTCTTTATTGCAATAGTTGGTCGTGTATGACCAGTGAGCCCACATTAACAGGATTAGCAATTTTACTGTTGCTAATGCCCCATTATGTAAAATTATGAGTCTCTAGTACATTTTTTTTTCAGTTTCTCTTTTTTCCTCCTCTGCACCAGCCCCTCCTGTCCCTTGGGACCTGCAAGTCACTCCCTGATGCCTCAGCCCCCTTCAGCTCCAGTCACCTACCTCCATCTAGCCTTGGCTATGCCCCCAAGTTGGGCACAGGTGGGTGTGGCTATCCCTGAGCTTATAGGTCTCATCAGGTACTGCAAGATGCTTGAGGAGGTGGAGTCCCAGGATGTACCCTGTACATCACTGTGGAGGTGCTGGGGTCACTTTTTCTTTGTTTTTCTCAAGCCCCTGGGAACATTGCATACGTGAACATCTAGGTAGGCCCAACCCATGCTATGTATGCATCCACCTGCCAATGTCAGAAACATCTCCACCCTCCTGCCAGTCCATCCGCAACACTACCACCTGTGGTCACCCAAGTGGCAGTATTGTGGCAGAGGAGGAACCCTCCTTCCCGGAGGAGAGCATCTCTGGATGCTCCAGCCTCCTCCCACAGGCTGGCCCAAATGACCCAGTCCCATTCCCGAACTCAGGTCACCAGCATTCTGAATGGTACTGCTATCACTGCACCAACAGGCCAGCTGATATATTACATTTTTATCAATTTTTAATATTCCATTCAGGATGAGCAGCTGAATCAAATCAAATCAAAATTTATTTTTAAAGCGCTTTTCAGCAAACCAAAGTGCATATACAATATAAAAACACCAAATCAAATAAAAAATTAAAAATAGCAGGCAGCAATCACAGAACTAAACATTATCCCCAAAAGCCTTTTCAAATTAATAAGTTTTTAATGAGGACTTAAAAGTCTCTGTGGACAGGCACTCTCTAATCCAATGAGGTAGAGAGTTTCACAGGGTCAGGGCTACAAAAGAAAAAGCCCTAGGACTTAATGTCTGTAAATGGTCCCTGGGAACCTCTGGCAATCCCTTGTTGGTGAAGTGGGAGGCGGAGGGGGTGGAGGGGCAGTAGGGCTGAAGGAGGTCTTGCAAGTAACCGGTCCCTGTCTGTGTAGGGTCTTATAGGTCAGCAATGCAGCCTTGAAGGTGATCCTCCACTGCACTGGCAGCCAGTGCAGTTCGCACAGCACAGGTGTGACATGGCTAGCTAGTGACAACTGTAACAACAACCTGGCCACAGCATTCTGCACCAACTGCAGGCGATGGAGATCCACCCCCAGTAACGCTAGGTATAGAGCACTGCAGTAATCCATACGAGAGGACATAAAGGCATGAACCAATGTAGGATGGTACTCGGGCGGAACAAGGTGTTTTATCTAGGTGATGTTCCTAAGATGATAAAATGAGGACTTGACAACTACTGACACCTGCACTTTTAGCGTCAGTTCGTTATCAAGCACAACACCCAGATTCCGCACCCGCTCAGAAGGTCTCCACTGGTTAGCCCTAGCACAAGGCCAGATGGTTGTCCAGGAGTCAACTTCTACCCACTGACCTGGGTCCACCACCAACACCTCAGTCTTGTCCGAATTCAGTCTCAACCAGTTAGCACTCATCCAGTCTTGGATCTCAACGAGGCAGTTGTTAAAGACCAAGATTGCACTGTCCTGTTCGGGTACAAAGGACATGTAGAGCTGAGTATCATCTGCATAGCAGCCTTATAATGTCTCCCAATGGCAACATTTACACGAGAACAACATGGACAGCATGGAACCCTGCAGCATCCCACAAGGCAGGGAGAAGGGCCGAGGAAAAAAAAATCGCCCAAACCACCCTCTGAGTCCTGCCTGTGAGGAAAGAATGGAACCACCTGAGGACTGTCCCCGACAGTCCACAGAGTAGCCGAGGTGTTCCAGCAACACCCCATGATCCACGGTGTCAAATGCTGCAGAAAGATCAAGAGGACCAGAATCGAATGACTCCTCCAATCCCTTGCTAGTAGGAGGTGAAAAAGTACTTGAACCAACGCCGTCTCAGTACTATGCCTCTTCCTGAAACTGGACTGGAGAGGATCATATACTGTGTGTGGTAAGAAAGTTTCTGAGCTGCAGTGTGATTACCTTCTCAATAACCTTGCCCAAAAAGGCAGGTTAGAGAATAGTCTGTAGTTGCAAGACAGTCTAGGTCTCAGAAGATTTCTTTAAATGGTGTTGCCACAGCCTCTTTCAGGGGTCCGAAATACCCCTGATCCAGCGAGCACCAGACTATCTCAGTAAGGATTGATCCGGTGACATCCATACACCCCACAAGGAGGTGAGTTGGACCAGGATATAAACTACAGTAAGTCGGTCACAAGCTCTGAACAATCTGCACAGTATCCATGATCGCTGGCTGATCAAAATCAGTCAAGACAGACCGGTGCCTGTGCCTCGTGATCGACCACCTGCCCTCCTTTGAACGAGTCAGGTAGATCTCCGACCTGATGGAGGAAACCTTATCTGCCAAGAATTGAGCAAACTCATCACACTTTAATTGTGAAAAAGCTCTCTGGCTCCGGAGGCAGGCTGGATTGCACAGCCTGTCCAAGTTCTGAAGAGCTGATCTAGTCATTTCTTTCCTGCAGCAATCTCCTGAACAGGAACTCTGCCTTCTTACAGGAAATTGCTGATTGATAGTCCAAATAATGGGCCATCAACCTAAGTCTGTCCTCCTCCTAGCCAGATTTCCATCAACAACGCTCCAATCTCTGCCCCACTCTCCTCAACCCCCAAAGTTGCATCAAACCATGGGGAAAGAGGATGGAAAGGAGCGGCGAACCGGACAGGAGTTATGCAATCCAGGGCCCTCAGCACCATACTATTATAGTGCACTACTCAGTCTCCTGGATCTGAACATTCCAATAGCCTACTTGATATGTCCAGCACTGCCATAAGGCCCTCTGGGGTAACACCCTTCAAAGGGTGGTACTGGACCATCTCCAAAGGGGCAGGTCTCACAGGTGGAGCCACGAAACTGAACCTTATAGGGTGATCATCCGACCATCCAGCTGGTTCCACCACCAAGTCAGCAGCCTCCAGGCCCAAGAGGAACACCAGATCCAGACAGTAATCTTGAGAATGGGTTGCAGTGGTAACTAACTGTGTGAAGCCCAAAGAGATCATCTGTTGGAGGAAGTTCTGCCCAAAATGTGAGAGTTCATCAACCCAGGCACTGAAATCCCCCAGGACCAACCACCTGGGGGGATTCCAACACCATACGGACCATGAAGTCTGCAACTTCCTGCAGGAAAACTTTCCCTTCTCTGGGTGGACAGTAGATGAGAAGAATCCTGCTGCCCACACCTGCTCTCATGATACACTCGAAGGATCTGGTGGTCCCCACTGGAACCTCCAAAAGGTCCAGTTCCATCTTAAAACAAATGGCTACAACCCCACCCCTACAATCAAATCTTGGGCAGTGTATCACCCAGTACCTGGCTGGAACCGTTGCCTCCAATACCGGGACCGGCATTCTCATCCAGCCAAGTCTCGGTGATACAAACCAAGTCAGATGCCTCAACAAGATCAGCAATAATTGCTGTCTTGTTTTTTATTGACCTGGCATTGCATAACATTCCTGAGTTAGATGAGAGACCACAGAAGAGCGGGCCCGCTTGCACACTACCCATGGATCCCTCCGGGATGGGCACCACTGGAAGCCTTTTACCTGGTGATCAGGTTTTCAGGGTCCCTATCAGGTAATCTGGTTTTGCTGTGTGCTGGTCAGGTTTTTGAACCATTTTGAGTGTTCGCATACTTTTGAAACAAATGTTGTCATATTATTCATTTTTTCAGTTGCATGTCCAGCTTACAAACAAGATATGTTGCCAATATAGCCCTTTGTTTGTGAAAGCAGTCAGCCTAGGAGGTGTAACATATGGCCATTAACATCATTAGCACTTACTTAACCTAATCTTTTCCACTACATCTTAAAGTGGCATAGCAGCACAGCTGCCCCCACCTTTTGTAACAGTAACAAAGGCAGTTGTCTTCCACTTTCATTTGCTGGTAAACATTTTCATCTGTAACAGAATTTAGGCATTTTTAAATGTTTAAAATTACTTTTTTTCCTCAAGAAAAAAGTATGGTCACTTCTTTGACTTTGAAATAATACTGTGGACATGAACAGGGAATGGAGCCAAAAAAAGATATAAAGTACACATTACAGGAAACAATTTCTTATGTATTATTCTATGCCATGTATACTGCTGTATGCTGTTTACTGTATTTCCCTTGTCTCCCCCCAGATCATCTCTGTAAATGATATTTCTTTTATCTCTGTATGTTTATTTGGTAAACCAATGTCAATAAATAAATACGTAAGTAAATGGATGTCTAGGAAGAACCTAGGAAAGTAACTTTAACAGGTACAGTACAGTATCTTAACATTTTTGTTGAACTGCTGATGTAAGTGTTGTCTTTTATTGATATAACAAATGGGCTTCTAGGAGGAACAACGCATGATGAGTCATGAAAAAGGGTGGGGCTAGGGGTGGAGTTTAGGATCTGGTTTTTGCCCCATTCAAAGGTGGCAACCCTACATGTCTATAATGACACCTTCATGTTTGCAAAAGTCCATTTTTACATTTCCCTGGCCATTATGAATGAAGGATAAGATCTGAAACAGTGGTCCATTCTGAGCACAAAGATGTGTGTCTCACTTCAAAACAAGCAGTAGAAGCACACAAAATAGATCTGTAAATCTGAGCTGAGATCCTGAACATATGCACATGCTCAAGAGCTTGTATGAGTTTTTCAAATCTCTCTTCTTTAGTACTTCTATTGCTCATTTTAAAATGAGACATACATCCTTGTATTCAGAATGGACCACTCTTTTGGATCCAAGCCTTCATTCATAATGGCCAGGAAAATGTAAAAGTCAACTTTTGCAAACATGAAGGCACTATTGTAAATGTGTGTTAGACATGCATTCACAACCCCAGGAAGCTTACAGCGGGTTCACCTGCTCGTCCTGAATGGATGCTGAAATTACTAAAAATGTAATATAGACTTATAATTTTACATAATGGGGCATTTGCAATGGTGAGCTTGCTAATTCTGTTGCTATGGGCACACTAGTCATATATAACCAACTATTGTAGTAAAAAGCTGACAGTGTCCCTTTAATACCCAGTGAAAATATACTGTTATCAATTAGTCTCTCATCATAGACTCTACCCCTACATTCATCAAATCATTTTTGTCACCCTTATCTGTACTCTCTCCTGTCTATCATGGCATATTCTCATAAGTTGGCTCAGAACTCTCACATAGTATTACAGATGCTGGCTATCCAGTGACCTGTACAGTGACAGGATCAAGAATTAATCAAAACACTTTAAATATCAAATTCATTCATCAGGTACATAGTAAATAGATTTCACTGACCTACATCTTGGACAGATTCATTCTGGGTGGGAAGCAAGGGATGCATAAAACAGACAGCAGGAAATGTTATAATTTATGCTGCATGTGTCCCCACCCAGTGCATTACAAGTATCCCCTATTGACAAAGGAGCTTTGAAAACCTACCTTTTAACAAAGCTTTTAATGACTGTTAATTATTTTAATCTTGTTTTAAATATTTATTGTTTTATGTAATTTGTAAAGGTGCCTCGGTTTACAAAAGGCATCTTAAATAAATAAAGATTGATTGATTGACAATGTCTGTGAAAGAGGAAAGACTTCTCACAGGAAGAAGATTTTCTTTCCCAAGCTGTTGAGCTCTATGGAGAAATTTTAGTTAGAAGATACAGGAACATTACTCTAGATATGGAATAAGCCAGGCCAGAGTATGCAACAGAAAATTCCCTCTTCTACCAAAACAGAAGGAGAAACTGAAATGCCACTTATAATGATTTTACAGTATCATGGCCTCATAAACAGAACTAAAAAGCTCATGAAGGCTGTGACACAGCATACATCCAGTATACTTCCTACTCCTGTAAGCCCCATCACAGCCTGTAACACAGGCAACACACATTGTGGCAGTGGCTACAAGGTTGTTTGAACCAAATCACTATTGTTTTTAAGAGAAGACCTCACTGCTCTGCATGCTCAAGTTGCTGGCTGCCCCTTAGGCGTAGGCAAATGTTACAAAGCAACATCTGGGTGGTGGGGAGAGATTTATGTAAAGCTAAATGTACGTATTTGGTTTTTTTTATTGTCTAAGTAATGCTAATTTTCTTTTAATTTAAACTAGTGACTGGAGTGTTCTGTCATTGAGTGTTCCTCTAGAAGCTGTCCAGTTCGCTATCCTATCACAAAGGCCCATTGGCAAATTTTCTCACACTGTAATGTTCAGAAAGACAAGTATTTTTGTTTCCGTACTGGTTCTTGTGACAAAAGATCCAGAAAAAAAGATGATTTGATGCCTTCTATTGGACCATCACAGATGTTACAAAAGAAAACAGGTACTTAAGTTTTCGGATTACACACACTCCTTCATCAGAAGCTTATGCCAGTTGTTTTGGAAGAATACATTCTATTAAAGACCAAATCATGCAAAAATAAAAGTTGTAAAGACTCCCATTGGCCAAACACTTACATTTAAAAGTCAGCTTAAAATGATATAGAGAATACAGGCTGACTACTATCAAGGAAAGTCAATTCAAGGGGGGAGGCACCGGAAAGGAGCAGGGAAATCTTACCCCCCCCAAAATATCAGGGTACTAAGTGAGGCAGACACCAACATAGAAATGTCAATACGGAGAAACGCAGATGTAAATGGAGAAAGTGACAAATACAATAAGGACAGGGATGGGGCAAAAAGGGGTAAGGCCATCAAGAAATGGAGGGTAATGAGTACCAATGCCCCTTAGTCTGGGCAACAAGCTCCCTGAACTGGTGGCCTTGATGGAAGAGGGATGCCTGGATATTGTAGCAGTCACAGAAACATGGTACACAGAGAACCATGACTGGGATGTTAACATACCAGGATACACAACCTACAGGGGAGACAGGGAGGGCAGAAGGGGGGGTAGCTCTCTATGTAAGGGAAGGGATAAAAGCAACTGAACAAAAGAGTAAACAGGGAGGAGAGGAGGCACTGTGGGTCACCTTAGAGACTGGAAATGGCACCACAATCTGCACAGCGGTTGTATATAGACCCCCATGTCTGGGGGAAGGAATGGACAAGGATATGATAGAAGGCATACTTAGGATGGCAGAGAAAGAGGAGATACTGTTGATGGGGGACCTTAACATGCCAGATGTTAACTGGAGCTCCTTTCCGGCAGCCACATCCAAAAGCAGGGCCGTTCTTGATGCCCTTCAGGTGGCATGCATCAAACAGCTAGTTTTGGAACCCACTCATGAGGGAGCAATCTTAGACCTCATACTCTCAAATGGGGACAGTGAGAGGATCTCAGATCTAGAAGTGGGTAGCCATTTGGGAACATGTGACCACCAAACAGTGTGGTTCACAATAAACTCTGCTACAGAGTCAAGCCATACAAAAGTGAGGGTTCTGGACTTCAGGAGGGCTGACTTTGGCAAGATGGGAGAGTGCCTTAGAAAAGCACTAGCAAACAGGCTAGAGGGAGGGGTGGAGCAACAATGGGCGAATATCAAAACTGCCATCACAGAGGCAACAAGCCTTTGTGTGAAGCAAATAAACAAATCAAAATGAAAGAAAAAGCCACTATGGTTCTCAAAAGAGGTGGCAGGGAAGGTTAGGGAGAAAAAGATAGCATTTAGGAAGTATAAGGAAACACAGAAGGAGCAGGACAGAGAACTGTACCAGTTAAGGCTGAAGGAAGCAGGAAGGGTAGTCAGAATAGCAAAGGCACAAACTGAGGAAAAGATAGCTAACTTGGTTAAGAAGGGGGATAAAACCTTTTATAGGTATATCATGGAGCGTAGAAAGAAAAAGGGAGGGATAGTGAGGCTGAATAGAATGGATGGTGGGTGGGCAGAGAGTGACAGGGATAAAGCAGGGATACTGAATGAATACTTCTGTTCAGTATTCACAACAGAGGAAGTGGGGGAGGGGCCTAATCCAATTAACAGAAGCACTCTGGGGGGTTGATCCCAGTCCTTTCACAGAAGAAAGGGTTCTGAAAGAACTCCTAAAACTGAAGGTAGGCAAAGCAATGGGGCCAGATGGAATTCACCCCAGAATTCTAAAAGAATTAAGCAGAGAACTAGTGACACCACTGACTATGCTTTTTAACAAATCATGGGAGGATGGTGTGGTACCTGAGGACTGGAAGAAGGTGGATGTGATTCCCCTTCACAAAAGTATGACCAAGGCGGAGGCAGGAAACTACAGACCTGTCAGTTTGACCTCTGTGGTAGGGAAAATGAGCGAATCACTTCTGAAGGAAAGAACTGTTGAGTACCTAGAGGCCAGTGGGGCACAGAACCCAAGGCAGCATGGGTTCACAGTGGGAAGGTCATGTCAGATGAATCTAATCGATTTCTTTGACTGGGTGACCAAAGTAGTAGACCAGGGAGGGGCTGGACATGGCCTACCTAGACTTTAGCAAGGCATTTGACACAGTCCCACACAAAAGATTAGTAGTCAAATTAACCAGCCTTGGAGTGGGTCCCAGGGTGGTAGGCTGGGTAAAACATTGGTTGAACATTGGCTGAACAACAGGACACAGAAGATAGTTGTAAATGGAGTCCACTCTGAAGAAAGAGGAGTTACTAGTGGGGTACCGCAGGGTTCAGTACTGGGTCCAGTCCTTTTTACTGTCTTTATAAGTGACATTGCAGGGGGACTGGAAGGAATAGTATGCCTCTTTGCAGATGACACAAAGATCTGCAACAGGGTTGATACACAAGGAGGAGTGGAAAGGATGAAAAGGGACTTGGCAAGGTTGGAGGAATGGTCAGAAGTATGGCAGCTTGGATTCAATGCAAAGAAGTGCAAAGTAATGCACCTAGGAAACAAAAACCTAGAGGAAGATTACACAGTGGTGGGGGGGGGTAGGAACAACAACAACAAAAATAGAAAGAGACCTAGGGGTAATCATATCAGATGACCTTAAGGTTGGCAAGCAATGCGAGAAGGCGGTAGGGAGGGCTGGGAGGATACTGGGATGTATAGGGAGAGGTATCACCAGCAGAAAACTGGAAGTTGTTATCCCCCTGTACAGACAGTTGGTGAGAGCCCATCTGGAGGACTGCATCCAGTTCTAGAGACCCCATCTCCGCAAGGACATAGACAGGATGGAGGCAGTTCAGAGGAGGGCAACTAAAATGGTGCAGGGTCTGCAAGAGAAGCCATACGAGGAGAGACTAAAAGAGCTTAAAGATCATGTGCAACGGTTTTTACGTATTTTTTATAAAAGCTTGAAAAGCTGGAATTCAAGTCCCTATGTCATGAGTAGTGTTTCCTGAAAATTTCATGCTGTTTGGATTTGTGGTTTTATTTAAATCAGCATTTGTTAACTTGCTCTACAGTGGCTGAAAACAGTGGAGTTATTTCTGTCCTCTCAGTCAAACTTTAAGAGCAGTTACATCATTTTGGAGTAGCTTGCTGTTTCAGATTCCCAATCAGAGCAGTAGTTTAAATACAGTCTCTGGCTTGTATTTAGATACTGTAGATCAGCTTAAAATATAACATTATCTTCTCATCAAAAGCAGATAATTTTAATTTCAATGCTGAATTGAAGTAGTGGAAATCTTTCTCTGTCAGAAATTAGCTTGTCTGTATCACAGCTCTCAGTTCTTTCTAATCTAAACTCAGATTGTTTTTCTAACTATATAACAAAGGGCTAATAAATTAATATAAAATAAATCTAAATTTTGTTCATTCACAGAAACAGTTTGTTTTTGATGTATCCTCCATAAATAGATTTCATGTAAGAACATTTTTTTTCATGTCAGATTGACAAACAGTACATGTGCTTGAAATACTGTAGCAGAGTGTGACAGGCACCTGTCAGAACTCACAAAATTTCAGTTCTTTGGTGGTTTCTGTGTGAAAATACATTATGTTAGGTGTAACTAGAAACACTATGTGGCATTCTGATGCACCATATCTCTGCCTCACAGTTGTGCTGTGCTAAGCCCTAGAGTGCCAGGTTCCCTGCCTCCACAGCTGAGGCTGCTGTACTATGCTGCCCTAGCCACCAAAGGTGGGGCTTTTGCTACACCCTGCTATTCACTTCCATTGCCCCAAATGGTCAGGGCCGCTGCACCATGTGTATCCCATCTCACAGTCAGGGCTGCTGTACCCTGATGCCCCCTGCGTTCTGCACCATAGTTGAGGCTTCTGTACCATGCTGTTCTCTATTCCCCAACACCAGAGACAGGGCTGCTGCACCCTGCTCCTTTCTACACAGTTGGGGTTGCTATGGCCTGCTGTGCTCTCGAGTCCTTTGCCTCTGCAGTTAGGGATGCTGCACCATGCTGCCATTTGCCACAAGATCCAGGGCATTTGCTGCACCCTGTTGCATGCCTCCACAGTTGAGGCAATTGAACCCTGCTGTTCCCCTGCCACCAGAGTCAAATCCTTTGCTACAACCTGCTCCCCACATCCCTTGTCCCAAACAGGCATGGCTGCTGCACCCTGTCCCACAGTTTGGGCTGCTGTATCCTGTTGCCACCTCTCTCATGCCTGGACATTCAGGTCTGCTGCACCCTGCTTCCCTCTGTCCCCACACCCACAGTCAGAGCCACGGCATCCTGTTTCCCCGTTCCAATATCCACAGTCAGGGCTGCTGTGCTGTGCTATACCCTAGAGCCTCATGCTGTCTGCATTCACAGTTGGAGCTGCTGAACCCTGCTACACACTTCAATTGCCCCAAATGGTCTGGGCTGCTGCACAATGTGTACCCTGTGCTATTGTCAGGGCTGCTGTACCCTGATACCCACCTGTGTCCTACCCCACAGTCAGGGCTTCTACACCATGCTCTCCTTTGTTCCCTGCCACCATTGTGCCCTGCTGCACCACAGAGCCCCTTGCCTCCACAGGCAGGGGACAGGGTGCAGCAAATGCCCTTACTCTTGTGCTCCACCCTTTCCAAACAGCAGTGGTTGCTGCACCCTGCTACCCCCCCTCTCTCACCTTCACAGTCAAAGACACTGCACATGGTGCCCCCTTTTCCTGTCTCAGCAGGGTGTAGCAAAGGATTTGACTCTGGTGGCAGGGAGACAGCAGGATGCAACTGCCTCAACTGTGAAGGCATGCAACAGGGTGCAGCAAATGCCCTGAATCTTGTGACAAGTGGCAGCATAGTGCAGCAGCCCTAACTGCAGAGGCATGGGGCTCTAGGCCACAGCAACCCCAACTGTGTAGAAAGGAGCAGAGTGCAGCAGCCCTGTCAGTGGTGACAGGGGATAGAAGACATCATGGTGCAGAAGCCTCAACTGTGGGGCAGGACACATGTAGCATCAGGTACAGTAGCCCTGACTGTGAGATGGGGTACATGTGGTGCAGCAGCCCTGATCATTTGGGGCAATTGGGAGTGGGTAGCAGGGTGCAGCAAAAGCCCCACCTCTGGTGCTAGGGCAGCATGGTGCAGCAGCCCCAGCTGTGAAGGCAGGGAACCTGGCACTCTAGGACTTAGCACAGCACAGCAGCCCTGACTGTGGAGACAGGAATGGGGCAACAGATACAGCATCCCTAACTGTGAGGGTGGGGGCCAGAGGGCAGAAGGGTGCAGCAACCCCAACTATTTGGGCAGGGAGCAGCAGGGGATGGAGGCAGTAGGGTGCACAATCCCTGACAGTGTGGGAGAAGACAGTGAGCAGCAGGGTGCAGCAGCCTCGAATGTGGAGCAGAAGGCTTGTGGGGCAGGGGACTGGTGGCAGTAGACTGCAGCTGCCTCGACTGTGGGGCAGAGACATGGTGCATCGGGATGCCACATAGTGTTTTTATTTATACACATACATGATGTATTTTCACACAGAAACCACCAAAGAACTGATATTTGTGAGTTCTGCTAGTACATGTGCTTGAAATACTGTAGCAGTGTGACAAGCACCTGTATGTCAATCTGACATGAAAAAAATAATTCTTATATGACTGTATTTATGAAGACTACACCAAAAACAAATTTTCTGTGAATGAATAACATTTAGATTAATTTTATATTCATTAAACAGCCCTTTGTTATATAGTTAGGAAAAAAAAGAGGTTTGATTAGAAAGAACAGAGCTGTGATACAGACAAGCTGATTTCTCACAGAAAAAAAATTCCACTGCTTCAATTCAGCATTGAAACTGAAATGATCAGCTTTTTAAAGGAAGAGAATGATATATTTTAAGCTGATCTATCTAAACACAAACCAGAGACTGGATTTGTAAGAAACCTGGAGAGCTCAGCAAATCATAACCTCCACAGAGTGCTGTCCTGATTGGGAATCTGAAACAGCAAGCTAATCCAAAATGATGTCATCGTTCTCTAAGTTTGACTGAGAGGACAAAAATAACTCCACTTTTTTAAGCCACTACAGAGCAAGTTAACAAATGCTTATTTAAAGAAAACCACAAAATCAAACAGCATGAAATTTTCAGGAAACACTAATCATGACACAAAGACTTGAATGGCAGCTTTTTAAGCTTTTATTAAAAATATGTAAAAAACGTTGCACATGATCTTTAATATGTATACCCATGAGGAAAGGAGGGAGAGGGGGGACATGATAGAAATGTTTAAGTACCTCAGTGGAATCAACAAAGTCCAAGAAGGTAGCATCTTTCAGAAAAAGAAATGTGAAAGAACAAGGGGACACAATTTGAAGATAGAGGGGGGATGGCTCAGGGGAAATGTGAGGAAGTATTTTTTCACAGAGATGGTGGTGGACGCATGGAACAGCCTTCCTGAGGAGGTTGTGGGGTCTAAAACTGTGGGATAATTCAAGAATGCATGGGACAGACATAAAGCAATTTTTGTGTGAGGTAGGAAGAAATAGGCTGTTGGTTAAATAGGATGTGCAGCTTATCCTCTAGGTAGGGAAATGGGCAGACTAAGTGGGCAAAGCGGTCCTTATCTGCCGTCAAAGCCTATGTTTCTATGTTTCTGTGTTTCAAGGTTAAATGTCACACACTAGATAACTCCCTACTTGAAAGAACTCATAAAACAGGCAGAGACATATCCAAAGGGAAAGCATTTCAGGGTCAAAGCTGCAGAATAAATAACTCTTTATCTGAGAGAAACCACAGAACATACCTAATTCAATTAAGATCTTGTCTGTGTGTGTTAGCACACATTTTTGAAAATAACTACTATTTTAAACTCCAAGTTAGACTAGGCTAAGAAATCATAGCATATACTGCTAAAAAAACTTCTAAATAAGAGCATACCCTTTTATATGGCAATTAGTGGGTTTAAAGATAATCTGCCCTAGTGTGAACAATAAATATTCACAAGCTGTTTCCACTTTCATACAGTGTTAGCCCTATCAGAAGATGCATGTCCTCAGCCTTGTACTCAGCTAGTCAATATTATTCATGCTTATTAAAACCTACACTACTTAACCATGATCCATCTGCAACTGTGTACCAAATGGCAAGTGTTTCTGCACAATTAAAAATCAAACTTAATAAAGAGTCCCTAGTAAGTGACATACTGTATCCTAATATGTCCCTGTATCAAAATGTGTCTATACATATATATAAATATATATAACATCTTCTGTATCTATAGTAACAGTTGTAGAAATCTGAAACAAAAACTGAGGGAATCTATCACCACCACCGGGCCTTACACGCCCCCCTTCCCGTAAAACCAATGTTCTGTCTAGATAACTAGTTACAAGGAATATATATCAACTATGTATGTGAACATATAGCAGTACCATAATGTATTTCCATGCATTGTTCCTGATGTCAATGAAAGTTTAAGCAGGGTAATGTGGCATAACACCCAAATCAATGTTCATCCTGTCTCCCACCATATTGAGAAGTAAAATGAGCTTGACCTTGAAAGCCCACCTGTGCTGTATATTTTTAAAATGTCCTTTCAAAACCAGTATTGGCTAATCTGAGATGGAGTGATCAGACTGAGAGAAGTGTTGTCCCACTGGCTTTTCAATCACCTTAATTTTAATAGCATATATGGGTATTCTGTTGGAGGTAGTCCTTTCTTTATACCAAAGTAGTTATTCCCTTGGTATCTGCGTTGCACGTTCTACCGCTCTGTCAAATTCTCTGGAAGAATGCCCCTGCCCAATAAAGGTCTTTTTCAACTTGCCCAAATGTTTATCTCAGTCTTCCTCAATAGAACAAATACAGTGGTATCTAAGCGCTTGACTGTACATTACAGATTTTTTTAGTGTGCTTTGGGTGATTACTATTCCTGTACAAGTATCTCTGTCTGTCTGTGGGTTTTCTGTACATGCATGTCTGCAAGGTTCCATCCTTGATGGTGACTGTGGTGTCCAGAAATGTAACACTGGTGTCAATATTCCAGGGAAAGTTTTATGTTGGTTGGAGGTTGTTGAGTTCCTGATGGAACTCTTTGAGTGTGTCAGTGTTCTCTGTCCAAATTATAAAAAAAATCAATATACAGAAATAAGCAAGAGGTTTGTGTGTGCAGTGCCTTAAACCATCCTCCTCCAAATTAACCATAAAGAGGTTGGTATATCGTGGAGTCATCCTGGTACCCATTGCTGAACCTATAGTTTGAACATAATGTTTACCGTTGAAGCTGAAGTTATGTGTCAGAATAAATTCAGTAAGTTTCCCCACCACTTCTAGATTGATGTTTTGGTGCTGTTCTTTCTCATGTAGGTATTTGAGACAGGCTGAAATGTCATCCATGTGTGGAATATTAGTATACAGGGAGGTTACATCCATCATGGCTAATATGGTATTAGGCAGCAAGTCTTTATAATCAAAAGGTTTATGCAGGAAGAGGGTATTATCGTGAATGTAGCTGTCCCTTTCTATAACCAGTGGTGTTAAAATGGTTTCTATAAGATCTGAGATCCCTTCTGTCAGGGTGCCATTACCAGATACTATGGGTCTCCCTGGATTGCCTGGTTTATGGATTTTAGGCAGCATGTAGAATGTCGCTGGCTTAGGTTCGACAGGGATGAGGTCAGTTATTCTGTCTTGGACATGCTTAGGAAAAGATCCAAGAATGCCCCATAATTTCTTGGTGTATTGCATAATGGGGTCACTAGGCAATTCCCTGTATTAGGTATGATCTGTTTGCTTCATTAACATAGTCCTCGTGGTTTAAGATCACCACTGCAGAACCTTTATTACCTTTTTTTATGACAATATTGTGGTTCGATTTCAGTGATTGCATTTCTCTTCTTTCCAATGGAGAGAGGTTGTAGTGGGTCTGTTTTTGCTTATTAAGAATCTGGTGTATGACTCTATGGCAAACACAATGAGTATAGTTGTCCAGTTTCATATTACACCCACTCGGGGGGGTAAAATTAGATGAATTCTTTCTCTTGTCATCTGAATTGTTGAGGTCTGTGATTTCTTCTCAGTTGTGAAAGAAATGGAAATTATATATCTACCATAATTCTTGATCTTCTCTTGTATCTTCCCCATTCATTACTGCTTGGGTATAAGCCGAAACCGCACCCACCATGGAGTTTTTTTTTTTGGAGGAGTCATGCCGATGGCACCGCCCCAAGAAGCGATGCATTACGTGGTGCACGAGGGGCTGCCGTTAGGCACTGCAGACTCCTCCTTCATCCCAGTTCTGTTAGTCAGAGAGGTGAACAAAATGATAAGAAAAAAGGGGAGTGAGGCAAGAGAGCCGAGGGATAGGTAAAGGAAAGGATATAAAATGAAAAAGGAATAAGCCAGTAGAGGACAGAAAAGAGGAGAACCTACCCTATGGGACTTCAGGCCTCACTTCTGGAGTGGCTCCAAGGGAGGAACAGATAAGAAGAAGAAGAAGAGGAGGAGGAGGAAAGAGGGAGGAGGAGGAGGAGGAAAGAGGAAGGAGGAAGGAGGAGGATGATGATGATGTTGGGAGGAGGAGGATGTTAGGAGGAGGGAGAATCTCTGCCTAGTTGTGAGGATTGGCTTGAAGGCTCGTAAGCTCAGGACCAAGAAGGGATGAAAAGGTTGAACTGAGCCTTTGCACAGTTTGATAAATGAAAGGCAGAGTCTCTGTACCTCCCACTATCACCAAACCCTTACTCTCCAGCTGAGAGCTCACAGACTGTCTAGGCAGAAAATCTGTTCCAAAAGGAGAGTGCCCAACTAGGGAGGGAAAGGAAGCCCACTTGCATCCTGTTTTTGTGCTAACTCAGATGTGTGTAGGGAGGAGGGGGTTTTGAGCCCCAATAAGGGCACCCCTTGTGAAAGGACAGAGTGGAAACTCAGTTTGACTCCCCAGGGAAGGCAAAGCAGATCACCAGATCAAGGTAATGGATTGCCAGGACAGCGATAGACTAGCAAAGGATGGTGCAAAAGGAGATTTAAACATGGCAGAGGGGACACAGAAAAAAGAACCGAACTAAGAGGAACGGTTGCTTTAACTGTGAATTGAACAACATGGCTTAAGAAGGAGCCATGTCACCCCCAGAGGCAATTAGAAAGAGTTACCTTAGGATAGAGATAAATACTACTCAGTCCTCTCCCCTGCCAATAAGAGGATCCGATCTGACAGAAGAACGGAAGGCTCAAGAAATGCTTTTTTTTTTTTGCATAAAAAGGAGAAGGTAGGAATGAGCAGGGAGGTAGAGATGCCAAAGAAGGAGGCCTGTGAGGGGAAGGTTGGTAGGTATCAGTAATGAATGGTGAAGATACAAGAGAAGATCAAGAATTATGATAGGTACATAATTTCCCTGTCTTCCCTTGTCAATCTACAGCATTCATTACTGCTTGGGTTAGTACAAAGCCCCCCCGAAGGGGGACTAGGAAAGCCCTGTGGGAACAAGACCCTCAGCCTGCTGTTGGTAAAAAGCAAAAGGAAGAGACCCTGGCCTAAAAGACAGGAGTCTAAGGCTGAGGAGAGCTAGGGTGTCCCTCGGAGATGAGGAGATGGGGAAAGCCCCTGGAGAAGCCTTCTAGCCCTGGTGGAAAAGAGGCTGGTACCTCAGAAAGCAGAGTGAATCATCCTATGCCAGGTCAGGGGTGACAATCTTGATAGATGAAGCCATGCCATCCACCTAATGCAGATTGCTTCCCGGCAAGACTGGAAGCCACCTCATTGGCATCATAGGGTGCCCTTGCTTGGTGCCTTGCCAGTTCCAGGCCTATAACGGAAAGGGCAATAGCTTGTCTGGATTGCTCCGAATCAGGCATTGATGCTAGGACTTGGGAGAGCATCGACTATAAATGCCTACTGTAGGCAGCATGGAGAGCCTGATGTGATGCATTACATAACATCGTATGAGAGGAAGAGAACACTCTTCACCCCCATCGGTCAAATTGTAGGAAATCTGAGTCTGGTGGATGGTCATGCACCAGGCGACAGGGCTCAGAGGGAGTTTCTAGGGATGCCAATCCCGTGGGTGGGTTGGGGAGTGTACCCAGAGAACCAATGAGGCACAGTACCTCCTCCTGCCGTCTACCGGGGCTGGAAAAAGAGCATCTGGAGACTGCCAGGTGCAGATAGATGCCTCCTAGAAATAAATAGGCCAGGATGGTACCACCAGATGTTGGGCACTGAATTCCCCAAGGAATTCATGCATATCCCACTCGATATTGTCACATCTGAGAAAAGAGATATGGAGATCCTTAACCATCCTCGAAAGGAATCACTGATAGTCCATGAAATCAGCGTCTGATGAAAGGTGAGCAAAGGGTTCCTCTCCCTCGGAGAAGGGAGATAAGAAAGGTGAGGAGCTCGAATGTCCAGAGGACTCCTGCGGTGGTGGGGAGAAGCAAAACACCCACTCATGCATATACCTAGCATATGAGGGAAGGCCTCCACAGACCCTCTGAACATCTCCCAGGATAACTGGCCCATAGGACCAACATGGCCTGGAAGGGAGGGAGGTAGCTGCAGAAGAATGGGAGAGGGGCACCTACAAGAAGGCAACTGTCCTCTGCCAGGGCTCTGAAATCCTGGAAATGGAGCCCAAGCAGGCAGGGTCCTGGATATCAATCCAGATCACAAAATGGAACCCTGGGGGAGTGAAATCTGGAAGAGCTTGGATGGGGAACTTCCCCTGTGATACATCTGGGGCTTCAAGAGTCCAGAAGGGCAACCTGCAGCAACGCCACAGGATGGGTCTCTTGAGCCTAAGAGGGAGAGACGGGATTCAGTGCTTCAGTTCCTCCCTACACCCTGAGGGGTGGAAGGCAGAACTCAAGGCCCCTCATCCCGACCCCTCAACCCTTCAGACTCAGAGGACACCCTCCTCCTCAACCCCAGTGATAGGTTCCGTCAAACCTGAGGCCTTCCAAGGGGGGCCCCTGGAGACAGAATCCCTAGTCCACCCAGAGAAGGTGCAGCAGCACCAGGAACAGCAGCAGCCACAGCCCCCTCTGAGGAGACAGCCCAATCCCTAATCCTCAAACCACGCTCCCTGATGGATTCCAGGCCACTCCAGCCTGGAGTTTCTCAGAGGAAGATGGATCTGGGGACTCAGGAATGGGAACGCTGGCTCACCTGACCCTGCGTTCCAGAAAAGACTCTAATTCCAAAGAATTGGGGTGCCAAATTGGGTCAACCTCTGAATCATCTGCCTCAGAGGGGGAGTTGAGCAGAAGGACCTTGATGCTGACCACCCCAAGAGTCCTTTCAGAAATGGCACCGCTAGCAGTACCAGAATCAAGCACGGCACCGCAAGGTCCTTGCACATTGCCTGCAGCACCAGAGCCCAGCCCTGATCCACCTATGGCTCCAGTTAGGTCCACTGTACTGCCTATAGCACTGGAACCCAACACAGCACTGCTAGCAGAGTTGACTAGACCCGCAGCACCACGAGCGGTGCTGTAAACCAATGCAGCACCACACACAGTGCCACCCCAATCACCGGCACCGCAAATGGTGCCAGGATCTGAGATGGCACCAGAAGGCGAAATCGAGGGTTCACCAATGCCTGACCCAGAAACCATGGGCCGTGACACTGGGGGAGCCTGGACCTCTGAAAAGGTGACTGCTGAGACGGTGTCTCCACCATGGCCCCAGGAGGGGCCACAACATTCTTCTGACACCATGAAAGAGGTCTCCTCCTCAGCAAGGCTTTAAGATGAGGAGACCTCCTCCTCACCAGACCATATAGGCCTGGGAGGGGACCCATAGTAAGGGTCCAGAGACCTGGCTTGGGAGGCCTGAGAGTGATGCTGTCCTCCAAGAGTCAGCAGGGCCTTGCCAATTTTGAACACGTGGACTTCAAGAACACGGCAGTCCATTCAGAAACAGGCATCGCATCTGATCTGTCCATATTATGGTTAGGTCCCAGGCAGCAAAGGCAGACATCATGTCAGTCCATCAAGGAGAAATGCCAGCCAAAGGAGCACCGACGCATGGGGGCACAGCCTGCTTTAGACTTACACTTAGCTCCTGAACCGGACATGATGCGAAATAAAATATAACACAGGAAAGCTTCTGGTGCAGTTAAGAAATAAAAGGAACAAACTTACTGGTGTCGGGACAGAACCGGGATTGAGGAGTCACAGACATTGTCAAAGAACAACAGAGTTGTAAAAGGCCTAGTGGCGTTCTTCACAGAGAAACTCATGCAGCAGGTGCAGCCTCGATGGTGGGAGAAACAGAACTGGGATGGAGGAGTCGTCTGTGGCTCCTAACGGCCACCCCTCACTCACCACATACTGCATTGCTCTTAAGGGTGGTGCCGTTGGTGTTGACTCCTCTCAAAAAAAAAAAAACTCCTGTGGCGGGTGCGCACCTCCAACTTACACCTAAGCAGTAATGAATGGTGAAGATTGACAAGGGAAGATTTCTTTCAGTCTCAGTCTAAAGAAGTATTCCTACAGTTCCCCTATATTCTGTCAAGTGGTCTTGTTGGACAGGATGTGAGACCTCCGGAAAGTACAGTTAATTTCCCAGTAGTCAGTGTGTGGTTGGACAAATTAACAACTGAAAGGTGTCCATCTGTATTGCTTTGTTGTTCTAGTACCCTATTATCTTCATCATGTTGGTTAAGAATTATGGCTTGTTGAAGGGTATGCAACTTCTTGTTTAGAATGTAATGTTCAGAACATTTGTGCAAGCCTACTGATAATCATTTATAGCATTACAAAGGGTGATCTTCAGCCTGAGAAGAAAAAAATCATTTTAGGGTTTCTTTCTCAAAGCATAGCATTTAGCCAGGGGAAAAAAGTAACTTAGAGGATGTTTTTTTAAGTTCAGCTATCATAAGAAGAAGAGACCAGCTCATAAATGTCTATCTTCCTGGGCTAGAGACATTTAAAGTTATTCTACTGGCCAAGGACACAACTCTTCCTAGAGACAGTGCTTGTATACAAAAGCTTGGGGGACTGGTCCTTCTGGTGTAGGAAACGGATATGTTCTTTTCTAAAGTACCCACTTGAGAGGCAGTATGTGATGGAGAGGAAGAAGGAGCTGGAGACTTAGAGCTACATGGAAGAAAAATTGGAAGAAAATGACTGAAATAAGCTGGAGAATGAAACTGCATTTAGAAGGTTTACTCTACAGGTTTAGAACCTGTGCATTAAAGATGCAAGGAGAAAAGATAAGAGAATTACAGCAACAATGGCCAACACAGCTAATCAAAATACCAGTGGTACTAAAGGTGCCAAATAAGGTCTGTGAAGTGTGAAATAATTATGTATTTAAATACAGTATACTGTGTGCTTGTCTGGATTCAAACCATTGATAATTTGCCTGCTAAGCAAATGCACATTCAGTGTGCCACTCAGCTGCAGGTAAGTGGATTGCAGTTTCTATTGTGCAGAGGTATGTCACATCCTGCAACACAGGGGACCTGGCTCTAATCCCAGAAAGTGATATAACTTCACAAACTGTTGTTCTCAGCTAAATTTACTGCTCATATAATTTACTATTTATTAATCCAGCTCCACACCACCATGAATCGCCACAGAAGTGAGTTTACATCTTACAAAACAAATTTGAAAAAATGCTTATGTCCTTGCCAGGATTTGAGCCACTGATGCTTTGCCTGTGCTAAGTGAACGCACATTAACTGTGCCACTCAGCTGTAGGTCAGTGAGCTGCATTTCCTATGATGTGGTAGTTATGTCACAATCTGCAAAACAGGCGACTGGGGACCTAATCCCAGCAGGCAGTTTACCTTCACAGATTGTTGTTCTTAACTAAATTTACTACACATATAATTTACTATTCCAGCTCCATAATACCATGAATCCCCACTCAGGTGAATCTCGATGTTACAAAAAAGAGATTGAAACAAATGTATTAGCTTATGTCACAACCTGCAAAAACAGGTGACTCGAACTGTATTCAAACCTACACAAGCCTCAGCTGTGTGAGAACATACTGTAGAACCAAGTTCAACTATGTGAGACTCTGCTATTCAGCTTTGCTGAAACCCTTCACTACAGCAGCAATGGCATCTATCAGCTTCTCTCATACAACAATCGCAGTGAGACTGAAAATAAAATGTGCAATACAGGGGATCAAACCCAAGCTTGCATGAGTTTGAAACCCTACACCCAGCCCTATCCTTGACATGTGCAATGAGTCATGCAGCCAAATCACTGACACTGAATGTAACCTTAAACTTGACTAAACACACAAACATGTATGTATGACTACAATGGGTGCTAATAATCAGAACAAGAAGAATGTAAACTGTGTGGCTGGCTGTTTGTGTTTGTCTCTGTCAGTAGTATAGTTTTTGTGGTTTTTCATGTGTTTCTTCTTGGAGGAACTGGACCATTCTTGGACATAACATCTATGAACATTTCCTGGACTAAGAAACTACAAAACATCACCACCAGGTATAGGCATTCTCATCATAAATCAACTTTTTTGGAAAACATCAAAAAGCAAACATGAGGTCTGTAATCGTTTCTGGGTTGTGGAGTGCTGCATTGATTACACATTTCCATCTGACTTTCTTAAAGGATGTGTGCTTGTCTTTGAGGTCTATTCACAACTGTTTTGGAGAACAAAGGGAAGATTCTAACAAAGGATTTTTACATCCTGCATATGCCCTAGGCTAATGTTCATCACCTTCAGGAATTTAACACTTTCTGGGTCTTTGATCTACAGTAACAATCAGTTTTCTTGTCCACAGTAGCTCATCATGAGTCACTCAGGAACAGTCACCATTGCTACAGTAAACATTTGCAGTCTCCTGCCAAAACTGGCAATTCATAGATTGGGAGGACAAATCCTGCTTCTGGTACTGCTATTATGCTTACATGGGGTATCTACATCTGTTCCAATCAACAACCACTATGGAGAGAATACCTCACAACACAATGACTTTACTTTCTCCAACCAAATTGCCAAAACACAACATGTGCATGCTTGCACCACCATTATCCTTCTGAAGGGTTGTACCTACAACTCGTTTTGTTTGCTCAGAAAATACAAAATGACAACTGGTTCGTCTCCCATTCCACACTATTAAACTGTGGTTTCTCCTACTTCTCATCATCCTATTGTCAGGGGACGTAGAACTTAACCCTGGTCCCTCTGTCCACCACTCTCCCACTGACCTATCAGCTGTCTCAGGAAAAGGCTTCTCATTGCCCATATGAATATTAGGAGCATTACCAGGCACTTTGCTGATCTCAAGGCATGGACGAAAGTGTACAGTCCTGACCTACTGTGCCTATCTGAAACATGGCTCAAGCCTCACATTCCGAACTCCTTATGTTCTTTGCCCAATTATTCCTTGATACGGAGAGATAGGCCTTCCCCAAAATGTGGGGGGGGGGTCGCTATCCTCTATAAAAAAACATCTTGATGTTACGGTCTGCCCACTCACTGGCTCACCCTCAGTCTGTGAGTCCCTACACACAACCATTACCTTTGGTGCAAAAAAAATTCACATTATCTGCGCCTACAGCCCACCCACTGGAGGTATCACAGGTCTTCAGGATTCACTTGATCAAACCATCCAAATGCCAAGCAAAACAAGATCATAATCTTAGGTGACTTTAACCTAAACTGGCTGGAACCAACTCACAGCACACTGCTGACACTAACTCAGAGCTATAACCTGCACCAAACCTTAAATGAACCCACTAGAACCAACCCTTCTCTAACTACCTCCACCCTCATAGACTAGGTACTGGTGAATCACCTTGACCATGTGCAAACTGCAGGCATCTTGGCAGATGCTATCACAGACCACTCCTCCACTTTCTGTGTATGGAGCCTGGAGACTGCTCCCCCAACCCCTCCACACTACATCACAATTACCAACTTTGCCAAACTGGACATGGAGGCTTTCCTTTATGATGTATCCTGTATCAACTGGTCTGACATCTATCACTCCCATGATGTTCAAATAGCCTTTGATATCTTCATTGATAATTTCACAGCACTTCAGGATAAACATACCCCTAAGGTCACCAGAAGGATCAGGGGTAAACAAACAAGATGGCTACACAAGGACCTGCTGGCTAACCCTGCGCACACGGGACAAACTCTGGAAGAAGTATAAAGTGTCCAGACTACTGGAGGATTACAATACCTACAGGGCCTCTTGAAGCACCTGTAAAAAACAAATCAGAACAGCAAAGAACATCTACTGCAAGGAACTGCTCACAAACTCTGCTGGTGACCCTAGGAAATTCCTGACACACATCAAGACCTTTCTTGGGGCTACCCAGTCATTGACCCCAGGGGGATATGATCCTAAATGGTGTACATTGCAATGACTTGAATGCTATAGCAAATGCCTTTAACAGATTATTCATGGACCTGTCTCAGTACACCTCATCCTTTGCTTCACCTCCCACAGCATCTCAGCCTGACTGCACACCCCAGAGATCTGCATCTGGTGCTGACCACTGCCAACTAACTATTACCTCCCTTTCCACTTTAAAGCTATATCTAGATCTGAGATCCAAAGGCTATTGCAAAACATTTCTGACAACACTAGCCTTGGCTCAGATTCACTCGAGCCATGATTCCTGAAGCTAGCAGCACCATTGATTGCCTCGCCACTGGCCAAGATTTTCACTCTGTCTCTCTCGCTCTTGGTATTGTCCCAGATCTCTGGAAGATTGCCCGAGTTATGCTTATCCTTAAAAAAGGAGATCTAAAGGATATCAACAACTACAGGCCCATAGCCATCCTCTCTGTGCTAAGCAAGCTACTGGAGAAGCTTGCTGCAACCCAAACCATTGACTATCTCACAAAGAACAACCTTCTCTCAGACACTCAGCATGGTTTCAGAAAAGGGCACAGTACCTCAAACACTCTTCTCAAATTCTCCACAGATGTACTCTGCAACATGGACAAACGCCTACTCACTGAAGCAGTATTTATCGATCTTACCAAAGCTTTCAATCTTGTTGATCATCCCCTGCTTCTCTCAACGCTGCATAGACTTAACTTCTCATCCTCAGTAGTTGACTGGTTTAACAACTACCTATCAAACAGATTACAACTTGTTAAATTCACCTCCGATCTCTCGGATGTGACCAGCACTGACATTGGAGTACCCCAGGGCTCCATCCTGGGACCCCTTCTTTTCTCGCTATACATCAGCAACGTAGATTATGCCATGCACTCCTGCTCAGCTATCTTATGCACCAATGATCTTGTCCTCTACTCCAGCACTGACAAAGTTAGCATCATTAACAAAAACCTCTCCTCAGATTTCAGGAATGTGCAAACATGGTTAAATGCTAATAAGCTCATCCTCAACACAAAAAAGACTCAAGCCATGCTATTTGGCACTGCCCCCAAACTCAGGGCCTGTAAAGAACCTCTCCTAGTCCATGACTCTGGGAGGTCTCTCATCGACTGTGTCACATCCTTCAAATACCTGGGAGTCCTCCTTGATAAATCCCTTGATTTCAGCCTGCACATCCAGTCAACCTGTAAAGCAACAAATGCCATACTTGGAATCGCCCATAAGACTTGTCACCTGCTAACACCATCTGCCAAATTGGCAGTTGCCAAGGATATTCTACTTCCAGCGCTGACATATGGTGTCTCCACTTTTGCTAATGCCCATAAGACTGCTCTCCATAAATGGGATGTGACGTATAACAACATGTGCTGGTATGCCTCCTCTTCCCATCACCTCAAGCACCACTGCACACTGTATAGCGACCTAGGCTGGATCTCCCCAACTGCCTACCGACTATATTACCTAGGGACCCTTTCAGTCTCAGTAATCTGTAACCAAACCCCCTCCTCCCTTGCACGTTACTTGTACCACAGACACCTGCCCATGGACTACGCTCGGCAAACAAATTTCTACTCACCATACCCAGGTGTCTTACTTCAAAAAGTTCTGGAGCATTTCACTGCACTGCCCCAACCACCTGGAACTCCCTCCCTCCTGCCCTGAGGCAGGCTAACTCCCACTCAATCTTCAAAAAAGAACTATATCGCCACCTATCCCAGGACCCCTGCACATGCTTTGATCCCACTTAATGCCTCATAGCTAACCACCCTATTTCGTCCAAGACACTGCTGCACTTCTAAAAAAGCTTTGCTATAAAATGTCTTTATAGCTGCCACTTAGCCCAGTTTCAGTTATTTGCTTGTACTAATGTCACTTTTGTCATCTCTGCATAGCTATATGTATTATCTTGAGTACTGTCTGACTTGATCTGTATTCTAACCTACCTCTACTATATACTATGTACATGTACTATATACTATGTATTATCTCATCTCATTTTATGTATGTATTCTCCCGGGTCATGACTGAAAATAGTCAACTTTGGCTAGCGTACCTAATCCGGTTAACAAAAACTAAATAAATAGCTATGCTGATGGCACCAATAAAGGGATGTTGAACATTGTATATGATAGCTTCTGCTGCTGCAGCAACAAAGCCATTTTGGAAAGCAGAAACAATTTATCTATGAAGCCTGTTGTATTCACAGCACAAGCTCAATACCAGCAATGCTGTCTGGGCTCAGAATAACCAGCCATTTGAATCACATTCATTTTAATGGTTGATTTACACAAGAAAAGAACTATGCTTTTTCACCAGTTATGGTAAAGGTGTGACAGAGACCAGATAGAAGACAATCATTCCTGACAGAAAGTACAGTCCATGCTAGCAAGAGGCCTGACTACAGTGAAGGTTTATCAGCCAAAAGTGATGGCAGAATGGACTAGTGCAAAATGGGTGACGCTTTGAGGAGAGTGCAAATTCTTTAGGGGATTTAAATCCCATTTTCTTCCACTAGTATTAAAATAGTGTACCTACTTAAGACTGAAAATATGAAACCAGAGGTGTACTCTAAGCTAATAATTCCGACTAAGATGATCTCAATAATGCCTCCCTGAAATAAGCGAGACTTTGGACTCTAAATGGATATGATGATCTAAGCTTGGGGGGTGTCACACCAGCATGGTGGCAAAGAACCCCAAGTTCTGTGTTTAAATCATTACTAATCCAGGAGATTTTTTCAACTTTATACTTTTGCAAGTAACCATAAGTACATTCTTAGCAGTAAGACATCAGAAAAGAACTACAGCTGATAGCTACAATAGGATTCTGGACAAACTCCATATGTTACCTCACGAAAGGGTGTATTGGGTTATTCAGTCAATATGTCAATAAGGCATGACAAGGTGTGAATTACAATGGGATAATGGCACACCACAGGAAGTGAAACCTACCATGAAGCTGATGGCTTTACTCGACCAAGAAGTGCAGTTATACCTCAATTATGCACACCCTGGAATGCCTCATTGTGATAATAAAATGGCTTCCCTGATTTTTTTTTTAATTTTAGGACCAAGTAATCTAGTTCAGAAAGTTATGCATTTCTGACCTGTGCTGTTATGCTGCGAGCATAGCATGGTCATGTGACTGGATTCCACCACTCACAGTACAGTATTTCTCTTACTCTTTTATAATCAAGATCAAAAAGAATCTACGAATGAGTCTGTGCACCAAGACAATGGATTATTGTAGAAAGAAAGTGTGGCAAACAAGATGATAAGTCCTTTCAACTCACATCTTAGAGAGCATAGAAGTCCATAAAGTCCATTTGTGTGCCACATCCATTGATTCAGATTTTCTCCCAGAGGAAGAATATGGCATGGAGACACAATAAACATGTTAAATCTAAAAAAAAAAAAAAAAAAAAAAAAAAAAAAAAAAAGGACTTGTGCTTTGCAGTATTTCTCCCTGAACTAACATTTGCTTATCTATTGTACCACTGTCTGGGCATGTAATGAGTAGACTATAATGAGAGTAAATGAGTGCATCTAAGATGTATTTCAGTGCTGGTTGCCACAGTATCTAATATATGTACCATAATGTTTATATGCTTTTTTAATGGTGGCAGTCGAGAGCTGAATTACCTGCTCATCAGGAAAGGCCGCATGGTAAAGATGACTCTACACTAGACAGCCCTGACTCCATCACGATTGGACCGCCAACCCCAGAGATTGCTGAAGATGCCAACACTGCCACAAAGGGGAAACACTGGGTACCTTAGCAGTCAAAAGAATCCAGATATCAATAGCATACCCTCCCCCCTGCTTTGCAGGGTCAAAATGAGACCTCCCTGTGGCACTAATTAATGAAAAATGGGGTTGAATTCCCCAGCAACATACAGTGGTTAAGCTTGGAGAGTTATTGTACCAATACTTTAAAACTTCACTATAACTAGAGAGTAACAGAGTACTAGAAAATGAGTATTTTTAGTTAAATGATAGCTCTCTTAAATTAAATTAGTCCTTGGTATCCAAATGCTTTACCTCTTCAATGGCAATAAAGTCTTATTGGTAGTCCGTGAACAAGGTGACAGAAGCTGAGCACCTAGAAAAACGGTGACTCAATTATGGCGACTATGTTCATGGCTACCCAGGGAGGAGGGCGACTGGATACTGTGGTTGGCGAAACCCATGATGGGAAGTAGCAGGTATACACATGTGTGCACCCATGGGGGGAGAGGCAGGGGAGGTATAGCATGTGGCAGTGATTGTGGCAAGCAGCTACTGAGCTGGACCGCTGGTGTCGTGGGAAGCATGGGGTACCGGGTTCTGGTCTAGCATGGTACAGGTTTGTGCTTTTTTTTTGATCACCTGGCAGCATGTATTTAAATTAAATTTTTCACATACCCTGACATGCACCCCCCTTCTGGAGTTGAGGTCCTGGGTGCCTTTTTTTCTGCGCTGTTAGTGTGCATCACAAAAACTGATTTTTCTGCGATGTACACGCCATAATAGTGATCGCTGTTTCTCGATTGCTATTATGACATGGAACCAGTATTATTTAATATTATTCTGGCATTTCCTGGTTTTGGTGGGGTCACTGAAAAGATAATGTCTACCAGCATAAGATATTTTTGAGTCAAGCTGGGAGCTGGAGCAAATGTGCAAATCCTATCTCCCGCAACTCTGCTCACATCTATGAAAAATCCATCTTTTTTCTCAGGTCGAGTAGCTGAGGTTGGAAGAAAGGAACATAGGAGTATTACCTACAGTTCTAAACAGGCCATTGTCCTTTGCCAACCACATTATCAAGTCCCTTTGGTGCATCCTTCCGGTGACAATCAGTATTGTATGAAGCAGGTCAGGGTTTGAGTTTTTTTTCCTAGGGGTGATTCAGTATGTTTGATAAACGATGACTCCTTGCATGTCCTAAAATAATGTTTGAAACAGTCGCTCAATGTGCTGAACTGGGTTCTGTCCTTCTCACACCAGACCAAGTAGTCTAAGATTTGCTGCTCTAATGGTGTTCTCAAGTTGTTCTAATCTGTTTCTGAGGAGCTTGTTCTCTTTAGCCATGCCAGAGACTGCCCACTGCTGTCACTGTTTTATTTGAGAAGTCAGTAGCCACCATTACTTCATGAGGTAATTTGACCTATCTGGGTCTCCAAAACAGTCACCCTCATATTGAAGATGTCCACTTTACCAGGTAACTCTAACGGCTTTCAGTACCTCCTCACAGATGACTTTCAGAATGAGCTCAGGCTTGGCTACTACCATGTGCTGTGTCCCATGCCCACGAGGGGCTGGCGACCTTGACAGTGCCTGCTGTTTCTCAGCAATGTTTCCATGGGACATGGACTAAATCCAGTATGCTTGGTAGTCGAGGTACAAGAAATCTGTTTTTTATTTGAAAAGTGTGGAGGACCAGTTAATTCCTCCAAGAAAAATGATGGAATCTGTATTTCTGTTCCCAAAATAGTCTTTTATTTTCTTTACCCTGATGTTTCGCTTCAAAATACAAAACTTTTCCAAAGGGCTTCCATATCTGTAATACAATTTCATATTTTATTTTTATATCCACTTAATACATTCATATATCTTTTTTAAATTATTTATGTATATTGGAAAATAAATCTAGACATTTACCCTTAAAGTATAATGCAGTTTAGATATTTTTTCTCATATAGTGTTATTCCTCAATATCATTCTAAAACTAGGAAATCAATAAATATATTTTATGTAATGGGTATGGGTGAACCAGTATTATAATTTTTAAACTGCCAAAATGGCCTGTCTTCTCCTTAACTGGGAGTTACATGCATACTTTTCCAGCAATGTTCTGATGCTAAACTCATTGTTCATAAACTATACATCATTGCTTGCAACATTTCTGAAACAACATATATTTCATTTTAAATTCTTGTCAAGTTCTTTATGTTATACAGAGCAATGCTTTTGATAACAGTTAATGTATATATTGTTTTATAGTTACCTTTTTGCCTATTAGCATGCTAAAACAGCTCCTTGGTAACCTCAAAAGGCACTTCCAAAATGTGTCTATAAATAGTGGACAGAAATGGGTTTCCCCTTCCTGGGCTTCATCTGCTGCTGGGATTTTGGCTGCACCGTGCTGTAACGTCACCAAAGTTTGTGATCAGATGCAGGTTAGTGTGCTCTACTGACCCAGACACTTTAAAATAAAGAAAGCAAAGTTTAAACTGCAAAATATTTAAAATATGACTCAATGATCACAGAGCTCTTTGGAGAGCACCTGCTTCTGTCGGCTACTTACTTTGTTCCCCCTCCCGGGTAGGTTTATGTATTTTTCTTAACCATTTCAAATAACTATTTTAATTACAATCCTCCTTTATTATAACAAATCCCACTTATAGTGAACAGTTGTGATAACCCCTGTTGTTTTAAGCTTAATTCATTAAAGCTTTAATTGGAGAGTTTGGAAAAAACAACAGGAACCATCCCAGCTGTCCCCAACTTCCACTCTTAACTTAAAGTGCCACAAAAGGACTCAGAATACACCTACATTTTGTGTGGATGCAACAGACGATCACAGGATGGAGCGAGCGTCTGGGTTTCTTTTGTAGTGACAGAATGGTTACAGAGAGGGACAGCTGTGGTATGCTCCAAGACCAGGGGCAGCTGGTCGCAGTCAGACTTCAGCTCCATTCATCACTGCCTCCCTGCTTCATAAATTTCCCTTCAAATCTTGTGGCTTACATTACCGATCTGTAAAAGCCTGTGGCTTACATTACTGGATCCCTAAAAGACCACTTTTACTACCTTGCCATGTATGTACATTTAACTGTGGGGCACAGGGATAATTAATTTGAAGATTTATGTCTGTGTTAAACTGCTTGTGCTCACACTGTCCTCTTGCCATTTGCCCTATCACTACCAGTTGGTAGCTGGCATGCTAGGAAGCTGCATAGGACATGTGAAGGAGAGCCATTATCATTTCTAGTGACATAAATCTTCTCCCTACTCTTACTGAGGCTGTGCAATACTTCCAGGATGAACTAACCACAGCAGCCAACCTCTTTGCTCCAATGAAGAGAATGAGGGCTAAAGGCAGCTGCTACAAGTGGATCTCTCCCTTCCTCAAAGCCCTAATGGCTACCCAAGAAAAAGCCTGGGAAAAGTTTGGGTTCTCTCCTCCCGCAGATCTCGCTGAATACAAAGCCCTGAGGAACAAAGCCAAGAGAGCCATAAAACTCGCTAAGAGAGATTACTTAACACACCTCCTGAAAACCAGCCTAGGCAACCCCAAGCAATTCTGGAATCATATCAATGACCTGATCAAGGGCAGCAAAAAGCCTGAGTCCTGTCCCATGGAGATTAACGGTCAGCTCATAAATGACCCTTCTCAAATATCGGCTGCCCTTAACAGGCACTTCTCAGACCTCGAGGCCTACAAGACCTGTCTGTCTCCCCAGACTCTCCCCCCTACCTCAGATGAACCACCTCACATGGAAAGACCCCCATTTCACCTGAGACTGGCTAAACACACTGAAGTACTAAACCTCCTAAGGAACCTGAAACCGGAAGGGTCAAGGGGACCCGACAGTATCAACCCTCGGCTACTCAAGGCAGGAGCTACCTCCTTAGCCTGGCCTATAACCATGCTCCTCAATCGATCACTGAGGGAAGGAGCCATCCCTGACCCATGGAAACATGCCAATGTTGTCCCGATTCACAAAGGGGGGCTCAGGGAAAAACTCAACAACTACAGGCCCATCTTCCTCCTCTGCTCACTTGCTAAGGTGCAAGAAAGAGTCATCTACAATCAACTCAGGAACTACCTGGAAGCTCATCAGCTCCTTGCCCCCTCCCAACATGGATTTAGAACAAACCATGTTACTGACACTGCCCTCATTAACTTCACGGATGAAGTTAACTGTGCTATACCTGGTTAAACAACTAAATAAAAAAAAATTAAAAAATAAAGTTCTCAGGGCGATGGACAAAGGGATACCCACTGGTGCAGTCTTTATAGACTTATCCAAGGCGTTCGACCTCATCGACCATAACTTGCTGCTACAGAAGCTGCAAAATATAGGCCTAGACAATCATGCCCTGAAGTGGTTTGGGAGCTACTTATCAGGCAGGGCACAGAGGGTCTCAGGAAAGGGATCACGTCTGACCCACTACCCCAAAACCAGGGTGTACCTCAGGGCTCAATTCTAGGACCCCGTCTGTTTTTCTTGTTTACCAACGACCTGTGTACCCACTGCGGGGAGAGCTCGGTTGTGCAGTACGCTGATGATACTATCATCTTCCGACCCCTGCGTGACGTGGTTGCTCTAGGCCCTCTACTCCAAAAGGATCTCACTTCACTAGAGACTTGGCTATGTAAGAACAGAATGGTACTAAATGCGGACAAGACCAAGACAATGCTATTCGGGCCAAGATCCCTGGGATTTGACAGGTCCTCATCCTTCTCCTTAACCTCACTCTCTGGTAAAGCCATTAACGTACTTCCCTCCCTTAAATACTTAGGCCTCACGTTGAATCAGAATATCACATACAAGGAACACGTGGACCAGGTCACCAGGACCCTACATCGGAAACTTGGTACCCTGTACCTACTCAGGGACCAACTTATCCCTGAAGCCAGGCTCTCCATAGCTACCAGCGTCCTTCTACCCAACCTGACCTTTGTGGCCCTATTATACAGGGCATGGCTAAACAAGAGATTACCAGGATGCAAACCCTACATAATAAAATAGCTCATTTTGCAACCTTAGACCACCTGAAACATCACCACTTTGACACTTTGGCCAATCTTCGTTGGCCCACATTGGTCACCCACCTCCAACACCCCTTGCTTGTCCAGGCCTACAAGCTTCTCAAACCACACCCTCCACCAAGCATTGCCAGGACCATAACCCTCAAACACAACCCAAGGAACCTAAGGACCTCAGATAGAATGCTATTAGAAGTCCCTAGGGTAAGGACAAACGCTGGCAGAAGATCCTTTTCCTCCCAAGCAGCCTGCTAATGGAACAAGCTCCCTCACCAGGTCCAGGTCTCCTCCTCACTCATGAACTTCCGCACCAGGCTTGAGTCCCATCTACTGACCTCAAGCACATGCCACTGTCATGGCACTTAAAGCTCCTAAAAGTACTCACCTCCTCTCCAACTCCCGTCTCCTAGCTTAACCTTCCTACTACCTGCCTTATACAGACTGCTCGCCAGAGGCCACGTGTAACCCCTAAATAAACTATATGCAAAGTACTACCAATTGCTTACATGTCATGATGATAACCATGCCTGTACCCATACCTGCATCCTCTGCTTTTCTTTTACTGTGCCTGTAAGCCATGCCTGTATCCACTGCTTTTCTTTTACCATGCCTGTAACCATGCCTGTATCCACTATTTTTCTTTACTGTAACCACCTCATGATGTAACTCACAATGCCTCAAATGTTCCTTATGTCCTTGTTCATTCTTATAACTTGAATTGTTATCCCGGGTAGCCCCTGAAAAGGGACCTTCGGGGCTCAGTGGGCCTACCCGGTCACCAAAATTTAATAAATAAATAAATAAAATGTTAACCCTCTTTTTTCATTTTCAGCTGTCAACGCATTGTGCCTCTTTTTATAGCAAACCCTTGTTATAATGAACCTCATGCATGGATCCAGAGGTGTTCACTATAAAGAGGGAGTCCTCAGAACATTTATCATGGTAACACTGAAAATACAAGTGCCCAACCATAGCACTGTCTGGTTGTGAAACTGTGTATATCTTCATTACTTCATTTATTACAGTAGATATTTTTGCTTAAAGCAGCAGTGCAATGAAAAATGTTTTTTTCCAAAAATCTAGTTTCAAGTTTCAGTTTACAAAATATGAGCACAATTGTCAGATCTAATTGCCTAGGTACCTCCTATGCTGTGCAGCATGAGTTTTATTTTTCTGTCTTAATTGTTACCAGGTCTACAATTGTATTTTTATGTCAAATGTGGTAGCCATTCCTTATTTCTTGAGAAAAAAAAAACAAAGATAAAACATTTATAAAATACTCTAATTTTAGGGGAACTAGAAAATGTCACCGCCAGGTAAAACTGGAAAATGCCTGGAATCTTTTATAGTGAAAAAAAAAAGGTAGGATTAAATTGTTTGCCAAATTTCATTGCACTGCTGCTTTAATAAATCAAAAAGGCTGGTTTGATTGATTCAGGATGAAAAGCATTCAGCCAATGCTGGTTTACAATGGTGTTGCGCAGCAGTTTCAAAATTGAATTTAAATGCACTGTGTCACTTATTTCGTCTGACAACACAGTTCCAATATTAGGGTAAGGACAATGGTGGGTTGCATGATCATTCAAACCCCAAGGAACACCACACCACTAATTTGCCATAGTTCCAGGGACTTATCACCCTAATTTTTCATGACCTGACTTTTATATACTTTGTGCTTCAACCATAATAGATACATTGATATAGGTGTTTTTTTTTTTGTAATTGATCTTCTTTCTTCTTGGAAAAGATATATAACAAGCTGCACCCATTATTGTCTTCATAGGGTCCAGTGGGTTGTACATAAAGCACTGATCCCATTGGGCAGGGATGGGTCTGACCTGTAGGCTGCTTTGCACAGGACCCTGAGGGACATTTACAAAACAGTGGCTCCATGAGGTGGAGTACTGGACCTGTAGATTAATTTGTATGAAGCAGCACATCAACTGGGCACAGCCCTGGACTTGTAGGCTAAAGGAGCTCCAAATGGACCTAGTGAAGCTGGAAAGATGTCCTGGCAGTTGGGATTCAATGCCAAGAAGTGCAAGGTAACATTGTCATGGAGCTAGAATCCATGCAGAGAATACTGGATGTGAGGAGTTAGGCCAATCACTTCAACAAGAGTGGGATCTGGAGGTTATTGTCAGTGACTCCCTCAGATAAATGAATCACTGTAACAGAGCATTCAACAAGGTGTTGAGGATGCTGGGGTATATAGGAAGAGGTTTGTATAGTAGGAGAGGCAAGGTGATATTGCCTCTGTGCAGGACCCTGGTGAGACCCCATCCAGAGTATTGTACACAGTTCTAGAGAGGACACTGGCAAACTGAAATCAGTAAAGAGGAGGATCACCAAGATGATCCAAGCCAAGAAAGGCAGATCTTATGTGGAATAGCTATTTACCCTAAACATGTACTCGCTGGAGGCAAGGCATGGGAGGGGGAATAATAGAAACATACAAGATTCTGAGGGGTATAAACAAGGTTAATAATGCAGACTTGTTTGTAAGGGAAAGGGCACAGTCACTGGGGCATGAATGGAGGTTGGTGGGGGGCAAGTTCAGTAGAGACTTCGAAAAGTTTTACTTCATGGAAAGGATGGTTGAACTGGGGAACAGGCTGCTGGTAGAAGTGATGGGGGCAGCTGACCTAAATGGGTTTCAACACAACTGAGACAGGGGAAGGGGACACATTTTCTGGGAGGGGCAAAATGAGGTTGAGGAGCAAGGTAGCAGGGAAAAAGGGAAAAAGTCATCCAGTACAGTAGGTCAGAGGGGGGTAATGTAGCATGGGCAAACTTGATTTACCCTTAGTCTCCATCTGCTATCAGATTCTATGTTTCTATCTTCCAAGACGCCCAGAGCCTGGAAATTTAGCCATTCAGGAACCAGGTGGATAGGTGCTGGAGCTGCAGGTCAGAATGCATGATTGTCCTACTTGATCTCATCAAAAGATCCAGGTGGAGAGGAAGCCACCACAGGTGTCTGCTAGTGAGGCCAAGGAACTCTTGATAGCAGGACTGCCTGGTCCAGCCCAGGGCTATTAAGATTATGTTTGCCTTCTCACTGCATACTTTGAGCACCACCTTGTGAATCAAGGGAAAGGTAGGAAAGACATACAGAAGGCCTGTGTACAGGGCCTGGAGAAGGCATCCCACCATAAAGTTCCCATCTGAGAGGGGTGAGCAGAGAACAGCCTCAGTTCTCTGTTCTGTTCTCCTAGGAGGCAATCAGGTCCACCAGAGGTGTGCCATCCTTGTGTAAGGACCACTCACGTAAAGTGTCCTCCACCTGACAGAGTATCTGCCATCTGATTGTCCTTCCCTATGACATGGAGTGCAAGCAGGTCCACCTGCAGGCTCTGCAAGAGGAACTAGATGCAAAGTACCTCCTGACACAGGGGAAAGGAGTGTGTCCTGCCTGGTTTGTTGAGGTGGAACATGGTAGTCATGTTGTTTGCATTGATCTGCAAAATCGGACCTCCAACCAACGGTACAAACTCAGTCAGTGCCAGCTGTACTGCCCAGAGCTCCAGAAGGTTAATATGCTACCAGGCCTCACTCAGTGACCAAAACCTATGAGCTCTGTGATTCAGCAGATAAGCACCTGAACCCACCAATGACATGTTCATCACCAATGTGAGGGAGGGCTCAGTTAGACAAAAGAAGTCCTTCCAAGAGGTTCTGGGACATAGCCACCATTCAGTGGCATCCTGCACTGACTGAGTCACCTGAACCAGCTAGTCTACATGGTCATTGTACTGGGAACACTGGCACTCTAGATCCCTTTGCAAGGGGTGCATCCCACAGTGGGCCCAATGGACCACAGTTGTCAGACAATATGAACTCTGGTAGCTACAGAAAATCCCAGCTAGGATTAAATCATACAACCCAAAAAGAGTGGATAAAGGAGGCAATAGCCTCTGTACCGTCTGATGGTCAGTGATCTCTGGTTTGGAGGGAGTTCAGCGCTACTCCATGAACAGGATAGCCTGCTTTGGTGCCAGTATTGACTTGGCCAGACTGACCAGTAGCTCCCTCAACTTTGTCCAAACAGCTCCAATTTGGCAATAAATTAATTATAGCCTAGCAACTGACAATCAAGAAATTGAACTCATACTTTGACTTGGCTGGAATAGCTTATGAAAGTGTCCTGTGTCCAGTATCCCTATACCTAATCCAAATCTGACAAAACCAACTCCCAGCAATTCCATTTCCTTCCAATTTAAACCATTCTCCTTTCTGCAAGTGGAACAGCTACTTCAGCGTCTCAATCCCACAAAAAGTGTTGGAGCTCATAATCTTGAGCTGCTTTTTCTGAAAATAGAGTATCCCACCTTAATCACTCCTATAACTCATATTTTGTATATTTCTTTAGCAACTAGTGAAATTCCCATGCTTGGAAAAACTGCACACCTTATAACTCTTTTTGAAGTCGGGAGACAAGTCGTCCTTAAATAAGCACAGACCTATCTCTCCTCTTCCACTTCTAGAAATGTTAGTGAATGAACAGGTCCATGATTATCTGGGCAAATTCATTATCAGCCAAGCCCAACAAGGTTTTAGAGCACAATATAACACATCACCTGCTCTGGTTAATGCAGCTAATGATTGCTTTATAGCCCTTGGATAAATAACTCACTAATGCAGCCATTTACCTGGACCTGACCTAGACTTTAGATAATGCTGACCACAATATTCTGCTGAGAAAACTTCTGAATATAGGCATTAGCCCCCACAGTGCATCTTGATTCAGGGAATATCTCTTGGGGTGATAACAGCAGATTAAGCTAGAGAGTTTTTTCCCTCATGACTGCCAATCTGCAAAGGTGTGCTGCAAGGATTTATCTGGGGCCAATTTTATTCATGGTCAACACTCAATGATTTAGGGGCAAATATTGTAAGTGCTAAAATACGCTATTATGCAAATGATACTGTACTGTATGTTGTGAGTCCCACCCTGATGGCAGCAATGGTTGACCTTCAAACTGCATATGACCATCTCCAACTTAATCTATGCACCTCCACACTTCTCCCAAACATACTGTATTCTCCTTTAAGCAATAGCAGAGTTCCTCCATTCACAGCATCTATACTGGTCTGGGTAATAAACTGGAACATGCAGACATACTGAAGTTCTTTGGATTGTGGTTGAATTACAAATTATGCTTTTCTATACACACTGACAATTTACGTAAAAAACTATGACAGAGACTTGGTTCCAATTTAAGAAACACATTTTGAATTAGTACAGAGATAAAAAATAAATAAAAATACTATTTCTAACAACCTTCCTACCCTAGCTCAACTATGGTAACATACGATACGATTGTGCCTCAGGATCAATCTACACAAGAAAAAACATACTCCGTCACAGAGCACTCCATTTCATCACTGGCCTGCCTTCTAGAACACATGTTGTTCCCTTTATGCAGCAGTTGATTGAACTTCATTACCATCCTGTGGAATTTGCCACCCCTCGAAGATAGGGAGGCCCCATCTGTGTAGTTATTCAAGGCCCACCTTAAGGCCCTCCTGTTCACCTAGGCTTTCCCTGACCTAGCTGTCTGAGAGCCAAGCGCAATGGTCTCTGATTTTCTGATCTCAGTTCCTGTCCACCAGTGTTTTTAAATTTCTAAGAAATCTTATTTTCAATGCATAATTTATTGCTAGATGTTTATTCTTATTTATAATGATTTGGTGTCTTTTTTATTTATCTATTTACTTTGTATGGCACCCAAAGCCTCCGGGATTGGGTGTCCTTTTAAGTAAAAATTGCCTTGCTAAAAGACTAAGAAACTTATACACATGGCCATAAAAGACTCTTCATAACTTATTGCCACCTAATTTCTCAAGTCTCATCAAGAGGACTACTGGACAATACAATACAAGAAAAAAAACAATATTATTCTTCTTGATGTTCCAAGGCATTCTACAAGATCTCCAAAAGTGGCTTCTAGCTGGCTTGCACCTACTTTATAGAACAAATTGCAAGATACACTTAAACCAAATTCATTAGTCAGCCTCTATTCTTTTAAGGTTCTACTTGGTCACTTCTGTGTTGGCAAATGTGAATATCATTAAATATTCCCTGCAGTTTCTCCTTTAACTGCCAAGCATTGCACTTGTCCTAGCCTTATGTATGCTTTCATCCCCTTCTTGTAACAGTATAATGATGCCTTAAAGAGCCCCTGGAACTGTTGGAAAACTTTGACAAATGTGAGATTAAAACACAATTCTGTTTACAGTTTATTTTATTTTTTTTTACAGTTATTTCCCCTTTTTTCTTTATTGCTGAGCAGTTACATAAACATGATTACTGCTCCCAGACCCAATTTGTTTTGGTTGCTTGTCTACATAACATCATGGTTTATAGATTTATTTATTTCAATGTTTATCCAGGAAAGATATACTGAGCTGAGAACAGCTCCTTTCCAGATGCATCCTGGGAGGAAGGGGAGAAGGAGATAGCATAACAATAAACTGATGAAAATAAGAAGTCATTATCGTAATATAGAAATACATGAAGCATAAATATAAAAATTAGAGGCAAATTAAGAAATGAATACAAGTAGAAAATAAAACACACTCATATGTATTGAGAAAGGGAATGCGAAAAGGAGAAGGCCATAGACAGTTTCAGGTAGGAGAACACAAATCATAAAGTACAGACTTTAGGGAGGAAGGAGAAGAGGCAGAATGAATTGAAGGGGAAGAGAGGACCAAAGTTTAGGAAATCAGTAAGAAAAAGCAAATTGTCCAACAGTAGATTGTCTGGAAGGAATAGAAAGAGAAGGGGAATTAGTGTTGCGGAAAAGGTAGAAGGAAGGAGGAGGAGAGGACAGAAAGGATTTAAGATAGGAGGGAAGGTAGCAGAACCAGAATTTGGATATAAAAGATGCACAATGGGAAAGGCACCTAGCATCAAGAAAGGGGAGAGAAAGTGATGAGGAAAGAGAGCAGTGGTGAGTACACAGAGGTGAGTACACAGTGGGTAATCTAAAACAAAATGACAGAAAGAATGGAAAAAGTGGGGACCAGCCTGACAAGGGAAGATCGAGGGGCACCACTGTAGACTAAGTCACTGTAGTCAAAGATAGGGAGAATAATTTTTACTACAATTTCTCAGTGGGCAGGAAGCAGAATACTTGCTTTATTCCTGTACAGTGCTCCAAGCTTAGGGTGTTGTTTGTGGTGAATTGCATCAATATGCACTGAGAAATCAAGATGCCGGTCAAGGCAGACCATGAGGTACTTAAAGAATGGTACCCTGTTTATGACATAATTACCTCAACAACAACAGAATGATGCCATAAACAGAATTATGATTTCACATGTAGACAAGCAGCCAGAGTAAACAGAACAGAAATTCTGTTTCTATGCAAATGTCCCTAGTAATAAAGAAATAAGAGTAAGAATTACAGAAAATGTGTGAAAAATGACCTAAATTATGTCTAAATATTATATTTTCCTAAAGTTGTCCCAATAGCATCAGGGGCTCTTTAAAATCTGAACACGTATGTTACATAGCTTCCAGTCTGATGTACTGTACATTCTATTACCTGATACCTGTACTGTGCTGTTTCCCATGTCTTACTGTATGGTTGCCTTTCCAAACCAAGACCCCCTTGTAAATAAGTGTTGCTCAATGGAGGGTATTTTTCTTGGAAAATAAATACAAAATAAAGCCTAGGTACTAGAATGTTTGAACAGCCCGATCCTCCTCCACCTCAAGGCTACTACCTGTTAGGAGCAAGGCCTCCATGACCAAAAGGCACTTGGTGAACACATGTGTTGCAGAAGATATGCTAAAGGGCATCACCCTGAACTGGTATAGCACTCTGCTGACAAAAAATGTAGAAACTACCTGAGGGATGGACAGATCAGGATGTGAAAATATATGTCCTGGAGGTCCAGGAACAGAACCAGGCTACAGGGGTGTTATAATCTGGTCGAAGGTGGCCATATGGAATGTCTTCCTGTACACAAATGTGTTCAGGACATGCAGATCCTGAATGGAACGCCAGCACCCCTTCCCATTTGTTTCAGTACTAAAAAGTAATCGGCCATGAATCCCTATAAGGTCAGTGTCTGAGACAGTCTCGATGGCAATGTGTTTTAAGAGCTGAGCGACTTCACTCTTCAGTGCCACTGAACGTCCTGAGCACTATTCCAACAGTGTCCTGGGTTGACAGGTCTCAAATTCCAGAGATGAGCCTGACCCCAGAAGGTTCAGAACCCACTTGTCTAATGAGATAGTGGAACACTGTGGAAAAAAGTGGGAAAGTCATCCTCAACTGGGAGCTGGAAGTACTGAAGAATTACTGAGGTAGAAAAGAAGTGATTAAGATTGTGTGCCATGTTGCTCCATCTACTAATAATATTCTAGTACACCTTCATTAGATATGAAATTATCCAGTCTATGTTTGATTTACTAGCTATTATATTGAATGGCAACAACTTTCATGGATTAATAATTCGCTGAGTAAAGAAGTGTTTCTTTTTGTGGTTTCAAAGATCTGTCCTGTCAGTTGTAGTGGATATCCTCTAGTATTTTTGGATAGTTGTTTAAAATTTTAATTTAATTCTGTTAAAGATATGGGTCTTGTATTTTGTGGTATATAGTGAGCAGGTCCCCTCTTAGATGATGCTGTTCTAATGTCATTACAGTAAGTTTAAATGCTTCAGTCAGGATTCATATGTTAAATTTCGAATGCAGTAGATGGTTTTGGTGGCTCTTCTCTGGACTCTCAATTCAGTCAATATCCTTATGTTTATAAGGACACCAGTCCAGGAAGCATAATCAAGATGTGGATGCACATACACTCTATAAAGAGGGAAGATTACCACCTGGTCACTAGATCTTATATGTCTCTTTATTGTCCATAGTACTCTGTTAGCATGAGTGATAGCAAACGATGACTGGGACTTTAGATTGAATTTATCGTCAATAACTATACCCAAATCCTATTCATTACTTGTCTGGGTCAAGTTATTACCATACGGCATATAGCAATAATAATCATTTTTTCCCCCTAAATGCATTACTTTACATTTGTCTATGTTGAATCTCATTTCCCATCTGGTAACCCATGCTGTCCCTTTATCTAGATCTTCCTGCATGAATTCACAGTTATCCACAGTGTGGCATTTACCCCCCATCTTTGTGTCATCTGCTTATTTAATAGTCCATGATTTTAGGTTCTTTGTTAGATCTGAAATAAAAATGTTGAAAAGTAATGGGCCCAACACTGATCCCTGGGGCACAGAAACTTTTAGCTACATGAGGTATGACCTCTGATTATCACACACTGATGTATATCAGTGAGCCACATGGCTATCCATTTTAAAGGTATGTTACACATTTTTTTCCTTCTCTCACCCTTGGTATTATAGTCCAGTGTGGCACCAGATCCAAGGCCTTGGAAAAATCAAGATACATTACATCACATCACACAGTATCCCAAGGTCTAGGGAACTGCTTATTTTCTTGTAAAAATACAACATGTTTGTAACACGACTTCCCTGGCATAAACTCATGTTGTTCCATATCTGTAGTAGTGTGGCAGTTTGTGGCAAGGGGGGCCCTGAAAATGTTGGTATGCACCCCAGGACATTCCTTCTTCTCTAACCCATTTCATAATCCTACTGCAGCAACATCCTTTTCTTTAGGTCTCTCTTGACCTTGTTCCTATTGTGCTCTGATGGGATGGCCTCCCATCAGGATATCTTATGCTATTTTTCCCTGCCCTTGGTGGTTTAAAAGGTAGAAGCTATGAAAAGTCTCCTGTAATAAAGCCCTAGGTTAGTGGGCAGTAAAGCCTGCTTTCTCCCCACTATGCCTTGAAAAGGGGCTTTGCAAAAAAGTACCTGTGGTCTGCCCTACCGAACTGAAATATGAGGGCCAGACATAGGGACAGGGTTGTTGTTTTGACCTCATAACTTCAGAGGCCATGTTGCCCTGCTGTGTAAAATATAGGTTCATATAGTGAGACACAGGGATGCTTGTGTAAATAGTTTCATGGTACCCCATCTGCTCCTGTGGGAGAAAAATATAAAATATATAGCTGCATTCTGTTTAAAATACTACTGGTGAAGCCTGTAACATTAAAAGAAGGATAGCCAGTAGCAGTAGTAAGTCTGTTAGTGGCTTTTATTCTCCTTTTGAAAGTTAGCCATTAGAAAAAGAGTCCATTTTGCTGTTTGCTGTAGCTGAAATGAATGAATTATGCTGTGCGATGCTTGCCCATCTCTCCAGTGGCATGAATGTAATGGCCAGGGAGGATGGTGGGTGAATGTAAGGAAGCACCTGCTCGAGTGCATAAGGAAATAAATAAAACAGAGCAGGAATGCTCCCAAAAACAGAAAGTACAAATTAGAGTACTGGAGTGAGGAAAACAGGCTCTGATACTCAAACCAAAGCTAGGGTCTCAATTCGTTTTTTTTCAATGCGTTTAAGCTCCCCAAGCAGCGCTTAATGTATGCAAGGTAATAAACTATTGAATGGGTCCCCCTGCCATTTATTTTAAGAAAAATGGGCCAAAGAAAAGGAGACAGGACTAAGGGAAGCCCTGATTGTAGTAGCAAGGCCCAAATGAAATGTGACCAGTCAGCTGACAATTTCAGCCGATGAGACAGAATAAACAATGTTTATTTGCAGAGTTAACTTCATGTTCTAAGCACTTGTAGTGTAATGCTTGTACATAGAAACATAGAATTTGATGGCAGATAAGGGCCGCTTGGCCCATCCAGTCTGCCCATTTCCCTACCTAATGGATAAGCTGCAGATCCTAGTTAACTAGCAGCCTACTTCTTCCTACCCCCAACCCCTAGAATTGCCTTATGACTGCCCCATGCATGCTTGAATTCCACCACTGTTTTTGACTCCACAACCTCCTGCAGAAGGCCGTTCCATGCATCCACAACCCTCTCTGTGAAAAAATACTTCATTAAATTACCTCTGAGCCCCCTGCCATCTTCAAATTGTGCCCCCTAGTTCTTGCACACCTCTTTTTTGAAAGATGCTACCCTCTTGGACTTTGTCGATTCCCTTGAGGTACTTGAAAGTTGCTATCATGTCCCCCCTCCTCCCTCCTTTCCTCACGGCTATACATATTATGCTCTTCATACGTCTTCTGGTGCAGACCCTGCACCATTTTAGTTGCCTTCCTCTGGACAGCTTCCATCCTGTCTATGTCTTTACGGAGATTGGGTCTCCAGAACTGCACTCAGTACTCCAGATGGGGTCTCACCAGCTGTCTGTACAGAGGGACAATAACTTCCTGTTTTCTACTGGTGATGCCTCTCCCTATGCATCTCAGTATCCCCAGCCCTCCTTGATGCCCCTCTCATTGCTTGCTCACCTTTAGGTCATCTGATATGACTACCCCAGGCCCCTTTCCATTTTTGTTGTTGTTAGTATCTCACCCCCATTGTGTACTCTTCCCCTGGGTTTTTGTTTCCCAGGTGCATTACCTTGCACTTCTTAGCATTGAATGTAAGCTGCCACATTTGACCATTCCTCTAACCTTGCCAAGTCCCTTCTCATCCTTTTCACCCCACCTTGTGCATCAACTCTGTTGCAGATCTTTGTGTCATCTGCAAAGAGACATACTTTTCCTTCCAGTCCCTCTGCAATGTTGCTTATAAAGACATTGAAGAGGACCGGTCCTAATACTGAACCCTGCGGTATCCCACTAGTAAACCCCCTTTCCTTCAGAGTGGACTCCATTTACTATTACTCTCTGTGTCCTATTCTCCAGCCAATTCTTTACCCAGGCTGTCATCTTGGGACTCACTCCCAGGCTGGCTAACTTGTATATTAATCTTTTGTGTGGGACTGTGTCAAATGCCTTGCGTCTAGGTACGCATAATCAAAGAAGTTCTTGTGTAGTTAAACAGAGTGAAGAATTCAGAGAATGTTCACCTGTAGTAATTACATGGTTATAATTTGCTTTGTCCAAGCAGCCTGCAGCAGACATAGAACATTGGTTTCATTTATGTTTTTTTGCACAAACAGGAGCAGAAAACAATAATACTGTTAAGAGTGGGGGAATGAAACCCCAGGACCTTAGCTGTTCCCATTCCTGCCATGATCAGTTTGGTGGGCTCTTTAGAGCCAGTGGCCCCAAACTGATCTATATTTATAGTACCTGAGCAGACTATGACACTATTTGGAAGGAAGGACTTAACTCATTAAGTGGCCCTTAAGCATTTTTCTTCTAAAAGTTGGGGTTCTAATCCAATATATATATATTTTTTAATATAGCTTTTATTGATTTTACCATTATGTAACAAGTGTATTCAATGTAGTTACAATTAGTGAAAAGCAAGCTTACAAGGATTCTTACAAAAGTACAATGAATAACATGCATGACCTGTACACAGTGAATAAATATGGTGCAACTCTTAGACAATTTAATATTTACAGATTCATCAAAGCAGGTAATAATTCAATTCATTCCTTCCATGAGTTAATGTCTATATTTTTGTTAATCAAGTCTTCAATAACATAGCCTAATTTTTCGGAAAGTGGAGTATCTTTAAAAGTGTACCACCTTTCATTTTTAACCTCTTTATTGGGGGGAGGGAACAGGTGTTCCAGTTTTTTAGGATTACTCTTTTTTAAGCTAGAGCAGCTAAGCTTATGACCTTCTATTGTGTTTGGCCTGTCTCTACTAAATCATACAGATTTAGCAGAAGTATAATAGTTAAGCATGGAATATTTATTCCTATAATGTTCGAAAGTTCATTTGCTAAATCTTGCCACCAAGTTTTAATAACTGGACAGTTCAATAAATTATGAGCTAGTGTTCCTCCAACAGTACATCCATGCCAGCAATTTGGTGAATACTGAGGGTCGATTTTTACAATTGAATGAGGTGTAATGTATGCTCAGTTTTTGATTTTATGTTGCATGCTTGTTTTTTGCATAAATAATTTTAGTATTAGCTGCTATTCTAACTGCTCTCCATTGATTTATTTGTAAAGTAACACCCAATTCGTCCTCCCACTTTTTATATTATTTTGTTTTTATATATTTTTGTGGCTTGATGATTTGATTATAGAATAAAGATAATCTTTTGTTTTTTGCTGAATTAATTGTTCTTTCTTCATTTTCCCATTTCCCAAGAAGGTTATCCGATTCAATCTTGATTTTAAAGCAACATTTCTTGAAAGTGAGAAGAAAGGTATTAGTATGTGATATCATTTTAAATATTCAGATTCCTGAATAAATCTTTGTATTTAGTGTAGGTGATAAACCTGACATTCTCTATAAAGAGTCCTCATTGATTCATATCTTGTTTCTGTAGTATAAGTCCAATGTTGCATAAATTATGGTCTGGGGTTGTGGGTAAAATAATATTGGATGAGTGTAACCATGGAATCATATGAGATATGATTTCCTTCTTTGTGGTAGATAGATGCATTAGCATAGTATACTTCAATTCGAAGTCTTTCAATATTTTAAAGTTATAAAAAAATAAATATTGAATATTAAATTTAGGATTTTTCTTTCTAATAATTTCCTGCATAATAAAAGCATCTTCTTGGGGTGAATCAAACCAGCTCCATAATAGAGCGTAAATTTGTGCAGATACATAACTAGATAGATCTGGGCACCTGAACCCCTCCCTGACAGGTAATATCAATAAAGACCATGTAATTCTTGGTTTGCTACCTCTCCATAAAAATTCTGAGAAAATTCTTCTTATGTCATCGAACCATTTCACATTTGGAATCCCAATTAAAGATTGTAGGACAAAAATTAAGTAAGGAAGAACCATCATTTTGATAGCTTGAACACGTCCCCATAATGATATAGATAAATTGTTCCAAAGTTGTAGTTTTCCCAAAATCTTTTCCTTTGCCTTCTGATAATTCCGTTTAATTGTTTCTTTAGTGTTATTTGTTAACATGATTCCTAAATAAGTTAATTACTGTACTTTATTAAAGTTTATGAGTTAAATAAATTCTTGGTCAAAATTCCCTTCCAATAAAGGAAGAATCAGAGATTTTTGTTGATTTAACTGATATCCAGAGAATAAGGAAAAATAATTTTAATAAGGCACCTATTTTTTTAAATCTGTAAAAATTAAGAGAATGTCATCAGCATATGCACTAAGTTTATGTTCAATCTTATCAATAATCAAACCTTTAATTTCCTTTGATTTCCTTATATTATTCAATAAAGGATCAAGATACAAGACAAAGATTATGGGGGAGAAGGGACAGCCATGCCATACTCTGGCATCCATATTAAGCTCTGGTATGAGTTTACCATTAATTAGAATATTGATTGTGGGGTTACTATAAATAATTTTAGTAATCTGTAATAAGTTAGGAGGGATATTCAATTTTTCCAGAATATGAAACATATAAGTTCTGTTAACTAAATCAAGAGCCTTAGAGGTGTCTAAGGCTAAGGCATAGTAAGGCTTATTACAGTTTTGAGCAAATTCAAAAAACAGTTGTTTAGTGCACTTACCCAGCCAACAAAAACTAAATAAACAAATAAATAGTTGGACGCTTAATTGTGGTGAAGGCTGACCTACCTGGAATGGAGCCTTTCTGGTCTGCGTGGATGTGCAGGGACAGCTCTTCAAGTAATCTAGATGCTATAATTTTAGCAATAATTTTGTAATCACTGTTCAATAGAGCAATTGGTCTGTAACTGTCTGGTAAATCTTTTGGCTTACCCTCTTTATGGATCAATATAACATTTGCCTGCAACACGTAAGGAGGGATTTGCCCCTTCTCGTCCACTCATTCCTGAAGTAACTTCAATAACCATGGGGCCAATAATTTAGAAAAGGTTTTATAAAATTCGTTAGTGAATCCATCTATACCTGGAGCTTTATTATTGAGGAGGCTTCCAATTGCCTGCGTGATTTCCTCTAAGATAATTTGTTTCTTTGGGAGGCTGAATGGTTTTATTTCACTATTTTGTATAAAAGTTTCCATTAAGTCAGAATCCTTTATAGTGATTTTTTTATATGTTTTGATATAATGAACAGACATAATCGATGCCATGTCCAACCAATCCATTTTTATTTGTTTATGGGCATTCTTTAGGACAGTAATAATGTTGGTCTCTTTCCTTTCATTTAGCAAATGAGCCAATATTTTCCCGGTTTTGTCACCATGTAAGTATTTAGCATTGTTGACTTTTCAAATGTTCTTTTCACACTCATTATTTATGAACTCTTGTCATTTTTTTTAAATCTTTGAGTTTTATCAAGTAATGACATACTTACATTCAATCACTCCCAGGGACAACCCCGGGCCCACAACCCCAAACTGGCTGTGGTAACTATATACAGTCTTGTAACTATGTACATACACAGCTGTCATGAAAGTTTAAACATCATAATCTATTTGGCTGTAGCCAATTTCTTACTAGGGGGAGCTTTTAAGCTCTGAAATCCAGGTCAAGTAAGAAGAAAACCAAAATCATAAGACAACTATCCCCCAGAGAAAGTTTATTATAATATCTATTTGGCTATCAGTCATATTAAATATGTTTCCACAGCTGTGTCCCAAGGAAAGAGAGAGAATCCCTCCCTCCCCCATAGTTTGGCAGATCTCTAACCTCTTATAGGACGATCATTATACAGGCTATCTAGGGCATGAAAAACACATCACACTCAAAAGGAAACAAACAAAAAAAAAATGTCTCAACAGATATAACCAAGTCTCTTTAGTTCATTCTCTAACCAAGCATGTTAAACTAGTCTCAATCAGATGGACAGTTCTGCACCTGGGCAACTCTTGCCATTTTAGTTTATAGTCCTGCCATTCCTGTATATATTTCTGATAACCTTCTAAGATTAGTTTACTAAGTTCCAAATGTCTACTTCACATACTTTGTTTTTCTTTTCCCTAATTTTTGTTTACATGAGCTTGAGCCAAGATACATACTCCATGCAAGACAATATTCATTACCTCCCTTAACTGAGAAACCGTCTTATCACCTGTCAGATTTGTTGACCAAAAATCCTTGATCGCTGATGTAATTTTTTAATAAAGTTTTCATAATTTAAGAGCTTGTTATTAAAACTCCAAGTGTGTGTTTTATCAGAAGCATGCTGTGTTTTAATAACTCATTTCACCAATGCCTAATCAGAAAGGTGAATTACATTGATATGGGGATCACCTACAGGAGCAGAGAGTTCAAAACAAATATATAATCTAATCTGAAGAAATTTAGATTTTTTTTGTCTTGAAAAGTGAAAATCTTCAATTTAGGTTATTTTAATCACCAGACATCTGTTAAATTATCTTGTAGAAAAAAAATTTAGTTGTTCTGAAATTCTGATGTTAGTACTGATAATATTTGTATTTTTATCCAGGTATGGATTATTTATAGTATTAAAATCACCCATTAAAATGAGAGTTTGAGCCTGGATATGGACACTAGCTTGAGTGATTTTTGCTAACAAATAAGGACTATTGCTGAAAAGGGCCATATATGGACCAGACTGTTATGCTGAAGTTTCCAAATATGGTACCCTTGACAAAAATTATCCTTCCCTCCCCATCCATATATCTATAAGCTAGAATTTTACGTTTTTCCTGGATAATATAATTACCACCACATGATTTATTAGTGCCTGGCAATGAAAACCTATGCAATATCGAATTTCTGTTTATTTTTTTAAGATCTGGGCTTAAGAGATGGGACTCCTGAAATGCAATAATATCTATTTTTTTTTTATTTAAATATGTTAATATACATGCTCTTTTTTTGGCTAGCCATTTGGGTCTACAGCAGGGATTCTACAGGTGAGAGAATTGCTTTCCACAACCCATCACATTTTACCCTTGGAGTGGGTGCCAGAGGACTGGCCACTGGATGCACCTTACCCCCATTTTCTGCCCCAACCACTGTCCTTGCTAGACTTAGCTAGATGGTAATGCTGGTACTTCTGCCTCTGGTATCCTGAACCAAGAAAGGGGCCTGAAAGGATCCTTGCTGATTTAGCTTATGGCTTAGTCTACTCAGACAATGTCATGATTGAAGCCAAGGTAATACTTGACTGCTCAGTGTAGGTGAGATTGTTCTCCACCCCAGGGCAAAAGGGGTTGTTGCCCAAGAAGAGCAAATCCACTAGTTTGTGCTGGATCTCCACAATAAACAGGGAGATCCCATCCATGCCCATCTGCTCACAGAAACTACTGCTGCCACTGTGCAAGCCAAGGATATGGCAGAGTTCAAAGTCACTTGCAGTTGGGGTCTTTCAGGGACAAACCAATGTCCTGAATCTGTATGCCACTGGCTATCAGTAGGGGTAAAGAGAACATATTCATAAGTTTATCAAAGAGCTTGTGGCCAAGCCTTGCCATGAGAGCCACATAGCTGACTTGCCTGATTACCAGGGAAGTTGCCACAGATACCTTGTGACCAAGTAAGTACTGCTCCTTGGATTTCTTGTCTGTCTGCTTATCTGATTTTCCCTGTACCTTGGCTCTGAGGAAAACCTTATCCATCATCAAGCCCTCAGAGGATGGGAGTTCAGAGAAGCTGGAAAACCCACCCACAGAGGCCACTTACAGTACTTATGGCCTATCCATAAGGAGGCACTTAGCACAAGGCCAGGTACTGCTATGTACTGAGCACATGGCCCTAGAGGGCTCAGGAGACCAACCAAGGTGAAGAATCCTACTCCAGGATAGTAAGCAAGGGGTTGGGTCTCCCTCTACTGTATTTCCTCTAGGGAAACATACTGAAATGCAGACATAGGCTGCAAGACAGCCATAATGGAGGCTTTGTCTCTGGAAGTGGAGCAGCTGTCTGAGGAATCAGCCTCCATCCTCCCTCCTACTATATACTGGGGAGCACTGCGAGTCAAGAAAAAGCAGCTTGGGGTATCAATTGGAAGTGTGGACCACACATTTTGTCAGTGTTACCACAAGTGATGGGATTCTCAGTAGCCCAGACTCAGGTCAAGAGTCTCTCATAGTTGTGGTGTGAGCTGCTCCACCTGAAGGAGCCTCTGTAGTACAGCTGGCATGACTGGGGGAAAACCACAGGATGCCCTGACAGGAGATATTTAAAGTGGCAGCTATGATGGGGTTGAGTATGAGTGAGGCATCTGCTGACCATGACCTTGGTCAAAGACCCCATGGCCCAGTGCTACCACATTGCCTCATGATGCTACCATCCTATTTGATGCCATTGACTGTCACCTGATGACAATGAGATAGAGAATGATCACCTACCATGATGGTGGTAGTGTTGTTGAGAGCAGGATGGAGAAAGACACCTTGACCAGGAGCAGTGACCCTAAGGCTGATGACAGTCTGAAGGTAGTACAGCCATGTACACCACAGGCCAAGGCAACATGGTGACCACCAACTGGACTGGAGTTGGAACACGCTGCTGCTTAACCACAGCTGGCTTAACCAGGGGCACAGTTTTGGCATTCTCCCCAACTAGGAGGATTGCTATCAGCAGCAGGGTCTGAATGAGGGACAAAGAGGCCTCGTCCCCACCCAACTCCCAGCCAACATTCTCCACCTGGTCCTTGACCCATGTCAGTTTAGCTATCAACTCTATTACAGGTACCACTGGAATATCAAGCGCTCCTCTACTGGAGCCACATCATCCAATGTTGAGGGCTCCAGGGAGCCCAGAGACTGCAAAAAATCAGGACATTTCCTCTCCCACAACTGATCACAATGGTATCTCTTATACTTACAATGATAGGCTTTTCTGTCTTTGTTGAGGTTGAAGTGTGTAGCCATGAAAAACTCACCAGCCTTTGGAGGTTCTGAAGGGTTATAGGCACCATGGTTTGCTCTCCCACCAACATCAAGGCCAATGTCAGTGAATCCCATTGTGGTGCTACCTCTTCCTCCATGGCTTAGAGAAGTGCAATTGAGCTTGCAGGCACCAAGACTATCCATTCTTGTGGCCTACCTATGAGGAAGTGTGCCTTTCACTCAGTCAATGAAGGGTGCATGGCCAGGAACCAAGTACAAGAGCTGACATCTTGGTATACCCTCAGGCAATAAACACATGCATTATGGCCATCCATGAACAAAATTTTTCTGCTGGCAGAGCAGGCATCTCTTAAACATTTTTTTTTTGTTTAATGTTCCATCTGTCTGTTCATCAACAAAGCAGCAACCAGAAGATAAGAATTGTAAATTCCATTGAAATACTGAAGAACTATAGTAGAAGACAACCTCCTGAACAAGTGCTCCTCAACTAGAAACATCCATTTACTGAAGGAGCTGTGAAGGAGGAGACCTGTCCATTCCAGTGGAAAGAAGGATCTGATGTTTTAATTGAGGTGGAGCCAAAGGATGACACCATGGGTAGTAGAAATCAAACTTGGCAAAATTTTCTTATTCTGCTTTCACTGAATTTTTGTGAATCTCTTTTAATTTCATAAACTTGAGGAATTTAGTGAAATGTTCTGGACTTCTTTATTTGGGCACACATCAGTAATTATTGAAGCTAGAGACATGCAAACTGGCATGTTCACTGGTGATAAGATGTACTAAGGGCATACAAAGTTTCACAACATTTGGTTGAGTGGTGGGGAAGTTATAGTGGCTTGACATCTTGCATTTTATTTCTTAGCAAAAACTTATGTTTACAACTCAGCAATCTTTGGAGCCAGACATGTGACATTTGCATACATTGCCTTCTTGGGAGGATCTTGGAAACTGTGAGAGAGAGAGTTTATTAAGTAAATTGTATGTTACAGAAGTTCATATTTAACAATTTATTTATAACATTTTGTGAACCTTTTCCAAAAAGTTTGAATGTTTGTAGCTCTGCTGCTAATACAGGTATACACCCAAAATTCGGCATGCACACCCAATGACAAAGTGTCCTAGAATTTATCAAAGCTATAGTGGTTAAGGAGTTTAATTCACATTGGGCATATCGCAAATCACTAATTGGTAAATTACATATATGCATATGAGCATGCCCGGTATCACGGCTCAACTTTCAGACGATGATTTATCGAGGTCTGAGTGCCCATCTGAAAAAAGAAACACTTTCCAGAGTTCAGCTTTCTTTCTCCTATTAGACACTGTGTCTGTGTTTAGCTGAATGCGGGCTGAATAGTCAGTTCACCAGCCTTTCAGCCATTCAGTGCCATTTACAAATGTGACCACATTTTTGCATTGGGCATGGAAATTAGGAACAGGCCTACAGGGTTTTACTTTTTAGTAAAAATCATGGAAATAAATATTTTTTGGGGGGAATACATTGCTTTTTTCTATATTACATCACAAGAGGGACTGCTGCAGGCACTTCAGGCGTGTTTACGATACCTGCCAAAACAAGCAAGTTTAACAGGCCGACAGTGTCCCTTTAAGTAGGGGTACCTGAAGTTACAAATCTCTGTGTTAAAGGCAATGCATAAAAATGAGAGGAGAGAGGAACCATTGTGGTATATGAAGGAAGTAGCAGAGACAGTGAGAGAAAAGGAGAAGGCCTTCAAAAACTGCAAGGGCAGACAGACTGCTGAGGAAACAGGATGAGAAAGGCCATTGTTATACTGAGTTATAAAGACAGGGGAAGGCATTAGCACATTGAGCCTGTCTCCCACCTTAGCAGGGCCATTAATTCCTTAGATTCAAGTTACAGATGTCTAATCTTCTTTTGAATACATCTAGGGAACCAGCAGAGACCATGACTCTAGGAAGTAAGTTCCAGTATTTCACTGCTCGGTATGTAAAGAAGCCTCTCCTTGTATTCCTTATAGCATGTTGAATGTATGTTGTCACATGGTGATATGTTGATGCCTTGGGAATCAAACCCTGAACTGCAGCTGCCTGCTTCATCCACAGCCTGGTGCTCTGACCACTAGGCTACCCTGCCAACAACAGTTCTGCCAGGGACATAATAATGCCTCCCAAGGCCTCCCCCTTGCTCTAGGCTATACTGCCATAAAGTGTTCTGTCAGAGAACATACTAGTCCCTCCCCTACTCCCCCTTGCTCTAGGTTATACTACTCTCAAGTGTTCTTGCAGAGAACATACTGAACACCCACATCCTTCATTCCTGCTGCTTTCCACACCTCATGGCTAGTATCTTTATCTACCAAAACCCCCAACCTAATCACAACCCTTCCCATCTCTCACACCCCTCCTCCTCTGATAGTCTCTCGATTCCCTGCTCTTCAATGCCCCTCTCATGTCCAGACTAGTAACTTATACCATGACTGATGCAACCCCCCTCATAATCCTAGCATTCTTTATTATTCAATTCTCACACTTCCCCATCTCCCTGCAGCAGCAACTACCCTGCCCCCTCCTTACCCTAATACCCGCCTTGTCCACCCTATTCAGCTAACATTGGCCCCCCCCTCAACTTATCCACTGCTGCAACACTCTTTTCACCAAATGTCTTCTTATGCCACACCCCCAGATGACTTTCTGCTTAATCCTTCTATGGTGCTTCCGCGCACGGCCAAAATCCTCCCTACTTACAAGACGCTGCAAACTGCTAGCCATCTTCTCAATGTTCCTTCTTATCCTGCTCCTAGCAGAGACATTGAACTAAACCCAGGCCCCTGTAGGACAAACACAAACTACATCCCACAAAGGCCTTAATATCATGTATATAACATTAGAGTCTGCTACCTACAGTAAGTTAGACCTGCTTAGCTACTAGGTGACTCAACATCCTCAGACACCCTCTGCCTCATGGAAATATGGCTTTCCTCCAAAACCCGACACCTCCCTATCCAACCCTGACTATACCCTCCACCGGCAGGACCATGGCAAAAAGGGTGGTGGTGTAGCGATCTATGTAAAACAACCACTCTGTTGCTCAGTCATCAAAAGGGAATCTTCTTGTGGCTTACACAAACTGATTCTATCTCAACTCACCCTCCCTTCTACCCTACCAATTTTCATCGAGGTGATCTATGCTTCCCCGCTCCTTGCCCAGGATGCTCTCATTTCTTGCATTTCCTCCCTATTCCCTCCACACTGCATCCAGCGAACTACTCCTACTAGGGGACTACAACCTAGAGTGGCTCTGCCCTTCCTCCAAAACCACCACATTCAAATTAGAGGCTCTTATCCTCACCCAATTAATTACTGAGCCCACCTGTTATAATCCTCGCACAACAAACAACTCCCTATTTGATATGGATCCTCGCTTCCCATTCACATCGAATTTTCACTGCTGGTGTATTGGTCGCAGCCCTAAGCAACCACTGTATTATACATTGCAGCAGAAAAACTCAGCTTCTAAAATCAGCCCCTAAATACATCATTGCCTGTCCTCTAAATTCACTAAACATCACCTCCCTCCTGCATGACATAAAACATGCAGACTAGGACCCTGTCTACTCCACATCTGACACTGATTCAGCTCTGTCTAGCTTCCTACATACTTTCAATAAGGTCTGGGACTCCCATGCCCTCCCTGTGTTAAAGCTAGAGTCAAAAAGCACCACAACCTGTGGATCTCCAGCACATTAATTGTCTTCTGTAAAGCTTGTGACAAGGCCTGGTCCCTATTTTAAACCACACAAACCCCCCATTCTAGACAGGCCTACAACTTTGCTAGAAATGCCTGCACCAGGGCTATAAGACAAGTCAAAGCTGAATATTTTAGGTCCCATTTAAACACGGCTCATCCTTCCTCCTTCTGGAAGGTGGTCCACTTCCTTATTGACCCCCCCTCAGATCACCACTCCAGCTCTCAAACGTAATGACCAAACAATTTATGACCTTGTCAAAATAGCACAAACCCTAAACAACTTCTTCACCACCTGTGCCCTTTCTGACCTGACCCTCCCCCCAGGCCCTCACGCGCCCCCCCCCCAAACCCTATCCAAAATTATTTCCTCCTCACTCCCACCTCACTGGAAGAAACCCTTAATACCCTCTACTCCTTTAACATCTCAAAACTGAACCTTGATGGGATCCACCCCAAACTTCTGCATAAATCTGCATGGTTGCACCTGCAATTGCTGTTCCCCTCACTTACCTACTAAACCCGTCATCCTCCTCTGGCAATGTCCCCCAAGCTTAGAAAATCTCTCTCTACAAGGGTGGTGACCCCTTAGTACCTGGAAACTACTGACCAATCTCCCTCCTCCCCACTCTTGCCAAGCTACAAGAAGCTCTTGTCCAGTCCAGACTTTCTCATGTCCACAAATTTCCTCTCTCCATATCAGTCTGCTGACTTAGGAGGCACTGGGTGTGTGCACAGTGGCCTATGTGATATGAGGTGGTGCATCCACAGAATGCTTGCACATGGCCGGGGCACATGTCCTGCACCACATGCCTCCATAATGGTGCTCTGTGGTCCAGGTAGACATTTTGTCACTATCTGTGCTGTGGGCACTCACCACCATGGTGGGCACCAGTGCACAATGGCATGGCCCTTGTTCATTATGGCAGATGGAGCTCAGCAACTGCCATGTGCTCTGCTGTGCCCTTGGCTGTGCTGTGGTGTGATCACGGGCATGTGGCTGTCACTCTACAGTACAAGCCTCCCTCTGTGCCTTGTTGCATGCGGTTCCAGCTGCTGGGTGCATATGCTTACAGCAGCCCTCTGGCTGACATAGGTGGCTGTGTCTTATGCACCATGCATAGCCATTGTACGCAGCTTCATGCATGTGTGCTGTGGTGGTATATGAATGCCACTATGTGGCATGCCTCTTGTACATGGCGTGTAGTGGGTCTGCATGGCTGCAATTTACTGCCCTACAAGGTGCCCTGTGAGCAAGTTGTGCATGCTGCAAAGGGGTGTCTGGTGTGCAAATGCCACATACCCATCCATGCTCTGTCCCTGCATGCCCTTTGCATGGCACATACCCATTGTGCATAGGCCCCCAATGTTATATATACTCTTTGTGTTCTTGGTTTTGCTTCTACAGAACCACTTGTTAAACAGCAGGTTTTTCAAATTTTCAGCAAACATGTCAGTTAGTGTACCGTCCAATTAGCCTACTTGTGAATTTTCATCCAGTTTTGGCCACTCTGCTGTTTTCAATTTATCTTTTTATTTTGTTCCTTTTGCGCACTTGACTTGCTTGTTTTGGTGTGCGTAGCAGTCCTCTCCAGAGCACGCACTCACAGTAATCCCAGCTTAAAAGTGTCAAACTGGCCTTTCACTCTGGGGACAGACTTTTGACTGAAATCCTGCACCTGATGCTGTTGTTACTTGTTGTTAGTCACTTGATAGTGGCAGGTCAAAGCTTATGAGTTCACAACAATCACATTATCATATCCTTTGCACTTTCCTGTGCCAGAAAAGAAACTTTTTTCGGTAGAAAAATCCACAGAATTGCAAGCTGTCACATAAAAATAAAAATAAGCAGAACAGTCCCAAGGTGTCTTTCACATTGTTGTGGTGACATAATGCCAACATATTACCCTGCAAGAATAAATATTATTTTCTTTAGCTGTCATTTCTTTGCATAAATAGTGTCTCTCGCTGGTGATTGCTGGATTGTGGCTGCTATGAGTTTATAAATGCAATGTTGTAAATTGTAAAGTGTCACTACTGAATCTTGAGAGGATCCAAAACCTTGGACTAACTGTGTACGCCTGAGTTAGTGTACCCAATGCTGTCACTTGTTGGCAGTGCCTCACAAGTGCTAGCGCTAAGTTTATGCCTTTACAGATGTCCTTTCCACTTTCTTACGCCTGAAACTATATTATACAATGGCAAGAAAGAATCCTGTCTTCTGATTGGTCAATTGGCTATCACAGCAGGGACGTTATCCTGGCAGAACTTCTCTGCTGATTGTTTGTTGGATTTGGATGCCCACCACCATGATGATCTCCTCTTTCTCTTAAGAAACAAAAATATGTTTACACACTAACAAAAACATTCTTTAAAATTATTTTTTTATTATAAAACAACAAGCCATTGTATAATAGGAATAATGCCCTCCCAGGTGGGTGTTATGCTGGGATAACATCCCTTCTCGGGTATTGGATGCCCTCGGCCAGTGGCCTCGGGCCCAACCACCCGAAGTGGGATGTTATCCCAGCATAACACCCACCCTGTCAGGCATTATTCCCTTAATAATGTGTTTATGATTAGGGGCACAATTGTGAGCTGTCACTCACTGTCAGCTTCACATTTCCAGCATGAAAGCAAGCACAGCATTCCAAAGGTGTCTTTTCCACAGTTACAGTGATAGAATGACAACATATTACAGGTGCAGAAATATATCTTATTTACATTATCTGTCTTTACTATGCTGTCATTGAATAAATACTGTTTCTTGCTAGCCACCGCTGGACCGAGACTGCCATGAGTTTAAAAAAATGCAATGTCAGAATAGATGAATGCTGTTTGGAAATAGTTGGTATGACAGACAACCAGCACTAATACATATTATTTATATCTGCTATCATTTGTCAGCCCTTCATCACATAACATATATCTTTCTGCCAAGCCATTCCTATTGTAGGTGGTAGCCATCACATGACATTGGCATTCTATGTGCAATAATAAAAAAACAGTTATGTGTACTGTCTGAGGTTGTGTTACTTTATGTGCATTGCCACATCTGTGTGGTACACTTTATGGAATAAAATGTATGAATAAATATTCTAATTGCATCTGCACAGAAACAGAAACAGTATATACTGTGACTAACAATGCCTCAAAGTGAATACATGTTATACAGTTCCGTACAACGTCATGTGTCACTACTGAATCCAGAAAGGATCCAAAACCTTGCACTAACTGTGTATACCGGAGCTAGTGTACCCAATCCTATCACTTTTTATCAGTCCCTTGCCAGTGTCAGTGCTGTTTATGCCTTCACAGATGTCCTTTGTACTTTCTTATGTCTGAAACTGTAATAAGTTCTTCATGATTAGGGGCACAAATGCCAGCAATCATGTGCTATCAGCCGCAAGATAGTGGCAGCTACACATTTCCAACATGATAACAAGCAGAGCATTCCAAATGTGTCTCTTTCACTATTATAGCTACAGAATGCCAACATATTACAGGTGCAAGAATACAGCAGTCAAGAGCAGTCCAAAGATGTCCAAAACCTCATCTGTAAGGAACACATAATGGAATACAAAGTGGGCATTAATTTTCTAATTGCATCTGTGGAGAAATGGAAACAACATATACTGTGACTAACAATGCCTCAAAGTGAATGTACACTTGACACTTACAATGGCAGTGTGCATTCGTTCTGATGCTGTGAGTGTTGTTGTGACTTTCACTTGTTTGGGTGAAAGCAGGCAGTGTCAAATACTGGAATGATTATAGATTTATTAGGCAAATCGAATTTTACACTAATGAATCATGAACAGTTCAAAAACTTCTTACAAACTGCCCACGCCTGCAAAAGTGTGTCTCTACATGATGTAATGTAACAAACACTTAGGTGTGTGTATAGCAGAGCAAGTAAAAAGGCAGTAAAAAAAATTCCATTGGAGACTCCGGCTGAAAGAACAATCCACAGTCAATTAGATACTTTTTCCCCATCTCCATATAAGAAATCCAGTAACAGTTGTCTGTCAGTTGTACTCACAATAACAAGTATTACTGGTGCATGATGCAGACAAATGTAAAACAAAAAAAAAAAAAAAAATAGAAAAAATAAATATTGGTTACAACACAAAAATATGTGGTCTTATCTGTGTTGGCTGGCTGTATGTGTGTTTGTTGGGGGGGCTTGGTGTAATATGTGTGTGTGTGTGTGTGTGTGTGTGTGTGTATATATGTGGTGGCTAGATTCCTGTTGGGTGTGTGTGTGTATGTGGGGGGGGCAGGGTTGGAGTGAGTGGCTGGCCCTGTGTTTATGTTTGTGTATGTGTGAGCGTCGGGCAGGGTGAATGGCTGGCACTGTTTGTGGGTGTTTGTGTGCATTTGTGTGTGGGGGGGTGGCTGGGTGTGTATGGGTGGGGGTGGTTGGTATGCTTCACAGGCAGTAGTGGCCCGATAAGACTGAATGCATGAATGCTTGTGTGAATGGACCTTTTTCAGGCTGGCTACCTTGATGTGTGTTTGGGTTCAGGGCGGATGGCTCAGTGTGTATGGGTGGGTGTGCATCACAGACTGGAGTGCATCAGTCTGCATGCATGTGTGTTCATGTCATCTCTGAAGGGTGGGGCACCAGGCAAACATTCCCTTCCAACCCTTCTGCAATGTCACTACTGAAGACATTCAAAGGGGCTGACAACAGAACTAACTGGAGCGGTCATTGTCAGTATCTGAATCAGGTGCAGCTTGAGCACCCTCACTAGGAATATCATGAGATACTAGAGGCTTCAAATTGGTATGGTTGGATACCAGTATTAAAGTTTAGATCATTGTCCTCCACATCTTAAAATTCTTCAGCTTTGAACATCATAGATATTGATCACATGCAAACTGAAAGCTTTGTGAACTGAGCTTTTTTTAATACAGCCATGCATAGCATGAGCCTATGAGTCAGGCCAGTGTGACATCACAGGAGATTCCTGGGGGTAGGGCTGAGCTCAGTTTTCCTGAAAAAGGGAATATTAACAGACAGTCTTTTTTGTACTTTGGAAGCTGAATTCAAACATAAAAGTATTTTTTTGGTTACAAAAGCCTATAAACTATCAAAATCTACCCCAATTCAGGCAACATAGCACTTTTAAATGAGTTGTGTTTAAGTGTCCTTGGGTCATTGTCTTTGGAGGACATAAGCCTTCTTCACCTGAACAAACTGACAACAGGCTTTGGAGAAATGGCCACAGCCATGTGTTTATTGACAAAACCAATTGTCTATATATACAATTGCTTAACGTGCTGTGCATAGCTAGGTAGCCTTGAAAGGAATCTAACTCCCCATGGAGAACTAGATCATTCATGGTTGACCCTCCCTCCCAGGAGAGGGCTGCCTTACCATCAACCCAGACCCCGTGAGGGACAACAGCCTCCAGGGCATGAGGGATGGCTCTGTGATTGACTGTGGCTATCTCCTCCCCCATCAGAGGATCCACCATGCTGCGGGACCCTGCTCGAAGAGGGTGCCCTCCGGACTCCATCTGTCAGGCCCGCCCTCCAGTCAGCCTCAGGGAGATCTGTCTGGTCAAGACACATGATCCCCTGTTATCCCCTCCACAGGGTTCCAAAACTTCCAAGCCTCCACTTACAATGTTCATGACTGTGACACCTACCTATCTGCTCCCTAGCCTACTCTAACTAGAATAACTCCCCCCCCTTGCTGGAGAAGGCAAAAAACCGGAAAACCCCTTGGGGAAAATACAGGAAATTCTTTCTCAGCCCCTAAGGCAATCCCCCTTAGTGGCAGAGCAAGTTACCTGTACCCCTCCCCCCACATTTCCCCCTGCTTTTACGATGGTGAGGTTTGGGTGGGATGTGACCTGGGACAAGGAGGAATGAGGGATAATTCCTCCTGTGCGGTCCCTCTTAAGGGGCCTGGCTCCTCCCTGTCCCTGGCCACAAGCTCCCTCCCTCCCCACTGGGAACCCTATCTCCCCAGCCCCTTCTGGGTGGTCCTACCCGAATCCCTACTGTTCAGGTGTCTCTGGCCCTGCCCCCAGACAAAGCCCTGCCTGCTGCAATATCTTGCAGGCTCCTCCATTGTCTTTTGAGGGCATATGCATTCTTCACCTGAACAAACCGACACAACAATGGGCTTTGAAGAAATGGCCACAGCCATGTGTTTATTGATAAAGCCAATTGTCCATATATACAATTGCTTAGAGTGCTGTGCGCAGCTAGGTAGCCTTGGAAGGAATCTAGCTCCCCATGGAGCACTAGATCATGGATGGTGGACCTTCCCTCCCAGGAGAGGGCTGCCTTACCATCAACCTGGACCCTGTGAGGGACAAGAGCCTCTGGGGCATGAGGGATGGCTCAGTGACCACCTGCGGCTAGCTCCTCCCCTGTCAGAGGATCCACCATGCTGCAGGATCCTGCCCAAAGAGGGTGCCCTCAGACTCCATCCATCAGGCCTGCCTTCCTGTCAGCCTCAGAGAGATCTGTCTGGTCAAGACACATGATCCCCTGTTATCCCCTCCACAGTGTTCCAAGACTGCCAGGTCACCACAAGGTGAGTTTCACCACTTACCCCCACAAGCACCTCATGCCACTACTCTCACCACTGCCCTTTGTATGACATTCAAAAACAAGTCTAATCCTTTCTCCGATAGATGTACACCATCTCTACTATACAGGTCAGGCTTTTTCACAGACACTCCCAGGTGTGCTGCTATGGACCCCCTCATGGAGTCCATAATTGGTCTCATGGCCGCGTTCTGCAGCTGGCGCACCTTCTTTAGTACCCTAATGTTCTTGGAGTGCTGCCACTGCTGCCGCTGTACCATATCGGACCAAATTATATGCACCTGGGGCCACCATTGATTCACTCTTACTGTGTCTTGTCTGACCATCTCCTTAAGCTCCCATGCATACATAATCCCCAGATCATTTCCCCCCAAATGAAGGACTAAAACATCTGGCTGCCACCTCTTCTGGACTTTTGCATGCAGTGTTGCAATTAACTCATTCCATCGCATCCCACACCACCCCAACCAATGCACCTCTATCCTCTCGGGTGCCAGGAATAGGTTTTCTCCTCTGGGTTACTGCCTTGCTCTGTGGGCCACCCACTGGATGTTTGAGTGGTCACAAATCCAGATCTGCTCTGCTCGGCCTGCAAGACCTGTCCAAACAAAGCAAAAGAGAGTTATAACATGTGTGGCCTTATGTATCTTTCAAAAGCCTGCGACTTCCATCTACTCAATGCTTGTATCACCCCATCTGCTAAGCCCTCCACCCTGGCATGTGATGCTGCTCCCAATCCTAAAGGAGTGTGGGTTGCAATGTTCTGCCGGGGTGCCCATCTGTTGCAAGGTCTTTTGCAACATGTGCCTAAACTGGTACACTGTTAGAGGGCCACCCCATCCATGACAGAAGAAGGCCCCCCATTGCCAGGAGCCGAGTTATATAATCCTGTACCCATGCTCCCACATCGCACTGGAGCCCGTGGGGCACCACTAGTCTGCACCACCGCCCCTGGACAAGCTGGTCAGCCTTGCTTTTCTGGATGCGGACAAAGACTCCAGACATTCTGACCTCCACATCCACCTCTGCTAGCGCTACTGGTCTCCCGGTAGCATTGCTGGGCTCCATGAGCTCCAACACCCAGAATGCCTAACAAAATGCTACCAAGTACACTGTCTGGAACAGCCTTGTCTCATCAAGGGATGAGCATATCTTAGGCAGCTCATCCCAGATCTGCTTGAATATGGCAGGGCTGATAGGCCATCTGTTATCCATACCCCTCAGGGTTGCCCGTGCCCAACCTCCCCAGCATCTTCCTAAGAGCAAATGCCCTTGTAGAGTCAGAGAAGCCTCTGACTTTCTGGAACCAGGCAATGCCAGCAATGTGTTTGACTGTTGCCTGGGTGACCCCCGCACATTTTTTGATCAGTACATATTCATACAGCTGTGCAACTGGGAATCGGCCATGTCGTTGCCCACCCTTTTGCGTATTGCACTTCCAGAAAACAGTCGACTCCCCTCTGGTACACTATATGCGTCCTAGGTGCTAGGGCCTTCTCAATCAACTCCCAGGCCTCTGGGTCATCAACTCCCATAGGAATGATGGGACTTCCCTGGGCTGTTGGTCTGCCACTGGTGCTAATTCTCAGAACCTCTGCCACTGTAAACAAGAAAGAATGTCAGTGATGCCATTTTCAGTACCTGGTACATGCACTGCTCTAAAGGTAATATTCAACATCAGACACTTGAGGACAAACACCCGCATGAGGTTGCCCTTCGGGCTCTTGCTCCCCAACTGTTTGCTGATGGCATACACCCCTCCGGTGTTGTCCAACCTGAATGTGATGTGCTTGTCCCGTAGCACATCCCCCAGACCACCAATGCCATGACAATGGGGAAAAATTCCATCACCATTATCTACCTCGTGATGCCACATCTCATGCACTCTGAAGGCCACTGCCCTGCACACCATTCCCCTTGCAGGTAAGCCCCAAAGCCCAAGACCCCCGAGGCATCTGTGAAGAGTTCCAATTCTTCACTGGACACTGGAAGCAGCCACATTGACACCCCATTGAAGCATTACAGAAATGTCTTCCAAATGCCTAGGTCCGCCCGCATTGCTGTTGTGACCTGCACTCTATGGTGCAGTTTTGTACAGCCCACCCCAGTGCCCGCCAGGTGCCTCACGAATGTCCTGCCCATGGGCATTACCCAGTAGGTGAAACTGAGGTGACCTACTAGTTGCTGGAGCTCCCATAATGTGACTTTCCATGCCCACATCACAGCATCCAGCTGGGTGCGCAAGGCCACCAGCTGGTCTTTTGGGAGCCGGAACACTTGCTCCCTCATGTCAATCTCGATCCCCAGTAAGGGAAGCCTTTTGCATGGCCCCTCTGACTTGTCCTGGGCCGATGGTACACCCAGCTCGGTGCAATTGTGGAATGCCACTATGATATGCGAGCACTGTTCTGAGCCGGCCCTCCGCACAATCAGAAAGTCATCCAAATAATGAACCATGTGGTCGACTTTGGCTTTTTGTGCCTTGGCCCAGTGCAGAAATGTGCTGAATTGCTCAAAAACTGCAGATGCCACCGCATGCCCCATGGACATGCAGTTGTCCATATAGTAGTACCCATCCAATTTCATGCCCAGTAGCTCCCTATCTGCCGGCAACACTGGCAGCAGATGGAATGCTGATTCTGTATCAGCCTTCCCCAGCAATGCCCTCCTGGCCTGCCTGACGCACCACCTCCACTGCCCTGTCGAACGACGTATAATATACCACAGTGTAGACTGGGTCGATGTAGGCATTGACAATCTCCTTCTGTTTAAGACAGGTAGTTTATCATTCGAAACTCACTTGGCACCTTTTTGGGGACTTGGCTAATAGGTGACAGCCTGAACTGTGGGCAAGGGGAGAAGAGAAGGGGCCTCTGATCTGACCCAACGCAGGCTCCTTCTGTAGCTTGCCCCACATGACCTCCAGTCACTCCTTGGCAGAACGCAGGCTGTCAGCTTTGTATGCCCTTTTTGGGCCCTGGTAAGGTATATGGAATCCCTTCCTGAAGCCTTCCACCAAAGAGCGAGTGGCCACCCTATCTGGGTTGTTGACCAACCACCCTTCAATATTTTCAGCCTTGACCATTGTTGGCAGCCTTTGTCCCTCCCTTCTGAAAGGGACGAAAATTGTTTGCCTTCCCTGCCCCCAGCTCTGTCACCTTCCCACACTGTTGATATGAGTGTGGTTTCCAGCACGCCATACACTCGTGCTTGTATCTACAATGCTTGGTCTTGCATGACCCCTGGTTGTAGCTGAAACAATGCCCTTTACTCCCCCCCTTTCCCCCCATTATCCCATTGATAACCTTTCTTCAGTGATGGGGGTGCCTCACCAGGAAACCACTGTCTGTGTGTTTAACCCCTATCCCCAAATTGATTGCCCATAGCAGTAGGAGGTCCAAGACCACCCACGATCATGCTGTGTCCATCTGTTTTCTCCTCCGATACTCATCATCATACTCTAACAACCCCCCACCTGGCTTACTAGCATGCATGGTCATTATTCTATTAATGTAGACCCACAACCAGTCAGTTTTCCCCCGGCTGCTCTGGGAAAGGATCCCTGCATAAACTGTGAACCCTGCAGCCCAGTTCTCCCATGTCTGCCGCACAGTTGCTTTTTGCTTCTATTTGACCCCATCATCCCCCTCCTTGTCTTTTTTCTCTTTTTCTGGCTCTTTTGGCTGGTTCAGAAGAGCAAAGATGTCAACGTATTCTCCATTGATTGTTTGTTGCCTCACCTTGTCTGGCAAGTGCGACCCAATGGGCTCCGCCAGGGATAGAAAACTCACTGACCATTGATGCTCTGGCATTGGTGGTGGTGCTGATGCCACTCCTGCTCCAGCATCTCCAATCTGTGCTATGGTTGGGGCTGCCAGGGCCACTCCTGGCTGAGCCCTATACTGGTCTGCCAGTAAAGCCAGCTGCTAGTCAAGCTTCTGCTCCACACCTGATTGACCCAGGTTTCCCACCAGAAGCTACCTGCTAGGCTCCCCCCATCCTTTGGGTATTGCCATGGCCACACCCCAAGCCCTCCCGCTGGCTGGCTGGCTGACCCAACCCCCGAGGGCTGTCTGCTGTGGGACCCATGGCCGTTACTCCCAGCTGAGGAATTTGCTTGTGGCAGGATGGGTTGACCTTGTTCCAATTGCTCATGAGTCTGCAAGTTCACCTGCAGTGGTGATGGCTGGTCCTCTGGAAGGCCCCCCCGGCAGACCCAGGCTTATGGGTGTCAATGCTTCCCTTTCCCTCCTGTGCCCTACCAGCACCTTTTCCATGGCCTCCCACTCTCTGCCCCATTTTGACTGGTGCCCCCTGTTCCTGTTGGGGTGCCCCCACTCCTAAGGAGAGCCCTCAGCTCCTCAGCTGGCAGCTGATCCAAGTCTGGCATACCTGCTACTTGGTCCACTGCTCCTTGATTGGCTCTCTTCCTTCATGCTCTTTTCTGTGGAGGAGGAGGGTGCACCAGTGTCTCATCAGAACTGCACTTCATCTTCTCTGGCTCTTGCCTGGACATGCCCGGCACCCCTGGCGGAGACACAGGTTCAGTTGGCAGGGTCAGTGGTACCAGGTTATCTGGCTGCTTCCCCAGAATGGCCTCCTCTGAGTTCTTGGGTTCCAGTGGGGGCAGCAGCCCTAAAGGACCTGCTCCCCCATCTTTGCCCTGCTCCCTGATCAGTGCCTCTTTCCATGCCTTACCCTTGCCTCGGATGAGGGTGGCCAGCTGCTGTTTGAGATCTCCACTCATCTTCACAATATGCCTGTAATCAAACAAATCACAGCCACTCTCCCCTTGCTGGTGTGTAAGCTGATGCTGCTACAACCAACATGGGTCACTGACCGTGGGACATTTTTACATCATGTTTAGTTTTTTTTTTTTTTTGACATTACCTGCCTGGCTAGTAACATCACTGTACTTGCCATGTCTAATCATAACAGTTTAAGCTGTATATCTTAACATATTTTTTGTTATTCCTATTTCCTCTCATTTACACATTTTCTAGCTCTACCCTAATTCATCCTTTATGTTTTCCCATCCATCAGTGAATGCCTGGCTCCCCACTGTATGAGATTGAAACCCAGTGCCCCATACATGTTAATGGCTTGCCATCCAGCTTGTAGACTGAAAGCTCTGCTTATCATGTGGCGGCATCTGCATTATTGCACATGTGTGAGGCCCTACTGCCCCCGTGCATGCACGCTGCCTGCCCTCTCATAGCTAGGCCTCATGATACTACGGCCACACTGACCAGATCCATCAATTCTGGATCCACTTCTAGCAGGCCCAAATGCTGCATGGCTGCTATGTCTGGTGGAACCCAGGCACCTTTCTGGGAATGTCTCCTCTGCTACCCAGGCCACCACCCAGAAAACTGGACCACCAAGCTGACACCAACAGGCCCCGGTAGGAGCAAAGGGAACCCAGGAGCTGTCCCCATGCCGGCTCCACACCAGTGTTTCTTTTTCCCAGACTGGCCATCAAGGACTCCACTGCGCCTCCTAGATAAGACCTACCCTGGGTAGCTAGGCTCCAACAAGTATGGAGGCATTGGGGTCATGGCTGTACTCACCATGTACTGAAACATGGCCGTTGGACTCCAGGGCTGCTCTCCTGCACCAGCCACAAGAACAACTCATCTGCCTCAGCCGCTGACCATTCCCTGACCTGGGATGGGGGAGGAGAGAACGCTGGCTGCCAACACGATGCGGTCCCCAGATGCACCCTGGCCCCTGAACACAGGCTGCATTTGTTGAGGGTGAGCTCCCCCGCTGGCTCACAGAAGAGTCTTGGACCACTTATTTTTGGCCATGGGGCAAGAGGCCAGATATCGTTTATCGACCCCCCCACTTGCTGGGCCCTCCTGTCTCTGATTTCTGCACCTCGAGTCCACCCCCGGGGCTGCCTTGGAGGGGGGCTGGGGCAAGAAAACAGCTGTTTGGCCTGCGATCACCAGGGAACATAGGGCAGCTGCCTTGAATTTCCACATTGCGGTCTTGCTGCCAGGCACATCTCCACTGTGGAAGCCCCCTTCAAGCAACCTGATGCTGGGATGCCAGCCCATCTGACCAGACCTCCTGCCAATGTTCAGGTAAGTGCCATGGGTCTTGGTCAGTAATTTTTTTTTTTTTTTTTTTTTTTTTTTTTTTTTTTTAACTACGATAGATCGTTGTCCAACATGGAGTAACCTGCTCACCCAGCATCCCCTAGGTACCTGTAGGATTCAAACCCAGCTCACCAAATCTGCAGCTCCGACCTCAACCTCCTGTGCTACACTGCCAACAGTTCCCAGCAAAGCAGTTTTTTTGTTTGTTTTTTTATCTCTACTGTTAGATTATAAGAAAGCAAGTCTGGCCTCTAAACAATTCTCTTCCTTTTCCCCCAGCTGAGCAGCTGGAAGGGGCCTGCAAGGTATCTCAGACCTAACTACAAGCCATGCCATGCTGCCTACAGGCCCAAACCAAGCTCTTACCATTGCTTTGCTGCTAGTGTTGATCCTGGCTACCTGCTTCTTCTGCTTGTGACCTGGGACAAGGAGGAATAAGGGAGAATTCCTCCTGTGCAGCCCCTAAGGGGCCTAGCTTGTCCCTGACCACAAGCTCCCTTCCCCCTGGGAACCATATCCCCCCAGCCCCTTCTGGGCAGTCCTACCTGGGTCCCTGCTGTTCAGGAGTCTCTGGTCCTGCCCCCAGACAAAGCTCCGCCTGCTGCAATACCTTGCAGGGTCCTCCATTAACTTAGAGAGCAGTAAATAGAGTGTGAATCTAGAGACACAGAGTGGCATATTATTGGAGATGGTGATAAACCTTCTTAGCTGTTGTTGTTTGGAGGCTGTATTTGGACTGCCATTTAGACCAGGGAGAGATTTTTTTCTGCTATCAACAAGAACATTGTGAGACAGTAGAACTACACTTACATATGAAAAAATCATTGCCAGAGCTCCTTGCTATAGAAAGAAAAAAAAAAACAGTATTCAGTTTTTTTTTTTTTGCATTTTATGAATGTGGCGTACTTGACAGCACTTTAACCCTTAACCTGCTGCCGACATAATATCTTGTCCTAAAAACCTGTGCATTCTAAATCTTCTGGCAGACTGAAATGGTCAGCTCTAACACTGTTAGCAATCCTGAGGGTGGGGCGGAGCTCAGTTTTCATGAATAACAAATGTAATATTAACAGACAATCTCTTTTTTGGTACTTTGGAAGCTGAATTCAAACACAAACACAAAAAAGGTTTTTGGTTACAAAAGCCTATAAACTATCAAATGCTACCCTCAATTCAGGCACAATAGAACTTTTAAATGAGCTTTGTTTTAGTGTCCTTGGGTCATTAACCTGAGAGCAGTAACTAGAGTGTGAATCTAGAGACACAGAGTGGCATGTTATTGGGGATGGTGATAAACTTTTGAGCTGTGCTTGTTTGGAGGAACTGTTTGGTCTGCCATTTAGACCAGGAAGAGATTTTGTTCTTCTGTCAAAAGGAACATTGTTGTGTGACAGTAAAACTGCACTTACATGTGTAATAAATCATTGCAAGAGCTCCTTGCTGTAAAAAGTTCATATTTTTTCACATTTTATGAATGTGGTATACTTGACAGCACTGTAAAGGAGATGGTCAGCTCTAACACTGTTGGCAATGCAGGCTTCACTTTCTTTTCCCCCATGGGAGGAATGCTACCTTCCATGCACACAGTTCCACCTCTTTCCCTTGCCATAACCCTTACATTGCTGATACTGCTCCCTCCCACACAAAAAGTCCAGCTCTCTATCCTCCCACTAGGGTTATCACCTTTTAGGAAGCCCAAAGTGGAACATTTCTTACTGAAACATGATTTTTCGCAGGACAATATGCAACCTCCACCAATGCTTCAGACCTATTTTCTCTAAATAATCAAAATGAAGACTATATGTTACAGTTTTTTAGTTGTTTCTAGTGTTTCTTATTATTTTAAGGTCTTTTAGGTAAGCTATTATAGTTTTTTGCAACATTTAGAAGAAAGTCAGAAAATATTTTTTCTACTATAATGTCATGACATTTAGTATTTTTCATGTTTTTTTGCAGGACACAGCTGCCCAAATCAGGATAGTCCTGCGAAAATCAGAACAAGTGGACCCATACTTGCCATAGACCTAATAAAATAAGCCTGTGCCAGCATTGAGATCCATGCTAAACACAGGCTTGCATTGATTTCAGGGTGGGATCACAATAATGGTGGACTCAACTATTGTGTTCCATGGAAGGTAATTTATGCAGGGAATCCCTTTTTCAGCAAAATCCTGCAGGCTACGCCTACTGCAGCCATAAAAAATAGGGCCTTGTCTGTACCAGGGAACCGATACTCCATTTGACGGTGCATTTATCCATATTAAAGGCATTATATAGTGAAATTGGCATCTTTTAAAAACCACCTGAAAGGAAGAAAGGGTATATAGTGGAACTGGCATATTTTAGAAAAACACCAATAAAGGAGAAAGGTTATATAGTGGAACTGGCATATTTTAAAAACCACCAGTAAAGGAGAAAAGGTATACAGTGGAACTGGCATATTTTAAATACCAGCAGTAAGGGAGAAAGTGTATACAGAGGAATTGGCATATTTTAAATACCAGCAGTAAGGCAGAAAGGGTATACAGTAGACTTGGCATATTTAAAAAAATAACACCAGTAAGGGAGAAAGGGTATACAGTGGAACTGGCATATTTTAAAATTCACCAGTTAGAGAGAAAGGGCTTTTTGGAACCACTACCTATAGTTGCAGAGACATGACACTTTAAAAGATTGCTTGATGCATTCAAATTTTGTCTCATAACTAGAACTAGATACTGGGTTCTCTTTTGGACATCCACCACAGGCAGTTAACCTTGTGGTCAATACTCTCAGTGTAGTAACACACAGAGTCCTAAAGATTTACAATCCCTACAGAGATGAGAGAGTGAGAAATCAAGCAAAGAATCACGTGTAATACAACATTGTTTGTCAGTGTCATTACAGGGTTTTAAATAATTGATTAGCAGTTTTTTTCTTGGGACTATACTAACTGTACAGAAAGTATTTATATAGATTTTCTAGAAGTGATGTGTTTGTTAAACACAATGAGGCAAGAGCTATGCATTTTCACAAAGATTTAGCACTTTTATGAGCAAAACGCTAATCAATTTTTAGAGTTAAATAAATCCCTGCATTACAATAAGTTCTATATTGGTCAAACGAAAAGGGAAGTCAGACTCTGAATTTCAGAACACAAGTCAAAGATAAGAAGGAAAAACTGTACCTCCAGCCTGTCATGACAGTTTTTGGAATCAAACCATCAGATCTCAACACTGAGATTTTATGGGTTAGAAGCCATTGAACCTCATAGGAGGGGAGGTGACAGGGACCATAAGTTACTCCTGCAAAGGCCTTCAGTATTGAAAGAGTTGGGACATTAAGTAATGAATATGGTATTAGTGAAGAAATTGATTGGTTACCCCTATTGTAAAATATTGGTCCCTCCAAACAGCTCATTCAAGGATCTATAGGACAAGAAGCACATCTGAAACACTCTCCCCATTTGGCTGCACTTATGGGACCCCTTTTTCTTACTTTAGCACTCTCTGTACTCCCTTGCTCCCCTTCCCCACTACACCCTAACTACTCCTCCTTGCCTTTTCACTCCATCTCCCCTGTCACTGTCCCTTCTCCCACAGTTCTCCTTTGTCCACTTGTTCTCTCAACACTCCCAACCCCCTTTACTCATCTTCCATTCTCCTTCCCTGTCCTTCAGCTATTGCACACACTGTTGACATTGTTGTGAGGACTAAGGAGACTTGGTTCTTATTTGTTGTATAGCAACATTCTTACAACAAAAGAGTGTTGGCGGTTTTATTATTACTTTTATGTACAGTCATTTGTCTAAATGACCGCCTACCCAAAAATGATCAACTACAACCCCTCAGTCTCTCTCCACCCTGATGTCCTGATAGTATCAGAATCTTGGGTCTCCCTCAAAATTCCTGATTCTGCAGGCTTTCAAGTCTATCACTCGGGTTGAAAGAAAATAAATAAATACATAAATAAAGCTTCTCCTAGCCTGCTACACACAGACTCCCTGCTGCACCTTATAATCCTGTGGTTTCCAACTCCCTGTAGAGCCAGACTATTCATGTGGTCTCCAGCTCCCTGCTAAGCTAAATGTAATGAGTGTAGAATAACTGGGGTAATAAGTGCTCCTCCCAACATCAAATAATATTTAGCAGGACCTCATTTAGGCTTGACAGTCACCAGGTTAACACCCCAAGCTCCCAAACTGGGCTACCAGTGTGTACCTTCTAAGTTCTCTTTTTGTCAAGAATCTACGCTCAGGAACACATACTTCCTGTTGGTTGCTACCAAATCCAGTTTAGAAGCCTATGTAAAATGTCCTGTTCAACCTTAATCCTGTTAGTGTCACTACTACAATGGGCAAGCCTAGCTGGGTTTAGCACACTGCCCAAGTACCTCCAGACTTTTTCAACCTTAGCCTAGTTAACCATGGACAACTGAAGGCCTTAGCATGCTATCAGGCAGTCATCTTGAAGAACAGACATTCCTAATTCCTATGGAACTCCTAATCCCTTCTCAGGCTATGGCTTGAACAGTTCCTTTCCTACCACCTTCTGTGAACATTAAATTGCCACCATCAGACTCTGGGAGACCCAGACTAAGGAAGTACAAATCCCTAACCCTCTGTAACTTCTCCACCAGGAAGGTCTTACTAATGCTCCTCCTCCTATCTGGTAACATACACCTTAATCCCAGCCCTCAGAGCAGGGCAGATAATTATGGAACCAAGTGCAATGGGTTAAAATTAGTAGTCATGAATATATGTAGCTTACTCCCAAAGATGCCACAACTTCAGGCATGGGCTGCCTTACACAGCTGTGATGTCATTTGTCTGACAGAGACACAGCTATCCACTAGGGTTAAGGACAGTGAGATAGGGTTATCTGGTTACAAATCTTTAAGGTGCAGCAGGAAAGGGAAAAGGGGTGGGGGTTGTCCAATCTATATCAGAGACACCTTGAAAGGGGTTGTGCTCCCCACCTCTGGTAGTGCACAGGATCACAAGATTCTCTTGATAAGGCTCATGTTCAGTGCCTACAAAAAATCCCTTATCGTTGTTTATGTCTACCTCCCATCTAAGAAGGCCAAGGAGGGATTAAACAAAATTCTCGGGGCTGTAGCAGGCATTAGCAAGAACTGCAAGCTCATTGTTACTGGGGATTTCAGTTTAAACTGGCTCTGTAGTAAATCATCCCACTTGAAAGATATTGTAGCAAGCTCATATCTCACACAGCTGTGAACACAAGAATGAACCATAAGTCAGGTAAGCATTCGCTTCTCGATTGGCTCCTTTCAAGCTCCCCAGATAGGATATCTGAGGTTAAGGTGCTCCCTGATTCTCTAAGCGATCACTCCCCTATCACCTGCCTGTGGTCTAATAAATTCCAAAAAGCTCCTCCGATCAGGGTGAAAAGCAGAATACTGAGAAAAGGGCAGCAAACTGCATTCAAAGTTGTGCTCTCCAATATAGATTGGTCATCCCTAAATGATCTTGATAAAGTACTCCAATACTTTATCGATAAGTTTAACATGATCAGTGACAGATATGCACCAGTCAAAACAAGGAAATCCCGAGGATACAATAATGGATGGATTACTAGAGATCTCCCCGATCTCATGATGGAAAGGGACAACCTCTGGTGCAGAGCTAGGGCCTCTGGGAAACATTATGACCTTCAGAAATACAGGACCATAAGAAACAAATGCACTTACCCGATCCAGTGTGCCAAGGCCAATTACTTCAGGGATCAGTTAGAAAGGAACTGGGGAGATGGGAGACGGTACTGGGATAAGATAAAGGAACTTACTGGAAAGGATTACAAAATATAACCTCTGGTGCTTAATATTAACAGCTCAAATTCTATGGCTCCCTATTCTGATGCTGAGGAGTTCAACTCTGCCTTCACAGACCTAAGCTCTGTACTCACAGCTGACTACCTAAAACCAGTTGAAGCTGACAAAAAGGGCACTCCTGGGCTAACCAACACCCAAATTTCTACTTCAAGTGAATCAGTCAGTGAAGTCCTGGGCTATGTCAAAAAAGTCCTGGGAAAAACTAGATTGGATAGTAACAGCCTTGACATGAAAATGATTGCGCTGGCCATCAATTAACTAATAGTTCCCATCACTAAACTCTTTAACAAGTCCCTCAAGCTTGGAAGACTCCCCACTGTATGGAAGCAAGAACTAATTACTCCAGTTCACAAGAACAGCAGGACTCTCGCGTCTAACTATAAGCTCATCTTGATTCTTTCTCCCCTCTCTGAAGCACTGGAGAAGATTGTGGCAGATCAAATCTCTGACCACATCTATACGTATCAACTGCAATGCCCCCAGCAGCATGGGTTTAGGAAACATCATAGCAGTACAACTGCCTTGTTCAACTTCACCGATTATGAGGCAAAGAACCTCTGTGCACAAACACTGAGGCAATGGTTACCCCAAAGGGCATTTGGCTGGGAAGCCAAGTTTCAGGGAAATACAAAATCACACATGCCTACACAATGCAAAGCATCATGGGCTGCATATGCAAATCACCACAGAATATTATGCTGATTCAACTTCAAGCAGAATTGCATGGCTATAGATGAGGGTAAACTGGCTGGATCGATCTTTATCGATCTAACCAAGGCATTTGATACGGTCTGTCACCCTCTTCTCCTGAAACAACTGCGAACCCTTGGAGTAGGCCCTAATGTGGTCAGGTGGTCCCAGAACTACCTTTCCTCAAGATCACAACTAGTTAAAGTAGGACATTCCATGTCCGCCGAAGAAGAAATCTCCACAGGTATTCCACAAGGGTCCATCCTAGGAACCTTGCATTCAGCCTATTTCTGAATAATCTCCCGGATGCCTGCCCCAGTAAAATTATTTTATACATGGATGATGCCATCATTCTCAGCAGTAATTCCCACACTGAACACCTACAGACCGATCTGTAGACATCCTTCCAACACCTGGAACATGGATCATTTCTTAAAGGTTACTTCTTAACCACAAAAAAACTAAAAGAAAGCTCTTCTCAAGCCCACAACCAAAAAAGAGGTACCCTGACCTGACAGTCACTAACAACAAGGCAGTCCCACTGAAACAGGTTCACTCCTTCAAATACCTGGACGTCATGGTAGACGATACCCTCTCATATGTGCAGCACATAGACATGGTGGTTAAGGCAATGAACACCAAATTGGAAGTCCTGTTTAGGCACAGAAAAAGCCTTACACCCAACGCCCTCAGGATCTCGGTCTCCAGCTCTATTCTTTCCATAGTAGACTATGGTCTGGTGGTATATGGTTCTGCCATGGACACGGCTCTTAGAAAGCTTGTTACTGCCCTAAATAAGGTTTGTAGACTACTTCTTGATGTTGATCACCTCACACATACTTGCACCCTATACGAATAGTCTGATCTTCTTACACTTAGGAACAGAATTAGATACCAAACCTGTCTACTAGGAGAAAGGCCATGCTCTCCCAGACCCCAACTTGTATCTCAGACCTGGTAAAGGTAGCTAACTCTAATTACAAAACCAGGAGCATGGCTATGACCCTTCTCAGTGTCCCATTTTATAGGGCTGTTCTGGGACAATGCTCCTTTTCTTATCAAGCACCACTTAACTTAATGAGACACATGCATCTCCACTTAGCACAACTAATCTCAGGGCCTTTAAAGCTGAAATTAAGCAACATCTCCCTAGTCTGAACACTTGCAATTGCCTATACTGAGACAGTCCCCTCCCTTCTTGACATCTACCTAATCCTCCCCAGTACACACTTGGTTACCCCGCTGACACCTCACCTCACCTAATGATGTTCATCTCATGTATACTATCCCCCCTTACACCTTTTAGTGCCCAGTATCTCATCCTTCACTCCATTCTTCCTTGTTCTCGTCCAACTTTCACCTTCTCCCTCCTACATTCTGTACCCTGCTCCATGTTCCCTTTGCTCTCTGCTTTGGCACCTCCCCCCCACACACGTTCTTTCTACAGCTCCCCTCTACTTCTCCCCTCTCCCCTCCCTACCATCAATGCCCCCTTCCTCCTATTAACCCTTACCCTAGACAAGGCCCAACAGGGCTGCATTGTTGGTTTACAATTGCTGTTAAAAGTATTCTCATGTGTTGCCTCTTGTATCAATATACGTTGCACTAATTTGACTGTACCGAATTATATTGTCAAGAATTGCTTTCATGTATTGTCTGTTCTGCATTCATAATGTGGAACCTTTGTAAAAGAGTTTGTACTCAAAGGCTGTTTCCGAATAATAATAAATAAAATCAATAAAAGAAATTTACTTCCTGATGCTCCTCTTAAACCTCCTACTTCTTAGTGGCAGATTTTGATGGATCCACCTCCCTCTTTGTTAAATATACCTCCCAATCTACCTCCAAGTTTCCCCTCATGTCCATATTATCTTGATGCACCAAATCTAAATAGTTCCCACATTCATCTAGTTACCAGTTAATCCCCTTTGCAAAATGGCAGGTACTATCACAGCCCCCTTTCTTTCCTATTTTCCAGGGATCATATGGATTGCTTTGAGACAGTCTTTGTACTACCAGTTTTGCAAAATGTTCTGCAATGAAAAATAACTGTTTACTCAGGCTGCCCCAGAACATTAAAGTGGGGACTTGTGTGAACTGCAGGGAGAACACTGAGTTTGAAGGGCAGTGACAGGAATAGGACTAAATATTTTTTTTTTTTTATTTCAAGGAATCAACAAAGTCCAAGAGGGTAGCATCTTTCAAAAAAAGCGGTGTGCAAGAACAAGGGGGCACAATTTGAAGATGGGGGGGGAGGCTCAGAGGTAATTTAAGGAAGTATTTTTTCACAGAGAGGGTTGTGGATGCATGGAACAGCCTTCCAGAGGAGGTTGTGGAGTCAAAAACAGTGGTGGAATTCAAGCATGCATGGGACAGTCATAAGACAATTCTAGGGGGTTGGGGTAGGAAGAAGTAGGCTGCTGGTTAACTAGGATCTGCAGCTTATCCAGTAGGTAGGGAAATGGGCAGACTGGGTGGGCCAAGCGGTCCTTATCTGCTGTCAAAGTCTATGTTTCTATAAATTCTGCAGTTGCTGTACAAGGCCCAGGGACTGCTCTTGGACAGTTGGGCATTAAATAAATAACTGTTTATTCTGGCTGCCTGAGGACATTAAAGTTGGGATTTGTATGGACAGCTTGTAAATTGTTTTGCCAGCAGCCATAATAGCAGCCTTTGACCTTGGACTAGTCAGTCAGAAGCTATGATTTGTCAACAGGGCTTTTGGGACGGACAAGTGGACTTATGGGGGGGGGGAAGCTGAGGAAATACTTGGCACTTTTTACAGGACAAAGCAGGCATCAAGGGAGCCTGTTGCATATTAATTTTAAGAAGGGACAGTGGTTTCAGCCAATGGGGAGCTGCTAGAGAACATCCAAAACCTAAGGACTGTTGAGTCTGGTGTCAGTTCATCAGGAGCCCCTCCAGAGGGAGGGGAGCTCCAGCCCATTTGGAGAAGGATGTGTCTGCAAGGTTTGGAAGGACCTGCCTGGGGGTTACCAGATACCTGTCCCCCAGGGCCTGCAGGTTGCCTGCCTACATTTTGGAGGAATTTTGGTTGAAGGCTCCCTGGAGCAACCTTTAGCTGTGAGAGAGCTGTGAAGTCCAGCAACATCCAGCTGAGAAAGAGCTGTAAATTACTGCAACCTCAGCAGTGAGAGCACTGTGATGGCTTGTGACTTCAAGAGGCTTGAGGTTTTGGTGGGAGAAGGTCAGCTGGTATTTCAAGGAGATGGAGATCTTCTTAGGGGCTGCGAAGGCCTTAGCTCTAGGAGAGGTTTAATTCTGTCTGCTACCCTACATGACACAGTGTCACAGAAAGCGGATGAACATTTGGCCAAGGAAATGGAAAGGTATGGTTCTGGTTTATGGAAAATGGTAAGAGAGTTTACCTGACCTGTGGGGACTTGGCAATATTGCCAAGCTTAGTCTTCTGTACTCCTCCCTAAACCAGTCTTTACCCCTAAAGGTGACAGTGTGGCTTAGTTGGTAACACATCCACCTCTGGACCAGAAGTTCATGGGTTCTCGTCCCACACCGGGATTGGACTTGCACCTAAAAATTGCTGGCATCCGAGTGCAGTACTGGGGGGTGCTGTACTGCTAGGGTGTGCCATCCTTCGGATGAGATGTTAAACCAAGGTCCCTTCTGCCCATCCTGGTGTTGTCCAGGTGGAAGTAAAAGAACCCAGGGCACTCATAGCAAAGAGTAGGGAAGATTCGCAGTGTCCTGGCCAACATTCCCCTTCCCATAAACTGGTCCATGCAATTATTCAGGATGTGTGTGGGTGACGATGTGCAATATGGCCTCCACCACACATTCAGTCACTTCACTACCAGTCTAGCATTGCTTGTAAAATGCTTTGGAATACACTTTTTATGAAAAGCGCTATATAAATGCTGATTCTTCTTCTTCTTCTAAATGCCTTGGCAAGAGCTCAGCCTATATTTGTTGCAGTGTGTACCTCACAGGCAATGTAACTGCTGCAAGCAGGGAAAGTTGACTCACTGGTGCACTTGCTCAGATCATCACATCAACTAATAAATAAACATATTAAGGGGTCCCTATTTTTAATCCAAAGGGTAGGGACCATTGGCCTCCTCGGGTCTTCTGCCTGAGTCTAACAAAGTACTGTAAAGTTCAGTCCTGCCTAAAATTTTATCCGCTTTCCTATTGCATTAGACAAAACCCCCAGTTTCAATCTTTGGTGTACTCTTGGTTCTCTCCAGTCACTGTGGCAGTGAGCTACTGGAGGTGGCTCTCAGATGAAGTGGTCATTTTCTCTGGAGTCATCATTCACCTGCTCACCATCTCTCCCATCCTAGGTGTACTCTAGACAAGGCAACACCTTCATACCCCCCACCCTTCACCTAGATCAATAACTGTGGTGCTGCTCTCCTCTTTCGCTTCTCACTGCTGCTTCAGCTGGGAATCCACAGAACCCTTGGATCAGGCAATGGCTTCAGTCAGTTTGAAATGGTAAAACAGGAGTTAATCCCCAGTAAGGAAAATTCCAAAAAGGCTAGCTTCCAAGATCCATACAAATGCCTGCCCTCTCAGCTTTGAACAACTGCTTCCTCCAGTTTATCTTGATGTGCACTCAGTACACAAAAATTGTAGCCTACTGTATCAAACCTGCATACCCCTGTCAGTCTCTGGCTCACAGTCTCTCTGATAACACAGACTGACCAGACTGAGCCTGGATTCTTGATTTCAATCTCTCACAGAGTTCTGGACTTGACATCTTTTGAACAGAAAGTTCCCAGGTGAGCCATGCTTTAGAATCTGGAGACAGGTTTGCACTCATGTTCCTTTGCAAACCTGAGCTCAGGATTGGCTCACACTGTCTCCAGGCAAAACTCACTTCCTAGAAGTCCCTGTGAGGTCAGAGGGCTTGGAGCTGCATGGCTGTGGGCATTTTTATTTCTACAATGCCAGTCTTTTTATTTGCAGCCTCCTTTGGTTTATCCTGCACCTTGAGGGGCTATTTTTGGTGGATCCTGGTCTGTTTCCTATCGGGGGGGGGGACCAGGAGGCTGCTTATTGAAGTGGGTACTCATTGTGGAGCCAACAGCCCTCAAGGGAGCCACTCTCTCTCATCCTACATCACTGTTGCTTCACATGCAATGTTGGACCATGACATTCTGCTACTGGAGAGCTTGGTCCCTGACTCTTCTAACTTTTCTAGGGTCAGAGAACCATCATGCCCCTGGTGGCACTCTTTTGATCCAATCCCAGCCCTGCAGCACAGTCCTGGTCCAGAGACTGTGGGTGTGATGTGCAGCATCTGTGAAGGTCAAGGGAGTTGTTACTCAACCCCTGCCAAGGCTCCTTGTGCTGCTGACACTGTGTTGTGCCAGTCCCCCACAACAGCTGTCTAGTTCTCGGTGGGGATGGGGCTAAAGATGACAGATGCATCAGGTCTCTGAGAGCTCAAAGGTAAGACTCAAATCTGGGGGTCTTACACACACTCAACCATTATTAGGAGACTCACAGAATCTATTACTACATACATAGTCCTGAGTTCACTACGCAGGCCATTTCCATTAACAGGACAACAATGCTAAAAGCTGGGTTTGTTATTGACATTTTACATCTAGAGACATCAAAAAAGTAGCCACAGTTTGAGAGTGGAGATTATGAACTGGATGTGGGGTCTTCCTCCTCCTCCTCTTCCCACGTGGCATTTAGAAACATGGCTCACTCAGAGTCAAGAACGTTCTATGGCTGGATGCCACCAGCATTAGTGGAACCATGAAGGGTTACGTGTAGCCTGAGCACCAATCCCACACCCAGACAAAACAGAATTCCTCAGGCTGTCCCCAGGATAGCTGTTCCCAGTGTGAAGACCACAGCAGGAGGGTGCCTATTCAAGATGTCAGCTTCGGAGTCAGCAATCTGCAGCAGGGACAGATTAATGCAAATTGGGGCCCTAGGCCCAGGAGAAATCTGAGGCCCCCCTCCCTTCATCGCACCAGTGCCCCTTCACTGTGACCACACACTTTGGTCATTGCATATCAGTTACTAAAATTTTTAAAACATATTTTTTCACTGCCCATAAAAAGTGGCATAATACCTACAAAACTAAAATGCTTAAAAAATGAATTGAACTGATAATATCAGTATGAAAAAACAAAACAAAAACATTGGTCCTAGTTTTGAATATTTAGCGAAAATCATTTTCTAATGTGTCTGGTACAAATATTATTTCGGGTATGAAATGTATTGATTTACACTTGTGCCCCCCCCCCCCCAACAACAGACATATGTGCACTTGCAGTGTGGGAGTTAACACTTGCCTCTGAGGCTGGGACAGCAGAAGGCTATGGGTTCTATCCCCACACCAGGCACTTGGTTAAATCTCAATACTGACATTGTAGTGCAGCATAAGAGGGGTGCTGCGCTCCTGAGGTGCCATCTTTCAGATGAGACAATAAACCGAGGTCCCATCTGTCTGCTCTGCTGGTAGTTCCGGCGGATGTTAAAGATCCACCGGCACTTCTCGAAAGGAATCGGGGAATTTCCCCACTGCCCAGGTCAAATCTCCCCTCATTCACTAAAAATACCACCTACAGCTTCATCTGGTTCAAGGACAGCTGGCATTCATCTGCATCCTCCTCCCCCAGGTTGTGCCTAAAAATAAGCAGAATTTGTCTAGTGCACTTACCCGGTCAACAAAATAAAACAAACAAACAAACAAACAAACAAACAAAACTATTTTGTCCTGTTGGGTAGTATGAACCAGGATTTAGGAATTTTATTGGGTAGGGACCATCACTGAAAAAGCATAGGTCCTGGGGTGGCGTAGGAGTTAAACTGGTGGTTTACTAAATGAGTCATGATGAATTATAGAGATTATGTTGTGAAGTGAGTGACTACTGGAATAAATTTCAGGGATCATACATTTATGTTATTGATAATAAGCTAGGATCAAATAATTATTAAGATTTATTGATGGGACTCTGGAACGATACTCAGTGGTTCACCATGAAAACAGTACTACATCAGCGCCAGAACTTCAAAATGAGTGGGATGAAGGAATAGAAAAAAAAAAAAAGTACAATTCTTAACATTACAATTAAAATGCATTGTAGATTTCATGATTTTAGAAGTGAGATTAAAGAGTTCCTGACAGTTCAGACAACTTTGGAAAAATGTAACATTCAGGCATAGATGCAGCTTATATTTTGTATTTTATTACTAAGGGTATTTGTAAGAATACAGTATCTCTGCTCTTTTTAGCTTTGTCTATCTGTCTACACTTGACATCATAATTGTCACATTAAAATGTTACTTTGAAGATATTTGTGTTATCATAAATAGGGGGTTGTGATGCAATATGTAGAGAAGCAGACAGAGTAAATACTGTATAATTCCCATGTCTGACAGTTTCTATATTCTGTAATGTATTCCCAAAGTTTTGCTGTGTAAATATTGTATTCGTCATGTATTAATTGAACATTATTTACCCTATTTTATTCATGTGCTAGTGCTGTGTGTGCTTTACCTGCCTTTTATTTGTGTATGTTCCTGGTATATGTCCTCAGGACCTCCCCTGTGGATGAGCCTGCTCAATGGAGTCATTCCTGCAATAAACTTGAAACATGAACTGGTCTACTGGACAGGGATCTTGTTTTCATGCAACTGTTTTCAGTCATAAAGAACAATGAGAATCAAGTACTTAAATATATATGAAGTAATAAAGAAAATGGGATGGAGCTGAAATTTTTTTTTTTTTTTTTTTTTTTTTTAAGTTTTCCTAATACTCTCGGGGCTCTTTAAATACAAAGCATACATACTGAATTGCACTGTTAATCATTTATATTTAAGAGTAAAATTTAATAAGAGGAGATTTGAAGTGGGAGGGAGAGACAAAGCAAAGGAAAGGGGCATGCTCACACCTTACAGGTCAGCCTGGACATGGGCCCCTTAAGCAATCAGCTACACTTAACACCCAATTAGGTAGATGAAAATCATGTCAGAGTTCAGTCCCTGCCTTGCTCAGGTTACCTAGCAGTTGAATAAATTTACAAACAATGCATGTCAGGTAGAATAAAATTACATATCTATATATCTATATATCTATATATCTATATATCTATATATCTATATATATATCTAAATCTATATCTATCTATATCTATCTATATCTATCTATATATATATCTATATCTATATCTATCTCAAATATATGTTGGAGATTGCTGTAGGCCCTCTGGCAGACAGGGCCCCAAGGCACGTGCCTATGTTGCCTATACCTTAATCCGGCCCTAGTCTGCAGGGAATGCTGCCCCTCATGCTTTGCTTCTGCTGCCACTTTGATTCGTTTAGTACTATGTCTGAAATCTACACCTGTGATTTTGTAAGTGTTTGCAGTACTCTGAGTTCAGTTATTGTTATTTGACCATTGTTACTGCGAATTCATATGGTATTATTGCTATATAAGAATTTATTTTGTTGCACCCTCCATTCAGTTATTTGCTCTATTTCCTACATCCTGTACCCACTAGCCTAAAATAACCCCCCAATCGATTACATCCATGCCTGGTCTCTCTTCCTCTTCCCACTCTATTCCTACTCTGATTTTCTCACTCTTTCGCTACTCCCTGCTCCCTGTTCTCACTGCAGTTCTGCTTTTTCATCCACATTGGCTTGCTGCTTCTAATTGTATCCTCACTAAACTCCTTTCTCAGCCTTTCCACACCCCCAGCCCTTTTGTTTTTCCCTCCTCCTCTGTTTCTCATTTGTACTCACCCCAACAGACCTCACACCCTCATTTCTAACTCTTTCCTCTGGCCTTCCCTCCTAGCTCACTTGCTCCCCTCCCATTTCCTTCCCATCCTGTTTCTCCTACCTCTGCTAGTTTTTCTCTAATTCCCCAAACTCCACCCCCACTTCCTCCCCACCTTCCTTCCCCTCTCCTCAAACCATGACATCCTACCTCATCCTTTTTCCTCCCTATCCACCCTTGCTTTCTCTCTTTATCCTCTCGAAACTCCTTCTACTGCTTTGCTATCAACTCGCCTTCTCGCTCCCACCACTGTGAACTCTATCACTCTCTAACCTTCGTTCCACTAGCTCACGGACGCATCTCTCACTGTGCCAAACTAACCTCCAAATTCTGGTTCGGGGGGGCTCCCCTCCTATATCTCTCCACTCCACCTCCCCCCACCCACTCTGTTAGACCAAATGATGCCTGCACCTTGATGGTCCCTCGCCGCTCCACCCTTATTGGTCAGACTGGTTTCGCCCATTGTTTCTTTAAAATCTGGAATTCCTTCCCTCCTGAAATGCAACTCTCCTCCTCCAACTACTCCCTTACCTCTGCCCTACACAATTACCTTTCCCTCAGCTGTTCCTGCTTTAACCCACCTTAATACCTATCCCGAGTTTCTGCCTTCCTACCATGACCCCCCCCCGGCAGGGCTCTCAACATCCTGATGGAGGAAATCAGGAAATGGCTACCCCTTCTCCTCATATTCAGTTCTTGCATCTCTCCCCTCTCTTCCCCACCTGCCCTTCTGGGTCACCAGTGTGCACAATCTAACCCCATCATTTTTACTCAAACAGCACTTGCGTACTACCACAAGCCTTTTCCTGGTACACTCATGTACTATAAATGGTTCTATGGCATTATTACTGTTTTGTACGTTTATATGTTCTTTTGTATGATTTTGGACATGTATTGTAATTTACCCAATGTTCCACTACTGTTTATTGTACAATACCTTGTGTTCCAACCATTGCACAATCTTACAATGTTGTATTGTTTGTACTACCCATATACTATTTTAACTGATCATCCTTCACAACCCTATATGACCCCTCCCCCCAGGTTGCACCATGAGACGAGCAACTTGTTGTTCAGTGTGCCCTCCTGGTGAAATATTTCAATAAAAAATAATAAATAAACATTGAAGCCCTATCTCTGTCTCTCACTTTTCCTTCTGCATGTTCCTCTTTCCTCTGCCTCTTCCCCTGTTGAGATTTCCATCACCCTTCTGCTTCAGCTGCTGGAAGATTTTGAGTTAAACCCTCCTGGTCCCACACCTTCCCTTCCCTCCATCCCTAAAGGACTTTGCATCTTTCATGTAAATGCCAGAAGTGTTCTTCCTAAGTATGACCAGCTCTGGGTCCAATGATTCCTGCTTGACATCCAAGCACTGGCTTTCTGCCCAAATTAGTGATGTGGAACTCAGAATCCCTAGTTATTCAACCCACTGACAGGATTGTGGGAAGCCTGGGTGCTGCATGATTATTTATGGGCTTTTTAGTCAGCTGCAATGTGGTATCACAACCCGTTATCCCTTCCTCTCACAAACTTGTCCTGTGCAGACCAACATTTCCCCCTTCCCATTTTCATTAACAACATTGACTACAATTCCATGAGGGTTAAGAATTACTCTTTTCTTCTGGTCTGTCTTTCCTGTCCTTCATTTCCACATCTTGTGAACTCATGATTCTAGAGGGCCTAAATGGCAATTAACTTTCCCCCTCAGCTAAATCTGCCACTCAGAAAACAAACTCTTACCCTAACATAACCATTACAGAGTCTACCCACCTTGATTCCCATTCCTTCAATAACAAAGTCCTCCCCTCTCTCCACACTGCATCCTTGTCACTGGCAACCTCCCAAATGCTAGTCTACTACATCTGCAAGATCTGCCACCCAAGCCATCCACCCCCTCAAAGTATATCTGGGCTGGGTCATGCAGGACCCTCAAGTTATTCTCTCCCCCCCAGGATGATCTTTACAATACTGACTGGTGGTTCTATGTCATAATGGTGACTGCCAAAGGGTGATTGCCGTTACAGTGAAGTCAGAGCACAGTTAATCAATTTCGGCTCTCTGACTCCCATGCACACAACAAAAACGATGCTGGGGACTTGCAATTTTTATTTATTTATTTATTCATACATCAAGTTTACAACCTTTGAACCAGAGGCTCATTTCCAAAGGTACCTCGTCACATAGAGGACAGACGGAACAGATTTAGGTTACAGCATAAACCTTTAGGTAACAGCATAAAAGTCATGTCTTTAGAGATATACAGAGTGTTTCATACATTTATACAATTTAGTTGCAATTACACTGAGACAATTTAGTTGCAGTTACACTGACATAGCTGAGCACTTGCTAATATTAACTGAGGCACAATGCAATGGGAAGAGTTGTGGCAGGGATGAGGTGGAGTGCTGCCCAGTGGGCATTGTCAAGTGTGGTGAGATCAAGGCCATATTTAGAGACAGGAGCAGCTGTGAGTACTAAATAGCTGGCTCCGAAGGGCGGTTTTGAAGTTGGAGATTGTGGGGGCATTGGAGACTGGAGCAGGGAGAGAGTTAAACCAGGATGGAGCTCTGAAGCAGAAGGACCTCTGACCATGAGTGGTCCTGGATCAGGGAACCAGTAGAGTGGTCTTGTCAGAGGTTTGGGTTGCTATAGTGGGTTGGGTGTGGTGGATGGAGGCTGTCACCCTGGGAGGGGATAGGCCGAGTAGAGTTTTTTTTGTGAAGAGGCAGGTTTGATAGCATAGCCATTCATCTATGTTAAGCAGCTTTGCCTTGTCATAGAGTTGACAAGTGTGTGTGAGCCTGGGGGCACCAGTAATCAGCCTGCAGGCCTTATTTAGGGTGAGCCTAATTTTGTTGAGGGTAGTAGTGTCAGTAGTACCATAGACCAGCAGGCCACAGTCAACTAGAGACAGTACTAAAGATGTGACTGCAAGTCGGAGAGCATTGGGAGGAGGCAGTTTTTGTAGCAGTAGAGGATGCTAAGCCTTGTGTTAGCGGCAGATGCAAGGACATCAATGTGGGTGTGGTAGGTGAGGGCTGAGTCAAAAGAAACCCCATGATATTGAGGAGCAGACTTGTTCAAGCGGTTGTTTGGTACTGGAGAGGATCTGGTACTGGGGAGGATCTGGAGTGGGAAGTTACTGGCTTTGTTTTGGGGGGGTAAAAAGCATTGTTTTGGTTTTTTTGAGGTTAATGACAAGTCTGTGCTCTTTAAACCAGGCTTCGGCATCATTGTAGGATTGTTGCAGGGTGTTCTGGAGGGAGGTAGGATTGAGGTGGGTGGCAAAAATGACAGCATCATCTGTATACAGAAGAATTTTGCCAGAGCATGCACTGGGCAGGGTGTTTAGATAGAGTGAGAAGAGTAGGGGGCCCAGGATGGAGCCCTGGGGTACCCCTGAGCGGATGGGAAGAGTTTTGAAGAGTGTCCCATTGGTTTTTACACATTGGGAGCGAGCAGATAGATAGCTTGTGCACCAGGTGAGAGGGCCAGCAGAGAAACCACTGTGGCAGAGAGCATCCAGGAGGAGACGGTGGGAGACCATGTCAAAAGCCTTTGAGAGGTCAATGAACACTGCACCAGCTAGGGAGCTGACGTCCAGGGTGGAGTGTAGGAAATTGGAGAACTCACTAGTGCAGTGCCGGTACTGTGACCAACACAGAAGCCATGCTGCTCTGGGCATAAGATGTTATGCTTGGTCAGATATTCAGTGATTTGAATCGCCACCATTTTTTCCAGGGCTTTGGGGGGGGATGGAGATTGGTTGGCAATTCCTGGTGGAGGACCTGTCACCCCCTTTATGAATCGGTGTGATGATAGCCATTTTCCATGCAGTGGGGAATTGCCCCAGGCAGAGGGATTGGTTGAGTAGGCTGGTGAGTGGGGCAAGGACTTCATCCAGCACCAGCCGGAGAATACAGGGGTCCATGGAGTCGCTGCCGGGACTATTGCTGTTTAATGCTTTAATAAGGAGGGGTCTAGCTTCTTGGGCAGATACCCTAGGTAGATGGAAGCCGAGGTGTTGGAGGACAGGGGGAGGTAGGGTGGGGGGAGGTTCAAAGAAATTACTGGGGAGGACAGAGCTAAGGTCAGTAAAGGAGGTGTTAAGGAAGCTGGCTATGCAGGCAGGGTCGGTGGAGGTAGAGTCATCAATAGTGAATTGGGATGGGGGAGAGGAGCGTGAATTCCCATTTATTTGCTTAACATTGTCCCAGAAAGTATGGGCACTCCCCCAGGAGGAGGTGAGGGTGGCCTGGTAATGGTCGGCCTTGGCTTTATGGATGGCCCATGTGCACCTGTTCCGTGCAGCATTGTAGGCCTATCAGCCATCCAGCCCATTTCCGTGGCAAGGTGCCAGAGGTTATCCCTATTTCTGAGCATTTGTAGCAGGGCAGGGGTAACCCAAGGTGCATTATGTTTCTTGGATCGAATTTCTGTGAGGGGTGCGAAGAGGTCACAGGCCTTGTTAACGGTTTGGGAGAAAAAGGCGAGGGCAGTGTCTAAGTCTGGTGCATGACGAGCAGGGGACCAGTTAGTCTGGGCTAGATATTGTTTGAGTTTGGGAAGTCCACCAGGTTGGAGGCACCTGCGGAGTGTGGTCAGGGCTGCACCCCGCACACCCCGCTACTGAAGGATTCTCAACTCCAGGGGGTGTAAAACATAGAAAAAAAAAAAAAAAACAACTCGGTCTGGGTGCAGCAAAATGAACCTGCGCCCGGACCCGAACACAGCACCCTAGCCACCAAGGCTGTGAGCCAACCCGATACACCATGGGGCCAGTTCAACAGCCTACCACAGCTCCATTCCTCAAATCCTCTCACAGCCCTCACCATAGGTGCTCACTCCCACCCACCCCCACACATGTACCTGTAGCGACTTCCTGTTGCTACTGTCACCCTCCAACCCCCATCTGGTCACTGTCCCTAACTGGTAGCCCTGTGGCATGCACCACAATTGAGTTGCCCTTTAGCGGGTCACTCAATAGCGGTTGTCCACATCACGGGCTACCTTGACTGTTCTCCTGTCTTTATATACCCGGATATAGATGATGTAGTATCCCTATTCCAGACCATATCCATTGCAACCTGGGAAAACGTGCTCCTCCCCAGAAAGTCTCAGGACAGTGGTTCCTACCTTCCCTGAACATTTTAAATTTACAGCAAAAGACAAAGCATGTAATATGGTTCTTTTACAAACGTTTGTCATGTGATCTCTGCTAACTGATGTTTTTTGAATTATTTTTTGTTTGTTGTATTTTCTCTTAACAGTAGATCTGAAATGTAAATAGTGCAAAGAAATCATCGATAAGTACTGGCAGTTACAGGTATTGTGTATGTGTACACAGATCACACTCACACACACACGCACACTTGCACAGAGGAACACTTGCATTATTAGTTGATATTTTTTTACATTATTTTAGGACTTCCTTCTATGAAAAATAAACCAGAAACCATGAAATAACAGGACATAGGTTTTTGAGGTACGCCCAAAAAGCTCAACAACATGAGGTAACTTCCATATGAAACCACAGGGTGAGAGTGTTGCCTTTCATTTAGTGCTTGTGTCATACTGTGCCTGAACTAGCACCTCCCCACGGCTGCCTGCATTTCTACTCCATACAGAAGCTGGTCTCCTGAAATTTTCTTTTTCTGTACAGCTTTCACCATTCCACAAAAATAAAAAGACATTTAAAAACTGATGCAGCTAGGGTTACCACCTGTCCTGATTTTTGCAGGACAGTCCTGATTTGGGCAGCTGTATCCTCCCAAAAAAAAATTAACAAATACTACCTGTCCTGGCATTATGGAAAAAAAAAATATTTTCTGACTTTCCTCTAAATGTTGCAAAAACCTTTCATATAATAATATTTAAAATACCTTAAAATGATAATAAACATTAGAAACAACTAAGAAACTAAAAACACTTAGTATTAATTCTGATTCTTTAGAGAAACCAAGTCTGTTGCATTGGTCGCGGTAACATATAGTCTTGAGAAAAATCATGTTTCAGTAAGAAATGTCCCACTTTGGGCTTTATAAAAGGTGGTAACCCTAGATACAGCACTCCCTTCAATAGCAGTCCTCAGGCTGTGCTGCTGAACTACCTAAAATATAAATGTATTTGATCTTAACGCACTGGTGCCAGCATATTGCACGTAATCTGAACCAACACCCGGCTTGTATATTTACAGTATTTCAGTTTATAATGAAAAGAAGTCATTGAGGTCTACAAACTTGTTTTTCAAGACTGCCTTTGCCTGCAGCAGTATTACACATGGTATGAATGACTCGGGGAGACTTGAACAATAACAGCTAAAAAGTATAATTCCGCTTGTATTCTATAACCTGATGTAGACAGCATAACTTCTTAAAGAGCCACTACTGTGACACAGTAGAGACAACTTTAAAAAATTATAATATGTAGAAACAATCCTGCTTATGTTTTATGTTTATTTCTGTAAATTTCACCCTTATTTCAACATTATCAAGGACATTCTGAGAAAGTCAGGATCTTTGCCATAGCTCTTCTGGCTGCTAGTCTACACCTGATATCAGTATTGTTTTTGACATTACGATCTGTTGCTGTGGAGATACTTATGAAAAGCAGCCACGGCAGATAATGTCTAGGGACAGTAATCCTGTTTTAATGCAACTTTCCTCAGTAATAAAGAACATGAGAAAATATTTACAGAAAATATATGAACTATAAACTGAATTGTGTCTAAATCTTACATGTTTAGAAGTTTTCACAATAGTATCAGGGGTTCCTTAAAGGCCAGTCACACAAATGATTTTATTAGACCAAGACAAATGTATCATCCAAAAATCTTTTGTTTTCTGCTTAATCTAATGAAGAATGTTTTAATTACATATCTTATTTCCAAATGAGATTATAGATTGAGACAGCACAGTAAAGGAGTTGACCCAAAGACACCATCTAAAGGCTTTAATTCCATGCTACACAACAAGCCCCTATACAGATACCATTATAACTCCAGAGCACTGTAGCTCCAATGACATCATTATGTTACCATGTAGCGGCCATCTTATGATATCTCCAAAGCACTGAATTTGAAAGCTCAGCTAATGTGTTTATTTTCTTTCTAACATGACAGAATGATATCTGAGGGTTGAGGCGCTGGACTCCACATCTCATGCCATGCTGGTGACTCAGGTCATTCGGGGGTCAGCCAGGGTGTGGAAAGACTATGGGCTGGATATTCAAAAGGATTGCACCATGCGCAATAGGGTTACGCCTGCGCAAGTCCAAAATTGCGCCATTCTGGATATTCAGCAGGAGGTAGTTGCACCCCAAGTCATGCTGAGCAACAGCGCAATGCTAATGAAGGCATGCTCAACCAGAGGGGGAGGAACCATCCATAAACTGCACAGCCCCATATTCATCTGGGCCGTGCAGAGTTGTGCAGGCGCAACCCCCTACCTGCGCCTGCACAACTTTGAGCCAAAAAAAAAAAAAAGGCTAAGTCGAGGCCATCCACAGGTGAGCTGCCGGATTGCAGGGTGCAACACAGCAGCTGCCACCGTGGGTGGTCCTCCACTTGTTTCCTGTGCCCCCCGCAGCCTGATCGCTGGGCACACAGTAACCCCTCTACTAGCCCGATCAAGGGCATAACATAATGAACCCCCGACTGGTCCGACCGTGGGCAAAATGTAAATGAACCCCTCCGACTGGCCCAATCACAGGCATACTGTAACTGAACCCCCGACTAGCCCGATCGGGCAGGCGAGTCCCCGACTAGCCTGATGGCGGGCAGAATGGAGTTCAACCCCCCAAAGACCAATATCCCTGGTGGTCCAGTGGACCACAAAGCCCGATCGCGGGCATAGAGTCAAACCCACCCCCAAAGTCCAATTTCCCTGGTGGTCAGTGGCCCCCACCCGCTCCCCATCAGCCAGCGAGGCGGCAGCACCACACCCGCCTGCTGCCCGCCCGCCCACCGACTGAATTCATTCATTCCATATCTGGACTGCCTTATGCAGTTGGGCTGCACACCCATTGGCTATTGCTCTGAACCATGGGCGTGCAGCCCCACCGAGCTGTCAGTCGGCAGGCGGTGGGGCGGCAGGCTGGTGGTGCTGCCACCACCAGCTGGACGGGGAGCGGGTGGTGGTGCTCCGTGGGTGGTGGGGTGGGGGCCACTGGACCACCAGGAAATTGGACTTGGGGGTGGGTTTGACTCTTATGCCCATGATCAGGCTTCGCAATCCACTGGACCACCAGGGATATTGGTCTTTGGGGGTTGAACTCCCTTCTGCCACAATTGGGCTAGTCGGGGGTTCAGTTACAGTATGCCCGCGATCGGGCCAGTCGGGGAGATTTACATCATGCCCGCGATCGGGCTGCAGGGGCGCCGGTCCTCGACGGCTGCTGCCGGCAAGGCGCCAGGCCAAGTTTGCCGGGGATCGGCACACCTGCATGCTAATGCATGCAAATGGAGCTGCATCAGATGCAAATGCCCCCGTGTGCCTTGTATAAATTATGGCCCATTTGCATGTCACCTTTGAATATCGGAAATTTGTGCATTCGCAATGGAACTTGCCACAGCATCTGAATGCTCCACTCTGACCACTTCGGTGGGACAAGTTCCACTGTGCCATGCACAGTGGCTGTAGAGAGGCTGATATTCAAAGGAGTTGCTCAATAAGCGCCAACCGTTGAATATACGCTGCAGCCACACCCTGCAACTTTTTTGAGCAGTGCAAGGGCTTGCTCCACAGAATGGTGCAGTTTGAATATCCAGCCCTGAGTGTCCACCGACAGCTTTCCTTTCTTGGGGGTTGGGGGTCTTAGCATTGCGCTGTAGACTGACACTCAGCAGAGGCTGGGAGTCAGCACAGGCATGATGCTGAATAGAGGGTGAAAACTGGAGGAAAAAGGACAAAGCTGGCAGGCTCCATGATGACTGGCTACACCCGTGTCGACATCTGGCAATCTGGATGTTGGCTTCCAGGTGTAGGAGTACACCAGCACCCCTTGCCACTGGCCCTGTCACAGGGGTAACCCATAGAGCATGGTCATATGGAATGGCATGGAGATGCCGGCTGGAGAGACAAGTCCTCTCCGAGGGAGGGTCCGGAGCTGCCTACCTGCTCTGAGGAGGAGCAAAATGTATATGGAAAAAAAATATATACGATTTTGGACTACAACAAAGTTAACACAGTTGGCCCAGTGGTGCAGAGGGCCAAGGCACTGGATGCCACACCTTGCACCATGCTGGTGACCCAGGTTCGGGTACGAGCTCGAGTCATCGGGGGTTGGCGGGGGAGAGGGAGTGGACGTTGAGTAGTTGTTGACTGGCAGCTCTCCACCTCAGGAGGGTTCGGGAGGGCTTCTCAGTGCTTGGCTGCCCCCTAGTGGAGACTGGGTGGCAGTGCCACCTCTGAGAGCCTGGGCTTAAGGCCAGGGAAGAGCAGGAGGTGCTGTAGACTGGAGCTGCTGCGCATATGAGGTGCCTCCATGCACATACATTATCACTTCCAGGGTCCTGGATAGTTAGGGGGAGAAAACAGTGGAAAAATCAGGGGTCACCACATGATGAAGCCTCTGGGCCAGCTCTGGAGTTCTGCTGGATGTGCATAGCACAAAGAAGTTCCCAAAAGACCCGGAGTCAGGGAAGGGTGGCAGAGGACAGTAGTGGTCTGCTGTGAAAGATAAAGAAAGTTAAACAAAAACACAAAAAAAACAAGGTTAGCATAAAAAGGTAAGGGATTATACTACTCCCCTATGTTTTCAGATATTGGCAGTGTTATTTTAAAGAAAAACATGTTTAATTGTCCTTTAATGTACAGTAATTGTAAATGTAGGCAAAAGTGGCATCAGTTTAATCACTCCAGTGTATTATTTTGTGCTTGCTTTGAAACGGTCATATTTTTTCCTTATTCTGGGCCCCATATTAATGCAGCCTTCTACCCTCTACCCATGCAATATTAATTTTCTGAATTATTTTAGATTACTTAGTAGTTTCAGAACCCAGTGACATCAGTAGAGCTGAAGATGGCAATGAAGCAAAACCCAGTGGCATTGGATGAACTGTGACATTTACTTACAATTCAATTTATTTCAAATAAGTTACATTAATATGTGGACCTAAATAAGCACTATTTCAAAACAAACACATAAAGACATACGCTGCCATGATTAAAAAGACATCAGACAAGCCCAGATGAACACTTATATAAACAAATGTAAACAATATTGTTTTGTTTCCCTTAAATCGGAACAATGTTCCCTGCTTTGTATTGTGGCCGGGGCAGAACCTGGGCACAGTAGATCATTACTGGGGTATATTGCCTCATCTGACCCTAGTTTGGAGTCACCCCTGTATGTGAGACACTCCTAGTCTGTAAAGAGCGTTTCAGGCACTGGTGCCCCAGAAAAGGCCACATTCTGGGGAAAGACGTTAAAACTTATTACTGATCAATAATATACTAATGCTACAATGGAGACTACTCTAACAGTTACAGTATAAGAGTGGTCTCAGTTACATTCTTGGGGCATCAGAAACACCCCAAGAATGCATGTGACACCACTCCATAAGAGGGGCCTCCATGGCCATTCTACCATGTAACAAGCAACACAAGCCTCCAAGAAAGCACTTGAACAGCTTGTGATAATCAATGAGAGAACATTAAAATAACAATGTGCAATGAGTTCAGGTTATAATATTTTTAACTGAATCATTTTTCAGAGGAAAAGGCAAGAAGGTTTGCAAAAAAAATCTTGCGTATTTGATATTTACTATTATTATTATTATTATTGTCATTATCGCAACATTTATCAAGAGATGATGTCTTTGCCCTTTCAACATCTATTTCTCATCTTTGGTATTTGTAGAAAATATTGCAAATAATGAAGGCATTAATTTTGGACATACCATTTTCTGAAGGCTTGTGTAGGCATGCTATACTGTAAAACAGGGCTTGTATTTTTGATATTTGAATTATGTCAGTCACTGCATCCAACTACTCAGCTCCTCTCTCCTCTGGTGATATGCAGACTTACTCAGGTGCCTTTTGTTCTGCTCCTCAGTATAAAGAATTGCTACAATGACCCTTAAATTGCATTCTGCTCTGCTCTTTAGAACCGCCTCAGAGACTCCACCCAAACTGAAGTAAACTGACAAAGGACTGAACTAAACAGGTTCCAGGTATTTCAATATACTACATACTATAAGGTATGGTGTTCTTTTATATGGAAATTAAAACACTCATCAGAATGCTGTTTACCACACTTAAAGGGGAACTAAAGGCAAAAGTTGAAAAAAAATATGTTTTAAGTTATGTTCTGAGCTTCTGAACAGTGCTGATGTGCCTGTAGTGGTATAAATAGCTTAAATTACATTTTAATTGATTCTACCCCTGATTGTGTGTGGGGGGCAGCCATGCTCATGTGGATTTGTTTTTCAATCAAGCCTTACCTATTCCACAATGCACACTGTTTACCCATGAGATGAGGTCAGCTCGCCCTGTGTTTTTATTGTCTGCTTTCAGTACTGAGAGAGAACTGTTTTGCCTTGTGTTCAGTCAGTCTTTCACTAGCCCTGGAGGTTAGTGTTCTTTTCTTTTTTCAGTACTGCCTTTAATTTTCTTGCAAGTCCAAACCTCCTGCTTAGTGTTTTATAGGACTTTTCTTTGTGAAGTCTCAGTACTTAATTTACTACCTTTTGCAAACTGTGAAACTTCTGTTTTATTAGTATCCCCTCCACGCCACTCAACCAGAGGTGTAAATTCATTTTCTCATTACCATCCTGACTGATTTCTGCTGTGCTGAACTGACAGTTACTAATTATTCTTGCTTACTCCTCTCACATATGACAACTTTTACAGGGCACTAGCTCATCTATGCTTCAGAAGTTTTGATTGAAAGAAAAAGTATGTACTGTAAAAGTGCCCTTAGCATTAGTAAAATATTACACCAAACTGATTGCCTTTCAATACATTTAGGGGTGGTAAACCTCTGTTTAGCATCATAGCTGTTAAATGGGCAAGCTAACGTTTATGCTGTACACCCTGGATCAGTATTAGCCTCCACAACCACAGTGCATTAGTCTAGTTTCAAATAATAGCATTCCTTTTGGGGGGTGCCACCTATGTGAATTCAAATATGTGTCATAAGGCACACTGCTGCATTTTAAGTGGTAGGTTATGTTTCTAGTCACTCATCCCCCCCTCCAAGTCTACAGCACAGTCAAAATGTTTCTCTACCTGTGTAGAAACTGTCCCATATGGTTTTAATTTTATAAAACAAAAAACCCATGTGTTATGGGTTGCATAAGTGTAGTGTTCTGGAATCTTTCTATCCAGTTGTGTCATGACATGCTTCGGAATTACTGACAAAAATGTGTGAAGCTTTGAAGACAAAATGTGCATTGTAGTGTAGAATCTTGGTGCATTCTGAATTTTATATATAGCCGTGGAATAGGACAACTCTGAGTATAGCAACCAGGAAGTGCAAACCACAACAGCAACACAATGCTTAGCAACATGAAGTTAGGTAGAGGTGAACTCTGTAGCCAATGTGTGTGCCAGCAAATGCACGGACCCAGTACAGCTGCAGGCATCAGTGCATGTGAAAGTACAGTGTGCAAAACTGTATAATATTCCCTGAACTGTCTGCACGGCGCTAACACGTTTGCGCGGGTTTAGCGCGGAGCTAAGGCATTTGCCCATTGCTAAACTTAGCCATATTCAAAAGAGACATGCAAATGAGCCTACTTAGGTAGTCTACGGGCAAACATCCAGAAGAGCATATCATTATGCCATGATTGCATGCAGTTTGCCCAGCATTACTGCAGGGTCCCACAGCTCCACCTGTTGATCATTCTGGAAGTACAGGGGCTTGCCAGGTCTGCCCGCAGCTCCACCTATAGGTCAGTCTGGCAGTGCATGATGGTAGCTGCAGGCTACATGTATACAGTACAACATAACGTGCTGTTCCCCAGGAGACAACACAGCATAGGCACAGGTGGTGGTGGTGCCACATGCATTTTGTCACATTGTAGATCATGCAACAGTGCACAGCAGACACTACAGCAGCAAGGGAGCCAGTATCCTAAGGGACACAGCAATGCCTATGGTGTGTAGGGCAGTGATGACCACTGCACTGTACACAGTGACAGGCCTATCTTGCAGATGTTTACTGACAGTGGACATTACTGTTACGTTGTTGTGTGACCAACAGATGCTGTACCTCTGGCATGGGATGGCCGGCTGTGTGTGCTGTGGTGTTTGTACAGCTATGCAATATGTGGCTGGGGGGGCATATAAGATCAGACAGGCACACTGTTGTTGGAATATTTCCAACAGTGGCCCATGTGCACAGCGCAGCTTGCCCCAGCTATGTGGCTGCACCCAGTCTGTGGTGCAGTCTGGCCACTTGTACGCCCTCTGCTCAACACCCCCCATGCCCACAGTGCTGCATGTGTGTGCTCGCGGCCATTCGTGTCCACTGAAGGATGGTCTGCAGAAGTGCGCTACATGGCTGCACTGCCATGGTAACCACTGGGAGCTGGGTCACCACTTACTACTTGGCATGGCAGGGAGTGGTGGCAGATGATGGCTTCATTGTGATACCATCAGTGGGCAGCATGTTTCCTCTATGTATGGCTTTTTGTATGTGCTGTACTTATTGGTTAGGGTCATGCAAAGCTGTGTAAAAGCCATGCTAATACCGAGCAAAGCCACAATGTTGCATAAAACTGGTTTGCTCAAGGTTAAGACTGCCTTTTCCTGGGTGGTAATTTGCACCATGCAATGTGTTGTGCTAAGTCACAGAAAACCACTTTGCCTGCCACTATTCACTGAATATAGCATTGTGCTGACATGCATCCTCAGTTTGCTCCTTGCATACATTATGATTTTGGCCGCATTAATGCAGTTTGCTCATGCTATTTGGCCTTTTCAATACAGTGGACCTGCACTAAACCGACACAAACTGTACCCAGCACAAAGTTTTGAATATCTGGCCCTGAGACTTCACAAACAAAGAAAGGGCCAATAAAACACTAAGCAGGAGGTTTCGACTTGCAAAAAATCAAAGGCAGTACTAGAAAAAAGAAAAAAAAACCACTAATCTCAAGGGCTAGTGAAAGATTGGCTGAACACAAGTCAAAACAGTTTTCTCTCAATACTGAAAACAGACTGAATGAAAAGACAAGGTGAGCTGACTTAATTTTATGAGGGCTCAAGGTGCATCATCACGTGAGCATTGCTACCTGCACCCCACAATCAAGGGTAGAATCAATTAAAATGTAATCTAAGCCATGTATACCACTACAGGCATATTAGTACTGTTCAGAAGCTCAGAACATGACTTAAAACATATACTAACATACTAAAATGCCAGCAGAATAGGCCTAATGGTCTTTCGCATCTGCTCGTTTGGTCAGCCCCCACCCTGGGAGCTGACCTTGCTGCCCCCCTCGCCTTCTCTGGCTTCTTCCTTCCCAGTTCCGGATATTCTCGCTGCATTGGATTTTGCTTCCAGAACCCTTTCCTGTACCTGTCCCACTCCCTCTTGAACCCCTCCACTGTCTCTGCCTCCACCAGCCCCCTAGGCAGCACATTCCATGGCTCCACCACCCTCTCAATGAAGTAGCACCTCCTCCTTTCTCCCCTGAATCTTCCCCCCTCCAGCTTCCACCCATGCCCTCTAGTGACCCCCTCCTCCTTCCTTATTTATTTATTTATTTATTTCTAAGAATCAGTTTACAACCTTTGAGCCAGAGGCTCGTTTCCAAAGGTACTTCGTCACATAAAGACATACATTGTGTTTTTGGTTACATAGCAGATATTTGCAAAACAATAGGCGCTCAACAAGAGGGGCGCCACGTCACATTGTGGTCAGACAATACAATTGGGTACAGGGTACATGTACTGATAACAGGTGTTACACAAGTTGGTATCAAGTGAGCAATCTGGTTGGTAAACACTGAAACAGCTGGCACTGGCCAGGTTAAACATAGGCATGGTGTACAGGGAAGTGGTGGAGGGATGGTTAGGTGGAGAGCTGCCCGGGGGCATTGTCAAGAGAAGCAGAGGTGGAGGCTATGTTCAGAGACAGGAGCAGTACGAAAAGGAAGATGTGGTTCAAGTGTGGTTTTGAACTTGGAGATGGTGATGGCATTGGTGATGGTGGCAGGGAGAGAGTTAAATCAGGTCGGGGGTCTATAGCAGAAGGACCTATGGCCACGGCTGGTTCTTGATCTGGGGACCTTTAGAGTGGTCTTGTAGGAAGACCATGTTGCAATAGTGGGAGGGCTCTGGTGGATGGATGCCGTTACCCCAGGGGGGAGAGAGCCCGAGTAGGGTTTTTTTGGTGAGGAGACAGGTTTGGTATTGGAGCTGTTCATCCAGGGTAAGCAGGTTAGCCTCGACATAAAGCTGACAGGTGTGTGTGAGCCTGGGGGCACCAGTAATCAATCTGCAGGCTTTATTCAGGGTTAGATTAATTTTGTTGAGTGCAGTGGTGTCAGCAGCACCATATACTGGTAGACCATAGTCTACAAGGGACAGAACGGATGATGTAACAGCTAGCCAGAGAGCATTTGGGGGAAGGCAGGTTCTATGGTGGAATAGGATGCCAAGCCGTGTGTTAGTGGTGGATGTTAGGGCGTCGATGTGGTTGTGAAATGTGAGGGCTGAGTCGAAGGTAACCCCAAGGTATTTGTAGGAGCAGACTTGTTCCAGTGGCTGATTGGTACTTGGAAGGATATAGAGTGGGTGGTTGCTAGCTTTGTTTTGGGGGTTGGAAAAGAGCATAGCTTTGGTTTTCTTAAGATTGATGACAAGTCTGCGCTCCTTAAACCAAGCCTCAGCACTGTTGAAAGACTGCTGTAGGGAGTCCTGTAGGGAGATGGGATTGCGGTGGGTGGCAAAAAGGACAGCGTCGTCTGCATACAGTAGAATTTTGCCAGGGCATGCACTGGGCAGGGTGTTCAGATAGAGCGAGAAGAGAAGGGGGCCCAGGATGGAGCCTTGGGGGACCCCAGAGAGAATGGGATGGGTATCGGAGAGTGTGCTATTAATTTTTACACACTGAGATCGAGTGTCAAGATAGCTAGCGCACCATGCCAGGGGGCCAGCCGAGAGACCAGTGTGGCAGAGTGCATTCAGCAGAAGTGGATGGGAGACAGGTCGAAAGCCTTTGAGAGGTCGATGAACACTGCACCAGCTAGGAGCTGGTATCCAAGGAGGAGTGTAGAAAGTTGGAGAATTCAATAAGGGCAGTGCTGGTACTGTGACCCTTGAAGCCATGTTGCTCTGGGCATAAATGTTATGCTAGCCAGATAATCAGTGATTTGAATGGCCACCACTTTCTCCAGGGCTTTAGAGAGGGAGGGAGGATGGAGATTGGCGGTAGTTGTTGGCCAATGACCTGTCCCCCTTTATGAATAGGTGTGATAATGGCTGTTTTCCAAGCTGTGGGAATTGTCCCAGGCAGAGTGACTGGTTAATTAGGCTTGTGAGTGGTGCAAGGACTTCATCTAGCACCAGCCTGAGGATGCTGGGGTCAGTGAGTCACTGCGGATTATTGCCATTGAGAGCTTTGATTAGGATGGGTCTGGCTTCCCGGGTGGAAATCTTTCACAGGTGGAAGCTGGGGTGCTGGAGGACAGGGGGAGGTTGGCTGAGGGGAGGGTCAAAGAAATTACTAGGGAGGACTGAGCTAAGGTCAGTGAAAGTGGTGTTGAACCAGTTAGCTATGGTGGCAGGCTTGGTGGAGGTGGTGCCATTTCTAGTGAGCTGGGATGGGGCAGGGGAGCAAGCTTTACCATTGAGTTGCTTAATATTATCCCAGAAGGTCCGGGCTGAGCCCCAGGAGGAGTAAGGAGGCCTGGTAATGGTCTGCCTTGGCTTTCCTGATGGCCCATGAGCACTTATTCCGGGCTGCATTGTAGAACGCCTATCAGACAGATGACCTGTTTCAGTGGCAGGTGCAGAGGTTATCCGGTTTCTAAGTAATTGTAGGAGGGCCGGGCTAACCCAGAGTGCGTTCTGTTTTGGACGGATTTTGGCTAAGGGTGCAAAGAGATCACAGGCCATGTTGAAGGTGCGAGTGAAGAAGGCGAGGGCAGTGTCAATGTTGGTTGCATGCTGAATGGGGGACCAGTTTATCTGGGTGAGGAGTGCTTTAAGTTTCTTCAGCCCACCAGGGCGGAGGCGCCTGCAGAGGGTGGTCTGGGCTTTGGGTTTGGGATTGGGGGCTACCCAATGAAATAGGATAGGGGAGTGGTCACTCAGGGAGTCTGGGAGGACCTGGATGTTTTGGATTTTATGGGGTTGGTTAGTTATAATAACATCCAGAAGGGTGCTGGTACCACTCTTAGGGTTAAGTCTCGTGGGCTGGGTGATGAGTTGCGTCAGATCTTGGGTGGCAAATGAGTCTCTGGTCACAGATGAGGAGGTGCTGAGCCAATTTACATTAAGGTCCCCCACTAGGATTTGTTCTGCCTTATGGTGGAGGGTGGCCAGGTAGTCCATTAAAGATACCAGGGCTGGGTGCTGGTTCTTTGGGGGAACGTAGGCTGTGGTGAGATAGAGAGGGCTCCTAGAGAGGTCTGGGGTGAGTCTGAGGGTAAGGGCCTGGGCCCCATTTATAAGGGCAGGGGTGGGGAGTGCGTGTCCAGGTATTGTGTCCCTGGTGTAGATAGCACAGCCTCCCCCTCGTTTGCCTACTCAGTCCTACCGGAATAAGGTATAGCCTGGGAGGGAGACAAATGAGTCAGGAGTTCATTTGGACAGCCAGGTTTCAACCAGGGCTATGATGTCTGGTTGGTGAGCCAAGGCCCAGCACTGTAGGGTGTCAAATTTCTTCAGCAGGTTGCATATGTTCATGGAGGCTACTTGAAGACCAGTGGGCTGAGTGGGTGGATGGGAGGGGGTAGGGCCTGGGTTGGGATGTATGTTCCCTGTTAGGAGTAGAAGGAGGAGAAGTGCTCTGGTCAGAGGAGGCAGATGGAGTTCGCGGGAGCGATAGAATGAGGAAGGGGTTTAGTTGCACAAGGGTGGGTAGGGTAGCACAGGCAGAGAAGGTCTGAGTGATCAAAGTGCAAGGGGCTGGGGGACAGGTAATGTCTGGAAGGGGGGTGAGGTGGACAGGAGCATATGGGATGTGTGGAGGAGGAGGAGGGAGGGGGGAGCAGTGGTAAAGGAGGAGGGGAGGGCAGGTAGGAACACTGGAGTAGTGAGGCTGAGGGTTAATAGGGATACTAGGGTTGGTGGAAGGCAAAGGAAGGAGGAGGAGAAGAGATAGGCTGGTGAGCAGGGGATGCATGTGCATAGTTGGGAAGGCTGGGGGAGCTGAAGTGAGGAAAGAATGGGGGTACCAGGATGAAAGAGGGGAGATAGTAGTGAGAGGTCACCTCTGAGCCTAGTTGCTGCTATGGTGTAGTGGCAGTGCATGTGTCTGAAGTGCACAGAGTACTAGGTTTAAGTCTTGACCAGGGCAGCAGGAGAGAGCTAGACTAGTGGCTGTAGTAACAGGGAGTTGGATTCAAGGTTTGCAGAAGCACTTAGATAACACTTTAGTTGTGTCAGAGGGTTAGTGCGTTCTTTATAGTTTTGAGATCCTGCAGTAAAAATAGGCAGGTGTTCTAGGTGAGTGGTGGAACTGTGGACCTTGGAAATAAGGGTGCAGGGTTCAAATCCTGCAAGAAAGAAGAGGTAAACTTATATTTTGGCAGGTTGGGGGGGTAAGTGATTAAAAGGCTTAGAAAGTAGTAATAAAATAGGTAGGCAATGTGGTGCAGAGGTAGAGCAGCTGGCTCTGACTGCAAGGGTACTGGGTTTGAACACAGCTCAGGGACAGAGTGTAGAAAGGCTTAATTTTTTAATTCAGAAAAGGAGGGAGTGAGGAAGGGTTAAGAGTATGAAAATAGAGGAAGTTGTTGGCCTGGTTCATTGGCTTAGAGGATAGTCAGTAGAATGTAGAAAGAAGGGTACCAGGTTTGATGCTAGCAGGTGCTTAGAGATAGGCTGATGGAGGGGTGGTAGTAGGTGGTAGAAGGATTCAAAGGGAACTGCAGTGACCTCTAGTGGGATAGCTGTGAAATGGTAGCTAGGAGGGGTATAGAGTTGAGAGAGCAGCTAGAATGGAAAGTGCAGTGACCCCTAGTGGTTGGTGTCTATAACCTGCAAATGGGAAAGTGGACCCTTAGTAAAAAGGATGGTAGGTCATGTGTTACATCACGTGATCTGCCAGCAGCAATATATGGGAGCGCCGACCCTGGGTGGGTGGGTGGTAAGTACCTCACAACAGTCAGGCTGTAGTGCAGGACACTTTACCTCTTAAAGGCTCTGGCAATCCCCGAATTCAGTCTCCACTGCTGGGCTGAGTTCTCTCTTCCTTCGAAGCACCCTGACTGTTCCTCCCCTATTTACCCCCTTCATGTACCTGAAGACCTCTATCATGTCCCCCCGGTCCCTTCTCTCTTCCAATGTGTACATATTTAGCTCTTCGAGCCTCTCCTCATAGGTCCTGTCCCCCCAAGCCCTCAATCATTTTGGTTGCCCTCCTCTGGACCCTCTCCAGGAGTTTAATGTCCCTCTTTAAGTGTGGCTTCCAAAACTGCACACAGTACTCGAGGTGTGGCCTCACCAAGCAGTTATACAGAGGGAGTATCACTTCCCTCCTTCTGGAGGTGATCCCCCTAGCGATTCATCCCAGCATCCTGTTGGCCTTGGCTGCTGCCCTCCTACAAGTCTCCGAGTTGTTCATTTTGACATCCACCACCACCCCAGGTCCTCTCAGCCATCGAGACTTGAAGCATTTGGCCCCCCCAGCGTGTACACTTGGCCCAGGTTTCAGCCCCCAGGTGCAGTACCTTGCATTTCCTGCATTGAACCTCAGCTTCCACTTTCTAGACCATCTTTCCAGAGCCTCCAGGTCCCCCTGTAGGGCCACCCTCCCCTCCTCCCCATCCACCACCGCCCCCAGTTTTGAGTCATCTGCAAAGAGACTCATCTCACTCCTGATACCTGTCCTTATGTCAGAGATGTAGGCATTGAACAGAAGGGGCCCAAGGACTGATCCCTGTGGAACCCCACTATGTTTTTTCAGTGTTTGCCTTTAGTTCTCCTTTAACTATGTCACTACCATAGTTCAACAGCATAGAATTCTGTCTATTAAGATTTCACAGTAATGCTTACCTATACTGCTTTACTCCTTATAATGAAGATATCAGCAACCCTGTAAACATCCCAAATGAGCCATTCATTAGAAGATGAAGTACAGTATTAGAAATGTTGCTGATTCATGTCGGCATCACCTGAATCATAGCAAACCATTTTTACGATAAAGTTTTTTGCTCCCTTGCTACCACCTTTGCTTGATTTCATGCTCCTTTGACTGACTGTCCCCACCCCCACCCCGACTACTTTTTCTCCCCACTCTCCAGCTTTTGGGGATTTGTACAGGGCAGGGACTGAGAGGGTCAGGGATCATCATGATTGGTAGCTGGGAGATAAAAAATGTTCTTCTTCCCCCCTCCCCAGGCATCCTGGCTCAGGCCCTGTGTCCCCATGCAAGGACCCTCACGCTGATGTAGCGATGTCCTGTGGGGATGGCCCACCACAGGGTCACTATGACAATGGAACCAGGACATCATCTTCCTCTGGCTGGGAGCACTGACACACGGCAGTACTACCCTAGCCCCCAGACTGTTCAACCCAACTCCTGAGTATGCTCACAAACCCGGCTCATCAGTGCAGGAGCACATGACACTTCCTCTGGGCCATCAGGCAGCCAGATTACATGTTTTCAATTGTTTACTATGCTACTTTTTTTTCTTTAAACCACAGTTCAAGACAGAGTTAGAAAGAAGGAAAATTAAATAAAAACAAACATACTGTATGCTCTGCATTTCCATGCCCACCACATTTTCTGTAGAACTTGCATCCTGCTGAAAAATATATGTAGTGCCACCATTTCTCTTCATGACTTTTCATTCAACTATACAGTTTTTCTGTAGTACCTGTCTCCCTTACCCTCCTTATTTATCCTGAAGCTCATTCTCTATGCTCATCATGCGATGTTAAAGAACACAGAATTCAGTTCTGTCATTGGTCAAAATATGATGTAACACCAATTTGTAATTTATTTTAGCACCTTCAGCCCTTAGTCCACCCAGCCCCATCACCCACCTTCTCCTGGACTTAGCAGCTCCAATGATTTCCCCACAAATTGCCCCATAGCAAGGCCAGGGGAGAAATGGCCACCCCCCACCCAGTGTCCTCATTCAGATGTGTGGAATCAGCACAGTCAGTGCTGGGGGGCCTATGGAGGGCTACAGCTTCATCTGGCCATAGAGCTGTTTTTTCCTCTGAATATCCCATGGGCCACCAATGTGCAATGACTTACATGACATCCTTCCGTACTCACACATGTATTAGCATTGAGAGTGGCCTCCTTTTCTGAGACTCCCTGCTATGATTGCTACCTGTTCTCCACCAAACGGCAGCTGAGTGGGATGTCTGGGCTCCCAACCCCAAGAGAGGAGAGCAGTCTTTTGGCTGCTCAGTCCTCCGTCCCCCAGTTGATCCTCAATTACCAGAGTCCACACCCGAACCCTGGCCACCAGCATGGCAGGCAGTTGCACTGCTGCCGAGCCACTGAGCCAGCTGGAAGGACTGTACTTTGCTATAGAAACTGATAATTCATGTCGTAGGAATGTACAAATGCTGCTGCAGAAGTCCTGCCACAGAAATCAGGACCTTGGGGACATCCATGTACCATATAAAATCATTTATATACAACTACAAACAGCACAACTGATGTTTCCATCTCGTGGTGAAATGACATCAGAGACCTCTCAACCTTGCTTTCGAGATCTATGATGTCATCTCACTCATTGGTGGAAACACTGTTTAGTTTTGTATGGCTGGCCACACCTTATTCTATATATTTTGAGTACCGGATGTGTGTGGAATGTATTCAGTTTCTAGATGTGTATATCCACCTGCTGCACTGTAAGGGTTATAGCGTTTTTCCCCATATTACAGAAAGTTTTCAAAAACCATGTTATTTTACTTTAGGACCTGTGAGAGTTAAAAAACTGTTCTGCTCTTTAATAAACAAGAATATATATTTTATTGTACTCTCTGTAATAAGCTTGTCTGAATCTTGATCTTTAAATGTGATCACTGTTGTAATGTTCTACTTTATATGACATGGAGCCTTTGTAAACGAGTCTTGGACTCAATGGTACTTTCCAAATTCACAATAAATAAAAACTAAAAACAATATATATATATATATATATATTTATCTATCTCTATATATATAAATATACACACACACACATACATACACACACATATCTATATATTAGAGGCATGGTAGTGCCACTAAAGTTAGGGTTGGCAGGCCACTTCTATGTTAAACCCCAGCGTTTGCACTTTAATAACTTTACAACTGTTTTTCCAATTTGCCTGATCATTTGCATGCGCAGCATCCAACATTGATCTCTGGATCTGGAAAGTTTAGTTTCAGTCAGATGTATGGCTGCAGAACTGCATAGTGTCAAAATGTGAAAAATCCTCAACGTTTGTACATTTTTTCATCAGGCTTAACAGACTAAAAGATGCGACTGTTTGGATTCAAGTGTGCATGTGTATACATGGCCTGGGTCAAAGTGGTGCCTTTTGAAGAGTTGGTGAAAAAATATTAATCCATTTAAAAGTTATGTAAGTTTTTCATGTCCCATTTTAGCCTATGGGAAAATTTATATGTGCCCTGCAAAAACTTTCACAACAACATTTTTGGTTTTGTGCTCTGGATTTTTGTTTTTGTGCTGCCGTCATCTTGTTTTCAGATAGTGAGAGGCAAAAAAATATTGTAAATCAAAAAATACTGACCCTTGGTAAACTATGGGAAGCCGTTCAATTCAAAATTATAGTTTTCAGAATATAATTAACAGTGAAATGTCTATGACTAAGAACAAATAATTTACAGCATAATAGTATGAGAATGACAAACATGAAAATGAGTATATCACACACTGAAATGGTTATGAGACCTTCTGAAATGGTTATGACCTATACCAAAATATGTATGACACATACCAAACTGGATATTACATACACCAAGATGGATATGACATACACCAAGATAGACATAACCCTTATTAAAATAAGTATGACATATACCAAAATGGCTAGGACACATACTGAAACAGGTAATATGCATATCAAAATAGATATGACACATACCAAAATGTGTATGACACACACTAAATTGGGTATGATACAAACCAAAATGAATATCATACCAGAATCAGTATGATGCATAAAGAAATAATTATGACCCATACTGAAATAATTATGACACATAGCAAAATAGGTATGGTAACCCGAAATGGGTATGACACACCCCAAAATGTAATTAGAACTAATTGAAATGGATATGACACACACGGAAAATGGTATTACACATGCTGAAATAATTGTGGCACGTACCTAAATGGATATGACCTATACTGAAATGGCTATAGCACATAGCAAAATGGGTATTACATACCAAAATGGGTATGACACAAACTGAACTGGATATAGCACACACCAAAACTGATATGACACACACTGAAATAATTATGACACATACCCAAATGGATATGACCTATACTGAAATGGCTATGACACATAACAAATTGGGTATTATGAACTGGACATCATAAATGCGGGAAGCTGATTGGCTGAGAGGTGTTTGAAGCCATGATGATATCGGACTACATCATCACGGCTTCAGAAAACCTCCGGCCACCAGTCTCCTCACTGACCGTGCAGTCTTCTTTATCTCCAGCAGTCCACAGCGAGTCAGACTTCCAGTCGGCCTCTATTCAAAAAAAAAAAATGAACTCCCACTAGCTGCTCATACAACAGAATTCAGCACAACAGAAGCCGCTGGGAGCAATACTTTCAAAAGCATCATATCCAGCAGCATGTGAGTGGCAGCAACTTATGAATAATTTTTTATCTCTGAAAAGGACAAATGACAGACCCGCACATTGTAGTCATTCTCACACAAACCGCTGCTCCCCCACAAAAAGAAAGCTATGTCCCAGCCACATAGAAAAAACTGCCAGTCTTGTCCCAGACATTCCTAACCATTCTAATAGTAGCTCTTACAATAACAGTCCCGAATGAATCGCACCAAGACTCTACCTTTTTCTCGTTCGTTCATCTTTGGCTCGCCTCTCCAACTTCTCTCTCAGCTTACCAGTCCTCAGCATCCAATTCCTAGAACAAAAATAATGAAAGTAAAGTGTACTGTGAATGGAGAACACTTTAAAAAAAGAAACTGCAATGGTAAGGAGCGGGTCAACCAGTCACAAGAGCTCCACTTCCTCTACCACAGCCAACAGTGCCACCTGCTGCCCAGAGCCCTCCAGGAACTATTTTATTTAAAGGTATTCCTCCAAAACACCAAAACACATTTTTAAAATGTTTCTATTTTTTTTTTTACTTTAAAAAATATTTAAACCACTTCATAATAGCAATAATGCACTCCAGGGTGTGGTATGTCATGGGATATCGTCACTTCTCGGGTTGTTGGACACACTCGGCCTGCGGCCTCATGCCCAACCACCCGAGGCATGACAATATCCCATGATATACCACACTCTGTCATGCATTATTGCTTAATTATATCCTGTACCAAAATGGGTATGAGACAAACTGAACTGGATATGGCACACTTTGAAATTGGTGTGACACACACTGAAATAGCTCTGACACACATCTAAAGGGATTTGTCCCATACTGAAATGGATATGACACACAGTAAAATTGGTATGACATACTGAAATGGTTAAGACATACACCAATATGGTTATAGCACAAACTGACATGGATATGACACACACCAACATGGGTATGTCAAATACTGAAATAATTACGACACATAGCAAAATGAATATGTCACATGTTGAAATGAGTATGACACGTACCAGAATGGGTAAGACACATATCAAAATGGGTATGACAAAAAACAAAATGTATGTGACATGCACCAATATAGGTATGACACATACTGAAATAATTATGACAGACACCAAAATGGATATGACACAAACTGAAATGGTTATGACACATTCTGAAATAATTATGATACATGCTGAAATGGATAAGACCTCTACTGAAATGGATATAATACATACTAAATAGGGTATAATGTATACCAAAATGAATACGACACATACTGACTTGTAGATTATATTTATTTAATATATTGATACTCTTGATAAATGTGTACTGTAGTAAATAAAATGGTTATGAAGTACTGAAAACAAAATCATATATTAGAATGTGTATGCTGCATACTGAAATGAGCATATAGCAAACTGAATTGTTAACAAACTTGCAAGGCATAGACTGAATAGAATGTAACATGTGCCAAGGTGTGAATACAACAAACTAAAATGTTGTGATACACCAAGATGAGTATAACACATACTGAACTGAATATAACACAGTGAAAAGCACATGACTTGTGTAACCAATCAGAGTGCAGCATCACCCCCTGAGATTTTACAGGACTCCACCAGTTCTTGTTCAGCTCCACTGCAGGTAAGAGCTCCTTACATTCTGTTAATCAGGAATATGCACAATGTATATTATTACATTGTTATTTTGCTACTGTACCAGTTTTATTTTTGGTTTTTTAGTTTCTGTTAAGATGACCTTTGTTTTCAAAAGTTGTATCTGATTTTTATTAAACAATTACTGTTATATGTGTTCTTTGTGTAAGCTTATATTTATACCAGATAAATCCATCCTGCACTTGTCTTCTTCCAATGTTTTGCAAAGCTATACAGTATGTTGTGTTGTATAATATTTTTGTTTGCCCTGTAAAAGAGGGGGCATTACCAAAAGATCTGTAGCTCCAGGATTATCACATTCCTGTGTGTTGTGTTTGAACTGAATTTTATCAACTTACTGAGGGTTAGAGTTTTTCTTTGCTGCATTCTGAAAACTAATGTCAGTATTTTACCACCTTTATGAACAGTTAATTAAATAAGTTAGCCATTTTTAGTTTGCTAAATTAAGTGCCAGGAACACATATTTTACACTACTGGAAAGCTGAGAATCTCTAATACTGTAACCCAGTTGTTTGTAGCTTATGACATTATGGAGCATACAGCTCCATTATTAATGTCCTATTTTCTTCTAAAAAAATGTCAGTTTGTGAATCTAGTCATTGATCAAATTATTCGTTTCACTGCCCTTTCTCTCCAGATTTCCTGACTTTTTATAAGAGGAGTGTTACATTTTTTACAGGCTTCAATACATGTGCTGAACTACTGAATCAGTAAAGGCAGCATCAACACCCAGGTTAGTGAGCTAATGTTTTTTTTTTCTTCAGGCTGTATTGGTGAGGATAACTATTTATAATGCCGGGACAGCATATTTAGGAGGTTATTCATTTGCTTACATTGCCTGGTTTATTGCCACTATTATCTTCATTTCATTGTGAGCAGCATTTGGAGGTGGTAGTCAGGTAACTGTATAGTAAATCTGTGAGTGGTAGTTGCTGAAAAACTCTTTATATTTGTATTCAATCTCTTTTTAGAACTCTATTTTAAATTGGGTGTGTTTTAGTTGACCTTAAATTGTTTACTGAAGGATACATCTTTTGCTGACATTTTAAAACTAATTTCAGCATTTGCCACGTTTAATGTAAACATTAAAGTAAATTATTTTGCCATTTACTTTGTAACCATAAGATGCGTTTGTAGCTTATGCCACTGTGGAGCGAACAGCTTGCTATCAGTGTTCTGCTTTTGCTAAAAACAGCAATTAGTGAAGTCAGCTATCCAGCAGTTATCAATGTTCTGCACTCCCCCCAGATACTGCCTTTTTGTAAGTAAAGTCTTGCATGTTTTCACATTGCACTGCATGTGTTGAAGTAATGAACTGTTGAGCAGAAGACGCAGTGAGGTTAGGAACATACGAAAATTGTCAGCAGAAAAAGGCCATCATGGTCTTTCAAGTCTGCTCGAGTTTGCAGCTTGTTCCCCTATTTAGCAGCTGCCCCTTTCCCTCCTCTTTCTTTACCCTCCCATTTTTCCTGTCTCACCCCTTCTTGAAGCCTTCCACTGTGTAACATGCCACCACCTCTGCTGGTAGTGCATTCCAATTTGCCACCACCCTCTCTGTAAAGATATTCCTTCTCACCTCCATCCTGAATCTATCTCTCCCCAATCTCATAGTATCCTTCCCTATCCTCCTCCAAAATAGGCCCTCAGTCCCAGATATTCAAAAGGGTTGCACCATGCACAACAGGGATGCGCCAGCGCAAATCCAAAAATTCGCCATTGTGCGATATTCAGCGGGAGGCAGCTGTGCCCCCCAAATCGCAATGTGCAAGATCACAATGGTAATGAATGCGCAACTGAATGGGGAGGAACCATGAATAAATGGTGCAGTACGATATTCAACAGCATGCGCCATGCTCAATAGGGGAGCAAACGGAAGTTGCGCGATAGGGGAAATGATCCAAAATAAAAAGGAACAAGAGAGAGGCACAAGAACACTACAGGGAAGCCAGAGGTGGGAGTGAGGTGACAGCAACTAGGCAGAGAGTAGCAGTGAGCAGTACTGGGCAGGAGCAGGACAGAGCACACCTGGAAACTACCAGAAACAGGAAAGGAGTGGGGAGCCTGTGCCACTGTGCAGGAGTAAAAGGGAAGTGCCACAGTGGACTGAGGGCAGTGACAGTGGGCAGGACAGCCAAATCTAGGAGGTGTTCCCAGTGCAGTGGGAGTAGCATAAAGGACAGCGGGGGCAACAGGAATACAGCTGCTGGGGGGGAACACAAGCCAGGGACATGGCCAGTGCCACCATTCAGATGGAGGCAGTAATGAGGGGTGTGAGAAGGCAGGCAGCAGGGGAGCATGGCCATGGAAGGGCCTGTCAGCGGTATGCCCCCAACAGGCAGTACTGAGCCCACACCAGCTTTAAACACTACAGCGACACCGAGATAGTGGGCCAGTACTGCCTGAACCTGGTGATCCTGAGGCGGCTCTGTGAGCTGTACAGTGATGAGATGCAGGCACCCATACAATGGAGCCATGCTCTGTCAGTGGAGACAAAGGTGACAGCTGTCATGTGCCTGCTCACCACGGGTACCTTCCAGAGACCAACAGGGGACACAACAGGCATAACCCAGTCGGCCATGTCACACCTACTCACACAATTCCTCAGCGCACTGTTGCCACATGCTGCAGAGTACATCTGTTTCCCCAGCACACAGGTGGAGTGCACAGCACACATACAAGAGTTCCACAGGGTAGCACGTATGACTGGCATGCTTGGGGCCATTGACTGCACCCATGTGGCCATCCACATGCCACCTGGCCCGGAAGGTGCTGCATACATCAATCGGAAGGGCTATGCCAGCATCAACTGCCAGGTGGTGTACGATGCTAGGGGGTGCATAACCAATGTCTGTGCCATGCACCCTGGGAGAGCACATGATGCCTTCATCTGGCACCAGTCTGCACTGTGCCACAGGTTCAAGAGTGAGGACATCCCCACTGGCCACCTAGTGGGTGAGTATGCAAATCACGCAGAAAGACAGGGCTCTTGGGAGGGGCATAGTCAGAGGTGACATGGGTACTGGCCTAGATGGCCCATGGCAGGGCAACGCTGATCACCAAACTAATCTCCACCCTCTACACACAGGTGACAGTGGATATCCACTCCATCCCTGGCGGCTCACACCATACCGGCTGCCCGTGACACCATCACAGCAATGGTACAATGAGGCACATGCCACCACACGCAGTGTCATAGAGCAAGTGTTCGGAATGCTGAAGGCACATTTCCATTGCCTGGACATGTCTGGCAGTGCCCTACAGTACAGCCCCTCAAAGGCCTGCGAGCTATTCTTGGCCTGTTGCATCCTGCATAACATGGCCAACGACTGTGGGATAGCTGAAGAGGTCGAAGAGGGGGACAGCGATGAGGACGATGAGGACGCTGGTGCAGATGGTGATGGGCAACCTCCCCTTGGTTAAAGGCACCCCCGACTGATCGGGATGTCACAGCTGCACTGGGACACCATCACAGAGGAGCACTTCAACCAACTCAGGTAAGTCATGGGGCCATGTGCAACCACCAATGGCAAGTGCACAACCCACAAACACGCATGGACAAACCACAGGGGTGCATGCCGTCAAGGAAATTGGCTGAGCATGGAACTGCACACACCGTCAGGGATGGGCAAGGCCTAACACAGCACGTGGTCATGCATGCACACACACACACACACACACACACACACACCACAAGACATGCACAAAGGGTAGGAGGCATGCTGACCCCAACCACCACCCCTAGCCACACACACGTCCACAGACCACCACGCCCAGTGACTGTCATTGTATGTGTCTCAGATGCTGGGCACCATTGCACAGTGGTGGACAGCACAACACAGGCATCATCATGCACACACCACAGCGGGCAGCAGCCAGGAGGGTGTGCACATGGAACATGTGTGTGTGTGTGTGCAGGGCAAGGTACCCCAACCATGCATTGCCTGTTGAACAACCCACTGCACACAGGGCAGCATCAGACAGTAGCCATGGTGGGAGACAGGTCAGTCATGCGGCACAGTGCAACGGTCACCATGGATGCATGGGCAGCCATGCCGAGACCCACCAGCTGTGACAGGCTGACCATTGGCCTCATGGGGTTGCACCGACAGTCCCCCAGGAGTGCCTTTGTGGGAACGCGACCGTTCTTGAGCAGGGGTCTGCAGCTCACCGAAAATGCCTGCGCCAGGCGTGCTCGGGATGCCCACAGCTGAACCAGATGTCGACAAGGAGGGTGTCACATGACAACGGGAATGGGGGGTAGACATGGCACTACTTGGTGTCTGTGATGCATGGGCAAATAACTGTGTGCCCATTGTGGCCATGACAGCTGTGAATGCCTGTGTCTGCCTGTCAATGGCGACGGTCACATCCTCCCGCAGCCAGTCCATCCTTGCCAGGAGCAGACCGGTGACCCTGCTGCGCCGCTCCTCTGCCTGGCACAGGACCGCACTGAGTGCATCCACCGCCATCACAAGCTGCAACTGCTGATCCACTGAATCATGGAATATGTGGGTGTGCTCATCTAAGAGGTCATCCGCCTGATTGGCATGCTGTCCCTCATGGTGTTCGCGGCCGTGCTGGGCAGCACCCCTTGAGATTGGACACTGCACACCAGGGCCATGCCTGGACATGTTCACAGGTGGTGCACTGATGCCGCCCCCAACACTGTCTCCCCATCACCATTGGCTGACTGCTGATACTGCCTCTCCAGCTGCCACTCCCCAGGGCCCAACAGTGCCACTGCAGCAGCTGCAACAGCCCCACTGTCCTGGACGCACACCAGTGCTGCCCCACTGGTGCAGACAGGCACAGGATGGGACTGTGATGTCATGCAGGCCTCCACGGCAGCACCACCCATGGCTATGCCCATGCTGTAACCTGCTGTGTGGCCATCCTGTGGCCCACACGTATCACTGTCCATGATGTGACCTCCATCATCATCAGTGATGGATCTGGCACCAGTCCGAGTCTCAGCATGCTGGCATCCATGGACGCTGTCATGCTGGGACATGGGCAGGGCCTCCTCTGCACCTGCTTCACCAACATAAGTCCAGACAGCCAGGTGGGACCACTGTTGTCCTGACCCTTGGACACCTGTGGAGGTGGATGGGCCCTCCTCTGTGTCCAGGGTATCACCCTCAGTGGACGAGCCCACCACCACTGACCCATGTAGATACTCAGGAGCTGTAAGGGAACACAGTAGCATTAATGTATCTGCCCTACCCTCTGACATTCCCCCCCCACAGTGATAGATCAGGACCTACCATGCAGTGACAGGCTACCACCCATCTGGAAGCCACCACCTGGAACACCCTCGATGACACAACACCACATGCTGCAAGCAACCCGCTCTTCCTGTGGCATCAGGCATTGCACAGCCAGCTGTCCCCCACCAGTCGCAGCCCATGCTGCCCTGATGGCAGCCACCTTATCTTTAATCCTCCTCCTGTCTGTGCCCACCTTTTTCTTGCACTCCTGAACGGACCACTGGTGGCTGCCATGCTGGTTGATGGCACGTGCCACCTCACCCCATGCCGCAGCATGGGCCTGTGGTGTTCCCTGCTGTCCGCTGAGCAGCGGTTCCTGGTCAAGGTAGCCTCAAACAGGACATCTGATTCTGCCTGGGTGAAGTTGGGACTCCTCTGTCTCCCACATCTCTGTTCCTCCTCCTCCTCCTCCACCTCATGTTCGCTCATCATTGATCCTGTGGGAATGACAGGTGTTACCTCTGACTGTGCAGTCCCATGCATCTCCCACACACCACAATCCACACTCCCAAACAGCATGCAACTCACCACAATAGACTGCAATACAAGACTATGGCCTCTGCAGCCCAATGTCTCATTTATATAGCGCAACACATGCAAATGAGGTGAGGCTCAATTTGAAGTGGATGCTAATGCAGTATCTGCGTCATCGAATCGCTGATGAGCTGATTTGCATATGCTGGCTGAATATTCCACTGTTGTGCCTTGCGAAATTGTGTTGAACATGCTTAGGCAAGGGCGCAGCTCTGTGACGTGTGCAGTGGACACCGAACAGCGCATGCCCGGGGTGCTGACGCTGATGCCTGCCGCGCTGCTGATGTGCTGTGTGTGGGAGGCAGTGAAGGCCACGGCCACCACTGTGCCAGTGGTGCTAGTGCACTGTTCAGATGTATGTTGCTCTTGCACTGGGGCACCATAGGTGCCGTGGAGCCACAGCACAGTCGGTCACTACAGGGCATCTCACACAGGCACCTAACCGCGCTACATGCAGGGAGTACCTATCATGCTGTGGCAGTCCGTGAGTGAGAGACCCTTGACCCTGTGCCCAACCTTTGCCCCCTAGGCCCCATGCGTCTGCATGGGTGCACCACTATCACGCTGTTCGGTGACAGCACGATGGGGAATGGCAGCACTGTACCGTGCAGCATCTGCACGTGGTGGACATGCGCTATTGAGCGCCATTTTGACTCAGACCAGCTTCAGTGATGGCAAGATGGAGGGCTGCTGTTTGGAGCCAGGTGGAGCTAGCCAATTTGGTGGCCATAGTGGAGCCCCATGCTGGGGCACTGTTTGGAAATGCACCCCTGGACAGGGCCAGGAGTACTGTATGGGAGGAGGTGGCAGTGGCACTTGAGGAGGCCACAGGACTGGACCGTACAGTGGAGCAGTGTTGCAACAGATACGGGGACCTCCAGCTGAGGGACCCAGACAGGCTTGCCCACCTGCAGGCACGCGCCAGGAGAGGCGCAGTGCCACGACCAGGTAGGTGCCCCATCCATACACTGGTTGCGTCTGTACAGGCATCACGGTGGGCATGTGTCCACCACACAGGGGGCATGGGCCATCCAGTGTGGGCAGTGGTGTTGGTGGTGGAGGTGGTGTGGGGGGGTTGCAGCATGGCTGGGCTGTGCAGGATCGCACACACCCAGGGGTGGGGGGCCTTTGATACTGGATTGTACTGATATTCCCCTCTCCATGTTTGCACCCTAGGCCCTGAAAAGTGGTGCCGAGCCTGAGAAGACTGACACTGAGGTGTGGGCAGGGGAGCTGGTCAACAGCCACAGGCAGCTGGTTGCATCGTAGTACAGCACCCAGATCAGGCCGATGATGGTGAGTGCCTTTCTTCCAGGATATTCTGTGCATGCTGTGTTGCAGGGCAGGTGATGGGGCATGGCCACCATCCATTGACACCACTGCCGTGCACGCCACACGATACAGTCAGCACTGTCCAGTGGCACTGCATGTGTGGGTGTGCATCGCTGGTGGTCCATGTGAGCACCGAGTACATAACTATGCCACTGCTTTCGCACCGCATAGCCATGTCATTGTACAGCCATGGTGGTGCTGTGTGGTACTTGGGCAGTGGGTGTATGCAGTGGTCCGCGTGGCTGTGTGCACCTGGGTGGGCAGGTCATATGGACATGATCACTGTGGGTGGTCGTACACCATCACAGGGGCATGTCCCATGGCTATATGTCATGCACAATGGGTGGGCTGCAGGGGATGGGCATTCACACCTATTGACTCTGCTTCTTTGTCCTAGGTGGACAGAGGATGATGCAACTGGAGAGGGCCATGCAGGAGCTGCTACAGGTGGCACGTGCCTCTCTAGAAATCCTGCAGCACATGGACCAGCATGGCGTCTGGAGAAGATGTGGCAGGAGGCACCACAGGAGCGGGGAGCGGGGCACCCACTGAAGATCCCATGCCCTGGGTTCAACCCTACCCCCGGACCCACCCTCACACCCCTCCTTCCCTCTCCTATTTGTTCACCCCTGCCTCTTACCCACCCCCACCTGGTTTGTGGCCCTCACCCCCAACTGTTGTGTACATATTTGTAAATAGTTGTTTTCTACCTTTTAATATACATTTGTTTTGTTATGCCTACTGTGGTGGTCTCTGATTTGCAGTGGGCTACAGGTGCTCAGCTGCAGTGGTGTGCATGGCGTCAGGGGTGGTGCAGTCATGGGCATGTGTGTGTCTGTAGAGGAAGTGACTATGGTGTGGGCGTAGCTATCAGTCACTGTCTGTGGTTTGTGTGTTGCTTCCTGTGCACTGGATGACTGTGTGCAGTGGTCCATGGTGCATGCACTGTGTCCATGGCACACCTGTCAGACCGTCCATGGCCTGTGCAGCTAACACCCTTTCATGTCTGTGACCTGCATGGTCTGCTGGCTTGTCAGTGGTGGCTGTCCATGCTGGACAGCCACTGTACCCAGCACAATGCCGGGTTGCCTCCTGTCACTGGAGTGGTGCATGTCTGCCTTGGGTGGCACTGTGGCCTCTGCTGTTGTTGTCCCACCTCCACGCTGTCGTTTGTGTCTGTTACACGGGATGTGCTCCACTGTCTGTAACTTGTGCTCTGGGTGCATGCTGGTGGCGTACAGCTTCATGGTGCCTGCGCAGGGTGGCTGGCACTCCTGTGCCATGGAGGGGTGCTGGCCATGTATACACGGATTCCGTGGCCACACGCCAGGGGCTTGGTTGACCCACTACTGTGTTCCTGTGTTGGTGTGCCCTTGGGTATGGGTGGGTGTTTGTCCATGCACTGTGTTGCATCCTGTGTGGCACATGCTTCCATGCACCACTGTGGGTGTCTGCGCTGGCTGTTGTGGCCAGTGCTGGGACAAGGTGTGTCTTTGGGAAGGTGTGCAGGGTGCTGTACCACTGGTGGTAGGGTCTGGGGCATGCCCTGTCTTGTGTGGGGTACCTCATGTGCCGACACATGGTCAGTCTCTCAGCTGTACCTCAGGGGGGACATGCATGGTGGAACTGTGTATGCAGTCATTGCATCACTGTCTGCTGCCACCCACTGAAGGGTGCTCATGGTGGGGCTGCCTTGCATGGTTCTGTGGTGCACAGGGTTACATTGTCACAGTGGGGGTGGTGGCATGCATGGGGTGTCCTGCACTGGTGGGCGCTGCTCCTGGGCAGGATGTCTGGGGATCATGGTGCTGGCTGTGCTCTGCATTGGTGGGATGGTGTGGCACGGGGTGGCCGGACCTCCTTGTGTGCTGGTCACAGCTTGCCTGGGGATGTGCTGGGGCACCATGCCCCGGCTGTGGGTTTGTTGCTGGTGTCCATGGGCTGGTGGTTATTCCAGGTCTCCTCTGGTTGTGCAGTGTGTGGGGTGCAATGTCTGTTCTGCTGTGTGCTCCTCTGCCCATCTGAACCATGGGTGGTGGGCCCCTGCATCCTGTCCTTGCGCATCCCTGGTTGCGCTGTTGCACTGCTGCCCTGCTCCACTGAGCATCCCTGGTTGTGCTGTTGCACATCTGACCTGTGCCACTGCACATCCCTGGTTGCGCTATGGTGCAGTTGGCATGATATTCAGTTGTGTGCCGCAGGTGCATCTTGACCTGTGCAGTGTTTGAATATTGCACATGGGCACAGTGGACTTGCGCTTGCTCCTGCTGTTGCGCACTTTTCTGTTGCAGTTTGAATATCTGGGCCTCTGTGTCCATCTTGATTATCCTGTTCATGTTTTTGAAGTTCTCAATCATGTCCCCCTGTCCCTCCTCTCCTCCAGTGAGTAAATGTTCAACTGCCCCAGCCTGACCTCCTATGGCAATTTCCCCAGACCCTGGATGATTTTTGTCAGGTTGGCGGATTTGTGTTCCCCTATAGACCAAATTGATAAGGATAGCTATTTTTTTCTAATTGAATATATTTTTTACTGAAAATTTTTCTGTACAGTCAACAAAAAAAAAATAAAATAAGAATAATCATGATAACAAACAAGAGAAAAAAATTAAAGATACAGCCGAGGAACAACACCTACCCCCACATTTCCTGTACCCACACATTACATAGTAAAAATAAACCCATTTCTGTTGGAGTCAATAATATTGAGTAAAATAAAAGAAATCTTAAGGATACAGTAAGAGCAAGCTAATCAAACTACAGTGTACTAAATAGTAAACACAATACATTAAAGCATCCAGATATATGTAAATATGGGGGTCTACAAAAAAAGGGGGGTTAGCATAATAGAGCACAATTAAAGAGAAAGCTCACAAGAATGAGATCAACTTAGATGGATTTTAAGGTCAGCATTGCTTTTTATATTGCTGGGACAATATATTTCTTTGGGTCTTTTACCCTTTGCTTGGAGACCTGATACAGTAGCTTGGGAAAGGGAAAGGGGAAATTGTTTAACCAGGAGAGGCACACTAAGCCGAAGCTTGTTTCCAAGTGCAACCTGGGAGCACATAGAAATTAAGATACTTGTTCAGGGTCCCACAGTGTGCAAGTGTGTGCAAGTAGGGGGACTGTGGGATTCAAACTCAGGTCTCGAGATTTGTAGTTCAGAGCTTTGGGATTTGGCTGCCAGCCATGTCACTTGCTGTTTGAGTATTTGTCTTGCAGATCAAAACAGGCTAAGGAAGTCTTTCTGACAGGGGTGTTTATAATTTACTTAAAAGATGCATTTTTTTTCAGCAGTTGGAGGAACCCATGAGTAGCTGCAGCCCCTTCCCATTGGGGAGGGAGTTGTAGAACAGAGCACATGTGTGCATGGGGCATGTTAACAATTGGGGTTAGACATTCTTTTGCCTTTCTTTTAAATATTCTTTTTGCAGCCTTCACCTGTGGAGTTAATAAATGGACAGTATTTCAGGACTCCCATGGTTGGTTACATCCTGTAGTTGAGGTGTTCGAAGATATACACCTTGGTTTCTCCTTGCCCCTTCCCAGTGGTGGTGCCTGCTCAAGGACATATGTTCAGGCTATGTGTGTGCTCATGCACGACTCAGCCAAGCATGTAAAGGTTTCCTTCTCCTCCCTGCACCACTAATCCTGCACTACCACCCGTGCCCCCAGAAGTGGCAGTGTCAGAGTGGTGTGATGGCCCTCCCTCACCATAGGAGGGGAACATCCCATTTCCCAGCATCATAACTAAAAACTGGGGGCGGTGCTGGATGGGGAGGAGGGGAGGGTGGCCCTACAGGGGGACCTGGAGGCTCTGGAAAGATGGTCTGGAAAGTGGAAGCTGAGGTTCAACGCAGAAAAATGCAAGGTACTGCACCTGGGGGCCAGAAACCCAGGCCAAGTGTACACCTTGGGGGGGTGCTACAAGTCTCGATGGCTGAGAGGGACATGGGGGTGGTGGTAGATGTCAAGATGAACAACTCAGAGACTTGTAGGAGGGCTGCAGCCAAGGCCAACAGGATGCTGGGATGCATCACTAGGGGGATCACCTCCAGAAGGAAGGAAGTGATACTCCCTCTGTATAACTGCTTGGTGAGGCCACACCTCGAGTACTGCATGCAGTTTTGGAGGCCACACTTAAACAGGGACATTAAACTCCTGGAGAGGGTCCAGAGGAGGGCAACCAAAATGATTTGGGGCTTGGGGGACAGGACCTATGGGGAGATGCTTGAACAGCTAAATATGTACACATTGGAAGAGAGAAGGGACCGAGGGACATGATAGAGGTCTTCAGGTACATGAAGGGGGTAAATAGGGAGGAGCAGTCAGGGTGCTTCGAAGGAAGGAGGAGGGGGCAACTAGAGGGCATGGGTGAAAGCTGGAGGCGGGAGATTCAGGGGAGAAAGGAGGAGGTGCTACTTCACTGAGAGAGGTGGTGGAGTCATGGAATGCGCTGCCCAGGGGGCTGGTGGAGGCAGAAATGGTGGAGGGGTTCAAGAGGGTGTTGGACAGGTACAGGGAAAGGGTTCTGGAAGCAAAATCCAGTGCAGCGAGAATATCTGAAACTGGGAAGGGAGAAGCCAGAGAAGGTGAAGGGGCAGCAAGATCAGCTCCCAGGGTGGGGGCTGACCAAACGAGCAGACATGAAAGACTGTTAGGCCTATTCTGCTGCCATTTTAGTATGTTAGTATAAGCAATAGCACTACCACTGTGCCAACAGCCCAGCTGACATTCTTCTCTCTTATGGAGGCTCCTTGACATAAGCTATTGTCCAGGTCTGTCCTGTTTTGTCCTTATCTAATTGTCACTTTAACTCATTGCCTCCACAGGAGCTCTCTGAAGTTGCACCACTTGTCTTCTGTATACTGTTAACTGTGAATCCTGAGTCTTTCTAAGCAAAATCAGGCTATAGTCAGCATGCCACAAACAAATCCTAATGGCTCAAGAACCATAAGTGCTAGACACAAAGTATGAGAGGCAAATGAATTCAGCACAAAATTACCTTTCCAAGGGTGGTATGCATATAATAATATGTAATTTTGTTGTTTTTCTGTGCTGGTTGAAAGAGCAAAAAAAATATTTTTTTCACTAAAATAGGCAACATAAGCCATACAAACCATATCATAAACAAATGCAAATAACTCCTAAAGTATACATGATATACACAAAATATCAGTGGCAAAGTTGTTCAGCACAAAATTACCTTTCCAATGGCAGTATGCAAATAAAATCTAATTTTGTTTGTTTTCTGTGCTGGTTGAAACAGCAAACAAAAATATATATTTTTTTCACTAAAATAGGCAACATAAGCCATACACACCATACCATAAACAAATGTGAATAACTCCTAAAGAATACATGATATACACAACATATCAGGGGCAGAGTTGTTCAGCACAAAATTACCTTTCCAACAGTGCTATGCAATCAGAAATATATTATATTCTGTTATATTATTATTTAAAATATATAAGGGACATCTCCAGATGTTGCAAGGCACACAGGAAGTCAGTAGCTGACTTCTGTAGGCGTCCTCTGGACACACCAGTGTATTTTACTGATGACTACAGGCATCTGCTAGGAGACAATGAGTTAAGTGACATAAATCATGTGCACATTATTTACTTAAAGTGATTCATGGAGCTTAAGGGGGTAAACACACTTAAAATGTTGGCCATGCTGGCGATAGCCCCCTTCTATAATTTGTTATCATTTCTGTGCCGTGATAATTTAATGGGAAGAGATTGTAATTTGGTTTTGACAAGGTATGTAGCTGGTCCTTTCCACTTCTATTTCATTTCCACACACCTATGCTCTGGCGAGTTATGAGGTGCAGCAAGGAAGAGCATTGGAGCACACCCCCATCTAAATGAAGTGGAATTTTTTTTGTTACTATTTTATACCTTATGATGGTGTGCTGGAGTTTAATGGAGGCCACCACTTGAACAACAAGGCCCTAGTAAGGAAATTATATCTCAATTCTTTTCAATGGGGAACACTCCGATGCTGTCCCTTGCTGCATGTCATAGCGCGGTGATGTAGAAATTAATAAGCTAGTGGAAGGGATCGGTAAGCCACCTTGTCAGGTCCCTATTACAATTCCTTCCTTTGAAATTAGAGCTACAAAAACATGATCAAAAGTGATAGAAGGAAACTATCACCAACATGACCTATCATTTTCAGTAAAAAGTCCATTTCCTTTTCAAACTGTACAAACACTTTGATGGTGTATATACTATTATTATTATTGAATTTAGTTGACTGGGTAGGACTGAGATGAGAAGTCCCTTTTTTAGAAGCAACCCGTGGGGAGGGGATACATATTTGAAATTCAACCAGACTAAAGTAGCAGTGCAAAGGAAAAAAAAATCTGCACTTTTTCAACAATTTATTCCCTGTGCTCTGCTAAGCATTTCCCTGGTAATCTTTCCCTCCAGCACTGTACTATCGCCCCTTAATGTGCTCAGTTTTCCTTTGTTTTTGTTTACATTTTTGCCACCCACCATGTTAAAAGCAGCAGTAAAGATAGCAGCCACTATATTTACTGTAGCGCTGCAAAATTTGAAACTGATCACTTCCTGATTAGGTTGTACTGCTGCTTTAAGCTGTTGGTGGCATTTTTGGTGAATGTGGGAAATTTGACAGGACACTGGGGAAAATTACCCTACTCTTTGGGTGTGGGGTACTGTTTCACTTGATCCCCATCAGATGCATCAATGATGGAGCTGGAGATGGAGGTGAGGATGGAGGCTGCGTTCCCACTTTGAGTTATATATGGAGCTGATCTAGTTCAACAGTGTTTGGTTGGAGACTGGAGGACCTGGATTTGTACAGCCACCACAGCCAGCCTCCACTTACCAGGAGGCAGACAATAGGCTACAGGATGCTATGAAACAGAATGGGACTTTCTCCTATCACTGCTGGTGGAAGAGGAGCGGGCTTTTCGCCGAGAAGTGGGCAAGTTGCAAGTGTAGCATGGCTCAGGATTTGAAAGACCCAGCTCAGAGGACATTGTAGTATAGTCAAGTGAGGGGGTGGGTACATTACCAAAACAGGCAGCTGCTTCACCTGCATTGCAGCCACTGCAGGGTCATTGCAGCCACTGCAGGGTCAATGCAGCAGGACCTTGTTTCTTGGGGGGGGTGAGGGAGTCCCAGGGTGGCCAGGTTGACGCTCAACTGGTTCTCCTGCTTTCAAAGTTTTTTCTTGCTAAACCGCTGCTTGTACTGTGACCACTGATCACTAATCCTGTGCCCTCTGTTGTACCTGATTGCTCAGTGCCCCTGGTTCCAGGGTTGGGCAGAGAACGAGATACTTGACAGGTCACAGGTCCACAGCTGCAACGGGCACCCCCTTCTACCAGGAGGGGAAGTCACACTTCAGATAATCTTTCTTATCCACTGGCAGCATTGTTGTTGGTGCAAGTCCTGTCCTGTTGGTGGCATGATGGACACGAGATGGGGTGGGGCAATGGCACTCACCCCTCCCAAATCATTATTGCTCTTATATTTCTTCCAGATAACTTACTTGGGAAACTGCCACCCCCCCCCTTGTAAGCTGCTTCACACCAGGTGTTGCTACCTTCTTTAACTCCACTGATGACTCAACTCTTTGGAGCATGTCACTGCTGATTTGGAGAGTGCCCCCCTGTATACTACAGCAAGTTCCGACTGGGCTGGGTATAAATTCAGTTCAGCTGGAGCTTGTTTCCTTGCCAGTTGAGCTTACATGTGTCTCCTCTGTACAAGGTCTGATCCCCCCTCATATATTCTTAGTGCCAGAGTTGCCCTTCCCCTCTGCACAGACCCATGTCCCTGCTGTGCCGGCTCCCTTATCCTGAATGGACACAGTGGAACTTGTAGAGATGACTCCAGCCATGTGAGATAAGATTATGGCATCAGTTCCCCCTTCCTCTTCGGTGCAACAGTTGGCACAGTTTTGGAAAGCGGATGCGTTTTCAGCTGCCTCAACTGCACTATGCAGAAATGCAGTCTGCCTCTTATACAAGGGGGCTTGGATGATCCTCTGGACCAGTCTCATGTGGGTCAGGTGTTACTGAAGGACTCATTACATGTTATCTTTAACAAACTTTATGCCTTGCTCCATGCTCCTGCTGATGGGTATTTTGATTTTAGTTTTCATGCTTCGGTCTTTTTGGACTGCTTCAGAGGGCAATATGACCTCTTAAAAGATACACCTCTCTAGCTTCCCTTCAAGGCTCTCCCCTTATGAAGCCTGTGTTGCACTCCTGGACTGTGCTTTTGATCAATGAAGGGGTGCAGGTGTAGGGCATAGGCTACTGGCTGTCTCAACACTGTGATGTCTTGGGGGATCAGGACCCCATCTTGGACTCTGATGAATTTTGTACTGGTCATTGCAAGTTCCACATTAAGCTCCGGCATTTAGTCTCTGGCTTCCTGCATGTCCGCAGTGTTTTCTACATCGACCCAGACCATGCCCAGTGCTTTTACCCAGGATAACAGAAGACCTGCTTCTGATACATTTCTTTTTTTTTTACCTTTTGCTTTACCAGGGAAGACACTAAGCTGAAAACTTGTTTACAGGTGCAGCTTGGCAGAAGAAGGAAGTTAAGTGACTTGCTCAGGGTCACACAGTAAGCAAATGGGGGCTGTGGGATTCAAACCCAAGTCTCCAGGTATGCAGCTCAGAGCCTTAAACCACTGCACTATACTGCCTCCTTTCTGTTTGGTTCTGTTTCCCATCTGGCAAGTGCTTGTGATACACTCCAATGTAACCTTTGTCTGTCATTGGGTCACTCCAGTTCACAATGCCCGAATGGCCTGCGGTATAACTTGTGTGAAGCTACTGGTCACACTTACTGCCAGTGCTGGTGGGGTGTCCCATAACCAAGAGGAGGATTTTACCTAGGTCAAGTTTTTGGATCAGACTCGGCTAAGAAGGGCTGCCTTATTCAAGTGGTGCTTTCATTAATCTAAGATTGCCCATTTGTATGTGAAAACAATGGATGTAAAAGTGACTCCCCCCTTGACTTTAATGGGGTGCACCCCCATGCTCTCCCTAGTCACACATCATTACATGCCTAAGCGCAGGAGCGGATCTCAGCAACCAGAAAGTGAAGGGATGGGCTGGTTACATTTCTTGGCCCAAATTATGATCCCTTCTATTTTCATACAAGAGTGACATAAAAATATAACATGCACCTGAAAATAATTTTGCCAATCTAGGGGCCCAGGCAGTTGGAGAGTGGACATCTAGGAGCCATCTGCAATTGAGTATTCTTTGCTGGTTTGCTGAATCTGTTCATGCAGGGTTGACAAATCAGATTCTGTAAGTGTGTTTTCTATTTTTATTTGCAAAAGTAGGGTAGTGTTAAATTCATTTTGGAAATAGGATGTGGAATAAATGTTTCAGCTAGTTAAATTTTCCTTGTGCAGTTTGTATTGAATCGTTTTCTTATTATTCCCTCATTAAATCCTGATTTTAACATTTTTAATGGAAGCTTTGCATCATCTTGTGCTCAGTTTATGTGTTGGGATTCTTGTACATTTTTATACTGACTACTTTTTTCAGTAAATGATGCATATCTGTACAGTACTTTTTGCTACTGGTTGTTTAATAATTTCTCCCTGGTTTGACAAATCCAGAGTTACACTATTGATTGGTTGATATCTTGGATTACATATACCTTTGAACCAGGGGTTCTTTTACAAAAGTACTAAGTCAAGAGACAGGTTACACAAGTGAGTCACATAACAACAGAAGTGTAATATAGTGAAAATACTGCAGTGAGTAATTCAGAAAAGTTACATAGGGTACATAAACATACAGTGACAATGTACAAGTGTGCAGTCCAATATGGACTTTGTCATTTCTAAATGCCTTAGCAGTGTTTGTTTAAGTGAGGGAGGGAGGGAGCTGCAGGGAGAGTGAAGGGGGTACACAGTAGGAATAGTACATTTTTGTAAGAATAAGGCAGGCTGTTGCTCAAATCATTTTGTGGTGTGGTAACTAAATCTATTTACGCAAGTTGATCCACCATACTGTGTATTTGAAAATTTTCCTTCCGTGTTTAATATGTTTAAAATATGATTTGCAACATCTTGGCCTCGATTTTCAGAGCCAGGCACATGCACAGCAAAGCCATTTGTGTTATGCTTCCTTGAACTTGCCTAACTTTGAATGATAATCAGACAGATAGCTCTCCCCAGTGGAGGGTGCTGACTGAATATCACCCCATGTCGGTGCAGTGCTAACTGGATATGCACTGTGCCCACATAGATAAGGACTGCATATGGCCCACAGTAATGGTGATGCCCAAAACGAGTTAGTGCCATGTCCCATGTGTGTCATGTTCATCCCAAACATGCAAAAGAGGTCATTGGGCATACAAAGTACTAAAGGTCAACTGCATGCCTGTTATGTGCCTATTTCCATGGGGTGTTGTGGCCCCCTATCACCCATCTCAATATTAAAATAACTCCCTGGTGGGCCAGTGGTCCCCCCACCTCCTGATTGCCCAGTTGTATTACAAGTAATTTACAGTGATAGTCAAGTAGTTCTACAACACATCACTATGAATTTTAAAAGTCCTTAGTGGTCAAGTGGTACCCACCATGACTGCCTGAGAGATATGCATTTCAATAATCCCTGGTGGTCGAGTGGTTTCCCCACCCTGTGATCACCCAGTTGTATTACATGGAATTTTCCCTGGTTGTTTAGTGGTACCCTCCTTCCCCCAGTGAAAATGTCATTTTATTTTGGCAATAGAAATTAGTAAACAATAAATGAACAGTGAGCAAGTCACTAGGATCCAACCAGGGGAGGAGGACTCCCAAGTGTTATCCTTCTTTGGGTGTGTTACAGTTCAATGCTGAAAGCTTGGAAACTCCATGGGGCTGTTCAGATGCCACAAAATAAGCAGGGATGGCAGTGTTGGGGAGAGGCAGAGGTGGGTATGCCAATGCATGCCTAGCTATGTGCTCATGAACCAGTGGCTCAGAGACTCTGTAGTGCCCCATAAAAATCAGGGACACCACAGAAATTAGGGGATCCCCAAGAATATGAAAGGTCAGGCAGCCATGGGGACCCTGGCAGCTTTGTGAGAGGTTAGCTGGTGGTTGGGAGATGGCAGGCATGGCAGGAAGGAGTTTGGTGGTCCGGGGTAGCCTGCAGGTGGGGGACCCCCACAACTGTGTAGACAGGATTGGTGGGTGCAGCATGGAGGCACCGGCATTATGGGTGCTCTGTGGGAGGAGGCTAGTTAGGCTGGTGGTGTTACTTGGGAAATGAGCTTCCTGGGACAGGTGTGGAGAAAGTGCCTTGTAGGAGGAAGTGGTAGGGCCATAGGGTAGTTCCCAATCCCGTTTGGTGGGAGTTTCCTGAGTTGTCAGGACTGTGGGAATTGTGGTAGAGTTCCCACAGGGGAAGGGGCAGTGGCCCCTCTTGTATCTGGCATGGCTGGGTAACCCAGGCTGTTGAGGGGAGCACAATAGTGCTTCCACCTGGCATGGGCCCTGCTTTAAGGGGCAGGTCCTGGGGCACCATTCATGCACTGTTCAGGTGGGCCACAGGTCTCAAATGGACAGGTCCTGGAAGGCTTCTCCTGGCCTGATACTTACATCAAGTTCTGGAGTAATGTAAAAGGGAGATGCAAGTGAGGCTGGGTTGCCACCCTCTCTTCCCAAAATTTAATCAGAGGGGCAGCCAGAAAGAGCAGCCTGTAAGTGTGGGGAGGCCGGATTATCAGGACTGCAAGCCAGCGAAAGAGGTTAGGAGGCTGCACATGTGAGAGGAGAGTCTGGAGAGAGGTAAGGCTCAGTACTTTAAACAAGAATCTGGTTATGGTCAGGGGAGAGAATAATTATCGATTCCCCCATGTATGTGTTGTCCAGGAGCCAGGTTGGGAGATGCTGCTCACTTCTTCACAAGGAAAGTGACTGACCAAGGGAAAGAAGGAGGAGGAAAGGAAAGGAAAGGTAATGGTGCCGTAGGGATTAGGGAGGGCTGTGCTTCTGATGAAACTTAAATCCAGAGTGAAAATCGAGGCCAAGATGTTGCAAATCATCTTTTAAACATGTTAAACATGGAAGGGACATTTTCAAATACAAAGTATGGTGGATCAACTTGCGTAAATAGATTCAGTTACCACACCACAAAATGACTCGAGCAACAGCCTGCCTTTTCTAACAAAAATGTACTGTTCCTACTGTGTACCCCCTTCACTCTCCCTGCAGCTCCATCCCTCACTTAAACGAACACTGCTAAGGCATTTAGAAATGACAACGTCCATATTGGATTGCACACTTGTACATTGTCACTGTATGTTTATGTACCCTTTGTAACTTTTCTGAATTACTCACTGTAGTAATTTCACTGTATTACCCTTTTGTTATTATTTGATTCACTTGTGTAACCTGTCTCTTGACTTGGTACCTTTGTAAAAGAACCCCCTGGTTCAAAGGTATATGTAATCCAATATATCAACCAATCAATAAATAGTGTAACTCTGGATTTGTCAAACCAGGAAGAAATGATTAAACAACCAGTAGCAAAAAGTACTGTACAGATATACATCATTTACTTAAAAAAAGTAGTCAGTATAAAAATTTACAAGAATCCCAACACATAAACTGAGCACAAGATGATGCAAAGCTTCCATTAACAAGCATTTGCCAATGCTGAATGTTTGCTTGCTGGCATTGGCATTGGTAGTGTAGGAGTTACAGAGCTGCATAATAGGAATGGCAGTGAAGTATTGAACTGAAGCCAACCCCACCACCACCCTGCAGATACTGACCGGCATTGGGGTGTGCCTTTGGGTCGTCAGGCATAACGGCCATGCCATTTCACCACACCCTACCCTGCAGACACTGAGAAGTGTCACGATGTGCCTTGGGGTCTTTGGCCCTTAAGCTCACCCCATTCCATCAGAAAATATGGTGAGATGGGTGCTGTATAGGAGAATGGGGTGAACTTCAGGGCTGAAGAGTCCAAGGCACACCTCAATGCCTCTCACTGGCTGAAGTGTGGGTGGGGGTGGAATGGTATGAGCATTACAGGTGACAATCCAAAGTCACACCCCTGATGCTATCAAAGCTTCCATTAAAAATGTTAAAATCAGGATTTATTGAAGGAATAATAAGAAAAAAATTCAATGCAAACTGCACAAGGAGACTAACTAGCTGAAAAATTTATTCCACATCCTATTTCCAAAATGAACTTAATAATACCCCACTTTTGCAAATAAAAACAGAAAACACACACATAACCTGATTTGTCAACCCTGCATGAACAGATTCAGCAAAACAGCAAAGAAAACTCAATCGCAGATTGCTCCTAGATGTCTAGTCTCCAACTGCCTGGGCCCCTGGCTTCCTGTTACTAAAGAACAAGCTGTTCTGGGGATGGGTGGATTTGGTAATACCTTTCATTGTGTGGCAGCCATGGATGGCAAAATTCTTTTCAGGTGCATGTTATATGTTTCTGTCACTCTTTTATGAAAATAGAAGGGATAATAATTTGGGCCAAGAAAGGTAACCAGCCCATCCCTTCACTTTCTGGTTGCTGAGATCCGCTACTGCACTTAGGCACGTAATGATGTGTGACTAGGGACAGCACGGGGGTGCACCCCATTATAGTCAAGGGGGGTCACTTTTACATTCATTATTTTCACATACAAATGGCCAATCTTAGATTAATGAAGGCACCGCTTGAATAAGGCAGCCCTTCTTAGCTGAGCCTGATCCAGCAACTTGTCCTGGGTAAAATCCTTCTGGTTATGAGACACCCCACCAGCACTGGCAGTAAGTGTGACCAGTAGCTTTACACAAGTTACACCGCAGGTCAGTCGGGCATTGTGAACTGGAGTGACCCAATGACAGACAAAGGTTACATCGGAGTGTATCACAAGCACTTGCCAGATGGGAAACAGAACTAAACAGAAAGGAGGCAATATAGTGCAGTGGTTTAAGGATCCAAGCTGCATATCTGGAGACCTAGATTTGAATCCCACAGCCCCCACTTGCTTACTGTGTGACCCTGAACAAGTCACTTAACTTCCTTGTGCTCTCAGACTGCAACTGCAAACAAGCTTTCAGTTTAGTATCTCTCCTGGTAAAACAAAAAGTAGAAAAAAAAGAACCATATCAGAAGCAGGTCTTCTGTTGTCCTGGGTAAAAGCACTGGGCACGGTCTGGGTTGATGTAGAAAACACTGAGGACATGCAGGAAGCCAGAGATTAAATGCTGGAGCTTAATGCAGAACTTGCAATGATCAGTCCAAAATTCATCAGGGTCCAAGATGGGGTCCTGATCCCCGAAGACGTCACAGTGTTGATACAGCCAGTAGCCTATGCCCTACACCTGCACACCTTCGTTCTTCAAAAGCACAGTCTAGGAGGGTGACACAGGTGGGGTTACCACTTTTAAGAAGCTCAAAGTGGGACATTTCTTACTGAAGCATGATTTTTCGCAGGACAGTACGTAACCTCGACCAATGCAACTAACTTGTTTTCTCTACAGAATCAGAATTAAGTCTGAGTATTGTAGTTTCTTAGTTGCTTCTATTGTTTCTTGTCATTTTAAGGCATTTTAATTAAGGTATTGTAGTTTTCTGCAACATTTAGTGGAAAGTCAGAAAATATTTTCTCTCCTATAAAATCAGGACATGTAGTGTTTTTCATGTTTTTTTTGCAGGACACAGCTGTCCAAATCAGGACTGTCCTGCGAAAATCAGGACAGGTGGTAACCCTAGACACAGGCTTCATAAGGGGGAGAGCCATGAAGGGAAGCCAGAGTGGTGTATCTTTTAAGAGGTCATATTGCCCTCTGAAGCAGTCCAAAAAGACCGAAGTGTGAAAACTACAATTAAAATAGCCATCAGCAGGAGCGTGGAGCAAGGCATAAAGTTTGTTAAAGGTAACATGTAATGAGTCCTTCAGTAACACCTGACACATGTGAGACTGGTCCGGAGGGTCATCCAAGTCCCCCTTGTATAAGAGGCAGACTGCATTTCGGCGTTGTGCAGTGGGAGCAGCTGAAAACACATCCACTTTCTGAAACTGTGCGCACTGTTGCACTGAAGATGGAGGGAGAACTGATGCCGTAATCTTATCCCATGTGGCTGGAGTCATCTCAGCAAGTTCCACTCTGTCCATTCATGATAAGGGAGACAACACAGCAGGGACACAGGTCTGTACCGAGGGGAAGGGCAACTGGTTCACTAATCAGACCTTGTATAGAGGAGACACACGTAAGCTCAGCTGGCAAAGAAACAAGCTCCAGCTGAACTGAATTTATACCCAGCCCACTCGGAACTTGCTGTAGTATACTGGGGGGGACACTCTCCAAATCAGCGGTGACATGCTCCAAAGAGTTGAGTCATCAGTGGAGGTAAAGAAGGTAGCAACACCTGGTGTGAAGCAGCTTACAAAGGGTGGTGGCAGTTTCCCAGGTAAGTCATCTGGAAGAATAATAGGAGCAATAATGACTAGGTAGATGAGTGCCATTGCCCCACCCCATCTTGCGTCCAATACGCCATCAACAGGACATGGCTTTCACCAGCAACCATGCTGCCAGTTGATAAGAAAGATTATCTGAAGTGTGACCTCCCCTCCTGGCAGAAGGAGGCGGCCATTGCACTGTGGACCTGTGACCTGTCAAGTATCTCGTTCTCTGCCTAACCCTGGAACTGGGGACACTGAGCAATCAGGTACAACAGAGGGCACAGGATTAGTAATCAGTGGTCACAGTACAAGCAGTGGTTTAGCAAGAAAAAACTTTGAAAGCAGGAGAACCAGTCAAGCATCAACCTGGCCACCCTGGGACTCCCCCATCCCCCCAGAAACAAGGTCCTGCTGCATTGACCCTGCAGTGGCTGCAATGCAAGTGAAGCAGCTGCCTGCTTTGGTAGTATACCCACCTCCTCACCTGACTTTAATACAATGTCCTCCGAGCTGGGTCTTTCAAATCCGAGCCATGCTCCACTTGCAACTTGCCCACTTCTCAGCGAAAGGCCCGCTCCTCTTCCACCAGCAGTGACAGGAGAAAGTCCCATTTCTGTTTTATAGCATCCTGTAGCCTATTGTCTGCCTCCTGGTAAGTGGAGGCTGGCTGTGGTGGCTGTACAATTCCAGGTCCTACGGTGAGGGATTCGTAGGAAGCACACTCTTCTTGACCCGAACACTGTTGAACTAGATCAGCTCCATATATAACTCAAAGTGGGGACAGAGCCTCCATCCCCACCTCCAGCTCCAGCTCCATCATTGATGCATCTGATGGGGATCAAGTGAAGCAGTACCCCACACCCAAAGAGTAGGGTCATTTTCCCCAGTGTCCTGGTCAAATTTTCCACATTCACTAAAAATGCCACCAACAGCTTAAAGCAGCAGTACTACCTAATCAGGAAGTGATCAGTTTCAAATTTTGTAGCACTACAGTAAATATAGTGGCTGCTATCTTTACTGCTGCTTTTAACATGGTGGGTGGTAAAAATGCAAACTAAAACAAAGGAAAACTGAGCACATTTCGGGGTGATAGTACAATGCTGAAGAGAAAGATTACCAGGGAAATGCTCAGCAAAGCACAGGGAATAAACTGTTGAAAAAGTGCAGATTTTTTTTTCTTTTGCACCTCTGCTTTAGTCTGGTTGAATTTCAGTTGGTTACCATCTGTATCCCCTCCCCACGGGTCGATCCTAAAAAAGGGACTTCTAACCTCAGTGGCCTACCCAGTCAACTAAATTCAATAATAATAATAGTATATACACCATTAAAGTGTTTGTACAGTTTGAAAAGGAAATGGACTGTTTATTGAAAATGATAGGTCATGTTGGTGATAGTTTCCTTGTATCCCTTTTGATAATGTTTTTGCAGCTGTAATTTCACAGGAAGGAATCGTAATAGGGACCTGACAAGGTGGCTAGCTGATCCCTTCCACTTGCTTATTAATTTCCACATCCCCACGCTATGACATGCAACAAGGGAGAGCATCAGAGTGTTCCCCGTTGAAAAGAATTGGGATATAATTTCCTTACTAGGGCCTTGTTGTTCAAGTGGTGGCCTCCATTAAACTCCAGCACACCATCATAAGGTATAAAATAGTAACGAAAAAATATTTCACATCATTTAGATGGGGGTGTGCTCCAATGCTCTCCTTGCTGCACCTCATAACTTGCCTGAGCATGGTGTGAATATAGAGTGGAAAAGACCAGCTGGCTACCTTGTCAAGACCAAATTACAATTTCTTCCCATTAAATTATCACAGCACAGAAATAATAACAAATTATAGAAGGGGCTATCGCCAGCATGGTCAACATTTTAAGTGTGTTTATCCCCTTAAGCTCCATGAATCACTTTAAGTAAATAATGTGCACAAAATTTATGTCACTTAAAGTGACAATTAGATAAGGACAAAACAGGACAGACCTGGACAATAGCTTATCTCAAGAAGCCTCCATAAGAGAGAAGAATGTCAGCTGGCCTCTTGGCACAGCGGTAGTGCTGTTGCTTATGATGCTAGGAAATGGGATATTCCCCTCTTATGGTGAGGGAAGGCCATCACACCACTCTGAGACTGCCACCTGTGAATGCACAGGTGGTGGTGCAGGATTAGTGGTGCAGGGAAGGGAAGGATACCATTACATGCTTGGCTGAGTCGTGCATGAGCACACACATAGCCTGAATATGTGTCCTTGAGCAGGCACCGTCACGGGGAAGGGACAAGGAGAAATCAAGTGGTATATCCTTGAACACCTCAACTACAGGATGTAACCAACCATGGGAGTCCTGAAATACTGTCCATTTATTAACTCCACACGCGAAGGTTGCAAAAAGAATATTTAAAAGAAAGGCAAAAAAATGTCTAAGCCCAATTGTTAGCACGCCCCATGCACACTTGTGCTCCATGCTACAACTCCTCCGTCTCCCCAATGGGAAGGGGCTGCTGCTACTTGTGGGCTCCTCCAACTGCTGGAAAAAATGCATCTAAAGTAAATTATAAAGACCCCTGTCAGAAAGACTTCCTTAGCTTGTTTGATCTGCAAGACAAATACTCAAACAGCAAGTGACATGGCTGGCAGCCAAATCACAAAGCTCTGAGCTGCAAATCTGGAGACCTGAGTTTGAATCACATAGCCCCCCCCCCACTTGCACACACTTGCACACTGTGGGACCCTGAGCAAGTCTTTTAATTTCTATGTGCTCCCAGGTTGCACCTGGAAAGAAGCTTTGGCTTTGTGTGCCTCTCCTGGTTAAACAATTTCCCCTTTCTCTTTCCCAAGCTACTGTATCAGGTCTCCAAGTAAAGGGTAAAAGACCCAAAGAAATATATTGTCCCAGTAATATAAAATGCAATGCTGACCTTAATATCCATCTAAGTTTATCTCATTCTTGTGAGCTTTCTCTTTAATTGCACTGTATTATGCTAACCCCCTTTTTATTGTAGACCCCCATATTTACATATATCTGGATGTTTTAACGTATTGTTTTTACTATTTAGTACACTGTAGTTTGATTAGTTTGCTCTTACTGTATCCTTAAGATTTCTTTAATTTTACTCAACATTGTTGACTCCAACAGAAACTGGTTTATTTTCAATATGTAATGTGTGGGTACAGGCCATGTGGGGGTGGGTGTTGTTCCTCAGCTGTATATTTGTTAATCTTTTCTCTTGTTTGTTATCATGATTATTCTTTTTTTTTTGTTGTTGACTGTACAGAAATACTTTCAATAAAGTGTATTCCATTAGAAAAAAATAGCTATCCCTAACAATTTGGTCTATAGGGGAACACAACTTCTCTCAGCACATTGGTGCCATATACAATAAACTCCACCCCAAGCTTGGTGCCCTCTACAGAAACAAAAGCTGCATCCCTCTTCCTGCCCTCCATGACATCCTTACAAAGATGATTCTCCCCATCTTTGATTATGCAACATAGTCTACAGTGCTGCCCCAAGGTCCACCCTGGCCAGACTGCACCCCCTCTTCCACTCCTTCTGCATCTTTGCTCTGAACTGTTCTCCTGCACCCACCATTGTTCTATACTCTGCTCTCATCCTCCTTTCCTTGAGGATTGCCACCTAACTCACTGTGCCACCTTCATTTCCAAATTCTGGATGTCCTCCCTCATTCCCTATCTGAACTCTATTCTCTCACCTATCCCCCTCCCCACTCCCACCCATTGGCGGAGCTAAGTTTGGGATGAGGGGGCAAGTCAGTCATTTTGGGGGAGCCAAGATGGTAGCGAGCGAAAGTGATAATTTGAAATTGATGTGCTTTTGCTTTTAATTACTTACAGCTGCCAGTCTACCTGCATGCAAGAGCTCAGTGATCTGTATATTTGCATTTGGCTAGATGAGCTCTGTAATTGGAATACTGTGGTAGCAAAGAAAATGAAAACTTTATTGCTTTTTGACTTGGGGTGGGGGGATGATTTGCAGACCACTGCCCTCCACCACCCTCTTTCCTCCATCTGTCTTGATGTAAAACTGGTAATTTTTTTTCAGGTACTGTTAGCAACCTTTCAGCACAACTGTACTTTTTTCATATTCTAATTAACTGTTGGACTTGGCATAACCCGACCAGCTAGAACACTGAACAAGACTGCTGATTGGGATGAAGTAAAAATCACTGTTCACTTATAATTTGCCCAGCAGCTACAATAGATGCATTTTGCAAGTTGTGTATTTCTGTAGTTCTGCAGGCAAGGGCAAGCCCTATGTTTTTTTTCCTTGTTCATTTTCAAGTTTGACAGTAGTCAGGGAATGGCCTTAGCCTCCTGTCCGTTCCATTTCACCTTCTATTTGTTACAAGATTAAATCAGTGATGTACACATGACTCATGGTCATTCCTTTGTGTAGTAGTACCTCAATGTCATTAGAAGTTGTTTCCATATTAATGAAATGCTGAGCATTTGTCATAGCAAATTAACTCTATCCTTGCTATTGCTAGCACTGCAGGATTACTTAGTGCGGGAGGCAAACATTTGCTTCTCCACACAGATCTCTTTTCAAACATGACATTCTTTGTCCATGTTGCTGCAGGTGATATAACTCATGAATAACATGCACTGATCTTTTACCAAAATAGTCATCTTCGTATGTTTTCTGTCATCAGCATTCTCATATTCTACATTTCTTATAGAAACTTGCACATTCCTTAATATGACCTAAGTTTCTGGCCTTAATACATTTTTTATATAGATAACTAGACAATTATCAATCTCAATTTAATGTTTTACAAAAGGAATGGACTGGTTTGAGAGACACAGAGGTTAGGGAGAAAATCCTATCATACAGATAGGAGCCATAACACAGAAAGAGTTGTCACTCATTTGGCAAGATTAAACAGCAATCACCAGATGTCACTCAGGTCAGGAGAGAGTGCAAGGCTCAGGCTGGCATGACATTATTTCACTCACTCATCATCTCAGCTGTACAGTGCGAGTGATGACATCGGACCAACATTGAATTTGACTTCACCAGTTTGGAAGGAATCTTACTGAACCTGGAGGGAGCCAGCACAAGAGTAAGTACTGTACTATCGTTACCATATTTCTTTAGGGACATGCAGTCAAAGACATCATCCTTCACAAGATACTCACACCTCCATAATGCAATTTGGAAAAACAAGTTAAATAACTTAACTTTTTTTGGAGGTGTGAGTACCAGGGTCACTTAACTTCAATCTTAACAGACTGAGTAATTTGCGGCATGAGCAGTCCGATTCAACACTTTTGTTGTGGGCTCAAAGAATGAAAAACAAGTTGGGGAGGTGTGAGATGAAGCACTTAAATTAATTGGACACTCATTCACAATTTTGTGGTGAAAAGAAGACAAACAAAGGACAGGATGAGTGTCCGATTAAGTCAGGTGCCTCATCTAGCTTGAGCCAGCCAGGTCAGTCAGCATACACTGATTTGAATCTCAAAAATAAAATAAATGATATCAATGATAAATGATCTATGTTCTGTAATGTGATGTGATAGGCGAGGCTGGCGGGGGGGTGGTAGGAGTCCTTGGGGAATGGGAACAAGGAATGCTTGTGGATCAGATGCATGCACACTGTAGTGCTATTAAAAATAATGTTATATGCAAACAGTTGCGGCTGACTGCCGTCCTCCCAAGGTGCAGGGCATGGCTGGCATGATGTTAAGGCCAGTCCTGACAGTAGGGAACATGGCGAAACCAAATCAGCTGAAATTCAGAGAGAACAAGATGGGATTCAGAAAAAAAAACTTAATTTTCATAGCATGTAATTAAAATAGAAGTAGAAGTTTTTAATTGTACCACTGATATCGACAATCACTGCCTACATCTATCAGACACAATGAAGCATACAGCGCCAGCTCTTAACAGCCATGTGTGGTCTCTAATACAGCAAATTTTTAAGATGACACATGGACAAAAATATGAAGCGTTGAGAAATCATAAGCTGCATTCCCATATGTTGGGGGGCCTACTGAGTCAACGTGAGTATTACAGATCGTGACAAATATGAAAAAATAGAAATTCATACTTAAAATAGGATGTTTAAAAGAATCATAGGACATGAAGCTTGCGGCAATGACAGTTTTGAAAGGAGACAGCTCAAAAATATATTTTTTTCTTTTCACTCGTTTTAAATCAGAGTTGCACTAACAACGGCAAATCGCCAATCAGTATGTGATACATAGTCCAACAACCAAAATATGATTGTTTTAATGCAGAGATGTAAACCGTTCCTGAATTGTCTGTTTCTTTGATTTTACTAGTCATTTCTTAGCACAGACCGCAAAACATACACAGACATTCCTGCCATCGCGGGATGTAATCTCTCAATCAGGTATTCAAATATGAGCCATGGCTCTGAACTAAACATTTGATTAAATCCTCAGCTTCTGTGGGGCACCAGGCCTGCCGCAGGTGGTGCACCTGTTAGTTTACTGCTAGTCAGAGGGGGGCGCAAACTCAGAGGCAAAATGGTCCAGGGGGGTCACTGGCCCTCCCTGCCCCCCCCCTGCTCTGCCATTGCTCCCACCATAATCCTGGTTATCACTCCCTCCTGCTCCCCTCTTGTAAATCCCTTGCTGGTCAAGCTGCTTTTTCATTCTGTTTTCCTAAACTTTGGAACTATCTCTCTCCCCCTTCTCATTTACTCTACTTCCTCCAAACACTCACTAATCTCATAAATCTGCACCCACACCACCCCTCCTGTGACTATGCTTAGTTACCAGACCCATTTGTTTCACTCAGCTCCTTCCCCGTCACTACCCCAAACTTCTCCTGTCATTCCTAGCCTACTCACCCTCCCTTCTCACTTCCTCCCCTCACTCTCTCTCTCTCTCTCCCCTCTCCCCTTCCCCTCTTCCTCCTCTTTTTTCCTCACTTTCCTCACTCTCTCTCCCCTCATTTCCCCTTTCCCTTATTGCCACCCTTGACCCTTGACTAGATTCTCTCATCTATTTGCCCTGCCTTGGGCCTCTACTTCAACTACCCATGAGGACTCAGCTGCACTATTACCTTGTAACTTACCTATATGTGATTGTAAATGCTGTAAATAACTGCTTATTGTAACATGCAAAACTACTGTTCACTGTATTGTACTGTATATACGCTGTGTTTGTAAAAGTTTATTCTTAAATATTTACAAGAAACAGATAGCCCAATTGAGCAAACTCATTTACAATGGGGTCCAGCATTTGTACATTATGTAGCAATTATGACATTTTACAATACATCTACCAAAGCATTAAAAAGTAAACAATATCACAATGTACAGTACTTTACACATAACAAATGTAAAATAAAGGAAATATGCTTAGCAGCAGTTAGCAGCTGTTTGTTATTCTTGTATCAATCCCCTTTCCCTTTCCCCCTGGACGCATCTGGAAACAAGCTAATTCAAAGCTCAGTATGTCTTTCCTGGTGAAATGCTTTAATAAATAAACAAATTAAATCAATAAATGTAAGATATTTAGGAAGACATGCATTTGTGTCTTCATTTATATGGGAAGGAATTCACATGGCTTCGAATGCATGGCAAATTGATTTTTAGTTTGTGTAACTCTTTATTCACATATATTTAGTCATTAAGGAATTATCTACTTATGCGGTGCACTTGTGTTGACATATGCACCTCAGCCCTCCAGTAACCTTGTGCTCCTGAAAAAGCTGACCTCCATCCCCACCCTCAGTGAGGAAAATAAATGTTAGAATCTGTAGTTTTCATCAAGATACTGTAATGACACTTTGTATTGTAATGTTAGTACAGTGTTAAAGTCACAGATTTAATGTAACTGTAATATTTCTTATTGTCACTGAATGAAAACAGGAGGTTGTGTCTAAATGTTTCCAGACACTAGCTGTCACATTGCATTCTGTAGAGTGCTACAGATGTCTCATGGTGATGTCTCATGCACTTTTTGGTATGTGACATCAGGATGTCCAGGACACATGGTAGGTTCAAGTAGCACAAGCAATGAGAACACTGCCAAATGAGTGGTGCATGGCAGCGTCCTCTCAGAGATGCAAGTGTGTTTTGCACCTGGATTAGCATAGTTTACATGCTATAATATGTTCCACATTTGATGAGTTTCTGAAATTATGACTGGATATCCAATATACCTGAACACTGTTTTATACATGCGTAGGCCCCCAGGGGCTTACCTGCCTGCCCCTAGAGCTGACCTAGTCTCCCATTTCCCAATTGCTGATCCATTCCTGGCCTAGTCACTGATTGCCTCTTGAGCCTCTGTTCAGCCACTTTGATGTTCTGCCTGTGTAAATGGGGCCGGAGGAGCTAAACTTCAGAGCCACGATCCGTTTCTGCACTTCGGTGCAGTCGGCCTGTGCAAGTGCACTCACACATTTCATGTTTTTGGGCTGCTCCTGAGGCCAAACAAGTGCCCCTCTGGTGGTCCTGATCCCGAAATTCATCTAGTCAGGGACCAGAGTCCCGGAGGAGGCATACCAGGAGCCACAGAGGTGTTTTCTTACAGAGCGCCAATAAGCAATGCAGGATTGGGGAGCAGTTTGAATATTGATAAGGTGTCTCATGAATATTAATGATCTGAGCCTGACTGGAACCTGGGGACATGGCAAATTGGTGGTAGCGACAGAGAAATCTAAAACATTAAGCTCTACAGTGGTATAAAAGGCGGGGGCCACTGCATTTCTGTGGGGCTAATGAAAAATAACTGTTTACTCAGGCTGCCTCAGAACATTAAAGTGGGGACTTGTATGAACTGCAGGGGGACACTGAGTTTCAAGGGCAGTGATGGGAAGAGGATTAAATAAAAATGTTAAAATTGTGCAGTTGCTTTACAAGGCCCAGGGACTGCTCTTGGACAGTGGGGCATTAAATAAATAACTGTTTATTCTGGCTGCCTCAGGACATTAAAGTTGGGATTTGTATGGACAGCTTGTAAACTGTTTTGCTAGCAGCCATGATAGCAGCCTTTGACCTTGGACTAGCCAATTGGAATCTATGATTTATCAAGAGGGTTTTGGGACTGACAAGGGGAACTATGGGGGGGAGCTGGGGAAATACTTGGCACTCTTTTACAGGACAAAGCAGGCATCAAGGAGCCTGTTGCATATTAATTTTAAGAAGGGACAGTGGTTTCAGCCAATGGGAGCTGTCAGAGAGCATACAAAACCCAAGATCTGTTGAATCTGGTGTCAGTTCATCAGGAGCCCCTCCAGAGGGAGGGGAGCTCCAGCCCATTCGGAGAAGGATGTGGCTGCAAGGTTTGGAAGGACCTGCCTGGGGGTTATCAGATACCTGTCCCCCAGGGCCTGCAGATTGCCTGCCACATTTTGGAGGAATTTTGGTTGAAGGCTCCCTGGAGCAACCTTTAGCTGTGAGAGAGCTGTAAAGTCCAGCAACATCCAGCTGTGAAAAAGCTGTAAATTACTGTAACATCAGAGGTAAGACCGCTGTGATGGCTTGTGACTTCAAGAGGCTTGAGGTTCTGGAGGGAGAAGGTCAGCTGGGATTTCAAGGAGATGTAGATCTTCTTAGGGTCTGCGAAGGCCTTAGCTCAAGAAGAGGTTTAATTCTGTCTGCTACCCTACATGACACAGTGTCACAGAAAAGCGGATGAACATTTGGCCAAGGAAATGGAAAGGTATGGATTCTGGTTCATGGAAAATGGATTCATGGAAAATGGAAGGTTCTGGTTTATGGAAAATGGTAAGAGAGTCTACCTAACCTGCGGGGACTTGGCAGTATTGCCAAGGTTAGTCTTCTGTACTCCTCCTAAACCAGTCTTTACCCCTAAAGGTGTCAGTGTGGCTCAGTTGGTACACATCCGCCTCTGGACCAGAAGGTCGTAGGTTCTCTTCCAACACCGGGATTGGACTTGCACCTAAAAATCTCTGGCATCCAAGTGCAGTACTGGGGGGTGCTGTACTGCTGGGGTGTGCCGTCCTTCGGATGAGACATTAAACTAAGGTCCCTTCTGCCCATTCTGGTGTTGTCCAGGTGGAAGTAAAAGAACCCAGGGCACTCTTCACAAAGAGTAGGGAACATTCCCGGTGCCCTGGCCAACATTCCCCTTCCCATAAACCAGTTCATGCAATTATTCAGGCTGTGTGTGGGTGATGATGTGAATATGGCCGCCACCACACATTCAGTCACTTCACTACCAGTCTAGCATTGCTTGTAAAGTGCTTTGGGATACACTGTGTATGAAAAGCACTATATAAATGCTGATTCTTCTTCTTCTTCTTCTAAATGCCTTGGCAAGAGCTCAGCCTATATCTGTTGCAGTGTATACCGCACAGGCAATGTAACTGCTGCAAGCAGAGAAAGTTGACTCACTGGTGCACTTGCTCAAATCACCACATCAGCTAATAAACAAACATATTAAGGGACCCATATTTTTAATCCAAAGTGTAGAGACCAGTGGCCTCCTCAGGTCTTCTGCCTGACCCTAACAAAGTACTGTAAAGTTAAGTCCTGCCTAGAATGTTATCCCTTTCCTACTGCACTAGAAACCCCCAGTTTCAATCTTTGGTGTACTTTTGGTTCTCTCCTGTCACTGTGGCAGTGAGCCACTGGAGGTGGCTCTCAGATGAAGTGGTCATCTTCTCTGGAGTCATCATTCACCTGCTCACCATCTCTCCCATCCTAGGTGTACTCTAGACAAGGCAACACCCTCATATCCCCCACCCTTCACCTAGATCAACAGCTGTGATGCTGCTCTCCTCTGTCGCTCCTCCTCTCTCTCTGATCTTGCTGCTGCTTCAGCTGGGAATCCACAGAACCCTTGGATTAGACAATGGCTTCAGTCAGTTGCAAATGATAAAACAGGAGTTAATCCCCAGTAAGGAAAATTCCAAAAAGGCTAGCTTCCAAGATCCATAAATATGCCTGCCCACTCAGCTTTGAACAACTGCTTCCTACAGTTTATCTTGGTGTGCACTCAGAACGCAAACATTGTGGTCTACTGTATCAAACTTGTGGTCACCTGTCAGTCTCTGGCTCACAGTCTTTCTGATAACACAGACTGAACAAACTGAGCCTGGATTCTTGGTTTCACTCTCTCACAGAATTCTGGACTTGACATCTTTTGAACAGAAAGTTCCCAGGTGAACCATGCTTTAGAATCTGGAGACAAGAGTGCACTCATGTTCCTTTGTAAACCTGAGCTCAGGATTGGCTCACACTGTCTCCAGGCAAAACTCACTTCCTAGCAGCCCCTGTGAGGTCAGAGGTCTTGGAGCTGCATAGCTGTGGCCCTTTTAACTCCTACAATGCCAGTCTTTTTATTTGCAGCCTCCTTTCATTTATCTTGCACTCTGATGGGCTATTTTTGGTGGATCCTGGTCTGCTTTCTGTCCAGGGGGGACGGGACCAGAAAGCTGCTTACTGAAGTGGGTGCTTAGCTCATTGTGGAGCCAACAGCCCTCAATGGAGCCACTCTTTCCCATCTTACATCACTGTTGCTGCACATGCAAGGTTGGACCATGACATTCTGGTACTGGAGATTTTGGTTCCTGACTCTTCTAACCTTTCTATGGTCAGAGAGCCATCATGCCCCCGGTGGCACTCTTCTGATCCAATCCCAGCCCTGTAGCACAGTCCTGGTCCAGAGACTGTGGGTGTGATGTGCAGCATCTGTGAATGTCAATGGAGTTGTTACTCAACCCCTCCCAAGGCTCCTTGTGCTGCTGTCACTGTGTTGTGCCAGTCCCCCACAACTGCTGTCTAGTTCTCGGTGGGGGGGGGCTGAAGATTACAGATGCATCAGGTCTCAAAGCTCAAGGTAAGACTCAAATCTGGGGTCTTACACACTCAGCCATTATTAGGAGACTCACTGAATCTATTACTACATACATAGTCCTGAGTTCAATATGCAGTCCATTTCCATCAACAGGACAACAATGCTGAAAGCTTGGTTTGTTATGGACATTTTACACCTAGAGACATCAAAAAAGTGGCCACACTTTGAGAGTGGAGATTATGAGCTGGATCTCCCCAAGTGGCATTTGGAAACATGGCTCACTCAGAGCCAAGAACTTTCTATGGCTGGATGCCACCAGCATTAATGGAACCATGAAGGGTCACATGTAGCCTGAGCACCAATCCCACACCCAGACAAAACAGAATTCCTCAGGCTGTCCCCAGGATAGCTGTTCCCAGTGTGAAGATCATAGCAGGAGGGTGCCCTATTCAAGATGTCAGCTTTGGAGTCAGCAGTCTGCAGCAGGGACAGATTAATGCAAACTGGGGCCCTAGGTCCAGGAGAAATCTGAGGCCCCCCCTTCACCGCACCAGTGCCTCTTCACTGTGACCACACACTTTGGTCAATGCATATCAGTTACTAAAATGTTTAAAATATATTTTTTTTACTGCCCATAAAAAGTGGCATAATACCTACAAAACCTAATTAAAGTGCTTAAAAAATGAATTGAACTTGTTAGGAGGTCTAAACCTCACTTTCAGATTCTTGACGATATTGGGAATGCAAGTAATCACAGACACGTTGCATTAGAGTAATAAACAAGTTTATTACTACCAAAGGAATAAATTGCAGTTGCCCTAAGCAGTTCTTACCAATACAAACCGGGAGCCAGTGCTAAGCATTCCCTACACCTCGAGGTTTCTCTGTGTCTCTTGGGGTCTCTCAGGTATCCGAGGTATAAGGCTTGTGCATTACATTATATACCTATGATAATTACTATGGTTACCGAAAGAAAGAAACATTTCTAGTTACAGAGATGAGCCCTATTGGCTAAATTAGAGGTGGCTCTATGGTCCAAGATAACATTATACAATTCTGTAAAGTCATCAGTTTGAGAACAAAAGAGTTCTTATACAGAGTCTTACATAACTCAGTGTAGTGGTACAATTCATCAAAAGGTGGCAATGTCGTCTTACATATTATAATTACTCCAAGGGCACAGGTGTCCTGGCATCTTACAAGTAAGAAATACACAGAAAAATACATAGCAGAATATATGTATTAGCAAGCAAAGTGTATTACAACAATATGCATTCATATCCTGACATTTACTCTTGTACGGTAGATGCCCTTAGCCCTATATGTTCGTATAACATATACTTCAGTGCTAGCTGTCTACGGTGTATCTCTGAGGGTACAAATTAGGATGCAGGGACCTCGTGTAACATTCCCCCCTTGTTGCCTCTAATTGCAGCACAGGCAACTGTCTTGGGAAAGGTCAGGAGCCGTTGTCATTTACAAACCCGACGCGCAAGCTTTGTAAAGGAACTCGAGCTGCTCACGGTGTTGGCACAGTGTGCACCGTAGGCAGTAGAGCATAATAATCAGAATAAAAATTAGAAATGCTTGTATAATAACAAAACCTTTAAAAGTATTCTCTAACCAGGTGTTAGTTAATGCGTTATTCATATTACCATCATTAATCAGAGCGAGAACAGCTTCATTAGCTTTGGTCATATTATTGCTGATGTGGATGAGGTGTGTGTCTTTCCTGTCTAAAAGTGATTTTAATGTAAGTGGGTCTATGTGTACATTAAAGTATGGCAAATATTCTGACAGTGTGAGCAGATAATCGGGGTTACCATCAATAATGTATGCATCAAGGAGGGGGATGGGGGTTATAACAGTATGTCCAATGACAGTCTTCTGGTGGGGGACAAAACAGAAATTAGGTTAATCAATAGCACATGTAACAGATCCATAGGTGTAAGACTTGTAGATTGTGACCACGCAATACTCGCCATCAGAGCTATACTGTGAGCGCACAGTAGGGAGTCTCCACTTTTGCAACTGGACAGGGCTGGTGTAGGTCGTCTTCGAAATCCATGTTGACAGACAATGAACCTCCTCACGATAAGACTGGTAGAGCTTATCCGGAGCCAGAGTAGAATCAAAGGAGTCGGTGCCATTCGCAGTGATGTCATCATCCATGGTGAAAGTCCAATCAATGCTGTCTGGAGAGTAACCACAAACAGGTTGAATAACATCAAATACATCACATCGGCACAAATAAATATATTGCTTTTTCGCACAGCAGTCCATGTGCGGAGCCACCCAGGCATCCAGGAAAGGATGGTAAACCAGTAGAGGTGATAGATCCAGGCATTCTCTGCAGATGTCTTCATCCAAATGCCCAATAGGGTGTACCAGTGCAAGCTTGTTGAACAAAGCTGTAGTGGGATCAAAGCATGGTAAACAGACAGTAAAGGAAACAAACATGGTATCTGTTATAGAACACTTCTTAGCAGTGAAACAAGGACCAGTATTAGGGTGTCTGGTCACAAACCCCAAATTCCTAGCTGTAGAAAGAGGTATAGTTAAAGTCTGTTGCATACACATGGAAACACAGCTAGTGGTTTTACATCGTGGACAATACCATTTGGAGATGCGTCTATCATGTATAATGTCAGGTATTCTTCCGGATTCTAGATCACCGAAGAGGTTGTTGATGGTAGTGATCATGTAGGAGCCGTAGGTAGAGCAAAGTATCTCTCTAGCAATGTGTTGTTTATCTGCTTCTTTGTTGTTCTGTTGTATGAGTGCTAATCTTAACTTTAGAATCAGTGAATGCCTTAGCAATGTCATGTATGTTGTATACAGTGTATCTTTCTTCCTGACTAAGGCCATCCACACCATGCAATAATGGGGGTAGTATGTTGTTGACCAAACCAGTGGAGAATTTGGAAGAATGAGCTTTGAAAGCAGCAATGTCTGCTTTATTCCAGATAGACATAGCCATACCAAAAAGGCCTGTGACAGTACCTGTTGCACCTGTAACATCAGAACTGTCAACTTCATGTGTTTTAAGTTTATGAGATAGATTATCAGGAGAGGGCTTCCTCCTGAAGTTGCCTCTATGTTCAGTAGAATGGACCCCGGCAATAGGGTCTTGCATACGAATCTGAAATGCAGCTAAACTATCAAGCAACAATGTACTATAAAATGCTGATGTGTTAGTATAGTGACACATACCAAATTCTTTCATATTCCAGTAAGTTAGATTAAACAAAACAGGTATATGCATAAACTGTAAGTTATTAATCAAAGAACCTGGGAGGGCAGTGACTGTTAGACCACTACGGGGACCAGGGGTATGCTTTGGACATTCCAAAAGCTGTTTATCAGTGGGTGGTAACACAGAAAGGTACATGGCTGCAGAAGCCATGTGATGTATAGCACAAAATTTTCAAGCAGAATCTCTGGACAAAGAATTACAGTATGAAGGATCAATTAAGGCAGTTATGTTGTACAAACCAGAATGTCTTAATGCAGTTTGTAACAAGGACAGCGAACCATCTGGGGATAATTTAGCATTGGGCCAACCTTGGAAAGTTCCTTTGGAGAGTTTGGCCACAGGGAGAATTTGTCCTTGTGATTTGGTTTGCCACTCAATTTGAAGGGTAGATTTATCAGCAGCAACAACCAAGGCATTGAGGTAAGCATTGGAACCTTCCTGGACAGTGATCATATTATCTGGTATATTGATGGATACTCCCTCTGGAGGGGGTGCTGGAGGATCGAGGTGTTGTAGGAGGTCCGGTATCATGCCTTGGATGCAGGGGATAACTCCTGAGAGGAGGAGATAATGGAACAAGATAGCCATCTTGTCAGTGCATCTGTAAAGGAAGATCAAAGATTAGTATGTTAGTACTATTCCACCCAATGGGGTGAGGAAAAGTAATTTAAGCTCCTTTGTACAGTTTCAGCTGGTTTGCATGTAACCATTTGTCAGTCAACTTGTTGTTATGGAGGAGTCTAACTTGATAGACTGCTGGACTGAGCTTGTTGACAATGGGGTATGGGTCTTCCCACTTGTTGGAGAAGGAGTGGGTGGATGTGCAAATCAAGTACCATTACCTGATCTCAACGGCCAATCCACTTCTTGTGCATGTTTGTCAAACTGTATTTTGGATTGTTGCTGAGCTGTGCCCATGCAGTTGGCAGCATACGAGTGTGTGTGTATGTGGTCTTTTCTTAGTTTTTCCACATATTGGTCCACAGACACACGGTCTGCAGTGGGGGTGTGCAGGTCCAACAGCAGGTGTTCAGGTAATCTCATCTGTCTGCCAGTCATCACCTCAAAGGGTGTGAGCTGGGTGGTAGCTGAGGGTGTACCCATAATTGCCATAAGGAGTAACAGCAAGAGGGAATCTCAAGTTTTGGGATTGTCCTCAATGAATTTGGAAAGTATTTGCTTAATCCGCCTGTTGGCTCTTTCTACTTGACCTGAGGATTGAGGGTGGTAGGGTATGTGGAACTTCTGCTGAACTCCAAGGAGTTCAAGGGATTCTTTCATCAACTCACCTGTAAAACTGGTTCCTTTGTCAGAGTCTACCTTGAGGGGTAGACCCCACCTGGAGAAAATCTGTTCCACCAGGATTTTGGCAGTAGTTTTCACTGTGCATGTCTTAGTGGGGAAAACTTCTACCCACTTGGAGATCAGTTACCACAAGAGCATGCTTGTTATTTCTGCTGTTGTTGGTCAGAGGACCAATGAAATCAATCTGTATGGCATGCCAAGGGCCAGAATGTCATTGTGGTAAGAGTTTGTCATTTCGTTTGGTAGGGATGGGGTTGTTTTGTGCACAAATGAGACAGTTGTCTATGTATTGTTTAACATCGTTGGTGATACCAGGCCACCAAGCAGTGGTCTTGAGTCGTTGGAGGGTATTTTCTGCTCCCTGGTGTCCACCAGTGGGGGTGTCATGCACTTGGTGCAAGAATTCAGATCTTAAATGTCTGGGAACCACCCACAACTTGGTGGTGGAGTCATCTGGTTGGAACCAGATGAGCTTGTCATCTGGTAACAAGCGTAACTTACCTTCATGCCTCTGATAGGGGTTATGTGTGGGAAGTTTCTCTTCAGTACCTTTGTCAAAGAATCTGAACACCTCTTTAAGTTCAGTGTTGAAATGCTGAGCTGTGGAGAGGTCCAAGGGGGAAAAAGGTTCAGGTTTCTTCCTAAGTGCTGCAATGTGTACAGCTGCGTTAGCCTCTGGATGATCCATCATCCAGACGTCCCCCCCTCGGGCCCCTTCCTTAGCAAAGGTGTCTGCCATGTCATTGAAGGCATAGTAGGGGTCATGGAGAGAGTGAGCTTTGACTTTGTGTACATAGAGTTTGTGTGCAAATTTTGTAGTGATGAATGTATGTAATACCAATTCCTTTGTATTTCACTGGGCTGCCATCAGAGGAGAGGAAGGAGTTCTTCTGCCAGAAGGGAAGAAATTCTGTAAGAGAACAACAAACCCAGTTAGAGTCTGTAAAAATGATGGCATCCTCAGTTCCATGCTGGATAAACTCGAGGGCACAGGCCACCGCTGCCATCTCTGCGTATTGTGATGATGCTACACTACAGCGTTTAGATATCTTGACAGTGTTCCCATAAGGGTAAATTACTAGAATGCCCATCCCTGCAATTTGTTCTCCCTGATAGTAGGATGCTGAACCATCAGTAAAGACACAGCACAAAGAAGTGTTGTCAAGTATTTGTGGCGTGGCAAGGAGGAAAGGACCTGGATCTGGAAGATCAGGTGACTGTAGTGTACAGTCATGGGGTTCTCCCTGGAAAGGAGGCAATGAGCTAACATAGGTGGAACTTTAGTCAGTTGTACCTGTATGTCTCTGTCCTGGAGAAGAAGTGACCAGTGTGTCAGTCTGGTATTTGAGACGGATCCATCTTTCACTCTATCTAAGAGCAGAAAGGTAGTTGGGGTGTGGTTGGTGTTGATGATCAGTGGTGAGTACCCAATGATATACAGGAAGTGCTTGATAGCCCAGTAGGTGGCCAGAAGGTTCCATTCACAAAGGCTGTACTTCTGTTCCACTGAGGTCAAGAGCTGTGAGGCATGTGCAATGGGTCTCAAGGTGCCATGCACCTTCTGAGCCAGCACTGCTGACATGGCAATGTCAGAGGTGGCACATTCCAGATGGAATGGTAGTGCTGGATTGGGGTTGACCAGAGCTGGGGCGGAGGCCAAGGTCTGCTTCAGTGACATCACAGCCTGGGTGTGTATAGGGCCCCAAGTCCATGGTACATCCTTTTTGAGTAACTCATACAGAGGAGCAGCTTTCTGAGCAAAATCACAAATAAAATCTCTCGAATAGTTCACCATACCTAGGAACCTTCGAAGAGTTGCTACACTGGTGGGTAATAGCAAGTCTTGCTATCCCTGTACCTTCCTCCAGGTAGGGCTTCGACCTTGGTCAGTTATCTTTAGACACAGAAAGGGTACCTCTTTCTGGCATAATTGTGCTTTGACTGGGTTACATTTCAAGCCTGCTCACTGAATGAGAGTCAGTAGTTCATCCAAGAGCTCCAAATGTTGTTCCTGTGTGGCTGTTGCCAGCAGCAGGTCATCCACATGTAACCCCTCACCCCTGCCTTTTTGCAGAAATGACAGGTGGCATGCTGTTGAAGCTGACAGCAGTACCTGGTGGGGACTGGGTTTGGAGAGGATGAGGTTACTCGGCACAGGGGGCCTAGGTTTGGCTACTCTGCACAGGGACACCCAAGTAAATCCGAACACAGGAAGCAATAACTGTAATGTCCAGAACCAGGAATGGGATTCTACAGTGTGGCTTTTATTCACATCCAAGCTGAACAAACAAAGCATAGACGGACCCCCATGGGGCTACATTCCTGGTAATGCAGATTAGAGACAACAGAACACTTCTTCACTATTTCCAGTCCTCAAGCTCTGAACCCACCAGGCACACAGCCCGGACTTGCACGCAGCTTTGGGTAGACAGCCTGACTTGTACCTTACTTGGGTTTTCTCCACTGGCCTGGCTCCCCCGCCGGCCACTTGATCCATGGTCCATTTTGGGAAATGAACCAATTATCCTGTTGTGGCTCCCCAAACCACTTTAGAGCCTTCAACTCCTAGAGGGAAGTTTCCTTCCAATCCCAAGTCTGGGTACTTCCCTCATCACTGGCCAAGTGCATGAGGCAAAGTAGAAATCTACAGAGAAAATCCGTAGAGGTGGACCTGGTCACTAAAGATGGGGGGGGTCTCCCACCTCCAGCTCCCACAATCCATACCCGGCCATTTCTCTGGAAACTAAACAATTCCTTTACTGAAAGCTTGCAATGTAGATTACTGGGTAGACGTATGTCACATCTCCTCTACATATCTTTTGATTTCCCAGTAAGCACTGGACTTGAACCTACTTTTACTTTCTGGCTAAGCCTATTACTCTAGGCCTCCCACTATTTCAGTAGTCCAATCCCCACATCTCACACAAGTCCCAGGGTGAAAAACATAGGCCCTTTCAGGAAGAGCAGACACTCACCCTCCGGTTGCAGGTGCCCCACAGGCGATTCACAAATCTTCTTGTTCTCCCAAAAAACTCTGGAACAAATAGGCAGCTTCTTCATTAGTAGCAGAACCAGGAGGTTGCCCCAGGAATATGCAGAAAACCATTTCCTGCCCCCCTTCCCGGAGGGAGGGGCACTGAGACCAAACAGTGGTCTCCACCACTATCGATCTTCTGTGTCTCTCTTTGGTGGAGACACCACCTTTTACCAAAAGTAGCCCTCTGTCAGGACTGAGGCTCCAGAGCCTACTGAGCTGCTGTGCTGCTTTCACAGCAAGCTCCCAACACCAACTGACCTATAGACTCTGTTCAAACCTCCCAACATTCTACCCAACTCCCTTGCTGCAGATTCCATGTGGCTCATGCAGCTGTGATAGTTCTATGGTGATGTCATCATTCAGTCTCAGCTGAGACTGAGAACAGAGTGAGACAGTGTGAAATCCATTTAACTGGAGTTTCACATGCTGCCTTCCCTGCCTACCACTAGGTCTTACTGGGATTCTAGTAACCCCGGGTAACAAGGGGGTTACACACATATTGAAAGAGGCACTGGGGAGTAGAGAAACTCTAGAGGGCATCCGTCATGTGGAGATGGAACAGGGATGGACTGTTATGGAATCCTTGTGGCAAGCAAGTCCACATGTACTGTCTTCCTTCAAAGGGGAAGGCAAACTTATATTGACTCTTAAGGGCCAATGGCAATGACCAAAAACCATTGGAGATGTCCAGGGCACTGAACCATTTCAAATCAGGGGTTAGAAGTCGTTGTAGGCATCTGGTGCTGATGCCACTGTTGGAGAACAACTGGGGTTGACCTGATTCAGTTTCCTGTAGTCAATAGTAAGTTTCCAGACACCTGTGGGTTTCTTCACTGGCCACACTGGGGAGTTGGCAGTGGAAACACAAGTTCTGATTGCTCCTTGCTTGAGGAGTGACTTGATTGTTTCTCTAAGGGAAGGCAAGGCCTCAGTTGGGAAAGGATATTGCCTTTGCCTCTCATGTGCTGGGCCTGGCACTTCGATGACAGTGTGCATTCTACCACAGTCATGCTTGTTGATTGCAAACACTTCCCAGTGTCGTTGCAAAATAGGGAGGAGCTTTGAGAAAATTTCATGATTCTTGAACAAATCTATGACGTCATACTCTTTGTCATTGGCAGATATCGTTGCCACAACATGTGAATCAGGAATCAAAATGGTATGATATTGACCCTGAATCTGTATCAGTAACATGTTGTTAGGTCCACCACACAGTGCGATGGTGCAAGGAAATCAATCCCTATGATACTAGGATGAGCGACAGTACCATTAGTTGAAGGTAGTGTGAGGCCTTTAGATGGCCTAGCTCCACTGGTAGGGGTAGAGAATGGTATGCAGGTAGCTAGTACCATCAACTCCTGACATGTTGGTCCTCCGTCCGGTGGACCAAGGGGATGTGTCCGGGTGTTCATCATGTAGCACAGATACAGCGGCACCTGTATCTAACAAAACTATGAGTAAGCGGCCCCTGACCTTGGCCTCGGTGCAAGGCCTTCCATTTGTATCCAAGACCAGCTTGTTTACAATCCGGACTGGGGCCTGTAATTGTCAATCTGTACTGCCAAAAGCATGCAGAGGTTGGGCCTGGCTCATGTGAATCACTTCACAGTGTTGCACTGATGCATATAAGGAGGAGCTTCTGGGTTCAGGCCTGAATGGGCCTGAGGGTCTGTACCGCCGGTGTCCCCATGACCAGTTAGGGCCTGGGTTGCTGGTTGTACTGCTGCAAGGGCCTGTGCAGGAACAGCATCTGCCACACAGAGTGTACTTGTCCCAGGAGCTTTCGGAATTTCTGATTCTCTTCAGCTATCTCCCTATATGAAGGGCCTGTTCTTTGCTGTTGTGGTTTACCTCTACCCTTATGTTTCCTATTCTTGTGCCAATTCTGGTTCCCACCCCATTGTTGTTGCTGTTGTGGTTGTTGTTGATAGGCCTGTTGGGGGTGTTGATTAACAGCTGGAGGGCTTGCTGTTGTTGGGTCTGTTGGCGTTGGACCTGCCCTTCCACTGTGTAGTGTGTCGTGTCCTCCGGAGTGGATTCCACGGCGGCTACCTTTTTGGAACCGGGGCCCAGATCACGGATATAGAGTTGATACACTCTCTCAGTTTTCCAAAGGATGTCAGCAAACCTATCCATATTGGGGTAGGTGGTTGGCTCTACCTTTTCTTTTACTGCTGGAATCATGTTCCTAAGGAACAAGATCTTATATTCAATAAGATTTACATCCACAGCTTCTTGTGCCAAGTGCTTTCCTGCTCGGTAGGCCATCCAGAGTCTCTGGTGGTAAGTCGCTGGACTTTCCTTTGCATTCTGCTTCACAGGATATGCAAGCATCACTCCTGCTACACCCGGGCTATGAGCAGAAATGAGCTCAGCTGCACCCTCATCAAAGGTAGCGTTCCCATCCTGGTGAACAGCATCGGGGAGTTTGGCCCACAAACCAGGATCGATGGTCTGGCGTAGTATTTGGACCAGATATTCTGCAGCGAGGCTAAGTATCTCGCATTTAGAACGCACCTTTTCCAAGTGACAGCTGAGGTTATCGGATGGATTCATCTGACCGATGCTGTCAGCAACTTGCTGAACAGAGTAGGCCATTTGTAGGGGATTACTGGGTCAATCAAGTGGAGGTAGATTGTCTCGAGCACCATCCAGGGCAGCCCGAGCTGCAGCTTCAGCCACAGTGCAGACAATACCTTTCTGAGTGCCAGCCTCTTGCAGAAGCTGCCTAATCTGGGTTTTAATAGCCTGTTTACTCCTCTCAGGAAGAGGTACATTGCCTATCACAGTTTCAATCATGTTTTCTATCTCCTGCCTGTCTTCCACATTAATAACAGCTACCAGAGGTGCTGTCGGGACCAGGCTTGGGCCTGCCCGCCCCATCATGGGGCTGCCATGCTGGCGTCTCCCATGATGAGCGTCACGACGTTGACGACGTATGACATGGGGAGTTGGGGGCCGGGGCCCACCATGTTGTGGATGGCTGGGTGGGTCCTCTGGGCCATAGCAGGGGTGTGACTGGGCATTGTACTGTGAGATGTCATCATCAGATAACTCCCCTTCTGATGACGAATGAAAGGCAGGGGCTACACCTCCCATTGCCTTAACATGTCCAGCCAGAACCTTTCACTGATGGCGCAGTTTCACCATCTTAGTTCTACATTCGTTGTGACTCACATTTGCAACATCCATATCAACCTCATCTTGCTTTTGCAACACTCTATACGCGGCGCTCAATTCACGATTCTCCCTGATAGACACTTCTAAATCATTATGTACCTGGTTTATCTTGTCCTGCAGCTCACCCATTTCATCACTCAGCTGAGCATTCTCAGCACTCTGCAAATCATTCATTTGCACTGCCTGACTCTTATCCTGCCTCAAACTTTCACACTCCTGCTTCAACATACACAGTTCCTGTTCTCCAACTTGAGCTGAATGATGTAATACTGAATCCTTTTCATTTCGCAGAGTTTGGAGTTCAGACTCCAAGTTCTACTGCAGTCTTATACATTCTGTTTCCTGCAAACCCATCTGTTGCTTAAGAGATGAAATCTGCAGATTAAGGGTTCGAAACCTCGCTTAGGAGACTTCCAAAGCAGCGTAGAGAGCCGCAACCATCAACTCTTTAGCATGAAGCTTACTGGCTGATTGTCTCATCTCTGTATACTGGGTTGAAATCTCCAGTATAGGGTTTTCGGATTGACTTGCGTCCTGTGCGAAGTCAGCCCATCATCCATGGGAGGCAAGGAAGTTTGAGACATCGAGTCTCAGTTCTGCACAGATTTTTGATACGTTGACCATTGTGTTGGAGGGAATGAAAATTCAAACTGTGAAAAACGCACCGTGCTGCGTATCGATCCACAGCACAAGCACTTTATACACAGCTGGGCTACTGTATAGGTTGTAGGCTTACAATTCAAAGCTGCTATGGAGTGGGTCAAGACGGCATCAACCACACCCAAAAAGACAGCCAGACTTTGCAAGTTACTACAAACTGGTTTTAAAACAGGAGAGATGATACGGGAGTGTACACCTACTGTCCCGGTGGGAAAGAGAAAAGTTTAAGCAACAAGTGAAAACTTACAAACACCAAATATTGCCTGCTCACAGTCGCCAATTTGTTAGGAAGTCTAAACCTCACTTTCAGATTCTTGACGATATTGGGAATGCAAGTAATCACAGACATGTTGCATTAGAGTAATAAACAAGTGTATTACTACCAAAGGAATAAATTACAGTTGCCCTAAGCAGTTCTTATCAACACGATCTGGGAGCCAGTGCTAAGCGTTCCCTACACCTCGAGGCTTCTCTGTGTCTCTTGGGGTCTCTCAGGTCTCTGAGGTATAAGGCTTGTGCATTACATTATATACCTATGATAATTACTATGGTTACCGGAAGATAGAAACATTTCTAGTTGCAGAGATGAGCCCTATTGACTAAATTAGAGGTGGTTCCATGGTCCAAGATAACATTATACAAGTCTGTAAAGTCATCAGTTTGAGAACAAAAGAGCTCTTATACAGAGTCTTACATAACTCAGTGTAGTGGTACAAATCACCAAAGGTGGCAATGCAAGTCTTCGTATTATAATTACTCCAAGAACACAGGTGTCTTGGCATCTTACAAGTAAGAAATACACAGGAAAATACATAGCAAAATATATGTATTAGCAAGCAAAGTGTATTACAACAATATGCATTCATATCCTGACATCTACTCTTGTACGATAGATGCCCTTAGCCCTATATGTTAATATAACATATATTAACTGCTAGCTGTCTACAGTGTACCTCTGAGGGTACCAATTAGGGTGCAGGGACCTCGTGTAACAAACTGATATCAGTATGAAAAAAAAAATTAAAAAATGTGGTCCTAGTTTTGATTATTTAGTGAAAATCATTTTCTAATTTGCCTGGTACAAATACTTGGCAGTGTCAGTGGCTCAGCAGGTAACACACTCATCTCTGAGGCCGGGAGATCAGAAGGCTGTAGGTTCTAGCCCCACACCAGGCACTTGGGTTTATATCCCAATACTGACACTGTAGTGCAGCATGAGGGGGGTGCTGCACTCCTGAGGTGCCGTCTTTCAGATGAGACATTAAACCGAGGTCCCATCTGCCTGTTCTGGTGGTAGTTCAGGAGGATGTCAAAGATCCCATGGCACTTCTCGAAAAGAGTAGGGGTGTTTTTATTGACATAAAAAACATAAACAGCAACACTTTTAAGTAGGATAATCGATAGAACAAAACTTTTCCATAACATATAACATAACAAAATCAAAGAGATGTTCAAGCATTACATTGTAAGCGCTACGAGAACACAAAAATCATGAGAGTAAAACTATTAACAAATATCCAGTCCACTTTTAACTCTTATTATTTGAACTTAATAAAGTGAAAAAACCTTTCCACCATTTACGTAAAGTTCCTGGGGTCACTCTTGATGCATCCTGTATAAATTATTATAAGCTCCTTGATGACTAACCTACTTACGCAAGAGTAAGGCATTCTCTTGATAAAGGACCCATTGAACCTCAGCTTGCCATAAATAATATCTTAGACATCCCAAAAATAAGGATAATGTTTCTTCGTGAAATTCAGACAAATTCTTGGGATAACATCCTAGAATCAAAAATTCATAAGACATATTACATAACCATTTAAATCCCAAAGCTTTTCTAGGTATAACCATAAACCAGTCGCATATGAACATCAAGAAAAAATGCTCCATCGATTCTTCTACATTAATACAATCCAAGTATGGGCACAATCTTTCCTGTAAAGCCTTGTCCGCATTTCCTCCTGACATTCAGTTTCCCATAAAGATCAGCCACTCGTCTCCCATTGTTTTTGAGGCATCCTCTTACAGTTTAATTGAGCTAATACACTAGAATTTAAAGTCATAGGCAATTTTAAATCCTGGTTCTGAGGAAGAGTCAACGACATTAGAAATGATAAAGCCCTTCATGTTATTATTCAGAATTACCTGTTTCTGCTTTCCATTTGAACAATTTCTGCACTGTTGGCCTAAAATATGATGGAATATATAGTAGTGATTCAGTTTAGGGCCATAGTGTACCAATTCTTAAAGTATTTGCCCATTGTTTTCAAGTTCCAAGACTCACTGCTTCTAATTCTGCTTTTAACCCTTCTTTAATTGAGTTTGATATAAACAAAGCATGCACAAAAATCACTGGGTCTACCATTCCTAAACCACCCTTATTTTTCATTAAATATATATAGCTCCTTTTAACAAGTTTAAGCGATTTCCCAAAACATTTGAAAACACACTATATATTCTAGTCTCAAAAACACAGGAAGCGGAAAATCATCGCCACATACTGTATTGTTGGAAGAAGAAATTGCTTGATTACCTGAACCCTTTTAATTTGGTCATTTTCCACTTTTTCCATCTATTAACCTTTCTCTCTATTTTAATAATGACATCTTCCCAATTTTCAACAGGCATGTTCTGGGAAGAATAATATCCCTAAAATTTTAAGAGGTTTACAGGAGATGTTATATCCTCCTGACACACTTCCTCAGCACCAGTTGCTCCAATAAATAATCCTTTGTTTTATTTAAATTTATTTTTGCATTTGATACCTTTGCAAAGGCCTCAAATGCAGTCACAAAATAATTACTGAGGCCCTATCTTCCAAATATACTACTAAATCATCAGCGTAGGCTTGTATCATAATTGTAAATCCTCTGCCCATTCACTGTAACACCCTTCAAATCTGTCTCAAACTATCGCTTGTAAAAGGGTCTAGAGCGAAAATATAAAGAAGAGGGCTTAGAGGGCAACCTGTCTAACTCCTGTAGTTAACTTAAAACCTTCCGCCTTCTGATCTTTTAAATATGGAATTACTGTATAATTATCGATATATCTCAATTATTTTCACTAATTGCTTTTGGAACCCATAATGCTTAAGGGTAAGGAAAAGAACGGCAAATAAACTCTATCGAAGGCTTTTTTCTAAGTCAGCTGCTATTAAGCATCTAGTTAACCTAAGCTCAGTAAAATACTCAGTTACATCTCAAATCAACATCAGAGCAGACTGGACTCTTCTATCTGGTAACCCACAATATTAAAGTAGTGAAATAACTTCTTTAGCTAAATTCTTCAGCCTATTATTTAAAATACCAGTAAAGATTTTATAATCAGAGTTTAAAAGAGTGATTGGTCTCCAGTTAGTAATGTTTTGCTTATCTCCTGACTTAAATATATAAGTCAATAACCCTTCTGTAAAAGAGGATAGATTGCAGCTTTATCTAAAAATACCTAAATAAGATACACAGGCACTGACTAAGTTCGTCTGAAAAGATTTTAAAAAGTTATTGGAAATCCCATCTATTCGGGGAAATATTTAGTTTCAATAACCTAATGGAGCTTAAAATCTCTGTTTGAGTGATAGGTCCCCATACCTCGATCTCCCAACTAGGTTAACTGGAACTAAAATATCTTTTAAATAGTAGGCCATAGCTGGATCGGGATTGTTTCAAGAGGATTCAAAAAGCGGTAATGTTCTACAATCACTTCTCTTAGTTGGGCCACAGAGGATACCAAATTACCATCTGAATCTTTGAGTACCTCCAATTTCATAGAATCTCTTACCTGTTTACAATTGAATGGATCCCCAATGGGTGATTTTTAATTCCATTAGTTAAAATAGCCTGCATAGTTTCCCTCTATCATACTGAAACTCTTTCATTTTTCTTTAAGATTAGCAATTTGTTCTGAGTAATCCATCCTAGAAGAATAAGCTATAGTCATAAGCCTCTGTAATTGTTGTCTTAAACCTAAATAGTGCAGGAATTTGTCATTCTTTGCTCTAACTCCTTGCAATTTAAACCATTTCCTTAAGTCCGATTTAGTCTCCAACCACCAATCTCCCAAATCTGAATATAAAAGGCTACATGTAACCTGGCTCTTAATAGGTATCTCACCCCAGCTTGTATATAAGGGAGTTCTAATGAGGAGTTATTGAGTTTCCATCTAACTAGCCTTTTTTCTTGCCTGTCTGAAAAGCTAAAAGAACTTAATAGAAAGGAATGGTCCGAGAATTCACTAGGAAATATTTTAAAAGATTCTATTGGCATATTAGGTGACACTAACATATGGTCTATTAGAGAAAATCTCTTCCCCTTTTTAAACGAAAAACCTTCTCCAACCTGTAAAGCATTATGACAGTTCAAGAGTCCAGCACTTTTTATAATTTTGCTTAAAGCATTAGAGTCACAGTATGTTTTTTTATTTGTTATACTAGCATGGGTCGAAATGGGACAATTAAAGTCGCCCCCCCATAATATTCTAACTGTTGTTAATAAAAAAGGCTGTACCGATTTAAGACAATTAACTCTACCTGCTTTTGTTTGGGGGTTATAAATGTTGATAAACCTATAGCTTAGTCCTTGCCACTTCCCATCAATAATCAGGACCCTTCCTGGTATTAGGTCTATCAAATTGTGTAACTGGAAGTCATATGAATTAAACACTATTCCTATACCATCTGCGGAATCTTCCCCAAATGACCAAAATGAAGGGCCCCAAAACCAATCTCTTTTAAATGCCACCAACTGATCTATGGAATACATCCATGTCTCTTGTAAAAACAAACAGAAACAGGAAATTCATGTATATAATGAAAGAGGCTTGTCAGCAACCATATTCAATAAGCTATGAACATTCAAAGAGCCCCAAACCAACCTCATTAACTTTTAAGTATTTAAATCATTGTTTTCCTCTTTTTCTTTTTTATCCTTGTAATTATCCATGATTTGTGACCTAGTTGAAAGTGAGGATTTTTGAAGTCTGAATCTTCAACTTCTATCTCAGTGTTACCCCAAGAGGAAAACAGAGCCGCATATGAGTTACTGGTATCAATCTGTTCCACTGGGAGATTTTTGATAGTGAATTCCTTAAAAGATCTTCTTTGGGGCAGTACAGTCACTGGTTTATCATCGATGCTGCCACCACCACCTCATCTGTGATCCCTTCCGTGATAACACACTGGAGGGAAATCTGAGAGGTTAGGGGACCCATATTGCCTTAACTATCTTAACAATATCTGAGGATATCTCACGCTGATCCTCCCTACTTGGTGAGTTTAACTTTTTTGTTCAACACCTTGCCTTTTAAACCCCCTTCTTTTTCAATTTCTCTCTTGCCTAGAGGGAATTTCATCTGATTTGTTGCAGGGGGAAGGGGGCATGTATCCTGGAGAGTAGCTTTAACCATGGATTCTTGGGCTTTTTGAATAAAAACCTCGGAATTAGAACAAAACGATTTTTTTTGGGCAGCCCAAGGACATAGTTTGAACACATGGCCTTTAGTTTCGCACAAATCGCAACTGGATAGATTGCTACAAAACATAGTTAAATGTCCTACCTCCCCACAATTATCACAATGGGGCTGATCACATACACTTGAAAGGTGCGTTCTAGCCCCACACTTGTAACATGCACGGGGCTGCCCGCTGTAAAAACATACCCCTCTATCTTTTCCTAACAAAAAGGAGTTAGGTATATGTTCAATTCCAGCCTCTGTTTGCCTTAATTTAACTTTATACTTCCATCCTCAGTCCAGAACCCTCTGTATCTAAAATAGGCTCTGGCTCATAGTACTTCATTTTTTTTTAACCAAAGGTTATGTCTTCCACCCATACCCCTTCATTTGAACATAACTATAACAAACTTAATCAGGGTTTTGAGGTGGTATAACAATAAAGGGTGTCCACATAGGAGAATACTAACTTGTCCATACCTAACCCAGAACAACTCTAAAGCCTGTTGAGAACGAAAACTTATGTCATAATTGTCCTCCTGAAATATTAATGAAAGCATAAACATCCTGAGGGGTGAAATGCAGTGAGTCTTTCAACAAGGTTTTCCCACATAATGCCTATCCGGCCTAGTTTCTAACTCTCCTTTATACCTCAGCCTCACAGCATTGCGCCTAGGGGCTGCTTCCCTATGGGAATTTGAGAAAAGTTCAGACATCAAAGGCTTCTGTGAAGAGGGGGGGGAGGTTGTATAGTGTCCTCATCTGTATTAATCCGAATGGGTTCCTGCAAGAGAATTTCCTCCCCTTTCTGCTGCTGTCCACCTGGAATCCACTCAGGAGAATGCTGAGATAAAGATAAGTTCGAGTCCCAAGCAGGATCAGGCTTCCATACACCAGCTACTGTCTGGTTCACCCTGCTTCACTTAAAGCTTTATGGGGTGACCAAGAATCTTGAGAACCTTCTTTATGTAAAAAAGGGTCTGCCATCTGTATATCAGCTTTAGACTTTTTGGTTCATTTTATCAGAAAAAAGAAATCTGTAGCCCACTTTGGGAACTGTCAGTCTTTTGATATGTAACAGCTGAGTCAGTTGCTGAAATCTCTTGACTCTGCTGTTTGAACACAAACCCAGCTACCTTGTTCAACTGTGCTGTTTTATTTTCACAAAAGTAGATGGCAATATATTCTGTGCAGATAAATCATTTATCTTCACTTGTCACTTCCTTTGACATTATCAGAAACCGAAACCGGCAGTAAGCACTCACTTTTAGCAGCAGAGATAATATCAGCCTGCACTGAATTCAGAGAGATTATTTGTTCTTGGGAAATGGAGCTCAAGCCTTGCTGCTCTAAGCTCTCTTCCACAGAGCTGTTTACAATCTTGGGATCAACCTTAACTCTGCCTTTGTGCTCTTCATTACAATCAGGCTGACACCTGCTGCAGTCAGGGAGCTCAACACACTGCAGTGAAGCTTCTTTAAACAAGGACAGAGCACTTTTTTAACACCAGAGGCAAACTCTTTTGCTGGCAACTCTGTCCACCAGAACTATAACTTAAATAAGACACAGTACCTTTTTTTGCTCCATATTTTGTGCCACTGTCCTGCAGTCTGTTTGTGGGTTTTAATATCTTGGCTTTCTCTGTCAGCCTGCAGTTTTAAATTCATCTCGCTTCCTTGGAGCTATCTGATGAAATTGTTCTTCCATTTCTCCAGAAAACATTATCGCAGCATTATCTTGTTTCTGACCCACATTTTAGTGGTTTAATAGCGACTTTTCTGTAGAGGTTGCAGGTTCAAATACCGACAATACCTTTTCTCTTCCTGTTGTTGCAATTTCCAACTGTCCAGTTTCTTTCTTTGTTTTATCCAAAACCGATTGCTCCCAGCTCACAAAAGCATCCTGAAGCTCAATATCTGATTCAATTTCAGCCAAATCCATGGCTGGAGCCTCCACAACACCTGGAGCAAGAGTTGAGGCTAGCTCTCCTGCTCCACAGACTTCCTTCTCCTTCCCTAGTCCACTTGGAGTGGCCATCTTGGAAATGGCCTGTCCCCCTACTGGCCGCAATGCAGAAACATCAGCACAGCAGCATCAGAGTAGGGGAATTCCCCCGGTGCCCTGGCCAAATTTCCTTCATTCACAAAAAAAAAAAAAAAATACCACCAACAGCTTACTCTGGTTCAAGACCTGTTGGCATTTCATCTGTATCCCCATCCCCCCCGGGTCATGTCTGAAAATAGGCAGAATTTGTCTAGTGCACTTACCTGGTCAACAAAAACTAAATAAAAAAATAAAATAAATAAAAATTGTTTCGGGTATGAAATGTCTTGATTTCTACTTGTGACCCCCCCCCCAAAAACAACAGACGCATGTGCACTTGCAGTGTGGGAGTTAACATTCACCTCTGAGGCTGGGAGAACAAAAGGCTGTGGGTTCTATGCCCACACCAGGCACTTGGTTAAATCTCAATATTGACACTGTACTGCAGCATAAGAGGGGTGCTGCACTCCTGAGGTGTATTCTTTCAGGTGAGACAATAAACTGAGGTCCCATCTGTCTGATTTGGTGGTAGTTCCGGCAGATGTTAAAGATCCACCGGCACTTCTCAAAAGGAGTCAGGGAATTTCCCTGGTGTCCTGGCCAAATCTCCCCTCATTTCAGTAAAAATACCACCTACAGCTTCATCTGGTTCAAGGGCAGCTGGCATTCATCTGTATCCCCCTCCCCCCAGGCTGTGCCTAAAAATAGGCAGAATTTATCTAGTGCACTTACCTGGTCAACAAAAACAAAATAAAATAAACTATTTTGTCCTGTCAGGTAGTATGAACCATGATTTAGAAGTTTTATTGGGTAGGGCCCATCGCTGAAAAAGCATAGGTCCTGGGTGGCGTAGGAGTTAAACTGGTGGTTTACTGAATGAGTCATGATGAATTATAGAGATTATGTTGCGAAGTGAGTGACTGTTGGAAGAAATAATGTCAGGGATCATACATTTATGTTATTGATAATAAGTCAGGATCAAATAATGGCAAGATTTATTGATGGGACTCTGAAACGATACTCAGTGGTTCACCATGAAAACAGAACTACATCAGCGCCAGAGCTTCAAAATGAGTGGGATGAAGGAATAGAAAAAAAAAAAAGTACAATTATTAACATTTCAATTAAAATGCATGGTAGATTTCATGATTTTAGGAGTGAGATTAAAGAGTTCCTGACACAGTTGAGACAACTTTGGAAAAATTTAACATCCGGGCATAGATGTAGCTTATATTTTGTATTTTATTACTAAGGGTTTTTGTAAGAATACCATATATCTGCCCTTTTTAGCTCTGGCTACCTGTTTATACCTGACATCATAACTGTCACATTAAAATATGTTACTTTGAAGATATTTGTGTTATCATAAATAGAGGGTTGTGATGCAACATGTAGAGATGCAGTCAGATTAAATACTGTATAATTCCCATGTCTGACAGTTTCTATATTCTGTAATGTATTCTCAAAGTTTTGCTGTGTAAATATTGTATTTTTCATGTATTATTTGAACATTATTTACCCTATTTTATTTATGTGCTAGTACTGTGAGTGCTTTACCTGCCTTTTATTTGTATATGTTCCTGGTATATGTCCTCAGGACCTCCCTGTGGATGAGCCTGCTCAATGGAGTCATTCCTGCAATAAACTTGAAACATGAACTGGTCTACTGGACAGGGATCTTGTTTTCGTGCAACTTTTTTCAGTCATAAAGAACAATGAGAATTAAGTACTTAAATATACATGAAGCAATAAAGAAAATGGGATGGAGCTGAATATAAATCTTACCTTTTTTTAAGTTTTCCTAATGCTCTCAGGGGCTCTTTAAATATAAAGCATACATATTGAATTGCACTATTAATCTTTTATATTTAAGAGCAAAATTTAATAAGTGGAGATTCTAAGTGGGAGGGAGAGACAAAGCAAAGGAAATGGGCATGTTCACACCTTACAGGTCAGTCTGACCATGAGCCCCTGAAGCAATCAGCTACACTTAACACCTAATTGGGTAGGTGAGAATCGTGTCACAGTTCAGTCCCTGCCTTCCTCAGGTTACCTAGCAGTTGAATAATTTACAAACAATGCATCTCAGGTAGAAGAATATGATATATAGTAAATATATGTTGGAGATTGCTGTAGGCCCTCTGGCAGGCAGGGCCCCTAGGCACATGCCTATGTTGCCTAGGCTATACCTTAATCCTGCACTGGACTGCAGGGAATGCTGCCCCTCATGCTCCACTTCTGCTGCCACTTTGATTCATTTAGTACCATGTCTGGAATCTACACCTGTGATTTTGTAAGTGTTTGCAGTACTCTGAGTTCAGTTATTGTTATTTGACTATTGTTACTGCTAATCCATATGGTATTATTGCTATATAAGAATTTGTTTTGTTGCACCCTCCATTCAGTTATTTGCTCTATTTCCTAGGTCCTGTACCCACTAGCCTACAACAACAACCCCCACATGATTACTTCCATGCCTAGTCTCCCTTCCTCTTCCCACTCTTTTCCTACTCTGATTTTCTCACTCTTTTGCTACCCCTACTCCCTGTTCTCACTACAGTTCTGCATTTTCATCCACATTGGCTTGCTGCTTCTAATTGTATCCACACTAAACTTCCTTCTCAGCCTTTCCACACCCCCAGCCCTTTTGGTTTTCCCTCCTCCTCCATTTCTTATTTATACTCACCCCAATAGACCTCACACCCTAATTTCTAACTCTTTCCTCTGGACTTCCCTCCTGGCTCACCTGCTCTCCTCCCATTTCCTTCCCATCCTGTTTCTCCTACCTCTGCTAGTCTTTCTCTACTTCCCCCAACTCCCACTGCTTCCTCCCCACCTTCCTTCCCCTCTCCTCAAACCATGACATCCTACCTCACCCTTTTTCCTTCCTATCCACCCTAGCATTCTCTCTTTACCCTCTCTAAACTCCTCCTGCTGCTTTACTATCGACTTGCCTTCCTGCTCCCACAACTGTGAACTCTATCACTCTCTAACCTTCCTTTCACTATCTCACAGATGCATCTCTCACTATGCCAAACTAATCTCCAAATTCTAGTTCAGGGGGCTCCCCTCCTATCTCTCATCCTCTCTCTCCAGTCCACCTCATAGAAACATAGACTTTGATCGCAGATAAGGACCACTTGGCCCACCCAGTCTGCCCATTTCCCTACCTACTGGACAAGCTGCAGATTCTAGTTAACCAACAGCCTACTTCCTGCAACCCCCCACTATAATTGCCTTGTGTCTGTCTCATGCATGTTTGAATTCCCCCACTGTTTTAGACCCAACGACCTCCTCAGGAAGGCTGTTCTATGTATCCACCACTCTCTCCGTGAAAAAAAAATGTCCTCACATTACCGCTGAGCCATCCCCACTCTATCTTTAAATTGTGCCCCCTTGTTCTTACACATCACTTTTTCTGAAAGATGCTACCCTCCTGGACTTTGTTGATTCCCTTGAGGTACTTGAACATTTCTATCATGTCCCCCCTGTCCCTCCTTTCATCAAGAGCATACATATTAAGCTCTCTCAGTCTCTGTTCACATGGTTTCTGCTGCAGGCCCTGCACCATTTTAGTTGCCCTCTTCTGGACTGCTTCCATCCTGTCTGTGTCCTTGCATAGATGAGGTCTCCAAAACTGCACACAGTACTCCAGATAGGATCTCACCAACTGTCTGTATAGAGGGATTACCACTTCCCTTTTTCTACTTGGGATGCCCCTTCCTATGCATCCCAGTATTCCCCCGACTCTCCTTACTGACTTTTCACATTGCTTACCCACCTTTAGGTCATCTGATATGACTACCCCAGGTCCCTTTCCATTTTGTTGTTGTTAGTACCTCCCTGCTATTGTGTACTCTTCTCCTGGGTTTTGTTTCCCAGGTGCATTACTTTGCACTTCTTTGCATTGAATCTAAGTTGCCATATGTCTGACCATTCCTCCAACGTTGCCAAGTCCCTTCTCATCTTTCTACCCCTGTTGTGTATCAACTCTGTTACAGATTTTTGTGTCATCTGCAAAAGGCATACCTTTCCTTCTAGACCCTCTGCAATGTCACCTATGAAGATGTTAAAGAGGACTGGACCCAGTACTGAGCCCTGAGGTACTCCACTAGTAAACCCCCTTTCTTCGGAATGTGTTCCATTCACTATTACCTCCTGTGTCCTGTTGTGCAGCCAGTTTGCTACCCAGGCTACCACCCTGGGCCCTGCTCCCAGGCTGGCTAACTTGATTATTAATCTTTTGTGCAGGACTGTGTCAAATGCCTTGCTAAAGTCTAGGTAGGCCATATCCACAGCCCCTCCCTGGTCTATTACTTTGGTCACCCAGTCAAAGAAATCTATTAGATTTGTCTGACATGACCTTCCTGCTGTAAATCCATGGTGCTTTGGGTCCTGTGCCCCGCTGGCCTCTAGGTACTCAACAATTCTTTCTTTCAGAAGAGATTCCATCATTTACCCTACCACTGAGGTCAAACTTACAGGTCTATAGTTTCCTGCTTCTGCCTTGCTCCCACTTTTGTGAAGGGGAATCACATCTGCCCTCCACCAGTCCTCAGGTACCGCCCCATCCTGCTATGATTTGTTAAAAAGCGTGGTCAATGGTGTCACTAGGTCCTCCCTTAGTTCTTTTTAAGTTCTGGGGTGAATCCGTCAGGCCCATTGCTTTGTCCACCTTGAGTTTTAGGAGTTCTTTCAGGACTCTTTCTTCTGTGAGTGGACTGGTGTCAACCCCCCTACCCAGAGTGCTTCTATTGTCTGGTTTAGGTAACTGTTCCTCATCTTCTTTTGTGAATACTGAGCAAAAGTATTCATTCAGTATCTCTGCCTTTTCACTATCTCCCTCTGCCCACCTCCCCTCGCCTTTATTAATCTTCACTATCCCTCCCTTAACCCTTCTATGCTACCTAATATGCCTATAAAAGGTTTTATCCCTCTTCTTAACTGAGTTGGCTATTTTTTCCTCGGTTTGGGCCTTTGCTAGTCTGACTGCCTTCCCCACTTCTTTCTGCTTTAATTGATACAGTTCCCTGTCGTGCTCCTTCTGTGAGTCCTTATACTTTTTGAATGCAGCCTTTTTCTCCTTAACCTTCCCTGCCACCTCTTTTGAGAACCATAGTGGTTTTTTACTCCGCTTTGTTTTCTTTATTTGTTTCACACAAAGGCTTGTTGCCTCTATGATGGCAGTTTTGATTTTTCTCCATTGTTCTTCCACCTCTCCTTTTTGGTCATTTGCTAGTGCATTCTTCAGGTATTCAACCATTTTGCCAAAGTCAGCCCTTCTAAAGTGCAGCATCCTTGTTTTTGTATGGCTTATCTCCATGATTGTGCTCATTGTGAAGCACACTGTGCAGTGGTCGCTTGTTCCCAGATGTCTACTGACTTCTAAATTTGTGATCCTCTCTCCATTTGAGAGTACCAGGTCTAGTATTGCTCCCTCCCAAGTGGGTTCCAACACTAGCTGTCTAAGGCCTGCCCCCTGCAGGGCATCGAGAATGACCCTGCTCTTGGATGTGGCTGCAGTACATGTTATCCAGTTAACATCTGGCATATTCAGGTCCCCCATCAACAGTATCTCCCCTTTTTCAGCCATTTTGAGAATGTCCTCTATCATTTTGTTGCCCATTTGCTCCACTTGAGATGGGGGTCTGTATACAACCCCTGTGCAGATTGTGATGCCATTCACTGTCTCCAAGGTGACCCAGAGTGCCTCTTGTCCTCCCCCTTTACTTTTTAGTTATGTAACTTTGATCTCTTCCCTTATGTATAGAGCTACTCCACCTCCTCTTTTACTTTCCCTGTCCCTTCTGTAGATTGTGTACCCTGGTATGTTGACATCCTAGTTATGGTTCTCAGTGTACCATGTTTCTGTGACTGCCACAATATCCAATTGTTCATCTTCCGTCAGGGCTACTAGCTCAGGAAGCTTGTTTCCCAGACTTCGGGCATTGGTACTCATTGCCCTCCCTTTAATGTTGGCTTTATCCTTTCTCTATTTTTCCATTTACTCCTGTCCTGCCCTGTGTTGAGCTCTGTATCTCAGTGTTTACCTTAGTACCTGCCATGTTTTGTGGGAGGAGGCTTGAAATTTCCTGCCTTTTATCAGTGCCTCCCCCATTGGCTAGTTTAAAAGCTTGCCAAGGAAGCATTTAAACCTGTCACCTAGGAGCTTGGTTCCCTTCGTGGACAGATGCAGACCATCATGCCAGTATAGACCTTTATCTCTCTGGATGGACCTCCAGTCCCCAATGAAGTCAAAGCCCTGTGCTCTGCACCAGTTTTGCAACCATTCATTAAACTGCATGGTGTGCAGTACCCTAGCCTCACTCCAGCCATGGACTGATTGCACCTCTGAGAAGGTTACCGTGCTTGCTACCCATCTGAGGCCCCTCCCCAACTCCACAAATTAATTTTGCACTGCACTGATCCCATGCCTAGCTAGGTCATTTGTCCCAAGGTGGACTATGATATCTAGTTCACTCTCCTGTGATGGTGCTTCTGCAATACTGAGGATTCACTTCCTGTCCCTCCAAGCCATGGCACCAGGCAGGCACCTTACTTCCTTCTCCTCTCTCTTCCCCAGTTTTACCCCCTAACAATTCAGTCCCCTATCAAAAGCTGTTTCTTTCCCCTGTGGTGTCCCTTGCCACCCTTTTGTGGGTCTCCCTTGTGGATGTCCTCAGCATTCTTCTGGGTCTCCACTGAGGGTGCCATCATAGAGGAACCTTGCTCTGCCAGAATGGCATATGATTTGTGTAGAGGTACAATGAGGGGGCTCCGCCTCTGGTCACCACCCGCACCCTCCTAGAACCCACTGTGGTCCAACTGCTCCTCATACTTAGCAACCTCTGAGGCAGTGGTTGTGGCAGTGGTGCTCTTTGGAAGGGGGAAGCCTCCTTAGTCCTTGCTAAATCAGCCTGGAGGTGGGGGCAAGCTCCTCCCTCAGAGCTGACAGTTGCCTGAAAATAGGACAGCAACACAGTTTCCAGAATGTCTCCCCGGAAAACTGTAGCTGTCCCACAGCCACCCCCACATGTCCTCTCTCCCTTATAATATACAATATGTAATATATATATATATATATATATATATATATATATATATATATATGTGTATTATTATTATTTGTGGTGTGTACCTACCCTTTTGCACTGTGCTGGGTTATTAAGAATATGACAGTTCTGCCCCAAGACCTGTTCAGGAAGTGATGTCAGAACTGTGGCTATAAAGGAAATGCCATGCCTGGGGGTGTTGGGTGGGGAAGGTGGGTGGGTAGTCCACAGCCACTGGTGACTGTTAGAAACAATCAAATACACAACTGCTCCACCACCCTTGTGAGTACTGCCCTTTATAGTAATTCAACTAAGACCACAATTTACTAGACCATGGCTCCTACACAAACCACTCTACTGAGTCCAGGGATAAAAATGAACTCACTCCTCAGCCAGCAGGACACGTTTAAAATGTTGCAAAAATATCCTTCCAAATCCTAGGTCTCAACCTCAGCAATCAAGCAAATTCAGTTGTATCTCACTCCCTCTGGTTATAAAATTACTACACTTTTAATGGAATCCTGCAATTCTCTGCTTAATGCCAATAAGGAAAAAAAAACATGAAACTTTTTGTAGAAAGCGAAGCTCCCCTTCTTAACAAGTCCCCACCAGTATTATGCCTCACCAGGTTTCCAGGTCCTAAATGGAGTTATAGTTTGTTCTTTGCAGTGTAGCAAGGTTCTCAGCTCCCCCCAACCACTCTCTTAGATCAAATGATGCCTGCACCTAGACAGTCCCTGGCCACTCCACCCTCATTGGTCAGACTGTTTTTTTCCATCGTTTCCCTAAAATATGACACTCCTCCTCCAGCTACTCCCTTACCTCTGCCCTACACAATTACCTTTCTCTCAACTGTTCCTGCTTTAACCCACCTTAATACCTATCCCCAGTTTCTGCCTTCCTACCATGACCCCCCCGGCAGGGTTCTCAACATCCTTATGGAGGAAATCAGGAAATGGCTACCCCTTCTCCTCATATTCAGTTCTTGCATCTCCCCCCTCTCTTCTCCACCTGCCCTTCTGGGTCACCAATGTGCACACCCTAACCCCATCCTTTTTACTCCAACAGCACTTGCGTACTATCACGAGCCTGCTCCTGGTACACTCATGCACTATAAATGGTTCTATGGCATTATTACTGTTTTGTACGTTTATATGATCTGTTGTATGATTTTGGACATGTATTGTAATTTACCCAATGTTTCATTACTGTTTATTGTACAATACCTTGTGTTCCATCTGTTGCACAATCTTACAATGTTGTATTGTTTGTACTACCCATATACTATTGTAACTGATCATCCTTCACAACCCTATGTAACCCCTCCCCCCCAGGTTGCACCATGAGATGAGCAACTTGTTGTTCAGTGTGCCCTCCTGGTGAAACATTTCAGTAAAAATAATAAATAAACAAACATTGAAGCCCTATCTTTGTCTCTCACTTTTCCTTCTGCATGTTGCTCTTTCCTCTACCTCTTCCCCTGTTGAGATTTCCATCACCCTTCTGCTTCAGCTGCTGGGAGATTTTGAGTTAAACTCTCCTGGTCCCACACCTCCCCTTCCCTCCATCCCTAAAGAACTGAGTGCATCTTTCATGTAAATGCCAGAAGTCTTCTTCATAAGTATGACCAGCTTTGGGTCCAGTGATCCCTGCTTGATGTCCAAGCACTGGCTTTCTGCCCAAATTAATGATGTGGAACTCAGAATCCCTAGTTATTCGACTCACTGACAGGATTGTGGGAAGCCTGGGTGCTGCATGATTATTTATGCGCTTTTTAGTCAGCTGTAATGTGGTATCACAACCCATTATCCCTTCCTCTCACAAACTTATCCAGTGCAGACCAACATTTGCTCCTTCCCATTTTCATTAACAGCATTGACTACAACTCCCTGAGGGCTAAGAATGACTCTTTTCTTCTGGTCTGTCTTTCCTTTCCTCTCCTCTCCTCCCCTCCATTTCCACCTCTTGTGAGCTCATGATTCTTGAGGGCTTGTACGTCAGTTAGCTTTCCCCCTCAGCTAAATCTGCCACTCAGAAAACTGAAGCTCTTACCCTACCATAACCATTACAGAGTCCTCACCTCTCTCCAAACTGCATCCTTGTCACTGGCAACCTCCCAAATGCTAGTCTACTACATCTGCAAGATCTGCCACCCAAGCTATCCACCCCCTCAAAGTATATCTGGGCTGGGTCATGCAGGTCCCTCAAGCTATCCTCTCCCCCCCAGGATGATCTTTATAATACTGACTGGTAGTTCTATGTCATAACAATGACCACCAAAGGGCAATTGCCATTACAGTGAAGTCAGAGTGCCAAAAATCAATTTAGGCTCTCTGACTCCCCAGCGCACAACAAAATGGTTCTGAGGACTTGTATTTTTTTACATTTATGTGGGAGGCTGCACCCCTCACACACCCCTTCTGGAGGATTCTCAACTCCAGGAGGGTGCAAAACATAGAAAAAATATAGGATTAGGTCTGGGCACAGCAAAAATGAACCTGCACCCGGACCCAAACCCAGCACCCTAGCCACTAAGACTGTGAGCTGACCTGCTACACCATGGGGCCAGCTCAGCAGCCTACCACAGTGCCACCCCTCAAATACTCTCCCACCCCTCATTGTGCGTGCTCACTCCCACCCACCCCCACGCGTGTATCTGTAGCGACTTCCTGCTGCTACTGTCACCCATCAACCCCCATCCAGTCACTGTCCCTAACTGGTAACCCCTGTGGCATGCACCACAATTGAGTCACCCTTTAGTAGGTCACTCAATTGCAGTTTCCCACATCATGGGCTACCCTGACTGGTCTCCTCTCTTTATATCCCCTGATATAGATGATGCAGTATCCCTATTCCAGACCATATTCATTGCAACCTGGGAAAACATGCTCCCCCCCAGGAAGTCTCAGGACAGTGGTTCCTACCTTCCCTGAATATTTTAAATTTACAGCAAAAGACAAAGTATGAAATATGGTTCTTTTGCAAAAGTCTGTCATGTGATCGCTGCTAAGTGATGTTTTTTGAATTATTTTTGTTTCTTGTATTTTCTCGTAACAGTAGATCTGAAATGTAAATAGTGCAAAGAAACTCATTGATAAGTATTGGCAGTTACAGGTACTGTGTATATGTGTACAGATCACATGCACACACACACACAGAGGAACACTTGTGTTGTTAGTTAATATTTTTACATTGTTGTAGGACCACCTTTCTTCTATGAAAAGTAAACCAGAGGCCATGAAGCAACAGGATATAGGTTTTTGAGGTACACCCCAAAAGCTCAATAACATGAGGTAACTTCCATATAAAACCACAGGGTGAGAGTGTTGCCTTTCATTTAGTGCTTGTGTCACACTGTACCTGAACTAGCACCTCCCCACAGCCTCCTGCATTTCTACTTCATACAGAAGCTGGTCTCCTAATATTTTCTGTTTCTGTACCGCTTTCACTGTTCCACAAAAATAAAACACATTCAAAAACTGATACAGGTAGAGTTGCCATCTGTCCTGATTTTCACAGGACAGTCGTGATCTGGGCAGCTGTATCCTGCAAAAAAATTAAAAAAAATACTACATGTCCTGGCACTATAGTAGAAAAAAATATATTTTCTGACTTTCCTCTAAATGTTGCAAAAACCTTTAATATTTAAAATACCTTAAAACGATAATAAACATTAGAAACAACTAAGAAACTAAAACACTTACTATTAATTCTGATTCTTTAGAGAAAACAAGTCTGTTGCATTGGTTGCAGTAACATACTATCCTGAGAAAAATCATGTTTCAATAAGAAATGTCCCACTTTGCTCTTTATAAAAGGTGGTAACCCTAGATACAGCACTCCCTTCAATAGCAATCCTCAGGCTGTGCTGCTGAACTACCTAAAATATAAATGTATTTGATCTTAACGCACTGATGCCAGCATATTGCATGTAATCTGAACCAATGCCCGGCTTGTATATTTATTTCAGTTTATAATGAAAAGAAGTCACTGAGGTCTACAAACTTGTTTTTCAAGACTGCCTTTGCCTGCAGCAGTATTACACATGGTATGAATGACTCGGGGAGACTTGAACAATAACAGCTAAAAAGTATAATTCCGCTTGCATTCTATAACCTGATGTAGACAGCATAACTTCTTAAAGAGCCACTACTGTGACACAGTAAAGACAACTTTAAAAAATTATAATATGTAGAAACAATCCTGCTTATGTTTTATGTTTATTTCTGTAAATTTCACCCTTATTTCAACATTATCAAGGACATTCTGAGGAAGTCAGGATCTTTGCCATAGCTCCTCTGGCTGCTTGTCTGCACCTGACATCAGTATTGTTTTTGACATTATGATCTGTTGCTGTGGAGATACTAATGAAAAGCAGCCACGGCAGATAATGTCTAGGGACAGTAATCCCGTTTTAATGCAACTTTCCTCAGTAATAAAGAACATGAGAAAATATTTACTGAAAATATATGAACTATAAACTGAATTGTGTCTAAATCTTACATATTTAGAAGTTTTCACAAGGCCAGTCACACAAATGATTTTGTTAGACCAAGGCAAAGGTATCACCCAACAATCTTTTGTTTTCTGCTGAATCTAATGAAGAATGTCTTAATTACATATCTTATTTCCAAATGAGATTATAGACTGAAACAGCACAGTAAAGGATTTGGCCCAAAGACACCATCTAAAGGCTTTAATGCCACGCTACACAACAAGCCCCTATACAGATACCATTATAACTCCAGAGTACTGTAGCTCCAATTACATCATTGTGTTACCATGTAGTGGCCATCTTATGATATCTCCAAAGCACTGAATTTGAAAGCTCAGCTAATGTGTTTATTTTCTTCCTAACATGACGAAATGATATAAAAATATGATTTTGGAGCCAGCCTGGTGGCCATGAGGGTTGAGTCGCTGGACTCCACATCTCATGCCACGTCGGCGACCTGGGTTCGGGAATGGACTCGGGTCATTAGGACTGGCAGTATAGCCTAGGGGTTAGAGGAACGATGTGTGAATGAGCTTGATACATCCAGCAGACCAGACCCGAGTTTGATTCTCACAACCTCCACTTGCATACTGTGTGACTCTGAGCAAGTCACTTAACCACCCAGTGCTCCCAGGTCACCCCCTGAAAACAGGCACTTGTGCCTAGTGGGTCCTACCCGGTTACCAAAGACTAAAATAAAATAAAAAAAATTTGGGGGTCAGCCAGGGCAAGAAAGGATTCAGTGTCCACTGACAGCTCTCCTTCCTCAGGGCTGGAGAGGTCTCAGCATCGCGCTGTAGACTGACACTCAGCAGAGGCTGGGAGTCAGAACAGGCATGATGCTGAACAGAGGGGTGAAAACTGGAGGAAAAAGGACAAAGCTGGCAGGCTCCATGATGGCCAGCTGCACCCGCGTCGACCTTCGGCAATCTGGATGTTGACTTCCAGGTGTAGGGATAAACCAGCACCCCTCACCACTGGCCCTGTCATGGGGTAACCCTTAGGGGATGGCCAGGTGGAATGGCATGGAGATGCTGGCTGGAGAGACAAGTCCCCTCCAAGGGAGGGTCTGGAGCTGCCTGCCAGCTCCGAGGAGGAGTAAAATGTATATGTAAAAAAATATATATGATTTTGGACTACAACAAAGTCCATCACCGGGCTGTGTTAAGAGGGCCAAGGCACTGGATGCCAAACCTTGTGCCATGCTGGTGGCCCAGGTTCGGGTACAAGCTCAGGTCATTGGGGGTTGGCGGGGGAGAGGACGTTGAGTACTTGCCGACTGGCAGCTTTCCACCTCAGGAGGGTTCAGAATGGCTTCTCAGTGCTCAGCTGCCCCCTAGTTGAGACTGGGTGGCAGTGCCACCTCCGAGAGCCTGGGTTCAAGGCCAGGGAAGGGCAGAAGGGGCTGTAGACTGGAGCTGCAGCACGCATGGGTGCCTCCACGGACATACGTTACCACTTCCAGGGTCCTGGGTATTTAAGGGGAGAAAACAGTGGAAAATTTGGGGGTCACTACACAATGAAACCTCTGGGCCAGCTCTGGAGTTCTGCTGGGATGCACATAGCACAAAGAAGTTCCCAAAAGACCTGGAGTCAGGTAGGGGTGGCAGAGGACAGCAGTTGCCTACTCTGGCAGATAAAGAAAGTAAAAAAAAAAACACACAAAAAAACAAGGTTAGCACAAAAAAGGTAGGAGATTATACTACTCCCCTATGTTTTCTGATATTGGCAGTGTTATTTTAAAGAAAAACATGTTTAATTGTCCTTTTAAGTTAAGTAAAAGGTAATGCACCTGGGAAACAAAAACCCAGGGAAGAGTACACAATGGGGGTGGGATACAAACAACAACAAAAATGGAAAGAGAGCTGAGGGTAGTCATATCAGATGACCTAAAGGTGGGCAAGCAATGTGAGAGGGCAGCAAGGAGGGCTGGGAGGATACTGGGATGCATAGGGAGAGGCATCACCAGTAGAAAACTGGAAGTTATTATCCCTCTGTACAGACAGCTGGTGAGACCCCATCTAGAATACTGCATGCAGTTCTGGAGACCCAGTCTCCACAAAGACATAGGATGGAAGCTGTCCAGAGGAGGGCAACTAAAATGGTGCAGGGTCTGCACCGGAAGACATATGAAGAGAGACTTAAGGAGCTTAATATGTATAGCCTCAAGGAAAGGAGGGAGAGGGGGGACATGATAGAAACTTTCAAGTACCTCAAGGGAATCAACAAAGTCCAAGAGGGTAGCATCTTTCAAAAAAAGAGGTGTGCAAGAACAAGGGGCACAATTTGAAGATAGAGGTGGCGGCTCAGAGGTAATTTAAGGAAGTATTTTTTCACAGAGAGGGTTGTGGATGCATGGAACGGCCTTCTGGAGGAGGTTGTGGAGTCAAAAACAGTGGTGGAATTCAAGCATGCATGGGACAGTCATAAGGCAATTCTAGGGGGTTGGGGTAGGAAGAAGTAGGCTGCTGGTTAACTAGGATCTGCAGCTTATCCATTAGGTAGGGAAATGGGCAGACTGGGTGGGCCAAGCGGTCCTTTTCTGCCGTCAAATTCTATGTTTCTATGTTTTAATGTACAGTAATTACAAATTTAGGCAAAAGTGGCATCAGTTTAATCACTCCAGTGTATTATTTTGTGCTTGTTTTGAAACAGTCCTGTTTTTTTCCTTATTCTAGGCCCCACATTAATGCAGTCTTCTCCCTCTATCCAAATATTAATTTTCTGAATTTTTGAATTACTTAGTAGTTTCAGAACCTAGTGACATCAGTAGAGCTGAAGAAGGCAATGAAGCAAAACCCAGTGACACAGGATGAACTGTGAAATTTACTTACAATTCAATTTATATTTCAAATAAGCTACATTAATAAGTGGACCTAAATAAGCACTATTTCAAAACAAACACATAAAGACATACACTGCCATGATTAAAAAAGACATCAGACAAGCCCAAATGAACACATATAAAAAATGTAAACAATACTGTTTGTGTTTCCCTTAAATTGGAACAATGTTCTCAGTTATGTATTGTGGCCGGGGCAGAACCTTGGCACAGTAGATCATTACTGGGGCATATTGCCTCATCTGACCCTAGTCTGGAGTCACCCCTGTATGTGAGACACTCCTAGTCTGTAAAGAGTGTTTCAGGCACTGGTACTCCAGAAAAGGCCACATTCTGGGGAAAGATGTTTAAATTTATTACTGATCAACCTTGATCAATAATATACTAATGCTACAAAGGAGACTACTCTAACAGTTGCAGTATAAGAGTTCTTTGGGGCATCAGAAACACCCCAAGAATGCATGTGACACCACTCCAAAAGAGGGGCCTCCACGGCCATATTACCATGTAACAAGCAACATAAGCCTCCAAGAAAGCACTTGAATAGCTTGTAATAATCAATGAGAGAACATTAAAATAACAATGTGCAATGAGTTCAGGTTTTAATATTTTTAACTGAATCATTTTTCAGAAGAAAAGGCAAGAAGGCTTGCAAAAAAAATACTGCGTAGTTGCTATTTACTATTATTATTATTATCATTATCATTATCGCAACATTTATCAAGAGATGATGTCATTGCCCTTTCAACATTTATTTCTCATCTTTGACATTTGTAGTAAATATTGCAAATAATGAAGACATTAATTTTGGACATACCATTTTCTGAAGGCTTCTGTAGGCATGCTAAACTATAAGACAGGGCTTGTATTTTTCATATTTGATTTATGTCAGTCACTGCATCCAACTACTCAGCTCCTCTCTCCTCTGGTGGTATGCAAACTTGATCAGGTGCCTTTTGTTCTTCTGCTCTGCTCTTTAGAACTGCCTCAGAGACTCCACCCAAACTGAAGTAAACTGATGAAGGACTGACTAAACAGGTTCCAGGTATTTGAATATACTACGTAATATATGGTACGGTGTTCTTTTGTATGGAAATTGACACACTTATCAGAATGCTGTTTACCACACTCAAAGGGGAACTAAAGGCAAAAGCTGAAAAAACATATGTTTTAAGTAATGTTCTGAGCTTCTAAACAGTACTGATGTGCCTGTAGTGGTATAAATAGCTTAAATTACATTTTAATTGATTCTACCCCTGATTGTGGTGGTATGGGCAGCCATGCTCATGTGGATTTGTTTTTCAATCAAGCCTTACCTATTCCACAATGCACATTGTGTACCCATAAGATGAGGTCAGCTCGCCCTGTGTTTTCATTGTCTGTTTTCAGTACTGAGAGAGAATTGTTTTGCCTTGTGTTCAGTTAGTCTTTCACTAGCCCTTGAGGTTAGTGTTCTTTTCTTTTTTCAGTACTGCCTTTAATTTTCTTGCAAGTCCAAACCTCCTGCTTAGTGTTTTATAGGACTTTTCTTTGTTTGTAAAGTCTCAGTACTTAATTTATTACATTTTGCAAACTGTGAAACTTCTGTTTTATTAGTATCCCCTCCCCACCACTCAAGCAGAGGTGTACATTTCTTTTGTCTCATTACCATCCTAGACTGATGTCTGCTGTGCTGAACTGACAGTTACTGATTATACTTGCTTACTCCTCTCACATATGACAACTTTTACAAGGCACTAGCTCATCTATACTTCAGTAGTTTTGATTGAAAGAAAAATTATGTACTGTAAAAGTGCCCTTAGCATTAGTAAAATATTACACCAAACTGACTGCCTTTCAAGACATTTAGGGGTGGTAAACATCTGTTTAGCCTCCTAGCTGTTAAATGGGCAAGCAAACGTTTATGCTGTACACCCTGGATCAGTATCAGCCTCCACTACCATCAGTGCGTTAGTCTAGTTTCAAATAATAGCATTCCTTTTGGGGGAGTGCCACCTATGTGAATTCAAAGGTGTGTCATAAGGCACCCTGCTGCATTTAAGTGGTAGGTTTTGTTTTTAGTCATTCCCCCCCCCCCCAAGTATACAGCACAGTCAAAATGTTTCTCTACCTGTGTAGAAACTGTCCTGTATGGTTTTAATTTTATAAAACAAAAAACACTTGCGTTGTGGACTGCATAAGTGTAGTGTTCAGGAATGTTTCTATCCAGTTGTGTCATCATAACATGCTTCAGAATTATTGACAAACATTGTGTGAAGCTTTGAAGACAAAATGTGCATTGTAGTGTAGAATCTTGGTGCATTCTGAATTTTATATATAGCCCTGGAATAAGACAGTTCTGAGTATAGCAACCAGGAAGTGCAAACCACAACAGCATTACAATTCGCAGTGACATCAAGGTAGGTAGAGGTGAACTATGTAGCCAATGTGTGTGCCAGCAAATGCATGGACCCAGTACAGCTGCAGGCATCAGTGCATGTGAAAGTACAGTGTGCAAAACTGTATAATATTCCCTGAACTGTCTGCATGGCGCTAATACATTTGTGCGGGTTTAGCGCGGAGCTAAGGCATTTGCCTATTGCTAAACTTAGCCATATTCAAAAGTGACATGCAAATGACCCTACTTAGGTAGTCTATGGGCAAACATCCAGATTAGCATATCATTATGCCCTGATTTGCATGCAGTTTGCCCAGCGTTACTGCAGGGTCCCACAGCTCCACCTGTTCGTCAGTCTGGAAGTACAGGGGCTTGCCAGGTCATCCCGCAGCTCCACCTGTAGGTCAGTCTGGCAGTGAATGATGGTAGCTGCAGGCTACATGTATACAGTACAACATAGCATACTGTTCCCCAGGAGACAACACAGGATAGGCACAGGTGGTGGTGGTACTGCATGCAACTTGTTGCATTGTAGGTCATGCTACAGTGCACGGCAGACACTACCGTAGCAATGGGGCCAGTATCGTAAGGGACACAGCAATGCCTATGGTGTGTAGGGCAGTGATGACCACTGCACTGTACACAGTGACAGGCCCACCTTGCAGGTGTTTACTGACAGTGGACATTACTGTTACGCTGTTGTGTGACCCCCAGATGCTGCAACTCTGGTATGGGACGGCCGGCTGTGTGTGCTGTAGTGTTTGTACAGCTATGCATATGTGGCTGGGTGGGGGACATATATGATCAGACAGGCACACTGGTGTTGGAGTATTTACAACACTGGCCCCTTGTGCACAGCGCAGCTTGCCCCAGCTATGTGGCTGCACCCAGTCTGTGGTGCAGCCTGGCCACTTGTATGCCCTCCGCTCAACACTCCCCATGCCAACAGTGCTGCATGTGTGTGCTGGCGGCCATTGGTGTCCACTGAAGGGTGGTCTGCAGATGTGTGCTATATGGCTGCACTGCCATGGTGTCCACTGGGAGCTGGGTCACCACTTACTGCTTGGCATGGCTGGGACTGGTGGCAGATGATGTCATCATTGTGATGCCATCAGTGGGCAGCATGTTTCCTCTATGTCTGGCTTTTTGTATGTGTCGTACTTACTGGATAGTGTCATGCTAAGCCATGCAAAAGCCACGCTAATGCTGTGCAAAGCCACAATGTTGCATAAAACCGGTTTTCTCAAGGTTAAGACTACCTTTTCCTGGGTGGTAATTTGCACCACGCGATGTGTTGCGCTAAGTCACGCAAAACCACTCTGCATGGCTCTATTCGCTGAATATAGCATTGCGCTGACACACCTCCTCAGTTTGCTCCTTGCATACATTATGATTTTGCCTGCACTAATGCAGTTTGTGCATGTTATTTGGCCTTTTGAATATAGTGGACCCACACTAATCCCGTGCTAAACCTATGCAAACTGTTTGTACCCAGTACAAAGTTTTGAATATCTTGCCGAGACTTCACAAAGAAAGGGCCAATAAAACACTAAGCAGGAGGTTTCGACTTGCAAAAAATCAAAGGCAGTACTGGGAAAAAAAAACACTAACCTCAAGGGCTAGTGAAAGATTGGCTGAACATAAGTCAAAACAGTTTTCTCTCATTACTGAAAACAGACTGAATGAAAAAACAGGGTGAGCTGACTTAATTTTATGGAGACTCAAAGTGCATCATCACGTGAGCATGGCTATCTGCACCCCCACAATCAAGGGTAGAATTAATTAAAATATAATTTAAGCCATGTATACCACTACAGGCACATTCGTACTATTCAGAAGCTCAGAACATGACTTAAAGCATGTTTTTTCAGTGTTTGCCTTTAGTTCTTCTTTAACTATGTTACTACCATAGTTCAACAGCATAGGATTCTGTCTATAAAGATTTCACAGTCATGCTTACCTATACTGCTTTACTCCTTATAATGAAGATATCAGCAACCCTGTAAACATCCCAAATGAGCCATTTGTTAGAAGATGAAGTACAATATGGCCTGTCGGGGGATGGATGATAGGGGTTTCTGGAGCACAAGGGATGGGAGGGTCTCGGCACCCAACTAAGGATCTAGGTTCGAGCAGACTTGATAGACCATAAGGCCTAATCTGCTGGCAAATAGTATGTTAGTATGTTAGTATGTAATATCAGGAATATTAGAAATGTTGCTGATTCATGTAGGTACTATCTAAATTATAGCAAACCGTTTTTCCGAAAAAGATTTTGCCCCTTTACTACCACCTTTGCCTGATTTCATGCTCCTTTGACTGACCGTCCCCACCCCCCAACCCGACTGCTTCTTCTCCCCACTGTCCAGCTTGTGAGGATTTGTACAGGGCGGGGGCCATATGATTGGCAGCAGGGAGATAAAAAATGTTCTCCTTCCACCTTCCCCAGGCATCCTGGCTCAGGCCCTGTGTCCCCATGCATGGACCCTCATGCTGATGTAGCAATGTCCTGCGGGGAAGGCCCACCACAGGGTCACTATGACAATGGAACCAGGACAGCATCCTCCTCTGGCTGGGAGCACAGACACACGGCAGTACTACCCTAGCCCGCAGACTGTTCAACCCATCTCCTGAGTATGCTCATAAACCCGGCTCATCAGTGCAGGAGCACATGACACTTCCTTTGGGCCATCAGGCAGCCATATTAAATGTTTTCAATTGTTTACTATGCTACTTTTTTTTCTTTAAACCACAGTTCAAGACAGAGTTAGAAAGAAGGAAAATTAAAAACAAACATACTGTATGCTCTGCATTTCCACGACCACCACATTTTCTGTAGAACTTGCATCCTGCTGAAAAATATATGTAGTGCCACCATTTCTCTTCATGACTTTTCATTCAACTATACAGTTTTTCTGTAGTACATGTCTCCCTTACTTATCCTGAAGCTCATTCTCTATGCTCAGCATGCGATGTTAAAGAACACAGAATTCAGTTCTGTCATTGGTCAAAATATGATGCAATACCAATTTTCAATTTATGCTGCTCTGCTTTTCAGCCCCTTTAGCCCTTAGTCCACTCAGCCCCATCACCCACCTTCTCCTAGACTTACCAGCTCCAATGATTCCCCCACAGATTGCCCCATAGCAGGGCCGGGGGAAAAATGGCCACTTCCCCCACCCGGTGTCCTCATTCAGATGTGTGGAATCAGCACAGTCAGTGCTGGGGGGCTTATGGAGGGCTACAGCTTCATCTAGTCATAGAGCTGTTTTTTTCCTCTGAGTATCCCATGGGCCACCAATGTGCAATGACTCACATGACATGTGTATGCCTCTGCACGCACACTTGTATCAGCATTGAGAGTGGCCTCCTTTTCTCAGACTCCCTGCTATGCTTGCTACCTGTTCTCCACCAAACGGCAGCTGAGCGGGATGTCTGGGCTCCCAACCCCAAGAGAGAAGAGCAGTCTTTTGGCTGTTCAGTCCTCCCTCCCCCAGTTGATCCTCGATTACCAGAGTCCACACCCGAACCCTGGCCACCAGCATGGCAGCCAGTTGCACTGCTGCCGAGCCACTGAGCCAGCTGGCAGGACTGTACTTTGCTATAGAAACTGATAATTCATGTCGTAGGAATGTACAAATGCTCCTGCAGAAGGCCTGCCACAGAAATCAGGACCTTGGGGACGTCCATGCACTATATAAAATAATTTATATGCAACTATAAACAGCACAACTGATGTGTCCTTCTCGTGGTGAAATGACATCAGAGACCTCTCAAGCTTGCTTTCGAGATCTATGATGTCATCTCACTCATTGATGGAAACACTGTTTTGTTTTGTATAGCTGGCCACACATTATTCTATATAACATGAGTGCTGGATGTGTGTGGAATGTATTCAGTTTCTAGATGTGCATATCCACCTGCTGCATTGTAAGGGTTGAAGTGTTTTCCCCATATTACAGAAAGCCTTCGAAAACCATGTTATTTTTACTTGAAGACCTGTGAGAATTAAAAAACTGTTCTGCTCTTTAATGAATAAGAATATATATTTTTATTGTATTCTCTGTAGAAAGCATGTCTGAATCCTGCTCTTGAAATGTGATCACTGTTGTAATGTTCTACTTTGTGTGACATAGAGCCTTTGTAAACGAGTCTTGGACTCAATGGTACTTTCCAAATTCACAATAAATAAAAACTAAAAACAATATATCTATCTCTCGTTCTCTCTCTCTCTCTTCTCTCCCTCTCTATATATATATATATACACATATATATATATATTTATCTATCTAACTTGCATCCTGCTGAAAAATGTATGTAGTGCCACCATTTCTCTTCATGACTTTTCATTAAACTATACAGTTTTTCTGTAGTGCCTGTCTCCCTTACCCTCCTTATTTATCCTGAAGCCCATTCTCTATGCTCAGCATGCAATGTTAAAGAACACAGAATTCAGCTCTGTCATTGGTCAAAATATGATGCAATACCAATTTGCTCACAGGTGACCTCCTCAGGATGCTAAAAACAAGAGACCACCTATGGGAGCTGGCTAGAAACTCTGGAAGGCAAAACGACATCCAAAACTACAAATGTGCCTGCAATGACTGCACCAAAACCATCCGGCAAATGAAGTTAGCCTACTATAAGCATGCCCTCACAAACTCCTGGGGCAATGGTCGGGAATTCTGTAAGAACATAAAGGAACTCACCGGGAATCCACCCCAAACCCCCATCAATACTCAACATCAACTGAACCACAACCCTCAACCCAAAAACCATTTCGGATACCTTTAACAAAGCCTTTACCGACCTCAGCGCTGTCCTACCCCAGGACTACTTCAAAGATGGTGAAGCCCCTCTGTCCACAATGAACACTACTCCCACCAGCTCCCCCCGCTTCTACTTCAAAGCAGTCAATGCTCACCAAGTATGCAAATATGTAACCAAAGCCCTTGGTAAATCAAGATTCAATAATGACTCCCTCAATCTCAAAATCCTGTCTCTCACACTTGATGAAGTGCTTAGTCCTTTGACCAGAATTTTCAACCTCTGCCTAAGCCTTAGCCAGTTCCCGGACAGATGCAAATCTGCCACTGTCACCCCAGTCCCTAAAAGTGGTGACAAAACTGCCCAAGATAACTACAGACCTATCTCCCTACTACCCCCACTGTCCAAAGCACTAGAACGCTTAGTCTTGGACCAGTTCACAGAATACCTGGATACATACAACATCCTGTGCAAGCAACAACACGGGTTCTGCAAAGGTCACAGCACCTCCACAGCCCTACTTGTATTCACTGGCACAATCCACATTGCACTTGACTCTGGTGAACTACTAGGCTCAGTCTACATTGACTTAACTAAAGCCTTCGACACTGTCAATCACCACCTTCTGTTTGTCAAGCTTCAGAACACAGGGCTGTCAACTGACTCCATTGGCTGGTTTAAGAGCTACTTTGAAGAACGGTCCCAAGCAATAAGAATCACTGATACATTCTTAGACCCTAGACCGGTTCACTCGGGAGTCCCCCAGGGCTCCATTCTGGGACCCCTCCTCTTCAGCCTATTCTTAAACTCACTACCGGACAGCTGCCCAGAACAAATCATTCTCTATGCCGACGATGCTGTGAGCCTCACCTCGGACCTATATCCAAGCCAATTACAAAATAAACTTCAGCAGGCCTTCTCCTCCATTGAATCCTGGTTTCTAAATCATAAACTGCTTCTTAATCAGAAAAAAAACAAGTCTATGTTCTTCTGCAGCCCCCACAACAAAAACAAACAACTCCACCTCTCCACTTCAACCAAACAAGGAGCCATCCTACAGCAAACACAATCATTCAAGTACTTCGGCATCACCCTTGATCCCCACCTGTCATACGCTGTACATATCAGCAATATTGCAAAGTCTGCCAATGCATGGTTAGGCATATTATTCCAGCACAGGAAACACCTAACTCCAGAAGCCCTGGCAGTGGCCATCCAAAGCTCCATCATCAGCATCTTAGACTATGGTCTTATCATATATGGGTCTGCAACTACCTCTGCACTCAAACATATTGCAACCTCCCTGAATAATGCCTGTCATCTCATCACTGGCTCATATCACCATACCCACACATGTGACCTTTATTCCCAATCTGGATGGCTTCAACTGGACAAACGCATACAATACCAAACCTGCATCATGGCCAAGAAAATTATAATGGGTCTGGCCCCACCTGGTGTCTGTGACCTCCTTAAGCCTAGACATAGGAAGTCACTACAAGGAGATCCAATTCCCATCTACTACATATCCCACGACATCGTACGACCCAAGGACAAAGATCATTCGCCTATCGGGCATCCAACTGGCTCAACTCTCTTGGCAGCGACATAGCGACCGCTCCAACACTTGGCCTCTTCAAGTCCAAGCTGCGCCTCTCACTGCTTGTATCATGCAATTGCCCATCTTAACATTTCCACTGTTCCAGCTGCAAATGCCCCAGCACCCAGTACTTACAATCAGTCTTTGCACCCCTGACACTTTACCTGTCATATTCCCTTGACAAGGCCCCCTGGCTGCACTGTCTCCCACCCTCACCCACCTCCCCCCGTATCTCCACTCCTGCCCCACCCCAACCACCTCCTGTACTCCCTCTTACCCCCTGCACCTCCTTCCCCATGATCTCCTACCCTCACTTCCCCCAATACCCACCCCCCTTCCCTTATCTTGCTCATAGCTCAAGTCTTTGTACTGGTTATTACATGTCTGTAAGTAAATGACTATATGTCTGTAACTAAAAATGATGACTGTTGCACATGCTGACGTGGAACCATTGTAAAAGAGCTTCGGCTCAAAGGTATTGTAATCCTAGACTGAAATAAATAAATATATACACATACACATATCTATATATTAGTGGCATGGTAGTACCACTATAGTTAGGGTTGGCAGGCAACTTCTATGTTAAATCCCAGTGTTTGCACTTTAATAACTTTACAACTGTTTTTCCAATTTGCCTGATCGTTTGCATGTGCAGCATCCAACATTTATCTCTGGATCTGGAAAGTTTAGTTTCAGTCAGATGTATGGTTGCAGAACTGCAGAGTGCCAAAAATGTAAAAAATCCTCAACGTTTTGTATATTTTTTCATCAGACTTAACAGACTAAAAGATGCGACTGTTTGAATTCAAATGTGCATGTGTATACGAGGCCTGGGTCAAAGTGGTGCCTTTTGAAGAGTTGGTGAAAAAATATTAATCCATTCAAAAGTTATGTAAGTTTTTCATGTCCCATTTTAGCCTATGGGAAAATGTATACGTGCACTGAAAAAACTTTCGCAACAACATTTTTGTTTTCGTGCTCTGGATTTTTGTTTTTGTGCTGCCGCCATCTTGTTTTCAGATAGTGAGAGGCAAAAAAACACTGTAAATCAAAAAATACTGACCCTTGGTAAACTATGGGAAGCCGTTCAATTCAAAACTACAGTTTTCAGAATATAATTAACAGTGAAATATCTATGACTAACAACAAACCATTTACAGCATAATATTATGAGAATGACAAACATGAAAATGAGTATATCACACACTGAAATGGTTATGAGACCTTCTGAAATGGTTATGACCTATACCAAAATATGTATGACACATACCAAACTGGATATGACATACACCACGATGGATATGACATACACCATGATATAAATTACACTTATTAAAATAAGTATGACATATACAAAAAGGGCTAGGACACATACTGAAACAGGTAATATGCATAACAAAATAGATATGACACATACCGAAATGTGTATGACACACACTAAATTGGGTATGATACAAACCAAAATGGATATGTCATACCAGAATCAGTATGATACATAAATAAATAATTATGACACGTACTGAAATGGATATGGCCCATACTGAAATGATTATGACAAATAGCAAAATGGGTATGGCATACGAAATGGGTATGACACACACCAAAAAGGGTTTAGCACTTATTGAAATGGATATGACACACACAGAAAGTGGTATGACACATGCTGAAATAATTGTGGCACATACCTAAATGGATATGACCTATACTGAAATGACTATAACATATACCAAAATGGGTATCACATACCGAAATGGGTATGACACAAACTGAACTGGATATGGCACACACTGAAACTGGTATGACACACACTGAAATAATTATGACACATACACAAATGGATATGACCCATACTGAAATGGATATGACACATAGCAAAATGGGTATCCATACCAAAATGGGTATTATATACCAAAATGGGTATGAGACAAACTGAACTGGATATGGCACACTTTGAAACTGGTATGACACACACTGAAATAGCTCTGACACACAGCTAAATGGATATGACCCATACTGAAATGGATATGACACATACTAAAATGGGTATGACATACTGAAATGGTTATGACATACACCAATATGGTTATAGCACAAACTGACATGGATATGACACACACCGACATGGGTATGTCAAATACTGAACTAATTACGACACATACCAAAATGAATATGTCACATGTTGAAATGAGTATGACACATACCAGAATGGGTAAGACACAAACCAAAATGGGTATGACAAAAAACAAAATGTATTTGACATGCACCAATATAGGTATGACACATGCTGAAATAATTATGACAGACACCAAAATGGATATGACACAAACTGAAATGGTTATGACACATTCTGAAATAATTATGACACATGCTGAAATGGATATGACATATAAAAAATATATAGGAAATAGAAAATCACTCATGCCCACACACTGCAAAGCATCATGGGCTGCACATGCAAATCACCACAGAATATTATGTTGGTTCAACTTAAAGCAGAATTGCATGGTGCCAAAAGGCCTCTCACATAGTTTGCAAAGGGTATGAACAGATGACATAGACACGGTGTTCATCCTACCAGGACTCATCAGTATGCCTCGTCTGTTTGACATCCCACACTAAGCCGAAGCTTGTTTCCAGGTGCAACCTGGGAGCACATAGAAATTAAGATACTTGTTCAGGGTCCCACAGTGTGCAAGTGTGTGCAAGTGGGGGGGGCTGTGGGATTCAAATCCAGGTCTCCAGATTTGCAGCTCAGAGATTTGGGATTTGGCTGCCAGCCATGTCACTTGCTGTTTGAGTATCTGTCTTGCAGATCAAACAGGCTAAGGAAGTCTTTCTGACAGGGGTGTTCATAATTTATTTAAGATGCATCTTTTTTCAGCAGTTGGAGGAGCCCACGAGTAGCAGCAGCCCCTTCCCATTGGGGGAGGGGGAGGAGGTATAGAATGGAGCACATGTGTGCATGGGGCGTGCTAATGAGTGGGGTTAGACATTCTTTTTGCCATTCTTTTAAATATTCTTTTTGCAACCATCGCCGGTGGAGTTAATAAATGGACAGTATTTCAGGACTCCCTTGGTTGGTTACATCCTGTAATTGAGGTGTTCGAGGATATACCCCTTGGTTTTTCCTTGCCCCTTCCCCGTGATGGTGCCTGCTCAAGGACATATGTTCAGGCTATGTGTGTGCTCATGCATGACTCAGCCAAGCATGTAACAGTATCCTTCCCCTCCCTGCACCACTAATCCTGCACTACCACCCATGCATCCACAGGTGGCAGTGTCAGAGTGATGAAATGGCCCTCCCACACCATAGGAGGGGAACATCCCATTTCCCAGCATCATAAGCAAAAGCACTGCCGCTGTGCCAACAGGCCAGCTGACATTCTTCTCTCTTATGGAGGCTCCTTGAAATAAGCTACAGTCCAGGTCTGTCCTGTTTTGTCCTTAACTAATTGTTACTTTAAGTGACATAAATTTTGTGCACATCGTTTACTTAAAGTGATTTATGGAGCTTAAGGGTAAACTACACTTAAAATGTTGGCCATGCTGGCGATAGCCCCCTTCTATAATTTGTTATTATTTCTCTGTTGTGATAATTTAATCAGAAGAGATTGTAATTTGGTCTTGACAAGGTATGTAGCTGGTCCTTTCCACTCTATTTTCATTTCAACACATCCACGCTCAGGCAAGTTATGAGGTATAGCAAGAGAGAGCATTGGAGCACACCCCCATCTAAATGAAGTGGAATATTTTTTCGTTTCTATTTTATACCTTATGATGGTGAGATGGAGTTTAATGGAGGCCACCACTTGAACAACAAGGCCCTAGTAAGGAAATTATCCCAATTCTTTTCAACAGGAACACTCGATGCTCTCCTTGCTGCATGTCATGGCCTGGGGATGTGAAATTAATTAGCAAGTGAAAGAGATCAGCTAGCCACCTTGTCAGGTCCCTATTACAATTCCTTCCTATGAAATTACAGCTGCAAAAATATGATCAAAAGTGATACAAGGAAACTAGCACCAACATGACCTATCATTTTCGGTAAACAGTCGATTTACTTTTCAAACTGTGCAAACACTTTAATGGTGTATATACTATTATTATTGAATTTAGTTGACTGTGTGGGCCACTGAGATTAGAAGTCCTTTTTTTAGGAGCGACCCGTGGGGAGGGGATACAGATGGTAACTAACTGAAATTCAACCAAACTAAAGCAGCTGTGCAAAGGAAAAAAAAATCTGCACTTTTTCAACAGTTTATTCCCTGTGCTCTGCTGAGCATTTCTCTGGTAATATTTCCCTTCAGCATTGTACTATCGCCCCTTAATGTGCTCAGTTTTCATTTGTTTTTGTTTATATTTTTACCACCCACCATGTTAAAAGCAGCAGTAGAGAAAGCAGCCACTATATTTACTATAGCGCTACAAAATTTGAAACTGATCACTTCCTGATTAGGTAGTACTGCTGTTTTAAGCAGTTGGTGGCATTTTTAGTAAATGTGGGAAATTTGACAGGACACTGGGGAAAATTACCCTACTCTTTGGGTGTGGGGTACTGTTTCACTTGATCCCCATCAGATACATCAATGATGGAGCTGGAGATGGAGGTGAGGACGGAGGCTCCGTCCCCACTTCAAGTTATGTATGGAGCTGATCTAGTACAACAGTGTTCGGTTGGAGAAGAGTGTGCTTCATATGACTCCTGGATTTGTACAGCCACCACAGCCAGCCTCCACTTACCAGGAGGCAGACAATAGGCTACAGGATGCTATGAACCAGAAACAGGACTTCCTCCTGTCACTGCTGGAGGAAGAGGAGCAGGCCTTTCGCTGAGAAGTGGGCAAGTTGCAAGTGGAGCATGGCTCAGGATTTGAAAGACCCAGCTCGGAGGACATTGTATTATAGTCAAGTAAGGGGGTGGGTACGCTACCAAAGCAGGCAGTTGCTTCACCTGCATTGCAGCCACTGCAGGGGTCAATGTAGCAGGACCTTGTTTTTGGGGTGATGGGGGAGTCCCAGGGTGGCCAGGTTGACACTCGACTGGTTCTCCTGCTTTCAAAGTTTTTTCCTGCTGAACGGCTGCTTGTACTGTGACCACTGATCACTAATCCTGTGCCCTCTGTTGTACCCAATTGCTCAGTGCCCCTGGTTCCAGGGTTGGGCAGAGAACGAGATACTTGACAGGTCACAGGTCTACAGCTGCAACGGGTGCCCCCTTCTACCAGGAGGGGAGGTCACACTTCAGATAATCTTTCTTATTCACTGGCAGCATGGTTGTTGGTGCAAGTCCTGTCCTGTTGGTGGCATGTTGGATGTGAGATGCGGTGGGGCAATACCACTCACCCCCCAAATCATTATTGCTCCTATTTTTGTTCCAGATGACTTACCTGGGAAACTGCCACCCCCCTTTGTAAGCTGCTTCACACCAGATGTTGCTACCTTCTTTAACTCCACTGATGACTCAACTCTTTGGAGTATGTCACCACTGATTTGGAGAGTGTCCCCCCCAGTATACTACAGCAAGTTCCAAGTGGGCTGGGTATAAATTCAGTTCAACTGGAGCTTGTTTCCTTGCCAGTTGAGCTTATTTGTGTCTCCTCTGTACAAGGTGCGATTCCCCCCTCATATACTCTTAGTGCCCGAGTTGCCCTTCCCCTCTGTACATACCTGTGTCCCTGCTGTGCCGGCTCCCTTATCCTCAATGGACAGAGTGGAACTTGCAGAGATGACTCCAGCTGCACGGGATAAAATTATGGCATCAGTTCCCCCTCCCTCTTCGGTGCAACAGTTGGCACAGTTTTGGAAAGCGGATGCATTTTCAGCTGCCCCCACTGCACGACGACGAAATGCAGTCTGCCTCTTATACAAGGGGGGCTTAGATGACCCTCTGGACCAGTCTTATGTGGGTCAGGTGTTACTGAAGGACTCATTACATGTTACCTTTAAAAAACTATGCCTTGCTCCACACTCCTGCTGATGGCTATTTTGATTTTAGTTTTCACACTTGGGTCTTTTTGGACTGCTTCAGAGAGCAATATGACCTCTTAAAAGATACACCACTCTAGCTTCCCTTCAAGGCTATCCCCCTTATGAAGCCTGTGTTGCACTTCTAGACTGTGCTTTTGAAGAATGAAGGGGTGCAGGTGTAGGGCATAGGCTACTGGCTGTCTCAACACTGTGACGTCTTGGGGATCAGGACCCCATCTTGGACCCTGATGAATTTTGGACTGGTCATTGCAAGTTCCGCATTAAGCTCCGGCATTTAGTCTCTGGCTTCCTGCATGTCCCTAGTGTTTTCTACATCAACCTGGACATTGCCCAGTGCTTTTACCCAGGATAACCAAAGACCTGCTTCTGATACGGTTCCTTTTTTTTTTTTTTTTACCTTTTGCTTTACCAGGAGAGACACTAAGCTGAAAGCTTGTTTACAGGTGTAGCTTGGGAGAACAAGAAAGTTAAGTGACTTGCTCAGGGTCACACAGTAAGCAAGTGGGAGCTGTGGGATTCAAACCCAGGTCTCCAGGTATGCGGCTCAGAGCCTTAAACCACTTCACTATACCGCCTCCTTTCTGTTCGGTTCTGTTTCCCATCTGGCAAGTGCTTGTGATACACTCCGATGTAACCTTTGTCTGTCATTGGGTCACTCCAGTTCACAATGCCCGAATGACCTGTGGTATAACTTGTGTGAAGCTACTGGTCACACTTACTGCCAGTGCTGGTGTGATGTCTCATAACCAGGAGGAGGATTTTACCCATGACAAGTTGTTGGATCAGGCTCAGCTAAGAAGGACTGCCTTATACAAGTGGCGCCTTCATTAATCTAAGATTGGCCATTTGTATGTAAAAACAATGGATGTAAAAGTGACCCCCCTTGACTTTAATGGGGGTGCACCCCCATGCTCACCCTAGTCACACATCATTACTAGAGATGCAACGAATTTAAAATTTGGTGGCGAAGTGCTCGCAAAGTGGGCACTTCACGTAGCTGAGTGGGCAATGCAAAGTGCTCACTCCGCCTTGTCATTACCACTTCACGTTGGCATAATGAGAACACGAAAGTAAGGTGAAGTCATTGTTTTTAATGGACTTCGCGTTCCTCATTATGATTCTAAGTGATCCACTTGGTGTTTCAGACTTGGCAGCCCCCCCCATGGATCACATTGCTTACAGTGCTGTAAGTCACATGCTCTCTAGCCAGGCAGGAAGGAAGTGAGTCACACAGACAGTTTCACTTTCTTCTGTGCAGACTGAGAGAGAGGAGTGTGTGCGTACTAGAGAAAGGAGTGTTTTTTTTGATTGCAGAGAGAGTTAAAATGTAATACTTAAACCAACAGTTTTTTTAAAAGCTACATTTTTTGTCTTTTCTGTACTGTTTTTTACTTAATTTGTTCTTTCTGTAAATTTTATTTTTCTTACCTACTTAGTTGTTTGTCTGTGTGTGTCTGACTGTATGTGTGTTGTGCTTGTGTCGTGAGATGGAGCAGGGTGAGGGAATGTCTGGGGTGGGGGCAGCTCTGAGAGAGTGTGGTAGTACATGTTGTCATACCGTGCGCATGCGTGGGGGGGCATGGGCACCCATTTGTGTTGGACCACTCTAAACTTCTGAGTGTCCAACCTCCAGAAGCAGGACCAGCACCGCCTCCTGACTCTGAGGCAGTTCAACCACCACCACCACCAAGTCCAGCACAAGGTCCTTTGGAGCAGGATATGCCTGTTCCCCAGGCTCAGGTGTGGATCCCACCATCAGAACTGTTGAGCAGTGTGAGCATCTGGCCCTCCCCTGCCTGTGCCTGGTCCTCCCCGCACCTTTGTTGTTTGGCAGTTTTTTGACTGTGTCAGAGGGACAGCAGTGTGGTTAAGTGTTGCCTATGTGTGGTGGAGGTGTGCCGTGGCCCCGGGGGAGTCACCTGGGGACTGGAGGCCAGCACACCCATATGCTTAATCACCACAAGTTGGAGTGGCAGGCTGCCACAGAACGGACCATGTCTGTACCTGCTGGCCGTTCTGTGACAGAGGGTGCCGCTGTGCATAGTGGGCATGGCATCCCTAAGAAGAGGAGGGCCACAGCAGCACCTGTTGCTCCACCAGCACTCCCACCACCACCACCACCACCAGCAGGTCAGCCTGTTAAAGGAGTGTACGCCATAGAAGTGCGTGTAACACTGTCTGACTTGGCAGTTCTCTGGAGTGCTGTTGAGGAGGACAGCGAAAGGATGAGTGCTGTGGAGCAGCGGCTGGATGACATAGAGGGACATCAGCTTCAAATTATGTCCATGCTGGAACTGCTGCTGGATCACCATAGGATCCCACATTAGTTTTGTTTCCTCACGCCATGTTCCCCCCCCCACCTTCCTTGCTGTGCCATAAAATGTATTCCTCCACCATCCCTGACCCTTGTATGTAATTATGCCCTTTTTTTGCTGTCTTCAGTATGCGTTACACTTTGTGTTCTGGGGCCCCTTCCTTCTGTTAAGTGTCTGTGTGTTTTGTGTATGTGCACTGTTTTGGTGCCTCATTTTTCTGCATCCATAAAAAGGCATCTGTTGTCCAGAAAATTGACAAGTGGTAACACAGTGAAATGAGACTGTTTCAGTACATACAAAGTCCCCCAGAATTTATGCGCACTCAGTCATGCTACAACAGTGGCACAGAGTCCCCAGATTTTTCTGCAGGCCCAGAATGCATCCTCCTTGTGTGCAGAGAAGTGAAAAGTGATCATCTCAACTGGATTGAAAGGTGCCCTTTGGATGTACAGTAATAGTAGCCTTGTTGAGTATATATATATATATATTTGTGTATTTTGTAGGTGATGATGAGGGGGGTTGAACTTGACATGGACATGTATTCATGCTATTGTTCTGCATCACACACAGGTGACTCCATCTCTGAACTGTTGCTGTGCACCGTCCAGTGCTCAATGAGAATCTTTTGCATTTAAATGGAACTGGATAATTCTGAAGCACATGAAAGTAAGTATTTCTTTTTTTTTGGGGGGGGGAGTCATATTTTCAGTTTTGTCTGTAATGGTTTGTTATTTTTTTATTTCTTCACAGATTTCATCAGCAGTCTTCTGGAGTCCGGTTCTTAATGATTGTCATGGTCATGGAATGAAATGACTTCTGCGTGTTACATGTATGCCCAAGCTCGGGTCAGAGATGGGTGTGCCTGATCATGTTGACAAACTTTTTTGGATCAGTCCCGGTGGTGATAGTGGTCTGGGGTGGGCAGACAGACTCATGGTGGCAGCAGACTTGGATAACATAAGTCCCAGTTGTGGTGGTCTGGGGTGGGGAGGCACACCACCTTTTAAATACTGCAGTTAAAACCTGCCAACATTAGCCACATCATCATCCTCATAAAGAAAACTGCCCTCACAGTCATCGATGTCTGAAGTCTGACCACTGGGAAATTCTTTCTCCATTGTGTCATCATCAACATTAGTGGTGGGCCGTTTCAGGCAGCCACTGGCAGTGCCACCAGGATGCTCCATTTTCACAAGAGCAAGACCACCATGACGAATACTGAGGTTGCAGTCTGTGCTGGTATGTGCCTCTCATTCATTTTAATGAATGTTAGCAAACTAACATTTGCAGGAAACAGGTTTGTCCGATGATCCCTGACTATTGCACCTGATGAGCTGAATACCCTCTCAACACTTACACTGGAGGGTGGGCATGTGAGGTACTTCAGTGCCACTGCAGTCAGCTCTCCCAATTCACTGACCTTTCCACTCCAGTACAAAAGAGGATCGTCACTTATTGTCAGATGCCTGTTTTCAGACAAATATGACTCAACCATTCTCTGTGCTGCACTAAGTCCGATTGCTGATGCATCAGCCTGTTCCCTGGAATCATTGATGTCACAAATACCCACTTGGGACAAAGCATCTCAAAGCAGGTTGACACCAACCACTTTGGATGACAGACTACCAGGAACTACAATCCCCTTACCCTTGCATGATATGCTTGCTGGTCCTCCAGCTACACCTTTAGCTGGATTATGCTGCTGAGGTTTACAAACCTTGGCACGTGACTTCTGTGCCCCATGAACCAAGCGAACCAGTTGACCACTGATATTTTTTACCTGTTCAGGCCCTCCCTCCAGTACTGATGCAATTCCATGTTTGTATCGTGGGTCCAGCATTGTTGCCATGGCAAAGTTGTCACTATGCTGAATGCTCACAATGTGATGATTCTGGTTGAATACTGTCAGCATGTGTTACAGCAACATACTGCTACCACCGTCTCCGGCAACATCAAGGCTATGCTGTACATTCACCAATGTCTGCCTCAGCACCCACAGCAGTGGAATTGATTTGCTAATGGAGGCAGACTTGCCACTCACTGCCTGTGTGGCATGTTCAAAAGGCCGCAAAATTGTTATTACAGAGTCCATGAGGTGCCACTGTTCAGTTGTCATAGACTTGGAGGCCCCAGAACTGTCATGGCTAGTGTGCATAACAAGATATTCTGTGATGGCTTTGTATTGTTCATACAACCTCTCTGCCATGTATAACATGGAGTTCCATCGGGTGACAACTTCCAGGTTCAAGCGATGCTGAGGCAGGCTGTTTTGTATCTGCAACTGCTGCAGTTAGTCACGGGCCTTTCCAGATCTTGAAAAGTGAGAGCAGATACGTTGTGCAATAGTCAGAATTTTCTTTATGTCAGGGTGCTGCAGAAACTCCTGAACCACAAGATTTAAACAGTGGGCCATGCATGGAACATGAAAAAAAACACCATTCATGATGCATTTCACCACATTTGACTCATTGTCACTTGCTATGAACCCAGCTCTCAGGGACAGAGGATTTAGCCATCTGTCAATTTCAGTCAGTACCATGTCCAACATGTTCTCACCAGTGTCTGAACAGGTCACACTGCGCATAGCAATTGTTGCATGCTGGTGAATTCCAGGAAGGTTGCTACTGTGACAATCCACCTTCCTGCACTGATTATTCACACTACCAGCATTACAAACAACCCCCGGCACCTACGCCCAGTGTGCAGTTATACACAGACATGAACTCCCCGGTCTTTTGCCACTTGTCCGCATATCCATACTTAAATGGATGAATGGAGAGGAGGAATGTTGAAGGGCATGTCTTGCTGAGTCTGAGGTAGTGCAGAACAACTCAGGAACAGCACGGGTAGAAAGGTATGTCCTGGATGGGACTTTCCATTTTGGAAAGGCCTGGGCAGCAAACCACCGGAACCCAGAATTCTCCACAGAGGAGAAGGGCAAAAGATTGATTGGCAACATTTCCGCTACAGCAGCATTAAGTTCACATGACACTGTATGATTGGGGGGGTTCTTCAGCTTATGCGTAAAAACGCTCTGTAACGTGGGCTGACTTAAATGTTTTACAGGGTGTGTGTTGCTCACAAATGGTTGTGCTCTGTCATGAATTGCATTGGAAAAGGGTGGAGTGTGGACATTTGATGAAGACGGTTGCACAGGTGATGATGACAAACCCAGAAATGATGTTATTTTTCTGGATTTGCCAACCGGGGTTGATGTACCACTTGCACTAGACATACTGCATTCACCACCACCACCACCACCACCACAAAAACTGCTACTCTCACCAGCACTGGACAACATTTCAAAGTCATTATGGTCCTCCACCTCATCATCATCATGCCTGTAGTAATCCTCTGCTTTTATTGCCGCACTACTGCACACGTTTAATTTCTTACTGGGCTTAACAGTCATGGAAGGGGATAACATGCTGGCTATGGTTGCTGCCGGTGATATGGGTGAATGCCCAAGTCTGGTATTAGCTGCCAGCTTGTGCTGGGTCCACAGAGCCAAGTGCCTATTCTTAAGATGCGTATGCTGTCCTCCTGTCCCAAGATGGCTCCCCTTTTTACCTCAACTCACACGCACATGGCAAACCTGGCAGATTGCAACTGAATCATCATTTGCATCTTGAACAAAAAAATCCCAAACAAGGGACTGTGATGCTCTGCTTTTAACATGTCCATGATGATGTGGCTTATTTAAGTCTGTTATTTTAAGCCCTGAAGTGGAGGGGGCACGTAATGTTTCTGGCACTGCTAACCTGGACTGCAACTGACCACCACGACTACCTATCATATTGAGTACTGGGTCATCATCATCATCCACTAAAACCGGTACATCACAAGTTTTTACGGTGGGGGGGGGGATTCCTGTAAACAGATTCTGAAATTTCAGACACAGCCACTTTTAATTTCTTTTTCACCGGTTCCCAACTGGGGTCAATTAAATCATCATCATACTCATCAATATCACTGTCACACACATCCACATCTTCTGCTTGGATGCTAACATGTGGACTGCATGTTGCAACACCAGCAACATCATCATCATCAGCAACATCACATTCATCATCAGCATCTACACCACCATCGTGTAATATTTTTTCACCACACTGTGAATCACTGTTGCATGGAAAATGAGTGACGTTAAGTGCCACGGTGAATGGAATATCACATTGTATGCTATCGTTGACATGATCATCAGAATCAGGTTCAGTTAATGGGATGTTACTGGGAAGTATGACATCATCTACGCTGTCACTCGCTTGCACTGCTTCACACTAAATATGTTTTTATACGGTACACTGGTTGGAATTAGAACTTGATGCAACAATGCTAATACTTCCTCCACCACCACTAACACCAGTAACAGTAACACCACCGGCTGGGAAAACATCATCTCCTCTAACTATCAGTGAAGCTACTGATTGGGCTGTAAAAAACATTGCAGGAGAAATACCTTTCCTCACATCACCAATGCACTTCTCCGTCCGTGTACTACTACCACGCCCACAGATCCTCATACTGCCAACATTGCTATGGCCAGAAACAGCTTTACTTGCACGTCTCTTTGCAGCCATTTTAGGGGATCAACCACAATATTATTACCAAATTCAGATTTTGATACGTTCACTTTCTGACTGGAGGGTCACTACTCGCTACTATCGCTAGCTGGATGTGAAGCAAAATAAACAACTGTGGCTTCAGCAACAGATAAGGGGACTACTGTGTTGTGACACTGTCACGGAATTAAAACAACTTCAGTAACCAGTGGTGCTGATGGGGTCACAAAAACAATCCAGTCTGGTAAAAAATATTTTTTCAATGTGGGGGGGGGCACTGAATACAGACAGTACTGATTTTTACAGCACTACAAGCAGCAACACTAAGAACAGAGAACACGAATGCAGTACAAAATCAGGCAGCTGCAGTGGATAGCAGGTTCACACTGCTGCGCTTAGTTGCACTTACACTGATCTGTGTCACAAATTTTAAAAGGTGTATTATATTTGATGCACGCAACACTGCACACACAACACAGAACACTTTGTGTACAATGCTGAATGAGGAATGCGATGCAAATGCAAAAGTTCAGTGTACTCAGTGCCATGTAATGTAAATATGTAATTTAAACAACCTGACCTTATGAAATGCTGCACCACATTCACGCAACAAGCAGCAAGAAAATTTGTACTATCACTGACAATTTTACCATGTGTACAGTAACACAGTCAGTTATATAACAAAAATATTGCCAAAACACAAAGAAATTACTAGTTCTCCAACTTAAATCTACCTACACACAGATATGCCCCTCCCCCACACAGCACACTTCACTGTCTTTCACCACACACACTCAATGTTGTAAATTTACATTTAAAATCCACACACAAACAAAAACGCTCAATGATGTGAGCACAGGAGGGTTTCCTACAATTGATGAACTACAGTTGGATCCCTCCAAAAAAAGCAAAAATGCTTTTTGATTAGCTTTTAAAAGATTCCTACAGACAGCTATCAGAGCACACTGTCTCCTACTCCTTCCTACTCCTACTACCTCGAACTGAGGCTGTGCAGATCAATATAGAGCCCATGTGACCTGAACTCCCATGAATCACTGCAAAATCCTCCTTCAGAGCTCAAAAACAAGGCGAAGTGAGGTGAAGTGAACTGCAACCAATGTACTTCGCCTTAAAAATTAAAAGAGAAGTGACCGGTGGAGGCAGAGTAACGCAAAGTAGCTGTTTTCATTGCACTTCGGGTTCCTCATTATAACGCGGTACTCCACTTCGATTATGGAGCACTCGCAATCCACCTTTGTCGCGGAACTCACTTCGCGGAGCGGATTGAGCCCACTTCGCCCACCACTAATCATTACATGCTTAAGTGCAGGAGCAGATCTCATCAACCAGAAAATGAAGGGATGGGCTGGTTACCTTTCTTGGCCCAAATTATGATCCCTTCTATTGTCATACAAGATTGACATAAAAATATAACATGCACCTGAAATGAATTTTTTGCCAACCTTGGCTTCCACACAATGAAAGGTAATACCAAATCCACCCCTTCCCAGAACAGCTTGTTCTTTAGTAACAGGAAGCCAGGGGCCCAGGCAGTTGGAGAGTGGACATCTAGGAGCCATCTGCAATTGAGTATTCTTTGCTGGTTTGCTGAATCTGTTCATGCAGGGTTGACAAATCAGATTCTGTAAGTGTGTTTTCTATTTTTATTTGCAAAAGTGGGGTATTGTTTAGTTTGTTTTGGAAATAGGATGTGGAATAAATGTTTCAGCTAGTTAAATTCTCCTTGTGCAGTTTCTATTGAATTGTTTTCTTATTATTCCCTCATTAAATCCTGATTTTAACATTTTTAATGGAAGCTTTGCATCATCTTGTGCTCAGTTTATGTATTGGGATTCTTGTAAATTTTTATACTGACTACTTTTTTCAATAAATGTATTTATTTATTAAATGTTGGTGACTGGGTAGGCCCACTGAGCCCCGAAGGTCCCTTTTTCAGGGGCGACCGAGGATAACAATACAAGTTATAAGAATGAACAAGGACATAAGGAACATTTGTGGCATTGTGAGTTACATCATGAGGTGGTTACAGTAAAGAAAAATAGAGGATACAGGCATGGTAAAAGAAAAGCAGTGGATACAGGCATGGCTTACAGGCATGGTAAAAGAAAAGTAGTGGATGCAGGCATGGGTACAGGCATGGTTATCATCATGACATGTAAGCAATTGGTAGTACTTTGCATATAGTTTATTCAGGAGTTACACATGGTGGTGATGCATATCTGTACAGTACTTTTTGCTACTGGTTGTTTAATCATATCTCCCTGGTTTGACAAATCCAGAGTTACACTATTTACTGATTGGTTGATATCTTGGATTACATATACCTTTGAACCAGGGGTTCTTTTACAAAGGTACCAAGTCAAGGGACAGGTTACACAAGTGAGTCAAATAACAACAAAAGGGTAATATAGTGAAAATACTGCAGTGAGTAATTAAGAAAAGTTACATAGGGTACAAAAACATACAGTGATAATGTCATTATCCACCTAGGTACTAATGACTTGGCAAACGGAGAGCCAAAGAAAGTTCAGGAAGAGTTTAGAAAACTGGGGAAGGGTCTCAAGTAAGTAGCTACTTCTGTCACTTTCTCAGAAGTACTACCTTTGAGAGGAAAGGGAGAGCATAGGAGTGCATGCATTAGGAACTTTAACTCATGGTTGAAGAACTGGTGCTGTGAGGAAGGGTTTGGATTCATTGGTGAATGGGGACCCACCTGGAGGGATGGAGGTTTGTTCAAGCCTGACGGCCTGCATCCATCCTGGAGGGGAATTCAAGCACTCAATGATAAGTTTAAATGCTACATTGACTAGCATTTAAACTAGCAAAGGGGGGTGGCAGGCCAGCAAGGAGGGTACCTACTTGCTCACCCCCCACAGCTAGCAGTGGAACCAGTGAACCAGAGGAGTGGCTATCTCTGCAAAGCAGTGTGCAAAAGATGAAGATTAGTGTCCAAAAGGTGGATAAGCAGAAAAGGGCAAAATTCAGCAGAAGGGCAGACAGCAAGGAGAACCAGGGATAAATGACAACCAAGGAAGGGGCTGGAGAGAACAGTGAAGCAGTCTAGGAGGTCAAATCATGGAAAGCCATGTGTGCAAATGCCAGGAGCCTTAGCAACAAGATGGAAGATCTGGAGGCTGCCATGGTACAGTCAGACCTGGACATTGTGGCCATCACTGAAACCTGGTGTAATGATAACCATGACTGGGAGATGGCCATACCTGGCTACAACATATTCAGAAGAGACAGAGCAGGCAGGAAGGGAGGAGGAGTGGCACTGTAGTGAAAAATGACATAAGGGCCACAGAGATCCAGGAGGAACAAAATGGGGAGAGATACTGTGGGTAAAACTGGAAAGGAAAATGGGGCCAGCCATCACACAGGTGTGGTCTATAGACCACCAGCCCAGGAGGAAGAAGCAGATAGGGGGTTGATACTAGCCATCCAAAAGGATGGCAGACAAGGGTGAGGTAGTACTGGTTGGAGACTTCAATATTCCAGACGTGGACTGGAGCATCCCAGCAGCAGCATCAACTAGGAGCAGATTTATCCTGGACTCCTTCAGGGTGCTTTCCTCAAGCAACTGGTCATGGAACCAACTCGGCAGAAGGCAATACTGGACCTTCTGCTCACAAACAGGGACAGTGTGAGGGGGTAACAGTGGGGGAGCACCTGGGTAACAGTGACCACCAGTCATTGTGGTTTGAAATCACAGAAAGAGCAGAACCAAACCACACAAAAACACGTATCCTGGATTTTAGGGGGGCAGACTTTGGGAAAATGGGGAGATACTTAAAAGAGGCATTAAGGGAATGGGACAGGAATCAGGGTTGAGGAACAGTGGGCAGTATTTAAAATGGGGATTATAAGAACAACTGAATTATGCATTAAGCAGGTTAGCAAGAGGAAAAGGAAGAGGAGACCATTATGGTTTTCCAAAGAGGTAGCAAAGAAAGTGAAAGCCAAAAAGATTGCATTCAAGCAATACAAAAAGACACAGGCAGAAGGGGATAGGGAGAAGTACCAGGAGAAACAAAGGGAGGCAGGGAAGTCAGTAAGGGAAGCCAAAGCTCAGGCAGAAGAACACATTGCAAAATCAGTGGTTAAAGGGGACAAAACCTTTACAGGTACATAAGTGAAAAAGAAAGACAAAGGAGGGATAGTGAGACTGAAGGGGAGGATGGGAGTCGCATGGAGGATGACAACAGTAAAGCTGACATATTGAACAGGTATTTCTGCTCAGTCTTTACTGAGGAAGAGGGGTAATGGGTCTGAAGGGAGTACAAGGGTGAGAATGGTGCAGAAATGGACACAAGTCCCTTTACACGAAAGGGTCCTGAAGGAACTGGAAGTAATAAGAGTTGACAAAGCAATGGGGCCAGATGGAGTGCACCCCAGGGTCCTTAAAGAACTAAGAGAGGTGGTGGCTGAACCTCTGGCTATCCTGTTTAGCCAATCACTGGAAACAGGGAGGTACCCAAAGACTGGAGGACAGCAGATGTAGTCCCCTTATACAAAAAGTGGGAACAAAGAGGAAGCAGGAACTACAGACCAGTCAGCCTCACCGGTAGTGGGTAAGATCATGGAAGCTAATCTACTGAAGGAGAGATTGGTGGAACATCTGGTTGTCAATGGACTACAGGACCCAAGGCTGCATGGTTTCACAGGGGAGGTCATGTCAGACCAACCTCATTGAATTTTTGACTGGTGACTAGGGAAGTGAATCAGGGAGGGCAGTGGACATGGCCTATCTGGACTTCAGCAAGGCCTTTGACACTGTGCCACATAGAAGACTATTACACAAACTGGGGAATATGGGTGTGGGCAGGACAGTAGTGTGGTGGGTAGGTAACTGGCTGGGTGGCAGGACCCAGAGGGTGGTGGTAAATGGCTGTCACTCCACAGAGGGAAGAGTGACCAGTGGGGTACCACAGGGATCAGTGCTGGGACCGGTCCTATTCAACATCTTCATCAGTGACATTGCACAGGATCTAGAAGGCAGAATTTCACTGTTCGCTGATGACACAAAGCTCTGTAACAGAGTAGACACACCAGAGGGTGTAGACAGAATGAGAAGGGACCTGCAGAAACTTGAAGGATGGTCAAGGGTTTGGCAGTTGAAATTCAATGCAAAGAAGTGCAAGATAATGCATATGGGGCACAAAAACCCTGGCACAATATATCAGTTGGGGGTGAGGATATAGCATGCACCAAGCAGGAAAGTGATCTTGGGGTTGTCGTCTCCGATGACCTCAAGGTAGGGAAACAGTGTGACAAGGCATCAGGTGAAGCAAATAGGATGCTGGGATGTATAGGCAGGGGCATCACCAGCAGGAAAAGGGAGGTCATAATTCCACTATACAAGACACTAGTGAGGCCCCACCTGGAGTACAGTGTATAGTTCTGGAGACCATACCTACGTAAGGACATAGACAGGGTAGAGAAGGTTCAGAGGAGGTCAACAAAGATGGTGCATGGATTGCATCACAAGTCCTATGAAGACAGGTTGAAGGAACTGAACATGTACTCCTGGAGGAGAGGAGGAGAGGATGGATAGAGACATACAAGTATCTTACAGGGAGAAACAGGGTGCAGGAAAACACTATTTTTAAGCGAAAAAGATGTTCCAGGACTAGAGGGCATGGGATGAAGTTGGAGGGAGGATGATTCAGAGGAAACATGAGAAAGAATTTCTCACAGAACGGGTGGTGGACAAGGGAACACCCTGCCAGAGGAAGTGGTGGGGGCTGAAACAATCACGGGATTTAAGAATGCATGGGATAGACATAAAGGAATTCTAGAGGTCAGGGGTAAGGGGAAACGGACTTCTAGGAAAACAAACTGAACTTACAAGCAGAAATGGGCAGACTGGGTGGGCCATAGGCCCTTATCTGCCGACACTGTCTATGTATCTATGTAATGTACAAGTGTGCAGTCCAATATGGACTTTGTCATTTCTAAACGCCTTAGCAATGTTCGTTTAAGTGAGGCAGGGAGCTGCAGGGAGAGTGAAGGGGGAACACAGTAGGAACAGTACAATTTTGTAAGAAAAAGGCAGGCTGTTGCTCAAATCATTTTGTGGTGTGGTAACAGAATCTATTTACACAAGCTGATCCACCATACTTTGTATTTGAAAATGTTCCTTCCATGTTCAACATGTTTAAAAGATGATTTGCAACATCTTGGCCTCGGTTTTCAGAGCCAGGCACATGTACAGCAAAGTCATTTGTGCTATGCTTCATTGAGCTTGACTGACTTTGAGTCTTAATCAGAGAGATAGCTCTCCCCAATGGAGGGTGCTGACTGAATATCACCCCATGTCGGTGCAGTGCTAACTGGATCTGCACTGCACCCACACAGAGAAGGACTGCATATGGCCCACAGTAATGGTGATGCCCAAAACAAGGTAGTGCCATGTCCCATGTGTGTCATGTTCAGCCCGAACATGCAAAAGAGGTAATTGGGCATACAAGGTACTAAAGGCCAACTGCATGCCTGTTTTGTGCCCATTTCCATGGGGTGTTGTGGCCCCTTATCACCCCTCTCAATATTAAAATAACTCCCTGGGGGGCCAGTGGTCCCCCCCACCTCCTGATCACCTAATTGTATTACAAGTAATTTACCCTGATAGTCAAGTAGTTCTACAACGCATCACTATGAATTTTAAAAGTCCCGGGTGGTCAAGTGGTACCCACCATGTAGGGTTGCCACCTTTGGATGAGGCAAAAAATGGATCCTAAGCTCCGCCTCCAGTCCCACCCCTTGTCATGACTCATCATGCACTGTTCCTCCGATAAAAGATACTGTACTGTGCCTGTTAAAGTTTCTTTCTTAGCTTCTTCTTAATTATTTATTTACTTATTTATTTATTGGTGTTGGTTAATCATATAGAGATAAAAGAACACTCATTTACAGATATGATTTGGGGGGAGACAAGGGAAATACTGTAAATAGCTTACAACAGTACACATACTTTATATCTTTTTCTGCCTCCCTTTCCTGTTCTTGTCCACAGTACTATTTCAAAGCCAAAGAAGTGACCATACTTTGTTTTGAGGAAAAAAAACATAATTTGAAACATTTAAAAATGCCTAAATTCTGTTAGAGATTAATATGTATACCAGCAAATGAAAGTGGAGGACAACTGTCTCTGTTACTGTTAAAATAGGTGGGGGCAGCTGTGCTGCTATGCCACTTTAAGATGCGGTGGAAAGATTAGGTTAAGTAAGTGCTAATGGTGTTAATGGCCATACTTTTCATCTCCCAGGTTGACTGCATTCACAAACAAAAGGCTACATTGACAACAGAACTTGTTTATAACCTGGACATGTAGCTGAAACAATGAGTGATATGACAAAAATTGTTTCAAAAGTATGTGAGCACTCAGAATGGCACAAAAACCTGACCAGCACAGAGCAAAACTGGATTACCTGATAGGGACCCTGAAAACCTGATCACCAGGTAAAAAACATGACAGGTGGCAACCCTACCACCATGACTGCCTGAGAGATATACATTTCCATAATCCCTGGTGGTCCAGTGATTTCCCCACCCTGTGATCACCCAGTTGTATTACATGGAATTTGCCCCAGTTGTTTAGTGGTACCCTCCTTCCCCCAGTAGATATGTCATTTTATTTTGGCAATAGAAATTAGTAAACAATAAATGAACAGTGAGCAAGTCACCAGGATCCAACTGGGGGAGGAGGACTCCCCAATGTTGTCCTTCTCTGGGTGTGTTACAGTTCAATGCTGAAAGCTTGGGTACTCCATGGGGCTGTTCAGATGCCACAAAATAAGCAGGGATGGCAGTGGTGGGGAGAGGCAGAGGTGGGTATGCCAATGCATGCCTAGCTATGTGCTCATGACCCAGTGGCTCAGAGACTCTGTAGTGCCCCATAGAAATCAGGGACACCAAAGAAATTAGGGGATCCCCAAGAATATGAAAGGTCAGGCAGCCATGGAGACCCTGGCAGCTTTGTGAGAGGTTAGCTGGTGGTTGGGAGATAGCAGGCATGGCAGGAAGGAGTTTGGCGGTCCTGGGTAGCCTGCAGGTGGGGACCCCCCACAACTGTGTAGACAGGATTGGTGGGTCATCATGGAGGCACCGGCGTTATGGGTGCTCTGTGGGAGGAGGCTAGTTAGGCTGGTGGTGTCACTTGGGAAATGTGCTTCCTAGGGCAGGTGTGGAGAAAGTGCCTTGTAGGAGGAAGTGGTAGGGCCGTAGGGTAGTTCCCAGTCCCATTTGGTGGGAGTTTCCTGAGTTGTCAGGACTGTGGGAATTGTGGCAGGGTTCCCACAGGGGAAGGGGCAGTGGCTCCACTTGTATCTGGCATGGCAGGGTGGCCCAGACTGTTGAGGGGAGCACAATAGTGCTTCCACCTGGTATGGGCCCTGCTTTGAGGGGCAGGTCCTGGGGCACCATTCATGCACTGTTCAGGTGGGCCACACGTCTCAAATGGACAGGCCTTGGAAGGCTTCTCCAGGCCTGATACTTAAATTAAGTTCTGGAGTAATATAAAAGGGACATGCAAGTGAGGCTGGGGAGGCCGGATTATCAGGACAGCAAGCCAGAGAAAGAGGTTAGGAGGCTGCACATGTGAGAGGAGAGTCTGGAGAGAGGTAAGGCTCAGTACTTTAAACAAGAATCTGGTTATGGTCAGGGGAGAGAATAATTATCGATTCCCCCATGTATGTGTTGTCCAGGAGCCAGGTTGGGAGATGCTGCTCACTTCTTCACAAGGAAAGTGACTGACCAAGGGAAAGAAGGAGGAGGAAAGGAAAGGAAAGGTAATGGTGCCGTAGGGATTAGGGAGGGCTGTGCTTCTGATGAAACTTAAATCCAGTCTGAAAATCAAGGCCAAGATGTTGCAAATCATCTTTTAAACATGTTAAACATGGAAGGAACATTTTCAAATACAAAGTATGGTGGATCAGCTTGCGTAAATAGATTCAGTTACCACACCACAAAATGACTTGAGCAACAGCCTGCCTTTTTCTAACAAAAATGTACTGTTCCTACTGTGTACCCCCTTCACTCTCCCTGCAGCTCCATCCCTCACTTAAACGACACTGCTAAGGCATTTAGAAATTACAAAGTCCATATTGGACTGCACAATTGTACATTGTCACTGTATGTTTATGTACCCTATGTAACTTCTCTGAATTATTCACTGCAGTAATTTCACTGTATTACCCTTTTGTTGTTATTTGACTCACTTTTGTAACCTGTCTCTTGACTTGGTACTTTTGTAAAAGAAACCATGGTTCAAAGGTATATGTAATCCAAGATATCAACCAATCAATAAATAGTGTAACTCTGGATTTGTCAAACCAGGGAGAAATGATTAAACAACCAGTAGCAAAAAGTACTGTACAGATATGCATCATTTACTGAAAAAGTAGTCAGTATAACAATTTACAAGAATCCCAACACATAAACTGAGCACAAGATGATGCAAAGCTTCCATTAACAAGCATTTGTCAATGCCGAATGTTTGCTTGCTGGCAGAGCTGCATAATAGGAATGGCAGTGAAGTATTGAACTGAAGCCAACCCCACCACCACCCTGCAGATACTAACAGGCATTGGGGGTGTGCCTTTGGGTCGTCAGGCATAACAGCCACGCCATTTCACCACACCCTACCCTGCAGACACTGACAAGTGTCACGGTGTGCCTTGGGGTCTTTGGCCCTTTAGCTCACCCCATTCCATCAGAAAATATGGTAAGATGGGTGCTGTATGGGAGAATGGGGTGAAGTTTGGGGCTGAAGAGTCCAAGGCACACATCAATGCCTCTCACTGGCTGCAGGGTGTGGGTGGGGGGTGGAATGGTATGAGCATTACAGGCGACAATCCCAAGTCGCACCCCTGATGCTGTCAAAGCTTCCATTAAAAATGTTAAAATCAGGATTTAATGAAGGAATAATAAAGAAAAAAATTCAATACAAACTGCACAAGGAGAATTTAACTAGCTGAAACATTTATTCCACATCCTATTTCCAAAATGAACTTAATAATACCCCACTTTTGCAAATACAAATAGAAAACACACTTACAGAATCTGATTTGTCAACCCTGCATGAACAGATTCAGCAAACCAGCAAAGAAAACTCAATTGCAGATGGCTCCTAGATGTCCACTCTCCAACTGCCTGGGCCCCTGGCTTCCTGTTACTAAAGAACAAGCTGTTCTGGGGAGGGGTGGATTTGGGTATTACCTTTCATTGTGTGGAAGTCAAGGTTGGCAAAATTATTTTCAGGTGCATGTTATATTTTTATGTCACTCTTGTATGAAAATAGAAGGGATCATAATTTGGGCCAAGAAAGGTAACCAGCCCATCCCTTCACTTTCTGGTTGCTGAGATCCGCTCCTGCACTTAGACACGTAATGATGAGTGACTAGAGAGAGCACGGAGGTGCACCCCATTAAAGTCAAGGGGGGTCACATTTTACATACATTGTTTTCACATATAAATGGCCAATCTTAGATTAATGAAGGCACTGCTTGAATAAGGCAGCTCTTCTTAGCTGAGCCTGATCCAGCAACTTGTCCTGGGTAAAATTCTCCTCCTGGTTATGGGACACCCCACCAGCACTGGCAGTAAATGTGGCCAGTAGCTTCACACAAGTTACACCGCAGGTCAGTCGGGCATTGTGAACTGGAGTGACCCAATGACAGACAAAGGTTACATCGGAGTGTATCACAAGCACTTGCCAGATGGGAAACAGAACTAAACAGAAAGGAGGCAATATAGTGCAGTGGTTTAAGGATCCAAGCTGCATATCTGGAGACCTAGATTTGAATCCCACAGCCCCCACTTGCTTACTGTGTGACCCTGAACAAGTCACTTAACTTCCTTGTGCTCTCAGACTGCAACTGCAAACAAGCTTTCAGTTTAGTATCTCTCCTGGTAAAACAAAAAGTGAAAAAAAAAAGAACCATATCAGAAGCAGGTCTTCTGTTGTCCTGGGTAAAAGCACTGGGCACGGTCTGGGTTGATGTAGAAAACACTGAGGACATGCAGGAAGCCAGAGATTAAATGCTGGAGCTTAATGCAGAACTTGCAATGATCAGTCCAAAATTCATCAGGGTCCAAGATGGGGTCCTGATCCCCGAAGACGTCACAGTGTTGAGACAGCCAGTAGCCTATGCCCTACACCTGCACACCTTCGTTCTTCAAAAGCACAGTCTAGGAGGGTGACACAGGTAGGGGTTACCACTTTAAGAAGCTCAAAGTGGGACATTTCTTACTGAAGCATGATTTTGTGAGGACAGTACGTAACCTCACTAATGCAACTAACTTGTTTTCTACAGAATCAGAATTAAGTCTGAGTATTGTAGTTTCTAGTTGCTTCTATTGTTTCTTGTCATTTTAAGGCATTTTAATTAAGGTATTGTAGTTTTCTGCAACATTTAGTGGAAAGTCAGAAATATTTTCTCTCCTTAAAATCAGGACATGTAGTGTTTTCATGTTTTTTGCAGGACACAGCTGTCCAAATCAGGACTGTCCTGCGAAAATCAGGACAGGTGGTAACCCTAGACACAGGCTTCATAAGGGGAGAGCCATGAAGGAAGCCAGAGTGGTGTATCTTTTAGAGGTCATATTGCCCTCTGAAGCAGTCCAAAAGACCAAGTGTAAAACTACAATTAAAATAGCCATCAGCAGGAGCGTGGAGCAAGGCATAAAGTTTGTTAAAGGTAACATGTAATGAGTCCTTCAGTAACACCTGACACATGTGAGACTGGTCCGGAGGGTCATCCAAGTCCCCCTTGTATAAGAGGCAGACTGCATTTCAGCGTTGTGCAGTGGGAGCAGCTGAAAACACATCCACTTTCTGAAACTGTGCGCACTGTTGCACTGAAGATGGAGGGAGAACTGATGCCGTAATCTTATCCCATGTGGCTGGAGTCATCTCAGCAAGTTCCACTCTGTCCATTCATGATAAGGGAGACAACACAGCAGGGACACAGGTCTGTACCGAGGGGAAGGGCAACTGGTTCACTAATCAGACCTTGTATAGAGGAGACACACGTAAGCTCAGCTGGCAAAGAAACAAGCTCCAGCTGAACTGAATTTATACCCAGCCCACTCGGAACTTGCTGTAGTATACTGGGGGGGACACTCTCCAAATCAGCGGTGACATGCTCCAAAGAGTTGAGTCATCAGTGGAGGTAAAGAAGGTAGCAACACCTGGTGTGAAGCAGCTTACAAAGGGTGGTGGCAGTTTCCCAGGTAAGTCATCTGGAAGAATAATAGGAGCAATAATGACTAGGTGGATGAGTGCCATTGCCCCACCCCATCTCGCGTCCAATACGCCATCAACAGGACATGGCTTTCACCAGCAACCATGCTGCCAGTTGATAAGAAAGATTATCTGAAGTGTGACCTCCCCTCCTGGCAGAAGGAGGCGGCCATTGCACTGTGGACCTGTGACCTGTCAAGTATCTCGTTCTCTGCCTAACCATGGAACTGGGAACACTGAGCAATCAGGTACAACAGAGGGCACAGGATTAGTAATCAGTGGTCACAGTACAAGCAGTGGTTTAGCAAGAAAAAACTTTGAAAGTAGGAGAACCAGTCAAGCATCAACCTGGCCACCCTGGGACTCCCCCATCCCCCCAGAAACAAGGTCCTGCTGCATTGACCCCTGCAGTGGCTGCAATGCAAGTGAAGCAGCTGCCTGCTTTGGTAGTATACCCACCTCCTCACCTGACTTTAATACAATGTCCTCCGAGCTGGGTCTTTCAAATCCTGAGCCATGCTCCACTTGCAACTTGCCCACTTCTCAGTGAAAGGCCCGCTCCTCTTCCACCAGCAGTGACAGGAGAAAGTCCCATTTCTGTTTCATAGCATCCTGTAGCCTATTGTCTGCCTCCTGGTAAGTGGAGGCTGGCTGTGGTGGCTGTACAATTCCAGGTCCTCCGGTGAGGGATTCGTAGGAAGCACACTCTTCTTGACCAGAACACTGTTGAACTAGATCAGCTCCATATATAACTCAAAGTGAGGACAGAGCCTCCATCCCCACCTCCAGCTCCAGCTCCATCATTGATGCATCTGATGGGGATCAAGTGAAACAGAACCCACACCCAAAGAGTAGGGTAATTTTCCCCAGTGTCCTGGTCAAATTTTCCACATTCACTAAAAAATGCCACCAACAGCTTAAAGCAGCTGTACTACCTAATCAGGAAGTGATCAGTTTCAAATTTTGTAGCACTACAGTAAATATAGTGGCTGTTATCTTTACTGCTGCTTTTAACATGGTGGGTGGCAAAAATGCAAACAAAAACAAAGGAAAACTGAGCACATTTCGGGGTGATAGTACAATGCTGGAGAGAAAGATTACCAGGGAAATGCTCAGCAAAGCACAGGGAATAAACTGTTGAAAAAGTGCAGATTTTTTTTTCTTTTGCACCTCTGCTTTAGTCTGGTTGAATTTCAGTTGGTTACCATCTGTATCCCCTCCCCACGGGTCGATCCTAAAAAAGGGACTTCTAACCTCAGTGGCCTACCCAGTCAACTAAATTCAATAATAATAATAGTATATACACCATTAAAGTGTTTGTACAGTTTGAAAAGGAAATGGACTGTTTATTGAAAATGATAGGTCATGTTGGTGATAGTTTCCTTGTATCCCTTTTGATAATGTTTTTGCAGCTGTAATTTCACAGGAAGGAATTGTAATAGGGACCTGACAAGGTGGCTAGCTGATCCCTTCCACTTGCTTATTAATTTCCACATCCCCACGCTATGACATGCAACAAGGGAGAGCATCAGAGTGTTCCCCGTTGAAAAGAATTGGGATATAATTTCCTTACTAGGGCCTTGTTGTTCAAGTGGTGGCCTCCATTAAACTCCAGCACACCATCATAAGGTATAAAATAGTAACGAAAAAATATTCCACATCATTTAGATGGGGTGTGCTCCAATGCTCTCCCTTGCTGCACCTCATAACTTGCCTGAGCATGGGTGTGAATATAGAGTGGAAAAGACCAGCTGGCTACCTTGTCAAGACCAAATTACAATTTCTTCCCATTAAATTATCACAGCACAGAAATAATAACAAATTATAGAAGGGGGCTATCGCCAGCATGGTCAACATTTTAAGTGTGTTTATCCCCTTAAGCTCCATGAATCACTTTAAGTAAATAATGTGCACAAAATTTATGTCACTTAAAGTGACAATTAGATAAGGACAAAACAGGACAGACCTGGACAATAGCTTATCTCAAGAAGCCTCCATAAGAGAGAAGAATGTCAGCTGGCCTCTTGGCACAGCGGTAGTGCTGTTGCTTATGATGCTAGGAATGGATATTCTCTTATGGTGAGGGAGGCCATCACACCACTCTGAGACTGCCACCTGTGAATGCACAGGTGGTGGTGCAGGATTAGTGGTGCAGGGAGGGGAAGGATACCATTACATGCTTGGCTGAGTCGTGCATGAGCACACACATAGCTTGAATATGTGTCCTTGAGCAGGCACCATCACGGGGAAGGGACAAGGAGAAACCAAGTGGTATATCCTTGAACACCTCAACTACAGGATGTAACCAACCAAGGGAGTCCTGAAATACTCTCCATTTATTAACTCCACACGCGAAGGTTGCAAAAAGAATATTTAAAAGAAAGGCAAAAAAATGTCTAAGCCCAATTGTTAGCACGCCCCATGCACACTTGTGCTCCATGCTACAACTCCTCCCTCTCCCCAATGGGAAGGGGCTGCTGCTACTTGTGGGCTCCTCCAACTGCTGGAAAAAATGCATCTAAAGTAAATTATAAAGACCCCTGTCAGAAAGACTTCCTTAGCTTGTTTGATCTGCAAGACAAATACTCAAACAGCAAGTGACATGGCTGGCAGCCAAATCACAAAGCTCTGAGCTGCAAATCTGGAGACTTGAGTTTGAATCCCATAGCCCCCCCCCACTTGCACACACTTGCACACTGTGGGACCCTGAGCAAGTCTCTTAATTTCTATGTGCTCCCAGGTTGCACCTGGAAAGAAGCTTTGGCTTTGTGTGCCTCTCCTGGTTAAACAATTTCCCCTTTCCCTTTCCCAAGCTACTGTATCAGGTCTCCAAGCTAAGGGTAAAAGACCCAAAGAAATATATTGTCCCAGTAATATAAAATGCAATGCTGACCTTAATATCCATCAAAGTTTATCTCATTCTTGTGAGCTTTCTCTTTAATTGCACTGTATTATGCTAACCCCCTTTTTATTGTAGACCCCCATATTTACATATATCTGGATGTTTTAACTTATTGTTTTTACTATTTAGTACACTGTAGTTTGATTAGTTTGCTCTTACTGTATCCTTAAGATTTCTTTAATTTTACTCAACATTGTTGACTCCAACAGAAACTGGTTTATTTTCAATATGTAATGTGTGTACAGGCCATGTGGGGTGGGTGTTGTTCCTCAGCTGTATATTTGTTAATCTTTTCTCTTGTTTGTTATCATGATTATTCTTTTTTTTTTGTTGTTGACTGTACAGAAATACTTTCAATAAAGTATATTCAATTAGAAAAAAATAGCTATCCCTAACAATTTGGTCTATAGGGGAACACAACTTCTCTCAGCACATTGGTGCCATATACAATAAATTCCACCCCAAGCTTGGTGCCCTCTACAGAAACAAAAGCTGCATCCCTCTTCCCGCCCTCCATGACATCCTTACAAAGATGATTCTCCCCATCTTTGATTATGCAACATAGTCTACAGTGCTGCCCCAAGGTCCACCCTGGCCAGACTGCACCCCCTCTTCCACTCCTTCTGCCTCTTTGCTCTGAACTGTTCTCCTGCACCCACCATTGTTCTATACTCTGCTCTCATCCTCCTTTCCTAGAGGATTGCCTCCTAACTCACTGTGCCACCTTCATTTCCAAATTCTGGATGTCCTCCCTCATTCCCTATCTGAACTCTATTCTCTCACCTATCCACCTCCCCACTCCCACCCATTGGCGGAGCTAAGTTTGGGACGGGGGGGGCAAGTCAGTCATTTTGGGGGCGCCAAGATGGTAGCGAGCGAAAGTGATAATTTGAAATTGATGTGCTTTTGCTTTTAATTACTTACAGCTGCCAGTCTACCTGCATGCAAGAGCTCAGTGATCTGTATATTTGCATTTGGCTGGATGAGCTCTGTAATTGGAATACTGTGGTAGCAAAGAAAATGAAAACTTATTGCTTTTTGACTTTGGGGGATGATTTGCAGACCACTTCCTCCACCACCCTCTTCCTCCATCTGTCTTGATGTAAACTGGTAATTTTTTTCAGGTACTGTTAGCAACCTTTCAGCACAACTGTACCTTTTTCATATTCTAATTAACTGTTGGACTTGGCATAACCCGACCAGCTAGAACACTGAACAAGACTGCTGATTGGGATGAAGTAAAAATCACTGTTCACTTATAATTTGCCCAGCAGCTACAATAGATGCATTTTGCAAGTTGTGTATTTCTGTAGTTCTGCAGGCAAGGGCAAGCCCTATGTTTTTTTTCCTTGTTCATTTTCAAGTTTGACAGTAGTCAGGAATGGCCTTAGCCTCCTGTCTGTTCCATTTCACCTTCTATTTGTTACCAAGATTAAATCAGTGATGTACACATGACTCATGGTCATTCCTTTGTGTAGTAGTACCTCAATGTCATTAGAAGTTGTTTCCATATTAATGAAATGCTGAGCATTTGTCATAGAAAATTAACTCTATCCTTCGCTATTGCTAGCACTGCAGGATTACTTAGTGCGGGGAGGCAAACATTTGCTTCTCCACACAGATCTCTTTTCAAACATGACATTCTTTGTCCATGTTGCTGCAGGTGATATAACTCATGAATAACATGCACTGATCTTTTACCAAAATAGTCATCTTCGTATGTTTTCTGTCATCAGCATTCTCATATTCTACATTTCTTATAGAAACTTGCACATTTCTTAATATGACCTAAGTTTCTGGCCTTAATACATTTTTTATATAGATAACTAGACAATTATCAATCTCAATTTAATGTTTTACAAAAGGAATGGACTGGTTTGAGAGACACAGAGGTTAGGGAGAAAATCCTATCATACAGATAGGAGCCATAACACAGAAAGAGTTGTCACTCATTTGGCAAGATTAACTAAACAGCAATCACCAGATGTCACTCAGGTCAGGAGAGAGTGCAAGGCTCAGGCTGGCATGACATTATTTCACTCACTCATCATCTCAGCTGTACAGTGCGAGTGATGACATCGGACCAACATTGAATTTGACTTCACCAGTTTGGAAGGAATCTTACTGAACCTGGAGGGAGCCAGCACAAGAGTAAGCACTGTACTATCGTTACCATATTTCTTTAGGGACATGCAGTCAAAGACATCATCCTTCACAAGACACTCACACCTCCATAATGCAATTTGGAAAAACAAGTTAAATAACTTAACTTTTTTTGGAGGTGTGAGTACCATGGTCACTTAACTTCAATCTTAACAGACTGAGTAATTTGCGACATGAGCAGTCCGATTCAACACTTTTGTTGTGGGCTCAAAGAATGAAAAACAAGTTGGGGAGGTGTGAGATGAAGCACTTAAATTAATTGGACACTCATTCACAATTTTGTGGTGAAAAGAAGACAAACAAAGGACAGGATGAGTGTCCGATTAAGTCAGGTGCCTCATCTAGCTTGAGCCAGCCAGGTCAGTCAGCATACACTGATTTCAATCAATCAATCAATCAAGTCTTTATTTAACCAGGCGTTCATTGTTGAGCAGAAGCTCATTTGCAAGATGGACCTGGGTGGAGCACGAACAATTGTATATACAGGTCAACACAGGTATTTACAAGGCAATACAGATAATACTCTTTACAGAGAGGAAGAAAAAGAAGTTCATATGTACATAGAATTATACAGATATTGTACAGATTACACGGTATTTACATACAGAAGTGTCTATAGGAAGATAAAGCAGGTTATCTAAGGTTGCAGGAGGAAGTAACAGAAGAAAAAATAAAATAAAATATACACCAGGTAGAGGTGAAGGTAAGGGAAGAGAGGAGGGAAGTAGGGGGAGAAAGTCTAGGAGGGCATGGTGCACAGAAAGGAGTTGGTAAAGCTGGATGTAGAGAAGGTGGATGGAGAAAGGAGTATGTGTGAGCCCGGGTTGAATGCTATAAAGCACGGGCATGGTAGGATGTCACAACCCAGGGTAGTGAGCTCCTATCTGAGGTTGGGAAAGGAAGAATAAGGGATGGATGGGCCTAGTGTTGATAAGACAGGGGGATAAGAGAGAACAATTAGGCTGGTGAGGAGCAAGCTGGGGGGTCAGTACTTAAAATTGGGTCTAGGCGTGGCTATATACCAGTGCAGACACCGGTACTGGGTCTGAGTGGGTGAAGCAGTTACATACTTCTCTGATTGTATGGAAATAAAGCATCTTGAAAGCATTCATACCGATTAGAGTGCTTAATTTGAGGGTTTTTGTAGATCGTTCCATAAGGTAGGTAGCACGAAGCTTATGGCTGCCCTGCCGAAGTGGGATTTTGCTTTGGGTACTTTAAGTGTAATAGCTGAGTAACTTCTTAACGTGTATTTCCCAATTATACTCAGGGGAAGACAGCAGGAGATGTAGTAAGGCAGCTTATTAGAGATGGCTCTATAGGTCCAGAGAGCGGCGTTTCTGTGGCGCCTGAACTTTAGTGATGTCCATCCCACTGCCGCATATAGGGTGCAGTGATGTGTCGAAGGGAGTCCCGTTATAAACCTCAGTGCTCGATGGTAGAGTGTGTCAGTTTAGCCATGTAAGAGTTGGGGCACTGGCTGTAGAGGAAGTCAGCGAATCAACCAATGATAGGAAAATGGATTGGACCAGTTGTTTCTTGGCATCTCTGGTGAGAAATTGGCTGATTCTAAAAACAGTCCAAGCCTTTGCCAAGTCGCTTAGCAAGTCCTCGATATGTTCAATGAAGGAGAGTCTTTGGTCTATCCAAACTCCCAGATACTTGAATTTTGTAACAAATTCTAGTTTTTCACCTAGAACTGTGGTAATTTGGGGAACTGTCCCACTGGACACAGGGTTAGCTGTACGGATAAAAGGAGAGAGGACCATCGCTTTAGTTTTTTTGGCATTAAGAAGTAGCTTTTTTTGGAGGAGTTGGCTTTGCAAAAGGTTGAATTCTGACTGTAGGTCATTGCAGGCAGCTTCAGGTGTTGGGCGACTCACGTAGAGAACTGTATCATCTGCAAACAGATGGATGTTGGCTTCCTTTATACAGTAGTCAATGTTATTAATGTAGATTGCAAAAGTAAGGGCCCTAATATAGAACCTGAGGTACCCCTCTTGCAGAGTTTTTAACGGGACAGGCCTCCTTCTCGGCTTTAATCTTGTTGAAGGCGCCTGTAAGATAGTCAGTGAACCAACGAGAGAGGAGGGGTCCACACTCATGGTTTGAAGGGCGGAGAGCAGATCATAGGTCGACGGTGTCGAAAGCCCCTTGCTTAGATCAAGGAAAACAGCACAAATAAAGTTTTTGCTCTCAAGATTACGCTGCCAGTTGTTAGTAACTTTGGCGAGGGCTGAGATAGTGCTATGTTTAGCTCTGAATCTGGACTGCATAGGATTTAGCAGTTCCCTAGACTCAAGGTGAGTCCTCAGCTGTGCATTTACAATTTTCTAGGAGCTTGACAGGACCGAAGGAGGGAAATTGGCCTGTAGTTATTGAGATCACCACGGTCACCTGATTTGAACAGTGGTATGACATGTGCTGTCTTCCATATAGGTGGTAAGGTGCCCTGAGACACGGGATAAGTTAAAAGGTGGGTGGACGGTATTGCTAGTATGTGGTATGCAATTTTAGGGAAGTAAGGGTCAAGGAGTCGGCCCCAGCACTTTTTCTAGTATCCAACTGAAGCAAAGAGGTCCTCACCTCTTCAGTGTGGCAGGTTGAAGTGAGAAAGGCGGCTAAGCTATCGGAGTTTCAGGCAGTTGGCTGGCAGTCTGGGCGAAGTATGTTTGCAGGGAGTTATCAAATGCCATGCCTGCAGTAGCAAAGTGGTTATTGAATGCATCAAGTATATCCATCTTTTCGGTTATAGTCAAGTTGCCAGAGGTAATCTTGGTCGGGAGTGAATTTCCTGGGGAGTGGCCTAGCAGATCACTGATTGTGTTCCAGAGCGTGATTGGACTCTTTGTGGCAGAGTCGAGTTCGGATTTGAAGAAGGTGGCCTTCAATTCTCTGATTGTTTTGGTACATAAATTTTGTAGTCCCCTGAACTGGTTCCAATCCTCTGCAGTGTTCAGTCTGCGTGCTTTTTTCCAGAGCTTATCTCTTTCTAGAAGCAAGGACTTGATCTGAGGGGTGAACCATTTACAGGTTTTGGTCCTAGTTTGAACTTTAATAAGGAGACATACTTATAAAGGCCCTTGATAGAATGTTGTGGAAGATATTGTAAGCTGACGTGTCCCGTTTTGGCCAGGTAGAAATCTTGCCACTCAGGGATTACTTGAGCTCGTTTAGGTAGGTATGTTCATTGAAGTTGCGCCTGGATCTCTTCATAGAGAACTTGCTGATGGGTGCTGGGTTGTTGGTGGATCTTACTCCCGCAATAAAACAATGGTCGCTGGAGTCTGAGAAGAAGACATCAGCGTGGGAGAAGAGATGAGGTTTGCTCACCATTAGCATATCCAAAAGTGTACTTTTACTGGGGTTCTTCACGTTTGGGCGTGTTGGTTCAGTAATAAGTTGCGTCAGCCCATGTTCATCACAGAAGGATGCAAGGGGGGCAGCTGTGTTAGAGAGCCAGTCAAAGTTGAGGTCTCCTAAAATAATAGTTTCTGGCAGCCCCTGTCCCAACTTGTCACTTAGATATGACACAAGCTGTAGGCCAGCAGACGGTGGTCTGTAGCATCCTATTACACAGAGTGCAGTAGTCTGTGTAATTTCCACTTTGAGAATTAGGCATTCAATTGGTGACAGATGACGAGGATAAGCAGGAGGCAGAAAATTTGTCTTTAACGTAGATAGCTACCCCTCCTCCTCTGGCATGCCTATCAGCTCTGAACAAGGCAGAGTTGGGTATGTTTACTTCTCTGTCAGTGGTGCTGGGTCTAAGCCAAGTTTCGGAAATCACAAGTATGTCAGGAGAGGTATGATTTACCCAAGTTTGTATTAAGGTTATCTTTTTAAGGAGACTACATACGTTAATATGCAAGATTTGAATCTCAAAAATAAAATAAATGATATAAATGATAAATGATCTATGTTCTGTAATGTGATGTGATAGGCGTGGCTGGCTGGGGAGCGGTAGGAGTCCCTGGGGAATGGGAACAAGGAATGCTTGTGGATCAGATGCATGCACACTGTAGTGCTATTAAAAATAATGTTATATGCAAACAGTTGCGGCTGACTGCCGTCCTCCCAAGGTGTAGGGCATGGCTGGCATGATGCTAAGGCCAGTCCTGACAGTAGGGAACATGGCGAAACCAAATCAGCTGAAATTCAGAGAGAACAAGATGGGAATCCAAAAAAAAAACTTAATTTTCATAGTATGTAATTAAAATAGAAGTAGAAGTTTTTAATTGTACCACTGATATCGACAATCACTGCCTACATCTATCAGACACAATGAAGCATACAGCGCCAGCTCTTAACAGCCATGTGTGGTCTCTAATACAGCAAATTTTTAAGATGACACATGGACAAAAATATGAAGCGTTGAGAAATCATAAGCTGCATTCCAATATGTTGGGGGGCCTACTGAGTCAACGTGAGTATTACAGATCGTGACAAATATGAAAAAATGGAAATTCATACTTAAAATAGGATGTTTAAAAGAATCATAGGACATGAAGCCTGCTTCAATGACAGTTTTGAAAGGAGACAACTCAAAAATATATTTTTTTCTTTTCACTCGTTTTAAATCAGAGTTGCACTAACAACGGCAAATGCCAATCAGTATGTGATACATAGTCCAACAACCAAAATATGATTGTCTTAATGCAGAGATGTAAACCGTTCCTGAATTGCCTGTTTCTTTGATTTTACTAGTCATTTCTTAGCACAGACTGCAAAACATACACAGACATTCCTGCCATCGCGGGATGTAATCTCTCAATCAGGTATTCAAATATGAGCCATGGCTCTGAACTAAACATTTGATTAAATCCTCAGCTTCTGTGGGGCACCAGGCCTGCCGCAGGTGGTGCACCTGTTAGTATACTGCTAGTCGGAGGGGGGCGCAAACTCGAGGCAAAATGGTCCAGGGGGGTCACTGGCCCTTCCTGCCCCCCCTGCTCTGCCATTGCTCCCACCATAATCCTGGCTATCACTCCCTCCTGCTCCCCTCTTGTAAATCCCTTGCTGGTCAAGCTGCTTTTTCATTCTGTTTTCCTAAACTTTGGAACTATCTCTCTCCCCCTTCTCATTCACTCTACTTCCTCCAAACACTCACTAATCTCATAAATCTGCACCCACACCACCCCTCCTGTGACTATCCTTAGTTACCAGACCCATTTGTTTCACTCAGCTCCTTCCCCGTCACTGCCCCAAACTTCTCCTGTCATTCCTAGCCTACTCCCCTCCCTTCTCACTTCCTCCTTCTCTCTCTCTCTCCCTCCCCTTCTTCCTCCTCTTTTTTCCTCACTTTCCTCACTCTCTCTCCCCTCATTTCCCCTTTCCCTTATTGCCACCCTTGACCCTTGACCCTTGACTAGATTCTCTCATCTATTTGCCCTGCCTTGGGCCTCTACTTCAACTACCCATGAGGACTCAGCTGCACTATTACCTTGTATCTTATCTATATGTGATTGTAAATGCTGTAAATAACTGTTTATTGTAACTTGCAAAACTTCTGTTCACTGTATTGTACTGTATATACGCTGTGTTTGTAAAAGTTTATTCTTAAATATTTACAAGAAACAGATAGCCCAATTGAGCAAACTCATTTACAATGGGGTCCAGCATTTGTACATTACGTAGGCAATTATGACATTTTACAATACATCTACCAAAGCATTAAAAAGTAAACAATATTACAATGTACAGTACTTTACACATAACAAATGTAAAATAAAGGAAATATGCTTAGCAGCAGTTAGCAGCTGTTTGTTATTGTATCAATCCCCTTTCCCTTTCCCCCTGGACGCATCTGGAAACAAGCTAATTCAAAGCTCAGTATGTCTTTCCTGGTGAAATGCTTTAATAAATAAACAAATTAAATCAATAAATGTAAGATATTTAGGAAGACATGCATTTGTGTCTTCATTTATATGGGAAGGAATTCACATGGCTTCGAATGCATGGCAAATTGATTTTTAGTTTGTGTAACTCTTTATTCACATATATTTAGTCATTAAGGAATTATCTACTTATGCGGTGCACTTGTGTTGACATATGCACCTCAGCCCTCCAGTAACCTTGTGCTCCTGAAAAAGCTGACCTCCCTCCCCACCCTCAGTGAGGAAAATAAATGTTAGGATCTGTAGTTTTCATCAAGATACTGTAATGACACTTTGTCTTGTAATGTTAGTACAGTGTTAAAGTCACAGATTTAATGTAACTGTAATATTTCTTATTGTCACTGAATGAAAACAGGAGGTTGTGTCTAGATGTTTCCAGACACCAGCTGTCTCATTGCATTCTGTAGAGTGCTACAGATGTCTAATGGTGATGTCTCATGCACTTTTTGGTATGTGACATCAGGATGTCCAGGACACATGGTAGGTTCAAGTAGCACAAGCAATGAGAACACTGCCAAATGAGTGGTGCATGGCAGCGTCCTCTCAGAGATGCAAGTGTGTTTTGCACCTGGATTAGCATAGTTTACATGCTATAATATGTTCCACATTTGATGAGTTTCTGAAATTATGACTGGATATCCAATATACCTGAACACTGTTTTATACATGCGTAGGCCCCCAGGGGCTTACCTGCCTGCCCCTAGAGCTGACCTAGTCTCCCATTTCCCAATTGCTGATCCATTCCTGGCCTAGTCACTGATTGCCTCTTGAGCCTCTGTCCAGCCACTTTGATGTTCTGCCTGTGTAAATGGGGCCGGAGGAGCTAAACTGCAGAGCCACAATCCGTTTCTGCACTTCGGTGCAGTCGGGTGGCCTGTGCAAGTGCACTCACACATTTCATGTTTTTGGGCTGCTCCCGAGGCCAAACGAGTGCCCCTCTGGTGGTCCTGATCCCGAAATTCATCTAGTCAGGGACCAGAGTCCCGGAGGAGGCATACCAGGAGCCACAGAGGTGTTTTCTTACAGAGCGCCAATAAGCAATGCAGGATTGGGGAGCAGTTTGAATATTGATAAGGTGTCTCATGAATATTAATGATCTGAGCCTGACTGGAACCTGGGGACATGGCAAATTGGTGGTAGCGACAGAGAAATCTAAAACATTAAGCTCTACAGTGGTATAAAAGGCGGGAGGCCACTGCATTTCTGTGGGGCTAATGAAAAATAACTGTTTACTCAGGCTGCCTCAGAACATTAAAGTGGGGACTTGTATGAACTGCAGGGGGACACTGAGTTTCAAGGGCAGTGATGGGAAGAGGATTAAATAAAAATGTTAAAATTGTGCAGTTGCTTTACAAGGCCCAGGGACTGCTCTTGGACAGTGGGGCATTAAATAAATAACTGTTTATTCTGGCTGCCTCAGGACATTAAAGTTGGGATTTGTATGGACAGCTTGTAAACTGTTTTGCTAGCAGCCATGATAGCAGCCTTTGACCTTGGACTAGCCAATTGGAATCTATGATTTGTCAAGAGGGCTTTTGGGACTGACAAGGGGAACTATGGGGGGGAGCTGGGGAAATACTTGGCACTCTTTTACAGGACAAAGCAGGCATCAAGGGAGCCTGTTGCATATTAATTTTAAGAAGGGACAGTGGTTTCAGCCAATGGGGAGCTGTCAGAGAGCATACAAAACCCAAGATCTGTTGAATCTGGTGTCAGTTCATCAGGAGCCCCTCCAGAGGGAGGGGAGCTCCAGCCCATTTGGAGAAGGATGTGGCTGCAAGGTTTGGAAGGACCTGCCTGGGGGTTATCAGATACCTGTCCCCCAGGGCCTGCAGATTGCCTGCCCACATTTTGGAGGAATTTTGGTTGAAGGCTCCCTGGAGCAACTTTTAGCTGTGAGAGAGCTGTAAAGTCCAGCAACATCCAGCTGTGAAAAAGCTGTAAATTACTGTAACATCAGTGTTAGAAATACCACTTTCTCTCAGTGCAGTTTAACCCCTGCAAGGTATACATATTTTTAAATCAAGGATGGAAATGAGAAAGGAAAAGTGTGGCCTACTGGGATTCGAACCTCAGATCTCTGGTATGCCGTTCCAGCGTTCTAACCATTAAGCTACAGGCTCACTGATCAAAGCGTCTGAGGAATTTCCTTACAGCCACACACACATTCCTTTCTCTAGTGTTGCACAATTATGCAACTAGGAAGCAATGTTAGAAATACCACTTTCTCTCAGTGCAGTTTAACCCCTGCAAGGTATACATATTTTTAAATCAAGGATGGAAATGAGAAAGGAAAAGTGTGGCCTACTGGGATTCGAACCTCAGATCTCTGGTATGCCGTTCCAGCGCTCTAACCATTAAGCTACAGGCTCACTGATCAAAGCTGATAACATCAGTGGTAAGACCGCTGTGATAGCTTGTGACTTCAAGAGGCTTGAGGTTCTGGAGGGAGAAGGTCAGCTGGGATTTCAAGGAGATGTAGATCTTCTTAGGGTCTGCGAAGGCCTTAGCTCAAGAAGAGGTTTAATTCTGTCTGCTACCCTACATGACACAGTGTCACAGAAAAGCGGATGAACATTTGGCCAACGAAATGGAAAGGTATGGTTCTGGTTCATGGAAAATGGATTCATGGAAAATGGAAGGTTCTGGTTTATGGAAAATGGTAAGAGAGTCTACCTGACCTGCGGGGACTTGGCAGTATTGCCAAGGTTAGTCTTCTGTACTCCTCCCTAAACCAGTCTTTACCCCTAAAGGTGTCAGTGTGGCTCAGTTGGTACACATCCGCCTCTGGACCAGAAGGTCGTAGGTTCTCTTCCAACACCGGGATTGGACTTGCACCTAAAAATCTCTGGCATCCGAGTGCAGTACTGGGGGGTGCTGTACTGCTGGGGTGTGCCGTCCTTCGGATGAGACATTAAACTAAGGTCCCTTCTGCCCATTCTGGTGTTGTCCAGGTGGAAGTAAAAGAACCCAGGGCACTCTTCGCAAAGAGTAGGGAACATTCCCGGTGCCCTGGCCAACATTCCCCTTCCCATAAACCAGTTCATGCAATTATTCAGGCTGTGTGTGGGTGATGATGTGAATATGGCCGCCACCACACATTCAGTCACTTCACTACCAGTCTAGCATTGCTTGTAAAGTGCTTTGGGATACACTGTGTATGAAAAGCACTATATAAATGCTGATTCTTCTTCTTCTTCTTCTAAATGCCTTGGCAAGAGCTCAGCCTATATCTGTTGCAGTGTATACCGCACAGGCAATGTAACTGCTGCAAGCAGAGAAAGTTGACTCACTGGTGCACTTGCTCAAATCACCACATCAGCTAATAAACAAACATATTAAGGGACCCATATTTTTAATCCAAAGTGTAGAGACCAGTGGCCTCCTCAGGTCTTCTGCCTGACCCTAACAAAGTACTGTAAAGTTAAGTCCTGCCTAGAATGTTATCCCCTTTCCTACTGCACTAGACAACACCCCCAGTTTCAATCTTTGGTGTACTTTTGGTTCTCTCCTGTCACTGTGGCAGTGAGCCACTGGAGGTGGCTCTCCGATGAAGTGGTCATCTTCTCTGGAGTCATCATTCACCTGCTCACCATCTCTCCCATCCTAGGTGTACTCTAGACAAGGCAACACCCTCATATCCCCCACCCTTCACCTAGATCAACAGCTGTGACGCTGCTCTCCTCTGTCGCTCCTCCTCTCTCTCTGATCTTGCTGCTGCTTCAGCTGGGAATCCACAGAACCCTTGGATTAGACAATGGCTTCAGTCAGTTGCAAATGATAAAACAGGAGTTAATCCCCAGTAAGGAAAATTCCAAAAAGGCTAGCTTCCAAGATCCATAAATATGCCTGCCCACTCAGCTTTGAACAACTGCTTCCTCCAGTTTATCTTGGTGTGCACTCAGCACGCAAACATTGTGGCCTACTGTATCAAACTTGTGGTCACCTGTCAGTCTCTGGCTCACAGTCTTCCTGATAACACAGACTGAACAAACTGAGCCTGGATTCTTGTTTTCACTCTCTCACAGAATTCTGGACTTGACATCTTTTGAACAGAAAGTTCCCAGGTGAACCATGCTTTAGAATCTGGAGACAAGAGTGCACTCATGTTCCTTTGCAAACCTGAGATCAAGATTGGCTCACACTGTCTCCAGGCAAAACTCACTTCCTAGCAGTCCCTGTGAGGTCAGAGGTCTTGGAGCTGCATAGCTGTGGCCCTTTTAACTCCTACAATGCCAGTCTTTTTATTTGCAGCCTCCTTTCATTTATCTTGCACTCTGATGGGCTATTTTTGGTGGATCCTGGTCTGCTTTCTGTCCAGGGGGGACGGGACCAGAAAGCTGCTTACTGAAGTGGGTGCTTAGCTCATTGTGGAGCCAACAGCCCTCAACGGAGCCACTCTTTCCCATCTTACATCACTGTTGCTGCACATGCAATGTTGGACCATGACATTCTGGTACTGGAGATTTTGGTTCCTGACTCTTCTAACTTTTCTAGGGTCAGAGAGCCATCATGCCCCCGGTGGCACTCTTCTGATCCAATCCCAGCCCTGCAGCACAGTCCTGGTCCAGAGACTGTGGGTGTGATGTGCAGCATCTGTGAAGGTCAATGGAGTTGTTACTCAACCCCTCCCAAGGCTCCTTGTGCTGCTGACACTGTGTTGTGCCAGTCCCCCACAACTGCTGTCTAGTTCTCGGTGGGGGGGGGCTGAAGATTACAGATGCATCAGGTCTCAGAAAGCTCAAAGGTAAGACTCAAATCTGGGGGTCTTACACACTCAGCCATTATTAGGAGACTCACTGAATCTATTACTACATACATAGTCCTGAGTTCAATATGCAGTCCATTTCCATCAACAGGACAACAATGCTGAAAGCTTGGTTTGTTATGGACATTTTACACCTAGAGACATCAAAAAAAGTGGCCACACTTTGAGAGTGGAGATTATGAGCTGGATCTCCCCAAGTGGCATTTGGAAACATGGCTCACTCAGAGCCAAGAACTTTCTATGGCTGGATGCCACCAGCATTAGTGGAACCATGAAGGGTCACATGTAGCCTGAGCACCAATCCCACACCGAGACAAAACAGAATTCCTCAGGCTGTCCCCAGGATAGCTGTTCCCAGTGTGAAGATCATAGCAGGAGGGTGCCCTATTCAAGATGTCAGCTTTGGATTCAGCAGTCTGCAGCAGGGACAGATTAATGCAAACTGGGGCCCTAGGTCCAGGAGAAATCTGAGGCCCCCCCTTCACCGCACCCAGTGCCTCTTCACTGTGACCACACACTTTGGTCAATGCATATCAGTTACTAAAATGTTTAAAATATATTTTTTTTACAGCCCATAAAAAGTGGCATAATACCTACAAAACCTAATTAAAATGCTTAAAAAATGAATTGAACTTGTTAGGAGGTCTAAACCTCACTTTCAGATTCTTGACGATATTGGGAATGCAAGTAATCACAGACACGTTGCATTAGAGTAATAAACAAGTTTATTACTACCAAAGGAATAAATTACAGTTGCCCTAAGCAGTTCTTACCAATACAAACCGGGAGCCAGTGCTAAGCATTCCCTACACCTCGAGGTTTCTCTGTGTCTCTTGGGGTCTCTCAGGTATCCAAGGTATAAGGCTTGTGCATTACATTATATACCTATGATAATTACTATGGTTACCGAAAGAAAGAAACATTTCTAGTTACAGAGATGAGCCCTATGGGCTAAATTAGAGGTGGCTCTACGGTCCAAGATAACATTATACAATTCTGTAAAGTCATCAGTTTGAGAACAAAAGAGTTCTTATACAGAGTCTTACATAACTCAGTGTAGTGGTACAAATCACCAAAAGGTGGCAATGCCGTCTTACATATTATAATTACTCCAAGGGCACAGGTGTCCTGGCATCTTACAAGTAAGAAATACACAGAAAAATACATAGCAGAATATATGTATTAGCAAGCAAAGTGTATTACAACAATATGCATTCATATCCTGACATCTACTCTTGTATGGTAGATGCCCTTAGCCCTATATGTTCGTATAACATATACTTAAGTGCTAGCTGTCTACGGTGTACCTCTGAGGGTACCAATTAGGGTGCAGGGACCTCGTGTAACATTCCCCCCTTGTTGCCTCTAATTGCAACACAGGCAACTGTCTTGGGAAAGGTCAGGAGCAGTTGTCATTTACAAACCCGACGCGCAAGCTTTGTAAAGGAACTCGAGCTGCTCACGGCGTTGGCACAGTGTGCACCGTAGGCAGTAGAGCATAATAATCATAATAAAAATTAGAAATGCTTGTATAATAACAAAACCTTTAAAAGTATTCTCTAACCAGGTGTTAGTTAATGCATTAATGCGTTATTCATATTACCATCATTAATCAGAGCGAGAACAGCTTCATTAGCTTTGGTCATATTATTGCTGATGTGGATGAGGTGTGTGTCTTTCCTGTCTAAAAGTGATTTTAATGTAAGTGGGTCTATGTGTACATTAAAGTATGGCAAATATTCTGACAGTGTGAGCAGATAATCGGGGTTACCATCAATAATGTATGCATCAAGGAGGGGGATGGGGGTTATAACAGTATGTCCAATGACAGTCTTGTGGTGGGGGACAAAACAGAAATTAGGTTAATCAATAGCACATGTAACAGATCCATAGGTGTAAGACTTGTAGATTGTGACCACGCAATACTCGCCATCAGAGCTATACTGTGAGCGCACAGTAGGGAGTCTCCACTTTTGCAACTGGACAGGGCTGGTGTAGGTCATCTTCGAAATCCATGTTGACAGACAATGAACCTCCTCACGATAAGACTGGTAGAGCTTATCCGGAGCCAGAGTAGAATCAAAGGAGTCGGTGCCATTCGCAGAGGGCAACACAGGCTTCATAAGGGGGAGAGCCATGAAGGGAAGCCAGAGTGGTGTATCTTTTAAGAGGTCATATTGTCCTCTGAAGCAGTCCAAAAAGACCGAAGTGTGAAAACTAAAATTAAAATAGCCATCAGCAGGAGCGTGGAGCAAGCCATAAAGTTTGTTAAAGGTGACATGTAATGAGTCCTTCAGTAACACCTGACCCACATGAGACTGGTCCAGAGGGTCATCCAAGTCCCCCCTTGTATAAGAGGCAGACTGCATTTCAGCATTGTGCAGTAGGGGCAGCTGAAAACGCATCCGCTTTCTGAAACTGTGCCAACTGTTGCACCGAAGATGGAGGGGGGACTGATGCCATAACCTTATCCCGTGTGGCTGGAGTCATCTCTGCAAGTTCCACTCTGTCCATTCAGGATAAGGGAGCCGGCACAGCAGGGACACTGGTCTGTACTGAGGGGAAGGGCAACTGGGGCATTAAGGGTATATGAGGGGGGGATCAGACCTTTGTGCAGAGGAGACACACGTAAGCTCAGCTGGCAAGGAAACAAGCTCCAGCTGAAGTGAATTTGTACCCAGCCCACTCGGAACTTGCTGTAGTATACTGTGGTGGGGGACACTCTCCAAATCAGTGGTGACATACTCCAAAGAGTTGAGTCATCAGTGGAGGTAAAGAAGGTAGCAACACCTGGTGTGAAGCAGCTTACAAAGGAGGGGTGGCAGTTTCCCAGGTAAGTTATCTGCAAGAAAGATAGGAGCAATAATGACTGAGGGGTGAGTGCCATTGCCCCACTCCGTCTTGTGTCCAACATGCCATCAACACAACATGGCTTTCACCAGCAACCATGCTGCCAGTGAATAAGAAAGGTTATCTGAAGTGTGACCTCCCCTCCTGGCAGAAGGAGGTGCCCATTGCACTGTGGACCTGTGGCCTGTCAAGTATCTTATTCTCTGCCCAACCCTGGAACTGGGGGCACCGAAAAATCAGACACAACAGAGGGCACAGGATTAGTGGTCAGTGGTCACAGTACAAGCAGCAGTTTAGCAAGAAAAAACTTTGAAAGTAGGAGAACCAGTCGAGCATCAACCTGGCCACCCTGGAACTCCCCCATCCCCCCAAGAAACAAGGTCCTGCTGCATTGATCCTGCAGTGGCTGCAATGACCCTGCAGTGACTGCAATGCAGGTGAAGCAGCTGCCTGCTTTGGTAGTGTACCCACCCCCTCACCTGACTATAATACAATGTCCTCCGAGCTGGGTCTTTCATGTCCTGAACCATGCTCCACTTGCAACTTGCCCACTTCTTGGTGAAAGGCCTGCTCCTCTTCCACCAGCAGTGACAGGAGGAAGTCCCATTTCTGTTTCATAGCATCCTGTAGCCTATTGTCTGCCTCCTGGTAAGTGGAGGTTGGCTGTGGTGGCTGTACAAATCCAGGTCCTCCGGTGAGGGAGTCATAGGAAGCACACTCTTCTCCAACCAAACACTGTTGAACTAGATCAGCTCCATATATAACTCAAAGTGGGGACAGAGCCTCCATCCTCACCTCCATCTCCAGCTCCATCATTGATGCATCTGATGGGGATCAAGTGAAGCAGAACCCACACCCAAAGAGTAGGGTCATCTTCCCCAGTGTCATGGTCAAATTTCCCACATTCACCAAAAATGCCTCAAACAGCTTAAAGCAGCAGTACTACCTAATCATGAAGTGATCAGTTTCAAATTTTGTATCGCTACAGTAAATATAGTGGCTGCTATCCTTACTGCTGCTTTTAACATGGTGGGTGGCAAAAATGTAAACAAAAACAAAGGAAAACTGAGCACATTTTGGGGTGATAGTACAATGCTGGAGGGAAGGATTACCAGGGAAATGCTCAGCAAAGCACAGGGAATAAACTGTTGAAAAAGTGCAGATTTGTTTTTCCTTTGCATTGCTGCTTTAGTCTGGTTGAATTTCGGTTGGTTACCATCTGTATCGCCTCCCCACGGGTCACTCCTAAAAAAGGGACTTCTAATCTCAGTGGCCTACCCAGTCAACTAAATTCAATAATAATAATAATAATAGTATATACACCATTAAAGTGTTTGTACAGTTTGAAAAGTAAATGGACTGTTTACTGAAAATGATAGGTCATGTTGGTGATAGTTTCCTTGTATCACTTTTGATCATATTTTTGCAGCTGTAATTTCATAGGAAGGAATTGTATTAGGGACCTGACAAGGTGGCTAGCCGATCCCTTTCACTTGCTTATTAATTTCCACATCCCCACGCTATGACATGCAGCAAAGAAGAGCATCGGAGTGTTCCCCGTTGAAAAGAATTGGGATATAATTTCCTTAGTAGGGCCTTGTTGTTCAAGTAGTGGCCTCCATTAAACTCCAACTCACCATCATAAGGTGTAAAATAGTAACAAAAAAATATTCCACATCATTTAGATGGGGGTGTGCTCCAGTGCTCTCCCTTGCTGCACCTCATAACTTGCCTGAGTGTGGGTGTGAATATAGAGTGGAAAGGACCAGCTGGCTACCTTGTCAAGACCAAATTACAATCTCTTCCCATTTAATTATCACGGCAGAGAAATAATAACAAATTATAGAAGGGGGCTATCGCCAGCCTGGCCAACATTTTAAGTGTGTTTAGCCCCTTAAGCTCCATAAATCACTTTAAGTAAATAATGTGCACAAAATTTATGTCACTTAAAGTGACAATTAGATAAGGTCAAAATAGAACAGACCTGGACAATAGCTTATCTCAAGGAGCCTCCATAAGAGAGAAGAATGTCAGCTGGCTTGTTAGCACTGCGGTAGCGCTATTGCTTATGATGCTGGGAAATGGGATGTTCCCCTCCTATGGTGAGGGAGAGCCATCACACCACTCTGACACTGCCACCTGTGGATGCATGGGTGGTAGTGCAAGATTAGTGGTGCAGGGAGGGGAAGGATACCGTTATATGCTTGGCTGAGTCATGCATGAGCACACACATAGTCTAAATATGTGTCCTTGAGCAGGCACCATCACGGGGAAAAGGGCAAGGAGAAACCAAGTGGTATATCCTTGCAATTCTCAACTCCAGGATGTAACCAACCATGGGAGTCCTGAAATACTATTCTTTATTAACTCCACAGGTGAAGGTTGCAAAAAGAATATTTAAAAGAAAGGCAAAAGAATGTCTAACCCCAATTGTTAGCAGGCCCCATGCACACATGTGCTCCATTCTACAACTCCTCCCCCTCCCCAATGGGAAAGGGCTGCTGCTACTCGTGGGCTACTCCAACTGCTTGAAAAAAAATGCATCTTAGGCAAATTATAAAGACCCCTATCAGAAAGACTTCCTTAGCCTGTTCGATCTGCAAGACAAATACTCAAACAGCAAGTGACATGGCTGGCAGCCAAATTCCAAATCTCTGAGCTGCAAATCTGGAGACCTGAGTTTGACTCCCACAGCCCCCCCACTTGCACACACTTGCACATTGTGGGACCCTGAGCACGTATCTTAATTTCTATGTGCTCCCAGGTTGCACCTTGAAACAGGCTTCGCCTTAGTGTGCCTCTCCTGGTTAAACAATTTCCCCTTTCCCTTTCCCAAGCTAGTATATCAGGTCTCCAAGCAAAGGGTAAAAGACCCGAAGAAATATATTGTCCCAGCAATATAAAAATCAATGCTGACCTTAAAGCTACAGTGTCAGATTTTTAGATGAATTCTAATTTGCACAGATTAGCACTCACCATTCCAACCCAATCTGAAACGCTTCTCCTCGGTTAACTCCCTTTATTTTCTCCATTTTTTGTGTGTATTTATTTATCATAAAATCAACCTAAAAGTCTGCATTTTGCCCGCGTTGTAACCCCCACCTTTGTTCCAAATCTCCTCTTTAGAAACCAACATGCACGTTCACGTTGCTGGCTCTAATGAGGTGAGAGATGTGCTTGACCCTGTCCACTAATTAATAGCTACTTCCTTCCTCCTTATTTTTTACAATATAATGTAATTGTTTCTATCCCAAAGCATTGGCAATTTTCTGCTTAGGATACCCATGCCACTATATGTGCATTGTGCTTCAGCATAGTTAGTGTATGTCAGCAAGGGATCGCAATGTTTCAACTGCTCAAACCAAAAAAAAAAAGGAGGACGGCATGGCAAGGACAACACTAGTTCACCAACACTAATACTGCATAACTGAGGTCATGGAAGGTGTGCAGTGTGTCCCCCACCTCCATTACTAATTTGTCACAATTCTCTGGATGCCAACAGCCACGTATTTAATTAAACTATTTTCCAGCGAGTGGGCGACCCAACTTGCCAATGTTGCACTAAGTCATGGTCAGACCTAGGGACAGTGCTCTGCTTCTATACATTTCCAACCTGTTGATCAACATTTATGCCTTTTTTTATAACCCCTTTAGTTGGCAATTGAAAGATGTAGGACTCCTTTGTAGACCAAATGCCACGTCCAAATAATTGCCAGGAAATGTTCGCTCTGGGATGCCTGACAGAGTCTTGCCCCTTGTGGTCACACCAGATCCAGTCTCCCCATTCATTTGTATTGAGCATTGGTCCCCATCACCCTATAGTTATCACCACTCATTTACCAGCACCATATACTCGTTTTCCTAAACTATTTTAGAGCTGGACAGCAAACCAGTGGCTCTGTGTCTCGCTATTATTCATGTCAATCTGGTGGAGCAGTTCGAGAAAGTGGCTATAGCTCTAAATTGGCATGCTGTCCTACTGCTGTAAGACACTAAAAAGGAGATGGTGCAGTTTCTCTTTTTAACACATTCCTGAAAAATGTCCTGCAACTCTGAGAGCTACTGTGTATCCATCGGGTGTGCAGGATCCCACCAGACCTGAGGCATGAATTGGCTTCCCAGTTCCGACGCTCCCCATTGCCACAGACAGCATGCATCAAATAGACTGGTTTTGTAGGCTTCCAGAGAACTCTGGAAATTAGTAACGGAGGTGGGGGATACATTGCATACCTTCCGTCACCTCAGTTATGCAGTTCAATGTGCAGAAAGCTTCCCTTAGTGTGGTTCGTCATTGTGACAGCAATGGCTGTCACACTTTTGAATTATACACATAATTGTTGAACTAGTGTCGGTAGTGTTGGTGAACTAGTGTTGTCCTTGCCATTCCGTCATCCTTTTTTTTTCCAAAATAATTTTATTGCTCCTCTCCCAGTGAGTTGGCAATTTTCTAATTAGGATCCCCTTGCCACTATATGTGCATTGTGCTTCAGCACAGTGGATCCATGTCATCAAGCGATTGCAATGTTAAAACTGCCCAAAAGAAAAGGATGACAGAATGGCAAGGACAACACTAGTTAACCAACACTAGTTCACCAATTATGTGTATAATTCCAATGTGTCACAATGCTTTTGTCACAATGGTGAACCCCACCAAAGGGAAGCTTTCTCTTCACATTGAACTGCATAACTGAGGTCACGGAAGGTATGCAATGTGTCCCCCACCTCCGTTAATAATTTTCACAATTCTCTGGATGCCTACAGCGACGTGCAATAATTCCACTATTTGCCTGCGAGTGGGCGACCCAATTTGCCAATATTGCGCTAAGTCATGGTCTGGCCTAGGGACAGTGCTCTGCTGCCAGACATTTGCAACCTGTTGAGCCAGGTTTATGCCTTTTATATTTAACCACCTTTAGTTGGCAATTGAAACATGCAGTACTCCTTTGTAGACCAAATGCCATGTCCAATTAATTGCCAGGAAATGTCCGCTCTGGGATGCCTGACAGAGATTGTTCTCCTGTGCTTGGAGAATATCCCAAGTTAATTCACAATCCAAAAAGTAATATGCCTAAAAACTTGGTCAGCCAATACTTAGCACATACATACAATCTGCCCAATACTGGAAAGTTACCATAACAGATAATAGCTATGTGTTGTGCTTCTCTTCACACTGTTCAATGACATGTCTCCAAAGTAATAGCTGTTGGAACAGATGTCTACAAACACACACACAAAAAAAATGCACACCACACTTTCATTTGGATTGTATGTGCTGTTTATATAAATGTTCTGACCGCGAGTCCTGTGGTATGCTTGCTTCTGTATCCCACAGCCTAAGGCAGCACCCGAGAACTGAGTCTGGCACTTGAAATCAAATTGCCGGTGGATTCAATGATACTGCAGCTGCTTTTAGGGTGATGGCTATCCACTGAACTTTCATTTGGAGTGGTAAAATAACAGTAAATTCCTGTGGGTGTTTGCTTGCGAAGTGTGTGCGGGTACAGTTGCAGCGAGTCTTGCCACTTGTGGTCACACCAGATCCAGTGTCCCCATTTATTTGTATCGAGCATAGGTCCCCACCACCCTATAGTTTATTATCACCACTCATTCCTGAGAAATGTACTGCAACTCTGAATTATGAAAATTAGTAACGTCGGTGGGGGACACACTGCATACCTTCTGTGGACTCAGTTATGCAGTTCAATGTGGTGAGAAAGCTTCGCTTAGGTGTGGTTCGCCATTGTGGCAACATCATTGTGACACCTTGGAATTATACACATAATTGTGAACTAGTGTTTGTAGTGTTGGTGAACTAGTTGAACCAAGGTGTCACAATGCCTTTGTCACAATGGCGAACCCCACCAAAGGGAAGCTTTCTCTCCACCTTGAACTGCATAACTGAGGACATGGAAGGTATGCAGTCTGTCCCCCACCTCTGTTAATAATTTTCAGAATTCTCTGGATGCCTACAGCGATGTGCAATAATTCAACTATTTGCCGGTGAGTGTGCGACCCAACTTGCCAATATTGCGCTATGTCATGGTCAGACTTCGTGACAGTGCTCTGTTGCCAGACATTTGCAACCTGTTGAGCAATGTTTATGACTTTATTTTTAACCCCTTTCATTTGGCAATAGAAACATGCAGGACTTCTTTGTAGACCAAATGCCATGTCCAATTAATTGCCAGGAAATGTTCGCTCTGGGATGCCTGACAGAGGTGATTCTTCTGTGCATGGAGAAGAGCTCAAGTTCATTCGCGATCAGAAAAGTAATATGCCTAAAAACATGGTCAGCCAATAGTCAGCACATACATACAATCTTCCCAATACTGGAAAGTTACCATAACGGATAATGGCTATGTGCTGTGCTTCTCGTCATACTGTTCAATGACATGTCTCCAAAGTAATAGCTGTGGGAACAGATGTGTACAAACACACACCCAAAAAAAAAAATTGCACACAAGACTTTCATTTGGATTGTATGTACTGCATAGGTCCCCACTACCCTATAGTTTATGATCACCACTCGTTTACCAGCACCATATACTCGTTTTCCTAAACTATTTTAGAGCTGGACAGCAAACCAGTGGCTCTGTGTCTCGCTATCATTCATGTCAGTCTGGTGGAGCAGTTTGCGAAAGTGGCTATAGCTCTAAAGTGTCATGCTGTCCTACTACTGTAAGACACTAAAAAGGATATGGTCCAGTTTCACTTTTTAACACATTTCTGAAAAATGTACTGCAACTCCCATAGCTGCTATGTATCCGTCTGGTGTGCCGGATCCCACCAGACTGGAGTCGGTGCTTTGGCTATCAAGTTCCTATGCTCCCCATTGCCACAGAAAGCATGCATCAAATAGACTGGTTTTGTAGGCATCCAGAGAATTCTGAAAATTAGTAACGGAGGTGCGGGACAAACTGCGTACCTGCCGTGACCTCAGTTATGCAGTTCAATGTGGCGAGAAAGCTTCGCTTAGGTGTAGTTGGCCATTGTTACAACGGCATTGTGACACCTTGGAATTATACACATAATTGGTGAACTATTTTTGGTAGGGAGCATTGTGTTTGAAATGTCTCTATGAGCTGCCAGTTCATTCTGATTATCTGTCATGTACTCCTGTATAGTTTGCAATGTTATGGACCATGCAGCTTGAGATGCTAACCTTTTGCTCCCTGCCATTATCAAGGTGACCAGTAACACACTGGCTAGGAATGTAGTTACAGTAATTCACAAATTGCATAGTCAAAACTACTGTAAAATTATGATCCTGTGAGCACTCGAACAGTGAAATACAGGTTTAGGGGTTTATATCAACCCCATTCTCCCATTAAGCAATATTTTTTAATGATTTTTTCTTGGTATTGGTGTGAGGTGCATATATCATCAAAACTGTAGAGCAATGTTACCATTAATGTAATTGCAAGATGAATCTCTATTCATTCATATAGCTTGGCAGAAGACACCAGGAGAAAGGACTGCTGTGTGACTGAACTTCTCTGCTGGGACTATATTGCCCTCCTTCCCTCCCCTCCAACCCCCACCCAAAGCTAGTTCTATTTTTATAGGCACAGGATTTGACTGACAAAAGGAACTTCTTGTTTAGGGGCAGGAAGTGAGTGATCACAGAACCACCAAGGACCCACCATCCTAGAAGGGCAAGAGTAGCTCTCCAGCCCCCTCTAGCTGCTGGAGGTCTGCCTCTGAACAAGTAAGTGGTCTACTGAGAAATATAGGATATTCTTGTCTCAGAACAGGACAATTAGGAGCTTAAAGGGCACACAGGCAGAAAGTAAGGAGAGAGAGAAAAAGAGAGGAAAGAGTAAGGATTGCAAACAGTTAAGGGGCCAGAAATAAGACATGATTGGAGTGGTGCAGTGCAGTGGCTGTGGAGCAGCAGTCTTCCGGGAGATGTTCTGGAGGATACGGTGTTGTCCTATCTGCAGGCACCTCTCTGGGCTGAGGGAGGAGGTTGCTCATCTCCAGGCTGAGTTGGCCAGGATTTGTGGGACCTCCTCTTCCATCCAGGGACCACCAGTGCCACTGCTGTGCCTCAGAGGTTGCCAAGAAAGAGGAGTGGTTGGACACAGTGGGCTCAGGGAGGGTGAGGGTGGTGGAACAGAGGTGCATCCCTCCAGCTGTACCTCTCCACAATTCCTATGCCATTCTGGCAAAGTGTGGTTCCTCTATGGAGGCACCCACAGTGGAGACCAAGGAGGATGCTGTGAACCTCCACAAAGGAGACCCACAGGAGGGTGGCAGGGGACCATGCAGGGGAAGGAAACAACTCCCGGTAGGGGACTCCATTGTTAGGAAGGTATAACTGGGCAAGGAAGGGGAGAGGGAGGTAAGGTGCCTGCCTGGTGCCATGGCTTGGAGGGACAGGGAGCGAATCCTCAGGAATCCTCAGGATTGCCGGAGCAGCTGCACAGGGGAGGGAGCTGGATGTCATTGTCCACCTAGGGACAAATGACCTGGCTAAGAAAGGGATTAGAGAAGTGCAGGAAGAGTTTGTGGAATTGGGGAGGGGCCTTAGTCAAGTAGCACGCACGGTAACCTTCTCGGAGGTGCTACCCATCTATGGCATAGGAGAGGCTAGGGTGTTCCGTACCATGGGATTAAATCAGTGGTTGAAAAACTGGAGTGGAGCTCAGGGATATGGCTTCATTGGGGACTGGGGGTCCACCTGGAGTGATGCAAGCCTATACTGGCATGATGGGCTGCATCTGTCCAGGAGGGGAACCAGGATCCTAGGTGATAGGTTTAAATGCTTCATTGGCAAGCTTTTAAACTAGCCAAGGGGGGAGGCACTGGAAAGGAGCAGGAAAATCCTAGCCCCCCCAAGCAATCACGGTAGTAGGTGTGGCAAACACCAACATGGAGGTGTCGATAGGGAGAAGAGCAGGGGTAAATGGAGAAAGTGACAAAGACAAGAAGGACAGGGATGGGGCAAAAGGGGGTAAGGCCATCAGGAAATGGAGGTAATGAGTACCAATGCCGTAGTCTGGGCAACAAGCTCCCTGAGCTGGTGGCCTTAATGGAAGACGGATGCCTGGATATCGTAGCAGTCACAGAACATGGTACACAGAGAACCATGACTGGGATGTTAACATACCAGGGTACATAACCTACAGGAGAGACAGGCAGGGAGAAGAGGGAGGAGTAGCTCTCTATGTAAAGGAAGGATAAAAGCAACTGAACAAAAGAGTAAACAGGGAGGAGAGGAGGCACTGTGGGTCACCTTGGAGACTGGAAAGGGCACCACAATCTGCACAGGGGTTGTGTACAGACCCCCAGGTTAGGGGGAAGGAATGGACAAGGATATGATGGAAGGCATTCTTAAAATGGCAGAGAAAGGGGAGATACTGTTGATGGGAGACTGGAATATGCCAAATGTTAACTGGAGCACATTTGCTGCAGCCACATCCAAGAGCAGGGCCATTCTTGATGCCCTACAGGTGGCAGGCATTAGACAGCTAGTTTCGGAACCCACTCATGAGGGAGCAATCTCAGACCTCGTACTCTCAAATGGGGGCAGTGAGAGGATCTCAGATCTAGAAGTGGGTTGCCATCTGGGGACAAGTGACCATCAAACAGTGTGGTTCATGTTAAACTCAGCTACAGAGTCAAGCCATACAAAGTGAGGGTACTGGACTTTAGGAGGGCTGACTTTGGAAGATGGGAGAGTGCCTCAGAAAAGCACTAGCAAACAGGCTAGAAGGAGGTGTGGAGCAACAATGGGGAATTATCAAAACTGCCATCACAGAGGCAACAAACCTTTGTGTGAAGCAAATAAACAAATCAAAATGAAAGAAAAAGCCACTATGGTTCTCAAGAGAGGTGGCTGTGAAAGTCAGGAAGAAAAGATAGCATTCGGAGTATAAGGAAACACAGAAGGAGCAGGACAGAGAGCTGTACCAGTTAAGGCAGAAAGAAGCAGGGAGGAAGTCAGAATAGCAAAGGCCCAAACTGAGGAAAAGATAGCCAACTCAGTTAAGAAGGGGATAAAACCTTTATAGGTACATCAGCGAGCGAGAAAGACAAAGGAGGGATAGTGAGGCTGAATAGAATGAACGTGGGTGGGCAGAGGGGGACAGTGAAAAGTAGGAATACTGAACGAATATTTCGCTCAATATTCACAAAGAGGAGGGGGAAGTGCCTAATCCAATTAACAGAAGCACTTTGATAGGGGGGTCGATCCCAGTCCTTTCACAGAAGAAAGGGTTCTGCAAGAACTCCTAAAACTGAAGGTGGACAAAGCAATGGGTCCTGATGGAATTCACCACAGAATTCTAAAAGAATTAAGGAAGGAACTAGTGAAACCACTGGCTACTCTTTTTAATAAATCATGGGATGATGGTGTGGTACTCGAGGACTGGAGGAAGGCGGATGTGATTCCCCTTCACAAAAGTGGGACCAAGACACAGGCAGGAAACTACAGACCTGTCAGTCTGACCTCTGTGGTAGGGAAAGTGATGGAGTCACTTCTGAAGGAAAGAATAGTTGAGTACCTAGAGGTCAGTGGGAGCACAGGATCCAAGGCAGCATGGGTTCACAGCGGGAAGGTCATGTCAGACGAATCTAATAGATTTCTTTGACTGGGTGACCAAAGTAGTAGACCAGGGAGGGGCTGTGGACATGGCCTACCTAGACTTTGGCAAGGCATTTGACACAGTCCCACACAAAAGATTATTAGTCAAATTAACCAGCCTGGGAGTGGGTCCCAGGGTGGTAGCCTGGGTAAAACATTGGCTGGACAACAGGACACAGAAGGTAATTGTAAATGGAGTCCACTCTGAAGAAAGGGCGGTTACTAGTGGGGTACCGCAGGGTTCAATATTGGGTCCAGTCCTTTTTAATGTCTTCATCAGTGACATTGCAGAGGGACTAGAAGGAAAAGTATGCCTTTTGCAGATGACACAAAGATCTGCAACAGGGTTGATACTCAAGGAGGCGTGGAAAGGATGAAAAGGGACTTGGCAAGGTTGGAGGAATGGTCAGACGTATGGCAGCTAGGATTCTGCAAGTGTGCGTAAATAATGCACCTGGGAAACAAGAACCCAGGGAAGAATACACAATGGGTGGGGAGGTAGTAACAACAACAAAACAGGAAAGGGACCTGGGGGTAATCATATCAGATGACTTTAAGGTTAGCAAGCAATGTGAGAAGGCAGTAGGGAGGGCCGGGGTATACTGAGATGTATAGGGAGAGGCATCAGCAGCAGAAAACAGGAAGTTGTTATCCCTCTGTACAGACAGTTGGTGAGGACCCCATCTGGAATACTGTGTCCAGTTCTGGAGACCCCATCTCCACAAGGACATAGACAGGATGGAGGCAGTCCAGAGGAGGGCAACTAAAATGGTGCAGGGTCTGCAAGAGAAGCTGTATGAGGAAAGACTAAAGGAGCTTAATATGTATACCCTTGAGGAAAGAAGGGAGAGGGGGACATGATAGAAACTTTTAAGTACCTCAGTGGAATCAACAAAGTCCAAGAGGGTAGCATCTTTCAGAAAAAGAGACTTGCAAGAACAAGGGGACACAATTTAAAGATAGAAGGAGGGCGGTTTAGGGGCAATGTGAGGAAGTATTATTTCACAGAGAGGGTAGTGGATGCATGGAACAGCCTTCCTGAGGAAGTTGTGGGGTCTAAAACTGTGGGAGAATTCAAGAATGCATGGGACAGACATAAGGCAATTCTTGTGGGGGGCAGGAAGATATAGGCTGTTGGTTAACTAGGATATGCGGCCTATCCTGTAGGTAGGGAAATAGGCAGACTAGATGGGCCTAGCGGTCCTTATCTGCTGTCAAAGTCTATGTTTCTATGTTTCTATTACTGGGACTGTGATATTCAACAGTAAGTCTGTGGTCATGTCTGTCAGTCTATACCTGGTCTCGGTATACTGCTGCACATGTAATGCACATTTTTCTTAAGTGTGATGCTGCTGCTTGTTTTCCAGGACAAGTTCCTGACCCAGTAGGTTGGTTACCCTACTATGGAGGCCCAGACTATGGGCGTGGTCCTTGCAGACACTGCTCAGATTTGGGGCCTAGAAGTGAGGGACCCAGTGGACATAGAGGGTAGGAAAACCAAACAAGGACAGTAATTACTGAAAATAGGGATGCAGACTTCAGGGAGATGGAAACCATCCTTAACGATTGTTTGTACATGATAAGGCTGGATATGACTGCTGTGAGCATATGCAAGATCAGTATGAGGGGAATACAGAGGTTACCGCATCCTGTGAAGTGGAAAGGTGCAAGTTCTGTAAGGCAAGAAAACTGTGCTGGTGGACCGGGGAGGTTCAGCAAGTGTTGAGGGACAAGAAGGCCGCATAGAGGTACTGCAAGTGCTCAAGTAGTGAAAGTTGTGAGATAGAGTATGAGCGGACAGCCACAAGAGTCACCAGGGTGGTGAGAGCAGCAGCTGCAGAGGTGAAAAAGGAGCAGTTTGTTGGCTATGGTGATCTATAGTAGGGACAAGGGGTTCATTATAAACATAGGTTAAACAAGCATTTGTCAATGCCGAATATTTGCTTGCTTGTATTTGCATTGGTAGTGCAGGAGGTAGAGAGATGCATGAAAAGGATAGCAAAAAGGTATTGATGCTGTGTCTATGAATAATTACAAAAATACAGATCCATGACAGTTGGTCAACACAGTCATTGTCAACAGGCATTACAGCGACATCTCCATGTTGAGCGCATTTGCGGTCGTCATCAAGGCAGACACTTTAGACCATGTTTTCTTCAGGGCCATCATGCCAGAATCACTCATGCAGGGAGCTCTGATCCTTGCAACCCCCCCGTAATAAAATTAATCAACTCAAATTTGGAGTTGATTCGGGGAAGGGATGCAAGACCCCCAGAAAATAATGGCAGGGTCCCGTAACGACACTACAGCGACCTGGCACTGTTGTTGCTGTAGTGTCAGTTGTAGTAAAATTGTCACTGTAGTGACAGCATACCCAGAAATACATAGGCATGTAGTAGCTTGAAAACATATTTATTAAGAACAGCAGAGGGGAGGTGAGAAGGAGGTAATAGAAAGTGAGACAGGAATAAGTCGTTAGACAGCTGTCAGTCACCCAGACATATCAAGTATTAGTCACATTTTATTCACAGAGGGGTTCCGATGGAACTTGTAACATTTGCAGTGCTGTATTCTTTTCAGAAACTGATGTGGCACTTTTAATACCCATTTACACAGTGCTTTGAGGAAAATGAAAAGAACAGCAACTGAAAGACACAGGACATTTTTTATGTTGATTGCACGCATGCGCAAGAAACATGTTGCGGCAGGTTTCTCCACAAGCAGGTTGTGGAGGCACGGCACTGTTGTGGCCAATGCCCCAACAGCCTGCAAAGGCTTGTCCAGCTTCCCCCAATGCCATGGCATGCTGCTGCTGACAATAGTTCAGCCAGCGTGCCACTGACTTGTGAAAATGTAGCCACTGCAATCAGGGGCCGCCTCATCATTGCAGCGTCAGCCATCAGCTGCAATGAGGGAGTGACCTGTCATTTCAGGTTGGGATCTAGAAACAGTGATTTTGTTTGTGAACATGGCGGCGGCTTGCCGCCGTGTTCACAAACAATATTACCCCTTACCCCCCAACATTTATTTGCTGATGGGAGCCCCAATCCCAGTCGGCTTCTGTGCCCTGATGTTTATTTTGCTGACTGGGGAGCCCACTCCCCATCGGCATTACATAACCCCCCCATTTTTACTGTCTGCCAATGGGATGCTCAATCCCCGTCAGCATAATGTAATCCCCCCCCCTTTGTTGTGCGCTGATGGGGGTGCCCAATCCCCCATTGGCTACAGCTGCCCACCCCAAAAGAAAGACTCCGGTGGCATGTTGGAAGCCCACCCTAGGGTGCCACATGCCCTTGTAAAATTAAAAATGGTCCTGCAACATCTTTTTGTTTTTTTAACCCTGTAAAAAAAGGAAAATGTCCCTCGGCGGTCTCCCTGCTCCCCACCTGCAACCCGCACCCACCCACTGTGCACCCTGCCTCCCCACACACCCCCACCCCATACTTACCTCCGGAGCGCAGCGCGATGATCTTCAGTGGACTGGGAACACGTCTGCACTCTTCAAAGCTGACCGCAAACTAAGGAAATGCCGGTAAGCTGTATAATGGAATGAATAGGGTTTTTCCAACTTTAATGCATATCTCAGTCATTTTTTGGAATTTTGGCTCTAAATTTTCAACATGGGGTTTTTGGGACCCCTCCTCATGAATTCTGGAACTGTCATGGCATTAATCAGCCCTGAAAGGTGATTTTGTGATCACTGTATGGAATCACCTTTTGGGGCTGATTAATGAAACGACAGTGGCAGTGTTCATCAGGTGGGTTCTCAAAAAGCCTATGTTGCAAATTTGGTAGAAAAAAATCAAAAAAAATAACTGGTTTACAAGCGTGCATTGTGTAGTTGCTACGCATGCTTGTAACTTTGCCAATTTGCAATATTTTCATGCCAGATTTTCAACATTGGCATTTTTTCACACCTGCTTGTGAACAGTACAGCTGTCACTGTTCACATCCTGGCCAAAATGTGTTTTCACACTTCCGGCACAGAATTGTGTGGTCACTGTGGGACATCAGTGTTCGGAACAGATTAAGAAAATGATAGTGACACTGTTCATGAGTAGAAGTCCTAAAATGCCCTATGTTGAAAACTTGGTAATGATATTCCATAAAATGACTGTGTTACGAACGTGCATTGCACAGTTTGCAAGCACACATGTAACTTCACGAATTTATAATATTTTCACTCCTGATTTTCAACATTGCCCTTTTCCCACACCTACTTTGAACAGTATAGCTGTCATTTTTCCTATCCTGGTCGAAATGTGTTTTCGCACTTCTAGTGCAGAATAGAGTGGCTGCTGTAGGAAATCACTGTTAGGGACAGATTAAGACAATGACAGTGACACTGTTCGTGAGCAGAGGTCCTAAAATGCCTATGTTGAAAATTTGGTGATGATAGCTCATCAAATGAATGTGTTACAAGTGTACATTGCGCACTTTCCACGCATCCTTGTAATTTTGCAGATTTGTAAAACTGTCACGCTAGATTTTCAACAGTGGCATTTTTTTCACACCTCCTTATGAGCAGTACAGCTGTTATTTTTCACATCCTGACCGAAATGTGTTTTCACAGTTCCAGTGCATAATAACGCAGTGGTTGTGGGAAATCAGTGCTTGGAACAGATTAAGAAAATGACAGTGGCACTGTTCATGAGCAGAGGTCCTAACATCCCTATGTTGAAAATTTGGTGCTGAAAGTCCATAAAATGACTGTGTTGCAAGCGTGCATTGCACAGTTTCCACGCACCTTTGTAACTTCGTCAATCTGCAATATTTTCATGCCACATTTTCACCACTGGCATTTGTGCACACCTCCTTATCAACAGTCCAGCTGCCATTTTCACAGCCTGCCCAAAATGCATTTCCACAGCTGTGGCTCACAATGGCATGCTTGCTGTGGAAAATCACCCTTTGGGACGCATTAACAAAATCACAGTGCTATGCGTCTCTAGCTCCGCCACTGCCAATGCCAGCTCGACAACATTTGGCATTGACAAATGCTTGTTTGTTTTAATAATGCAAATTAAAAAGTTATGTTTCTGAGCCCTTGGTAAAAACCTGCTGAATGAGGTGCATAAAATGTAAGGTCAGTTCAAAACCAATGAGCTAGTCTGAAATCAATGTCTTTGTTACATTTTGGTTGCATTTGACATTCACTGACACTGCTGACCTCTTCTCATTCCTGAACTAATTAATCTAACTGGTCAGCAGCAGGACCCCCATCCATTCAGTGGTGCAGTAGAAAGAACAATATATTTATGGTATGTTATCCTTTTCCATTTGATGCCTGAGGAGCTAAAAGCAGTTTGAGTCAGGCTAAGCATGGCAGTCAGCGGACAAGCAGGACTGAGACATCCTGGGAAGTGAGGACAGAGTTGGGGGAAGGGTGCAGGAAGGATGAGCAATACTGAGCAAAAAAGGGGAGGAGATATACAGAGCAGACAGAAAGAGAAGGGTGAGGAGAGAGAGAGAGAGAGAGAGAGAGGGATGTAGCATCCTAGAGACCTGGCACAAACCCATTACACTTCTAAAGTCAAATAAACCTTCTACAAGTCACTTTACATCCAAATGCTGTGGTTCATCAAGTGTGCGTGGGCGCGTGTGTGTGTGTATTGTTTTGCCATTTATTAAATGACATATGGGTGGTTCCCACTTCCCAGAAGTTTACATAGGTGTGGTGGATCACTGTTTCATAGACATGCTCAGGTTTTCACAATGCTTTAGTCAGGGGCTCTGTTTTAAACCCCACTCTGCAGTTATGAAATAGGGGTTCTGCATTTTATTTTGATGTTTTGGTACATTGTGTGGAACAGTGTCAATATACACTATGTAATGGCACAACATGGTATGACAAGTGTTAGCTGCACAACTGTACAGCCATCTGAAAGTGTCACAGCTGTGGTACTGTGAGTGTAAGGAGGGGGCGAAGATGCTCTTGTTAATACCTACAGTATACCAGCACTTTTGGCAAGACCCATTTTTTTTTTTTTACTAACTATGGACCGAGTTCATGTATTCGTAACTTATACAGCAAATTGTGTGCTTACATATCACAATGCAATTTCTTTCCAAAACAAGCACTGGAAAATCTATTTGTTTTCAGATTGTAGTCAGGAGTTTGAGCAATGAGTATGCACATTATTATTGGGCAAGCAGGTTAGGCTACAGTAGTGCGCATGCTTACTGGCACAGTGAAAGTAAAACACTAAGCAAAAACAGGATTCAAGCACCTCTTTAAAAAAAAAATTATTGATAATGTTGTACAGAACAAGATGTTTTTACATGCTAGAGTCACTGACACCAGCGTTAAAAAAAATATCAGATCTCGCCACATCAAGGCTTTAAACAAGTGCCATAAGAACTACCACTCATGTAACTTAATGGCATCTCTGACTGTAAAAAAAAAAAAAACTGTTTCAAGTGATCAGGGGCTGACTAGGTATCAAGTCATTTTATTCATGCTGCAATGTTAAAAATGGAGCCCAGGAACAATTTGTTTTAATATTTACCAGTCTTTGCCAAACAGGTTCCGGACTGCCTTGGTGTCATAAACCCTATCAATGAAATACGCTTTTGCTTATAATAGAGCTTTAAAAAGAATCTGGACTTAATAAACATATTGTCTGACTGAAATGTGTTAGTAATTTTATTGCATTGGGCAATCCTGATGTTATGAACTACACTCAACTTACCATTCCTGTGCATATGAAAGACTCCTAACACATATCAAAAACCTGTGATGAAGCACAATGTGGCAGCTTTGAGTGAATATTGTGCCTGGCATTATATGAATTCTTTATGATGACTGCTACATTTATTATTAACAACATGTTGCCTTGATCTCATTTGTTATGCATAGAATGAGACTTTTTTGTACAAAATTAAAACTTGTTTGGATTTCACAGTTTTATTTATGTGTGTGTGTGTGTGTGTGTGTGAGAGACACTGCTGACCTGTTCTCATTCCTGAACAAATTTATCTGACAGATTACCAGCAGAACCCTCACCCCATTTAGTGGTGCAGTAGAAAGAATAAAATATTTATGATATGTTATCCTTTTCCATTTGATGCCTGAGGAACTAAAAAGCAGTCTGAGGAAGGCTAAGCCTGGCAGCCAGCGGAAAACGTAGGACTGAGAAATCCTGGGAAGTGAAGACAGAGAGTTGGGGGAAGGGTGCAGAAAGGATGACAGATACTGAGCAAAAAAGGGGAGGAGATATACAGAGCAGACAGAAAGAGAAGGGTGAGGGGGAGAGACAGAGAGTTAAGATGCAGCATGGCAGAGACCAGGCACAATTCAATGCACTTCTAAACTCAAATAAACCTTCTACAAGTCACTTTACTTCCAAATGCTTCAGTTCACCAAGCTACAAAAATGGATGGTAGCAGGACCTCAAAATAAATTCTGTTTTGTGTGGAACTATTGTCCATAGAAGAAAGTCAGTTCCTTCATCAGATATATTGTATTATGCAGTGTGTGTGTGTGTGTGTGCGCGCCTGTTTGCTCAGAACATATGAAGCGTCAACAATCTCTCGGCAGCTGACTGAATGCCAGGAGCAAGATTTGTTCAGGCAGTACACTTAACTGCTTCAATAAATGTGAGAACCATAACTTCACAAGATGTGGAATGTATTTAAAACCTAAGATACTTGTTAGGTGCCACTTTTTACAGCAGAGCAGCTGGAGCGCCGGGAGAGGGAGATTTCCTCAGCCTCGACAGCCACATCATTTTACTAAGGTCCTCCATAATTTCACCAGAAAATCTATATGTTTTCAGATTGTAGTCAGGAATTTGAGCAATGAGTATGCACATTATTATTGGGCATCAGGTTAGGCTACAGTAGTGCGCATGCTTACTGGCACAGTGAAAGTAAAACACTAAACAAAAACAGGAGTCAAGCAACTCTGTTAAAAAAAAATTATTGATAATGTTGTACAGAACAAGATGTTTTTACATGCTAGAGTCACTGACACTAGCGTTAAAAAAAAATATCAGATCTCGCCACATCAGGGCTTTAAACAAGTGCCATAAGAACTACCACTCATATAACTTCATGGCATCGCTGACCGTAAAAAAAAAAAAACTGTTTCAAGTGATCAGGGGCTGACTAGGTATCAAGTCTTTTTATTCATGATGTAATGTTAAAAATGGAGCCCAGGAACAATTTGTTTTAATATTTACCAGTCTTTGCCGAACAGGTTCCGGACTGCCTTGGTGCCATAAACCCTATCAATGAAATACGCTTTTGCTTATAATAGAGCTTTAAAAATAATCTGGATTTAATAAACATATTGTCTGACTGAAATGCGTTAGTAATTTTATTGCATCGGGCAATCATGATGTTATGAACTACACTCAACTTACCATTCCTGTGCATATGAAAGACTCCTAACACATATCAAAAACCTGTGATGAAGCACAATGTTGCAGCTTTGAGTGAATATTGTGCCTGGCATTATATGAATTCTTTATGATGACTGCTACATTTATTATTAACAACATGTTGCCTTGATCTCATTTATTATGCATAGAATGAGACTTTTTGTACAAAATTAAAACTTGTTTGGATTTCACAGTTTTATTTACGTGTGTGTGTGTGTGTGTGTGTGTGTGTGAGAGAGACACTGCTGACTTTTTCTCATTCCTGAACAAATTTATCTGACAGACTACCAGCAGGACCCCCGCCCCATTTAGTGGTGTAGTAGAAAGAATAAAATATTTATGATATGTTATCCTTTTCCATTTGATGCCTGAGGAACTAAAAAGCAGTCTGAGGCAGGCTAAGCCTGGCAGCCAGTGGAAAACGTAGGACTGAGAAATCCTGGGAAGTGAAGACAGAGAGTTGGGGGAAGGGTGCAGAAAGAATGACAGATACCGAGCAAAAAAGGGGAGGAGATATACAGAGCAGACAGAAAGAGAAGGGTGAGGGGGAGAGACAGAGAGTTAAGATGCAGCATGGCAGAGACCAGGCACAACCCAATACACTTCTAAACTCAAATAAACCTTCTACAAGTCACTTTACTTCCAAATGCTTCAGTTCACCAAGCTACGAAAATGGGTGGTAGCAGGACCTCAAAATAAATTCTGTTTTGTGTGGAACTATTGTCCATAGAAGAAAGTCAGTTCCTTCATCAGATATATTGTATTGTGTGTGTGTGTGTGTGTGTGTGTGTGTGTGTGTGTGTGTGTGTGTGTGTGTGTGTGTGTGTGTGCGCCTGTTTGCTCAGAACATATGAAGCGTCAACAATCTCTCGGCAGCTGACTGAATGCCAGGAGCAAGATTTGTTCAAGCAGCACACTTAACTGCTTCATTAAATGTGAGAACCATAACTTCACAAGATATGGAACGTATTTAAAACCTAAGATACTTGTTAGGTGCCACTTTTTACAGCAGAGCAGCTGGAGCACCGGGATAGGGAGATTTCCTCAGCCTCGACAGCCACATCATTTTACTAAGGTCCTCTCTAATTTCACCCCTCACAGTTGCTTCATCCAACATCCGGCATGGCAACAGTGCTGCCCACACCAATGTGGACAATTTAGCCTTTAAAGTATAAATGTTATACTCTGCTCTGCTAAATCAAAATTCAATTTTGTTCAAGTAATGGCATCAGGTGCCACGGTGTTATGAGATTTTATCTATTTGATAATAATGTGTCCTGCATTATGAGGGTAAGCGTTGCCAGAGCCTGCCGGCCATGATTCGTTTGGCAGCTCATGTGCTGCCCCCACTGCCAACCTCCAGACAGTCTAGTAAATCCCTCCAGATATGTCTTAAATGTGTATCAGCAGCAGCAGTTTCTTCTGCATTAGCGATTTAAAGAGCTGCCACAGCCCCGTATATCTGTATAGCCAGGTCCCCAAGTGAAAGGATCACATCCCATTGTGGGGCACTCTCTCTTTTAATAGGTGTAGACTTTCCTGGGCTAGTCCTCATTGTTGCAACCCCAGGGTAGTCACCACTTTCCGGTTTCTGTTTCTGTCTGTTTTTTTCCCCACTTTGTAATCACTACACTCGCTCTCCCTGCCGGTAATGCTTTCCAGCTGAATATGTTGTGACTTGCCCGAGAAATGGGTGGCAAGTTCAGTGAGGTCACGGCCATCTGATCGAGTCTTTATTGTGGGAGGCTGGGCACCTGGAGGTGCACAGGCGCGATGGCTAGGACATCGGGAATGCACGCGGTCGGGTGAAATTGTTTTCCTGCCTGGCCCCAGCATTAAATAAACAATGGAGCTCAGCCAAGTGAAAATGAAACCACCTCGAATGTAGAACACTGGCAGGGGCAGGGCTGGCGGAGGCATTAGAGGTTGGTGGGTGTTGGATGATTTGAAACTTAGAGGCCTCCTCCAAGGAAAGCTGAGCTGTACTTCCTGGTCTCATACTACAGAGCCGTCAGCCTCGCTCTACTGGCTAAGAGCGGTGACTCGTTTTTCGGTGTTAGGTCAGTCACACAGTTCACGCATGCGTGTTGAGGGGGGAGCTCTGCTCACTAAAGCGGAGCTCTCCCTTTCAACTGTATGCCACTGCATTTTCTTGCTGTCATAGACAGCTGCAGCAGTCATTGGAGAACTGCGACCGCACCTGCAAACGCACTGACTGAATTGGAAGAGGCTGACACACCTCTGGAAAACTCGGATGATGGCACTATGTTTCTTGTACATGCATGCAAGCAAACATAAAAAGGAAAGTAAGGGGCAGATCGACAGGAGAAGGATATGGGAGGGTTGGGAACAGAAGGCGGGGGAACCAGCAGTGGTCCTAACTGAGTACTTTGCATCAGTTTTTACCAGTGGGTGGGAAAGGGTAAATGTCTTGTGGGTGAAGAGGTGGCAAACTGCAAGAAGGGATGGGAATGATAGAGATCAGGGGCCCGTACTGGTCTTGGTGATGGAAGAAGGAGGAGGGTGAAATCCTGGTAGACAGAGTAATGCAAGGTATCTGGTTCCTTCAGACATAGGAAGTAGCCTTAACTATTACAGCCATAGGTACCTCAAAGAAAATGGGGTCAAGACCTGTCTTAGACTTCATGGCAAGGACATACTTTGAAATCATAACTTGGTCACTGATTCTGCCAATGGTCCAAAAGGCTAATTATTGGCATCCACATCCAATCCTGTGATGCAAGTCCCAATTACAGAGTCTTGCAGCCTCCCATCAGATGACTATCCAAGACTGCACACAACCTGCTGGGCAGTGGTTGCAGCACACCTTCGAAGACAAGGTGTCACAATTTTCCCATGCATATTGAGTGGCTGCTGGTTTTAAAATCAACCCAGCAAGTGGGGGCATTTTCAATTCACCCTGGGTCTCCCGAAGGATTTATGCTTACTGCAAAATCTAAAGAAAGTCTGTCCTTTAGGCTGCTCAGGCATTACAGTTCATAGGATCACTGTTAAGTACCCGGCAAGTCAAGGCCCTCCTTCCTCCAGGTGTGCCAAAATAATTCCACTAATAGCAGGATCATTCATCCTGAACAAACCATGAAACTGCGAGACAGTTTCATCAGCGACTCTACACATGGCACCTGCCACTGGCACAGTCCTGCGATCCAGGTTATAGATGTTACATGACTTTCAAGGGTGACACAAGGAAAGTAACCTAAGGGTATTGGTTCCTCTTTTTATGTTTGCTTGCGCGCATGTGCAAGAAACTTTATGCAGCATCAAAGAAGGGAAGCGGGTTGTGGAGTTGTGGCACTGTGGCTGGCATTAAACGTCAGCACTGGAATTGCGAGCTTGGCACTGGTAAACAAGTGTAGGTCCATTGTCCTGATGACACTTGTTCTGCAAAAGTACCACTAAGTTGAAATGTTTTCATCCCTGCAATCAGTGGCCACCTTGTCATTGCAATGTCAGCCATTCCGCTGTGATGAGAGAGCAACACGTCAATGCAGGGCAGTTACCATCCGCATGCCCCAACCCAGTTTATTTACTGATGTTGACTCCACTCCACGTCACCATACTGTAACCCCCGCCATCATTGTTTGTCTGCCGAGGGGGGACCCAGTCACCCTCGGCTCTCCATCCCCTCCACATGTGCCGACTTGGGTGCACAAACACCTCGTCGGCTACAGCCCTACCAGAAGAACAGATTCTCGTGGCATGCTGGTAGCTTGCCATAGTGTGCCCGATGTCCCTGTTTAAAAAAAACAATTAAGTACCTCAATGTTTAATTTTTTTGTTCTTTAGACCTATAAAAACCAAAAATGTACGTGTGTTGCACTGTTTCAATGCATGTTCATAACTTTGCTAATTTGTAATCGTTTCACTCAAGATTTCCAACACTGGCATTTTTCCACACCTCCTTTTGAACAGTACAGCTGTAATTTTTCACCTCCTGGCTGAGATGTGTTTTTGCCCTACCGCTGCATAGTAGCACGCTCGCTGTTTGAAATCATTGTTCGTGACAGATTAAGAAAATTACAGTGACACTGTGCATGAGCATAGGTCCGAAAATGCCTATGTTGGAATTTTGGTAAAGAAAGTCCCTAACATGACTTTGTTACACGCATTCATTGCGCAGTTTCCATGTATTTTTAATGCTCCCATGACAGAGTGTCAACATTGCCATCTCTTGACACTTCCCTATGTATGGCACAGCTGTCATTCTTCACATCCTGCTGGATCTGTGTTTCCATACATAGGGTGCACCTTCCCTCTCTTGTACTGAGTATTTCTCAGGCTCCGGTCCCATTCCACATCGATAGTCTTGATAGCACCAGACTGGGCCTGGTGGCCATGGTATTTTTCTGCTACTCTCTATGTCTGGATCAGAACCAATACATCTTCCTCAGAGGCTAAATCTGTTAACCTTAAACAAATGGAGGCTCCGGCACCCAAGCCTCAGGTCATTCATGCTCAAGGAAGGGCTCTTGAGGGCCTACAATTTGCAGGCTTTAATTTTTCTGTAAGTGTCTTTTTTTTTTTCAAGCAGTTACTGGCAGCCTCCCACTATAAAAAAAATGTGCTTCAAATGGGAAATGTTTTATTCTGTTTGGTATTCAAATACGAACTCGTATCAGCACATGCAGTGGTCACAGCTGTGCTTGACTATCTTAGAAACATAGAAACATAGACTTTGACGGCAGATAAGGACCACTTGGCCCACCCAGTCTGCCCATTTCCCTACCTATTGGATAAGCTGCAGATTCTAGTTAACCAACAGCCTACTTCCTGCAACCCCCCACTATAATTGCCTTATGTCTGTCCCATGCATGTTTGAATTCACCCACTGTTTTAGACCCCACAACCTCTCCAGGAAGGTGGTTCCATGCGTCCAACACTCTCTCCGTGAAATAGAATTTCCTCACATTACCCCTGAGCCATCCCCCCCTCTAATTTTAAATTGTGCCCCCTTGTTCTTACACATCTCTTTTTCAGAAAGATGCTACCCTCCTGGACTTTGTTGATTCCCTTGAGGTACTTAAAAGTTTCTATCATGTCCCCCCATCCCTCCTTTCATCAAGGGTATACATTTTAAGCTCTCTCAGTCTCTCTTCATATGGTTTCTGATGTAGACCCTGCACCATTTCAGTTGCCCTCCTCTGGACTGCTTCCATCCTGTCTATGTCCTTGCGTAGATGAGGTCGCCAAAACTGCACGCAGTACTACAGATGGGGTCTCACCAACTGTCTGTATAGAGGGATAACCACTTCCCTTTTTCTACTTGTAATGCCCCTCCCTATGCATCCCAGTATCCCCCTGGCTCTCCTTACTGACTTCTCACATTGCTTACCCACCTTTAGGTCGTCTGATATGACTACACCCAGATCCCTTTCCATTATTGTTGTGGTTAGTACCTCCCCTGCTATTGTGTACTCTTCTTCTGGATTTTTATTTCCCAGGTGCATTACTTTGCACTTCTTTGCATTGAATCTAAGTTGCCATATGTCTGACCATTCCTCCAACCTTGCCAAGTCCCTTCTCATCCTTTCTACCCCTTGTGTATCAACTCTGTTACAGATCTTTGTGCCATCCACAAAGAGGCATACCTTTCCCTCCAGACCCTCTGCAATGTCACCTATAAAGACATTAAAGAGGACTGGACCAATACTGAGCCCTGAGGTACTCCACTAGTAACCCACTTTCTTCAGAATGTGTTCCATTCACTATTACCTTCTGTGTCCTGTTGTGCAGCCAGTTTGCTACCCAGGCTACCACCCTGGGACCCACTCCCAGGCTGGCTAACTTGATTATTAATCTTTTGTGCGGGACTGTGTCAAATGCCTTGCTAAAGTCAAGGTAGGCCATATCCACAACCCCTCCCTGGTCTATTACTTTGGTCATCCCGTCAAAGAAATTGATTAGATTCATCTGACATGACCTTCCTGCTGTGAATCCATGCTGCTTTGGGTCCTGTGCCCCACTGACCTCTAGGTACTCAACATTTCTTTCTTTCAGAAGTGATTCCATCATTTTGCCCACCACTGAGGTTAAACTAACAGGTCTGTAGTTTCCTGCTTCTGCCTTGCTCCTACTTTTGTGAAGGAGAATCACATCTGCCCTCAACCAGTCCTCAGGTACCACCCCATCTTTCCATGATTTGTTAAAAAGTGTGGTTAGTGGTGTCACTAGGTCCTCCCTTAGCTCTTTTAGGATTCTAGGGTGATTCCCGTCAGGTCCAACATACCTTGGACTTGCAGTCCAGCATCCTTGAGGTCAACCTAGCTGTAGTATCAGTTTGCACATCGTCTGGACACAATGTTTTAAGTTGCTCCCGATCCTATCTTAAAAATGTTCGATAAGGGCCTGGTACAGAACAGCACAGACTGGTGACACAGCAGTGCTGGACTATCTTACCTACTTGCATTCACTGGCCTTACATTTCTGTTGGACCATAAGTTTTCTCTGGCCTCAGACCCTATCTTCAAATGGTTCATTAAGCACCTAGCACATTTGCACACCACCCACACAGGGAACTAGTGCCTAAATGTGACTTTAGTTTTGCCCACGGGTTCCCATTGTCAGCCGCTTTCAAGATTGGAGATCCTTTCTCTATCTCAGTTTTCGAATACAAAGCCCAAGATTGCTCCAGAACTAGCTGTCTGAGGCATACCACCTCTAGGGCATCGAGAATGCCCCTGCTCTTGCATGTGGCTGCAGCAAAGGTGCTCCAGTTAACATAAGGCATATTCAGTTCCACCATCAGCAATATTTCCCCTTTCTCTTCCATCCTAACTATGCCTTCTATCATTTCCATTGCAATTTCCTCCCCCTGAGACAGGGGTCTTTATATTTCCCCTGTGTGGATTGTGGTGCCATTTCCAGTCTCCCAGGTGATCAACATTGCCTCCTCTCTTCCTTTTTTAACCCTTCATTCTGTTGCTTTGATCCCTTCCCTTACATAGCGAGCAACTCCTCCTCCTCTTCTTCCCTTCCCCTCCCTCCTATAGATTGTGTACCCTGGTATTTTAAGATCACAGCCATGGTACTCTGTGTACCATGTTTCTGTGACTGCCATGATATCCAGGGATCCCTCTTCCATGAAGGCCACCAATCAGGTGCACTTTTTAACTATACTATGGGCTTTGGCACTCATTAACCTCCATGTCTTTGTTTCTTTACATCTTTTTGCCCCATCCCTGTCCTTATTTCCTTTGTTTCCATTTGCACCAGCCACTCTCCCTGTCGACTGCTCTATCTTAGTGTTCGCCTCACTAACGACACTGACTTTTTTGGGTGGTGGCGAGGAATTCTCTTCTCCTTCTCAGTGCCTCACCACTTGGCTAGTTTAAATGCTTGCCAATGAAGCATTTACATCTTTCACCTAGGATCCTGGTTCCCCTCATGGATAGATTCAGAGCATCGCGCCACTATGTGACTGCATCACTTGAGTTGGAGCCCCAGGCCAAATTCTTACCAAATCCCATAGCTCTGCACCATTTTTCAAACCATTCATTGAATACAATGGTGAGGTGTACCCAAGCAACATCCATGCCATAGACAGGTAGCACTTATGACATAGTTACCATGTGTGTGCTACCTGTCTAATGTCCCTCAACAACTCCATGAACTCCTGTTGCACTGCTCTGATCCCATTCACAGCCATGTCATTTATCCATAGGTGGATACAGACATCTGGCTCACTCCCCGTTGCGGTTTCCCCCTACAATCCTGCATATTCATTAACTGTCCCTCCAAGCCATGGCGCCATCCAGGCACCTCACCTCCTTTACCACTCCCTCGCCACATTCTACCACCCTAACAACTGAGTCCCCCAACAGAAGTAGTTTCCTTCAACTGAGGGCCACATGTGGCACTCTCCTGTGGGTCCACATTTTGGAGATTGCCATCAAGCTCCTTGGTCTCCACTGAGGGTGCCTTCATAGAGGAACCATGCTCCCTCAGAGTGGGCAATGAACTGTGGAGAAGTCCAACTGTAGTGATGCGCCTCTCTTCCAACACTCTCACCCTCCATGAGCACACTGTGATCCAACCACTTCTATTTCTTGGCAACCTCTGAGGTAAGGGCAGTGCCCCTGGTGGTCCCTTTGCAGTGGAGCTGGTTTCCCAAATTCTTTGCCAGGTCAGCATGGAGATGAACAACCTCCTCTCTCAGACCAGAGCAGTAAATGCAAATAGGGCAACAACACAGTCTACAGAATGTCTCCAGGAAGACTGTTGCTCCACAGCCAGTGCATTGCACAACTCACCACATGTCTGTGTCACTTTCTTTTACAAATTATTTTTTTTTACCATGTTTTAGTGTATGCAAGCTTGTGAGTGTCTCTACCCCCAAATCACGGTGCTGTTCTTTTAATGATATGAACAGGTGTATATATGAAGATTGAGTCCTGTCATCTGATCTGATGTATTACTTACACAATCTTTCTATTCATAGTCCTCTACCATTTTTTGGGTTTTTTGAAACTGTGGTTGCTATTTAGAGTCTGAATAATAGTCAGACAGAGTCCAAGCCAGCAAGATAGTGCAGTTTGAAGCTCATTAAAGGTGCATTATCACCTATTTACTTGTGTCCCTGCCCTTCATTTTCTCTTGTCTCACAGAACACAACAATCACAAAGAAAGAGTATAATTTGTCAGTTGGGAACAGTTTCAAGCACTTCATTTATCTCATTAGTGCTGCCACTGAGACTCATTATGGGCCAGTTTACACCTCACTGTTGTTGTTCTTCTGCTTCAATTTGGTTTTTGTGTGTAGGAGAACAAGAGCAACACAAAGCAAAGTGGGTGATAAGTGTCCTGAGCTGAGCTGAGCTCAAATGCACTGTCAAAGCAGAAGAATGGACTGCATAGCAAGGTCAATGGCTCCTGTATGTCATGCAAACACTCCTACATATGCATTGTTCTCCCAAGACTAAAACTATTGCAATGGTGCCATTTGAGAGATTGAATAATTACAATATTTGGGTAATGGGCATTTTTGCACTGTTTACAGTTAGCTTGCACACATGCACTGTTCTGTGTGGACATTGCAGTTCATGCATCTCCATAATGGAGGGATGAGGCAGGGAACTACAGGCACGCCAGCCTGACATCTGTGGTGGGCGAGGTGATGGAGGGTATTGCCTTTGAGGGGCTAGTGATAAAACAATAAAAGACAGGGTTACCGGACAATGGACAGCTTGGCTTCATCCCATGGCAATCATGTCAGGTAAACCTTGCGGAGTTCTACAATGGGGTGACAAGTTCCCAAGTGTTTACACGGTGGTGGAGGGGGAGTTAATGCTACAAGTCTCGATGGCTGAGAGGGACCAGGTGGTGGTGGAGTATATCAAGATGAACATCTATGGTGCAGTGGTTTAAGGCTCTGAGCTGCAAATCTGGAGACCTGGGTTTGAATCCCACAGCCTCCACTTGCATACTGTGTGACCCTGAGCAAGTCACTTAACTTCCTCATGCTCCCAGGTTGCACCTGAAAACTAGCTTTCAGCTTAGTGTGTCTCACCTGGTAAAATAATTTGCAAAAAAAAATAATAAATCTGGTTGTCTCACTGACTATTTGCATGAGGAAGCTATTCTGGAAAGTACCCATCAGTTCGAGTCGAATATACTAAAGGAACGATTGGGGGTTTACTAGGAGGAGGTGGGAGGTCTGGATAGTCGGCAGCATGGGTTTGTGCCAGGGAGATCATGTCAAACCAACCTTGTGGAGTTCTATGAATGGGTAACATCAGAACTGGACAGGGGTAAGCCTGTGGATGTATTATTCTTGGACTTCAGCAAGGCGTTTGACTCTGTCCCCACAATGGTCTGGTGGAGAAACTGATGGGGTTAGAGTAGGCCCTTTGATGGTCAGATGGATTGAAAACTGGATAGCTGGACGCACTCAGAGGAGTAGTGGTCTGTGGGAGCTCTCGAACCCTACAGAGGTTGGTAGTAGGGTACCACAGGGCTCGGTCCTGGGTCCAATCCTGTTTAATGCATACATCGGACATCAGGGATGGTATAGGTGTGAAATGAGTCTCTTCGCTGGATGACTCCAAGATGGGAGCAGTAGTTGAGGGAGAAGAGGGAGGTTGGCCCTGCAAGGGACCTGGACACCCTGGAGAAGCTGGGCTCACACATGGAAATTAAATTTCAATATCACCAAGTGCAAGGTGTTGCATCTTGGTTGGGGAAACTCCTAAACACAGGTACACCCTGGGAGGGAGAGTGCTGGAAGCCTCAACAGGGAAAAAGACCTAGGGGTCATGGTGGATACATGTATGAATAACTTTGAGCAGTGCAGGAGAGCAGCTAGCAAGGCAAACAGGATGTTGGGATGCATCACAAGGGATCACCTCTAGAGCAAGGAAGTGATTCTGCGCTGTACAATGGACTGGTTAGACCACACCTTGAGTACTGTGTACAGTACTGGAGACCACACTGAAGAGGGACAACAGCTCCTGGAGAGGGTTCAGAGGAGGGCAACAAAGATGATACGAGGGCTAGGGGATTTGACTTACGAGGACAGACTTGAGGAGCTCTGCCTGTTTTCATTGGAGGAGAGGAGAGATGGGGGACATGATTGAGGTCTTCAAGTACCTCAAGGGAATAAATAGGGTAAACATGGAGGGGATCTTTAGACTAAAGCAGGGAGGCATCACCAGAGGGCATGGTTTGAAGTTGGAAGGTGGAAGGGTGAGGGGGGAAAAGAGGAGGAGGTTTTTCACTGAGAGGGTGGTGGACCCTTGGAATGCTCTGCCTGGTGAGCTGGTTCAGAGATCCACAGTGGAGGGCTTTAAGAGAGGGTGGGACAGACACAGAAAGTGGATGTATCAGATGATGGCCTGTCCCGGGGGGGTGGGCATGGATGATAGGGGTTTCTGGAGCACAAGGGATGGGAGGGTCTCGGCACCCAACTAAGGATCTAGGTTTGAGCAGACTCGATAGACCATAAGGCCTAATCTGCTGGCAAATAGTATGTTCCTGCACCCTTCTATCCTGGATGTTGCGGTACTCCAATCCACTACTGGCATGTTGAAGTCCCCCCACAGTCTCCACACTACCCTTCTGTCATCTCCTCATCATCTGTCATGCTACTTCTGTGTCTAACTACCTTGTCTTGGAGGATGGCCTGATCACCACTTCCTTCCCGAGAGTCCTAATCTTTGCATCCTGTATTTGCTACTATATAGACTTCATAGTACCATGCTCCCTCTCATGCCAAACACGCGTCTGTCCTCGGCTCACTTATAGTTTTATCCGCCCGTCTTTACCAATCACTCTATCCCTACGAAATATGCTGTACCCCGATATCAACAGGTCCCAGTCATTGTATTGGGTGCTCCATGTTTAGGTGATGGCTGCAATGTCCACCTCACCTGCTGACATGGAAGTTTGAATCTATGCAGCTGTCGTCCCACAGCTCCGAGCATTCCATGGTTACCACATTTGATTGCTTCCACTTCTGTCCTCCTTTACCAGCATCTCCACTAGTATTTGTCCTTTGTCATTTATTACTTCTGTGGAGGGTACGCAACGGCTTATTTTGCAGCTGGCTGGACAGGTATGATGTCATTGTTTTCCTATCCATTCTGGCTAATTTGTTTTATCATCTTTTACTCGGGCCTGTGTGCAGTCCTTTGCAGACTATTATTTTCCCAATTGTTTAACCAGGAAAGGTACGTGATATTCTCCGGGTCACACACTATGCAAATGTAGGCACTGTCAATGGCCTATCTATTCAAACTCATCTGTGTTGCTCCCTTATGCCTATCCCATGCCTGTTTGAAGACCTGCACTGTATTCCTATCCACCACTTCTTGATGTTTGCCATTCAATGCATCCACCACCCTTTCTGTGAAAATGAATTTCCTGACATTACCCCTTAATCATCCTACCACTAATCTCATGTTGTGGCCTCTTCTCTTTATATTTCTCTGAAATTTAAACATGTTATACTGTGTCACAGCATTCAAATACCTGAGAGTCCTCCTTGATAAATCCCTTTCTTTCAGTCTGCAATCTGCACATCCAGTCAACCAGTAACGTAACAAATGCAAAACTTGAATCACATATATACTTGTCACTGGCTAACAGCATCCACCACGACCTCTATTAAATAGTCTGTGTGGGCAGAGCCTTCAAGGAGGGAGTGCTGGGATTGGGTGAACTGGTCTATGAACAGGCTGGACTACCAAGAAGCTGTTTGAGTGATTAAATTGATGATGACTGTGGTGTGGTGGAACTGGAATAGCAAGAGGCTTGAGTAAGTTGGACTATCTAGAGGTTGCTGGACTTGATGCTGATTATAGTGGAGGGATGCAAAGAGTTTAAGGAGCTAGACTACCAAGAGTCGGTGGGAATTGATGCAGATTATGGCTGAGCTGGAAAAGCAAACCACAGTGTCTCTTGTTTTTTGGGGGGCAAATTGACTGTATACTGTTTCTGTGGCACTTGTTAGTGCTGGTGGGTGGCAAATTTGCTTGAACACAAAATGAGGATGGGACTACAGGTTGTAAGAGCAGGCTTATTTGGTAGGGTGGTTGGGTTCATGGGTGATGGTGAGGCAACAGCATTAGACGTGGCATGGAAGTTTGGATTATGCACACTGTGTTTCCAGTTAGCGGATCTTATGGAGGAGATAAGGGGGATCAGGAGGCAGTGGGGGGTGAGGGAGGGAGGGATGGCAGTGTGGGTTGAGCAGGCACCACATGATACTGGAAGAGGGCACAATGGTGTAACACAGGGGTTAGGGGTTGGTGTGTGATGGACTCGGTCAGCCAAGCCACACACGGGAGGGGCTCAAAAGCAGCCAAATACATCAAACAAAAATTAGGGAGAGTAGTGCCCAGATGGAGAATAGTAAGGGGGAGAGATGTTAGTGAGCAAACTAGGCACTGGCATCACACTCACCAACATCGTTTTCCCTGCTGCATCCAGAGGATGATGTGGAGGAGGCTGGAAGGGGGGTGCATGGCGGACAGGGAGAGTTTGATCAGTAAACAGATGGGCACAGGAGAGGGGGTCTGATCCAAAGGAGGTGAGGGCCAAGTGATAGGTAGATCAGGACATCAGATATGTGTGGTCGGATACAGGTGCTTAGGGTTGAGGGGTGGTATGGCTGATGGAGAATCACCAAGCTAAATGAGGTGTAAAGGGGATAGGGACCTGGACAGGCAAAAATTGAGGCTGAAGAAATCAGTTGAGGGGGCAAAGGCAGTGAGGATTCTGGAGAGGACAGTTTCAGGGCTGGAGAAATCGGTGGGTGGGGTGATAGGGAGATTGAGGGAGGGGAAGGGAGCACACACGTGGAGGGATTGAATAGTGCAGTAACTAAGGGAGAATTTACTACTCTGGAAATAAACTGGCAATTGGCAATTCTAGCATTTTTGTAATGGAGATGTGAGCAATGGTCTATATACAGTATAGGATCATTAGCTATAATATTTTGTAAAGCATCTGCATAGACCTAGACTGTCACTGCAGCTACCATTCTTACTCTCCAGTCCCTCAAAACATCTGTTGGGCACCTGGAGTGGAGACGGATGTGTGCTTCTTTGGCACCTTTGTGTATCTTTCCATCTTCACAGCTGTGGTACCTTATGAATCATTACATCGGCGTAGCTCCCTGACACACAACAATGGCATCACCACTGCCACCTACAGAGAGACCAATCACTGCTTGTCAAGAACATGGGATTCCCCTAATGGACTGTCTGATCTGACTGGAACACAGGGTGATTGCACATGACACAAGGGGGTACCATAAAGACTTATAGGCAAGAGCCCTTTGGAAATGATGTTCTGGCCAGTGCCCCTCTATTACAATGCAGGCAGCCATCTTAACCACATATGATCCCTTCATGGATGTTTAGCATTATTAAATCCAAGGTGCATGACCTTACATTATAACACAAGGCAATACCTCACTTTGTACAATTGTATTTCTATAGCAATGCCATCTGAACTGAATACCTTGTAAAATGAATTGGGCCATCATATAAAGTGATTATGCCCAGCAAGGTGTAATATAATAGTAGTATATATGGCTTTTGAAATAATAGATCTGTTAACTAAATAATTGTTCTTTACACATTTTGGCCAGTGCTATTGATTGCATGTTGTCTTTGGTTGATTGAATCACCTAAAAGTGACAGCGACATGTTGTTTGCAGGGAAAGCTGTCAGCCCAGAGGGTAGAATGTTGTGTTCCTGTGCTGTCAACTCGGGTTCAGAGATGAGCTCTGTGAACTTGCTTGGCAGGATTTGGGGAACACATCTATGCTCTGAGCATGAGATCAAAGATAAATATATACATTTGAATATATCAGTGTTACACAGTGGCTACCTTATGAGTGGTATAAGCAGCATGACTATGGAAATGCCTTATTTATCTCAGACATCATTTTTTCCTTTTTCAGTCATGAAATTATTTTTATGTCTTTTTGTTTTTTAATCTAGTGTTACTGTTCCTTCCTCCTTCCTGATTGCTTTAACCATTGCCATGGACGTCAAGTCATGCTCACAAGCTACCAGTGTGCTGTGGTACTTTGCTACTGCCGCATAAATTACAAAGCACTGCTGTAGTGTCTCTGCGGCAAATCTTACTGTTTCTGCACAACTGGGTCCCACTGGGCCACAGAAAAGTAGGGCCTGGGTCTATACTCTCTAGTGTACATTCCAACATATGAATAAGCCATTTGAAGAAGCCCATTTGGTGAGGAAAGGCCGACTGGTAGAGTGCAGACCAGGGGAAACTGAATCCCCATGGGAACACGAGCAGGGAAAATGGAAGTATAGGGAAAGGGTGGAAGGTAGTCCGGCTAAATGCCAGGAGCTTGGGCAATCAAATGCATGAGCTCAAGGCAATGCTAACTGAGGGAGTGGTTGATGTGGCAGTGGTCACTAAGACTTGCACCACCGCTGGACATGACTGGGACCTGTGCCTGGAGGGTTACACTATGTTCAGACAGGACAGGGGGGAGGGAAGGGGAGGAGGGGTAGGAATGATAGTCAAAACCTGCATTGTTATAGGTGGAGTAGAAGAGGTGGAGGGAACCATGCAGGCGATTTGGGTCACCTTGATAAGAAGGAGGGGCAAGAGAGTAAAAATAGGGGTGAAAGGGGTAAATGTGCTTATTTATAGATAACAGTTTTGAATCCAAAAGTAATGGTCCAGAGTTGTTCATTATGCACCAGTGTCTTTTTTTTTTCAAAAACACAGTTCCCAAAGCACTTTCCAAACATAGTTGTGCCATTCCAAAAACAAAGTGTCAAGATTCGTGTGTTGCAAGAAAATAAATGTTGAAAGAAAAGCTTTAGAGCAAATGTCTGAAGCCGGGTTGATAAGAAGCAGTTAGCTTCTTTGTAGTTGCTTAAAACAGGTTTAATATGTCAATAAACAACTGACTATAATTATGTTATTTACAAGGTATGGCAGAAAGATTAAGAAGAGGTAGGTGCTGATCGAAGGGAAATGTACATGTTTAGGTGACCCCTGGAGCTTGCAGTTTGAATTATGGAGATAGGGGTCTGTGAGGTGAATTTGGACTACAGGAGAACAAGATGACTTTTCACCAGAACACAAACAGTCATCCCTTGTTACTACTGCGACTTCAGTCTGGGAGGACAGCAAGGTTGGCACGGTTTATTCCAAATACATGGAAACTATACATCTATATGGTTTAATAGTGACGGGGTAGTAGATTGCACATTAAAACGCAAGTCTGGCTCCAATGGCAGATCAAGCAGAGTCAAGATTGGGGGAGAGCAACAGCTGAGAAGCGATATTAAGCGTACTCATTCTCCAGATGCAAATGAAGAGCAAGTTGCAGAGGCAGTTGCTGCTATAAAACAGCGTGCAGTGACAAAAAATGCTTGTCCGGCTCAAATAATACAAACGGAATGTGCTAATGTCTCATACAAGGTACGACATAATATGCCATCACACCGTGCTCTACAGCAGATAATTAGCATCGCTCTGCAAAGGACTTTGTCCATGGCATCGCCCACAACATGGTGCTATAATTCTTCTATTGCATTATCCCTCAGAAGTGGGTTTATCATTTTATTGTTGCAACAATAAAGGCTGTTTTTATCGCAGGTGGGACACAGTACCGAGTGGTCCGAAATATGCTTCTGTATGAAAGCTGTTAGGTTATGATCGCAGCTTTCTTGCAGTGGTATAAAACCATGCTTGCACATCTCTTCATGCCATTTGAGATGGAGTGGGGAAGACTTGATTAGTGTAGCTCAGACAATGATTGTATTGCAACAGTACCTTCAGTTATGTATATGCAATGGGAAACTGTGCATTTTGGCACCTATTCCCACCGAACCATAAAACTTAGTCTTAGTAAAGGTCTTGAGAAAAAAGGTGAAGCAGGCTTATTTGGCAACTGTTTGGTCATTGAATGAATCAGCCGAACATACCAATCCTACTATGTTCTTACTCCTGCAGTCAAAAATTGTTGTGAATAACTGTTTGCATGATAGCTGTCCCTGGTATCCACATTTACATTAATTAGGTGTCCTAATGAGAGACTTTTTATTACATGAATGGAGATCACCTGATTATGGAGTAGATTCTTTCATACTGCATGATCGGGCTTTTTGTTTCTCAGATGGCAAATATTTTAATTGTCAGCAGCCAGACAGGAAAAGAGAGTGCCTAAACAAGTACAATTATCACAAAAGCAAATGCAACTTGAAAACTAAACAGATAATATAAGGCAGACCCACAAGAGAAAGATTTTAATGAGTCAGTCCCTTGTAGATGGCATGCTTGGTGAATGAAATTTGATGGCGCGGGCTGCGAGGAACCTGCCATGCAGTCAATTATCCTCTCCTGAATCTCGGGGGACCCCTGTGGTGTCCCACTTCCTGCAGCTGCTTAATTGGGGATGGGATATAGGGGCGCCAGGCAGGACTGCCACCTGCTGCGGGTGAAAGACAGCCAGGGAAGCAGCTAAATGGGTACTTTAGTTGAGGGATAGAGGGGTGCAAAATCAGACACAAAATGGTCCAGGTGGGCGCTGACCCCTCCGGCCCCCCCCACGCGCTGCCATTATAATTGTTATAAAAAAACAGCCAAATTATTTTGTTTGCGCCCACACACCAACACCCACAAAGACACACACACACACAATAAATAAACATAGGAAAAAACAAAAGGTCCAGTTATAAGTAAATATTAAATTTCGTTCAGAACAAACAAAATAAAACAAAATCTACATAGAAATCTCATGACCCATTGTGAAGAGAAGAGCATTTACATGCCAGTAATATACAGAGTGCTAAATAAAGTAAGCTTGTCAAATTCAACAAAGCAGACATCACACCCGAAAGGAGTCAATGAACAACCGAAACCGAACTGCACTGTACCACTGATATGTTAACAGAAACAGAAATAGAGATGATTTCTGTTAACGATTTTTCCTTGACCATAGTTACTGGTGAAAAATAACAGCTTTGCAGTTGCAAATGTAAAAAAAAGGGTCAGACTTGTGAGTTGGGACTAGAGCAGGTATAAGTAGACCATCAATTGGTTGTAATCACTGCATTTATTTCGTTATATAGACGTTTTAAATTTCAAAATTGTACTATAATTACATGTATCATCTAGTATTAAAATGGTGTGAAATGTAAAAAAAAAGAAACCTTGGGAGAAAACTATATAACTGGAACAAAAGGGTTGCAGTCTTAGAGGAAATAGTTCAGACAACACAACTGAGAGCCCGAGATTCAGCCACACAAAATTTTGTTACCCTCCATCAGTAGCTACCCTGGAGTAATGTGTAATATTGGACAGAAAACAGGAGGAGGAAATTGACTGCAAATTGGGGATGCAAGGGTAATCAGATAGATTAGGAGTTTTTAAACTTTTATAGGGGAATGCGGCACTAATTCAAGTGGGCATGATCAGTTATGGAAACTGTTGCTGCTCCCGTTCCTCATGTAGAAGCTTGGCATGACTAGTACTATATACCAGTCACAGTCTGCACAGCAAACCTTTTTGTAAAGCTAAGAATCTGTGCAGGCTTGTGGAACTGGGAACCAAAAGTACACTATTTTGATTGAATGCAAAGAGAGATAGTACTGAACTGAATCAGAGCAGCACAGTTTTGATTCACAGACACTAACAATATATGTACAGTCTGGAATTCAATAAAAGGCTATATTGCAGTATTCTTTTTATTACACGGTCCAACGAAAACCGGAATCTGAACACATGAAAGAGTGAGAAACTGTTTTCTCTCACTGGTATTCATTGGTACATGCAATGGACAGACAAAAGAGAAAACGTTACTAAACATAAACGTAAAAGTAGGGTGAAGCTTGGCATCGATGGGAACTCACCTACCAGAGCGTCTGAGCAGGAACTAAAGGGGAATCGGGACTGCTTCCACACCAGCACACCTAAAGAGATGGAAATGCTCGCGCACAGGTGACAAATGACCTCAGGTGCCTGGGGCTACACACTCATTAGGAGAGAGTATGACGCATGGACGTGGGGCCTGGGACAACAGAACGGAGATATACTGTCGGACCGAGGGGGATAACAAAAAAGGGATAAACTACGAAATTTAGAAACAAAACAAATGGAACAAAAAGGGATAAAGGTAAGCTGTGGGAAGCACATTCTGCAAATGAGACTTGTTACAAGACACACTGACATTAAAAATCCAGTGAGTAACTCTGACAGTGTAGCTTTAATATCCGTCTAAGTTTATCTCATTCTTGTGAGCTTTCTCTTTAATTGCGCTCTATTACACTAACCCCCTTTTTTTGTAGACCCCCATATTTACATATATCTGGATGCTTTAATGTATTGTGTTTACTATTTAGTACACTGTAGTTTGATTAGTTTGCTCTTACTGTATCCTTAAGATTTCTTTCATTTTACTCAATATTGTTGGCTCCAACAGAAACTGGTTTATTTTTACCATGTAATGTGTGGGTACAGGCCATGTGGGGGTGGGTGTTGTTCCTCGGCTGTATCTTTGTTAATCTTTTCTCTTGTTTGTTATCATGAAACTATTGTATTGGGGGAAAAGAAGCTTCATATTATCTGTGCCTATAATCCACCTGCTGGGGGAATAGTAGGTCTTCAAGAACTCCTTGACATCACCTCCCAGACTGTAAAACGTAATGAGGCTGTCATCCTAGGTGATCTTAACCTCAATTGGTTAAGGTCAGCTCAATTATCCTTGCAATCACTCACGCTTAGTTATAATTTTCACCAGTTGATCTCTGAAGCAACTAGAGCCACGTCATCCCATCAAACGGGTACACTCCTAGACTGGTGATGGTTAACCATATGGAACATGTGTCAAAAGCAGGAATCCTTGCAGATGCACTAACAGACCACTCACCCACTTTTTGTATCCTAGCTATGGTTGCGCCTCCATCTCCTCCATCAAGACTAATCACGTTTACAAATCTAGCTCATATTGACCAGGATGCATTTCTCTATGATGTCTCCAATATCGACTGGCAGGTATCTATCAAACAAAGGATGTGGAGGTTGCTCTACAGATATTCATAAATGAATTTCTTACCATTCAATATAAACATGCCCCCAAGACTACTAGGAGGGTCAGAGGAAAACAGACGAGGTGGTTGCATAAAGACCTCCTTGCTAATCTGCGCCAGAGGGACAAGCTTTGGATTCGCTACAAACAAACTGGCCTACAGTCGCATCTTATTGTCTATCGTGAACTAAGGAACAGATGTAAGAGACAAGTTAGAGTTGCTAAAAGCAAATACTGCAAGGACCTTCTACAAAGCTCAGCCTGCGACCCGAGGAAATTTTGGGCCCATGTCAAAACATTTCTCGGTACCTTGCAGTTGGTCACTCCTGATGAAATGATCATAAATGGGGCACATTGTAATGACCCTAGGACCATCTCAAACAGTTTTAACAATCTTTTCTCTGATCTTTCATATTATACCTTGGCTTTACAACCTAGTGGATCGCACTCCAATCTACCTACCACACTAACATCAGACAACCATACTGCCTATCGTGATGTTCCTCCAGTGCCACCATTCTATTTCATGGCTATATCAAGGCGGAAGTTCTGAAATTACTGAGATCCATATCTGCCAATACCAGCTCTGTTCTGACTCACTGAACCTCGTCTTCTTAAGCTGGCTGCTCCACTCATTGCCTCTCCTATTGCCAGAATCTACACTTTATCCCTTATCCATAGCACTGTGCCAGACCTATGGAAATCTGCAAGAGTAACGCCTGTATTTAAAAAAGGTGACCCAAAGGACATGGCCAATTACAGACCTATAGAAATTCTCTCTGTCCTTAACAAGATCCTAGAGAAAATAGTTGCATCACAGACCATTGACTACCTTACATGCTACAATCTCCTCTCAGACACTCAGCATGGTTTCAGAAAATGTCATAGCACCACCACCACGGCTCTTCTTCAACTAACTACTGATATTCTGTGCAACATGGACTCTGGAAAACTCACAGGTGCCATCTTCATTGATCTCACTAAGGCTTTCGACCTTGTTGACCATCCCCTGCTTCTCTCCACTCTCCATAAATTCCATTTCTCTACCCTGTTGTGGACTGGTTTCTGTAGCTACCTGTCAAACAGGTCACAAGCTGTCAAATTAACTCCTCCCTGTCCAACACGTCTACTATCAACCTGGGTTCCCAGGGCTCTATCTTTGGGCCCTTCTGTTCTCAATTTTTATCAACAATGCAGCTGAGGTCCTGGAATCCTGCTCAGCTATTCTCTACGCTGATGACCTGATCATCTACACTAGTTCTTCTAGTATTGCCTGCATAAACACACCACTTACTTCAGACTTCAATAAGGTCTTAGACTGGCTACTAGACCGTAAGCTTGTACTAAATGAAAAGAAAACGAAAGCCATGCTCATAGGTTCTGCACCGAAGATTAAGACCTGTTCTAGTTTGCTGGAGGTTCTTCACCCAGGAGGATTTCCACTTGAAAATGTTACTTCCTTCAAGTACCTTGGGATCCTCCTGGACCAGTCCTAGTTTTAATCTTCACATTCAGTCCTCGTGCAAAGCTGTAAACTCGAAACTAGGGTAGCTTACAAAAGCTACATGCTTACACCCTCGGCCAAATTAGCAATTGTCCGAGGTATTCTGCTCCCAACCCTTACCTATGGTGCCTCTATTCTTACCTCTGCCCATAAAACCTCCCTACTAAAATGGGACATAACTTATAACAATATATGCCGATTTGCCTCTTCGTCACCATGACTCAAACATCACTGCCTTCTTTATAAGGATCTGAATTGGCTCTCACCCTCTGCCAGTAGACAATACTACCTTGGATCACTAATGGACTTGATCATCCGGGGAAAAAACCCGTCCCAGCTGGCGGCGTTGCTGGTCCCTCAACCATCCTCCCATGGCCTGCGATCAGCTGACAAATCCTTGCTCTATGTTCCGAGATGTCGGATGACTAAAGGCACAGGGGCCTTCCAATTCTCTGCTCCCAGGCTATGGAATGCTCTTCCACTCAACCTCCGGCTGTCTCAGTCTCACTTTGGATTTAAAAAGTGAATATCGTCGTTATCTATCCTTAGCTGATGCTTATACATGCTTTGACCCAACCTGAAGCTCTTGAGACTTACCAGTAATGTCACCCCTGCTCTAATCCAGCTCCAAGACTGTCTCCTCTTCAACTCCCCATATTTTTCCTTCTCTTTGTAAATAACTTCTTGACTACTAGCTCTCTTCCTTCTTGAACCTTGTTGCTGACCATCCACTATTGTTTTGCCAATTACCACCCCTGACCTTCCTTCTGTCAGTCTTTCTTGTTATATTTGAACATTCCTCACATTTCTCTCTATATAACCTTACTATCTTATTAACCCTTTCACTCCACAGGTCAGGTCCATGGTTTCTGCACTTATTATATATCTTACTGCCATTATCTGTATAATGCTTGCCATTATTTTTTGTTGTTTCTACCCATTGTATTTTTGTAGCACTGCTGTACTGTTCCTCTATTTGTACTATTGTACCCATGTTGCTGTTGTTCAACTGTTCTCCTTTTGTTGTACTCTCCCGGGTCGTGCCTGAAAATAGTCATTTTATGGCTAGTGCACCTACCCGGTTAACAAAAACTAACTAAATAAATAAATAAATGATTATTCTTATTTTTTTTGTTGACTGTACAGAAATACATTTAATAAAGTATATTCAATTAGAAAAAAATAGCTATCCCTAACAATTTGGTCTATAGGGGAACACAAAGCCACCAACTTGACAAAAATCATCCAGGGTCTGGGGGAATTGCCATAGAAGGTCAGGCTGGGGGAGTTGAACATGTGCTCGCTGGAGGAGAGGACGGAAAGGGGGACATGATCGAGACCTTCAAAAACATGAAGGGGATAATCAAGATGGACACAGAAGGTCTATTTTGGAAGAGGATCAGGAAGGACACTATGAGATTAGGGAGAGGTAGATTCAGGGTGGAGGTGAGGAGGAATATCTTTACGGAGAGGGTGGTGGCAAATTGGAATGCACTACCAGCAGAGGTGGTGGCATGTAACACAGTGGAAGACTCCAAGAAGGGGTGAGACAGGGAAAAGGGGAGGGTAAAGAGAAAGTTGGGAAGGGGCAGCTGCTAAATAGGGGAACTAGCTGCAAACTCGAGCAGACAATAGACCATGATGGCCTTTTTCTGCTGGCAATTTTCGCATGTTCCTAACCTGACTGTGTCTGCTGCTCAACAGTTCATTACTTCAGCACATGCAGTGCAATGTGAAAACATGCAAGACTTTTCTTACAAAAAGGAGTATCGGGGGGGAGTGCAGGACATTGATAACTGCTGGATAACTGGCTTCACTAATTGCCGTTTTTAGCAAAAAAATGGAATACTGATAGCAGGCTGTTTGCTCCACAGTGGCATAAACTACAAACACATCTTATGGTTACAGAGTAAATAGCAAAATAATTTACTTTAATGTTTACATTAAAAGTGGCAAAATGCTGAAATTAGTTATAAAACGTTTGCAAAAGATCTTACCTTCAGTAAACAATTTAAGGTCAACTAAAACACACCCAATTTGAAATAGAGTTCTAAAAAGATATTGAATACAATGATAAAGAGTCTTTCAGTAACTACCACCTCACAGATTTACTATACAGTTACCTGGCTACCATCCCATAATGCTGCTCACAATGAAATGAAGATAACAGTGGCAATAAACCAGGCAATGTAAGCAAATGAATAACCTCCTAAATATGCTGTCCAGCATTATAAATAGTTATCCTTACCAATACAGCCTGAAGAAAAAAAAACATTAGCTCACTAACCTGGGTGTTGATGCTACCTTTAATGATTCAGTAGTTCAAGGCATGTATTGAAGCCTGTAAAAATGTAACACTCCTCTTATAAAAAGTCAGGAAATCTGGGGACAAAGGGCAGTGAAGTGAATAATTTGATCAATAACTAGATTTATAAACTGCCATTTTTTAGAAGAAAATAGGACATTAATATTGGGGCTGTATGCTCCATAATGTCATAAGCTACAAACAACTGGGTTACAGTATTACAGAGTCTCAGCTTTCCAGTAGTGTAAAATATGTGTTCCTAGCACTTAATTTAGCAAACTAAAAATGGCTAATTTATTTAATTAACTGTTCATAAAAGAGGTAAAATATTGACATTAGTTTTCAGAATGCAGCAAAGAAAAACTATAACCCTCAGTAAGTTGGTAAAATTCAGTTAAAAACAGACAGGAATGAGAGAATCCTGGAGCTACAGATCTTTTGGTAATGCCCCCTCTTTTACAGGGCAAACACAAATATTATACAACACAACATACTGTATAACTTTGCAAAACATTGGAAGAAGACAAGTGCAGGATGGATTTATCTGGTATTAAATCTAAGCTTACACAAAGAACACATATAACAGTAATTGTTTCATAAAAATCAGATAAAACTTTTGAAAACAAAGGTAATCTTAACAGAAACTAAAAATAAAAATAAAACTGGTACAGTAGCAAAATAACAATGTAATAGTATACATTGTGCATATTCCTGATTAACAGAATGTAAGGAGCTCTTACATGCGGTGAAGCTGAACAAGAACTGGTGGAGTCCTAAAAAATCCCAGGGGGTGATGCTGCACTCTGATTGGTTACACAAGTCATGCGCTTTTCACTGTGTTATATTTAGTTCAGTAATATGTGTTATACTCTTGTGGTGTATCACAACATTTCAGTTTGCTGTATTCACACCTTGGCACATGTCACACTCGATTCAGCCTATGCCTTTCAAGTTTGGCAACAATTCAGTTTGCTATATTCTCATTTCAGTATGCAACATACACATTTTAATATATGATTTTGTTTTCAGTACTTCATAACCATTTTATTTACTACAGTACATATTTATCAAGAGTATCAATATATTAAATAAATATAATCTACAATTCAGTATGTGTCATATTTATTTTGGTATACATTATACCCTATTTAGTATTTATTATATCCATTTTAGTATAGGTCATATATATTTTGGCATGTGTCATAATTATTGCAGCATGTGTTTTATATATATATATATATATATATATATATATATATATATATTATCCATTTCAGCATGTGTCATAATTATTTCAGAATGTGTTATAACCATTTCAGTTTGTGTCATATCCATTTTGGTGTCTGTCATAATTATTTCAGTATGTGTCATACCTATATCGTGCATGTCACATACATTTTGTTTTTTGTCATACCCATTTTGGTATGTGTCTTACCCATTCTGGTATGTGTCATACTCATTTCAACATGTGACATATTGATTTTGGTATGTGTTGTAATTATTTCAGTATTTGACATATCCACGTTGGTGTGTGTCATATCCATGTCAGTTTGTGTTATAATCATATTGGTGTATGTCATAACCATTTCAGTATGTCATACCCATTTTAGTATGTGTCATATCCATTTCAGTATGGGTCATATCCATTTAACTGTGTGTCAGAGCTATTTCAGTGTGTGTCACACCAATTTCAAAGTGTGCCATATCCAGTTCCGTTTGTCTCATTCTCATTTTGGTATATAATACCCATTTTGTTATGTGTCATAGCCATTTCAGTATGGGTCATATCCATTTCGATATATGTCATTATTATTTCAGTATGTGTCAATCCATTTTCAGTGTGTATCATGCCAATTTCAGTTAGTGTTAATCCCATTGTGGTGTCTGTCATACTCATTTTGGTATGCCATGCCAATTTTGCTATGTGTCATATCCATTTCAGTATGGATCATATCCATTTGGGTATGTGTCATAATTATTTCAGTGTGTGTCATACCAGTTTTAGCATGTTCCATATCCAGTTCAGTGTATGTCATACCCATTTCAATATGTGATATCCATTTTGATACGTGCTATAGCCATTTTGGTATAGGTCATATCCATTTAGGTATGTGCCACAATTATTTCAACATGTGTCATACCATTTTCCTTGTTGTGTCATATCCATTTCAATTAGTGCTAAACCCATTTTGGTGTGTGTCATACCCATTTCGGTATGCCATACCCATTTTGCTATGTGTCATAATCATTTCAGTATGGGCCATATCCATTTCAGTACGTGTCATAATTATTTCTTTATGCATCATAGTGATTCAGGTATGACATATCCATTTTGGTTTGTATCATACCCATTTTAGTGTGTGTGTCATATACATTTCGGTATGTGTCATATCTATTTTAATATGCATATTACCTGTTTCAGTATGTGTTCTAGCCATTTTGGTATATGTCATACTTATTTTAGTAAGTGTTATTTCTATCTTGGTGTATGTCATATCCATCTTGGTGTATGTCATATCCAGTTTGGTATGTGTCATACATATTTTGGTATAGGTCATAACCATTTCAGAAGGTCACATAACCATTTCAGTGTGTGATATACTCATTTTCATGTTTGTCATTCTCATAATATTATGCTGTAAATGGTTTACTGTTAGTCATAGACATTTCACTGTTAAATATATTCTGAAAACTGTAATTTTGAATTGAATGGCTTCCCATTGTAAACACCAACACTTGTGTTTACCTAAGCGGGCTCTGAGGAACAAGACCCTGGCATCAGTTTTTGTGCAGGTAGCCAGGAAATACATTTTTCAAAACTTTTCCATCATTTTGCCATTTTGTTTTTGTGAAAACATGTTATATGTGCATGACAATGATCACACATAAAATAAAAGGTGGCGCAACAAAATTTTTTTGAGCATGAAAATATTTCACTATGTGGTATAGACATGTCAAGAAAACATTTTGTTTTCCTGAATACAATGTTCAAAAACACTTCCCATGTGTTGTTTTATTTTACTTCACTGTGCCAAGGTGGACTGTGCTTTTGGGCTTAAATTTGCAGGGTGTCAAGCCCTGGTCCCACAGATGTGCCTTTTGGTGGTTTGGTTGCAAAACATTCAATGGGCCCATAGTTACAGCATTCCAAAGTTGAGAAATTTCCCATAGGATAAGATTGCGACACCTGCTGCACCTTTTGTCACCTGTTTCTCTAAAATGATTAGAGATACGGGTATTTTGCTACCTGCGGTTTAGTCTACCTTTAAGCATGCGAGGAGGTTTCGATGTCACAATTACAACTGCAGTAGACTTTTTTACATAGTTGTTACGGTTACTGAGATATTACCATATAAGTGTTACAAGAGTTCCTTTTCAGTACTATAGGGCTGCTTTATGGCTCCGTATCTATGTGTGAGTGGGAGTGCAGGGCATGGAGGCTTGCTTCCAAAAACACATGCCAGTTACCTGTTACATTACACTTTTTCAAGAAGAAGGGAAATTCATTGGAAAAAACCTTCATTAATGCATCAGTTAGGGTTGATAGCACAGTGACAAAAGTATGGAAATGTGATGTTAGGGTCACCACCCCTTCCACCCCACCCCCACACTCCTCCATGGGATCTTTAGGCCTAACTCTCACCCCATTCTCCTATACTGTAGCATGTCAGCTTGTTTACACATGGAATGGGGAGAGAGTTGGATCTGATGACCCCATGGCACACCCCAACATCTGTTGTTGTGTGGAGGGTGGAGGGGGTGGGGTGGGGTGGTAGGTGGTAACCTAACATCACATTTCCATATTAGCGTTGTGCTATCAACCCTAACTGATGCATTAACAATGTTTTTTCAATTAATATATATATATATATATATATATATATATATATATAGACACACACACACACACACACAACATATGCCCAGATATTCAAAGGTTTGCACTAGCACAACAGAGTTGTGCATGCCAACTCCCAATGCACCCTGGTGTGATATTCAAGGGGCAGATTGCACTGCTCAAAATAATACGATGCTGGGGCACATTATAATGTATGTGGCACAATGTAGGGTGTGCTCCATGCATATGCTGCACACCCCTGTATTCAGGATGTGCGGCGCATATGATGGCACAACCCTGATGTGCGCTGCATATGGGGACACAATGTTGAGCCCATAAAAAGGAGGAACAAATCCTGGCCACCCACAGGCAAGTGGCTGTATTGCAAGGCACAACACACCAGCTGCAACCAGCCCAGCTGGGACACCGTCCAGTAGCACACACACCCTCCCCATTGCCCAATGTGACCCTCCCCCCAGTATGCCCGATCGTGAGCTTATGTACAATAATCATAACCTGGTGGTCCAGTGGTCCCACTCTCCCCCCAGTATGCCCGATCATGGGCTTCTGTAAAATAAATTATATCCTGGTGGTCTAGTGGCCCCCCTGTGTCATGCCCGATCATGGGCATCAGTGAATGAATCCCATTACCTGGTGGTCCTGGTCCCCTCCACCCTCAGTGGATCCCCGGTCACCAAGCTCCCCCTGCAGTTATTGGTGGGTGACAGCATCCCGTCCCCATACCACCTGGCTGCCCACTGAATGACAGTGTACAGTATGTGCTGTATGCCTATTGGTCCACAGGGTGGACCAATGAGCATGCAGACCATACTGTACTACACAGGCATGGATATGTGAATGAACATTCATTTCTGAGTGCCTCTTTGCATTTGCATTGCTAATACACACAGTCGATGGCTGGCCGTGGAGGTGAGAGGTGGGCTGTGCCAGTCACCAGCTGGGGAAGGGGGGTGCTGAGTGGGCTGGCACGACTGGGTCGGGGCCACTAGACTACCAGGGATATATAAAAGCAATATTTATGAAATACACATTAGGGAATCCACTAGACTACCAGGGAATTAGAGATCGTAATGTATTTTATCATAATCGGGGGGGGTTGGGCGGCCACTAGACTACCATGAAATTGCAGATCATTATCTATTTTATTATGATGGGGGGCTGCAAGACTACAAGGGATATGAACAACAATAATAATTTTATACAGCTCGGGGGGCCACTAGACTATCAGGGATATACAAAAGCAATATTTATGAAATGCACATTGGGGGGCCCACTAACTTACCAGGGAATTAGATATCATAGTCTATTTTATCATGATGAGGGGGTGCTAGACTACCAGGGATATTGAAAACATGATTTATTTTATTCAGATGGGGCAGAACCAAGCCCTGTGAGCAAAACCCATTCTCATTTAACATTCTAGGGCACCCCTGGGCTGAGAAAATAGGTTTTTAAATTTGGCCATCTTGTCCCTAGCTCATAATGCACTATCGTGATCAAAGAATCTTGCGATCAAAGAATTTGCAGGCTCGCGATCAAAGATCGTTAGTGAGCTGCAAATTAATTTTAAAAGCTGATAATTCTATATTTTTTTGACTGATTTGGATCAAACCAAAGGCATGGCTCAATAGATCTGAGGCTCCTGAGTAAAACCCATTCAAGTTTTACTTCAGAGGTGACCCCTGAGCTGAGATATTTGTGTTTTTCCAATCAGAAATTTAAAAACAAGATGGTGGAGCTCGCAATCAAAGAATTTTTAAAATTCTCGGGGACAAAGATTCTTGAACCATGAGGCTGTAAATTCTTTGATCACCAGGCGGGACGAGATGGCCAGAACCCCATTATTTGTTTGCAAAACATACATATAAATTTTCCCATTGACTTATAATGGGAACTTCAAAGTGGCATAACTTTTGAATGACTTAATATTTTTTCACCAAACAAAAAGCAGCATATTCAGCCACCAAAGCTCTTTCAAATGAGCCATTATGAAGAGTGGCATGCCATACAATGGCTGTGCAGGGCTACATCCAAAATCCCAAAAGCTGCCTCCAAAAATGGATAATTTTGCATTTTTCATTGTTTTTGTATGCAAAGACTATAAGTCTGACCAAAATGCAATTTGGCAGATCATGAGATCTACCATGCCCCACCATGCATGCCAAATTTCAGGCAAATCCATTGAACAGGTCCAAGTTATTGACGTGCAACATTTTGAGTTTAACATAAATGCCCTCTCTAATATTAATATACTATATATAATATATATATATATATATATATATATATATATATATATATATATCGATATGATATGGTTTGACTGAAGATATCATATTTATCTTCACAAGAGGCCAATGATATCTTGATGTCATTGGCCTTGAGTGAAGATAAATATGATATCTTCAGTCAGGCCATGTCATGTTCTGTTTATACAACACATGTTTTGGCCCCAAGACAGAATCCCCACATCCCCCACTTAGCATAATACTTATATATTTGATTTACCAAGCAGACACAACGCCTACATATTAGATATGCTAGGGAGATGCATGACCTGAAGTCAACCCCCAGGCAGCTCTGACATTTGGTTGATGCTTTGATAAATGGTAAAAAATCTTTATTTAAAAAAATATATATTATTCTCTCAGTACAACAGACAGCTCCACAACTGCATTTCACTCCCCCGGTAGTTGTGACACATGGTTGATAACTGCCATTATTGCTAACAAAGAAACACTTGTTTAAAAAATGTTTATCTGGTTGATCCTGCCCTAATTTGTAGATAATGTTTGTTTAAAAGAAACTTATCTGGTTGGTCCTGCCATTTTCTTTCAATGTTAATCAAGAAGAACTTCGATTTTTTCTGCTGTACATTTGTAGAGTGACCGAGCGTTTGTATGCTTTAAAATGAGGAAGTTGCCGAGTTTAAAAATAAGACAATCTGCCTGTGAAAAGTTTAACAACTGTGTTTTTTTACTTAGTTTGCTGTTATTTGTTTCAAATAAGTTGGTGACAGTAGAAAGAGGATAGAGAGAGAATCCGCAGCTTCAGAAATGTGAACGCAAGTGCGAGTGAGTGTTGCTATAGCAACGCTCGCTGACTCTTACGTTTGCTTTTCTAAAGCTACATATTCTCTCTCTCGTTGTCCACCTTCTGCTGTCACTAGGTTATTTGAAACAAATATTGGAAAAGTAAGTGGAAAGGGTGCATTTTTTAAACTTTTCACAGGCAGGCTGTCTTATTTTTAAACTCGGCGACTTCCTCATTTAACAGCATACAAAGCACTCGGTCACGCTACTAATATACAGCAGCAAAACTGAAACTGCTTCTTGACTAACACAGGAGAAAATAGCAGGATGAACTTAAATTTTTTTTTAAATAACTCTTTCTGACAGGATTATGAGAGGTCACAGTGGTGTGGCGATAATTGAGGTTACCAGCGTGGAGTGACAGTCACGAGAGAGGAGTGTTCATTTGTGGCATGCAGGGGTAAAATCGAAAAACTTTCACTTTCGTTGTGATGACATATAGGAACATGGAGATATCAGTGATATCTCCACGACCTGGCTGAGATATTACTTTTATCCTGTCATTTATCCCAAAACATGTGTTGTATAAATAAATAAATAATATATATATATATATATATATATATATATATATATATAGGGCAAAAACTCCATTTAATGCATCAGTTAGGGTTGTTCCACAGTGACAAAAGTGAGGAAATTTGGTGTTAGGGTTGAAAACCCTCCTTGGACCCCAACCCACCCCAACTGGCATCAGGGTGCGCATTGGGGTTGTCAGTCTAACTCTCACCCCACCACAGTGTAAAGAAGCAGAGGTATAGGAGAATGGGGTGAGAGTTAGATCAAGACCCCAACGCAGCACCCCGATGCTGGTTGGGGGTGGGTTGGGGATCCAAGGGGATTTTCAACCCTACACTGAATTTCCTCACTTTTGTCACTGTGGAACAACCCTAACTGATGCATTAAACGGAATTTTTGCCTCTAATTTCCTTCTTTGAGAATGATGATGAGAAATAGTGAATGTAATGTGCGCGGGAGCGTGGTCTCTTTGGGCCCTCCACTTGCCGTGGTGATGTCTTGTCACATAGTAACATGGTGCCCACAAACACAAATGGTAATGCTCATGGTGATGCAAAGCGAAACAGAAAGAGAAACAGTACTGTAGACACAAATGGTAAAAATAACGCAAACGCAAGCGCAAATGAAAATGCAAAGGGTAACGCATATGGTGGCGTAGACGGGAATGGTAAGTGAAACCGGTATGGAACCGCAAGCGGAAGCGGTAACGGTAACAGTAATGCAAGCACACAGGCTGGTTTTCCCCAAAAGCTGCATAGAGAAAGACAGTGAGTACAAAGAATATAAGCATATTAATGGGTCTCAGAGCAGAAAATGAGGAGCTGGAATACTAAATTGCTTATATCTCAGGAACCGTACGATGTAGAAAAAAAATTAAAAAGTCATATGATTTATGACTTTTCTGGCTAGGTTTATGCTTAGCCCCCTAATAGGGGGCTAAGCATTTTTCTGACAAAAAGTCCGTATCTCACACCGTTTCCGAGATACGGGCCCTGAAAGGCGCGGTGAACGCCGTAATGTTATCCTATAGAGTGCTATAACTTTGCCGCCCTGTAATATTTTTCCACCAAACCACCAAAAGGCACATCTGTGGGATGTTGGCTTTCTTCTCTCCAAATGTCAGTGTAAAAGACCAAACCATTATTTTGCAGCAAGGTGGCAAAGAATCCTTGTCATGCAGCGGATGCCGCAATGTTAGTCTATGGGAAAAAGTGTCAACTTCGGAGTACTGTAACTTTGCATCCATACAATATTTTGTCACCAAACTACCAAAGAGCACATCTGTGAGATGTTGGCTGCATTCCCTCAAAATTTCAGCTCAAAAAACCAAACTGTTATTTTGCAGCAGGGCGGCAAAGTATTCCTGTAATGCGGCGGACGCCGTAATGTTATCCTATGGGAAAAAGTGTCAACTTTGGAGTGCCATAACTTTGCTGCCCTGTAATATCACCAAAACATGGAAAGGCTCATCTGTGAGATGTTGGCTGCGTTCCCTTCAAATTTCAGGCCAAAAGACCTTACCATTCTTTTGCAGCAAGGTGGCAAAGAACTCCTGTCATTTTGGCCATAGTGTTGCAAAGTACTTTCATGATTTGCGAAAGCTTTCACACAGATTTGCGAAAGTGTCATGAGCATGAAAGTACTTTGTGAAAGTACTTTTTCCAGAACTTTGAAAAACATATTTCTGGGGTGTTTAACCCCAAAATAAAGACATGGCTAGCATCCTCAGGCTATGACTAGGTGAACACAAAAAGAACTGTGTCCCTAGATGGTCCCAAATTTAAATGCCAATCATTTTCTGATCACCAACTGAAAACAAAATGGTGGATTTGCGAAAGTACTAGGGCCATTTACGAAAGTAAAAGTGCATATGCAAAAGTGTTGCACTTTTTAACTTTTCCCATTGACTTATAATGAGAACTTGTTTTTTGAATAACTTTTGAACCGTTTAATATTTTTTCATGAAATCTTCGAAAGGAAAATCGGGGACCCCAGCCACACCCTCCCTGAAGATTTCAGATCGGTCACACAAACCATGCGACCTGTAGGTGCGACCGTAGAATTAAAAAAAAAGTGTAAATGCATGTGCAGATCATGCTTAATAACTCCACAGCCGTACATCTGACTGGTACAAAACTTGGCATATACCAAGGTGTATGGGTCTTGATTCTGTATTCCAAATTTCAGGCAAATCCATTGAACGGTTGCAAAGTTATTAAGGTGCAAAATTTGGGGTTTAACATGTAACTGGCTCCTCAACCCTAACTATGGTAGCACTATCATGCTACCATAATATATATATATATATATATATGGAAAAAAAACTCCATTTAATGCATCAGTTAGGGTTGTTCCACAGTGACAAAGCGAGAAATTCGTGTTAGGTTGAAAACTCTAACTCCGATTCACCCCCAGCACCACACACACACAGACACACACACACACACACACATGCAAGTACGGGGAGGACCAGGCAACACGACACCAATGACAGACAACCAGCAGCAGGTGACAGAAATAACAAACAATTGTCTAAATGTACTACAAGACATCCCCACCCACCTGACCAGGTACTGCATGCTCAGTGGAGATCAACAGCAAAACTGAGGCCATATACACCAAATGTACACATCCCTGATTGCAGCTGCACACAACGTACCACACTTTGTAGTTGCATGGCCTTACCTACCGATGCCCCACACCACACCACAACTGGTACTGTGCCGTTAGTCAATATAAATGCTGAAGGTGCATGATCACAGTTGTACAAAGGTTTTAACACTAGTGAGTATATATTAATTAAGAGAACTACATAAATTAACTACAAGACACAGCCATGCTCAAGATAAAAGTAGTGTTGCATTTAGTATGTGATTTACATAGTAGTACATTTACTGCAACTGTTTACTCAAGATAGAAAGACTGATGTAAACATATAGAAAAGCATTGCCTGTTCAACACTGTGAAATTCGTACTGCCAGTATTAGATGCATTCTTACTGATGAAGGTGTACTGCTGATGTACATACATATACCTTCAGTGTGTTTGACTACTGAAGATGCAGTTAAGTATTCTTTGTAAGAAACAGTGTAATTGCGTGGATCAGGCCGAGCAACTTCTAGATATCATAGCACTACTGAGCCAACAATGACGTAACTGTATCGGAGATGTCTATAGGATAGATTTTCCTGTAGGCACTTACTGAGTATGTTGTACCTAATAAAGACAATGTCATTGCACCTGTGATGACTAACTTATTGAAATAGTGATACATTTACTATTGTTGCAATGAGTGATCTATGCCACTTATGGACACAACCTAATTTTTTTAACAGTTGTTTCATACTCAGGCTGTATGCCTAGTGTTTGGGTTTGCCACAATTCTGTCACTGATGCTATCAAAGTGATAACTATGTTAATTGTGCTACAACAGGAATAAAGTAGGTATAGTTTTGATATACATAGAATGTCTTTTAGTATTGATTTAACTCACAATGGGATAAGTGTACTAGGATGGCAGGGGTTATTCTCTATCACTGACTCTGTCAGATATAATCACACTAAGGTTTCGATGACTGTAATGATCAAGTTACACTGTTCATCTTCATGAGTTCATATTCGCAGCCATTCTCCAGTAACTAGGCAGTGGATGATGTAACTGGGTGGGACACTGTGTTGCAAAGCTCCTGCAGTGCCTAGCAGAGGGAGAGTATCTACACGTGAAGGTAATTAAGCAATAAGGCATAACCAACGGTTATGTTAAATAGTCTGTTAATCACCCTCTAGGGGTTTAAAGTTGAATGAGGCATAGCCAAGTGCCACATGTCGCTAGACAGTGATAAACTGACCATTAACATAATACCTGGGAGTGGCTTATTGCTATCATAATAAAACTGTTTTTAAACAACATTAAACCATGTTCATCATATTGTTAGGCTCTACATGTATGTTAATAAAAACTAAACATAAGGCTGTTAGAATGTTTATAGCCAATCAGAAAGCTGCATTTCTCAGACCCTTGTTATAATCACAGATATTACACCTGTACAACTCTTTGGTTTTGCTCAACTGTATTGCTCAGGTGGCCCACCACATGTGGTGTGGTGTGGGGCATCGGTAGGTAAGGCCATGCAACTACTAAGTGTGGTACGTTGTGTGCAGCTGCAATCAGGGATGTGTACGTTTGGTGTACATGGCCTCAGTTTTGCTGTTGATCTCCACTGAGCATGCAGTACCTGGTCAGGTGGGTGGGGATGTCTTGTAGTACATTTAGACAATTGTTTGTTATTTCTGTCACCTGCTGCTGGTTGTCTGTCATTGGTCGTGTTGCCTTGGTCCTCCCCGTACCTGCATATGTGTGTGTGTGTGTGTCTGTGTGTGTGTGTGTGTGTGGTGCTGGGGGGGAGGGGTGAATTCGGAGTTAGGGTTTCCAACCATAGCACCAAATTTCCTTGCTTTTGTCACTGTGGAACAACCCTAACTGATGCATTAAATGGATTTTTTGCCATAAATATCCTGTCTTTTTGAGAATGATTACTAACTATAGTATATTATTTATTGTTGTAAGAGTACTGCACATACATACTGAAATGTACCAAGATCAGGAATACAGTAACTCTTGTAGTACTATTTTCTGTTATTAACACTAAGAGTACTTCCATCTGAACCATATTGTTTTTTATATTAATCTATTAATTTTCACTTTCCACTGTTATTGCATTATTTTTTATGTTGCAGCGTTTTACTTATTTTCTTTGTACATTCAATGTAACTAGTCTTCAGACACACGATGAATGTAGTACTCTATGGCCTGAATATTCAAACTGTTCCAGGCTGTGACACAAGCCTGGGCACACCTGAAGTTGCTTGCACAGGGGTGTGTCCTGGTGACATTCAACAGACCTGCACTATGGTGTAGTAGCTTTGAATATCACAGCCTGGGCACCCTAACTGTGCATGGCGCAGTAGTACTGCTCCAATGCAAGTGTCCAGACTGTATCATGCAGATGCGCTGGTGGAAGTGGCATTGCGCCATGCACTGCACCTGCCATATTCACAACGGGACATCCAAATGGTTTCATAATGTGTGCAAGGTACACAGAGATACATTTTAATCTCATTACAGCCCCATTTGCATCTGATTAGCATGCAGAAGCGCCATTCTCTGACAAGTTTTGGCTGGTGCCCTCACAGGCACCAGTCATGAGGAACAACACTGCATGCACCCCAGTCACGGGGATCCATGAACACCCACAAAAATATGCAATATGCCACGTAGTTCAGTGTACTGCTGTGATCCGATAATAGGCATCATTAATCCCCCCCAAAAGTGCAATAGCCCTGGTGGTGTAGTGTAGTGCAGTGAGCCGAATTGCATTCACCATTAATAGATTACTCCCAACTACAATATTGTTTGTGATCCAGTGGCCCGGTTGATAGCTGATCATGGACATCTGTACCTCATCAAATACCCTTAAAATGCTGATGGTGTAGTGGACACCAGAGCACACCTGACAATGAACCTAACACCATTATTTACTCTAAGGCCACTTGACAGATGGCAGTAGTGCACCTGACTTACCTTTTCGCTCGCCTATTAACAGGTCAGTAGGCTGCACAACCATTGTTTAACAGCATCAGCCAATGGGCGTGCAGCCCATGACCTACTACTCTGTAGAGATATGTAAATGAATTAAGTAACATATCTGAATAGAGTGTACAGTATGAGCTGGATGGCCATTAGGTCATGCTGAGAACAAATGGGTATGTCACTCTACTGACCTGTCATTTGATAGGCGTTGAGGTGGCAACCAAGTGGGGTGGTGGCACCCACCAGCTGATGAGGGGTGGGAGTGGGGTCGGGGCTCACTGGATGACTGGAGTGGGAGTATACTACACCACCAGGGTCTTAGAGTATTTTATGAGGTAATTGATCTGGTGCAATCAGGCAGTGATCGGTGTACTGGACCACCAGGGAAATGTCACTGTTTTTGTGGGGGAAACATACTGATCTTCACGATCATGTACATAGAGGCATAGTGTAGCACCAGTTATATGCAACAACGCATTTTGCCACAGTAATGCCTCTGATAGTGCATGGGACCATTGTCAGGTATCTCAGGAACTTGGATGGACAACCACAAGTGTAATACCACATGAGTGTGGTATAATGTTTCAGTAAATGATGAAATAGTTCTGCAAATGTTTGTCTCAAGTATTGCAAATAAACATCCCCACAACACAATAACACAACAAACACAAAATAGTATCAATTAAATATGTATCTATTAGTATAAAAATATTACAGATATTTAAAACCAAATCTCACCAAAAATAAAATTTTTTTTATGAAAATACATACAAAAATATTAAATATTTCAATTTACAACAAAAAAACAAAAACAAAATATACATTTTTCATACTTTCAATTGTTTGGATGCAAAAATAAATATTTCTTCAAAAAACTGTCATGGTTTCATTAAATAAAAAAATAAGGAAAAAAAATATAGTCCACAAAATATGTACAAAAAACAGTCTTCAGCCAAGACTTGCGAGAGGTGTGTGTGCTGCTTGAGGCAGTCCAAGCCAGAAACTGGATCTGATGTGGAGGCACAATGGAAGTGGAAGCTGTTGCGCCCTCCAGAGGAGATACCGGACTGCTGTGAAGGGTGGTCACTTTGTCCCAGGGAAGCTGGCAGGAACAGGTGGTACTGGTGGAGGCTAAGCACTAGTACTGGCCAGGGTGGCATCAGCCGCTGTCACCACAGGCTCAGGCATGAGGCTGATGGTCTGTTGTTGTGCTTCCAAGAAGGACAGCATTTTCCGCTGTCCTTCAAGGAGCGCAACATTGTCTTTCTTCAGACCGACAACCACGCGCTCAAGCCTGCGGTAACAGCGGCAGTGGCCAGTACATGGTCTTTCTCGCCGGCGCCCCACAAAGAGTCAAAATAAATCAATCAATGCAGGAGACTAAAAAACAGTGATGGACTTTCAGTCATTCAATGTTAAATGTTTGCTAATAATAATATCTATACATTAATTTGCACTAATATTTACTCATTTAGAAGTCTGATGCAAATGTAGATTGTTGTCTTGTCTGTTGAGTTATAATACTTTATTAACTATATTATGTCTTTAGTTGACACCATAAAAAACTTGTAGCTTTTTGCTTTAGTATGCTATTCTTGTCTTTTTGTCACTAGACATAAATATTCAGTATCTAGATGCTTTAGCATAATAAACAGTACAGTCCCATAGCAGTAAAGGTACATCCTCCTTGTGTGTGGGAATCAAAACTTTACCATCTGTGGCTATAATGTCTACTTATGTCTGCAGTAGAATATGCGACTACCTTCACACGAACACTATCATAAGATAATTTTATGTGCGCATCATCATGATCACTTTCATTATTGTTTGAAAACAAACACCTTTCGAGTTCTAATTCACCCTCTCTACACACATAAATGTTTCAAACAATTTTGTAACTGATATTGTATTGATTCAGTGGAAAACCATGAACAAGCTGTCATTTAGTGTTTTATGTTCACATCCTACGCATCCCTATGGTTACAGAAACTGTTACCAAAATCCAAAATGTCCTATGTCATGATTAGCTGACCAGCAATACAATCAGTGAACGTTTCTTACTTCTTTTTTATAATGAAACAACTTAGTAACAGTCTTAAAACTATTTCACCATACAATGTACTTCACAATAGTTTGTTGACACAGTCCTATTTCCATTTTCATCAAATTGTCAATTGAATCTGTCTCAGTCTTTTCTAATACTTGAAACCATCTCACAGATTTAGTATTCAAGACTTTAGTAAGATACCTAACTACTTATAATGATACATTTTTCACACAGTATTTGAATAGATAGTAGGAGCTGTGTTCAGAAGTAGTGTGCAAGAAATGCAAGTTTACACCATGGACAACACAGTAACGGAATGTTCCTGCTATATCAGAAAGTTGTATTGATGTCAAATAAATTTTCACTCTATCTAATAAAACTGGAATCTGCAACACAATAATCGTGTATTCTCATGCAATCTCCCATAAAAAAATACACTTCAAGGAGTAGTGACACATCAGCTGGATAGTGAAGTGGCTCCACCAATGAGCCCACAGCTTAATAATTGCTAGGCTAGGTTAATTAACAAGGAGATTAATCAGTACTTTCTACAGGCATCAGTACCTGGGTACCTCCTGCTCACCACCTACATGTGTGACATAAGGGTAGCTATCATGAGTAATATTACTCTGTTTGCAGATAACTGTAAACTGTCAACATTAGTGTATGTGCAGAAAGGCCAGCTTGGTCAACAGACTGACCTGTCCCAACAGGTAAATGTAGAAGAGACACTACTCTAACAAAAATGCAGTGAACCGTGACATACTGCACATCATTCAGAGAAATGCATAGCAAGTGTTCCTCCATGGTGGGGGGGATGAAATAGTACAATACTTTATTGCTATCAGAGACTTGAAGCTGTTCTTCTATGTTAAGACAAACACCCTTTACACTTGTACAAGGCCAAAAGATAAGGACAACAGGATGCTGTATGCATCACCAGTGTGATTGTCTCCAGAAGACGTGAAGATATTACACATCTGCCTAACTCACAGTCTGATAGCACATCTAAAGCACTGTTTGCAGCTTCAGATGCCACAGTTAAAGACACACATTTAAGTTCTGGGAACTGTCCACAACAGGGACATTTAAACAATGTGTGTCTTGCGGAACATGGCCTATATGTACAGTCACTAACCTAAATATGTACACATTGTCAGACAAAAGGTACTCAAGAGACAAGCCAGACCTCTTCAGGTACAGGAAGAGGATTAATAAGAGATTGGCAGTTAGGATGACTTCAAGAAATGAAGAGGAGTAAGCTAATACTGCAACTAGAGGATGGAAAAATCTGGGGAAAAGAAGGACATTTACTTCATCAGTACAGTGTTGGATCCATGTAATGTGGTGGGCAGTGTGCTGGTGCACGCACACATGGTAGAAGTGTTAAAGAGGATGTGGTACAGCAATAAGACAATGGGTGCAGTACTATAGTAATTGTGTTACTTCTGTTCCTGGCATTCTACTTAAACAGTCAGTGTCCTATTACAGAAATACCTCAATATGATATCAAAGTCAAATATGATTTTTTATCTTGTTGTATACCATTTATCTCTCAATCACTGACCAGCTACATTTACTTTCCCCACTCTTCACTCCTGTTAGTGACTGCACGTATCTTCACTATAACTTGAATGCAGGATGCAGAATTAATGGTTCTGTGTAATGTGGCTGTACACACATCACACACAACGCAAGAAAATGAACATGAAGCTTGTACCATACTACTGATAACATATGTGTGATGTAGTCATTTTCACCAATAAACAATATACAACTATACAGTTTTTACAATTTATTATGTGCCATTATGAAAAAAGCTAAACACTCCTACTAAATGACATAAGTCATTACACAACTACTCAACTGAGACACAATCATAATAACATACATTCTCAGTTCACGATACTGTGACACTACATCTTGCTTGAAAAGATTTTGTGATTCCACCTACGTGTTGAGCTGGCGCCGGCCTCCTGCTTCACCTTCACTGGTTCCGCATGCTTAGCTTCCCCAGGCTCTATGGAACAAAACAAGTGAAAACCATGATCAGATATACATTAAATATCAAGCTACAACAGTATTTTTTAAGAAGCTACATTACTAATACTCCATGATTGTGTAGGGCAAACATGTGAACATGTCTCTTTGCAATAACAGTTCTGTCTTTAGATGGATTTATGTTCTTAAACAACTGTAACATGCAGACAGCAACTCTTCTCATCTGCAGAGTGATCAAGCACCTTACATGAACAGTATAAAGAATGAAATACATAATTATAAAAATTTCTGACACACCATGATTGTACGATGTACTGTGCTTGTTACACCATGAGTGTACAATGCTGTAGATGTCCATATACTTATTTACTGATGTCCAGTTCATTGACTGTCACTATGGCAGGAATAATACCACATTGCTTACTACTACCATACTGACAGTCAGCAGCCCTTAGACATCAAAACACCTGCAGCACATTACTGTGCCCAAAGCCCAAGGGACCGCTAAATTTAAATAATGAAAGCCTGTGTACGTGGTCTTCCAACAGAAATCTGCATCCAATCCTGAACAGACTTTATATAAAACAAACCTATTTTTTCCGGTGGTTCCCTGACCATGTCTGTGCAATTACAGTAAAAAAAAAAAGTAAATCTATAATTACTAGTATGCAGTGCACAACACCCAATTCCGACTCATTAATTGCAATTATAACAAGAGTCTGAGAATGCAACTTTTTTTTGCTTCAAACATTCTAACAACCTTATGTGTATCTTTTATTAACATACATGTAGACATAACCATATGATGAACTGAATTTAACATGGTTTGAAAAATTGTGTAATTACAATAGCAAGAAGGCATTCATAGGTATCATGTTACTGTTCAGTTACTCACCCTCTAGCAGAATATGGCAGTTGTTTATGTATTATTCAACATTATACCCCTAGAGGGTTATTAACACAGCATTAAAATAACCCTTGGTAATCTCTTAGACCTTAATAAGAGCAAGGGTGTGACCATTTCCAGGTTACTACTCAACTACAAACATTGTCAAAGCCTTATGTTATTCCTTTATTAAGATACACATGTAGACAGTGCCCATATTGTCCATTAACATATTTTTAAATAATAAATAAGAGATTCCCAGCACATATATAAATGATCACTTAATAACCATCTAGGGGCATGTGGCACTCCAGCAACACATAATTACACACTACAACTACTGAATATTGGTAACACAATTCATCAACATACCAATTGCTAAATGAATGATTCATTGAACGTGGAAAGTCCACCACCAAAATTAGTGGAGGACAACAGCTCCCCCCACCAGGTCACATGGACCGTCAAGTAGTCCTATGGGCGTACATCCATTGTCACATATATGGAAAATGGTATCACACTCATATGTTAGTACACATTAGACATATTTTCATTTATCAATTGACATCTTTCCATTCTGTTTGATAATATGTGCTGAATCAGCATACGTTAACACTCTGTTATTATAGACATACATATCTCCCACTGGTGTCAGTAAACACATAGCAAACAATCAGGTGGGTGCTGAACTACTGATTCTCACACATCAGAAATGTGGCAGAAGCATAACAGCATGTATTACTTCACTGTCAACCACTGTATCACACTTAAAGAACACACTTAGCAGGTTAGTGTAATTTGTGTATCGCTTCAGAGTACACAACACATCTAAACTTCAGTAACCAGTGCAACAGGTGGATCTAATGTTGTCTGTGACTGTCAGCACCTCGTACACCTCCAGTGTTGCAACAGAGTCCAGTGGTGAATGTTATATTTATGTATCATTATCATCACAGTCTGTTGTGCAATGGAACAGGAAGGGATATATTAGAGAAACATCGCTGCATTAAACAAATTAAGATTTTGTTCCACCAAGGATATGATACCTAATCACACTGCAGAGACACAGACTCATTCTTAACTGGTCTCTGTTGCCAGATGACAGACTGGCTCTTTCTTTCTCTTACTCAATGACCTAAAACAATGTTTTCAACCCACTCCACAACCACAAAGAATACATACATGGTTCAAGTAATACTTAATCACTAAATAGTATTTTTTTTTAAAATATAACCTTAACTTCTGCCGCTCACACATAACATTATATCCTCATAGCACCCCAATGACATACTACAATTATTTCTATCAGCATCTTACCATCGGACTCACTGATAATGACACTTTCTGTGTCCGACTGACCACCCTCCAAAGCTTCACGCTGTGCCGGTACTACCTAGCGAGTAGTCGGGGAGACCTATGTTGTCCTGTCATGAAACAGAAAGCAAAGACATATGTAAGTGTTAATTGTTAATTACATCACATGTTTCAAACAGTTGCTGCAACAGTAAAACATGCATCACATAGGTAACATTGTTTCTCATTATACACACCACAAGCATTGTGGCCACATATTACAATAACAAGTACAGTTGATATCAAATATAATGTTTGAAGAGCACTACAGCAGAGCTCTAAATGAAGATTAGTGGTTTGTACACAACCATGTGTAACATTTCAACAAGTCTACACATGTAAAACCCCCGATTAAGTACACATATTAACATAATATTTCATATGAGAAACAGAAACATTATTAATTCTGTATGCAACAAAAAAATTAAAAAAGTGGTTATTACATGTGCCACAATACTTCAAAACACATACATTTCATGAACTGTACCACAATTGTAAATGTAACATAACAAAATGGCATGACTGCATAACATGATACCAAATAGACAGAAGAGACACAGATACAAAATTTAGTCAAACAACACAGCTGCAACTCTCTAGATGTATCAAATGCAATAACCATGTTAACCTTTAATAAATGACAATATTATGTATTTTCTATGGGTGCTGTATAATCACTACACCACTATCATTACCAGATTGTGTTGCTTATTGTTCACTCAGCTAAACCTCAGAGATAATTACAGCAGGCACGTCAAATGCACCTTATTCAATACTGTATCACAATTCTGAGACCTCATTGTTAAAAATACATTGAATGACTGTCAAATTAGCATTTGTCAATGCTAAATGTTTGCCTGCTGGCATTGATAGTGATAATGTGGAGTTATGAGTGAGTGAATAGGAATGGCATGGAAAGTATTGTACTCAAGCCAACCCTACCATTACCTCTGCAGACAGCGACAGGCATTGGGTGTGCCTTTGAGTTGTCAGTCAGCCATACTGCCCACATCGAGATTGAGCCTTTCCCCACACCCCACCCTGGCAGACACTGACAAGTGTCATGGTTTGCCTTGTAGTTCTTGGCCCTTATGCACACCCCTTTCCATAAGGAAATATGGTGAGATGGGTGCACTATAGCAGAATGGGGTGAACTTTGAGCCCAAAGAGTCCAAAGCATACCTTGATGCCTGTCACTGGCTGCAGGGTGTGAAATGGTATGAGTATTACAGGCAAGAATCCTAAGTAACACCCCTGATGCCTGTCATTCTCTACAGGGTTGTGCATTTATGGTTGGAAACTCTAATACCTCATGCATTCATTGGTATTTCACTCCAAATTGTGTAATTTGTTTTGTTTTGTGGAACCAACTCATGAACAGTGGCAATATCATTGTGTTACCCAAAAGCTGTATGCATTACAGCTATAGCATTTAGCACCACATCTGCAAAACATTCCAAACAGGATAAAATTACACCTGTACTGTTCATAAGGAGTTGTTAAAATGGCAGCGTTGCCGTCTCTGGTTAAAATACATCAAAATGGGGAAGTCACGAGCATCCAGAAACTGTGAAATGCACACCGTAATGTAATAACTCGGGATTTTCACAGCAGATTGTCAACACAGAGCATTTTGGACCTCCAATCATGAACACTGTCACTGTGATTTGGTTTTGTGTCCCCAACAATGATTTCCACAGCAACCACGATTTCGCACTGTGACTGTGAAAGCACATTTGCCCATGTTAGAACAATGACAGCTGTACTGTTCTTAAGGAAGTGTGAAACATTTCAGTGGTGGAAATCTGTACTGAAAACTTTACAAACTACTGAACTTACAAGGCTGCGTGTGTAAATGCTACTCAGTTAACACAGTCATTTTTTAGAATTTTTTCTTGAATTTTCAAAATAGCCATTGATTTCACACAGCAACTGCGGCATTGTGCGCTACATGGGCAAAAACACATTTTCAGGAAGATGTGACAAATGACAGCTGTACTGCTGATAAGAATGTGTGGTGAAATGGTAATGTTGAAAATCTAGATTGAAAAAATTGAAAGGTCACGAACTTAGAAGTGCACGTAGCAGCTATGCAACGCATGCTCATAAAGCAGTAATGTTTAGGAATTTTGTCACCCAGTTGTCAACATAGCCATTTTAAGACATCTGCTCATGAACAGTGTCACTGTGATTTGCTTAATTTGTCCTGTGCATTGATTTAGCACAATGAATGTGCCAGTGTGCGCTACATGGGCAGAAACACGTTTTGGATGAGATTTTAAAAATGACAGCTGTCATACTCAAAAGAAGGTGTGGGAAAATGGCAATGTTGAAAATCAGGACAAAAAATATTGAAAGTCGTGAACTCACAAACGTGTGTAGGAACTGCGCAACACACACTCATAAAGCTGTCATTTTTATGAATGTTTTCTCCAAATTTTTAAAATAGGGTTGCTGAGAGCCCACCTTATGAACACTGGCAGTGTCATTTCATTAATCAGTCCCAAAATGTGATTTGGCACAGTGACAGAAAAATCAGCCTTTGTGCCCAAATTACACCATAGCAATGACAGCATTCATGAGAAAGGATCCCCCCCAAAAATGTTGAAAATCTGGTGTCAAATTTTCAAAAAATGCCTGACATATGCAGCAAAGTAAAAAAAAAAGTATCTATCCCAATATACAGCTAATCGACATTTCCTCAGTTTATGGTTGGCTTTGAAGAGGGCAGACATGTTCCCGGTCCACCAAAGATGATCGTGCCAAAGTCCGGAGGTAAGTATGGGATGAGGGTGGGTGTGGGTAGGCAGCGTGTGCAGTGGGTGTGTGTGGGTTCTGGGAGGGGGGCAAGGAGAAGCGCCGCGGTAAAGTTTGTAATTTGTAGTTTTTTGTTTTCTTTTAATGACAACGCAGGATGTTTTGCATGCTGGGGTGTACTCATAACATGTAACAAGGACATCTAGTTTTTGGGGGTGTGGAGTTGACAGACGATTGGGACCCCCCGTCGGCCATAGCATCTGTCACCACACTGGGGTGGGCTACCAGCATGGCACCCTGTACTGTGTGGGGGGAGGTAAGACAGTGGAGCCGACGGGGGATTTGGCACCCCCGTCAGCTATACGATAAGTTGCCATGCTGGGGTGGGCACCCAGTGTGGCATGTGGATTTTTTGTGGGGGCCAGCACACCGTTGGCTACATAGTGTGTGCATGGGGGGGCAGCACACAGTATGCATCCATGCATGCATGTGTGTGTGTGTCTGTAGGGGGAGCACACATGAGCAGGCGATATCTTATCACTGCTCACTGAAGCATAGTTCCCCCTTTCAACTGTACGCCACTGCATTTTTGAGCTGTCATAGACAGCTCCAGCAGGCATTGGAAAACTGTGACCACACCTGCAAACACACTGGCTGAATTGGAACAGGGCTGGCACACCTCTGAAAAGTCAGATGATGGCACTATGTTTGGTGCACATGCGTGCAAGCAAACATTTTATATATACGCAGTATGACACTGTTCCAAGTTTGATAACACTACATTACACTAAATAAACACTTTAATATTGTTTACTAACAACATACCATGATAGCAACTGGGTATATGGATGGATGTACTATTTGTGGTATGGGTATGTCACTCGCCTCTGCCTTGTGACTCAACAACACCACACTTAAAAATACAACAATTCCATCCACAGTTTTTCATGGTACATCCTTACAGTATAAAGTATAATACGTGTGCCATCATTGTTATCAAAATCTGAATAAACGCACATGCATTGTTAAAACTTCTGCTGAGTTACTTACGATGAGTAAGGCGCTCCCCCGCAGCTAGCTTGCCAGCAGCTTCCCACAGCTCATATGCGAGGTAGTACCAGCACTTGTCGTTGTCCGGTATCCCCTCAAGCTGTTTCAAAACATAGAATCGCTGGCACAACAGCTTCCACTTCCACTTCAACTGCACGATTGACTTGTTTTTAACTTTCAGCATGACGTGCAGGAAGCTATTGATGTGCCTCCACATCAAATCCAGCTTCCGGTTCAAGCTCCGCATTAGAATACGGGCATTCCCCCTGGCTTGGACTGCCTCAAGCAGTGCACACACCTCTCGCAAGGTCCACTGCCTCATATTTTTTTCGTATTCAGTTCTGAAATAGAAACATAAAGAAACATTGCCATTACTATCATCTACCAGTATTAATGATTATTTTTAATTAATTACGTTTAGTACTTATGAAATTAAAGACTGCAATGGGCTTCAGCATGGCAGAAAGACTGCTGATTTCTGGGACATTGCCCCAACAAGGCATTGGGCACCCCCGTCAGCAACAAAATTTGTTGCCACGCTGGGGTGGGCTCCCAGCATGGCACCCTGTACTCTCTGGGGGGGCGGGGGATAGTGCACCCAACATGGGATTGGCCACCCCCATCACTTTATGACAGTGGTACCATGCTGGGGTGGCCCAGCATGGGATGAACTGTGTTTTGGGGTGTCGCACCACAGCTGGCGAGTGATTGGCCACCCCCGTCAGCTATACAGTATGTGGGAGGGGCCAGCACGCAGTTTGCATGCATGTGCGCGTGTGCAGGGGGTAGCGTGCATGAACAGGTGATATCTTACCACTGTTCATCGAACCATAGCTTCCCCTTTCACCTGTACGCCACTGCATTTTGAACTGATGTCATATACAGCTCAAGCACGCATTGCAGAACTGTGCACGTGGCTGAAAACACACTGACTAAATTTGAAGAGGGCTGCCACACCTGCAGAAACTCACATGATACCACTATTTTCTTGTACATTCGTGCAAGCACACATAAAAACCACTTAGCTCATGTGTTCCATACAACATGGCTCTATTTGCACAAATAACAGTAAATAAAGCTATACATAAACTGCTACCACTGCGTTTCACTGTTGCAACACCCCTACCATTCTGTACCAGGTATAATACTCTAATCCCACAGTAAATGTATAATTAACCTTACAGACTGAAACTATATAAAAATGTAAACATATAACAACATCATGCAATTGTATACAAAGAACAACACGATGCATTGCTATTGCAGTCTCCCCAGTGTTGTTACACAGCATGGCACTATCTGAATATTCCCAACCCATGTGTTACAGTGTGTGACTGATGCATGCAGCTGATCTATTTTTGACCATATTTATAGGGTTCTGAGAAGAACCTTTGTGTACACTGTAATATTTGCTCAAACAGTCTGACAATCTTAGATGACTTTGAGGATTGCATCTCGAAGGTCTCCCAGGAAATGGCAATTGTCAGCATGTGAAAAATGTACACCGTCTGGTAGGAATAGCCAATCACTACAATACTTAATTTCTGGGTGACGTATAGTATACATTCCATGCATGCATAGAAAAACAGATATTTGTATGTTGACTTTTCTGTGAGCTCTGTCAATCAGATACATATGGTGTTCTGCTTGGCAGACCCTACGCTCCATAATATCCAAAAAAATGATTATACAGGCAGGCAACATACTCATAATAGAAGCAAGGTGCAATTTTGCCTCTGTAACTAAATCTACCCAGCGTTTCGTGCCCAAATCATTGCCTCCAAGATGTATCAGCAGTATGTCAGGATGAGGCTGAGTTCTCAAAAGTCTGTGCATGGTTGGCATGTGATGTTCCCATCTCATGCCACCCCTACCAAACCATCTTACATAGCAATCTGGGAGCTGCAGGTCCCTCCCAAAATCACTATGAACAGCATACTCAGATGCTCGTCTCACGATACTACTTCCAACTATCCACAAAGTCCTTTTGCAATTTTCTGCCATTCTAAGTTTTTACTCTCAGAAGTGTACAGAGAGCTACCAAGAAAGTCAGTGTTCACCCTGTAGTGCCTAGGCAGTACTGAAAGTAAAACTGACATTTTCCCTCATTATTTCAAGCCAGCTTCACTTGGCTGATTCATAACACACAAATGAAAAATAAACATTAGGTACTGCTCTGGCTTCATTAACCATTGCAGACCATGCACTGACTATTACTAGACTTCTGCTACAGCTCAAATGTGCAAACATTGAGAGGTGGGAAAAATGCATCCTTTTCATAGGCAGTTTTAAACAATTACAACTGCAGAAACATGTCTGATTGGTTCCCTCTTCTGTTAGAGGTCCACGTGCACCTTCCTATCTCCCTCTATTTGCAGCTGTATCTGTACAAGTTAGTACTAAAATGCTATCTGACTTTAAACTGTTTTTTCTAAATAATGCAGCATGTTAGATAATAACAAGTAACATTATGAAATTCAGCATTGAAAAACATTTTGCTTAATGGTATTAACATATTGGTAACACTTTTTATCATACTAAAATTTTTTTTATAAAATATGCTGTACTTACAGTTATGCAAGTGCTGTCTCTCAGTTATAACTAAGATAGCTGCTGTTGACTTCTTCTTCAGTGTTGTCCGTCTCTGATTGGTTGTCTCAGATGGCCTGACAAATCTTGCATTACATTAGTAGAACCAGATGTCAGTCAAACACATTCAGATCTGATTTGATGATGAATGCATTTCCACCCCAAGTGTTAGAATTTGAGATACTTTCAAGCATTTAAAGTAATATTAGAGACACTTTCGAACTTCGACAGTAATTTTTACGATACTTTCAAATGCAAGAAAGTACTTTTTGCGACACTTTGAACTTCAACATTACTTTTCATCATACTGTCGAACACACGAAAGTACAATTTGAGACACTGTTGAATGCACAACAGTACTATTTGCCACACTGTCGTGCATTCTACAGTAATTTTCCAAAATTGTCCATTTTTTGCCACAATTTCATGCTTTATAGAAAAATAGCAAAATTCACCAAATTTTAATCATAGTCATTTTAAGACCTCTGCTCATGAACAGTGTCACTGTGATTTTCTTAATGTGTCCCATACAGTGATTTCGCACACCGACTGCGCCATTGGGTGCTACATGGGCGGAAACACATTTTGGGTGACATGTGAAAAATGACAGCTGTACTGCTCATAAGGAGGTGTGGTAAAAAGACAATGTTGAAAATCTGGACTGAAAACATTGAAAATTTGCAAACTTACAAGCGTGCGTAGGAACTGCACAATGCACATTCGTAAAACAGTAATTTTTAGGACTTTTTCCACCTAATTTTCAACATAGGCTTTTTGAGAGCCCACCTTATGAATACTGGCAGTATCATTTTGTTAATTGGTGCAGAAAGGTAATTTCATGCAGTGACTGTGAAATCACCCTTCGGGCCCAAGTAACGCCATGACAGTGCAAGAATTCATGAGGAGGGATCCCAAAAACCCTATGTTGAAAATGTGGTGCAAAAATTCCAAAAAATGCCTGAGATATTCAACAAAGTTGAAAAAAACTATCTATCCCATTATACAGCTTACCGGCATTTCCTCAGTTCGCGGTCGGCTTTGAAGAGTGCAGACGTGTTCCTGGTCCACTGAAGATCATCACACCAAACTCCAGAGGTAAGTATGGGGTGAGGGGGGTGTGGAGAGGCAGGGTGCACAGTGGGTGGGTGCAGGTTGGGGAGGGCAGGGACACTGTGAAGGACCATTTTTTTCTTTACAGGTTTTGTGTTTGTTTTAAAAGACAACGCAGGATGTTTGCCATGCTGGGGTGGGCTCCCAGCATGGCAGCTGGAAAAACTGGGGGGCTGGAGTTGACTGGGGATCGGGCACCCCCATCGGCCATAACAAGCTTTGCCACACTGGGGTGGGCTCCCAGCATGGCACCGTGTACTCGGGGGGATGGGGGCACAGTGGAGCCAATGGGGGATTGGGCATCCTCATTGGCTATACCATGAGTTGCCATGCTGGGGTGGCCACCCAGTGTGGCATGTGCATCTTTGTTTGGGGGGGAAAGCAGCACAGCCGATGGGGGATTGGGCACCCTGTCTGCTATACAATGTGTGGGGCACGAGCACAGCAGTGTGTGTGTGTGTGTGTGTGTGTGTGTGTGTGTGGAGGGGAGCGCACATGAGTAGGCAATATCTTATCGCTGCTCACTGAAGCATAGCTCCCCCTTTCAACTATACTCCACTGCATTTTGGAGCTGTCATAGACAGCTCCAGCAGGCATTGGAGAACTGGGGACACACCTGCAAACATACTGACTGAATTGGAAGAGGGCTGCCACACCTCTGAGAACTAGGATGATGGCACTATGTTTCTTGAACATGCGTGCAAGAAACATAAAAACAGATCAGCAACCATGTGAAAAATGACTGCTGTGCAATAACAAAATGGTTGTAGTTAAATGGCAACCTGAAAATGTTACATTTAAATATTCAAAATGCAGTAACTTGAAGTAAGTGTACAAAGTTGAATGATGAATGTGTCAGTAATTCACAGAGCAATTACCAATAAAGTCATTGTGTTGTACAACTGTCCCAGCATAAGCTATATTAATTTTTCTTAATAATAAGTATTGCTAACTGCACAGAGAAATCATAAAAAAGTAGATTCTATGTGAGAATGTCATGCTACACAATGTGACTGAAATGAAATACAACTGTGCCTATTAAATTACTTATGTGATAAAAAGATTCAAACATTTAATTTTTAAATTTATGTGATACTTAACTCACAATTCTGTCAATGCACAGTGTTATAAGATATGTACAGAGGCATATTCTAACACTGTATTTTTTCTCTTTCATACAGGTGCCTGATACTTCTGCAAGATTGCTTACTGCCACTGTGAACCATAATAGCAAAACATACCAACCAAATACAGACATAGATGTATAGGAAAATGAGACAGGTATAATAGTACAGCACTGTTGTATAAGGGCAAAAAACAAAACAGTAAAGTTACATCACAAAATGAACATACACAGACCTTTACTGCAACAGTGAGCCCTACAGCAACTCACTGCACAGCAAAAGCAAATGCTTCAACAGCAAAGAAAAAAGGGGTACCTCTACAAAAGTTGTGTAGATCTGTCAGATGAAACACAACTATTGTGAGTGCAACCATCAACCAAACCTCAAAACAATGCCATAGACTCACACCTGCTGATCTGCAACGTAGAAAGAAAAGTATTTCCGATCACTAGCAAGTAAAGCTAAGATCGGAAGACTTACGCTGCTGTGATGAGACACAATTGCAAAAGATCAGCTATCTGTCTCTGATGAAGTTGCATGTCCAAGGAGCAGTTTTGTCAACAGAGCAGTGTTTGGCCTGCAGTGCTTGTGGTGTAAGATGTCTCATGCTTGAACAATTCAGGAAAGTTGTGTATGCCATAAAAAAAAGCACATAACAGTATCCTTTCTTGACTATCCACAACTTCTGTGGTGCTTTTACAGGTCAGTGGATGCACACACAGCACTCTGCAGGCATATTTTGGGAAGAATCTTATTATTCCTGAAAAGAGCACAAGTTCACCATTGATGAGTATGGGAAACTAGTAAAGGTGCTCAGTATCTGTGATGACAATGCAATATACAGATGATGATCAGATTCAACCACAGTCTTCAATAAACGGCACCGTTCTAGCATGGGCATTGATGATACCTGCAAATCAGAGGCAGTCGTCATTTGAAAAAGTTGAACAGTCTGCACAACCTATTTGTGATAACAGATCGAAAGACAGTTATAAACTGTTTAACACGATTGACCATTGTGAGATTCGTCCACATACTGGACTCATGGGTCACTCATAGCATGTCTCTTGCTAGTGGTGTTTGTGATAGTATTTTTCACAACATGCGGATGCTTGAGTGCATCAAACAGGCATGCTAAACTTTGTATACAGAGTATATGAAGTATGGCGAGCTGTACATCAGTACACTTGTTTAAATGACTTATTGCAGTCAGGTGACATGTTGGGTGCCATCACATTTCTCAAAACTGCAACACATAACTCTGTACCAGACACAACTATTCCTCAGTTTAACACTTGCAGAAAGTATCTGTTTCAGTCTGAAAAAGTGACATACTGAGCCAGTATACAAAGAAATAACTAAGTTTTGAGCTGGCAAAGTCTCTGGAAGTTTGACTCATGTGTCTCATGTGACCGTTTGTGCTACACAAAACAAACAGTCACAGTCAACCTAGAAACCTTGTCACCATACAATGACATGTGGTTCTGTCTTCAGCATTCTTGCTGCTGAAATCTGACTTTCACTTACAAGACACCATTGTGCTATGCAAACACTGTTTCTCCAAATTGAAGTCTAACATTTTGCCAGCAAGGTCACTGCTGAATAATATGAAGGCAGATGTTACACCAACTAAGATTTCAACATTGAATATGTTTGAACGCATTCTAATTCAGATAATGAAACCATTCCAAACCATTCTACGTCTGAACACAAAGACAAGGAACATTCCACAGAAAGAGATTGTTAGATCTCTGAAGGGATCTGTGATGTATCTACCACTTCCTCTGCGGAAAAATGTTCAAGCAATCTCAACAGAAAATAGTTTGGTGATTCTTGTTAATGGTGTTCCAACAAAGGCCAAGGTCATCTGGCAAGATGTTGTCACTGTGCAAAAGGTTAAGCTTGCTGTTACTTATTTAAAGAGTAACAATCCCTTTTATACAGACCTTGACATAGATCAGATTGCCAGTCTCTCTGTCGAACATGATCTATTAGAAAAAAGTAAACCAATCATTGAGAAGGTCAGTGGACAGACAAGTGATAATGTGTATGAACAGTACACAATTCACCCACTACATGGCAGAGATCCAGTAGGAGACCACATTGATCTCTATTAAATGAAGCAGGTGGAAGTTGAGCCTGTCAGCATTTGGGAGGCAACACTAGAAGCACGCTGTTTCCCAGACCTATTTCCAAAAGGGTCAGGTGGACGCCTAGATGAAAGAGAAGTGTGTGTACAGGGTGCTGAGTACTGCACTAGCCATGTGCTCAGCAAAGATGGCAAATTCAGATGTAACATACAGTACCTGTTCCATCTCCTCTGGGAGAGTGAACTTAGCATTCTGTCTGCATCTATAGCACATACTACTGGTCTCACAAGTCCACTAGATGGAATAACAGCTGCTCAGTTTCTAGAAAAATTAAACCAGAAAGATGAAAATGTGCAAGTAAATCTCTCTTCCATTCAAGTCTTCGAGGCACCAAAGAATATTGGTATCGCAGACACTCTGAAATGATGACAATGCTGCGAGAGTACAGTGCAGCCACATGGTTTGTCACACTTAGTTGTGCTGAATATGCCTGGGACGAGCTCATTGAACTGTTGAAGTGGGCAAATTCTGATGTTGACTGCATTTCATCAATGACTGTTGGAGAAATGTGTTCACTTGATCCTGTGTCTGTCACAAGACATTTTCACAAGCTGTTCCATGACATTCTGACTTTCATCTTGTCAAAGGAAAATCCACCTCTTGGTATTGAGGAACATTACTTTTGGAGGACAGAATATCAAGCACGGGGTGCCCTTCATATCCATATGTTATTTTGGATCAAGGATGCTCCACGCATTGGTGAACATGAAGCAGCAGAAGTGCTAGCATTCATCAAGAAATATATCACTTGTCACATTCCAGACAAGTATGACAGTCCTACACTATGGAAGTTGGTACAAAAGTTCCAGTGACATATTTGTGCAAAATACTGCCAGCGAGTAGTAAAGAACAAATCTAATTGGTACACACGATGTTGCTTTGGATTTCCTAGATGAGTTTGTCAGAATGGTGCCATGAATGACCTTTTCTCAGCAATGCGACACCACTTGAAGGCAAAATCAACCAAGAGGGTATATGAGTTACCTCAAGATGGGAAAGAGGTGTACATAAATGACTACAACCCAACTCTTCTCCTAATGTGGCAAGCAAACATAGATGTTCAGTTTGTGGCTGATAACTCACTGGCCCTGGTACGGTACGTCACTTCGTACATAACCAAACATGAGCAGACTAGCTTGCAAGATCTTTGGGAAGATATTGCCAGTTCAAGCAGAAGTCTGACATCTCAGCTCTGGTCATTGGGCTTGAAGACTCTTTCACACAGAGAAGGAGCTTATGAAGCCAGTGACCGTTTAATGGGTACACATCTGTACAGGAAGTCTGATGCTGTACGGTTTCTCAGTGTAAACTACAAAGAGAAACGCAAATGTGTACTGATTCCTCATGCCAAAATTGAGGAGCTCACTGCCAATAGACTTTCTTCAAAACATGTCTTGAAGAATAACCTGATAGACACATACTACCCCCGTAGACACAATGACATGAATGATATGTGCCTCTTTCAGGTGGCTAAGTGGTATGACTACAAGGCAGATGTATCACCTGACTCAACACGCCAGATTTACAAGGTGAATGGAGTAGATGGCTGTCTCATAAAGAGACACAAGCCATGGCTCATAGACCACATAAATTGCATCTAGGCACATCGGAGAGCAGAGAACATTACTACTTCACTCTCCTATTCCTATTTAGACCCTGGAGGAGAGTCTGAATTAAAAGGTGACTGTGACACATCTGAAGAACAGTTCAATCTCAGTTATGAGACTTTTAAAACTGAATACAGAGACATACATACAGAGACTAGAGGCTGAGAAAGAACAGCTTGAGAAGGCAGAGGCAGCTTCAGGAAGACATCCTGTTTGTTCACAAGACAACCTTGATCCAGAAGGACAAGCTGTTCTAGGTGAACCTCTGCCTTAAATGCCCCAGAACTGTTAATGTCTTGAGACAGCCATGGAACATGGCACACACTCCACTGTCAACCCAGCTGACTTAGAGAAAGACTAAATCAGCAGCAGCACACAGTTCATCTCAAGTAGTTGAAGTTGTCAACATAGCCTACAACATGAAACAAAACAATGTGACTGTCTTGACTATAAACCACTACTGGATCTTTGTTAGCGGGTTCAGTTGGAACAGGAAGAGTTTCCTTATTGAAGCCATCACTGCTGAAGTGTGTGATATTGACAGGGTCTTCAATGTCTGTTGCTGTTACTGTTCCCACAGGACTAGCTGCATACAACATTGGTGGAGTTACATTACACTGTCTCTTTATGTTGCCAGTGGAACATGGAGAACTGAAGAGTATCAAACTGTCATTTGAGGTTGCATCTCAGCTCCGTTCCATGTTCACAAAGATGAAGTTACTCATCATTGATGAAATCAGCATGGTCTCCAATGTCATGCTTGCCTGTATTCATCTACGTCTACAGCAGATCTTAGGTACTGACGATGGAGTGACATTTGGTGGCAAAAGTATTGTTGTGTTGGGAGACCTTTTACAGCTTGCACCAGTCAATGCAGAGCATGTATTTACAACTCTAATTGCCAAACGAGTTAAGAATATCCTCGGTTGCATTGCAGGCTAAAACATATGGGAATTATTTACCTATGTTGAGTTGTCTGAGAACATGTGCCAAAGTGGTGATCTGGCTTACAAATCACTTTTAGATGAAGCTCATGCAGGTTCTCTATCACCACAACATGTTTGTATGTTAAACGATCGGAGAATCACAGTAGATACTGCATCCATAGAAACAGCATGCAATGTCTTCAGCGATGTATACTCTACAGGGATACACATAGTGTATGTTATTCCATGACTAAAGAAATGCACTGAGTTCAACAATCTAATGCTGCAGAGAGAAAACCAAGAGATTCTAACTCGGCATGCTGTTGATACAGTTGATGGTGTAATTCTTAGTCGCAACCTAGTAGCAAAGATGACTGAACGACTAAGTGAACTCAAGTCAGATGTTTCACGCACAGCTGGGCTAGAAGCCGTTCTCACAGTTTGTAAGAATGCACATAACATGCTGCAATGTAACCTAGATGTAGAATGAGGCATGGTAAACGGTGCCATGGGAAACATCACTGACTTTGTCTACAATGTTCAAAAGACATATATCGAGACACTTGTAGTTCACTTTGACAACATGAAACAGTCTGTACACATAGAACGGACCTGTGTAAAATTCCAGGTATTTAAGGATATCTATGTAAACAGGAAACAGTTTCCATTATGTGTTGCATATGCTGTATCCATTCACAAATCTCAGGGCTTGAGTTTGGATTCAGCAATGGTGGACATAGGTACAGACATTTTCAAGGATGGGATGAGCTACGTGGCACTTTCACATGTCTGCAGCCTTTCTGGGTTGCACATTATAACTCTAGCACCTCAGAAAATACGAGCTGACAAGTGATGTATTCTTGAGTACAACAGGTTACGTACTCTACATCAGCCACAAATGTCTTTAATACCACTGACTACACATCTGGCTGTCTTACATCATTCAGTCACATCTACAGGTATCAACAAACAGCGACAAGCTTCCAAAAGTGATTCAACTCAAAAGAGTTCAACAAAGGTCACAACTTCAAGTAAACATTCACAGCCAGCAATTCATCAGAAATCAGTTGGTGTAGTTGCTGTACCAGTCTTTGACAACAGCACTAGAGTGAACTGCTATGCTAACTCAGCTATGCAAGTTTTTCTACACATGCCACACTTTGTGCGGGCAATATCTGCTTCAAAAGACAGTACCCTATCAAATGCTTTGAAGTAGATTGTCAACATGACTTCTGACCAGTCTAACAATGTACAGTCACTAACACCACTACGACAGGTGTTAGGTACATATGATGGATGTAGTACATTTGCTGCTGACATGCAGCAAGACACTAGTGAGTTTATGATGGCTGTCATAAACAATCTGGATGAAGACGGCACCCCAATACGGCACTACTTCACAGTAACATATGTAACCAAATATGTCTGTGTTTCATGTGGCCATTCACAGCGTGAAACCACAGAAGACATGCTATGGATTACTCTCTTTGTCCCGCAAACCAAAAGTGTAAAATTTTGACAGCTATTCACCAATGCTCAATGTGGGCATGCCTGTGCAAAGTGTGGAGGCAGATGCACTTAGTCCATACATCTCAGGAGTTCATCTCAATGTCTGTTGCTTATCTTGCACAGGTTTGACTCCAGTGGGCTCAGAGTTGATACTCCAATCACAGATTACACAGCTGGTAGAATAGTCTTCAACCAATCAGTGTTTGACACTCACAGAATAATCTATCACCATGGTCAATCCATGCATTCTGGTCATTACACCTGTTTACTAAGGTACAGAAGTGGATGGGTAGAGTGTGATGACTCTAGAAGCAGTTTTAAACAGAGACTGCCATGACACTTAAAAAATGCATGACTTCTAATATTGAAGAATTATGATGACCTTCATATTTCAGAAGAATAGCAGGAAACATGTTTAGGTTTTAAAATGACTACTTTGTGACAGAAACATTTGTAGGTCAGTACAATTGTTTCTAATCTATGACTCTGAATAAACCATAGCATTTCAACAACATGCTATTCTGACAGATACATTCCATGCACTATGACATCTAAGATCTTGTATGGATCAGTGACTACATGGAAATTGTTGTAGTGGCTTCAATCGGCGCCAACAGTATTCACAGTCACTAGAAAAACCATGCTTAATGTCTATCAAAGATTGTACATCTCAAAACTGAGGCCTTACTGCTGTCCTCTTCTGTACATATCTTTCATTGTTAATGTATCATACTCATACATAACAACAACTTGCTATCAGTTTTAAACTGTAACTCTTTCCAAATAAAGATAAGTTCTCAGTTATCATCGTAAATAACTGAGCAACACTTCTACCATTCACCAAACATTGCACTCTGTCAAAAGTTGTCTATCAACACTTGTATTTGTCTATTGACTCTTCCCATGTAGACAACAGCATCAGTCGTTCACCATGCAACAGTGTAGAACTATCCCGCCTTTATCTGTAATACTGACACTGTACATATGTAAAAATAGCCTTTATCGATAATGCAAGAAGCTGAATTATGCAACTGTAAATACCTAACAATTGTATCATATTATTAACTGACTTTCCCATAACTTTGTAATTAATTGTACATAATATTTACATTTTTATTCAACTTGACATTGTTACTAACTACTTTCATAGTTGTACTAAAACTATTAGTATAAGACTAAAGTACAAATGAATGTTTAACATGTAATACATCACTAGAAACATAGAAACATAGACTTTGATGGCAGATAAGGACCGCTAGGCCCATCTAGTCTGCCCATTTCCCTACCTACAGGATAAGCCGCAGATCCTATTTAACCAACAGCCTATATCTTCCTGCCCCCCACAAGAATTGCCTTATGTCTGTCCCATGCATTCTTGAATTCTCCCACGTTTTAGGATTCTACTAACTTCCTCAGGAAGGTTGTTCCACGCATCCACTAACTTCTCTGTGAAATAATACTTCACATTGCACCTGAACCACCCTCCTTCTATCTTTAAATTGTGTCCCTTGTTCTTGCAAGTCTCTTTTCTGAAAGATGCTACCCTCTTGGACTTTGTTGATTCCCTTGAGGTACTTGAAAGTTTCTATCATGTCCCCCTCTCCCTTCTTTCCCCAAGGTATACATATTAAGCTCCTTTAGTCTCTCCTCATGCGGCTTCTCTTGCAGACCCTGCACCATTTTTAGTTGCGCTTCTCTGACTGCCTCTATCCTGTCTATGTCCTTGCGGAGATGGGGTCTCCAGAACTGGACACAGTATTCCAGATGAGGTGTCACCAACTGTCTGTACAGAGGATAACAACTTCCTGTTTTCTGCTGCTGATGCCTCTCCTATACATCCCAGTATACCCCGGCCCTCCTACTGCCTTCTCACATTGCTTGCTAAACTTAGGTCATCTGATATGAGTTACCCCCAGGTCTCTTTCCTGTTTTTTTGTTGTTACTACCTCCCCACCCATTGTGTATTCTTCCCCTGGGTTCTTGTTTCCCAGATGCATTATTTTGCACTTTTTTGCATTGAATACTAGCTGCCATAAGTCTGACCATTCCTCCAACCTTGCCAAGTCCCTTTTCATCCTTTCCATGCCTCCTTGTGTATCAACCTTGTTGCAGATCTTTGTGTCATCTGCAAAAAGGCATACTTTTCCTTCCAGTCCCTCTGCAATGCCACTGATGAAGACATTAAAAGGACTGGACCCAATACTGAACTCCTGGTACCCCACTAGTAACTGCCCTTTCTTCAGAGTGGACTCCATTTACAATTACCTTCTGTGTCCTGTTGTCCAGCCAATGTTTTACCTAGGCTACCACCCTGGGACCCACTCCAGGCTGGTTAATTTGACTAATAATCTTTGTGTGGGACTGTGTCAAATGCCTTGCTAAAGTCTAGGTAGGCCATGTCCACAGCCCTCCCTGGTCTACTACTTTGGTCACCCAGTCAAAGAAATCTATTAGATTCATCTGACATGACCTTCCCGCTGTGAACCCATGCTGCCTTGGATCCTGTGCTCCACTGACCTCTAGGTACTCAACTATTCTTTCCTTCAGAAGTGACTCCATCACTTTCCCTACCACAGAGGTCAGACTGACAGGTCGTAGTTTCCTGCCTCTGTCTTGGTCCCACTTTTGTGAAGGGGAATCACATCCGCCTTCCTCCAGTCCTCGGGTACCACACCATCCTCCCATGATTTATTAAAAAGAGTAGCCAGTGGTTTCACTAGTTCCTTCCTTAATTCTTTTTAGAATTCTGGGGTGAATTCCATCAGGACCCATTGCTTTGTCCACCTTCAGTTTTAGGAGTTCATGCAGAACCCTTTCTTCTGTGAAAGGACTGGGATCGACCCCCCTATCAAGATTGCTTCTGTTAATTGGATTAGGCACTTCCTCCTCCTCTTTTGTGAATACTGAGCAGAAATATTCATTCAGTATTCCTGCTTTTTCACTGTCCCCCTCTGCCCACCCACCGTTTATTCTATTCAGCCTCACTATCCCTCCCTTTGTCTTTCTACGCTCTCTGATGTACCTATAAAAGGTTTTATCCCCTTTCTTAACTGAGTTGGCTATCTTTTCCTCAGTTTGGGCTTTTGCTATTCTGACTTCCCTCCTGCTTCTTTCTGCCTTAACTGGTACAGCTGTCTGTCCTGCTCCTTCTGTGTTTCCTTATACTTCTGGAATGCTATCTTTTCTTCCTGACTTTCACAGCCACCTCTCTTGAGAACCATAGTGGCTTTTTCTTTCATTTTGATTTGTTTATTTGCTTCACACAGAAGGCTTGTTGCCTCTGTGATGGCAGTTTTGAAAATTCCCCATTGTTGCTCCACACCTCCTTCTAGCCTGTTTGCTAGTGCTTTTCTGAGTACTCTCCCATCTTGAAAGTCAGCCCTCCTAAGTCCAGTACCCTCACTTTGTATGGCTTGACTCTGTAGCCGAGTTTAACGTGAACCACACTGTTTGATGGTCACTCTGTCCCCAGATGGCAACCCACTTCTAGATCTGAGATCCTCTCACTGCCCCGTTTGAGAGTACGAGGTCTAAGATTGCTCCCTCATGAGTGGGTTCCGAAACTAGCTGTCTAATTCCTGCCACCTGTAGGGCATCAAGAATGGCCCTGCTCTTGGATGTGGCTGCAGCAAATGTGCTCCAGTTAACATCTGGCATATTCAGGTCTCCCATCAACAGTATCTCTCCTTTCTCTGCCATTCTAAGAATGCCTTCCATCATATCCTTGTCCATTCCTTCCCCCTGACATGGGGGTCTGTACATAACCCCTGTGCGGATTGTGGTGCCCTTTCCAGTCTCCAGGTGACCCACAGTGCCTCTCTCTCCCTGTTTACTCTTTTGTTCAATTGTTTTATCCCTTCCTTACATAGAGAGCTACTCCTCCCCTCTTCTCCTGCCTGTCTCTCCTGTAGGTTATGTACCCTGGTATGTTAACATCCCAGCCATGGTTCTCTGTGTACCATGTTTCTGTGACTGCTACGATATCCAGGCATCCTCTTCCATTAAGGCCACCAGCTCAGGGAGCTTGTTGCCCAGACTACGGCATTGGTACTCATTACCCTCCATTTCCTGATGGCCTTACCCCTTTGCCCCATCCCTGTCCTTCTTGCCTTTGTCACTTTCTCCATTTACCCCTGCCCTTCTCCCTATTGACACCTCCATGTTGGTGTTTGCCACACTTACTACTGTGATTGTTTGGGGCTAGGATTTTCCTGTTCCTTTCCAGTGCCTCCCTTGGCTGGTTTAAAAGCTTGCCAATGAAGCATTTAAACCTATCACCTGGGATCCTGGTTCTCTTCCGGACAGATGCAGCCCATCATGCCAGTATAGGCTTGCATCACCCAGGTGACCCCCAGTCCCCAATGAAGCAAATCCTGAGCTCCACACCAGTTTTTCAACCACTGATTGAATCCTCATGATGAACACCCTAGCCTCCTATGCCATAGATGGTAGCACCTCCGAGAGGTTACCGCAAGTGCTACTTGACCAAGGCCCTCCTCAATTCCACAAACTCTTCCTGCTTCTCTAATCCCTTTCTTAGCCAGGTTATTTGTCCCTATGTGGACAATGACATCCAGCTCCCTCCCTGTGCAGCTGCTTTGGCAATCCTGAGATTCGCTCCCTGTCCCTCAAGCCATGGTGCCAGGCAGGCTGCCACCTCCCTCTCCCTTCCTTGCCCAGTTCTACCTTCCTAACAATGGAGTCCCCCACCAGGAGTTGTTTCCTTCCCCTGCAGGGTCCCCTGCCACCCTCCTGTGGGTCTCCTTTGTGGAGGTTCCCAGCATCCTCCTTGGTCTCCACTGTAGGTGCCTCCATAGAGGAACCACACTTTGCCAGAATGGCATAGGAATTGTGGAGAGGTACAACTGGAGGATGTGCCTCTGTTCCACCACCCTCACCCTCCCTGAGCCCACTGTGGTCCAACCGGTCCTCTTTCTTGGCAACCTCTGAGGCAACGGCAGTGGCACTGGTGGTCCCTGGATAGAAGAGGAGGTCCCACAAATCCTGGCCAACTCAGCCTGGAGATGAGCAACCTCCTCTCTCAGCCCAGAGAGGTGCCTGCAGATGGGACAACACTGCATTCTCCAGAACATCTCCCGGAAGACTGCTGCTCCACAGCCACTGCACTGCACCACTCCAATCATGTCTTATTTCTGGCCCCTTAACTGTTTGCAATCCTTACTCTTTCCTCTGTTTTTTCTCTCTCCTTACTTTCTGCCTGTGTGCCCTTTAAGCTCCTGATTCTGAGACAAGAATATTCTATATTTCTCAGTAGACCGCTTACTTGTTCAGAGGCAGACCTCCAGCAGCTAGAGGGGGCAGGAGAGCTACTCTTGCCCTTCTAGGATGGTGGGTCCTTGGTGGTTCTGTGATCACTCACTTCCTGCCCCTAAACAGGAAGTTCCTGTTCCTATACTGATTACATCTAATTAACCATATATTTGATCAAAAATACATACCATACACAGTTTTTTAATTTACAAGGTAATAATCAACATATAATCCAATGTAACAATTGAAAAAATGTTATTTTTTCCTCTAAGAATATTCTTTTTTTTGTGTACTTGTCATATAAGTAATTCTAACATATGTAAAAAATGTTGAAAATTGTAAATCAGACACAGTTACTGATCACAACACACTGCATACCTGTTTCTGACAATATTTATGGCTGTCTCAATTGAAGGGTCGGGTGGGAATTTTCCATTTGCACCTAGTCAGTGACATATCATTAAATGCTAGTAATAAAATGTCACTGAAGTAACATTTTTTTATATTCTATTACTTTAACAGTTAAGCATATGGTTTTTCGCCCACCCCAGGAACATCCACATTAGCAGTCACACAATAACAACTAAACACTTCTGTACCATGTGTGTAATCACTGTTTACAAGCTACTGACTTACCCTTATTAACACAGCACACAAGTAATGCACTACACATAATTAGGACATACAACCACTTAAAAAAAATACTTAATATTTGTAAACAAAGTCTCTTCACGTACAATAGTAAATATATAATGAATCACCACAGGTTCAGCTTGAGTGTCAGAAGCTCAGAAGGAATATCAGAAAGCACTTCTCTTAACAGAAAGAGTAGTGAGCACTGAAACATCACTGGAAACACAGAATAACTAATTAAAGACAGTGAGCACCTAGTAAGGAAGCAGGTATGTGCATACAAGGCAGATAACAAGCCCGACAGCAAAAGATGGCACAACACTGCAATGATAGCAAATACCTAACCTCAATATGTGTACCATGTAAAACTATCACAATAAATAGAACAAATTACCTTCTTATGCTACCTTTTTCTATACTTTCTTATAATATCACATACTTGCTCCAATTCATATAATCCAGTTGCTATTATTCTTACACATTTACATATATGGCAAGCAATGATTATACACATACAAATATTGTATTGTGAGACTGCTTCTGTAAACAAAATTACAGTCTTGATTGGGCCTTTTCTCAGTTTAACAAATTGGCAATACATTTTTTAAAGCATAACCACCTGTGTTGAGTTTTTACTTAAAATAGCATTATGACAGTGAAAATAAGTGTTGTCTTCCTTAAGCATGCAAACCAACATCAACAAATAGTGCAACAACTGTATCTCCACTAATTTCTTTGGTAGCTATGATGTTCAGTCAGTATCACAACATAGGCAACGATGTGCCACATTCCATGTCACACTTTCCATAATTCCTAACAGTGTGTAAAACTCAGCAATGTACTGAATGTTCCTCTGCCTATACAGTCATCATGTAGTAATGACTGTGCCAAGGAGCCGCACATCTGCACCCAACAGTACTCAGCTGTGACTATACACTTAGGATGCAGTCACTACTATGTCCACTTCAATTCCCTATTTAAGTGTCTGCAACTCCCAACTGTGGCAAGTAAACTATACCTAGAATTACAGAGGTGTGCCATGGATCTCCAGTCCCATATCGTTCCTATAGAAAACCAGTCATAACACAGTACAAATATTGGGAGGCACAGCAGCTGTAGCTGCCTAAATCCATGCAAATCCTAACAAACGTAACTATTGTTTCCCTTTCATCAGTCATGTGTGGCATAGCTGTACACATACTCAACTGTGTTGTGTATCTTCACTGAAATGTGCCTACTGTAAATTGTCATCTGCATCTCCAATTACAATGTACTATCTACTGTCACATTTGTACACACATTGCCTCCCTGAATCCATTTAAATGGCAACTGTACTAACTGGACTATTCCTGTAATCAGAGACCTGTAGAAACTGATGTACATTCACTATCATTTACTGTGGCTGCTTACTTAGGATACAGCAAGTGCTATGGAAAAGCAGTACCCCATCACACTGTTTAGCACCATTTGTTTTCCTATTCTGTACTGTAAACTCAGTGTTCAATATGTGGACTAGCTGTTCATACATTGACTTACAGATGTCCTGTAATTCCTAAGAAAGTTAACTACCATTTGACAGAGTTATATCTACTGCCAGTCTACAGGCAGACTGCAGTACCTGTTGTAGAAAGCTGTATTACATTCTACCTAACGACATGCACTTCTGAATTTACAGTCAGTATCAGTAACTGGTATTCATCTGTAAATTGTCTATGTGAGGCCATAGAAATCCTAACTGTGCTAAGTTGTGTATATCAACAATTACAGACCTGTTCGATTGATGTGCTTGTATGTTTCTTGCTGTGCATCGATACTCTTGATGCAGTTCAAAATTTAGGGGTGGGGGTATTATCTGTGTCAGCGAACACAAACACTAAGTCTTCTAACTTGAGTATCCCTGAAATAAGTGCTGTGCACCATTGATATCCATATCCTCAGCTCTTCTGTGGCTCTCTACTAAGGATTCAGTACCTGGTGTTGCAGTGTGAAAAGACATTACCTGACTGAAGCCATTGAAGTGACAACAATACAAACTACACTTTAGTTGTAATCAGGAAGTGACATTAGTGCAGATACCTTCAGCCACCCTGCCCCTCCACCACAAAACACTAACATCAACAGTACTGAAATATACTAAATCTGAAAAAGCACCAGGACCACAGGGTCCTACCAACCACGCACTCCAACACCAAAAAAAATATATATATATACAGTACTGTAAAATAGAAAATGTGCTAGTGATAGTAGATATGTGCTAGTGATAGTAGCGCAGGGCCTTCTGTCCCCACACTCCCACCCCATAATGTGACTGGCTGACCTGGAGGAGTAAAAAAAGGGGTGTTGAACCCTAACATTTCATCCCATCACTTTAATCGCTGTGGTACCACTACCACCACATTATTACCCTTGTTTTTCAGAATAATATTGACAAATAGTTCACATAATGCAACAGCGGAGCCCATGGTAAAACAAGGCCTACCAACCACACACCCCAACACACACAAACTAAAATAAACAGTACTGTAAAATACAACGTGTACTAATAATACAACACCACACTCCCACCACATAATACAGCACAGTGGCTTGGAAGGGTTCAAAGTGGGTACTTCAACCCTAACATTGAATTTCCTCACTTTTGTCGCTGTGGTACAACCATAACTAATATAGTGAACAAAGTTCTTTGCCTCTAATATCCCTTGTTTTTGAAAATAATAATGAGAAATAGTTAATCTAATGCAGTGGCAGGGGCCCTGCACTCCCGCCACATTATGCAGCAACAGAAGCACAGGGCTCCCACCATGTAATTACCCTTGTTTTTGAGAACAATAATAATGATAAACAGTGAACATAATGCAGTGGCGGGAACATGGAGACTTCAGGCCCCGTGCTTCCACCACATAATGCAACACCGGGAGCATGGAGCCCTTAATTTACCTTGTTTTGGAGAATAATAATGAGAAATACTGAATGTAATGCAGCGGAATTGGACCTCAGGCCCATGTCTACATATGATGTCTTGTGACATACCACAAGAAACAGCTACACAAACAGAAGCGCTAACAGTGGCACACATGGTAACACAACCATGAATGAGAACAGAAAAGGTAACGCACACAGTGGCATAGACAGGAATGTTCCGCCACGTGATGTCTTGTCACATACTAACATGCTGCATGCAAACGAAATGGCAATGGGCATGATGACGTAAAGAAAAACAGAAAGAGAAACAGTACTGTAGACACAAATGTCAAGAAATTTCAGAAATGCAACCTCTAATGAAAACACAAAGGATACCACACATGGTGCCGTACACATGAACGGATACTGAAACAGGTACAGAACCACAAGCGGAAACGCTAATGGTAACAGTAATGTAAATGCACAGGCTGCTTATTCCCAAAAACTGCATACAGAAATACAGTGAGTACAAATAATGTATGCAAAATAATGACTCTCAGAACACAAAAATCAGGAATTGGAATAGTAAATTACTTATATCTCAGTAACCGTACAACATAGAGAAAAAATGTAAAAGTCATATGAAGTATCACTTCCCTGGCTAGTTTTGTACTGAGACCCCATTGGGGGCTAAGAGTTTTTTTTTTTTTGACGAAAACTCCATATCTCGCACCGTTTTCAAGATACGGGCCTTCAAAGACGCATCGAACACCGTAATGTTATCCTATGGGAAAAAAACAGAAGTTCTGATGCCATAATTTTGCCTCCATGTTATATTTTTTCCACCAAACCACTGAAAGGCACATCTGTGGGATGTTGCCTGTGTTCTCTCCAAATTCCAGCCCAAAAGAAGAAACCATTATTTATCAACAGGGTACCAAACGATTGCTGCAATGCGTCGGGTGACATAATGTTATCCTATGGGAAAAAGTTTAAACTTTGGAGTGTCGTAACTTTGCCACTGTGTAATATTTTTTCAACACAACACTGAAAGGCACATCTGTGAGAGGTCGGCAGTGTTCCCTCCAAATTTCAGGACAAAGCACCATACCGTTCTTTTGCATCAGGGTGCCAAAGAATTGCTGTCATTTACCCACATCCTATAAAAGTACTGTCACAATTTTCAAAAGCTTTTGCAAACATTTTCAACACTTTCGTGAATTCGACACTACTTTGAGAAAGTAATTTTTACAGAAATGTGAAAACATATTTATGGGGTGTTAAACCCCCAAATAAAGACTTGACTAGCATCCTCAGGGTCCGACTAGGTAAATAAAAAAATTAGGTTGCTAGGTGATCCCAAATTTAAATGCCAAGCATTTTTCTGATTGCTAATTGAAAATAAATAGTGGATTTGCGACAGTAACAGGGCCATTTGCAACAGTAAAAAGTGCATTTGTGACACTGTCAAACTTTTTGTTAACTTTTCCCATTGACTTATTATGGGAAATTGTTTTTTGACTAACTTTTGAACTGTTTAATATTTTTTCATGAAATCTTCAAAAGGCACATCGTGGGCCCCGGCCTCATGTTCCCTGAAGATTTTGGGCCAGTCGCACAAACCATGCAACCTGTAGGCGCAACCATAGAATTCCAAAAAAGCGTAAATGCATGTGCAGATCATGCTTAATAACTCCGCAGCCATGTATCTGACTGGTACAAAACTTGGCAGAGCCCAAGGTGTATGGTTCTTGATTCTGTATTCCAAATTTCAGGCAAATCCGTTTAACAGTTGCAAAGTAATTAAGGTTCAAAATATTGCATTTAACATGTAAATGGCTCCTCAACCCTAACTACGGTACGTTGTTTTTCAAATCTCTGGAAAAAGTACTTTAGCAAAGTAGTGTCGAACTCACAAAAGTGTCAAAAATTTTTGCAAATCCTTTCACAAATTACGACAGTACTTTTCTAGGCTGTGGGGAAATGGCAGCAATTCTTTGGCTCCCTGATGCAATAGAATGGTTTGGTGCTTTGTCTTGAAATTTGGAGGGAACACTGCTGACCTCTCACAGATGTGCCTTTCAGTGTTGTGTTGCACATTGGGGTCATCAGCCCTAACTGTCACCCCATCACATGTGGAAAGAAGCTGAGGAATAGGAGAATGGGGTGACAGGTAGCACCAATGACCCCAATGCACACCCCGATTCCAGTTGGAGGGTGGGCTGGAAGGGTGCAAAGGGGCTTTCAACCCTAACATCAAATTTCCTCATTGTTGTCACTGTGGAACAACCCTAACTGATGCATTAAACAGAGTTATTTGCCTCTAATTACCCTTCTTTTTCAGAATGATAATGAGAAATAGTGAATGTAATGCAGCGGCTGGAGTGCGGGGCACTTCGGGCCCCGCGCTCCTGCCATGTAATGCAGCGGCGGGAGTGCGGGGCCCGTCACATAGTAACATTGTGCAAGCAAACGCTAAACGTTATGCACATGGTGACACAAAGCGAAACAGAAAGAGAAACAGTACTGTAGACAGAAATACATAGATACATAGATACATAGACAGTGTCGGCAGATAAGGGCCTATGGCCCACCTAGTCTGCCCATTTGAGCTTGTAAGTTCAGTTTGTTTTCCTAGAAGTCTATTTCTCCTTACCCCTGACCTCTAGAATTCCTTTATGTCTATCCCATGCATTCTTAAATCCCGTGATTGTTTCAGCCCCACCACTTCCTCTGGCAGGGTGTTCCACTTGTCCACCACCCGTTCTGTGAAGAAATTCTTCTCATGTTTCCTCTGAATCGTCCTCCCTCCAACTTCATCCCATGCCCTCTAGTCCTGAAACATCTTTTCTCTTAAAAATAGTGTTTTCCTGCATCCTGTTCCTCCCTGTAAGATACTTGTATGTCTCTATCATATCCTCTCCTCCTCTCCTCCAGGGAGTACATGTTCAGTTCCTTCAACCTGTCTTCTAGGACTTGTGATGCAACCCATGCACCATCTTTGTTGCCCTCCTCTGAACCTTCTCTACCCTGTCTATGTCCTTACGTAGGTATGGTCTCCAGAACTGTACACTGTACTCCAGGTGGGGCCTCACTAGTGTCATGTATAGCGGAATTATGACTCCCTTTCCTGCTGGTGATGCCCCTGCCTATACATCCCAGCATCCTATTTGCTTTACCTGATGCCTTGTCACACTGTTTCCTATCTTGAGGTCATCAGAGATGACAACCCCAAGATCCCTTCCTGCTTGGTGCATGCTATATCCTCACCCCCAACTGATATATTGTGCCAGGGTTTTGTGCCCCATATGCATTATCTTGCACTTCTTTGCATTGAATTTCAACTGCCAAACCCTTGACCATTCTTCAAGTTTCTGCAGGTCCCTTCTCATTCTGTCTACACCCTCTGGTGTGTCTACTCTATTACAGAGCTTTGTGTCATCAGCAAACAGTGAAATTCTGCCTTCTATATCCTGTGCAATGTCACTGATGAAGATGTTGAATAGGACCGGTCCCAGCACTGATCCCTGTGGTACCCCACTGGTCACTCTTCCTCTGTGGAGTGACAGCCATTTACCACCACCCTCTGTGTCCTGCCACCCAGCCAGTTACCTACCCACCACACTACTGTCCTGCCCACACCCATATTCCCCAGTTTGTGTAATAGTCTTCTATGTGGCACAGTGTCAAAGGCCTTGCTGAAGTCCAGATAGGCCATGTCCACTGCCCTCCCCTGATCCACCTCCCTAGTCACCCAGTCAAAAATTCAATGAGGTTGGTCTGACATGACTCTCCCTGGTGAAACCATGCTGCCTTGGGTCCTGTAGTCCATTGACAACCAAATGTTCCACCAATCTCTCCTTCAGTATTGCTTCCATGATCTTCCCACTACCGAGGTGAGGCTGACTGGTCTGTAGTTCCCTGCTTCCTCTTTGTTCCCACTTTGTATAAGGGGACTACATCTGCTGTCCTCCAGTCTTTGGGTACCTCCCTGTTTCCAGTGATTGGCTGAACAGGATAGCCAGAGGTTCAGCCACCACCTCTCTTAGTTCTTTAAGGACCCTGGGGTGCACCCCATCTGGTCCCATTGCTTATCAGCTCTTATTACTTCCAGTTCCTTCAGGACCTTTCTCTCGTTAAAGGGACTTGTGTCCATTTCTGCACCATTCTCACCCTTGTACCCTTCAGACCCATTACCCCTCTTCCTTAGTAAAGACTGAGCAGAAATACCTGTTCAATATGTCAGCTTTACTGTTGTCATCCTCCACGAGCTCCCATCCTCCCCTTCAGTCTCACTATCCCTCCCTTTGTCCTTCTTTTTTCACTTATGTACCTGTAAAGGTTTTGTCCCTTTAACCACTGATTTTGCAATGTGTTCTCTGTGTGAGCTTGGCTTCCTTACTGTCTTCCTGCCTCCCTTTGTTTCTCCTGGTACTTCTCCCTATCCCCTTCTGCCTGTGTCTTTTTGTATTGCCTGAATGCAATCTTTTGGCTTTCACTTTTTGCTACCTCTTTGAAAACCATAATGGTCTCCTCTTTCTTTTCCTCTTGCTAACCTGCTTAATGCATAATTCTGTTGTTCTTATAATCCCCATTTTAAATACTGCCCACTGTTCCTCAATCCCTGATTCCTGTCCCATTCCCTTAATGCCTCTTTCAAGCATCTCCCCATTTTCCCAAAGTCTGCCCCCTAAAATCCAGGATACGTGTTTTGTGTGGTTTGGTTCTGCTCTTTCTGTGATTTCAAACCACAATGACTGGTGGTCACTGTTACCCAGGTGCTCCCCACTGTTACCCCCATCACACTGTCCCTGTTTGTGAGCACAAGGTCCAGTATTGCCTTCTGCCGAGTTGGTTCCATGACCAGTTGCTTGAGGAAGGCACCCTGGAAGGAGTCCAGGATAAATCTGCTCCTAGTTGATGCTGCTGCTGGGATGCTCCAGTCCACGTCCTGGTATATTGAAGTCTCCAACCAGTACTACTCACTTGTCTGCCATCCTTTGATGGCTAGCATCAGCTCCCTATCTGTTTCTTCTTCTGGGCTGGTGGTCTATAGACCACACCTGTGCGGATGGCTGGCCCCATTTTCCTTTCCAGCTTAACCCACAGTATCTCTCCCCATTTTGTTCCTCCTGGATCTGTGGCCCTTATGTTATTTTTCACATACAGTGCCACCTCCTCCTTCCTGCCTGCTCTGTCTCTTCTGAATATGTTGTAGCCAGGTATGGCCATCTCCCAGTCATGGTTATCATTATACCAGGTTTCAGTGATGGCCACAATGTCCAGGTCTGACTGTACCATGACAGCCTCCAGATCTTCCATCTTGTTGCTAAGGCTCCTGGCATTTGCATACATGGCTTTCCACGATTTGACCTCCCTAGACTGCTTCACTGTTCTACTCCAGACCCCTCCTTGGGTGTCATTTATCCCTGGTTCTCCTTGCTGTCTGCCCTTCTGCTGAATTTTGCCCCTTTTCTGCTTATCCACCTTTTGGACACTAATCTCCATCTTTTGCACACTGCTTTGCAGAGATAGCCACTCCTCTGGTTCACTGGTTCCATTACTAGCTGTGGGGGGTGAGCAAGTAGGTACCATCCTTGCTGGCCTGCCACCCCCCTTTGCTAGTTTAAATGCTTGTCAATGTAGCATTTAAACTTATCATTCAATGTAGCATTTAAACTTATCATTGAGTGCTTGGATTCCCCTCCAGGATGTTAAAAACAACGCAAACACTCCCGCCACATGATGTCTTCTGACATAGTAACAGGAATAGCAACACAAACAGAAGTGCTAACAGTAGTGCACATGGTAATGCAAGCGCGAATGAGAACAGAAAGGGGTAATGCACACGGTGGCGTAGACGGGAACGGTCTGCCAAGTGATGTCTTGTCACATAGTGACATGGTGCCCGCAAATGGAAATGTTAATGGGCATCGTGATGCAAAGCGAAACAGAAAGACAAACAGTACTGTAGACACAAATGGCAAAAAATAACAGAAACACAAGCGGAAATGAAAACTCATAGGATAACACACATGGTGGCGTAGACGTGAACAGTAAGTGAAACGGGTACGGAACTGCAAGCAGAAAGGGCAATGGTAACAGTATTGTAAGTGCACAGGCTGGTTTTCCCCAAAAGCTACATAGAGAAAGACAGTGAGTATAAAGAATGTATGCATAATAATGGGTCTCGGGGCAGAAAATGAGGAGTTGGAATACTAATTAGCTTATATCTCAGGAAACGTACGACGTAGAAAAAAATTTAAAAGTCATATGATTTATGACTTTCTTGGCTAATTTTGTACTTAGCCCCTATCAGGGGGCTAAGCATTTTGGACAAAAAGTCCGTATCTCGCACTGTTTCCGAGATAAGGGCCCTGAAAGATGTGGCAATCGCTGTAATGTTATCCTATGGGAAAAAAAGAGAAGTTCGGAGTGCCATAACTTTGCCTCCTTGTAATAATTTTTCACCAAAACCACTGAAAGGCACATCTGTGGGCGGTTGGCTGTTTTCCCTCCAAATTTCAGGAAAAAACACCAAACCGTTATTTTGCAACAGGGTGCCAAAGGATTCCTGTAATGCGTCGGTCGTCGTAATGTTATCCTATGGGAAAAAGTGTCAACTTTGGAGTGCCATAACTTTGCCGCCATGTAATATTTTTTCAACAGAACAGTGAAAAGCACATCTGTGACATGTCGGCTACATTCCCTCCAAATTTCAGCCCAAAACACCATACTGTTCCTTTGCAGCACAGTGCCAAAGAATTGCTGGTATTTTCAGACACCCTGGAAAACTACTGTCGAACTTTGCGAAAACTTTCGCAAGTTTATTCGACAGTGTTGAGAACATGAAAGTACTTTGTGAAAGTACTTTTTCCAGAAATTTGAAAAACATATTTCTGGGATGTTTTACCCCAAAATAAAGACATGGCTAGCATCCTCAGGGTCTGATTAGGTGAATACAAAAAGAATTAGGTTGCTAGATGATTCCAAATTTAAATGGCAAGCATTTTTCTGATCTCTAACTGAAAACAAGATGGCAGATTTGTGAAAGTAAGAGGGCCATTTGCAAAGTAAAAATGCATTTGCGACACTGTCAAACTTTTTGTTAACTTTTCAAATTGACTTATAATGGAAAATTGTTTTTTGAATAACTTTTGAACCGTTTAATAATTTTTAATGAAATCTTCAAAAGGCACATCAGGGACCCCGGCCACATGTTCCCTGAAGATTCCGGGCTGGTCACACAAACCGTGCAACCTGTAGGTGCGACCGTAGAATTCCAGAAAAAGCGTAAATGCATGCTCAGATCACACTTAATAACTCCACAGCTATGTATCTGACCAGTACAAAACTTGGCAGATCCCAAGGTGTATGGGTCTTGATTGTGTATACTGAATTTCAGGCAAATCTGTCAAACGGTTGCAAAGTTATTAAGGTGCAAAATTTTGGGTTTAACATGTAAATGGCTCCTCAACCCTAACTATGGTAGCACTACTGTGCTACCATAATTAGAGGAAAAAAAATCCATTTAATGCATCAGTTAGGGTTGTTCCACAGAGACAAAAGTGAGGAAATTAGATGTTAGGGTTGAAACCCCCTTTGCACCCCTACAGCCCACCCCCCAACTGGAATCAGGGTGCCTATTGGGGTCATTGGCCCTAACTGTCACGTCATCACACATGGAAAGAAGCTGAGGAATAGGAGAATGGGGTGACAGTTAGGACCGATGACCCCAATGCGCACCCCGATTCCAGTTGGGGGGGTGGGCTGGAGGGGTGCAAATGGGGTTTCAACCCTAACATTGAATTTTCTCACTTTTGTCACTGTGGAACAACCCTAACTGATGCATTAAACAGAGTTTTTTGTCTCCAATTTTCCTTCTTTTTGAGTCATGTGATGTCTTGCACATAGTAACATTGTGACTGCAAACACAAATCGTAATGCACATGGTGACGCAAAGCGAAACAGAAAGAGAAACAGTACTGTAGACAGAAATGTTAAAAACAACGCAAACGCAACCGCAAATGAAAATGCAAAGGGTAACGCACATGGTGGCGTAAACGTGAACAGTAAGTGAAACGGGTACGGAACTGCAAGCAGAAATGGTAATGGTAACAGTAATGTAAGTGCACAGGCTGGTTTTCCCCAAAAGCTGTATAGAGAAAGACAGTGAGTAAAAAGAATGTATGCCAAATATTGACTCTCAGAACACAAAAATGAGGACTTGGAATAATAAATTGCTTATATCTCAGTAACCGTACTACATAGAAAAAAATTTAAAAGCCATATGTATTATCACTTTCCTAGCTAGTTTCATACTTAGCCCCTGAAGGGGCTAAGAATTTTTTTGACAAAAAGTCCATATCTCACACCTATCGAGATATGGGCCCTGAAAGGCGCAGCGAACGCCGTAATGTTATCCTATGGGAAAAAAAGCAGAAGTTCAGACTGCCATCACTTTGCCTCCCTGTAATATTTTTTCACCAAACCACTGAAAGGTACATCTGTGGGATGTTGGCTGTGTTCCCTGCAAATTTCAGCCCAAAAGACCAAACCGTTATTTTGCAGCAGGGCGCCAAACGATTGCTGCAATGCGTCATACGCCATAATGTTATCCTATGGGAAAAAGTGTCAACTTTAGAGTACTGTAACTTTGCCACCATGTAATATTTTTTCAGCAAAATATTGAAAGGCACATCTGAGAGATGTTGGCTGCGTTCCCTCCAAATTTCAGCCCAAAACTCCAAACTGTTCTTTGCAGCGGGCTGCCAAAGAATTACTGTTATTTTGAACATAGTGTCGCAAAGTAGTGTCGTGATTTGCAAAAGCTTTCACAAAAATTTGAGACACTTTCATGAGTGCGACACTACTTTGCAAAAGTACTTTTTCCAGAAATCTGAAAAACATATTTCTGGGGTGTTTTACCCCAAAATAAAGACATGGCTAGCATCCTCAGGGCCTGACTAGGTGAATACAAAAATAATTAGGTTGCTAGAGGGTCTCAATTTTAAATGCCAAGCATTTTTCTGATCACTAACTGAAAACAAAACAGCAGATTTGTGACAGTAAAATGGCCATTTGCGAAAGTAAAAAGTGCATTTGTAAAAGTGTTGAACTTTTTGTTAACTTTTCCCATTGACTTGTAATGGGAACTTGTTTTTTGAATAACTTTTGAACTGTTTAATATTTTTTCACGAAATCTTCAAAAGGCACATCGGGGACCCTGGCTGCACGTTCTCTGAAGATTTCAAACCGGTCACGCAAACCATGTGACCTGTAGGCGTGACTGTAGAATAAAAAAAAAAGCGTAAATGCACATGCAGATCACGCTTAATAACTCCACAGCCGCATATCTGACCAGTACAAAACTTGGCAGATCCCAAGGCAAATGGGTCTTAATTCTGTATTCCAAATTTCAGGCAAATCTGTTGAACGGTTGCAAAGTTATTAAGGTGAAAAATTTGGGGTTTAACATGTAAATGGCTCCTCAATTCCATTCATGTAGTACTACCGTGCTACCATAATATATTTTATACTGGTGTAATCATGCCAGTATAGTTAGGGCTGAGTAAGCAGTTTAATGTTAAACCCAAAATTTTACAGCTTAATAACTCTGCAAACGTTCAATGAATTTGCATGAAATTTCGAAGGCGTAGTCTTGTGTGGTTGCTCTCTAGATTTGCCTAGTTGTACTTCGATCGGACTTTCAGTTTCCATGCAGTGTATCACCAAAAAAAAACATTTTTTGCTTTTTTTGTTGCACTTTTTTGCTGATTTTTGCCCATCGTGCTCTGGGCACAACATTTAGAATTGTGGTCTGAAATTTGTAGGGTAGAAAGAGGTCTGGTCAATGAAAAATACAGCATTTGTTTGGTGAAAAAATATTAATCTGTTCCAAAGTTGTTTAATTTTCAGATTCTGAGTATGCTCTGTTCAGTTCTAGATTTATATGTATGTTTTGTGAAAGGGAATTGGGCTCGCGATCAAGGATTATTTCACCTCGCGAAAGGGGATTTATAAAATCCTCGTTCATGAGGAAAACATCCTCATTCATGAGCTGCCATCTTGTTTTCAATTTTCCCCAAAATAAAATGTTGTAGCTTACCCCACGGCTAACTTCATTTACAAATGAGGCATCAGTTTTGTTTAGGGTGACACCCTCTACAAACCAATGCCTTTGGTTTCCTTCATTTTGGCAAAAAAATGGCCATTTCAGATTTTAAAATTCTTTATTTGTGACTCACTACTGATCCTCATTTGTGAGGTGACAAAATCCCCATTTGCAAACTGATCCCTTTTCGCATGGTAACAGAATCCTTGATCGCGACATAGGGACCAGATGGCCCTATCTTGCGAATAAGGATTGCGGAATTTGTCAGTTCACAAAAGGGGATCAGCTCACAAAAGAGGATTTTGTCAGCTCACAAAAGGGGATTGGGTTTTTGAATCCCCTTTCGTGATCTGACAAAATCCCTATTCATGAAGTGTCATAATCCCCATTTGCGAGCCGACTCCCTTTTTGGGAGCTGACAAAATCCTTGATCGTCATTTCATGACCAAATGGCCCTCATCGTAAATGAAGATTGGCTCACGAATGGGGATTTTGACACCTCATGAAAGGGAATCAACTCTCAAAAGGGGATTTTGTCACCGCACGGAAGGGAATTTTTTTTAATTCCTTATTCGCGAGCTAACAAAATCCTCTTTCGTGAGCCAATCCCTTTTTGCGAGCTGACAAAATCCCCTTTTGCGACTTCCAGACCAGGTGGCCAAAATCTGATGATCAAGGATTCCTCACAAATGGACATTTTGACAGCTTGCGAATGGGGACTGACCTTGTGAATGGGGATTTTGCCATCTCATGAACTAGGATTTTAAAAACTTTGCCAGTGCACTGTAAATAAGTGGTTTGCTCCTTTGGCTTGAAATTTTCAGGGTATAAAGGGGTGTCCCAGAGATGTGAATTATGCTGTTTAGGTGTGAAAAAGGTTATTGTTTCCATAGATATGTGATCACAAAGTTGAGATTTTTCCCATAGGATAACATTGCGGCACCCACAGCAACTTTCAGTGCCCGCATTACAGAAATGATGTGAGATACAGATTTCTTGCTACCCGCAGCTTGTGGACTAAATACGCGTTGAGGTTTCAAAGTCATGATTACAACTGTGGTGGAGTTTTTTCATAGCTTGTACGGTTACTGAGATATTGGTAAATTAGTGTTACAAGGGTTCCTTTCAGCCCTGTAGGGCTACTGTATGGCTGTGTTGTTATGTGTAAGAGGGAGTACAGGGCCTGGAAGGCCCATGCTCCCACAGACACATATTATTATGGCAAATGGGCAAATTGGTGGGAGCATGGGGCCCCCCACCCTACCACCCCATCCCCATCCTCCACACACCAACAGGTATTGGGGTGTGCCATGGGATTGTTAGGCCTAACTCTTTTCTGTTTTTTGAAAGTTACGTCGAATTCTGCAGTGCTGCACTTCATCCTGGTGGGCTTCAAATTACGTCTAATGACCCCATGGCACACCTCAATGTCACATCACAATAAAGTTGAACCAGCATAATATTTGGTGGTGATTTGCATATGCAGCCCATGATGCTTTGCATTGTGGGGCATGTGTGATTATATATATATATATATACACACACACACACACACACACACACAAACATACATATATATGTGTGTGTATGTATATATATATATATATATATATATATCGATCGATAGATAGATAGATAGATAGATAGATAGATAGATAGATACATAGTTTATTAGAGCAGAAGGGCTAATCACTATTTTACTCCTCATTCTCAAAAGAAGGAAATTCATGGCAAAAGCTCTGTCTAATGCATCAGTAAAGGTTGTTCAACAGTGACAAAAGTAAGGAGATTTGATGTTAGGGTTGAAAACCCCCTTGCCCCCTCACCCCCAACCGCATTGGAGTGTTGTGGGTCATTGGTCCTAACTCTCACCTCATTATCCTATACTTCACCACCTCAGCTTCTGTACACATGGGATGGGGTGAGAGTTAGATCGATGACCCCAACGCACACCCTGATGACGGTTGGGGGTGGGTGGGAGGAAGGGGTTTTTCAACCCTATCATCAAATTTCCTTACTTTTGTTGCTGTGGAACAACCCAAACTGATGCATTGAATGAATTTTTTTTGCCATGAAGATAGATAGATAGATAGATAGATAGATAGATAGATAGATAGATAGATAGATAGATAGATATCTAGATCAAAAGGGGCCTAATCAGTAGATAGTTTCTTAGTGCATGCCTTTGTGGCATCCAGACTTGATTACTGTAATGCATTCTACCTCGTGGTCACTTCTGCCAGCTGCAGCTAGTGCAGAACTTGGCCACTAGGCTGTTGACTGGGCAGCATAAATTCTGTCACATCATCCTGGTTCTGTGTGATCTGCACTGGCTGCCAGTGAGGTGGAGGATCCTCTTTATGGTGGGTTTGCTCACCTTTTAGGATCTACATGGGCTGGGCCCTGGCTATCTGTCAGACCTTTTTACACTTGCTCTTGGCCCGCTCCCTCTGGTCCTCCTCTAGGGGCCTTCTGGCGATTCCCAGGATGAGGCTTAAAACTGCCAGCAACAGAGCATTTAGTGTTGCCAGCCCCATCCTGTGAAATTCGCTTCATCCACCTATTTGAGATGCCCCTTCAATTGAGGTTTTTAAGGTCCATCTCAAGGCCTTCCTGTTTAATCAGGACTTCCCAGACCTTATGTATTATTCCTCCATGGGAGCCCTGCTCCTTTCTCTCTGAGTACCAATTGTTGATACATATGTTTACTGAATATATTTACTTATGCTGCTATTTTTATTGTTTTATTTATACTAATTTAAATTATTGTATTGAGAGTGTGTTTTTATTGTACAGCACCTAGAGCCTCCAGGATTGGATGCCAGAAAAATAAAATTTGCCTTGTTTTGCTAATCCAGTTTTAGACTGGATAATCCATTTTTTAGCGTCCTTATCTGGTCATCTGGTTTTCATTAAATGTAGTCTGTTTTTTGGGCCATTTTAAAAACTCATATGTTCCTAAAACAGACAGATGTATCAGATCATTCACTATTTTGACTGCACTGCATGTCCTAGTCACAAAGATGTTCTGATGTCATACAGACCTGCCTTTGTTTGTAAAATCAGGCTGTCTGGGAGGTGTGAAGTACGGACATTAAGACCATTAATAGTAAATTAACCTAATCTTTAAGTATGATCTTTTACCGCTATTACTGAAAACAGCTTTTACACCTTTATATGCTGTCATGTGTTTCTTTTTGTTTGCCTATATTCTGATATGTTTCAGACCCATTTTTCAATTTTTTTTAATTCAATTTTATTTATAAAGCGCCTTTCAAAATCAAGGCGCTGTACAAATTTTTTTAAATAATAAAATCACAACATGTAAAAGACAGCCACAACTAGCAGAAATACGCTAATCCAAAAAGATATGTTTTTAAAGCAACTTTAAAATGTTCAATGGTTGGACATTCTCTCAACCAACGAGGTAGAGAATTCCACAGGGTCGGTGCTGAAAAAGCAAAGGCACGAGATCCTGATGACTTCAATCGAACCATGGGAATTCCAGCAACCTCGTTGGCAGAACGGAGGGCAGAGGGACAATAGGGAATCAGAAGATCTTTCAGGTAACCAGGTCCTGGTCATGTAGGGCTTTAAAGGTTAGTAAACCAACCTTAAAGGTGATCCGCCACCAAACCGGCAGCCAGTGCAGTTCGCGGAGCACGGGCATAATATGACTGGTTCTAGAAGTCCCAGTCAAAAGCCTGGCTGCCGCGTTCTGCACCAGCTGGAGGTGGCGGATATCAACCCCTGGTAGCCCTAGGTAGAGGGAGTTGCAGTAGTCAAGACGGGTAGTGACAAAGGCGTGGACCAATGTTGGAAGGTCATCCGGGGGAATCAGATGTTTCACCAGGGCGATATTCCTCAGATGGTAAAAAGAGGACTTGACAACAGCTGACACCTGAGATTTCAGGGTTAAACCATCATCAAAAATAATGCCCAGGTTTCGCACCTGTTTAGAGGTAGAGAGTGGTACGCCACCAAGTAATAAACCTGATGGTTGCCCAACACCACACCCATCCCGGACGACCTGGATCCACAACCAGCACCTCAGTCTTATCCGGATTGAGTCTCAACCAGCTCGAACTCATCCACAGTCTGATCTCATCAAGGCAACTATTAAGTACAGAGAGTGCATCACCTTGACTGGGGAGAAAAGACAGATACAGTTGAGTATCATCTGCATAGCAGTGAAAACCCAAACTGTATCGCCTGATGATTTCTCCTAATGGCAGCATATACACTGCAAACAGCATGGGAGCTAAGATGGAGCCCTGTGGTACCCCACAAGGCAGGAAGTCAGTGTCAGAGGAATAAATTCTGGTGATAACTCTCTGAATCCTGCCTGTGAGGTAAGAACAAAACCACTTGAGGACTGTACCAGACAGTCCGCAAAAGACCCACAGGCGATCCAATAGCACTCCATGGTCTACAGTGTCAAATGCAGCAGACAGATCGAGAAGGACCAGAATGGTACATGCCTTTCGATCTCTGGCCATCAGGAGGTCGCTCAATACCCGGACAAGGGCAGTCTCTGTACTATGTCTTTTCCTGAAACCAGACTGGAGAGTATCATAGACATTGTGAGATATAAGGAGATCATCCAATTGTAACACAACTGCCTTTTCAATAACCTTACCAACAAATGGCAGATTAGAGATAGGCCGGTAGTTAGCAAGACAATCTGGGTCCAAGGAGGATTTTTTAAGGAGTAGTCGAACTACCGCCTCCTTAAGGGGGTCAGGAAAGACCCCCCTCTCCAAGGACATCCAGACAATGTCTGCAAGGATTGGGTAGATAACTTCTACACAACTTACTAAAAGTGGTGTAGGACCCGGATCCAAACTACAACTAGTTGGTCATATTGTTTGGATGATCTTCACAATGTCCCCAAATTCCGGCCGGTGAAAATCTAACCAGACAGACCGAGGGCAGGCCACTTCCAATCGACCACCACAGTCCCCCATAGGAGGGATCGGACCGATGCCAGACCTAATGCCAGCAACCTTATCCACAAAGAACTGAGCAAACTCCTCACATCTTAACTGAGAAAACGCTTCTCTAGGCTGAAGACAGACTGGATTGCACAGTCTGTCCACAGTCCGGAAAAGCTGAGCTGGTCAATTATGTGCGGCAGAAATCTCGCTGGACAGGAATTCTGCCTTCTTACGATTGATTTCTGACTGATAGCTGTCAGAATGAGCCATCAGTCTAAGCCTGTTGGCATCAAGGCCTGACTTCCGCCAGACTCTTTCTCCAGCCTTCGGCCTACTCGCTTTAACTCCTTCAAGGAGCCGTCAAACCACGGACTTCTTGAACGAAGAGTGAGAGGCCGAACATGAACAGGAGCAATTTTGTCCAGAGCATCTCCCACAGCCTTATTATAGGCCAATACAAGATCATCTGGACTCATGCATTCACCCGATAAACTCGATAGATCCAGCAACACCATCAGGTCATTGGGGTTAACACCCCTTAAAGGGCGGTACTGAGCCATCTCCGTAGGGGCAGACCTATTGGAGGGGGCCCTAAAGCTGAACCTTATGGTGTAATGGTCAGACCAACTGACTGGTTCCACCCCCAAATCAGTGATCTCTATACCCAAGAGAAACACCAGATCCAATGAATGACCACCTATATGGACAGAGGCGGTAACAACCTGTGTCAGGCCCAGCGTATTCATCAGCTGGAGGAGATTTTGCCCAAACTGAGAGAATTCATCATCGACCCAGGCATTGAAGTCACCCAGAAGTATCAGTCTGGGAAACCTCAATACCAGGTCGACGATGAAGTCTGCAATCTCCTGCAGGAATTCTCCACCGTCACCTGGTGGATGGTAGACAAGGAGAATCCCACAACCTGCACCCTCACCCAAGATATATTCAAAGGAGCTGGTGCTTCCCAATGGCACATCCACAAGGCCCAGCTCAGATTTAAACATAATAGCCACACCCCCGGCCCCACACAATTTGTTAAATTATGTAACTTTTATTGCCTTTATCACTACATTGATTACTTCTCTCCTGAGTCCTCAACAGCTACTGCTGACATTTTTTTGTAGTACTTGAGCATTCCATGATATTAGCTACACTTTTACAAGTTATTTAGATAAATAGCATGGAATGGTGTGTGAAATGGTGGAATGTCTTATAAATATGAAAAGAAACAGCAGTAGCTACTGAGGGAAAGGGAACATTATGCAGTACTGATGGTGCCACAAGCATCAATATTTAAGTTATCAAAAATTGGTCAAAGCATATCAGAATAAATGACTGACATGGAAAGGAAAATTGTAGAGTGCTTAACAAAGATTTGAGCAATAAACTGTGAATGAGCTTGGCACATCCAGCAGACCTGAGTTTTTGATTTCCACAGCCTCCACTTGCTTACTGTGTGACCCTGAGCCAGTCACTTAACCTTCCTGTGCTCCTGGGTCACTCCTGTAAAATGGGCCATGTGGCCTATGGAAGTTAACCTTGTTGCCAAAGAATAAAAATAAATAAATAAATAAAATAAATAGAATAAAAATGATTTCCTATCCCTATTAATGTCTATTTAGACATTACAAATGACTTTGGAGAAGGAGCGATATAATTGACAGTCATAAAAAGGGGTTGAGCCAAAAGCAAAGTTTGGGGTGTGCTTTAACATCCAGTTTTTACATCATCCAAAGGTGGCAACCCTATTTCAGAGCAGTCATTTACTCAGACTCCCTGCTGCTCATTTGGTATGTGGCAGCCAATTCAGTGAGAGAAACCTCTTGCTGTCAATAGTTCAGCATTGTGTTTTTGTAATGACTTGAAATCACTTTGCCCTTGTTGTACGTGACCTAATGGGCTGCTAAAGGGATTACTCCATGTCTGGATGGCAGATGATCACATCCATTCTCAAGTCACTCAATGCAGTTGATGCCACTTCTGCTTGACTCCCTTCTTTGTGACATGTCTTTCCTTGAACTTCAACCTGCTGATCTCTTCTATTGTGCACTGCCTGAATGTGACATTCTTCTGTATAGTCACAATTCAGTGTCCTGTGCATGTGTTCAGGGCTGTATTTTCAGGCATGCCAATGAATCACGGGATATATATCTAAAAGTCACATGCAACTTATATTTTAGCTCTCACAGGAACAGTGAGTGCCTTTACATTTTTGTAACTGCATCACTATGTCATGGCCGCAGGCCAGGAAGTGAACTTTGTCCTCTTGGTGGATGAAACAAATGTTTATAGTAGGCAAGACAATGGGTTGGTGTATGGTCTAGTACATAGATCAGCAACCATACTACAAAGCACCTTTCTGTGACGCTGTGGTGGTATACACTCTGCCATGTTGTATCACGCTGTACCCTTATTCACCTCTGTGAGTTTGCCACCAGCTGCATGCATTCATTATGGAATACATAGCATCCACCCAGAGTAAATCTTTTTCACGCAGGTGTACTATGAGGGTGACTGTCATCAAAACTAAAACCATGTGACTGTGTTTGCTGACAACAGTGCTTCATTGAACATGTTCTTAGGATACATCATTCTTTTTATGGAAGTGTGATTTTGCACCTTTCCCATGACTCTCAACCCTGAACCACACCCCACTGCTTTTGTACAGAGGTACCAAGCACTGCATGTGGGTTTGTGCCACATTGGCAACAGTGGTAGTATGGTGCATAATACACAGTTACATGCATAGTCAGGCAAGGTCAAGGTGAATATGCACTGTGATGGACTAGGAGGATATTCAGAAATAGCAGATCATATTGGAAGCTGGATACTTGTACTGAAAAACACTTACACTTGTGCTGCAGCACTCTTTCTGGCAGTGATATGGAGTTAGCTTGGCAGTGCGGTGCTCACGAGCCGGGAGCATTCAAGGACTAAGACAATGCAGCTCAGCTTGCAGCTTTGGAGGTTTGTTTCCTTACTAACAGGAGTGTAGCAAAGGAGTGAGAGGCAGATGTTTGGTGTCCATGGTAATGTGACCATCCAGCAGGAAATGGGGTAGCGCCCATGTAGAGTGCTTATTATTGAGCGCTGTATATTTGAGCGACTCAATAATAGCTCTCTACAAGACAGCGAGTAGTGCAATATCTCGCTATATCCTGTATAGTGAGTACAGCAAGGAGCTGTACTCACTACTGCAGGATATAGCATCCTTTGTGGCTGGTTCCCACTGAGCTGCTTGCATAGCATAGTGGTGTACACCACCACTTGCGATGCAAGCAGACCCGGGTCAGGCTACAGGCAGGACATTTTTTTTTTCACAATCCGGTAACTTGCCCTGTGGTCCACACCCCCCTCAGAGTTGGTTATTTAAGTTTGGGGGGTGCGGGGGTCTTGCTCCCCACAAGGGGGTATGGGGGCATAGCCCCCCGCAGAAAAAAAGATTCTTGTGTGATTTAGTTAAGTATTGTACTGACCATCGCTATTTGCGATGGTCGGTACAACATCTGTTGCCCTTTTGACTATGGGCTCAAGTTTACTCGCTCTATGTGACAGGTGATCTTTGAGACTTCCCTTTATCACATAAAACCAGAAATGGCAGTGTGTTGGACCTCCCAGTTTACAGGATTATCCCTTCCACATGGGACCTGGGAGCACAGGCACGAAGAATGGAAAGTGGTAAGGGGCTGGATGAGAATGTAAGGGTAACAACAGATGTTTGGAATTTTGGATGGAGTGCCTAATTTGAATGCATTTGCAATACTGTTTGCTATGGGGGGCAAATTAGGTGACACAGGAGGTCAGGGTATTCTTTGAAGATGATGCAGTCAAAAAAGAGTGCAGAGTGTGTGGGATGGATAGCTCATTATCCAAATGCAAACAAGCATGTGTTTTTTATGCAAGTCATCACAAGGGGGAAAGATAGTCCCAAGATTCATGGAAATGGTAAGGTTGATTTGAGGGAAACATACTGTCATTATACCTGTGGTGACAAAGCACCTAGCAGTGTACTGTGATCAATAAGTGGCAAGTTGGTCCGTGTAGTTATGTAAGATCTGTAGGTAGTAAGCAACTTCGCAAGTATACTGAAAGCTGAAACCTGGGCCAGCAACACCAGGGGAAAAAATAATAGATAATTCGAATGACTGGCTGAGCACATGGTGCAGGGAGTGGAAGTACATCTGTACTGGGGATTGGCTGAAGACATGGAAAACAAGGCATGTTTGTCACCAGACAACCTACCCCTCACTAGGGAGGGCTTAGGACAACTCAGGGGCAAATGTGTGGGATAGAGAACCACACAAATTCCTTTACTTTGCTTAAGGTGTGGGAGGGTGGAAGTGGTGGCAAGTGATGGAGGGATGCTGGGGTTCATATGAAGGTAAGAGGCTGTGTGTGTGGGGGGTAAATAGTGGTAACGTGATGATATATGTTTAAAGAGAAAGGGTGGTGGATACATGGAACAGTCTTCCTGCAACAGCCATAGAGGCTAAGAAGATGGGTGAATTCAAGAATGGCATGGAATAGAAAGAAGACAACTCCAGTGGTAGGAAACAAATGGTATGCTGTGGATCATTTAGTATCTGATGTTTTTAGTAGCCAGGAAACTGTTACAATTAGGTGGGATTGGTGGTCCTTATTAGCCTTCAAAGTCTATGTTTCTCTGGTGGGATGAGGGTAGTCAACAAAGTATGTCAAATCACTGTGTTCGTTATGAGTAACTGAGAGTTCACTAAAGGATGCAGCATGGATCAGTGATGGATCATGCTCTCAGCAATGTCTTCATTGGTGCTTTTGCAGAGGAGATGAAAGGAATGGATCCTCTCTGACTACATGACATCAAGTTCAAGAATGGGGGGATCTGGACTCTGCAAACTTCTGTTATGTTCAAGGGTACGTACACTGTGTCACCTGGCCACTTCAAATCTTCAAATGCATTGTATACTAACAGATAAGAAACATAATTTGATAGCAGACGAGGACCGCTTGGCCCACCTAATCTGCCCATTTCCCTACCTGATGGATAAGCTGCAGTTTCTAGTTAACCAACAGCTTACTTCCTCCTACCCCCATTAGAATTGCTTTATGTCTTCCCATGCATTCTTGAATTCTACCACTGTTCTTGACTCCACAATCTCCTCAGGAAGGTTGTTCCATGCATCCACAACTCTCTCCATGAAAAAATACTTTCTAACGTTACCTCTGAGCCATCCCCCCTCTATCTTCAAATAATGCCCCCTTGTTCTTGCACATCTCTTTTTCTGAAAGATGCTACCCTCTTGGACTTTGTTAATTCCCTTGAGGTATTTGAAAGTTTCAGTTATGTCCACCATCTCCCTCCTTTCCTCAAGGGTATACATATTAAGCTGCTTTAGTCTCTCTTTCTTTATATGTTTTCTGGTACAGACCCTGCACTATTTTGATTGCCCTCCTCTGAACAATCTCCACTTTGTCTATGTCTTTTGTGGAGATGGTGTCTCCAGAACTGCATGCAGTACTCCAGATGGGGTCTCACCAACTGTCTGTACAGATGGATAACAATTTACTGTTTTCTACTGTTGATGCCTCTCCCTATGCATCCCAACACCCCCCAGCCCTCCTTACTGCCTTCTTACATTGCTTGCCCACCTTAAGGTCATCTGATATAATTACTCCCAGGTCCTTTTTGATTTTTCTTGTTGTTAGTATCTCACACCCCATTGTGTACTCTTCCACTGGGTTTTTGTTTCCCAGGTGCATTACTTTGCACTTCTTTGCACTGAATCTGAGTTGCCATACATTTGACCAGTCCTCCAACCTTGCCAAGTCCCTTTTCATCCTTTCCACCCCACCGTGTGTATCAACCCTGTAGCAGATTTTTGTGTCATCTGCAAAGAGACATACCCTTCCTTCCAGGTGTTATCCAATGTCACTTATAAAGACATTAAAGAGGACTGGTCCCACTACTAAACCTCTGTGGTACCCCTCTAGTTACCTCTCCTTTCTTCACTGTGAACTCTGTTTACTATTACCTTGTGTTCTGTTGTCCAGCCAATTATTTATTGAGGCTACCACCTTGGTAACCACTCCAAGGCTGGCTAACTTGTATATTAATCTTTTGTCTTGGACTACGTCAAAAGCATTGCTAAGATCTAGGTTGGCCATATCCACAGTCCCTCCCTGATTTACTGCTTTGGTCACCCAGTCAAAGAAATGTATTAGATTCATCTGACATGACCTTCCCACTGTGAATCCATGCTGCTTTGGGTTCTGTGCCCCCTGGCCTTTAGGTACTCAACAATTCTTTCCTTCAGAAGTGATTCCATCATTTTTCCTACCACTGAGGTTAAACTAACCGGTCTGTAGTTTCCTGCCTCTGCCCTGCTCTCACTTTTGTGAAGTGGAATCACATCTGCCCTCTTACAGTCCTCTGGTACCACCCCATCCTCCCATGATTTGTTAAAGAGAGTAGAGTAGTCAGTTGTGTCACTAATTTTACCCTTAGTTCTTTTAGAATTCTCAGGTGAATCCCATCAGGCCCCATTGATTTTTCCACCCTCGGTTTCAAGAGTTCTTTCAAAACCCTTTCTTCTGTGAATGGACTGGTATTGACCCCCTATCCAGAGTATTTCTCTTGTTTGGTTTAGGTTCCACCCCCTTCTCTTCTGTTGTGAATACTGAGCAGAAATATTCATTCAGAATTCCTGCTTTTTCACTATCACCCTCTGTTGACATTCCCTCCCCTTTACTAAGTCTCTATATCCCTCCTTTGGTCCTTCTTCACTCCCTAATGTACCTATAAAAGGTTTTATCCCCCTTTGTAACAGAATACACTTTCTTTTCTTCGGTTTGGGCCTTTTCTATTATGACTGCCTTCCCTGCCTCTTCTGCTTTAACTGATAAATTTCTCTGTCCTGCTCCTTCTGTGTTTCCTTATATTTCCTGAATGATATCCTTTTCTCCTTAACCTTCCCTGCCACCTCTTTTGAGAACCATAGTGTTTTCTTCCTTCATTTTGTTTTATTGATTCACTTCACACAAAGGTTTGTTGCCTCTGTGATGGCTGTTTTGATTATTTCTCATTGTTCCTTAACCCCTCCTTCTTGCCCATTTTCTAGTGCTTTTCTGAGGCACTCTCCCATTTTCCCAAAGTCAGCCCTCCTAAAGTCCAATACACTTGCTTTTGTATGACTTGACTGTATGGCTGTGTTTATTGTGAACCACACTGTTCGGTGGTCGCTTGTTCCCTGATGGCTACTCAGTTCTAAATCCAAGATCCTTTCTCCATCCCCATTTGAGAGTACTAGGTCTAAGATTGCTCCCTCCTAAGTGGGTTCCAACACTAGCTGTCTGAGGCATGCCCCTTGTAGGGCATCAAGGAATGACCCTACTCCTGGATGTTCCTGCAGAAAAGGTGCTTCAGCTAACATCTGGCATATTCATGTCCCCCATTAACAATATCTCCCCTTTTTCTGACAATTTAAGGATGTCTTATATCATTTCATTGTTGATTCCTCTCCCTGAGATGGGGGTCTGTATACAACTCCCATCTGGACTGTGGTGCCATTTCTGTCTCAGGGTGACCCACAGTGACTCACCTACTTCATGTTTACTCTTTAGTTCCATTGCTTTGATCCCTTCCCTTACATAGAGAGCTACTCCTCCTCTTTTACTCTCCTTGTCCCTCCTGTAGATTGTGTATCCTGGTATGTTGACATCCCAGTCATTAATTAGTAAATAGAGTCCACTCTGAAGAAAGTGGGGTTACTAATGGGTACCACAGGGTTCAGTACTGGGATCAGTCCTCTTTAATGTCTTTATAAGTGACATTGCAGAGGGACTGGAAGGGAATGTGTGCCACTTTGCAGACTACACAAAGATCTGCAATAGGGTTGATACACAAGGGGGGGTGGAAAGGATGAGAAAGGACTTGGAAAGGTTGGAGAAATGGTAAAAAGTATGGCAGCTTAGATTCAATGCAAAGAAGTGCAAAGTAATGCTCATGGGAAACAAAAACTCAGGGGAAGAGTACACAATGTTGGGGGAGGTACTAACAACAACAAAAATGGAAAGGTGCCTGGGGATAGTCATATGAGATGACTTAAAGGTAGGCAAGCAATGTGAGATGGAAGTAATGAGGGCTGGGGGGATACTGGGATGCATAGGGAGAGGCATCACCAGTAGAAAACAGGACGTTGTAATCCTTCTGTACAGACAGCTGGTGAGACCCCATCTGGAATACTGCATGCAGTTTTGTAGAACCCATCTGTGCAAGGACATAGACAGGATGGTGGCAGTCCAGAGGAGGGCAACTAAAATGGTACAAGGTCTGCACCAGAAGCCATACGAAGAGAGAGAGAGAATAAAGGAGCTTAATATGTATACCCTAGAGGCAAAAAGGGACATGATGGAAACATTTAAGTACCTCAAGGGAATCAACAAAGTCCAAGAGGGTAGCATCTTTCAGAAAAAGAGATGTGCAAGAACAAGGGGCACAATTTGAAGATCGAGTAAGGAAGGCTGGGGGATACTGAGATGCATAGGGAGAGGCAACAACAGTAGAAAATAAGAAGTTGTTATCCCTCTGTACAGACAGTTGGTGAGACCCCATCTGGAGTACTATGTGCAGTTCTGGAGACCCCATCTCTGCAAAGCCATAGACAGAGTGGAGGCTGTCCAGAGGAGGGCAACCAAAATGGTGCAGGGTCTGCACCAGAAGACATATGAAGAGAGACTAAAGGAGCTTAATATGTATAGCCTCGAGGAAAGGAGGGAGAGGGGGGACATGATAGAAACTTTCAAGTTTCTCAAGGAAATCAACAAAGTCCAAGAGGGTAGTATCTTTTAGAAAAAGAGATGTGCAAGAACAAGGGGGCAAAATTTGAAGATAGAGGGGGGACGGCTCAGAGGTAATGTGAGGAAGTATTTTTTCATGGAGAGGGTTGTGGATGCATGTAACAGCCTTCCTGAGGAGGTCGTGAAGTCATGAACAGTGGGAGAATTCAAGAATGTATGGGACAGACATAAGGCAGTCCTAGTGGGGTGTAGGCAGAAGTAGGTTGTTGGTTAACTAAGATCTGCAGCTTATCCATCAGGTAGGAAAATGGGCAGACTAGGTGGGCCAGGTGGTCCTTATCTGCCATCAAATTCTGTGTTTCTATGTTTCTAAAGCAATTCTATTGGGGGTGGGGGTGGGAGGAAGTAGACTGTTGGTTAACTATGACTTGCATCTTATCCAGTAGGCAGGGAAATGGGCAGACTGGGTGGGTCAAGCAATTCTCATCAGCAAACAGAACGGGTAATGTTGACATTTCTGGGCCTGAGGTTGAAATAGCTTTTATGGACAGTATTGAGACTGTAATCCCCCTGGGCACCCAAAGTTCCTGGATGTCAAATCTGACCAATGCTTTGGCTGTCCCTATGATAAGGTATCAGAATCACTCAGGGGATTTGTCAACTGCCACGGTCTTCTCTTTCATGGTAAGAGCGCCTCCTGCAAAAACTCAGCTGGCATCAGTGGTGAAGCAAAAGTGAGCATCTCTTATAACTGAGAAAAGGAACATCTTTGATTTAGCAGCGCCAAAAGAAAACGACAGCTCTAGCAGCAAACAAGTGTCACTTACCCCTTCATCTGTTACTCTCATACCTTCTTATACATCAGAGGCTAAACAGGAGCACCTGGAGGCACCCACGGCCACAGAAAAGGCTATGGTTCCTACAGACACGGCTGAGGCTTCAGCAGTTTGGTCCCTAGAGACTGCTCTCAAAGGATCAGGATGGGGAAAGAAATCCTGGATGGCTCATGAGCACCAGATCCACCTTGGGGCTCACCCTTTCCATTACAAATGCCAGATTAGAGCCTGATGTCAACAAATAAGGTACTGTCCCCTCCTGTGGAGAGCATGGCTGCTGCTATTCATTTAGGGGCAAATGAAATCAGTAAGGCACTAATGGAGGGTTAAAAAAAGTCTAATCAAAAATCTAAAGGGAATTTGGAACAGGTTATTGCTCCCCTTACTACTCAAACAACTAAATTAATGCATACTGAATCAGTCAGGAATGACCTTCCCCAATCATCCCCCCCGATACAGGGTACAAGATTCCACAGGGGCCTGAAAAGCCCACAGAAACCAGTAATAACCCTTCAGGCCAGAGTACAAAGCCATTATTGTCAGAATTGTTTGCCAAGAGCAGGAAAGAGGTTTCCCCTCATAGAAATGCGGTCAACATACTCTACAAGGGGGGGTCTCAAGCAGTGCCCAGATAGGAGATACGTGGGAAAGACTTTGTTATTGGATTTCCTCCAGTTTTCTCCTGCTGAGGTGTTTGCCTTCATAATCATATCAGGGGAGGACAATTATGACATTAGTTTCAGAACACCAAATGCTTTAAAACTGTTTTGGCAATGTTATAACAGGTTACAATTTTTTCTTCTCTGGTCCCCCTTCCTAGTCATCCCGCTTACAAAACTCATCATTAAGTATGTGACCATCGTGTTTAGAAATGTGGGGGTACACCTTGATGATATACTGTACTGGTTAAATCAAAAGTGCGATGGGCTCAGCCCCCCCCCCCGAAGCTGTGTTGGATGAAGAGCGTTTCTGGATGGGGGGGATGGAAATTTAAAGTAAAACTTCACCAAAACAATGAAGGGATCTGTCATAGTCCTAACTTCTTCATGCTTGGCAGAGACAGAGGGGTTTGTTTTTATTCCGGTCAGCCCCGGGCCGGCTACAAGTGTGGGGCCTGGACACACCTATCAAATGTATGCAACCAACCAAGATGTGATAACTGTGGGAAAGTTGGTCACTTCTCTCTCCAGTGTACAAACCACACACACTGTAATCTGTGTAAAGAATATGGGCACAATTTCACGGAATGCCCCAGGTTGCCAGGAATAAAGATACGAAAATAAATCCAGATTCCCTAATTCAACCACCCTAGGATGCCTCCCTGGACCCAGATGAATCCTCAACACAGAAATCACATCACAAATAAGACCACTACCCAGAAGGCACAGTTCATGAAAATAACACAAAAGAACAGACTCCTGGACCCTCATCTTTAGCAGAATAACAAAAGGAAATCCTAATTGTTCTGCAACCGATGTGCTATGCAGATGCTTCTACAGAGGAAAATGCAAAATTAAACAGAGCCAAGACTCAGCCCTCCCCCAAGGATAGTGGGTTACAGTTATCAGCAGAAGGAGATCAGCCAGGAACATTAAACAGGGGCCGCAAGAACATAAATTGGAACAGGAAAACAATTTCTCGGTATTGGCAAATGCAAATTGGGGAGACACTGGAATGGAATAGAAGAGACTGACAATAGAGAAAATCCAACTGAATACTCACAAGAGATGGCAGATTATAAAGGTAAAATGAAAAAAAGGAAAATCAAGACTCCCTAGACCCCAACTCTTCTTTTCCCATGAACTAAAATAACTAAATTTGGTCTAATATCTTTCAATGTATGCAGTTTGTTAAATATCAGAAATGTCATGTTGTATTTCAAAATATTCACAAGCTTTCAATATTAGTACTTCTTTTGCAGGAAACATGAATGTGTTCAATTGACCAAATCAGGTTGTTTAAATCAGAGTGGGTTTGGGGACCATCCTATTGGTCCTTTGGGCAAGAAAAAAGCTGATGGAATATGTATTCTCTTTCAGGACATACCCTTTTCCCTATCCAAATTGATGGATATAATCCCAGGAAGACTATTAATTATTGATGGAGTGGGACTAGATACTCCTATGAGGTTCATTGTGGTTTATGGACCTCAGTCTAAAGCAGAAATGGTGAACCTATTAACTTCCCTATAGCCTTTCCTAGTTACTTCTCATCAAATATTCTTAGGGGTTGACTTTAATTGTGCCTTCCACAGCATGGAAATGGCAAATAAAAGAAACAAATATATATTGCGATTCTCAAGCCCTAGAAACCTGTATAAATAAGGGAAATCTAGTTGACAGCCGAAATTTTCAGAAAGCAGGGCCTACTTTTTATATAAAAGGGGACATATGTGTCTACTATAGATCACATTTTTACCTCTAAAAGTGTTGAAATACATTCTTTCACTATGATCCTATCAGAATTTTCAGACCATTTGATTCTGGCTTTACAAATTTTCAAATCCCAGGTGTAAACATCAAACAAAACCGATGGAGGCTTAACAGCTCCAACTTGTCAGACCCTTTTGTCAAAAAAGAAATAGATAATATATTGTGGGCTAGAACCTCTGTATTTGACCTCCATGATGAAGTAGGACTATGGTGGGAAGACACAGAAATTGATGTAAAAGTCTGGTTTCAAGATTTGGTAAGCAAAAGGAAAGAAATAAATGTTTCCAGTATTTGAAACTGCCTACTCAACTCCAGTATCTTTACACCTTAGCTTCTATGTCTAGATATGATTATTTGGACCAAATAAAAGATATCAAAAAAACAGATGAGTGAGTTTTAATATGATAGAGCCCAAACTATCATGGCAGATTTGTGTTATGGAACAAAGAAGACCCCTGCAGGAGGCCCATATGAAGTTTGCAAACAAAATAATTAGCCACCTCCCCTACCTGCTTGACTGATAAAAATGGGCAGTAAGTGTTGACCACCCAGGAACTTAGTACAGTAGTTTCTGATCACCTATGGGTGTTAGCAGACCCCTCAACTCCAATGGATAGTGAAGTACTAGCATATTTAGTTAAAATTATAACTGTCATTACCCCCAAATTACTTAGACTCTTTGGTGTCTCCAATCTCTTCAGATGAAATAGCACAGGTAATACAGAAACAACAATTAGGCACATCCCCAGAGACAGATGGGTTGCCTTATGAGTTTTATAAAACTTTTATGGATATCTTATCAGTGTGTTTAGAATAAGTATTTTCATCCATACTGCAGAATGAAATCCCCACGAAGGATTTTTTACAGGGCTGATCTTATTTCTTTATTAAACAGGGGATAGACACAAAATTGGGAACTGGAGGCCAATTAATCTACTCAACACGGATTACAGGATCCTGATCCATCTTTTAAATACCCGTTTACATCAAGTAGCTAAACACTTGATTCATCCAATGCAATTCTGTGGAATCCCTGACCAGAAAATTCAGTTCCCACTTGTTATGATAAGGGAGATAGTGGAATTTTGCAACACCAAACAGATTTCAGGCATTCTTCTATCATTAAACCAGAGTAAGGTGTTTGACAAGGTAAGTCACACGTTTTTATTGTCACATTTAGTGCCTATGGATTACCATCTTGTTTCTTAACATGGGTTCGGATTTTATATTCTTCAGCAATAGCTCAGCCAATAATACTTAGTCAACCAGTTGAACAGCTGCAACTATCTATAGGAGTTAGACAAGGTTGCCCACTAAGTTCCTTGCTTTATGTTTTTTTCCCTAGATCCCATAATTAGATCACTGATCAACAACCAAGCTTGGCAAGGCATTTGAGGTGTACAAAATGGAGATGAAATCAAAGCTCTGGCTTATGCAGACGACCTTTGCCTGTTTTTGGACACACCAGAACATATACCTATGGTATTACAAGATATCCTCCTTTTTTCAGCAATGATGAATGCTGGACTTAATATAGATAAAAGCAAAGGCCTTTACCTAGGCTCAGTACTACAGCCAGATACAGTGGTAGAGGGTTTTCCACTATCTTCAACTCCTTTGAAAATCTTAGGGATACACTTCGGACAACAAAAGCTTCCCCAACAAAACTGGGAAAGTGCAATATAGTCATGTAAGAGTAAAGTAAATAAATGGAAAGGCTGGGAACTAGCTAAACTTCAAAGGATACATGTTATTTAAAAATTCCTCATGCCATGTTTCTTCTATGTAGCTTTGATATCCCCCTCCCCACAAACCTAGAAACAAGGCTCTTAGGCTGTTTTTTTTTTTTCAGATGTTATGGGGAAATAGATTAAACCCCATTAAGAGGACCTACACATATTTATTGAAAAACAAAGGGGGTTTTGGAATGATTGATCCCATTTCTTTCTTTCATGCATTATTTATAGTACATACACTTGAAAAAAGGCCTTATCCCTGACAGAAGCCCTTTGGTTTTATGGATTTACAATAATCTAAAATACTATTTAAAGGAATGGCAACAAATTGCACCTAAACCCATCCCTAGGTTAAAAATACCCACATATCTTAAACCTACAGCTTGGAAAATGTTCAAATGGGAATTAAACACTGAACAGCTTTCCCAAATGTCAGTGCCCAAGTTGTATGACTTAATAATGAATAAAATGCAAGCCCAAGAAGCAGAGTTCAAAAACTGCCCTTGACATCTACATAAAAGGATACTTGCACAGTTAAATAACCCAAGGATTCCCCCACATATGTGGGAAGTACTGTGTCTCTCCTCTTATGGACACCTTAATGATAAAGGTAATAACAAACACAAGACCCTGAAAGAGGTATTGCTCCTACCCAAATGGTTGGGCAATTGAAGAGACAATGGAACACATTTTTTATTAAACTGTGAGTAGATTAAAGCCCTATGGACATATCTAGGCAAAAAATGGCAATTACCATGGCTTAATATGCTAACCTATAATATTATACTTTCAGGAGATTATGTATTGTTGCCCCAAAATGTCAGTAAAACAACACTAGAAGGTTTTATTTGTGTATTTAGATATTTCCTATGGCAAGCTTTCTGTCAATGGGTCTTAAGACAAAAAATAATGACCCATGAAACTTTTAGCATCCAGTGTCAAATTGCAATTGAGATGGTTTATCTGAAAGATGTTATATCTCACCCCTTGGCCAAGATGCAGAAGTGATGGGAGGGATTTTCTTCTTTGTCAAATATAAATGAAATTTATTTTGTACAAAATGTGTTAGATATTAAAAAGGCTCAACAAACGGGGACTTCATATTACTTTACAATACTCAGCATCAGTGATTATCTGATTTTCTTTTTATTGAAAGCAGTGGATGTTTTTGGTTTCTTTTTTGTCTACTCCTTCTCAGATGTTCATTATGATCTAAAGAGTCTGTAAGTATGTAAGGGACAGTGTTTTCATTTCATTTTACTTATTTTTTTATTCCGAGATTGTACTTGGATGTTTAGGTTTCCTTTGAAAACCAGTGCACTGATTTGGCTGTAAATCGGTTAGTGGGTTTTATCATTATTTTTTTGAAGTTTGCTTTGGGTTTTGACTTATTGCACTTATGTATTATGTTTATTTATAGTGTGTATTGTCCATTTTCCTTATACAGTGGATTCCGCTTAAATGCACACCCGTTTTGCAGACTAAAATTGTGCACTTAAGCGGAATGTGCACTTAGCCAAAATTGCATTGATTACGATGAAATGTGACAGACTGTAGAAGCGCAGACTTGCTACTGTTAAAAATAAACACTGCATGAACCAATATGCACCAGATAGGCTAATGAGTCTTAACCCCTCACCTGAGAGTGATAATGGTGCTTCACGTTCTTTATTATGCCCATATCCAGGGGCTGGATAAGTGAAGTTGTGTTAGGTGGTAAAAAAATTAATCAAATGTGGCTCAGAGGAATATCTTGATGTGCTGAACAGTTATCCAGTAGCATAGCAATTTTTTCTTTTATGCCTCATTTGTATGTTTACTCATTTTGGCCAGTCAATAAAGTTTGCTTGTGGTATCCATGTGTTTGAGTTGGAGTCATAATCAATGGCCAGCACTTCCATTTGAAGACCTGAGAAACAACGTGCTTTTTTTTAATTTGCCCACAACTATGGGTCTCAATTTCTGTGTTCCACAAAGGCTACAGCAGAACAGAACGGAGATCCACTCCCTTGCCTTCTTGCCACCTGAAGCATTGTCAGACTTGAATGTCAAAGTTCCTTTAGGTGTGGCCCTGAAGTAGAGACCAGTCTTGTCACAATTATAAATGCAATCAGGTGCATAATCTTTTAGAATTTGGGGCAGGACTGTAGTAACCAGTTGTCTGCAGTCTCAGTGTCAGTGTCTTTTTTCTCCCTATAACAACGTTCAAAAATTATCCCATTTCGCTCCTTCCATCTGCTGAGCCAGCCACTTGTCAGGGTGAAATGTATGCCCATAGTTGAAGCTAGGTCCTGCGCTTTTTACATTTAAATGGGACCATTTACAGGAGCATCAGTACTACGAACCACCAAGAACCACCGCAGGAGATCTGCTTCAACCTCCTCACTCTTCCCACACCTACAGCATTTTCAGGCTTGAGTCTTGGTGCGCTCCCACTCAGGTAAAAAATGGTCTTTGCTACCAAAAATGCAAGCCACAGTGGAGACATCGACCCTGAACTTCGCAGCAACAGCTATGCGTCTCACATTCAACTGATATAACTCCTGTAGTACAGAGACTTTCTGTGCTAAACTAAGTGTGACCTTCTTTTTCTCCATAGCAGTTCTGTGAGCCACTGTGTAATTAGAGCTGGGCAAGGTGTTAATATACTGCAGACTGAGAGCACCTGTGTAATTAACTGAAATTAGACACATAGTTAGGTTAATTCATGAAACTGGAACATGCACTTATCTGTTATGAATTAAAGCAAAATATTTAACACTGTAGGAATAGGAAATAAATCGGGATACTAGAAATATGTGCATTAAACCGAAATGTGTACTTATCCAAAGGCACTCAAGTGGAATCTACTGTATTACCTTGTTATTTGCCATTTTGCTTTGATGTTTACAATGGTAGCCACAGACATTGCCAGCTATTTCGGGAAATTTTTGAAGAGTTTCTCTCTGCTGCCCCTACTGTTTAAATGCAAAAAGCATTGGATATTTCTGGAAATATCACTGAAATTTCAGGAAATAGCTGGCAGTGTCTGTGGCTACTACTGTAAAAATAAAATATTCCCCTACTCTTTTCAAGAAGTGCCATGGGATCTTTAACACCCACCTGAACTACCACCAGACGAGGTAGATGGGACCTCAGTTTAATGTCTCATCCGAAAGATGGCACCTCAGGAGTGCAGTACCCCATCATACTGCACTACAGTGTCAGTATTGGAATTTAACCTAAGTGCCTGATGTGGGGATAGAACCCACAGCCTTCTGATCTCCTGACCTCAAAGGCAAGAGTGCTACCTGCTGAGCCACTGACACTGCCTGCTTGATTTGGAAGGCAATAACCTGTAGTTCAAGGGGGTGGTGTAACTGGCCACATCCCCTTTTTGCCTATTTAAGGGCTGCTCTCCTCACTCCAAACACAAACATTTTCCTTGCCAGCCAGAGGCTCTGCCAGTCTGTCTTCTCCCGTGGGGTCTGCTGGGGCTTGCAGCCCCCCCATCTTGCTTGCTGTGTTTTGGCAAACTACTCTGTTCTGTTTCTTCTGGATTTCTGTTTTGTGTTCTTCTGCTTTGGTTAGCATTGCCTGCCTCTGGCTGCTGTGCTTCTTTGTGTTGCTTGTTCCTGTCCTGTGTTTGTGTTTTCATTTTCTTTTTCCTTTGGTGTTTTTTTTGTTTTCTAGCTTGTGTTATTTTGGCTCCCATTTACTCACCAGATTTCAGCAAAACCTCAAGTGCAACTTCAGTTGTTATCTGTGTGTTTCAGCTCAGAAGGTACTTCCTTGCTTTTGCTCTCCTATGCTATCTACCCTTCATTGATTACACCTGGTTCTTACCTTTGCTGCCTAGCTAACAACTGCTCCTTTACAGCTTCACAATAACCTAAGCAACCTAGCCCATGGAACTCAGTCCTGCTTTCTGTATTTTTACCAAGCAAATATTGTTGCTGTTTTCAGTGCATTGCCTTTCCCTACAGTTCCATGTTCATTCAGATTGCTGCTTCTACAAGCTATAGTTATTTGCTGCTGGATGCTGCTTAATTACTTTTGCACCCTGCTTTATTATACTCTGGAGGTCAGCCTGGCTACTGCTGTTGCTGTAAACTAGTTTTAAAATCTGCATGTGGATCATGGTCCTTATCCTTTGCTTCCTTGTTTTTCCCATGATGGGGGGCTCAGGGGTTGCTGGAGAGCCATGGCCCTGTGTGGCCTAATTATCTTATGTTTGTCTACTGACTCTGTTGCTAAACTCCTCCAAGTCTTTGTCACCTTTATTTGGCACTCATTGATGGACTGGTTGGTTAGCCTCACACAGCTAAAGGCCCAGGTTCCCTTGCACTGAACCTTGCTTTAAAACATGTCTGACCTTAGTATGGTCTCCAACAGTCAGCACTTCCATTGTTCCATATGCTTACAATGCTACTTATGCTGCCTGTACCATATCTACTATGTTTCTTTTTGCTGCTTAGTACCTGATATTCTCTCCAGTGCCTTGTGTGGCTTGTTTCATTGCTACATGAGATTAGTGACCATGCCCATCAATTTGACTCGGGCTCGCTCACAGCCAGTGGTATCACTCTGCACCCTAGTCTGCATCCTGAGCGTGTGATGCCTGGTGTGGGGTCCTTCCTTCCTGGCCCATAGTAGGAATGTTCTCACTCCAGGTGGTGCTTTAGCCACTAGATCTGAATGTTGATGCACAGTGGCACCTCTTGATGCTGAATTTTGACTAAGCTGTGAAGGGAGGATATATTGCTATCCTGTAGCTGCAGCACCAGCTGCCTAAGGCACCTTCTATGCTATTTTCTCCATAACTGTCTCTGGTTCACTTGGTTTGTTTTTAGATTGGTAAGCCAGCTGAGCAACTTAGCAGCCATTGCTCTCCTGTAGATCTGAATGTTGATCCACAGAAACACCTCTTGATGTCAAATTTTGACTAAGCTGTGAAGGGAGGATATATTGCTATCCTTTAGCTGCAGCACCAGCTGCCTAAGGCACCTCCCATGCTATTCTCTCCATGGCTGCCTCTGGTTCACTTGGTTTGTTTTTAGATTGGTAAGCCAGCTGAGCACCTTAGTAGTCATTGCTCTCCTCTTCCCTCCTTGGAGTAGCTGTGTTGCAGAGTTCACTCACAACCCTTCACGGTGTTCCCATTAGAGGGATAGTGTGACAGCCTTCCCCAAATTAGAATTTTTCCACCTCCCTTTGCTTAGGTTTTCAAATTGCAACAGCTGAGCCATCACTAATCAAAAACATCCCAAGCCTGGAGGGAAGGCAACCTAGGCCTTGGATCTCAAGAGATTTCCTCCTGTGAGGTTTTTTTTCCCCTCTCCTCCATGCCACAGATCATAATATTTAGTTAGCCTTAGGTAATAATCTCTAGGTAACTTAGGTAGGTTTCTGCTATTGGATGGAGTGGGTGGCCATCCCATAAGTGTCCCAACTCCCCCTTTGGATGTTCTCTTTCTCTTTAGGAATCCAGGCCTCCACACCCTACTGTCAGATCTCTGAGTGGGTAACTATTCACCTGTTGTTTCCTGCCTACTCTACTCAAACAATACTACCAACTGACCCATGCTACCAACTGAACCCATGCTATCAACCAACCTACGTACAGATCCTGGACCCCAGCACATTTTCAGTACCTTGTATGCTTTGCTTGACACTCTTTTTGGGCTTCTTCCTAAGGTACCTTTAGCCAAGGGAATCACTCCAGGTGCACATCAAGAGGTAGAACCCTCCCCTAGGGTTCATTGCCTTTGTATCCCTACAGGGTGGTATATCCCATGGATAGAAAGGCAAACAGCCAAAGTTTATCTGTGTTACACAAGCAGGAAACCAGTTGCACAGACACATTGAATTGGAAGGCTATAGCCTATAGTTCAAGGGGGTGGTGCAACTGGCCACATACCCCTTTTGGCCTATTTAAGGGCTGCTCTCCTCACTCCACACACAAGCATTTTTCCTTACCCTTCCATCCACCCCTCCTCCTCCAGTGGCATGCCTCTCTCTCTCTCTCTCTCTCTCCCCCTCCCCCCTGTGGGCTTCTTTCTAAGGTGCCTTTAGCCAAAGGAATCACTCCCACAGCACCTTAAGGGGTGGAACCCTCCTCTAGGGTTCCTTGCCTTCATACCCCTACAGGGTGGTATATCGTTTAGATAGAGAGTTGAACAGTCAAAGTTTATCTATGTTGCACAAGCATGAAACCAGTTGCACAGGCACATTGAAACAGTGATATTGCTTTGTATTGGTGAGACACAATGGATTTTCAGGGGTGAGACATGTTCCTGTCCAAATTGGATTTCAGGAATGCTTTCAAGATTGTTCCCCACAGAAACACATATACAGTGGTTGTCACAGATATGTTTCCCATTACCCCATCATTATATGTTATTTGCGGTAGTGGCAGTGGCAGAGAATGAGGTGCATCATGCAGTGCTGTATGCGGCATGCATTGCCAGGTGATATGCGGCAGCTTTGAGTTAAATTAATGACATATTGTTTCAGTACCAGCATGGAAAACGTGCCAGGTGGCACTTTTCCACACATAGTTTTCCTGCAACTTTCCCTTTCACCAGCAGGTATCTCAGGACTCTAGATTTGGTTGGAGGAGGAGAAAGAAGCAGGCTCCCATCATTCATAACCTCTCTGATCCTCTCCTGGTGTTAGAAAACAGTGGCACCAAATGCTGTAAGCAGGAGAATGCACCTTTTCAGATCAAATTTGACGCTTTCCTGCCAAACATACTGCACATAACTAATCTGCTTAAAAAAATACTCAAGAGAAAGCAAAAAATTGACTTTGTTCTGTTGGAATTCCACAGAAAAGGTCTTTGGGCTATTTATTGTTATTATTATTATTATTATTATTATTATTATTATTATTTCTGCTATCCTTTCATTCTTGTATTGATTTTTATGCTGTGTGTTTAAAGCTTGATTTCATTAAATAAAACAGAAAGGAATTGAGAAGTCGAAGAAACAGTAGGACAGAAGAACAGGTAGAAGTGGAAGCCCCAAGATAAAAGAAACGTAATCCTCCCATTCAACAAAAAAAAAAAACAACAAATAAACAAAGATTTGATGTAGCACAGCACATCAGAGAAAGCACACATCTGATAGCCTCCCCAAATTATAAAAAGGGATAACACTGACTTTAAAGTGTTACGTGGGGTGCTAATTAATCACAGTTTAACTATTACTTCAGATGATCATATCTGGTATAAGATTAAGGTCTTAGAAGATACTGAAAAGACAGCCACCTCCACCCCATTGATACAGTAGCTAGCAGTTGATCAGTTGTCCTGAGCACAAAGACGAAAATACTCCAGAGTGGAATTACATCTGGAATTACATCGGGTGTCTGATGGGTCTTTTGTTCTGTCTTGCGACCCTCCCATCGTAGCAGTTTAATGTTAAGGGAAGGGACAGAATTTTCCTTTCTTTCTGTTTTAGGAAACCCACAAAAGTACAATAGTTAGCACCCAGTCCAGGACTCTGTATAGCAACTTTTATTGAAAGTGCAGGTGCAAATAAAGGCTCTTAGACCATAATGGTCACGGGCAGGTGAAATAACTTATCCAACTATGAGTGTCGCATGCTGGCAATCTGAAGTTTTTTTTCCCCATGAATTTAGGTATGGGGAATTGGGAGAGTAACCACTTGCTTTCAGTATCTTTGAAGTACTGAAAATGACAGTATAAAAAAAAAGTCATGGCCACATTTTGTTTTACATGCTTTGTGCTTTACTGAATGTGATCTTAATTAGAAAAAAAAAAACAACAACAGTAAAATGGGGTTAACATACTAACATACTAAAATGCTAGCAGAATAGGCCTCACTGTCTTTAGATTCTGCTTGATTGGTCAGCCCCCACCATGGGTGCTGACCTTGCTGCCCCCCTTGCCTTCTCTGGCTTCTCCCTTCCCAGTTCCAGATATTCTTGCTGCATTTGATTTTGCTTCCAGAACCCTTCCCCTGTACCTGTCTCAGCCCCTCTTGAACCCTTCCACCGTCTCTGCCTCCACCAGCCCCCTAGGCAGTGCATTCCATGGCTCCACCACCCTCTCAGTGAAGTAGCACCTCCTCCTTTCTCCCCTGAATCTTCCCCCCTCCAGCTTCCACCCATGCCCTCTAGTGGCCCCCTCCTCCTTCCTTCGAAACACCCTGACTGTTCCTCCCCTATTTACCCTCTTCATATACTTGAAGACCTCCATCATGTCCCCCCAGTCCCTTCTCTCTTCCAATGTGTACATATTTAGCTCTTCAAGCCTCTCCTCATAGGTTCTGTCCCACAAGCCCTAAATCATTTTGGTTGCCCTCCTCTGGACCCTCTCCAGGAGTTTAATGTCCCTCTTTAAGTGTGGCCTCCAAAACTGCACACAGTACTCAAGGTGTGGCCTCACCAAGCAGTTGTACAGAGGGAGTATCACTTCCCTCCTTCTGGAGGTGATCCCCCTAGCGATGCATCCCAGCATCCTGTTGGCCTTGGCTGCTGCCCTCCTACAAGTCTCTGAGTTGTTCATCTTGACATCCACCACCACCCCCAGGTCCCTCTCAGCCATGGAGACTTGTAGCATTTGCCCCCCCAGGTGTACACTTGGCCCAGGTTTCTGGCCCCCAGGTGGAGTACCTTGCATTTCCCTGCATTGAACCTCAGCTTCCACTTTCTAGACTATCTTTCCAGAGCCTCCAGGTCCCCCTGTAGAGCCACCCTCCCCTCCTCCCCATCCACCACCTCCCCCCAGTTTTGAGTAACTCACAAAGAGACTCATCTCACTCCTGATTCCTGTCCTTATGTCAGAGATGTAGGTGTTGAACAGGAGGGGCCCAATGACTGATCCCTGTGGGACCCCACTAATGACCCTCTTTGGGGATGAGACTGTCCTGCCAACTACGACCTTCTGGGTCTGGTCCTGGAGCCAATTGCCAATCCATCTGATCATCTGGTTCCCCACCCCCATTTCTTCCAACTTATCCAACAGGCCCACATGAGGAACAGAGTTAAATGCCTTGCTGAAGTCTAGAAAGAGGACGTCCACTGGTCTACCCAGGTCCAAGGCACTCGTCACCCAGTCATAGAACTCCACAAGGTTTGTCTGACATGATTCCCCCGGGACAAATCCATGCTGTCTATCATCCAGGCACCCTGACTTTTCCAGGTCCCCCCCAGCCTCTCCTTGACAATGCCCTCCATCACCTTGCCCACCACCAATGTCAGGCTGAAAGGCCTATAGTTCCCTGCCACCTCCCTTGATCCCCCCTTGTGGATAGGCACTATATGCGCCACCTTCCAGTCCTTGGGCACCCACCCTGTCCTCAGAGAGATGGTGAAAAGCTCTGCCAGGGGGTTTCGCCAGGACATCCACAAGTTCCTTCAGCACTCTGGGATGTAATTTATCTGGCCCCAGTGCTTTCTCCATCTTAAGGGAGCTGAGGGCTTCCCTCACTCTCTCTGCTGTGATTTCCACTTCCAGTACCTCTTCTCCCTGCTTAGCCCTCCCCCTTCCTGCCAGTGATGCCTCCCCCTCTCCTCAGACCCGCCGATTGGTAAGGGTCCCCCCCTCCTCAGTATCTCTGTCTCTTCCCATGCATGATGCAGCACCCCCATTTTCCTTGATGAAAACTGAGGTGAAGTACTCATTTAGTAACTCAGCCTGCTCCCCCGGGTCTTGTGCCCATCTATCCCCTGTTTTAATCCTGCTAATCTGCCCCTTCACCCTTCATTTTTCCTCAATGTATCTAAAGAACCCCTTGTTCCCTCTACTAATTTCCCTGGCCAGGTTCTGCTCCTTCCTTGCCTTAGCCGCCCTCACCACCTTAGTGGCCCTTCTAGCCATCAGCTCATACCTCCCTCGATACCTTTCACTCCTTGAGCACTTGAATTGCCTATAGGCTGCCATCTTTCCCCGCACCACTTCCTGGACCTCCCTGGTCTACCAGCACGGTTTTCGAGCCCTACCGCATTTTCGTCTTACTCTTGCACAGGTGCTGGTAGCATCTTGCACCCCTCTCCTGATGATTTCCCACCTACTATCAGCGTCCATGTCTGACCCAATCACATCCAAATGCTCCTTAAGGATCCTTCCCATTTCCTTAAAATCCATTCCCCTGAAGTCAGTTACCTCCATCTTTGTGCAGCCTTCTAGCCCTCCTAGGTCCAGGCAGAACCAGAACGTGGCATGGTCACTCCCCGCCAATGGGTCCTTTACCTCCAGGCCCCTAATCTGGTCACTGTCTGCCAGGACCACATCCAGTACCCACACCTCCCTGGTCAGTTCCCCACCTACTGAGTTAGGAACGCGTCTTGAAAGACATCCAACAACCTCTGTTCCCTGGTCAGAGAAGATGTCATAGTCTCCCAGTCTGTTCCTGGCATGTTTAAGTCCCCCAGCACCACCACCATTCCTCTGCCCAGTCTGCAGTGTCTCCCAACATCTGCCACCAGACTCTCCTCCAGCTCGTCTGCCAGGGCAGGAGGTCTATACACCACTCCTATTTTTACTCTCTTGCCCCCCCTTGTTATCAAGGTGACCCAAATCTCTTCCACGGTTCCCTCCACCTCCTCTACTCCCCCTATGCCAATGCAGTTTTTGCTATCATTGCTTCCCCTCCTCCCCTTCCCTTCCCTTCCCCCTGTCCTTCCTGAACATAGTGTAACCCTCCAGGTTCAGGTCCCAGTCATGTCCTGCAGTGGTCCAGGTCTCAGTGACTGCTGCCACATCCACCGCTCCCTCAGTTAGCATCACCTGGAGCTCAGGCATTTTATTTCCCAAGCTCCTGGCATTTAGCAGGACTACCTTCCACCCTTTCCCTATACTTCCATTTCCTCTGCTCATGTTCCCATGGGGATTCTGTTTTCCCCTGGTCTGCACTTTACAAGTCAGCCTTTTCCCCAATCCTCCAGCTGCCCAGGGAGGTGAAGACAGAGTCCCTCCTTTATCAGCACCCCTTGACAGCCTTTTCTCCCATCCCTCCCCCCTTCAAAAGTTTAAACCCCACTTTTCACCAATGAACCCCTCTATTTTCAACTTAAGGATTCCCATCCCCTCCAAATTGAGATGGAGTCTATCTCTAGCATACAGCTCCTTATCCTCCCAGGTCTCCCCCCAATCCCACATCAACCCATACCCTCTGGCCTCACACCACTCCCTGAGCCACTGGTTTATCTCCCTAATCTTCCTTTTGTGCTCCCCACTAGCCCTTGGCACCGGCAGGATTTCTGAGAAGGAAACTGTGCATCCTATGTCATAACAGACCCTGGCAAGCTCCCTGAATCTTGCCTGTATCTCTAGCTCACTATTTCCCTCAATATCATTTGTACCCAGGTGGACCAGTATGTCTGGGGAACCCCCGAGTTATGGGATAATTACAAGTTCTACTCAGTTTTTAGTATGGGGACCTCAAAGCATTCAAACTTAGAATATGTTACTGCTATTTGAAAGAATGACAGTAATTCACTGATGATCATCATTTCAATGTTGTTGTGTCTGACTTAATACCTTCTAATATCTTCAGCACCTTCATAAATGATGACAGTCACAGTGGTGAATGTGTAATTGTCAGTTTTGTGATGTCCTGTGTGCAGATAGTCCATCTGACTATAGATTATTCCCTAGTCTTTTATTACAGAAAAAGAGCTGCCCTATCCTCACAGCATGTTGCAATACTTGTCCCAAGGCTGTTTATTTATTTATTTTTTAATGCCTCTAAGCCATCTTCACCCCGGTTGAGCACATGTTTGCTATGATCACACTCGGAGTTCCTTACATGCGTGACTGAAAACTGGACCACTGGAGAACAAGTTTTGAGAAATCTGGCCAGGCCATTTGTCCTGACAGTTCTGGCTGTGTGCAGATCCTGCAATGTTAGCCAGTTTGGCTGATGGTCTTGCCTGGTAGAAACTGCTTTTGCTTCTTTTCCAGTCTAGTCCAGTCTGGTTTTAGTGGTCCAGTTTTCATCTAGTTTTCATATATGTAATACAATGAATGTTATTGGGGTTCGTGTGGCAGCATGCCTATCATTTGAGTCAGAAGGTCTAGTTTTAAAATTCCAAGATTGGGCATGATTTTAGAAGCAGGCATATGTCTACACAAATGCATAATCAAGTTGAGCTGGTTAGAGGCAAAAATTTTTAAAATAATTGATGCATGCAGACTGTGCCATGTATTGTGTTTCATGATCAGAGTGCTTACAATAAAGAAGTTTGGACCTCAGTTCAGACTTGGAACTGAAAACTCCATTGTGCACTGTTTTGCTTTTGTGTTGAATGGGAGGTCAAGATACTAGTTCAGGGTCACAGACAGGGAGAGTGGATTTGATTGGATTTGAGTCTGTGACACACTAGATAAATCCTGGACCCCAACCTGTCACACAACATTGCCTACCTCAAATTTCTCTTTGATTGCTATTGAGTGCACAATCCCATTTTTGTAGTTAGCATTATTGTCATGTTATTGCAGTTACAAAGTACAGTTACATCACTAACCCAGAGATGCACTTGATTATGGCTGTGGTAATAAAATTAATCTGATCTGCCTAAATCTAATTTAGAGCCTGTTCACTCCCCACTGCGAATGCTAGCATGTGCATATTACTCTTGTGTTCACAAAATGCAGTTTAGAGTTAAATATAGCAGTATTCCATTGATGTGAGGCATGATACTATGCTAGATGATGGTTGCAACCAACAAGGCATTTGTACACTTTATAAAATTTGTTATATGGAGTCCTGGACTGGGTGCTTACTTTTCTGCTGTTATGGACTTCAAGGGCCCTATACTCAAAGCATTGTGCAGTGCGCAAACCAATTGTGTGAGTTTAACATGGGAATAGTGCCGGATTCCCATATTCAAAGGGTGAAATAGCGCCAGCTCAAGTGGTTTGCGTGCGCACAAAGAGATTATGTATGCAGGCAGTAAAGTGAGAAGCAGGGACATGCATACATGTGCAAAGCAATATTCAAAAGTATAGCACCATGCAAAACACAATAGCACAGCCCATAGTGGAGTGCTAGTACCGCCTACAAAAAGCATGCCTTAATCCAGGGCAAAACACAGAGAGGGGGAAGTGTCACTGCAGGAGACAAGATGGCCGTTATAAACAACATTGTGCTACTCTACCTGATGGAGGCTGTAATTGATGAGAAGGAGAGGGACCAGGCCCACCATGGCCCACACCGTAGGCCAAGGAGGAGATACGCTGCATTCAGGATGTACCAGCAAAGGATCACCTTTGATACCTTCACTGATGAACATCTTGTGTGCCAGTACAGGATGAACAGAGTTATGTTGAGGCAGCTGTGTGATCTCTTGCATGTGTAGCTACAGTTGAACACCAGATGCAGTCATTCCATGTCAGTAGAGGAGAAGGTGACTGCTGCAATGTATTTTTTAGCCACTGGTATGTTCCAGAGACCGGTGGAGGATACCATCAGAGTGTCGCAGTCAGCCATCTTGGCCTCCTGACCCAGTTCCTCAATGCTTTCCTGCCTCATGTGGCTGAGTTCATCATATTCCCCAGCATGTCATGGGAGTGCAGAGAAACCATGCAGCAATTCTATTGGGTTGCACACCTATCAGCTGTACTTGATGCCATTGACTGCACCCACTTTGCCATCCATGCACCACCTGGTGATGGAGGGGATGCATACATAAACATGAAGGGATACCATTCCATTAATTGCAAGGTGGTGTGCGATGCAATGGGGCACATTAACAATGTCAATGCACAGTACCCCAGCAGTGCCCATGATGCCTTCATCTGGCATCAGTCCAGGCTGTGCCAGGCTTTTGAGGATGGCAGAATCACCAGTGGGCACCTCATTGGTGAGTACCAGCAGCATGCACAATGCAACCAAAACAATGGGGTAATAGTGATAAGAAGGGTAGACAAGGGAGGGATGAAGAGTGGGATGAGCAATCATGAAGTGCAGGCAGCTGGCAATGTGAGTGACACAGTAAACAGTGGCTAACACACATATATGTGTTTATAGCAGACAGTGCCTATCCCCTGAGACACTGGCTACAAACATCAGTCCTGCAGCCTACAACAGGGGCTGAGGAAAGGTACAATGAGGCACATACCACCACAAGGAACATGATAGGGAGGATCTTTGCTGTGCTGAAGATGCAGTTCTGCTGCTTGGACCAGTCTGGTGGTGCCCTACAATATTGCCCTCGCAAGGTATGCCATATATTCCAAGTGAGTTGCATGTTACACAAAAGAGTGCTGAACCATGGTATACGTGCACCTGAAGCCGAAGTATAGCCTAATAGTTACCCAGAGCCAGAGGTCCAGGGAATAGTTGAGCAACTCAAGAGGATAGATCCTCGAATGGCCCGAAGGTCCCAGGAGCACCACAGCAACATCATCGACACACTGGCATGGATGGGTAGGTGAGTATTACAAACACACACAACAAACATGTGAGCCATAGTGGCTTTAACACTGCTTGTAATATAGTGCAACACACAGAGCAGTGCAATGTTTGGACTACTGTAATATGGTCATGTGTGAACATGTGCAAGGGGCTGTGTGTGTGTGTGTGTGTGTGTGTGTGTGCATGTGTGTGCATGTTTGACTGAACCATGAGCATCATGCTGTGTGGGGCTGTGTGCTGTGTGTGGGTGCAGGGTGCACAGCTTCGCCTGTGCATCAGTTCATCCCCATGTGGTCAGGCATTACCAATGCTGGCCACCATGGAGCCTATGGGTCCCCTGCCTTTGTCCCCCCCACGGGGGTGTATACAGCACAGAGGAACCCATGGAAGACAATTGGGGCATGGCAGCAGTCCTTGGGTGCCCATGGCCATGGCGCGGCCTGTCCAGTGAAGATACAGAGGACCTGCCAGCCCTGCACCATGCCACACCGGTGGAGGACAGTAATGCACCAGTACCGGTTGACACAGACCTGGCTGACCATGCATTGGAACTCCTACAGGGCCCACTGGCAGCACACTGACACCATGATGTGACACTGTGCTGCTGCCCTGAGCAGGATGCAGACTGTACTGCAGCTGTGTGTTCCCTCACGGCTGCAGTGAGGTCACTGAAGCAATCCCGTACAGTATTCAGGACCCTAGGGAGGTGGTCCTCTGTTCACTGCTCTGCCCACACCCACCAAGCTGATACAGCCTCCCAGAGGAGGGACAGCTCCTCCCTCACCTCCCTCTGGAATGCGTGCAGGTCCTGTTGTGCTGCTGTCTGGGATTGTAGTGCAGTCTGGAAGATCAGATGTGGGCCCTGTTCATCATGCACGTGATGCAGAAAATCACCCTGCTCAGCAGCATGTATTGGTGGTAGTGGTTGCTGTAGTGGCACTGCAGTGCTGGGCAGATGTCTTGACATTTGGGCCACTGCATCCTGTGGCATGCACCCCACAGGCTGCATCTGCATGTCCAGGAGTGTGTGCTGGTCACACGTGTGGACCTGCATGCTGTGCTCATGTGGGTGTTCATGGGCTACTGCGGGAGGCAGCAGCACAGTGTGTGCAGTCCCACATGGAGCAGGGATGGCTGATGTACTCTGTGGAATATGTACAAATGTTGATGCTGGTGGCTTCACTGGCAACATGATATTCCTACTATGGATAGCCTGGGACCCAGCAGTGGTAGCACCCTGAACACTGACAGTGGGTACAGCAATGCCATGATGTTCATCATACACTAGATGGGGTGGCACAGGCCTCATATCTAACTCAACAAGATAGTCCAATGAGAGAACAAAGGTTACGTCCAAGTCCACTCCATCATCATCATCATCACCATAGGCCACAACTGCAGCAAGTCCACTGGCCACAGGTGGTAGTGTGGCAGTCGGCTGTGCTCTCACATGCTGAAGCCTGGATGTGGAAGGCCTGACATCCTCTGGCTCCTCCTCAGCGGGACCCTGCTGTTGTACTGGTGTGCTGTCATCTCCGTGTGTTGTTGTGGATAGGAGATGTGTAAGTGGCATGTACAGGCAACAAAAAACACTGCCCAGTCATGCAACGCCATATTGTGCCACACATGCACAACTGAATGACCAATCTTGTGCCCATGCACACAGAGCATCACAACCGGTGTACAGATACACACAGCCAGGACACGCAGCACACAATGTTGGTGTCTGCCCCTCCCCCCGTGGGTTAACACCATAATGCAGTGTGTGTAAGGCACAGTGTGTGCCTGCAGCTACCCTGTCACGTATGTTTGCGTCTCCACACATGTGCGGTATGCGGGACCATGCAGTTTCACACATTGGCAGGCCAAACGTGAGACAGTAGCATGACACAGCAGCCACATGAGCCAAACCCCCGTACACGTAGTACAGCTGTACACACCCATGCAACATGCAGTACAATCACATGCACCCATGTCGGATGCATATGGTCCTCAGAAGAGACACCACAGTGGATGTGTGTCCACATGTCCCCATGTGTGACATGCATGGAATGTAACCACCGTGTACAGTACTCATATGCCCGGTGGAGTTGTAGTGGTGTCTCACAGCCACCACCCTGTATCCCCCCTCCATGGACACAGGCCTGAGGGTGGATACCACAAGCACCATTATGGGGTCACTGACATGCAGCACTGCAGGCATTGGTCCCCCTCCAGTCCAATTCATCTCCAAGTGCTGCTGTGCTTCGTCCTTCTTGGCACATCGCTGCATGTCACACCACGTCTTCTGGACAGCATTGACTGAACATCCACTTCCACCAACTGCATTCACCTCTGCAGTTATCTCTCTCCACATCTTGCAGCTTGTGGCATCTGTGTTCCTCCGCATCTGCTGCTCATGCTTCTTGTACCCCTCTGCCAGGGCCTTCTGCTCATCCATGGAGAATTTGTGTGCACGCAGCGGGGACCATGCTTCACACTCACCTGAATGGGACATAAGGGAGGGTGCTGGTGAGTTATTGTCAGCAACAGTGTGCTTGTGAACATTTGTGTGCATGTGTGTGTGACATGCTGTAGGACTTGACACAGCAGATGGGAAAGCCAATGACAGTGGCAGTGTACCTTTGCTGTGTGTCCATGGGGGCTACACTGTTGCCCATGTACTGTCCATGGCCACATACACACCCCCTGCCAGCCATGGCTGTGACTGGGTGTGGCACAGGTGCACATGCAATGCATACATGTGTGCTCAGTGCCACCCTCATATGATGGAGCACAGCAAGCATGATGACTGTGCAGTGTTGCATGGGGCCATGGTGCATGCACAGGCAACACTATATCCATGTGGCATGTGTGCATGGCATGTCACCAATGCACACACCACTGTGTACAGTACATGTCGATTGTGTCACTTTTATGCTGCTGGCCACATACATGCTGCACATGCCATGTGTGCTGTACAGTCATTCCCAGTGTATAGCCTGCCACAAACACACCTACCCACCTATGCTGTGTCAATGCTCAGTGGTCTGGATGTATCACACACACTGGTGACTATCAGGACAACATATCACTGATAGCACGGTATCCATCCACCACATGTGAGCGATCCTCAGTGTAGTGTGTGCTGCAGCTGACCAGCCACAGTCTGCATGTCAGGTGCACAATGGTGTCCTGCATACTGCAGTGCCGATGGTGCTATGACGTCCCTCCCCAGTGACATGTGTCATGCCCTAGTATGCCATATGCATTCAAAAGCATCATACTGCCCCCCAGCTGAGGTGTGTCACTGCACATGTGGTATGAGTGCGTAGTGCATACAGTATCAGTGTTATTCCAGCCTCTGTGTGACACACACTGTTGCCCCTACTCCCACACATGCAGTAGACGCTGGTCACTGGTTGTGTACTCTGCCACTCAAATGACAGTGTGTGAACTCTAGCAGTGCTTCAATATGTGGCCATACTGTGCAATGTGTATACAGCCAATGGATGAGCAGTCCAGCAGCACAGTACTCCATTATACACATTTGCAGCCGGTTTGTTTGACCTGTGTGGTGTAACGGTGAATAAGCATGCAACCTGGTTGTTACTTACCAGCAGCATCATTATCATGTTCCTCATCCTTCAGGCTTGGTGGAAGCTCCCTGACCTGCAGTTCCTGTCAACTGCAGGGGTAGAGCACTAACAGGTCTGATATAGGCCAGCCGGGCAATCCACAGGTTAATGTATGCAGGACAATCTGTAGTGAGATGCTAATGTGTGTGTTAGTACCTTGAATGGGTAATTGGCCTCATTAGCAGGAATTAGCACTAGGCAAACAACTGAATGCCCTGCAAATGCATAGCACCACGCTGGAGTGGTCTAGCACCATACTACACCATGGTTGCGCAGTCCTTATGACACCTGTGTGTCACTAATATAGCACTGGGGGTCACAGCGGGGTCATGCATGTGTACTGGCTACAGCAGGGCTAGCACTGTGCTAATTGGTCAATGCACAGATACAAGTACGCCCAGCGTGGTGCTACAGCACCACTGGGGTCACGCCAGGGTCACGCAGTGGCTGCACATGCACACTGTGCTGAGGGTGTGCTAGTGCTGCACTGGTGGTGTTTATGCAGCCATGTTCATGTCTTGCACGGTGCTAATGCAGGACTTTGGGATGCCTGAGGCCTAGCTGTGTGGCAAGCACATTGTACTGTGAGAGAGTGTACTTCTGCAGCTACTTTGCCTTGCAGTGATAGCATGCCAGCTGGTGCATGCCAAAGGGCTGTGGTTCAGAGGGATCACAGGTGGGAGGAGGCAGAGATGACCAATATGGTCCAGCTGGTGGTGGAGAGAAAGCACCAGCTATTTGGGCCTGTCCAGGAGGGGGACAGGTATAGGAGGCAGGTGTGGTCCTCCATAGCGAGGAACCTAGAATGGTGTACGGGCATATCCGTACCGCAGAACAGTGCTGGCACCATTACGGTGACCTGCAGTCGGGAGATGGACTGGCTGCAGAGCTGCAGGGATATGGTCAGGGATAGCATGGTGCCAGCACCATGTGAGTGTCTGCCAGGGACAGGTCTGCTACAGGCACATCACACTGTGTGCATGGCCATACACACATGTCCAATGTGTGTTTGGCACTGCACATGCTGTAGTGGCAATGCGGAGGGTGAGACAAGGGCTGTATGTGCAGTATGGCTGCCACTCTGGTGTGCATGTTGGGCTGCGCTGTGTCCTTGTCATTACACATGCACACAATACACTGTGCATGATGCACATGGATCATTGGTGTGGGACAGACACTGCCATGTGCATCATACTATTGCGGTGTGCATGAGACATGCACAGTGTGCCATGTGACTATTGTAAGGGGGGGAGGACAGTGTCATGATTGTGCTGCGTATGGTCTGTGCAGTTCAGTGTCCATGTTGTGGCTCACAGTGTTGTTCTACCTTGTACCCACAGACCACCCAGAGCGCAGGAGGGACTGGCACAGCAGTGGCAGGTAGAGCCATGACAGAGGCAGGAGCAATGGCAGGATGGACCAGGGAGGAACCACCAGTGACGGGCAGCATGGGGTGACATGTGAGTATGCTGCTACCAGATATGCATGCTGTATTGTTGTTACACCGTGGAGCTTGCTGTTGTGACCAGGGGGGCACTGTAGAATGACATGGGTATGCATGCAGTGGCAGTGTTGCAGGGTGCTTGGGTGCTGCTGTTGTCTGGCATCCATCACATGTCCAGCCTCCCATGGCACATTGCTGTCCAGTATCCCCCATTCACACATGGGCAGTGGTAGGCCCGTATTGCTGCACATGTGCAGACAGGATCCAGGAATGGTGTTTTAACTGGCAGTGCCTGTATGGTTTCACTTGGAGGTCACATGGAGTACCACTGCTGTGGTTGGTGGCCTTACTGCCATCCATGGGGATATATGTGTGTTGCCTTCTTACAGTTGGTGTGGTCATGTAGTGTATGATTGTGCACTTGCACCTGTGGTGGACACATGTACGGCCTGTGGCAGCAGTTAGACACTGGTGTTGTGTCTTGCTGGCCCATGCATGCTGGGTCATTGGGTCACACGCCATGTCAATGTGTGTACAGTGCATACTGCATTCATCTGCTGGATGGACATGCATGATGGCTGTACTGGGGTGCATACATGCCATTATCATGCATGTGATGCATCCCTGTTCAGTGTGCATGTGTGCACTGTGTACAGTACAGGGCTTGGGGTGTGCTTCTGGGCATGCATTGCTGCTCACGGCTTGCAGTGGCTATAGGCTCTGCACATGCTCTGGACATGGTTGTTGTGGTACGGTGTTTCATACATGGTCCTCAGCAGTGGTTCGTCACCTGTTTCCCACACACATTTGCATTCCTCAGTTCAGCATGCAGACATGTTGTGCTGTGCACTATGTGTGGCTGGTGTCACACCGTCTAGGGGGGTTTGCTGTTGTGCTGTGCCACTGTTTCATGGGTCCTGTACTGGTGCAGGGTGACAGACTGGACATACTGTGGTGGGGAGCAGTGGTATGTGCTGCATGGTGCATGGGGAAGGCACTGCGGGCATGGGTGCACTGCTCTGTGGATTGGTCATGTTGTGTATCATGGTGTTTGCAGTGTTCTACAGCACTTTTTTTTTTTGATGCTCCGCTTGACCCCAGAGAACTCTCTCAGGCATCCTCCACCTCATTTCTACCACTGGGTCTGAAACTTTCCAGCCCCTGGCATCAGTCCGGCAATCCCCTTGGCTCTGAGCCCTCCTGAAGTGGGGCTGCCCTATCCTCCCAGGGCAAGGGTGTAGACAGTCTTACTCACTGTACACATTTGTGTACAGTTTTGTTGAGTGCCTGTCACAAACCAAAAGCCACTCTGTTAATGTTATCATTCTAATCTGTAGTATTTGGGTTAGTGTAGGCCACTGAGGAGTATCCAGTACATGTCTAACTTCTTTAGAGAGTAGAGGGGTCATCTGACAACAATCTGACTTGTTTGGAAGGGGGTGCCATTTGGAAAGGATGTGTACATTTTTCATTTGGGGGGGTGTAACTGTTGGAGATTGTGTACAAAATGGAAATGTCTGGCTACACTCCTGTCCCAGGGCACTCTATCTGTCAATTCAGGCTGGGATGGGCTCAGCCCAGGGGCTGTACGGGTCCGGCCAGTGAAGTGTGGTTGAGGGGTGGTGCCATTGCCTATCTCCAGGAGTGAGGTTTTCTTGGTTGTGTCCCACCTCTCACCTCCTCCCACCCTTCCTGGCAGAGCTCGGTCATGCAATGGTGCCAGGCATGCCTGCCACAGCTCCGCCTCCCCTCTGTCCTTGTCCTAGCTGGGAGCGGGCGGCTCTTGCCCCCTGCCCCCATGAAGCCGCAAGCCGTGGGGTTGAGGTGCCGGGAAACCAGTCGGACCTCCCCTGCAGACCGAAATCACAAGTTTTGAAGCATCTGCTGAATCCAGAAGGGGCTGTGGAGGGACTTGGAGCAGGGAAGCCAATTTTACAAAGAAAGGTGGACTTGAGAAATTAGCTTGTTTGTGAGACTGTGGTAATTGTGAGTCACTTACCTGCCGAACAACCTCCCCTTCCAGCCGCTGTAATTCTCGAGGCCCCTCCATCTCTTTGTTTAAATTTGGCACCATTTCTGCACAGCTGATTGACAGAAGCACCGATTGGCTACCACAAGCTGCTGCTGCCCGAACAAAAAAGCAGCGTAGACTGCTGCTAAACTTAACTCTGTCCTTGTCCTAGCTGGGAGCGGGCGGCTCTTGCCCCCTGCCTCCACGAAGCTGCAAGCCACGGGGCTGAGGTGCCGGGAAACTGGTCGGACCTGCCCTGCAGACCAAAATTGCAAGTTTTGAAGCATCTGCTGAAACCAGAAGGGGTTGTGGAGGGACTTGGAGCCGGGAAGCCAATTTTACAAAGAAAGGTGGACTTGAGAAATTAGCTTGTTTGTGATACTGTGGTAATTGTGAGTCGCTTACCTGCAGAGCGACCTCCCCTGCCTGCCGTTGTAATTCTCGAGGCCCCTGCATCTCTTTGCTTAAATTTCAGCCCACCCGCCCACCCTGTTCCTCCTCTCATTAAAACACAGTAGCCATGCCCCCAGCGTCACTCTGTCCAATCAGACTAAGTAGGGTGACAAGTGGCTTTGGGATTTTTTGGGTTCTGGATCCATAGCTATTCCCCTATCTGTCAACGGCTACCTTGTCACTACAGACAGTCTGCTGCACAATGAATAGCCTCTGCACTTTGTTCATGCCTAACTCCTGTATTTCTAGTTGTCTGCTGCACAGTCTGCTACACTAGGGAATAGCCTTTGCAATCTGTTCTTGCCTAACCCTTGTATTCTACTTATTTTAGTTGCACTTAAGGCTGCACGCCTGCATGGTAACTTTCGTGCTATGGGTAAACTCTAGACTGCCAATATACTTCTCAGGCTGTCATCCAACTGCGCATCCTTACCATCCACCAACTGAGTAGTCCAATTTGGAGGGTGAATCTAGGGAATAACTGCTGTACTCTGTTCATGACTAACCTCTACTAGCAGCAGACTAGACTACCAAGGTAAAAGACTACCAATCCAGCAAGGTAAAAGTGGTAGGGTTAATTTCCAGACCTCCAGTATACCGCTACAGGCGTCACAGCTAGTCGCTTCCTATGCTGCCAACCTACATAGTAATACTAATTTGAGGGTTACTCTAGGCTGTCACCCTGTAAGTTACTGCTATAACAGGGTTTATCTCTGGTCGCAGGGGTGCACTGCACAACGAGGTAGCACGCCCTAAGTTATCTGTTGCTAACAACACCACCTGTGCCACTGTGTAGTGTCACTTGTCAAGCAACTGCACCAGGGCATTGTCGGGTGTCCTCGGGTGACCCAAGGCGGTACTGTTCCAGGGGGATGACTGTACTGGAGGAATCATGGGCCTCACTGAGCTCCCACCAAAGCAAGTCCAGTGTCAGCTATTCCTAGGTATACTAGCCACTATAGCCACTGTGTGCCTTACCGTTTTCTGGATCTCCCGGACCCACGGGATGGTTAATCCCCTAAACACAGCACCATGGTGCATTTGTGTTCAACTGGAAGAGTTGGATTTTACCTTCTCTAACACCATAGCAAAGGGCTCTCCCCTGACCATGGTCCTTGGTGGCCTCAAACTAAGCTACCTGCTGAGACCCTCTCAAAAATGCAGGCATGATGACCGTAGGTCACTGAGCAAGGAGAGACCTCCCCCATTAAGGCATCTACTCTGGCTCCTGCTGGTGACACTTGTGCTGGCAGGAGACATCGAACTAAACCCCTGGACCGTTATCCCAGACCTCCCCCTCACATGTGGGCTGGTCAGTGGTAAAAGGGCTGAAAGTGGCCCATCTAAATATCAGAAGTCTGCTCCCAAACCTAATGGAACTCCGGGTTTAGGTAACTCAATACAGTCCAGACATCCTTGGAATTACTGAAACCTGGCTGAAGGCGACCACCCCCAGCTCAGCATGTGCCCTCCCTGGTTATGACCTTATCCGGCGTGACCGACTGGGAAGTAAGAGAGGTGGTGGTATCCTGGTCTACTACAGGAACCACCTAAACCTGTCCGAGCTACCTGACCAACAACCCTTGCAGAGCCCCTGTGAGGCCTTGCATGCGGTACTGTTACTACGTATGTCAAAAAAAAATTCACATTGTATACGCATACAATCCGCCAAAGGGAGGTGTAGAGGGACTGACTGGCCTCCTTGGTGCAATAGGCTTAGTAACACGGCAAAATGAATTAATCATTCTGGGTGATCTCAACCTAAATTGGCTGGGTGGCAACACTAAGACCTTTGAACCATCGCTTGCCAGTCTCTCTCTGACTCAACTTGTCAAGGATCCTACCAGATGCCCAAGTGGGGGTGACAAGGGCTCACTCCTGGACTGGATCCTGACAAATAGACCAGATAGGATCGGCTTGTTGGGTATCCTTCCCAGTGTACTGTGTCTGGAGGTGCCACATCAAAAAATTCCCCATAAAATTATCCAGATCAGAGATGACTTAAAGTTTGATCTGACCTCCTTTCAAAGTAACATCAAGTACACAGACTGGGCAGCAGTTTGGAATGCCAATGACCCCGTATCCACTGTCAGTCACTTCCTTAGCACACTAAAGGCCCTGCAGGAGAAACATGCCCCCCTTATCAGGCGAAAGGTGAGGGGAATGGCTACTAAATGGCTACATGGTAGCATCCTGGCACTCATCAACACCAGAGATAAGTGCTGGTCCAAATTCAAGGCCACGGCTGATCAAATTATCTTCCTGAGGTATAGGCAACTCAGAAATGAATGCAAGAGGAACATTAGGATCGCCAAGAGCTAATTTTGCAAATCCACCTTATTGAACTCGGCCAGGGATCCTAGAAGGTTCTGGAGGAACAAGTTGTTAGTGGTACAGAGAGAACTGAGTCCACTGACATGATAATTGATGGTTCCAGCTTTCCAGCTGTAATAACTCGGAAACCATCGCCAACTCCTTCAACCATTACTTTGCAGATCTGTCGGAGTACACCACGTCGTTCCCAAATATTGATGGGGGGTAGTAGCAATCAGCCCTCAGCAGCCTCCTCACCCTGCCCACCCTTTCGGTTCAGGGCAGTGGTGGCTCAAGAGGTACAGAAACTGCTAGAGGGACTCTCCCCCTATTCAAGTGCCTGACAAGATGGCTTAGAACTTAAGCTCCTCAGTCACGGTGCACCCTGGCTGGCGCCACTGGTGGTGTACATTATCAATCTGTCCCTGGCAACAGGCGTGGTCCCAGACATATGGAAGGTTGCCAGGGTAGTCCCTATCTTAAAACAAGGGAACCCTAAGCTGATAGAGAGCTATCGCCCCATATCCATCCTGTTGGCAGTTAACAAAATTCTGGAGAAAGTTGTTGCAGGGCAACTCTCAGAGTACTTACAGGAGTATAACTTAATGACTCCAGTACAACATTGGTTGAGGAAGGGGTACGGTACCTCTACAGCCCAAGTTAGTGTTACATCATGGATTAGGGAGGCCATGGACCAGGGTAAACTCTCGGGGGCACTCTTCATTGACCTCTCGAAGGTGTTTGACCTGGCCAACCATGCCATGCTGTCGACTCAGCTTAGAGTGATTGGTCTCTCCACTGCTGCTCTTGGCTGGTTCAACAACTACCTGTATGGTAGAATGCAGCAGGTCAAATTTGGCAAAGATCTTTCGAGTCCCATCTCGGTAACAATGGGGGTTCCCCAAGGCTCTGTCCTGGGACCACTGTTCTTCTCCATCTTTATTAATAATCTCCCCGAAACCATTGGCCATTGTAAACCACTTCTCTACACAGATGATCTGGTTATACTATCCCACTCCCGTGAGGTCGGGGTCATAAATCTACACCTGAGTGCAGACCTAGCAAACATTCAGGCATGGATCCTGAACCACAAGCTTGTTCTTAACCTAAAAAAAACCCAGGCTATGCTCATGGGGTCTCGGGCTAAGATTAAGGTCACCCATATACCGTTCTGTGTGACCGGGAAGGGTGCTGTCCCGATCCCTATCATGGACAATTTCAAATACCTCGGAGTAACACTGGACCCACAGCTTGACCTCGGCCTTCATAGCCAGAGGATATGTAAAACAGTCAACTGTAAACTGGGTCTGGCCTACAGGGCAAAAAACAACCTCACACCAGTGGCGCATGTTACCCTTGTGAGAGGGATGCTTATCCCCTCTTTATGTTATGGGCTCCTGCTGTTTGGCTGCACCACTAAGGCCCACCTCTCCAAATGGTTGATGGCTTATAATAATATCTGCCGCTTTGCCCTTCCAGCCCCCCGGCTCACTCATCACTGTGAGCTTTACAATAAGCTAAACTGGCTCTCACCTGCAAAGCACATTGACTTCGTACTTGGCTGCTTCACTGGCAAGGTCCTCAACACAGGAACCCCCCGGTGGCTAGCCTGCTGGCCCATCCTGAATCCTTGTCATATCACCTTAGGTCTCAGGGGTCAGCAGCACTCAAGGTGCCTGTGACCAGAACCCAAATGGGTGAAAGGGACTTTGCAGCATGTGCCCCTAAATTCTGTAACGCCTTCCCAACACAGGTTCATGCTGCCCCCTTGCAGGGCAGCCTACACTCTTCCCTATGGAGCCATCTTAAAATGACATCGGCCTGTGGGTGTCAAAAACCCCAGTGATGTATGATAGCACTTGCACCCATACATAACTTCCTACTTAAGATGTAGCATTCTGTACTGCTCCACAATTTATGCTCTGCCTTTTAGGTGTAAACTTACCTGTAGTCTCAAGGCGGGTAACCTGTGCCTAAATAAGTGTTGTGTAATCTTATGTTAATCTTAGGATGAAAACCTGTTCCTAATTATTGTGATTTGTAATCTTACCTTGTAGTCTCATGATATGTAACCTGCACCTAATTATGTACCATGTTGTCCCAAGTGTCTAAGTATGTTATTTCCTGTAATCTCTCGGGCCGTACCTGAAAATAGGCAAATTGACTTGTCTAGTGTACGTACCTGGTTAACAAAAGCTAAATAAATAAATAAACATGCCCTGCACATTGCAGTGCTTCTGGTCATCACTGGGGACCACTGCAATGCTGGGCAGAAGCCTAGATCCCCCCCCCCGAGAGAGGAGAGAGGAGAGCAGTCCACTGGATGCTTGAGCCTCTCTCTTCCCTGCCGAACCCTGGCATCCCAGGTTCATTCACGAACCCTGGTTGCCAGTGTGGTCCAAGTTGTGGCATCCAGTGCCTCAACCCTCAGCGCCACCGGGCTGGCTACTACAGTACTCTTTACAAGACACTAGTTGGGCCCCATCTGGAGTACTGCGTGCAGTACTGGAGGCTGCACCTGCATAAGAACATTAACAAAATGGAGGCAGTCCAGAGAAAGGCAACCAGAATGGTGCAGGGTCTGCATAAGAAAACATGTGAGGATAGTTTAATGGAGCTCAACATGTGTCCTCTAGAGCAAAGAAGGGAGAGAGGTGATATGATCGACACATGCAAACATCTTAAGGGCATTAACAGGGTGAGAGTCTAACATGTTTCAATATCAGTATTACAACCAGACAAGAGGACACAGCATGGGATTAGAAGGATGCCAAATAAGGGGTAATGTGAGGATATTCCTTTACACAGAAAGAGTGGTGGATGCATGGCAGAGCCTACCTCAGTAAATGGTGTATATGAATACAGTGCAGGCCTTCAAACAGGCATGGGATTGGCATAAGAGAGCACAACAGATGAGTATGAATAGATAGACCATTGACAGAGTACAGGCCTATGGTACATTCATAAGGTAGAAAAATGGGCAGACTGGATGGTCCTTGCAGTCCTTTTCTGCTGCCAACCTCTATGTTTCTATGTTTCTATTGTACATTGTGACATTGGGCAGCATGTCCCAACATATGCGGTGCTACGGTGGTATGGCATGTCTCTTGTGGTGTGTGTTGTACACATCAGGGGGCGCTGTTTTGATGTCCTGTGGCAGTCCGGCCTTTTGATATGCAATTGATTGGGGCATATACTTGCTACTGCCTTCTGGGTGCTGACCGGCATTCCATCTCCCTTGTATTTGCATGTTTGTATGGGGTTCTCCGCTGTTGCTGCTGCTGCTGCTGGGCACATGTTACTGCTATGTCCATTGCTGTTCCCAGGGCTATGGTTGTTGGGACATGCTGTCCACCCCCAGGCACACATCTGGGGGGTTGTTATCAGTGGTGCACATGTTAAACCACATGTACAGGGACTCAGGCACTGGCACATATGACATGTAGAATGAGGTTCCTTGATCTGACAGAAGTCTATTTCGATAATATGGGATTATTTGGGGTTCTTGCTGGATGTCTGGGACATTTTCATTGTTGTATGGATCTTATTTTGTGATGGGATCCCTGATTTTGGGCCACTGGCCCAGATACTGTCATCATGTTGCTGGTTACTGGTTTTCAGTTCCAGTATCAGTGGGTGGTTGTACAGGACCTTTGTTCCCCCTGCCAACCATGTACAGGTCCTGCATTCCTGTGCATTCCTGTTCACTTTCATCACTTGTTGTTTTTGCTAAGTGTTGTCACAACGTTTTCCTTACATGCTCATATCTCTGGCCCTAGGTCCTCAATGTAAGTTCCTGTGGGCCACAAGGCCTGAGGAGGGAGAGGGATGGGATGAACTGCTATGCCGACAGGTGAAGCAGCAGTGCACTATAATTGAGCAGCTGGTGGTGCTGATATCAGAGACAAGGCGTATGGTCAGGATCCTGGATGTGTGCCTGCCTGCCCAGTCATGTGACCCACCAGCTGACCCCAAGCCATCGGACGACCGTGTGCATCCACCACCTTGAGGACTTCCATTCCCACCCACCCCTTGTATATAGCTCATATTTTTGCTTATTTTCTCTGCCCCCCCAATAGTTTATATCATTGCTACTGTTTCCTGTGCTCCCCCACTCCCCCATGTAAATAGAGTGTTTGTGGACTGATGACTCCCTGTGCCCCCACCACCCATTGTACATAGTTTTATTCCGCTATTGTCCCTGTTCCCCCAACCCCTATTGTTTGCTCCAACATATTTTCTAGTTTGATTGTTCATTCACCTGTTCTTGTTCATTTGTGATTCTTCTTTGATCATCCTATATTATAAGGTTTGTTTGTTTGACTTCCTGTTCCCTGTGTGTTTCTTGCCTGGGTGTTTCATCATTGTGCAGGTTGTCGGGGTCTTTGGAGTCCTGTTGCTGCTGCATGTGTGGTTCCATGGCAGTGACTTTGGGTGTTTTGGTGCCAATATCAGTGTTTTACACACTGCTTTCTGATGGTGTGTTCAGGTATTGGGCTCACTAGCTCAGCACGTGCTCTTAGTGGTCATTTTGCTACACTCTTTACTGTGTTTCTTTGTGTATTTGCACTGCCTGACAGCTTGTTATTTTCAGAGTTGTCTTATTTGCTATGTTCAGTGCTGTCTTGCTTCCCAGGCTATTTTGCACTGCTCCTCCAGCTCCGTTTGCCTGGCTTCATTAGCACGCTATATTCAGCAGGTTTAGTACAGGGGCTATCCCTTTTGAATATTGCGGACTATTTGGTCTGAGATATTTTAGCACACTGGGCAGTGCTAATTTTGCCCGGAGGCTCAGCTTTGAATATAGGGCCCCAAGTGAGTTACAGTATCAGTCCTTATCTCAGTGTGGCTTTTTTTCCTTCTTGATATGTTTTAGTAAATGTATTTTTCCTTTGCTTCTTTTATGCCCCACACAGGCTAAAATACTAATGTTTCGCCCTTTCCCTCCAAGTCTGCATCAGATAATAAAATGTAAGAAAGTGGATCGTCAGTAGACTCTGCTATTTGATTTCCAACTGTGGCAACCCAACTGTCCTTGGTCTGGTTATGTTAATTTTTCTACAGCAGCAGACCCACTCCTATAACCTGGCTGCTCATGGAATTTAAAAGTCTAAAGGAGCCTGTTAACCAGTAGGATTTAATTTGGCTCAGCTGTCCTGATTAACATAACCAGTCCAATTTAATAGTAAGGGCAGTCCTGTTGCTGCAGTAAGAAACCAAATAGCTTTACCAATTAAGCCATCAGTGTGAATTATAAATATGTGTGTTTGTTGGGCATGATAAAGCAAATCTATAAATATTATAAAAAAGGATAAAATGTGCAGGATCATTCAGGTAATATGACTGGTCTTTAGCCGTGATGAATCCAGCAATGAACCCATGGCAAAAGGACCAAACTCATCATCCACAAAACAAAAAAAAAACATTGTACCTACATATCGAAACACTCACATTTCAAATGCTGACATGCTTTGCTCCCCACTAGACCCACCACCACCACCAGCAAACTCAACAAACCAACACCCTCCACAAAATCACACTGAGGCAGTCTGAATGTCCAGATAAAGAAATTGTGTCTCTTTGGTAGGGGCTTGAACAAGCTCACAAAAAATGTGACAAACTATGCTGAAGTGCTGCTATAAATTACTTTTACTAACACATCCAGCAAAGATATGAACAAGTTCACACAAAATGTGAACGGGCAAAATACAGAGAGTGGTGGTAAACGGTATACACTCAGAAGAGATGCAAGTCACAAGTGGGTACATCAGGGATCAGTCCTGGGACCAGTTCTCTTTAATATCTTCATCAGTGACATTGCAGATGGACTGGAGGATAAGGTTTGTCTGTTTGCAGATGACACAGAGATCTGCAACAAAGTAGATGATCCAGATGGGGTGGGCAGAATGACAAGAGATCTAGATAAACTGGCAAAATGGTCAGAAGAGTGGCAACTGGGGTTCAACGCAAAGAAGTACAAGATCCTGCACATAGGGAAGATAAACCCTGTAGCCACCTATAGGTTAGGAGGGGATCACAAGGGAAGAAAGAGACTTGGGCATCATCATCATAGATGACCTGAAATCATCCAAGTAGACCACTAAGCAGTAGGAAAGGTTAGGAGGATGTTGGAGTGTATTAGCAGGGGTATCACAAGTCATAAGAGGGAGGTAATAATACCTCTTTACAAGACATTGGTTAGGCCCCATCTGGAGTACTGCATGCAGTACTGAAGGCCACACCTTCACAAGGACATTAACAAAATGGAGGCAGTCCAAAGAAGGACAACCAAAATGGTGCAGGTACTGCATCAGAAAACAAATAAGGACAGATTAATGGAGCTCAATATGTATACCCTAGAGCAAAGAGGAAGGGAGAGGTGATATGATCAAAACATTCAAATACCTTAAGGGCATTAGCAAGGTAAAAGTGTCTAACATGTTTCAATTTAAGGAAAATAGCAGGACAAGACGACACAGCATGAGATTAGAGGGAGGCCGATTAAGGGATAATGTGAGGAAGTTCTTTTTCACAAAAAGGTTGGTGGATGCATGCATGAACAGCCTACCTCAGAAAGTGGTGGATATGAATACAGTGCAGGGCTTCAAGCATGCATGGGATAGGCAAAAGGGAGCAATACAGATGAGTATGAATAGATAGGCCATTGACAGAGTAAAGGCCTATGGCACATTCATCAGGTACAAAAAAATGGGTAGACTGGATAGGCCTTGTGGTCCTTATCTGCCACCAACTTCTATGTTTCTATAAATGGGACAAGCTATGGTTGAAGTGCTGCTATCAATTTTATCAGTGTATCCAGTACATAGTGCTGATCTCCATCGTACTACAATGAAATAACAGTAAACTATTGCCTCTTTGTATAGTTACAGTATTTCAGAACTGCATGAAGAGTTTTTGACTATGACTGAACACATCTGATGGGAGATTGCCTTACCTAGCAGTTGCCCCCTAAATCAAATGCAAGCTATAATCTGACAACAGTTTAAATAGCAAATTCAGCAGCAAATTCCAGCAATTAATATATAGTTGTGTCTAGAATAAATGGATGCTTTTTAATGCTACCTGTGATGTTGCAACTGTTATAGTAAACCTATACATTTAACTTTTGTACTCTCTTACTGCAGTACATTTCTGTTTTGATGGTGAAATAGTAATAAATCATATGTAATCTTACGGGATTGTAAAGCATTGCAAAATATAATCTCGAGAAAGGAATTTATTTATTTATGTTGCCTCCCTCCCAGCTCATGGCTACCTCATTGTCACCCTCAAAGAGGCTACAGGTATGCTCAAAGATTTCAACACACTGTATGCCATCAGTTTTGAATGCAGCCATTTTCAATCAGCCATGTGCGCCCCAGAGTTTCCAGTGGTTTTTAGTCTGAATGTTCAGATAAAGAAATGGTATCACTATGCTAGGGGTATAAACAAGCTCACAAGAAAAAGGAACAGGATATGGTTGAAAATAAATGATGCAATAAATTAATGTTATTAACGCATGCTAGAAAGAGTGCTGATCACCACCATCGGGTACTTGTGGCAAGAGGATGCTTCACCAGTCTATCTCTTGTAGTGCATGTTCAGGTGCTATACCTGGTTAAGCAACTAAATAAAAAAAAAAATATATATTATGTTTGAGGAGAAACTGAGTAGCATCTGTATTTTAGTTACAGGAGCATAGCCCATTTCTATAGGCACACTTCCTTTGGATGCAATGGGAAAGTGGAGCAAAGCTTAAAAATATAGACACAATTATTTTAGTGAGAATGCATAAGTGAAGCATTGTCCATTTTATATAGGCAGAACTATTTTAGTTACAATGTTGGAATGGAGCATTGCTAACAACGGAGGCACAGTTACTATTACTTATAATGCTGGAGTGAAGCATCGCTCATTGATATAGCCACAATTATTCTAGTTGCAGTGCAAAAGTGAAATATGAATTACTACTATCTCCTAGTGCTGACAGATGTCCAGTAAAGCACAGTACAGTAGAGGATTCATGAAATGACCATGAAAAAAAAAATCTAACCTACTCTAGAACAAGTTGTTTTTATTACTGTGTCCTCCACGGTGCATTTTTTTAGCTTTTGTTTTTAATCTAACAAAGGAACTGTTTTGAATGTAGATAAGAACATCTTGCTCTGCATTCGTTTAGATGTGTTTTATACTGGGTCATTCCTTAAAACCTACAATATACTGTACTGTATGTGCTTTAGTGGCCATCAGTCAGCACTAGAAGATGGGGTAGTTCCCGTATAACAGAATCCACATCACAGGAACATTCCACTTTGTAGCAGTTCTCAAAAATGTTAAATTATGATCGATAGTTCCCTCAGGCCCCCACACTTGTGACCTCCCACTACCTTATTTCCACTGCATCGCCTGTATAGCAGCATCAGATGTGGGAACAGAGGGACAGCTTGAGGAAACTGATATTAATTTGCCCTGAATGACAGATGTTTCAGGAACTTGTTTGCGTATACCAGTATGCACATTTAATAATGAGTAAAGAAAAAAAAACCTTCAGGGCTACATAAGGGCCACAGTTTGCTGGCAATTATTCTGAAGTGTGTTGATGAGCATCTCACCTAACCCAATAATTGTTTATGGAGGAAGATGTCAGACTGAATATTGTCAGGTTCTGAATTTTTTTTCTCTCCTCATTATTAAAAAAAATGCATGTTGGTATACACTGAAACAAACAGCATTAAAATAAAATACAGTTACTGTACAGTATGTGTATAGGAGAGTCCAGAAATGGCAAATAGTGGGAAATGATTGGGATTGGAGAGGGGATGGTCACAGGACAAGCCCTGGGCACACAGGGAGAGACACAGGGTTTTTTTTTTTTTCCTTAAGTGGCTCTGTTATCTCTAGTATTTCTACCTACTGTAAACACCCCCGAAGAGATCCATCAAGACTACAACAAGATAAAAATTAAACTGCAGTATAATTTGAATTATAAAATGCTTAAAAAATCACTTTGCCTCCTAACCATAAATTCTCATAGATTTTTTTGTAAATAAATCATTCCATTAAAATGCAGCCATAATAGTATGTACAGTACATAGAAATATGGACCAGACCAATTCACCACACTGCTTTAGAATGGCAAGCAGCTGTTTTTTTTTCCAGGAGATTGCCTAAAACACTAACAATATTTTGCCTATCAATTGTACTCTATTATATTGAATTGTAAGAAAATATAAATATTATAAAAAAATAATCAAATGAAACTCTGTGTATCACTCAGTTTAGTAGGCACAGATTTGTGGTATATTCAATGATACTCACTCATTAAATGCTTTTAGTGAGTCACATATACATCACAAAAAAGTCACTACCTAATTGGCAATGTAGTATTACTAGAAACATAGAAACATAGACTTTGACGGTAGATAAGGACTGCTTGGCCCACCTAGTCTGCCCATTTCCCTACCTACAGGACAAGCTGCAGATCCTAGTTAACCAACAGCTTATTTCTTCTTACCCCCCACAAGTATTGCCCTATGTCTGTCTCATGTATTCTTGAATTCTCCCACAGTTTTAGACCCTACAACCTCCTCAGGAAGGCTGTTCCATGCGTCCACCACCCTCTCTGTGAAAAAATACTTCCTCACATTGCCCCTGAACTGCTCCCCCTCTATCTTTAAATTGTGTCCCCTTGTTCTTGCATTTCTCTTTTTCTGAAAGATGCTACCCTCTTGGACTTTGTTGAGTCCACTGAGGTACTTTAGGGTTTCTATCATGTCCCCCCCTCTCCCACCTTTCCTAGTGTTTTAGGCAGTTTCCTGAACCTATAAAAATAGAGGCAAAAAATATTGATGATGATATTTAATGCCAGCAAGCATGGTTGCAAATAAATTACACTACAGCCTGAAGACTGACTGTGTTTTGTGAAGTTTGGTGTCCAACCCTGCCCCAATGCCTCATTTTTTTACTAAATAATAAACCTTCCTCCTCCTCTGCAGCTCTTTCCCCTAGTGGAAGCACAGACTGAACTGCTCCACACTCAGAATTAAAGCAGGGAAAACAAGTCAGACCAGAGATAGAAAACAATCCTCTCTCCTCCCTCTACAGCTCCCTCCCCCAATGCAGGATCATTGATGCCTGTAATGGTGTGAGGAGTTTGGGGAGGGGTGTGTTAAATAACTCAGATCTTCTTACATTAGGGTTGCCACCTTTGATTCAGGCCAAAACCTGATCTGATAGCCCCACCCCTTTCCAGCCATTGCCCTGCCCCTTTCACCATGGCCACACCCCATTGTCACTTGACCCTTACATGTATTACAAGAATTCAAACCTGACATAAGGACAGGTATCAGGAGTGAGATGAGTCTCTTTGCAGATGACTCAAAACTGGGGGCCGTGGTGGATGGGGAGGAGGGGAGGGTGGCCCTACAGGGGGACCTGGAGGCTCTGGAAAGATGGTCTAGAAAGTGGAAGCTGAGGTTCAATGCAGGGAAATGCAAGGTACTGCACCTGGGGGCCAGACACCGGGCCAAGTGTACACCCTGGGGGGGAATGCTACAAGTCTCGATGGTTGAGAGGGACCTGGGGGTGGTGGTGGATGTCAAGATGAACAACTTGGAGACTTGTAGGAGGGCAGCAGCCAAGGCCAACAGGATGCTGGGATGCATCACTAGGGAGATCAGCTCCAGAAGGAGGGAAGTGATACTCTCTCTATATAACTGCTTGGTGAGGCCACACCTCGAGTACTGCATGCAGTTTTGGAGGCCACACTTAAAGAGGGACATTAAACTCCTGGAGAGGGTCCAGAGGAGGGCAACCAAAATGATTTGGGGCTTGGGGGACAGGACCTATGAGGAGAGGCTCAAAGAGCTAAATATGAACACATTGGAAGTGAGAAGGGACTGAGGGGACATGATAGAGGTCTTCAGGTACATGAAGGGGGTAAATAGGGGAGGAGCAGTCAGGATGCTTCGAAGGAAGGAGGAGGGGGCCACTAGAGGGCATGGGTGGAAGCTGGAGGAGGGAAGATTCAGGGGAGAAAGGAGGAGGTGCTACTTCACTGAGAGGGTGGTGGAGTCATGGAATGCGCTGCCTAGGGGGCTGGTGGAGGCAGAGACGGTGGAGGGGTTCAAGAGGGGGTGAGACAGGTACAGGGGAAGGGTTCTGGAAGCAAAATCCAATGCAGCAAGAATATCCAGAACTGGGAAGGGAGAAGCCAGAGAAGGTGAGGGGGGCAGCAAGGTCAGCTCCCAGGGTGGGGGCTGACCAAACGAGCATATGTGAAAGACCATTAGGCCTATTCTGCTGGCAATTTAGTATGTTAGTATCTGCCATTAATGGTAGTTCCTCATATCTTGTGTGCAGACCAGACTAGAAGAACAGATCCCTCATCCAAGCATAATAAGATGCCAGTCAAACTTAGTTAAATGTGAAAATTTTGTTTACAATCTAGAAACATAGCAACATAGACTTTGATGATAGATAAGGACCGCTAGGCCCATCTAGTCTGCCCATTTCCCTACCTACAGGATAGGCCGCAGATCCTAGTTAACCAACAGCCTATTTCTTCCTACCCCCCACAAGAATTGCCTTATGCCTGTCCCATGCATTCTTGAAATCTCCTACAGTTTTAGACCCCACAACCTCCTCAGGAAGGCTGTTCCATGCATCCACTACCCTCGCTGTGAAATAATACTTCCTCACATTGCCCCTGAACCGCCCTCCTTCTAACTTTAAATTGTGTCTCCTTGTACTTGTATGTCTCTTTTTCTGAAAGATGCTACCCTCTTGGACTTTGTTGATTCCACTGAGGTACTTAAAAGTTTCTATCATGTCCCCCATCTCCCTTCTTTCCTCAAGGGTATACATATTAAGCTCCTTTAGTCTCTCCTCATATGGCTTCTCTTGCAGACCCTGCACCATTTTAGTTGCCCTCCTCTGGACTTCCTCTATCCTGTCTATGTCCTTGCGGAGATGAGGTCTCCAGAACTGGACACAGTACTCCAGATGGGGTCTCACCAACTGTCTGTACAGAGGGATAACAACTTCCTGTTTTCTGCTGCTGATGCCTCTCCCTATACATCCCAGTATACCCCAGCCCTCCCTACTGTCTTCTCACATTGATTGCTAACCTTAAGGTCATCTGATATGATTACCCCCAGGTCCCTTTCCTTTTTTGTTGTTTCTTACTACCTCCCCACTCATTGTGTATTCTTCCCCTGGGTTCTTGTTTCCCAGGTGCAGTATTTTGCACTTCTTTGCATTGAATCCTAGCTGCCATACTTCTGACCATTCCTCCAACCTTGCCAAGTCCCTTTTCATCCTTTCCACGCCTCCTTGTGTATCAACCCTGTTGCAGATCTCTGTGTCATCTGCAAAAAGGCATACTTTTCCTTCCAGTCCCTCTGCAATGTCACTGATGAAGACATTAAAAAGGACTGGACCCAATACTGAACCCTGCGGTACCCCACTAGTAACCCTCTTTCTTCAGAGTGGACTCCATTTACAATTACCTTCTGTGTCCTGTTGTGCAGCCAATGTTTTACACAGGCTACCACCCTGGGACCCACTCCCAGGCTGGTTAATTTGACTATTAATCTTTTGTGTGGGACTGTGTCAAATGCCTTGCTAAAGTCTAGGTAGGCCATGTCCACAGCCCCTCCCTGGTCTACTACTTTGGTCACCCAGTCAAAGAAATCTATTAGATTCGTCTGACATGACTTTCCCGCTGTGAACCCATGCTGTCTTGGGCCCTGTGCTCCACTGGCCTTTAGGTACTCAACTATTCTTTCCTTCAGAAGTGACTCCATCACTTTCCCTACCACAGAGGTCAGACTGACAGGTCAGACTGACAGGTCTGTAGTTTCCTGCCTCTGTCTTGATCCCACTTTTGTAAAGGGGAATCACATCCGCCTTCCTCCAGTCCAATCTCCCTGTTACCGTGACACTTTAAAAATATAATCCTTAATCACTAAGAAACTTCTGGAAAAACAGAAAAGTCACTACTGTGCAGCACAGCACTGTGCAATTCATAGTTTAAAACTGCAATTTGAAGAACCTACAATTCTTTAAATATAAAATAAATCAGACAGTATAAAATGTATGGATAAAAGTTTCACTCTGCAGCACAGCACAGTATTGTTCTGTTCAATACATTGTCTCAAGCTGCTATCTGAAGAAGTATGTCATTTACATTACTTAGATTTGAAGCAGTATTTTTGATTAGACGTTGTCGCTTCAAGGAGCCTGTTATTGGTTTTAATAAATGAGAAAAACTGTGAACAGGTAAAGCTGTAGTTCAGTTTTACTTGTAGCTCTGCTTTCACCAAAGGCACCAGCATTCGGTTCCGCTCATCAGCCATAAATTCCCCATTAGTGAAAATACTCACTCCACAAAGCTTTTGCTAATGGGGATGGACAAGGTAAATTGTACAACCTTATACAGCATTCTGCACTCAGGTCTCTCCTCAAAAAATGCAACCCATCTCTCCCCAACAGATTTTTCTTTTATTTCTATCAAGAATGGCAATGCAGTGCATAATGATGAATAATCTGAATACAATAAGTCCATGTCCAGCCCATGCCCATCTTGTAGCTTCAGCACCTTCACAAAGCTGCATAGTTCATCCCAAGATATTCGCTGGTGTAGTAAGAATATTTTCATGACCCTGAGGGGGCTATTATCAAAGTCAAACCATTTATTTAAGTAATCTATGGCCCAAACATAAAAATTTCCAAAGTCTTTTGAAACTGTCTCTTTCATTTGGTTGCAATGTTTTTAGAGCTGTTGTGACTTTGAATCCAAAGAACTTGTCCTGAAGTCTCTTTTTCAATTCACTGTGCAGATTATGCATCACACCATACACCTCTGGAGCAGTTAATGAATTGCTTTCCAGCTTTGTGATACTGTTATGGAACACTTGCAGCACATAGAGCATGAAATTCAAATGGCATTCTGCTTGATGAAAGAGGGATGCCTGGATATTGTACCAGTCACAGAAACATGGTACACAGAGAACCATGACTGGGATGTTAACATACCAGGGTACACAACCTACAGGAGAGACAGGGAGAGCAGAAGAGGGGGAGTAGCTCTCTATGTAAGGGAAGGGATAAAAGCAACTGAACAAAAGAGTAAGCAGAGAGGAGAGGAGAGGAGGCACTGTGGGTCACCTTAGAGACCGGAAATGGCACCACAGTCCGCACAGAGGTTGTATATAGACCCCCATGTCAGGGGGAGGGAATGGACAAGGATATGATAGAAGGCATACTTAGGATGGCAGAGAAAGGAGAGATACTGAAGATAGAGGACCTTAACATGCCAGATGTTAACTGGAGCACCTTTGCGGCAGCCACATCCAAAAGCAGGGCCATTCTTGATGCCCCTTCAGGTGGAATGCCTCAAACAGCTAGTTTTGGAACCTACTCATAAGGGAGCAGTCTTAGACCTCATACTCTCAAATGGGGACAGTGAGAGGATCTCAGATCTAGAAGTGGGTAGCCATTTGGGAACAAGTGACCACCAAACAGTGTGGTTCATGATAAACTCAGCTACAGAGTCAAGCCATACAAAAGTGAGGGTTCTGGACTTCAGGAGGGCTGACTTTGGCAAGATGGTAGAGTGCCTTAGAAAAGCACTAGCAAACAGGCTAGAAGGAAGGGTGGAGTAACAATGGGGAAATATCAAAACTGCCATCACAGAGGCAACAAGCCTTTGTGTGAAGCAAATAAACAAATCAAAACAAAAGAAAAAGCCACTATGGTTCTCAAAAGAGGTGGTGGTGAAGGTTAGGGAGAAAAAGATAGCATTTAGGAAGTATAAGAAAACACAGAAGGAGCAGGACAGAGAACTGTACCAGTTAAGGCAGAAGGAAGCAGGGAGAGTAGTCAGAATTGCAAAGGCACAAACTGAGGAAATGATAGCCAACTCAGTTAAGAAGGGGGATAAAACCTTTTATAGATATATCAGGGAGCATGGAAAGACAAAGGGAGGGATAGTGAGGCTGAACAGAATGGATGGTGGGTGGGCAGAGAGTGACAGTAAAAAAGCAGGGATACTGAATGAATACTTCTGTTCAGTATTCACAAATGAGGAAGTGGGGGAGGTGCCTAATCCAATTAACAGAAGCACTCTGGAGAGGGTGTTGATCCCAGTCCTTTCACAGAAGAAAGGGTTCTGAAAGAACTCCTAAAACTGAAGGTGGACAAAGCAATGGGGCCAGATGGAATTCACCCCAGAATTCTAAAAGAATTAAGCAGAGAACTAGTGACGCCACTGATTACTCTTTTTAACAAATCTTGGGAGGATGTTGTGGTACCTGAGGACTGGAAGAAGGTAGATCTGATTCCCCTTCACAAAAGTCTGACCAAGACAGAGGCAGGAAACTACAGACCTGTCAGTTTGACCTCTGTGGTAGGGAAAGTGATGGAATCACTTCTGAACGAAAGAACTGTTGAGTACCTAGAGGCCAGTGGGGGACAGGACCCAAGGCAGCATGGGTTCACAGTGGGAAGGTGATTTCAGACAAATCTAATTGATTTCTTTGACTGGGTGACCAAAGTAGTAGACCAAGGAGGGGCTGTGGACATGGCCTACCTAGACTTATCAAGGCATTTGACACAGTCCCACACAAAAGATTAGTAGTCAAATTAACCAGCCTGGGAGTGGGTTCAAGGGTGGTAGCCTGGGTAAAACATTGGCTGCACAACAGGACACAGAAGGTAATTGTAAATGGAGTCCACTCTGAAGAAAGAGGGGTTACTAATGGGGTACCACAGGGTTCAGTACTGGGCCCAGTCCTTTTTAATGTCTTTATAAGTGACATTGCAGAGGGACTGGAAGGAAAAGTATGCCCCTTTGCATATGACACAAAGATCTGCAACAGGGTTGATACACAAGGAGGCATGGGAAGGATGATAAGGGACTTGGCAAGGTTGGAGGAATGATCAGAAGTATGGCAGCTTGGATTCAATTGAAAGAAGTGCAAAGAAATGAACCTGGGAAACAAAAACCCTGGGGAAGATTACACAATGGGGGGGAAGTAGTAACAACAACAAAAATGGAAAGGGACCTGGGGGGTAATCATATAAGATGACCTTAAGGTTGGCAAGCAATGTGAGAAGGCGGTAGGGAGGGCTGGGGGGATACCGGGATGTATAGGGAGAGGTATCACCAGCAGAAAACAGGAAGTTGTTATCCCCCTGTACAGACAGTTGGTGAGACCCCATCTGGAGTACTTCGTCCAGTTCTGGAGACCTCATCTCTGCAAGGACATAGACAGGATAGAGAAAGTCCAGAGGAGGGCAACTAAAATAGTGCACGGTCTGCAAAAGAAGCCATATGAAGAGAGAGACTAAAGGAGCTTAATATGTATACCCTTGAGGAAAGAATGGAGAGGGGAGACATGATAGAAACATTTAAGTACCTCAGTGGAATCAACAAAGTCCAAGAGGGTAGCATCTTTCAGAAAAGAGATGTGCAAGAACAAGGAGACACAATTTGAAGATAGAGGGGGGACAGCTCAGGGGCAATGTGAGGAAGTATTTTTTCACATAGAGGGTGGTGGATGTGTGGAACAGCCTTCCTGAGGAGGTTGTGGGGTCTAAAACTGTGGGAGAATTCAAGAATGCATGGGACAGACATAAGGCAATTTTTGTGGGAGGTAGGAAGAAATAGGCTGTTGGTTAAATAGGATCTGCAGCTTATCCTCTAGGCAGGGAAATGGACAGACTAGGTGGGCCAAGCGATCCTTATCTGCCATCAAAGTCTATGTTTTATGTTTCTACGCCTCAGACATTTCATTGGGGTTGCTGTATCCATCTTCATAGGCTTCAACAAATTTCCATATAGAAGGATGACATTCTTCTGCTCCTTGTGTTATAAAATAGCTTTTGATGGCTGGCCAGCACTCTACAAGCCTAGCTACAGTGATGAGAGCCACCTGGTCACCACATGCTGCATGATCTCCTTCCAGTCCTGGTCCACAAACATAAGCATTTCTTTCAGCTGTTGAACCTTCTTTGCAGAGGAAGAAAACTCACTGTAAATTTTTAAGACAAGTATCTCCACATCAAATCATGCTAGGGCATTGGTAGCATTCCTAGCACAGTTGTGAATAATGTGGCATAAATAGTTTGCAGAAATTATGTGTGTCACTTCGGATTTTAGGTGCTTGAAAATGGACCTGTGCTTGCCGTAGTTCACAAAGGTGTTGTCTGCAGTGTAGCTGGAAAGGAGTTGCAGCTGTAAGTCTTTGCTACGAAAGTTCTCTGTTATTTTTTGGAAGATTGCTTCAGAGGTTTCATTGTGGTCCTCATAAAAATCAAGAAGTTTTTGTTGAATGTCACTTTTTGTTGTAAAGAACTGAACTGCAACAGGGAACATTTTTTTGTTTCCTTTGTTGGATGCATCTGCGGTCACTGAAAAATATGATGTTCCCAGGTCTTTCAAAAATAGTTCTTCTGAATATGGGGCCAGAACATTTTTGACTATGCACTCTGCCTTAGTTTTCCCACAGGTTAATTTTGATGCTATTCCAGAGTCCAAATAGAGGCTCTGTGCCAGTTTACTGCCACAATCCATGGACTGGTATTAGTGGTGATGCTGTATTCCATGGTAAACTGATGTGACCTTAGCAGCTGTGACTTTCATGGTGTCTGCTGTTGGGATCCGTGGCTGGGAAAATTTTGTCATGAACAGATTTTCTTTCTGTGCCTGGACAGTCTGCTAGTGTTTCTCAGATTTCTGGTGGTTTTTGAGAGCCTTTTCTCCATCTCACTTCACAGTAAAGGTAGTGCCACAGGAAACGCATTATGCAGAATTGGCCATGCCTGGCACCAACCGTACCCAAGGAAATTTTTGACTCCACTCTGTATTGTAACTGCAGAACCCCTTGGCCTTCTTTGCTGGTGGTGGCACTACACTAGTGGTGACAACATCTCCTGTCTCCTCTGAAGGAAGAACTCTTTTCTTGCCAAAAGCAGTCATTCTCACTGACATCTGAAAGTCTCTGCTTCTGACCAAACACACTGTGCCCTACCACAACAATTAACTAAAAGTCAAAAGAGAAACAAACAAACAGGAGCAAGATTACAATTATGCCAGCCATGTGCAAGAAAAGAAAACTAAAAAAACCTATATGGGTTCGATCTATAGCAACAAAGTGCACACTACTACCAAGTGTGACTTGTTATTAACGACCAGGGTGCCTCTGCTGGCAAAGTGCACACTACCACCAACACCAAATGTGACTTGTTTGACCTTGGTGCCTACTCAACAAAGTCACTGACGTAGACTTTATTCTGGTTCAGCCTATAAGAACAAAGTGCACACTACTAGTAAGTGTGCCCTCTTAGACCAGGGTGCCACAGCAACTGCTGCCAAAGTGCATACTACCACCAAGTGTGACTTGTTCGACCTGGGTGCCTTCTCAACAAAGTCACTGATGTAGATGTTATTCTGGTTCGGCCTATAAGAACAAAGTGCACACTACTACTAAGTGTGCCTTATTAGACCAGGTTGCCACTGCTGGCAAAGTGCACACTACTACCACCACCAACTAGTGTGACTTGCTAGACGAGGTTTCCTTCTCAACAAAGACATTAACATCGACTTTATTCTGAGGTGGCAGAAAGACCACTTGAGAAAATGCCATACATCAGACTCCAACATAAATAGCAAACACTATTGCACCTTTAGCAGAGCAGAGACCAGTGCCTTGTCGTGGTGGCACTACTTTCTAACAACGCTCCCCTAGCTGTTGACATGACAAAGTCAGAGACCACACATTTGAACTGGGTGCCATTTCACAGTCACTGACAGACTACAAGGTGGCAAGTGGCAGCAAGACAAGATCACTTGAGAAAATGGCAGACATCAGACTCCAAAATAAATAACAAACACTATTGCACCTTTAGCAGAGCAGAGACCAGTGCCCATAGGGGAGGACCTTGTCATGGTGGCACTGCTAAACATCAGATTCCAACATAATTAGCAAACACTGTTGCACAAATAAAAAAATGGATGAACACCACTTTTAATTAAAGTGGTGTTCATCCATTTCTTTATTTGTTTGAATTTCCTTGGTGCTAATGGATGACCCAATTAGTATAGTATAACAACTTGGCAGCCTGAAATCCATCTTGTACACAAACACTATTGCAACTTTAGCAGAGCAGAGACCAGTGCCCATGGAGGAGGACCTTGTCGCGGTGGCACTGCTTTCTACCAATGCTCCCCTAGCTGTGAACATGACAAAGCCAAACATCAGCTTTTAGTATTTTAAAACAGTTTTGCAAGATATTTGTATTTCACCAGGAAAAAAAAAAAGGAAAACAGTTCCCTTGAGCATTTGAGCAAGCCTATTTACAAGCGTAAAGGAAAAGAGGAAAAATAACATGAATAAAAAGATTTTCAACAACCCATTGAACTGACTGACATCTGTAAGCAAATATTTACAAATACAAATACAGGTAGCGCACAGAGATAACAAAAAACAGTGATTTTTTTTTTAAATATTTGTTTACATATTTGGGCAGGTTGTTGTTGTAACTCTTAGGTAAACAGCAATCAGGTCAGTAGTAGGATAGGAAACAACACCACCACAAACAGCAGTATGATCATAACCCAAGTAACACCAACTTTACTACGCTGCTTAGCAGCTTACTTAAATAGATCCAGTGAGATATTCAGCAAACTCCTTTAAGCAATATCCAAGTTACAATTAATTAACATTAAAAAGTATTGCCTGTGGCCTGGTAGCTGGCTGGCTGTAAACTGAAGTGGTCATTATTTAAATTAAAACCAATCATTATCACATTTCTACACAATAACCCCATAATAAGCCATCCTACCTTAAAAAGTGATGCCTGCAGCCCTGTAGTCCTTGGCTGGGTCAGTGTCCACCCCCTCTTTTCCAGCAGTGCTGACTGCAAGCATGCTGTGACCATTACTGACCATCGCCATCCTAAGGTGCCAAAGCAGCCTAAATTCGACTGAGGTCCTGGTTCTCTCGTCCGTAGTGGAAGCAGAGCAGTGGGGGTCCCATCTGTGGCGGCTGCGGTTGTCCTTCTCTGAGTTCTCTCAGTCCTCCGAGCTCCAGTCCAAAAATGATGGATAGATTTAAAGCAAAAACAGCCCTTTATATAGGACAGTAAACACAGCGCAGACTGGGAAGCCTTCTTTGTTTATTTTTCCCACCGCAGAGTTACGTGAATCCGGGCTTGTGATTGATCTTTCTGACTGGACCAATCACAGCCTCCAAGTGGACCTATCAGAAGCCTGGGATGAGTCTGTGTTCCGATTGGCCACCCTATCATCCTGTGCTCTGATAGGGTGGTTTCTGGAGCCCAAATCTGGACACAAAAAGCTTTCTGCCTGGTACTCTCTCTTCTTTCTTTGTATATGCAGCAGCAGCAGTAGGTGGTTGTGGCATGGGATCCTCATCACAACTGATGGACTCATGGTGGCGTGTGGCCGTGGCATTGCAGTGATGTCTGGGCGATGTAGTGGCAGTTGTGGTGGTGGCACTGGTGTGTTGAGTGAGAACTTAAGTTTGAACAGAACAGGACATGGCAAAAAACGGAGCTGAACTTGGGGAAACTGAAGTACTGGAGAGGGCCTCAGAATACCAGAGGATTTGGGAAAAAAATGGGTAGGTGTCAACCTTATCTCACATTTTCGGTCAACTGCTCTTTATTCCTTTCTTCACCCCAGCCCCACCACTGTCTGCAGAATGCACCACTGTGACTTTGGACATTGCAGCTCATAGCTGTGTCATTCTTGTAGCCTTTGACTCCCAAGACAGCAGTGTGTGCATGACTGCCTGAAGGCTGAACTTCATGCATAAAAATTCTGACTTATAATCAGATCAGTGTTGGAATGCACCCTTTTATGAGCTATGTTAGCTGCCTGAGCCCTATCCTTTATTTTAAAATAGATTCCATTGCCCATTATAAGTACTGAGCCACAGGAAACAGGTCTGCACCTTTTTTTATGATTGTACATGTTTTCAAACTGAATGTGTACTTTAGGTACAGAAACATGTATCTATTGTTACTGCCGGCAGTCTGCTCTTTGGATCTTCTGGAATTAGGGAGCTGCAGAGGGGAGAAGGAGGGCATATAATTAATGGATCAAGTCCAGGCTGTGGTTTAGTTGGAAAGGGATCTACAGAGGCATGTTAAATAAAATCAACCTTTTGTTTAGTCAGTATCAAGCAGACCTGTACACACTACAAAACTCCATTTCTGAACACCGCGCTGCAGAGCTACGGACAGGGTGTAGGTGAGGGCTGCGTGCTCTAAAACACTTGATCAAAATAAACAATTCACCTGCACTCCAGAGCCAGGAGGTCATTCAAACCTCCATTGAAGGTATCAAAATCATACTATAGTCCTGTTTTGTTTCACACAAAGATATCAAGTTTTTTCCAAAGGTGAGTTTAACACAGCAATCTGATAATGAAGACCCCGGCACTTCACCAGTTAAGGCCAAAGGTTGTCACTATGTGTGATATCCCAATCAGCAGGAAAGGTGTATCGTGGGTGGCAAGCAGTAGTTCAACCTTTGTAGATAGCCTGGCAGGGTAGGAACTCACCGGATAAGGCACATGTAAGCACCAGCGAGATTTGATGCTTGTCACCCAGCCCGAGAACAGCTACTTGTTTAGAACCACAAGCTGCCATTGTCCACTGTGAAACTGGCACCATATTAATGCCAGTTTCATCAAGGTTCAGTATGAGCTCAGGCGGTATTAGCTCCTGCGCTGTTGCAGTGCTGATTCTCTTTAAAAAAGCAGCTTTTAAAGTCGGAAAATCAGTAGGAACTTTTCTGCTGCTTTGCGCCCTTCTTTCCACTTGCTGTACCCTCATATGATGAAGGAATGACCAGGCCCACTTAGTGCTGAGATTTACATAACCACCATTTTCTACCAATATTTGTGGCAATTTTGCTTTTAGTAGCCCAAGGGCAACTGCGTGCACAACTCGGGGGGTTTACTACAGCCCCTTGTTCCCGCAAGCAACAAATGACTTTTCGAAGTTGCTCCTCCAGCTCATACATTAGAAGGGCAGGACGACCATGCTGTTTTCTGGGCAATGAAGGGGTGATATAGATGGTGTCCAGTGTTTCCCATAGCTACTTCATATAGTCCAATTTAAACCCTCTTACTGTGCTCTTGTTTATGTGCTTGGCATACTTTGCTGTGTAAAAACGCACTACTGCCATCACGCCATTCTCCACAGCATGCTTCCCTATCTCAAAACGTGTCTCAGGGCAATAGTTGGCACATGCAGTAGGGTGTACTTTTTTGGGAGAAGGTGAAGTGGGTCCTACAAGTTCACGGAGCATTGTCTTAGTGACACTTGGCTCAACACCAGCCTGTTCAGCCAGATCCTCTGGCTCCATTCCTTCACTCTCAAATGGATACTTTCTTTTGCCAGCCTGTGATTGTGAAATCCACCTCATGATAGACATCGGGAAGATGGGAATCAAACACTTGTGCAGGTACTGTTCTTAGGTAATTGCAACAGAGAGCTAATGATTGCGATCACCATTAAGTGCCCTTAAGTGCCAGCTGTTCACGGGTAATTCTTGAATGTGCTGTAACTACAGGAAAGGCACTCACGCGGATTAATTTGGGTGCTAATAAATATGGTACTGCCCACAGTGCTAAATAAAGAGGGTGTGGATATAAACTACTATACAGTAGTTATGTATGGATATGCAATGGGTCTACTGGAAATATCATTGATATTTCCCTCACAAGTGGTGCAGCCACAAGTGAGGTAAGCCATAAGGTCAAACTGGTATGAAGGGAAATATCAGTGATATTTCCAGTACAGCCATTGCATATTTGATTTATGTACTGCTGTTTTTATGTGTCATTTTCCTTTAAATGTAATTTTTAAAAAAATATTTATTTTTAATTCTTTCTCCCTACTCTGTTTTATTGTGATGCACTGCTAGGTAGGTAGGGATGCTAACATGGTAGCTAGGGTCCCTACATGCTGTTTTTTTAGCATGTCACTTTATTGGTCAGTGGGCTTCTGTGGGTGGGCTGAGTAGTTATGTTTAGATGGTGGAAGCAGCTGCGGCTTAGCAAGGGAGCAAGGTTTTGGCTCAGTACTTCTGTTTTATTTTTGTTTACAATGTTAGTTATCTGGCTGATCCTGATTTCTGTTGTTGTCTGCCTGATGGCAGAGCAAAGGAGGACATCGCCAGCCCTGTTGATGAGCAAAGGAGGATGCTTCCAGTCATCATAATCACTAGGATCTGGTGAGAGAAAGGGAGTGCAAGTTGTGGGAGAGAAGGGAGGGAAGGAGGTTTTGGCTGCAGCATTTTGAGCAGGATGAGAGGTATGCTGAGGGCTTTTTTTTTGTGTGGGGAAAAAAACAAGCCCTCCCAGTGTGAATGCTGGTTTCACACTGAGGAGGTTCTCAGGTGGATCTGGCCTGCAGGTGAAGTCCATTTAGTTCATAGTTCTTTGTGTTGTGGTGTCAATGCCGGTAAGCTGGAGACTGTGATTGAGTGTGTTATACAGAATGTGCAGGGATTTAAAAAAAAAACTTTCTTTTTTAACCTCCAATATGTCATTCTGTTGTGTCGGGGGGAGGTTGGAGAAGTGTCTGGAGAACCTTTGTTGTTGAGAACTGGGGAGATGATGGTGTGGTAGCCAAAATGTGCAGCTGGGATTTTAAAACAAAAGGTCATAAACCTCTGATGTGGCATGCTGGGGTGCTGGGGGAATGTAGAAGAAGTGTTCTGTTTCCATTTTTAGTGAATGACCTCCTCAAGGGCTGTATCTTTTGCTGAAAAAAGATTTGGGGAGAAAGTGAAAGTGTTGTGTGTGCTACAAGAGAGACATGAAATTGTAGAGTGGGAGCTGGCATGCAAGTGAGCAGGTGAAACTGGGACACTGATTGTGCTGCTCATGCTGACAGCTCCCACTAATCAAAACCTTTCTGAGCAGTTGTGGTGAAGTGCAGATAGTGCCTGTACTGGACCTACTGCATTGATAAATGACATAGAGTGAGGATAAAAACTATATCCTCACTGTAGGTCTGAGTACCCCAAGAATATCACAAATATTTGCCAGTTTTATCCTCACAGGCAATGCATATATATATATATATATATATATATATATATATATGTAATAGATATACCACTCTTGGGTGTCTTGATTACGGCGCTCTGATATCATGCCTTGGTATGCGTTAATGTACGAGGCGAAAGGCGTGCATTCAACCTCACAAAGTGCATTATATCAGAAGCTGACCGTTTACCCTAAAGTGGTATATCTATCTTATAAAATGGCCCCTAGAGGAAAAAAGTAGTTATTTTAATGCATAAACATGTAACTGGATGGAGGAAAATAGTTCATAATAAGGCAGTTTAATTTGAAGTATTTTAATGCATAAACATGTAAGTGGATGAAACTGTAAGAGTAGATACAACAGTTGAACAACATGTAACTGGATGAAACACTAAGTTAGAGAGCAACAGTTGAACATTTAAAACCTTGCAGAATAATGAGTACTGTGACTTTAAGACTGGTTCATTTTGGGAGGAAAGCGTCTGTTGAACAGGAAGTGCTTAAGTTTTGCAAGGGAAGAACTGGTTAGAGAAGTGTAAGAAATGCTGAAATGCTGAACTTTTGTCAGATTTTAATACTAGTAGGTTGAACTGTTTCTTGTTTTTATTTTTATTTGTAATATATGTTGAATTGTAGATTCCCATGCACCGGCGTTTGCATGTATGGTGCAAGTGGATCTTGTGCTGCCGGTAGCGTTGAGGACTGCTTGATTCACTTTCTTCATTCTCTTCGTTTTGGCTTTATTTGTGATTTCTGGCATTCTTTGGGATTGTGGGTCTGTGGGGGATCGTTGGGCTGACCAGCGGTTTGAGGCTGTACTTTTATGTGTACGCAGCTTCGGGTGAGTTTGGCAGGAAATACTCTCCGTAGTCTATCAGAAAATTTTCTTAGTTTTCTTGCTCTGTTTGGATGTGGATGGGGTGAGATTCTTTGTCTTGTCTTCTTGTGAGGCAGCTGGTTGATGTGGTCGGTGAAATTAATGTTGTTTCTTCACATATCTCGGGAAGAAGCGGTTGCTGTTCATGATGCTAGAGGTATGTACAGGGCTCTCTGCGGTGGTTCAGCTGCTGTAACGGAATGAATCTCGGCGGTTTGGGGCACAGTTGTATTTTTTGGCCGATGGTTGGCAGTCTGATGGGCTTGTGCCAGCCAATATGTTTGAACCAATTTTTCTGTCTTGTAATGTAGGTGCCAGTAAGATTTTAAACTTATTTCTGATTTTGTGTGCCCTGTTATAGCCATGATCTGTTGTGTGATTCCAGACCTAGGAGAGCATCTGGACAACAGTTGATCTTAAGCAGTGATTTGTGTATCTTTAGAGGTCCTGCTTCAATAGACAGAAACGAGGCATGAGGAAGATAGGTAATTAATTCCCATAGGCTCTTTAGTGTACCAGATTGTCTGTTTGTCTATGATGTCCTGTGAGGCTCTTTTTTGAAGTGTAGGAAAAAAGCTGTGTCGTTTCAGGTGGGCATTTAATGAGGGAGTTACTTTTTGAAAGAAAGTACAGGGCAGAAAGGATCATTCGGCTGCAATGCAAAACAAAGCCTCTTAAAGTGGTTTGGTTTAGCTCTCTAGCGTCTTCTATGATTTTTGCTGTCAGGGTTGTATTTTAGGGTTATGTACTTAATCCATTTCATCAGTTTTATGGAGAAGAGTCTCTTTTAGTTCTCTTTGTCCTTCTCTTCCTCTATGAGCCACATGAATATTTGTAGAGTCAGACAGACTTTCACGACTAGTCCTGCAGCTGTGTTCGATGTGATAGTGCTGGAGTGCTTTACCTTTTTGAAGTCTGATTCTGTGAGGCATTACGTGGTGTTGAGTGCAGTCTCTGCCTTCTTCATATTGACATTTTATAGGGAGACAAACGCATTGTTTGCAGATTAAAAATCTGTGTCTGTGACAAAGATTCATTTGTCATTGATAGAGCCAGTGAATTTAAATGCCTATTGAGTCCTGCTCTTAAGCCAATAAAACTTGAAATGCCATACTGTTAAGCCTGAGGTTTCTAACTGTAGCATAAAATTCCCCTCAAGGTTGTATTTTAATTTATCTGCTGTTACTGTTTTTTAAATCCAGGTCTATTTGCTTTTCTATTCAGTCTGATAAATACTTTTATTGAACAGTTTGCTTTTTAGTGTTTTTTCAGCTTTGTTTTCTTCTATATTTATCCTATTTCTTCGGGTGAAGGCTGGCATGTCTACTCACTGTTTGCTATTGCTGGATTCTGAAGTACCTGCTCAGGTAAGTGCTGTTCAAGTTCTTTGAAGAATCATCCATTGTACCAGTCATCTTTGGTGAGTATTGATGTCAGCTCCTTTGAGGTATGTGGTAATTCTGCCATTTTTAAAAATTTTTCTGTCAGATATTTGTATTTCTGTTAGAGTGGAGGCAGTGATGTGCTGCTTTTCTTTCAGTAATCTCTCTGTAGTGATACTATTGTTTACACTTGTGGAGTGATACTGCTGTGGCTTTGTGATGAGGTTTTGGTCTCAGTAGGAAATGAGTTCAGAGCGTCGTGATCGTGATGCTAGGTGTGCGGTCGTTGGGAAATAATGCCGATCATGTGATTTAATGTGTCCAATCATGTTAGTGGGATTTTTGTCATTTAACACACCATTTATATATATATATATATATATATATATATATATACCGTGCTACCATAGTTAGGGTTGAGAGCCATTTCTATATTGACATCCCAAAACTTTGCACCTTAATAACACAGCAACCGTTTGATGGATTTCCTGAAACTTGGAATTTATGATCAAGAACCATAGGCCTTAGGATATGCAAGTTTTGTACTGGTCAGATATACAGCTGCGGAGTTATTAAAAGTGTGATCTGTGCTTGGCAGTTCACGCTTTTCACAAATTCTGTGGTCGCACCTACAGGTTGTGCAGGTTTACGTGACTGGCCCAAAATCTTCAGGGAACATGCAGCCAGGGTCCCCGATGTGCCTTTCAAAGATTTCGTGAAAAAATATTAAACGGTTCAAAAGTTATTCAAAAAACAGTTTCCCATTATAAGTCAATGGGAAAAGTTAACAAAAAGTTCAACACTTTCGCAAATGCATTTTTACTTTCGCAAATGGGCCTGTTACTTTCGCAAATCGGCCATTTTGTTTTCAGTTGGTGATCATAAAAATGGTTGGCATTTAAATTTGGGACCCTCTAGCAACCTAATTTTTTTTTGTATTCACCTAGTCGGGCCCTGAGGATGCTTGCCATGTCTTTATTTTGTGGTAAAACACCCCAGAAATATGATTTTCAAATTTCTGGAAAAAGTACTTTCGCAAATTACTTTCGTGCTCACGAAAGTGTCGCAAATTTTTGCGAAAGCTTTCGCAAATTGCGACAGTAATTTTCTAGTCTGTGGGAAAATGACAGCAATTCTTTGGCACTGCACTGCAAAATAACCGTTGGGAGTTTTGGGCTGAAATTTGGAGGAGCATGAGCCGACATCTCACAGATGTGCTTTCAGTGTTGTATTGAAAAATATTACACGGCGGCAAAGTTATGGCACTCCAAAGTTGACAGTTTTTCCCATAGGATAACATTACGGAGCCCGAAGCATTACAGGAATCCTTTGGCACCCTGCTGCAAAGTAACGGTTTGGTCTTTTTTCCTGAAATTTGGAGGAAAGACAGCCAACAGTACACAGATGTGCCTTTCAGTAGTTTGGTGAAAAAATATCACATTGCAGCAAAGTTACGGTACTCCAAAATTGATGGTTTTTCCCATAGGATAACATTACGGCGCCCGACACTTAACAGAAATCATTTGGAGCCCTGCTGCAAAATAACGGTTTGGTCTTTTTTCCTGAAATTTGGAGGGAAGACAGCCAACAGCCTACAGATGTGCCTTTCGGTAGTTTGGTGAAAAACATTACAGGAGGCAAAGTTATGGTGCTCAGCGTTTCTTTTTCCCATAGGATAACATTACGGCGTTCGCTGCGCCTTTCAGGGCCCGTATCTCGGAAACGGTGCGAGATACGGACTTTTCGTCGGAAAATTTCTTAGCCCCATAATGGGGCTAAGATTCAAATTAGCCAGGACAGTTGTAAATAATATGACTTTTAATTTTTTTTCATCTATACGGTTCATGAGATATAATGTATTTAGTATTCCAAGATCTCATTTTCTGCGCTGATACTCATTATTTTGCATACATTATTTGTACTCACTGTCTTTCTCAATGCAGGTTTTGGGGAAAACCAGCCTGTGCGCTTACATTACTGTTACTTTTGCCCTTTCCGCTTGCGGATCCGTACCCGTTTCACTTACATTGACGTCTGCGCCACCATGTGCATTATCCTTTGCGTTTTCATTTGCGCTTGCATTTCTGTTATTTTTTGCCATATCTGTCCACAGTACTGTTTATCTTACTGTTTCACTTTACATCACCATGCCCATTGACATTTCTGTTTGCAGGCACCATGTTACTATGTGACAACACATCACGTGGCAGACCATTCCCGTCTCGCCACCATATGCTTACCCTTTCTGTTCTCATTCGTGCTTGTGTTACCATATGTCACTACTGTTAGCATTTCTGTTTGCGTTGCTGTCCCTGTTAGTATGCCACAACACATCATGTGGCGGGGCATGAGAGATAGCGCATTATGCTTGGGCCCCAGCTCCTGCCACTGCATTACATTTACTATTTCTAGTTATCATTCTCAAAGAAGGAAATTAGAGGCAAAAACTCCGTTTAATGCATTAGTTAGGGTTGTTCCACAGCGACAAAGTGAGGAAATTCTCTGTTAGGGTTGAAAACCCCTTGGACCCGCCCACCCCAACCGGCATTGGGGTGCGCGTGGGATCGTGGGTCTAACTCTCACCAATTCTCCTATACTTCTGCTGCTTTACACATGTCATGGGGGGTGAGAGTTAGGGCTGGCGATCCCAATCTGCCGGTGAGTGGTGAGGTCAGGGAGTTTTCAACCCTAACAGCAATTTTCTCGCTGTCAGGCTAACCTAACGTGCGATGTAATTTTACCTCTATATATATATATATATATATTATATGGCAAAAATCAATTTAATGCATCAGTTAGTGTTATTCTACAGTGACAAAAGTGAGGACATTTGGTGTTAGGGTTGCCACCCCTTGCATCCGACGCCTACCCTGCCCTCACCCTCAGGCATTGGGATGTGTGTTGGGGTCATCAGCCCTAACTCTCACCCCATTCCATGTGTAAATAAGCTGAGGTGGTGCAGTACAGGAGAATGGGGTGAGAATTAGGACTGACAACCCCAACGCACACCCCAATGCCTGTTGGTGGGAGTAGGGTGGGTGTGGGGTGCAAGAGGTGGCAACCCTAACACCAAATGTCCTCATTTTTGCTGCTGTGGAAGAACCCTAGCTGATGCATTAAACAGGGTTTTTGCCATGAATTTCCCTTCTTTTTGAGGATGTGCAATATAAATAGAGAATGGAATGTGGTGGTGGGGGCGCAGAGACCAAAGCCATGTGAATTTTTTGTCACTTCACGGTGCAAAAACTGTATGACTGATTGAAATGAAAACAGGTAAATGAAAACATGTTCCATACCACAACATGTATAACAAATGCTATCTGAATCTGTTCAACAGCTGCACAGCGTCACGCCGGGAAAACTGTGCAGGAGTGCTGCAAAGGACATTTTTGCTACTTCGCTACCTAAGAACCATATATCCAACAGAACCAAAAATTGGAAAAAGAAGACATATACCATAGCAGACCATGTGTTCAGAATTCTGTGAACATCCGTTGAACGGTCACACAGCACCAGAAGCAAACAACTTAACAAGCACAATTCAGCAACAGTAAGTGCCAGTGACTCACAAATTGTCGCAGTCAAAGATCTATTATAAATCTTTCTACACTCCAAATGCCATGCAAATTGGACACATGGTTCAAAAGTTATTGAAGCAGAATAAACCAAATGTTCATTCATTGGAGTGGCATAATACTGCACCTGTTTATGTTTTAAACACCAAACCACTGCAAGGCACCTCCATACCATTAGGACTACCTACACTATAAGTTTCAAGTCAGTAGCACCATGCAGAATGCTATGCACAAAATGTTAACTGTGTCATGCACTATCTCCACAGCAAATACATTTTCCAACATGTAAATAGCATTATTCACATCCCTAGGACATCCACTGAACACACTCCAAATTTCATGTGAAAAGACCAAACTGTTCCAGAGATATCCAATTTTTATGTTTCTGTACCTTTAAGGAGTCTTCCACCACAAAATGGAGGAAATCGCGGCTAAAAATGCACTAAAACTGCTGACCTGGCAGATGAAATATCTGTAACTGCGAAGAGGGCAACTTCAAATGGCAATAACTCTGGAAGGGAACAACATTTTTTCAACAAACAAAAACTGGCGTATTCCTTGAGCACACGTCTTTGAACATGGCAAGTATGAGATCAATTAACTATACACTGGCTGCTCTATGCATCATGGAAGACACTGTGGAAAAATAGCAAAACAATGTTTTGCACTGCACTGCGCAAATGCAAATACAAAAACTGTAATATTAATGCAAACGATGATGGCAACAGTGAGGAAAAAGAAAATAGTAATACTAACAGTAACGGAAACGCAAGCGCAAATGGTATCACACATAATGATGCAAATGGAAACGATAACATTAACTGTAAGAGAAATGCAAGCGCAAATGTAAATGAAAGCAGAAATGGTAACGCAAACTAATGCAAACGCTAATGGCAACAGAAACACAAACAGTAATGAAAATGGTAACAAAAATGCAAATGATAAGAGAAACGCAAACAGAAATGCAAACGGTAATGACAGCGGCGATGCAGAAGAAAACAGTTATGCACTCAACAACGGAAATGCTACTGATAACGGAATGCTAAGGCAACGTAAACGCAAAAGATAACAAGCAGGCAAACAGTAATGGTAACACAATTGGAAATGCAAGTGGTTATGCTAACATAACGATGATACAAAGGAAACAATGTAAACGCAAATGGAAATGCAAATGCAAGCACATACGAAAACACAAGTGGTAATGCACATGGTGAAGCAAAAGTAAATGCAAACAAAAACAGTAACGGAAACGCAAACAGTAACAGTAATGCAAACGTATGCACAAACAGAAAGGGTAACACACATGTGACGTAAACAGAACTGCTAACGCAAATGGTAACAGAAACGCAAGCGGAAATGCTAACGGTAACAATAATGCAAATGCACACCCTTTTTTCCACAAAAAGTTGCACTCAGAAGCACAGTGAATACAAAGAATGTATGAATAATAATGGACCTCGGAGCAGAAAATGAGCACTTGGAATACTAAATGCCTTATAGCTCAGGAACTGTATGATGTAGAAAAAAATTTAAAATCTCATATTATTTATGACTTTCCAGGTTAGTTTTGAGCTTAGCCCCCTAGTGGGGGACTAAGCATTTTTCTGATGAAAAGTCCATATCTCGAACCATTTTCGAGATACAGGCGCCCGAAAGGCATGTAATGTTATCCTAAGGGAAAAATCATCAACTTCAGAGTGCCATAACTTTGCAGCCCTCTAATATTTTGTTACCAAACCACAAAAAGGCACTTCTGTTGGATCTTGACTTTCTTCCTTCCAAATTTCAGCCCAAAAGATGAAACCGTTCTTTTTCAGCAGGGTGGCAAAGATTCCCTATTGTTTTGGGCATAGTGTTGCAAAGTACTTACACAAATCACAACACTTTTGCAAATGAAATCATGAAAGTGTCCCATATGTGAAAGTACTTTGCGACACTACTTTTTACAAAAATTTAAAAAACATATTTCTGGGTCGTTTTACCCACCCCCCGAAGAAAAAAGACATTGCTAGCATCCTCAGGGCTCGACTAGGTGAACACAACAAGAATTGTGTCCCTAGAGGGTCCCAGATTTAAAGGCCAAGCATTTCTGTGACCAGCAAATGAAAACAAGATGGCTGATTTGCGATTTACAATCGTCATTTGTGAAAGTAAAAAGTGCATTTGAGGCACTTTCACATATTTTAACTTTTCCCATTGACTACAGTATAATAAGAAATTTGTTTTTTGAATAACTTTTGAACCATGTAATATTTTTTCACGAAATCTTTGAAAGGCACATCGGGGACCCTGGCTGCATGTTCCCTGAAGGACTCAGAACAGTCGCACAAACTGTGTGACCTGTAGGTATGAGTAAAAAATGTGCAAAAATGCAAAATTTGTGCGTTTTTCCTGTGCTCTGTAGCTCCGCAACCGTACATCCGACCATAACGAAACTTGACAGGTCAAGAGATTTATTATAGTAAGACCATGCATGCCAAATTTCAGGCAAATCCATCATACGGTGGCAAAGTTATTAAGCTGCCAAATTTCAGATTGACCTTAAATTAGATTTAACCTTAAATAGGGTACTCAGTCCTAATTATAGTTAGGGTTGAGTACCCCATTTAAGGTTCAGTCTGAAATCTGGCAGCTTATCTTGCAACCATATAACGGATTTGCCTGAAGTTTGGAATGTACAGTCTGGCACCATAGATCTCTGACCATATGTTTTATTATGGTCGAATGTATGATTGTGGAGCTAGAGAGTGCCACAAAATTCATTAATTATGTGTTTTTCCATGTTTCTTTGCTCATGCCTACAGGTCACATGGTTTGTACAATTGGTCCAAAACCTACAGGTATCCGGGGTCCCCAATGTGCCTTTCAAAAATTTCGTGAAAAATTATTAAACGTTTCAAAAGTTATTCAAAAAACACTGAATCCCATTACAGTCCATGGGAAAAGTTAACAAAATATGTGAAAGTGTTGCAAATGCAGTTTTTACTTTAGCAAATGACCCTTTTGCTTTTGCAAATTGGCCATCTTGTTTTCAGTTAGTGGTCACAGAAATGCTTTCCATTTAAATTTGGGGCCCTCTAGGGACACAATTGTTGTTATGGTCACCTAGTTGAGCCGTGAGGATGCTAGCCATGTCTTTCTTTGGAGGTAAAACACCCCAGAAATATGTTTTTTACATTTTGTAAAAGTAGTAGTCTCAAAGTACTTTCACAAATTCAACACTTTAGTGATTTTGTGAAAGTGTCATGATTTGCAAAAGTACTTTATGACACTATTTCCAAAACAATAGGGAATCTTTTGCCACACTGCTTCAAAAGAACAGTATTCTTTTGGGTTGAAATTTGAGGGAAGAAAGCCAAGTTCTACAGATGTGCCTTATGGTGGTTTGGTGAGAAAATATTACAGGGCTGCAAATTTATGGCACTACAAGTTGACTGTTTTCCCATAGGGTTAAGATTATGGCATACACTATGAATTTTGGGACCTGTATCTCGAAAATGCTTCGAGATATGGACTTTTTGTCGCAAACATTTTTGGTCCCCCACTGGAGTGCTAAGTGCAAAACTTGCCTGGAAAGTCAATAATAATATGAGATTTTCATTTTCTTTCTATGTCACACAGTTCCTGAGATATAAGCAATTTACTATTACAAGTGCACATTTTGTGCTCCGAGGGCCATTATTATACCCACATTCTTTGTATTCTCTGTGCTTCTGGATGCACTCATTTGTGACACAAAGCATATGTGTTACTGTAACTGTTAGCATTTCAGTTTACGTACTGCTTGTACAGTATTTCCATTACGATTTGTGATAGCATTTGTGTTTACGTCACTGTGTCCATTACCGCTTGTGCTTCTGTTTGCACTTGCATTTGTGTAACCTTTTGCATTACTGTTAACTTTTGCATCATCGTTAGCTTTACTGTTATCATTTGTGTTTGCCCTCACAGCCCAACTTAACCCATAGACATCAATGGTATACCTGCCCGATACCAGTTGCATGTAAGTTAGGACACTGAGGACTTGTACATCCTCAGCCAGGAAATGCTCCCACCCTCCCAGACAAGGAACTGGAACCTGAGTGCAGATCCACAGCACAACTAAACCCAAAGACATCAATGGAATACCTCCCTGATACCAGCTGTGCACAAGTTTGAACACTGAGGAGTTGCATGGCCTCAGACAGGCAATGTCCCCACCCCCACAGACCAGGTATTACATCCTGAGTGCAGAGCCACAGCCCAACTAAAAACATAGGCATTAATGGTATACCTCCCTGATACCAGCTGCACACAAGTTAAGACTCTGAGGGAGTGCACAGCCTCAGACAGGCAATGCCTCCACCCCCAGAATAGGTACTGGATCCTGAGTACAGAGCTACAGCCCAATTAAAGCCATAGACATCAATGGTGTAGCTCCCTGATACCTGCTGCACACAAGTTAGGCCACTGAGCAGTTACATAGCCTCAGCCAAGCAATGCCCCCACCCACACAGAAGAGGTATTGGATCCTGAGTGCAGAGCCACAGCCCAACTAAAGCCATGGACATCAATGGTATACCACCCTGATACCTGCTGCACACAAGTTAGGACACTGAGGAGTTGCACAGTCTCAGCCAGGCAATGTCCCCACCCCACAGACTAAGTATTGGACCCTGAGTACAGAGCCACAGCCCATTAAAGAAATAGACATCAATGGTATAGCTCCCTGATACCAGCTGCACACAAGTTAGGACACTGAGGAGTTGTATGGTCTCAGACAGGCGATGCCTCCATCACCACAGGCCAGTTATTAGATCCTGAGTGCAGAGCCACAACCCAACTAAAGCCATGGACATCAATGGTATAACTCCCTGATACCAGCTGCAGACAAATTTGGACACTGAGAAGTTGCACGGCCTCAGCAAGGCAATTCCCCCCCAGACCAGGTAATGGATCCTGAGTGCAGAACCACAACCCAACTAAAGCCATAGACATGAATGGTATACCTCCTTAATACCAGCTGCACACAAGTTAGGAAACAGCAGGAGTTACACTGCCTCAGCCAGGCAATGCCCCCATCACCCCAGACCAGGTACTGGATCCTGAGTGCAGAGTCACAGGCCAACTAAAGCCATAGACATGAAGAGTATACCTCACTGATACCAGCTGCACACAAATTAGGACACTGAGGAGTTGTATGGCATCAGCCAGGCAATGCCTCCACCCCTGACCAGATATTGGATCCTGAGTGCAGAACCACAGCACAACTAAAGCCATAGACATGAATGGTATACCTCCCTGATACCAGCTGCAAACAAGTAGGGCACTGAGGAGATGCACGGCCTCAGCCAGCAATGACCCTATGCCCCAGACCATGTATTGCATCCTGAGTGCAGAGCCACAGCCCAACTAAAACCATACACATGAATGATATACTTCCCTGATACCAGCTGTACTCAAGTTAGGACACTGAGCAGTTGAACAAACTCAGCCAGGCAATGTCCCCTTCCCCAGACCAGGTTTTGGATCCTGAGTGCAGAGTCACAGCAAAACTAAAGCCATGGACATCAACGGTATACCTCCCTGATACCAGCTGCACACAAGTTAGGACACTAAGGAGTTGCACTGCCTCACTCAGGCAATGCCCACACCATCCCAGATCAGGTGCTGGATCCTGAGTGCACAGCCACAGCCCAATTAAAGCAATGGACATCTATGGTATACCTTCCTTGTACCAGTTTCACACAAGTTAGAACACTGAGGAGTTGCATGGCTACAGCCAGGCAAAGGCCCCACCCCCCAGACCAGGTACTGGATACTGAGGACAGAGCCACAGCCCAATTAAAGCCATTGACATCAATGGTATACCTTCCTGATACCAGCTGCATAACATTTGGACACTGAGGAGTTGCACGTCCTCAGCCAGGCAATGCCCCAATCCCCAGACCAGGTATTGGATCCTGAGTGTAGAACCACAGCCCAACTAAAGCCATAAACATGAATGGTATACCTCCTTGATACCAGCAGCACACAACTTAGGACACTGAGGAGTTGCACGATCTTAATCAGCAAAGCCCCCACCTGCCCAGAACAGGTATTGGATCCTGAGTGCAGAGCCGCAGCACAAATAAAGCCATAGACATCAAAGGTATACATCCCTGATACCAGCTGCACACACATTAGGACAGTGAAGAGTTGCACGGTTTCACCCAGGCAATGCCCTGACCCCCAATAGACCAGGTATTGGATCCTGAGAACAGAGCCACTGCCCAACTAAAGCCATGGACATCAATGGTATACCTCCCTGATACCAGCTGCACTCAACTTAGGACAATGAGGGGTTGTACGTCCTCAGCCAGGCAATGTCCACACCATCCCAGACCAGGTGTTTTATCCTGAGTGCACAGCCACAGTCCAACTAACACCATAGACATCAATGGTATTCATCCTTGATACTAGCTGCACACAAGTTAGGACACTGAGGAGTTATATGACCTCAGCCAGGCAATGCCCCCACTCCCACAGGCCAGGTATTGGATCCTGAGTACAGAGCCACTGCTGAACTAAAGCAATGGATATCTACGGTGAACCTTCCTTATACCAGTTTCACAAATGTTAGGACACTGAGGAGTTGCATGGGCTCAGTCAGGCAATGGCCCCACCCACCCAGACCAGGTATTGGATCCTGAGTGCAGAGCCACAGCCCAACTAAAGCCATTGACATCAATGGTATACCTTTCAGATACCAGTTGCATAAATGTTTGGACACTGAGGAGTTGCATGGTCTCAGCCATGAAATGCCCCACCCCTCAGACCAGGAACTGGATCCTAAGTGCAGAGCCACAGCCCAACTAAAGCCATTGACATCAATAGCATACCTTCCTGATATCAGTTGCATAAAAGTTTGGACACTGAGGAGTTTCACGGCCTTAGCCAGGCAATGTCCCACCCCCCAGACCAGGTACTGGATCCTGAGTGCAGAGTCACAGCCCAGCTAACACCATAGACATTAATGGTATTCCTCCTTGATACCAGCTGCACACAAGTTAGGACATTGAGGAGTTATAAAACCTCAGCCAGGCAATGCCCCCACTCCTCCAGACCAGGTATTGGATCCTGAGTACAGAGTCACAGCCCAACTAAAGCAATGGACATCTGTGGTATACCTTAGTCCCCGTAGTCTGGGCAACAAGCTCCCTGAGCTGGTGGCCTTAATGGAAGAGGGATGCCTGGATATTGTAGCAGTCACAGAAACATGGTACACAGAGAACCATGACTGGGATGCTAACATACCAGGGTACATAATCTACAGGAGAGACAGGCAGGGGAGAAGAGGGGGAGAAGTAGCTCTCTATGTAAAGGAAGGGATAAAAGCAACTGAACAAAAGAGTAAACAGGGAGGAGAGGAGGCACTGTGGGTCACCTTGGAGACTGGAAAGGGCACCACAATCCGCACAGGGGTTGTGTACAGACCCCCATGTCAGGGGGAAGGAATGAACAAGGATGTGATGGAAGGCATTCTTAGAATGGCAGAGAAAGGGGAGATACTGTTGATGGGAGACCTGAATATGCCAGATGTTAACTGGAGCACATTTGCTGCAGCCACATCCAAGATCAGGGCCATTCTTGACACCCTACAGGTGGCAGGCATTAGACAGCTAGTTTCGGAACCCACTCATGAGGGAGCAATCTTAGACCTCGTACTCTCAAGCGGGGGCAGTGAGAGGATCTCAGATCTAGAAGTGGGTTGCCATCTGGGGACAAGTGACCATCAAACAGTGTGGTTCCACGTTAAACTCAGCTACAGAGTCAAGCCATACAAAAGTGAGGGTCTGGACTTAGGAGGGCTGACTTTGGCAAGATGGGAGAGTGCCTCAGAAAAGCACTAGCAAACAGGCTAGAAGGAGGTGTGGAGCAACAATGGGGAATTATCAAAACTGCCATCACAGAGGCAACAAGCCTTGTGTGAAGCAAATAAACAAATCAAACGAAAGAAAAAGCCACTATGGTTCTCAAGAGAGGTGGCTGTGAAAGTCAGGAAGAAAAGATAACATTCTGGAAGTATAAGGAAACACAGAAGGAGCAAGACAGAGAGCTGTACCAGTTAAGGCAGAAAGAAGCAGGGAGGAAGTCAGAATAGCAAAGGCCCAAACTGAGGAAAAGATAGCCAACTCAGTTAAGAAGGGGGATAAAACCTTTTATAGGTACATCAGCGAGCGTAGAAAGACAAAGGGAGGGATAGTGAGGCTGAATAGAATGAACAGTGGGTGGGCAGAGGGGGACAGTGAAAAAGCAGGAATACAGAACGAATATTTCTGCTCAGTATTCACAAAAGAGGAGGGGGAAGTGCCTAATCCAATTAACAGAAGCACTCTTGATATGGGGGTCAATCCCAGTCCTTTCACAGAAGAAAGGGTTCTGCAAGAACTCCTAAAACTGAAGGTGGACAAAGCAATGGGACCTGATGGAATTCACCACAGAATTCTAAAAGAATTAAGGAAGGAACTAGTGAAACCACTGGCTGCTCTTTTAATAAATCATGGGAGGATGGTGTGGTACCCGAGGACTGGAGGAAGGTGGATGTGATCCCTTCACAAAAGTGGGACCAAGACAGAGGCAGGAAACTACAGACCTGTCAGTCTGACCTCTGTGGTAGGGAAAGTGATGGAGTCACTCTGAAGGAAAGAATAGTTGAGTACCTAGAGGTCAGTGGAGCACAGGATCCAAGGCAGCATGGGTTCGACAGGGAAGGTCATGTCAGAGCCAATCTAATAGATTTCTTTGACTGGGTGACCAAAGTAGTAGACCAGGGAGGAGCTGTGGACATGGCCTACCTAGACTTTAGCAAGGCATTCGACACAGTCCCACACAAAAGATTATTAGTCAAATTAACCAGCCTGAAGTGGGTCCCAGGGTGGTAGCCTGGGTAAAACATTGGCTGGACAACAGAACACAGAAGGTAATTGTAAATGGAGTCCACTCTGAAGAAAGGGTGGTTACTAGTGGGTACCTGAGGTTCAGTATTGGGTCCAGTCCTTTTAATGTCTTCATCAGTGACATTGCAGAGGGACTGGAAGGAAAAGTATGGCTTTTGCAGATGACACAAAGATCTGCAACAGGGTTGATACACAAGGAGGCGTGGAAAGGATGAAAAGGGACTTGGCAAGGTTGGAGGAATGGTCAGACGTATGGCAGCTAGGATTCAATGCAAAAAAGTGCAAAATAATGCACCTGGGAAACAAGAACCCAGGGAAGAATACACAATTGGTGGGGAGGTAGTAACAACAGCAAAACAGGAAAGGGACCTGGGGTAATCATATCAGATGACCTTAAGGTTAGCAAGCAATGTGAGAAGGCAGTAGGGAGGGCCGGGGTATACTGGGATATATAGGAGAGGCATCAGCAGCAGAAAACAGGAAGTTGTTATCCCTCTGTACAGACAGTTGGTGAGACCCCATCTGGAATACTGTGTCCAGTTCTGGAGACCCCATCTCCGCAAGGACATAGACAGGATAGAAGGCAGTCCAGAGGAGGGCAACTAAAATGGTGCAGGGTCTGCAAGAGAAGCCATATGAGGAGAGACTAAAGGAGCTTAACATGTATACCCTTGAGGAAAGAAGGAGAGGGGGACATGATAGAAACTTTCAAGTACCTTAAGGAATCAACAAAGTCCAAGAGGGTAGCATCTTTCAGAAAAAGAGACTTACAAGAACAAGGGGACACAATTTAAAGATAGAAGGAGGGCGGTTCAGGGGCAATGTGAGGAAGTATTATTTCACAGAGAGGGTAGTGGATGCATGGAACAGCCTTCCTGAGGAAGTTGTGGGGTCTAAAACTGTGGGAGAATTCAAGAATGCATGGGACAGACATAAGGCAATTCTTGTGGGGGGCAGGAAGATATAGGCTGTTGGTTAACAGGATCTGCGGCCTATCCTGTAGGTAGGGAAATGGGCAGACTAGATGGGCCTAGAGGTCCTTATCTGCTGTCAGAGTCTATGTTTCTATGTTTCTATGTTTCTACCTTCCTTATACCAGTTTCACACAAGTTAAGACACTGAGGAGTTGCATGGCTTCAGCCACGCAATGACCTCACCCCCTCGGACCAGGTATTGGATCCTGAGTGCAGAGCCACAGCCCAACTAAAGCCATTGACATCAACAGTATACCTTCCTGATACCAGTGGCATAAAAGTTTGGACACTGAGGAGTTTCACGGCCTCAGGCAGGCAATGTCCCACCCCCCAGACTAGGTATTGGACCCTGAGTTCAGAGCCACAGTTCAACTAAAGCCATAGACATGAATGGTATACCTCCCTGATACCAGCTGCACACAAGTTAGGAGACTGAGGAGTTGCATGATCTCAGACAGCAATGCTCCCACCACCACAGAATAGGTATTGGATCCTGAGTGCAGAGCCACAGCACAATTAAAGCCATAGACATCAAAGGTACACTTCCCTGATACCAGCTGCACACAAGTTAGGACACTGAGGAGTTGCACGGGCCTCACCTGGGCAATGTCCCCAACCTCCATAGAACAGGTATTGGATCCTGAGTACAGAGCCACAGACAATCCAAAGCCATGGACATCAATGGTATACCTCTCTGATACCAGCTGCACACAACTTTGGACACTGAAGGGTTGCACATCCTCAGCCAGGCAATGCCCACACCATCCCAGACCAGGTGTAAGATCCTGAGTGCAGAGCCACAGCCCAACTAGCACCATAGACATTAATGGTATTCCTCCTTGATGCCAGCTGCACAAAAGTTAGGACAGCGAAGAGTTATACGACCTCAGCCAGGCAATGGCCCCGCTCCTAGAGACCAGGTATTGGATCCTGAGTGCAGCGCCACAGCCCAACTAAAGCAATGGACATCTACTGTATACCTTTCTTATACCAGTTTCACACAAGTTAGGACACTGAGGAGTTACACGGCCTCAGCCAGGCAACGGCCCCACCCCTTCAGACCAGGTATTGAATCCTGAGTGCAGAGTCACCGCCCAACTAAAGCCATTGACATCAATGTTATACCTTCCTGATACCAGTTGCATAAACGTTTAGACACTGAGGAGTTGCACGGCCTCAGCCAGACAATGACCTACCCCCAGACCAGGTATTGGATCCTGAGTGCAGAGCCACAGCACAACTAAAGCCATGGATTTGAGTGGTATACCTCCCTGATACCAGCTGCACACAAGTTAGGACACTGAAGAGTTGCACGGCCTCAGCCAGGGAATGCCCCTATCCCCCAGAACATGTCTTGCATCATGAGTGCAGAGCCACAGCCCAACTAAAACCATACACATGAATGATATTCCTCACTGATACCAGCTGTACTCAAGTTAGAACACTTAGCAGTTTCACAGCCTCAGCCAGGCAGTGCCCCCTTCCCCCAGACCAGGTTTTGATCCTGAGTGGAGAGTCACAGCCAAACTAAAGCTATGGACATCAACGGTATACCTTCCTGATACCAGCTGCACACAAGTTAAGAGACTAAGGAGTTGCACTGCCCCACCCAGGCAATGCCCACACCATCCCAGACCCGGTGCTGGATCCTGAGTGCACAGCCACAGCCTAATTAAACCAAAGGACATCTATGGTATACCTTCCTTATACCAGTTTCACACAAGTTAGGACACTGAAGAGTTGCATGGCCTCAGCCAGGCAAAAGCCCCACCCCCCAGACCAGGTATTGGATACTGAGTGGGAAGCCACAACCCAACTAAAGCCATGGACATCAATGGTATACCTCCCTGATACCTGCTGCACACAAGTTAGGACAATGAGGAGTTGCATGGCCTCAGCCAGGCAAAGGCCCCACCGCCCAGACCAGGAACTGAACCCTGAGTGCAGAGCCACAGCCCAACTAAACCCATAGACATCAATGGAATACCTCCCTGATACCAGTTGCACAGAAGTTAAGATACTGAGGAGTTGCACAGCACCAGCCAGGCAATGTCCACACCCCACAGACCAGGTATTGGACCTTGACTGCAGAGTCACAGCCCAATTAAAGAAATACAGTAGATATCAATGGTATAGCTCCCTGATACCAGCTGCATACAAGTTAGGACACTGAGGAGTTGCACGATCTCAGACAGCAATGTCCCCACATACACAGAATAGGTATTAAATCCTGAGTGCAGAACCACAGCACAACTAAAGCCATAGACATCAAAGGTATACTTCCCTGATACCAGCTGCACACAAGTTAGGGCACTGAGGAGTTGCATGGCCTCACCCCGGCAATGCCCCCAACCTCCATAGATCAGGTACTGGATCCTAAGTACAGAGCCACAGCCCATCTAAAGACATGGACATCAATGGTATACCTCCCTGATACCAGCTGCACACAACTTAGGATACTGTGGAGTTGCACGTCCTCAGCCAGGTAATGCCCACACCATCCCAGAACAGGTGTAGGATTCTAAGTGCAGAACCACATCCCAACTAACACCATAGACATGAATAGTATTCCTCCTTGATACCAGCTGCACAAAAGTTAGGATATTGAGGAGTTATACGACCTCAGCCAGGCAATGCCCCCACCCCTCCAGACCAGGTATTGGATCCTGAGTGCAGAGCCACAGCCCAACTAAAGCAATGGACATCTATGGTATACTTTCCTTATACCAGTTTCACACATGGTCAGACACTGAGGTGTCACATGGCCTCAGCCTCGCAATGGTCCCACCCCCTCAGACCAGGTATTGGATCCTGAGTTCAAAGCCACAGCCCAACTAAAGCCATTGACATCAACAGTATACCTTCCTGACACCAGTTGCATAAAAGTTTGGACACTGAGGAGGTTCTTGCCCTCAGCCAGGCAATGTCCCACCCCCCAGACCAGGTATTGGATCCAGAGAACAGAGCCACAGCCCAACTAAAACCATAGACATCAAAGGTATACTTCCCTGATACCAGCTGCACACAAGTTAGGGCACTGAAGAGTTACATGGCCTCAGCCAGGCAATGCCCACACCATCCCAGACCTGGTGCAGGATCCTGAGTGCAGAGCCACAGCCCAACTAACACCATTGACATTAATGGTATTCCTCCTTAATACCAGCTGCACAAAAGTTAGGACACTGAGGAGTTATACGACCTCAGTCAGGCAATGACCCCACTCCTCCAGACCAGGTATTGGATCCTGAGTGCAGCACCACAGCCCAACTAAAGCAATGGACATCTGCAGTATACCTTCCTTATACCAGTTTCACACAAGTTAGGACACAGAGGAGTTGCACGGCCTCAGCCAGGCAACGGCCCCACCCCCTCAGACCAGGTATTGGATCCTGAGTGCAGAGCCACAGCCCAACTAAAGCCATTGACATCAATGGTATACCTTCCTGATACCAGTTGCATAAAAGTTTGGACACTGAGGAGTTACACAGCCTCAGCCAGGCAATGCCCAACCCCCAGACCAGGTATTGGATCCTGAGTGCAGAGCCACAGCACAAACACAGGGGAAGGAAACAGCTTCTGATAGGGGACTCAATTGTTTGAGGGGTAGACCTGGGGAAGGGAGAGGAGAGGGAAGTGAGGTGCCTGTCTGGTGCCATGGCTTGGAAGGACAAGAAGTGAATCCTCAGGATTGCAGAAGCAGCATCACAGGACAGGGAAGTAGATATCATTGTCCACCTTGGGACAAATGACCTAGCTAGGCATGGGATCAGTGCAGTACAGGATGAAACTGTGGAGCTGGAGAGGGTCCTCAGACAGGTAGCAAGCATGGTTACCTTCTCGGAGGTGCTGCCAGTCCATGGCAGGGGTGAGGCTAGGGTACTACACACCATGCAGTTTAATGAATGGTTGCAAAACTGGTGTAGAACACAGGGCTTTGGCTTCATTGGGGACTGGGGTACACCTGGAGAGATTAATGTTTAAACTGGCACGATGGTCTGCATCTGTCCATGAGGGGAACCAAGATCCTAAGTGACAGGTTTAAATGCTTCCTTGGCAAGTTTTTAAACTAGCCATGGGGGGAGGTGCTAATAAGAGGCAGGAAATTTCAAGCCTCCCCCCACAAAACATGACGGGTAGTAAGGTAAACACTGAGGTACAGTGCTCAACAGAGGGCAGGACAGGGGTAAATGGAAAAAATAGACAAGGGCAAAAAGAGCAGGCATGGGGAAAAAAAGGATAAAGCCAACATTAAATGGAGGGAAATGAGTACCGATGCCCATAGTCTGGTAAACAAGCTTCCTGAGCTAGTAGCCTTGATGGAAGATGAACACTTGGATATTGTGGCAGTCACAGAAACATGGTACACTGGGAACCATGACTGGGATGTCAACATACCAGGGTACACAGCCTACAGAAGGGATGGGGGGGAGAGGAGGTGGAGTAGCTCTATACATAAGGGAAGGGATCAAAGCTACAGAACTAAAAAGTAAAGGGGGAGGACAAGAGGCACTCTGGGTCACCTTGGAGACAGGGAATGGCATCACAATCCACACAGGGGTTGTATACAGATCCCCATCTCAAGGGGAGGAAATGGACAAGAAAATGATAGAGGACATTCTCAAAGTGGCTGAAAAGGGAGATACTGTTGATGGGGACCTGAATATGCAGATGTTAACTGGATGACATGTACTGCAGCCACATCCAAGAGCAGGGTCATTCTCGATGCCCTGCAGGGGGCAGGCCTTAGACAGCTAGTGTTGGAACCCACTTGGGAGGAAGCAATACTAGACCTGGTACTCTCAAATGGAGAGAGGATCACAAATTTAGAAGTCAGTAAACATCTGGGAACAAGCGACCACTGCACAGTATGCTTCACAATAAGCACAACCATGGAGACAAGCCATACAAAAACAAGCATACTGGACTTTAGAAGGGCTGACTTTGGCAAAATGGGTGAATACCTGAGGAATACACTAGCAAATGGCCATAAAGGAGGGTGGAAGAACAATGGAGAAAAATCAAACTGCCATCATAGAGGCAACAAGCCTTTTGTATGAAACAGATAAAGAAAACAAAGCGGAGTAAAAAACCACTATGGTTCTCAAAAGAGGTGGCAGGGAAGGTTAAGGAGAAAAAGGCTGCATTCAAAAAGTATAAGGCATCACAGAAGGAGCACGACAGGGAACTGTATCAATTAAAGCAGAAAGAAGTGGGGAAGGCAGTCAGAATAGCAAAAGCCCAAACTGAGAAAAAAATAGCCAAGTCTGTTAAGAAGGGGGATAAAACCTTTTATAGGTACATTAGGGAGCATAAAAAGGTTAAGGAAGGAATAGTGAAGATTAATAAGGGAGAAGGCAGGTGGGCAGAGGGAGACAGTGAAAAGGCAGAGATACTGAATGAATACTTTTGCTCAGTACTCACAAAAGAAGATGAGGAGGAGTTACCTAAACCAGACAACAGAATCACTCTGGGTAGGGGGGTTGACACCAGTCCATTTACAGAAGAAAGAGTCCTGAAAGAACTCCTAAAACTCAAGGTGGATAAAGCAATGGGGCTTGATGGGATTCACCCCAAAATCCTAAAAGAACTAAGGGAGGACCTAGTGACACCACTGACCACACTTTTTAACAAATCATGAGAGGATGGGGTGGTACCTGAGGACTGGAGGACGGCAGATGTGACTCCCCTTCACAAAAGTGGGAGCAAGGCAGAAGCAGGAAGCTATAGACCTGTAAGTTTGACCTCAGTGGTAGGGAAATGATGTAATCACTTCTGAAAGAAAGAATTGTTGAGTACCTAGAGACCAGCAGGGCACAGGACCCAAAGCAGCATGGATTTACAGCTGGAAGGTCATGTCAGATGAATCTAATAGATTTCTTTGACTGGGTGACCAAAGTAATAGACCAGGGAGGGGCTGTGGATATGGCCTACCTAGACTTTAGCAAGGCATTTGACACAGTCCCGCGAAAAGATTAATAATCAAGTTAGCCAGCCTGGGAGTGGGTCCCAGGGTGGTAGCCTGGGTTGCAAACTGGCTGAGCAACAGGACACAGAAGGTAATAGTGAGTGGAACACATTCTGAAGAAAGGGGGGGTCACTAGTGGAGTACCTCAGGGCTCAGTACTGGGTCCAGTCCTCTTTAACATCTTTATAGTTGACTTTGCAGAGGGTCTGGAGGGAAAGGTATGCCTCTTTGCAGATGATACAAAGATCTGTAACAGAGTTGACACACAAGGAGGGGTAGAAAGGATGAGAAGGGACTTGGCAAGGTTGGAGGAATGGTCAGACATATGGCAACTTAGATTCAATGCAAAGAAGTGCAAAGTAATGCACCTGGGAAACAAAAACCCAGGAGAAGAGTACACAATAGCAGGGGTGGTACTAACAACAACAAAAATGGAATGGGACTTGAGGGTAGTCATATCAGATGATCTAAAGGTGGGTAAGCAATGTGAGAAGTCAGTACGGAGAGACAGGGAGATACTGGGATGCATAGGAAGGGGCATCACAAGTAGAAAAGGGAAGTGGTTATCCCTCTGTACAGACAGTTGGTGAGACCCCATCTGGAGTTCTGAGTGCAGTTTTGGAGACCTCTTCTATGCAAGGACATAGACAGGATGGAAGCGGTACAGAGGAGGGCAACTAAAATGCTGCAGGGTCTGCATCAGAAATCATATGAAGAGAGACTGAGAGAGCTGAATATGTATACCCTTCATGAAAGGAGGGATGGGGGGACATGATAGAAATGTTCAAGTGCCTCAAGGGAATCAATAAAGTCCAGGAGGGTAGCATCTTTTAGAAAAAGAGATGTGTAAGAACAAGGGGACACAATTTAAAGATAGAGGGGGGACAGCTCAGGGGTAATGTGAGGAAATCCTTTTTCGCGGAGAGAGTGGTGGATGTGTGGAACTGCCTTCCTGGGGAGGTTGTTGGGGCTAAAACAGTGGGGGAATTCAAACATGCATGGGGCAGACACAAGGTAATTGTAGTGGGGGGTGGCAGAATGTAGGCTGTTGGTCAACTAGAATCTGCAGCTTATCCAGTAGGTATGGAAATGGGCAGACTGGGTGGGCCAAGTGGTCCTTATCTGCCATTAAAGTCTATGTTTCTATGTAACTAAAGCCATGGATATGACTGGTATACCTCCCTGATACCAACTGCACACAAGTTATGACACTGAGAGTTGTACGGCCTCAGCCAGGCATTGCCCCCATCCCCCCCAGATCAGGTATTGGATTCTGAGTTCAGAGCCACAGCTGAACTAAAGCCTTACACATCAATGGTGCACCTTTGTGATATCAGCTGCACAAAAGTTTGGACACTGAGGAGTTGCAGTGCTCCCAACCCCCCAAGGACAAATATTGTTTCCTGAGTGCAGAGCCGCAGCCCAACTTAAACCCATAGACATCATCAATGGTATACCTCCCTGATATCAGCTGCTCACTAGGTAGGACGCTAAGGAGTTGCACAGCATCAGCCAGGCAATGCCCCACCCCCCAGACCAGATATTGTATCCTGAGTGCAGATCCAAAGCACAACAAAAAGCCATAGACATCAAAGGTATATGTCCCTGATACCAGCTACACACAAGTTAGGACACTGAGGAGTTGCACGGCCTCACTCAGGCAATACCCTCACCCCCCATTGACCAGGTATTGGATCTTGAGTACAGAGCCACAGCCCAACAAAAGCCATGGACATCAATGGTATACCTCCCTGATACCAGCTGCACACAACTCCGGACACTGAGGGGTTGCATGTCCTCAGCCAGGCAATGCCCACACCATCCCAGACCAGGTGTAAGATCCTGAGTGCAGAGCCACAGCCCAACTAGCACCATAGACATTAATGGTATTCCTCCTTGATACCAGCTGCACAAAAATTAGGACACAGAGGAGTTATCCGACCTCAGTCAGGCAACACCCCCACTCCTCCAGACCAGGTACTGGATCCTGAGTGCAGTGCCACAGCCCAACTAAAGCAATGGATGTCTGCTGTATACCTTCCTTATACCAATTTCACACAAGTTAGGACACCGAGGAGTTGCACGGCCTCAGCCAGGCAACGGCCCCACCCCCTCAGACCAGGTATTGGATCCTGAGTGCAGAGCCACAGCACAACTAAAGCCATGGATATGACTGGTATACCTCCCTGATACCAGCTGCACACAAGTTATGACACTGAGGAGTTGTACTGCCTCAGCCAGGCAATGCCCCCATCCCCCCAGTCCAGGTATTGGATCCTGAGTTCAGAGCCACAGCCTAACTAAAGCCTTAGACATCAATGGTATACCTCCATGATACCAGCTGCACAAATGTTTGGACACTGAGCAGTTGCACGGCCTCAGCCAGGCAATGCCCCCACCCCCCAAGGACAAATATTGTTTCCTGAGTGCAGAGCCGCAGCCCAGCTTAAACCCATAGACATCAATGGATACCTCCCTGATATCAGCTGCTCACTAGTTAGGACACTAAGGAGTTGCACAGCGTCAGCCAGGCAATGCCTCACCCCCCAGACCAGGTATTGGATTCTGAGTGCAGATCCACAGCCCAACTAAAGCCATAGACATGGACTGTATGCCTTACTGATACCAGCTGCAAATAAATGTGTACACTGAGGAGTTGCACGGCCTCGGTCACGCAAAGTCCCCAAGACTAGTGCAGAGCCACATCCCAACTAAAGCCATAAACATTAATTTTAAAATCCCTGCTACTAGCTGCATAGAAGTTAGGACACTTCATAGTTGCATAGTATGACCCAGGGAATCCCTCGCACCCGTCACCTAGGTAAGAATTTTGAGCCTGATGGCAGAGCCACACACCACATCAAGCCATACATATGAACGTTACTGATCCCTGATACCAGCTGCACACATGTTAGGGCACTGAGCAGTTGCATGGAGTCAGCCACTGAATGGCCGCAGTGCCTACAGAACAGGATAGTAGCTGCAGACCGCTGTACTCAATATATTTACAAGTCTGACACCAGTGTATGTGGTACATTGCAATACTTACCTTCAGCAGTGATGTCCTTTTCCTGCTTCACCACATTCATAGCTGGATGTTGGAAAAGTCTCCCTGGTTGGTAGAAATAACAAATATTGTTGTTATGAATAGATATGTTATTGTTAGGTACATGTCAATTAAAACTGTAAATTACTGTTTCATTGGTTTTGTTTTTCATCTGTCTTGCTATTTCAATATGACATAATTGTATGAAGGTGAAGCATCAACACTATCACAGAAAATGTTAGTCAATTGTTACAACAACGTATCTTCATGGTTTTTCTCCCTGAATACACTCTCAGATTTTGACTATTGCTGTGCTGCTTACGGTTATAAACTTTTAGTTTAGCCACCTACTACTCATACACAGCTATGTATGACATTGTACCACTGTTACTGAGCAAAATAGAGAGGTAGAGGACAAGTTAGTGCTGTGGGCACACTCGCTCACTGGACTTGTATTCTACAATCCCTTCTTAATGAGACTGTTTCACTGCTGCTTTCCTTTGGCCTTGACAGCAGCTCTGTAGGTGCTAGGGAGCCTGACACCTGCTTCTGGACCTCGGAATATGAAGGACAGTTTTCTTTAGCCACTTGTTGCAACAGCTCCTTCTTCCCCATCTAGACTGCCAGTGAAGCTCTCAACTGTGAAGTTCAACATGTAGTTCTTCTGTATCAACTTTCCACAACTGTCAGCTTTAGTATGGAATTGCAGCACTCAAGCAAATGCACCCATAACGAAATGTCATGTATAGTGGTTATGCTATGATGTTATTACGTAATATATGGAAGGACTATTTTGCAATTAATGCCTACAAAAAGGCTGCCACTTATTAATAAAAACATACATTTTTTTAAATCTGTACGAACAATAACATTTATGAACTTGTTTTATACCCGTAGTATGATTTTGTAGGGTGTGCATGTTATATATGTTGTACATGACAGTGGCTAATGACAGTCAGCCAAGATCTTGTGCCTTATTACGCCCCTGTACGTCCAGTACAATATGTTTCATTATCAGCCTGTCATACCTTATTGGTTATGTATACTAGATGCTTGTAAAACTATTATGTTCTTTTGTGTTACATGTATTCCACTTACCTTCTGACTTGACAAAAATGACACTGTCAGTGTCAGACCCAACACCCTCCACAGCCTACGGTGGGGTTGATAATATCACTGCCTGAGGTGGGGAGCATCTGTGATATTCTGGTAATGAATAATAATACTTCTATAAATTGCTGTTTCACTTATCTCCGTATTTCAGTAAATACTGTTTTAATTATTCACTATCTTTTCTACAGAGTAAGATTTCTGCTGTGTTTATTATTGTGCCACTTGTTGGATCCCTCCCCCAACCCTTTGACCTGCTACAGTATGGGACAGTCACCTATGTGCAATAACATTACATAATACACTATGCCACAACATTTTAATATTTTGTATCACAGCAGTATTACTGTTCCGTAACACAAATACAAATATTATTGTGATGCAGAGCAATAATTGTATTTCTAATAACATCATCCATAGTACACTCACAGATACAAGAAAACAATAGTTATTATTGCTGATAACAATTGTGGAAAGCTGTACTACTGCACATATAAAACTTCTGAGCATGAATGTGTCACACTACTACTACTACTATAATATAGATTAACATATACTGATAACTTTTTACTGGGCAGCATTATTCACTGTGTCATACATATTATGAGTAGAATATTGTTTCTATACTTAGGTTGTGTGAGGCACTCCCCAGCATTCGGCTTTCCCGGTGATTCCCACATTTTGTGGGCGATATAGTATCAACCCACATCATCGTCCGATATCTCATCGTGATCCTTTAATGCATAGAACTGCTGTCTGAGCAGTTTGCACTTGTGCTTACACACATCCCAGAATTCTTGTTCTTAACTTTGAATCTATGACTGAGATGTATATATATATATATATATATCCAAGAAGGATAAGGGTAGCTCTCCGACCCTCCTAGCTGCTGGAGGTCTGACTCTGAGCAAGTAAGGAGACTACTGAGAAATATAAGAACTTCTTGTCTCAGAACAGGAAGATCAGGAGCTTAAAGGGCACAGAGGCAGTAAGTAAGTAGGGAGAAAAAAAATAAACAAACAGAGGAAAGAGTAAGAATTCCAAACAACAGTTAGGGGCCAGAAATAAGACATGCTGGGAGTGGTGCAGTGCAGTGGCTGTGAAGCAGCAGTCTTCCGGAAGACATTCTGGAGGATACAGTGTTGTCCCATCTGCAGACATCTCTCTGGGCTGAGGGAGAAGGTTGCTTATCTCCAGGCTGAGTTGGCCAGGATTTGTGGGACCTTCTCTCCCACCCAGAGACCACCAGGGCCACTGCAGTTGCCGCAGAGGTTGTCAAGAAAGAGGAGCAGTTGGATGTTAGTGGGCTCAGGGAGGATGAGGGTGGTGGAACAGAGGCACATCCCTCCAGTTGTACCTCTCCATAATTCATATGCCATTCTGACAAAGTGTGGTTCCTCTATGGAGGCACCCACAGTGGAGACCAAGGAGGATACTGGGAACCTCCACAAAGGAGACACACAGGAGGGTGGCATGGTACCCCACAGGGGAAGGAAACAACTCCTGGTGGGGGACTCCATTGTTAAGAAGGTAGAACTGGGGAGGAAAGGGAGAGGGAGGTAAGGTGCCTGGCACCATGGCTTGGAGTGACATGTAGCGAATCCTCAGGATCACCGGAGTAGGTGCACAGGGGAGGGAGCTGAATGTCATTGTCCACCTAGGGACAAATGACCTGGCTAAGAAAGGGATCAGAGCAGTGCAGGAAGCATTTGTGGAGTTGGGGAGGGGTCTTAGACAAGTAGCATGCATGGTAACCTTCTCGGAGGTGCTGCCTGTCTATAGCATGGGTGAGGCTAGAGTGCTCCACACCATGGAATTCAATCAGTGGTTGAAAAACTGGTGCAGAGCTCAGGGATTTGGCTTCATTGGGGACTAGAGGTTCACTTGCACCTGGAGGATGCAGGCCTATACTGGCGTGATGGTCTGCATCTGTCCAGGAGAGGAGCCAGGATCCTAGGTGATAGGTTTAAATGCTTCATTGGCAAGCATTTAAACTAGCCAAAGGGGGGCACACTGGAGAGAAGCAGGGAAATCCTAGCCCCCCCAAAAAATCAGGGTACTAAGTGAGGTAAATGCCAACATAGAGATGTTGATGGGGGAAGGGGTAAATGGAGAGAATGATAAACACAATAGGACAGGGATGGGGCAAAAAGGAGTAAGGCCATCAAGAAATGGAGGGTAATGAGTACCAATGCTCATAGTCTGGGCAACAAGCTCCCTGAACTGGTGGCCTTGATGGAAGAGGGATCCTTGGATATCATAGCAGTCACAGAAACATGGTATACATGAACCATGACTGGGATGTTAACATACCAGGGTACACAACCTACAGGAGAGACAGGGAGGGGAGAAGAGGGGGTGGAGTAGCTCTCTATGTAAGAGAAGGGATAAAAGCAACTGAACAAAAGAGTAGACAGGGAGGAGAGGAGGCACTGTGGGTCATCTTAGAGACTGGAAATGGCACCACAATCCACACAGGGGTTGTATACAGACCCCCATGTCAGGGGGAAGGAATGGACAAGGATATGATAGAAGGCATCCTTAGGATGGCAGACAAAGGGGAGATACTGTTGATGGGGAACCTTAATATGCCAGATGTTAACTGGAGCACCTTTGCTGCAGCCGCATCCAAAAGCATGGCCATTCTCGATGCCTTCTGGTGGCATGCCTCAGACTGCTAGTTTTGGAACCCACTCATGAGGGAGCAATCTTAGACCTCATACTCTCAAATGGGGACAGTGAGAGGATCTCAGATCTAGAAGTGGGTAGCCATCTGGGAACAAGTGACCACCAAACAGTGTGGCTCATGATAAACTCAGCTACAGTGTCAAGCCATACAAAAGTGAGGGTTCTGGTCTTCAGGAGGGATGACTTTGGCAAGATGGGAGAGGGCCTTAGAAAAGCACTAGCAAACAGGCTAGAAGGAGGGGTGGAGCAACAATGGGGAAACATCAAAACTGCCATCACAGAGGCAACACGCCTTTGTGTGAAGCAAATAAATCAAAATAAAAGAAAAAGCCACTATGGTTCTCAAAAGAGGTGGTGGTGAAGGTTAGGGAGAAAAAGACAGCATTTAGGAAGTATAAGGAAACACAGAATGAGCAGGACACAGAACTGTACCAGTTAAGGCAGAAGGAAGCATGGAGGGTAGTCAGAATAGCAAAGGCCAAAACTGAGTAAAAAACAGCCAACACAGTTAAGAAGGGGGATAAAACCTTTTATAGGTATATTAGGGAGCATAGAAAGACAAAGGAAAGGATAGTGAGGCTGAATAGAATGGATGGTGGGTGGGCAGAGAGGGACAGTGAAAAAGCAGGGATACTGAATGAATACTTCTGCTCAGTATTCAATAAAGAGGAGAAGGGGGAAGGGTCTAATCCAATTAACAGAAGCACTCTGGATAGGGGGGTCAATCCCAGTCCTTTCACAGAAGAAAGGGTTCTGATAGAACTCTTAAAACTGAAGGTGGACAAAGCAATGGGGACTGATGGAATTCACTCCAGAATTCTAAAAGAATTAAGGAGAGAACTAGTGACACCACTGACTACTCTTTTTAACAAATCATGGGAGGATGGTGTGGTACCTGAGGACTGGAGGAAGGTGGATGTGATTCCCCTTCACAAAAATGGGAGCAAGACAGAGGCAGGAAACTACAGACCTGTCAGTTTGACCTCTGTGGTAGGGAAAGTGATGGAATCTCTTCTGAAAGAAAGAATTGTTGACTACCTAGAGGCCAGTGGGGCCCAGGACCCAAGGCAGCATGGGTTCTCAGCGGGAAGGTCATGTCAGATGAATCTAATTGATTTCTTAGACTGGGTGACCAAAGTAGTAGACCAGGGAACGGCTGTGGACATGGCCTACCTAGACTTCAGCAAGGCATTTGACACAGTCCCACACAAAAGATTAATAGTGAAATTAACCAGCCTGGGAGTGGGCCCCAGGGTGGTAGCCTGGGTAAAACATTGGCTGGGCAACAGGACACAGAAGGTAATTGTAAATGGAGTCCACTCTGAAGAAAGAGGGGTTACTAGTGGGGTACCACAGAGTTCAGTACTGGGTCCAGTCCTTTTTATTGTCTTTATAAGTGACATTGCAATGGGGCTGGAAGGAAAAGTATGCCTCTTTGCAGATGACACAAAGATCTGTAACAGGGCTGTTACATAAGAAGGTATGGAAAGGATGATAAGGGACTTGGCAAAGTTGGAGGAATGATCAGAAGTATGGCAGCTTGGATTTAGCACAAAGAAGTGCAAAATAATGCACCTGGAAAATAAAAACCCAGGGGAAGATTACACAATGGCAGGAGACTTAGTAACAACAACAAAAATGGAAAGGGACCTGTGGGTAATTATATCAGAAGACCTTAAGGTTAACAAGCAATGTGAGAAGGCAGTAGGGAGGGCTGAGGAGATACGGGGATGTAAAGGGAGTGGCATCACCAGCAGAAAACAGGAAGTTGTTATCCCTCTGTACAGACAGTTCGTGAGACCCCATCTGGAGTACTGCGTCAAGTTCTAGAGACCCCATCTCCACAAGGACTTAGACCGGATGGAGGCAGTTCAGAGGAGGGCAACTAAAATGGTGCAGGGTCTGCAAGAGAAGCCATATGAGGAGAGACTATAGGAGCTTAACATGTATACCCTTGAGGAAAGGAGGGAGAGGGGGGACATGATAGAAACTTTTAAGTACCTCAGTGGAATCAACAAAGTCCAAGAGGGTAGCATCTTTCAGAAAAAAGAGATGTGTAAGAACAAGGGGAACCAATTTGAAGATAGAGGGGACGGCTCAGGGGAAATGTGAGGAAGTATTTTTTCACAGACAGGGTGGTAGACACATGGAACAGCCTACCTGAGGAGCTTGTGGGGTCTAGAACTGTGGGAGAATTCAAGAATGCATGGGACAGACATAAGGCAATTTTTGTGGGGGGTAGGAAGAAATAGGCTGTTGGTTAAATAGGATTTGCAGCTTATCCTCTAGGTAGGAAAATGGGCAGAATAGGTGGGCCAAGCAGTCCTTATCTGCCTGTCAGCTGATCTCTGCCCCTGACCAGGGTGCACAGCTCTGCCAGATCTCAGGACCTGGCCCCTGGATGGACTGCATCCCTGGAGCCACCTCCTGAAACTGCAAGCCTGACCACACAGCCTGTAGAGCTGATTTCTGCCCCTGACCAGGGCGCACAGCTCTGCCAGATCTCAGGACCCGGCCCCCAGATGGATGGCATCCCTGGAGCCGCTGTTGAAGACCGCAAGCCCGGCTACAAGGCCTGAAGAGGTACTGCTGCCGCCCCGCAAGTGCTGTGTGCCAGTTTCCACCCACCCCCACCGTCCTCCCTATCTTGACATTTCTATTTATAGCTGTAGCAAGCCACATGACCTGAAATTATTAACAGTCTACTTTCCCATTGGCTCCTTATATTCTCTCGCCACTAGGGGGATGTGGAAATCTTTTGTTCACCCTACAGCTATCTCTGCATTACAATCACAGGCACCATAAACTATCTCCTGCCACTATGCCACACCTTAACATGTGCTTGCCTTACCCACGTCACCTAATGTTGGCGGTTTTGATCAATGCCATCCTTGGGATGACAGGAATGCCTGCTTCTCCGACCACATATCCAGCTACTCTCCCTGAAGCCACCACGGTAAACTACCTAGGAATGCTGCCACACACCCTGATGCTGTGCCACACCAGTTACCCGCACTACCCCGCACTACCTTGTGCCTCTTTTACTTGCCTGCCTGACCTACTGATCATGCTGTTCAATATATCTTCAACTGCTCCTTGTAGTGTACAACTACCTGGATGCCATGCTTGGTGCTACTCAGCAACTCATAAATACCGCAATGCTAGATTCCTCACTTTCCTCCTCCTCCTCCTGCTGGCTGGTGATGTCCACCCCAACCCTGGTCCCCCTTCAATGAACTCCCATACCCCCCTGCACGCACCCCAAACTCCCCTATCCCTCCCGAATGGCCAAAAAATTATCCACCTAAATGCCCACAGCCTTGCAAACAAACTACCCATTCTGCAGGTCATGGTCCTTGAATAGAAACCCAACATCATCATCGTCTCGGAAACTTGGCTCTCGGGTCATATCATGGACCAAGAAGTCCTTATTCCTGAATTCACCATATCTCTTATGGACAGACAAGGAAGAGGTGGCAGAGTGGTGATCTATGTCTCCACCTCCCTACAGCACACAGTTGTGTTGAAAGTCACCTCTCCTTCCTCTCACAACGCTATCCTCCTCAACCTGAATCTTCCCTACTGCTGCCCTCTATTTATCGCAGGAGTATACTGCTGCCTGGGCTAGATCCCTTCCCAAGTCACTGATCTGATCAAGAAACTAACGGCCCTTGCCCATGCTGGTGAGCTGTACTTACTAGGTGACCCTAACATCAATTGACTCTCTAACACACTAGCCAAAACTCGCTTTTACATAGAGTCACTAAACTTGACACAACTAATACAGGAACCTACTCGCATGAACTACAAAACTAATAACCATTCCCTACTGGATCTAGTCCTCAGGTCACATCCCCACAGGGTCAAGGCCGCTGGCCTCCTACCTGATGCATTAAGTGACCATCATCCCGTATATATGGTGCGCAAAATACATAGGCAAAAAATACTCACAAAATCCTCCTAACCTGGACCAACTCCTCCCTTGACATTCTACCTCTTCATCGTGACCTCACCAACACTGACTGGTCCCCACTTGTCACCTGCACCTCAGTTGAGGTTGCACTCCAACTGTTCTGAGATAAGTTCCTTCACATTTGGAACCAACATGCACTACTGCATAAAATCAGAGTCTGGGGCAACCACTTGCCCTGGGTAACCCCTGAGCTTCTGTCCTGTCAAAGAGCCTGGGACACTGCTTGTGGTAAACACAAGATAACCAACTGCCCCAGGGATCTCCAATGATACAAGGAGTTTCAAAATATGTATACCAAAGCTATCTGACTGGCCAAAACTGAACACTACCATGCTAACTTCCACGTCAACACAAACTTTCTAAATTCTGGAAAGTTGTTCAGTCCCTCTTTTCCCCTTCCACCAAGCCCCCCACTCCTACCTTTAGACTGAATCTCTCAGATATCCCAGATCCTATGGCAGTCACTGACTGCTTTAACTCCCATTTCACATCCTGTGCTGCAATGCTCCAAACTGACCGCCTGATGCACATGCACTCCTCCACAGGCCCACCTCCACTCCCTGTTTCCCCTTCCTCTACTCCTTCAGCTCCCCCATCTCATTCTTCTTCACCCACATCTCTCCTGCTGCTGCCTTACAAGCCCTTCAGTCTATTAACCCTGCTAAAGGCTCCTCCCCAGATGGCCTGGACTCTAAGCTCCTCTCTCTGTCTGTGCCTGCCATCGCCTATCCTATATCCATCTTGCTAAACCTCTCCTTTGTCTCTTCCACTGTCCCTACAGCCTGGAAACACATTACAGTTATACCACTCCCTAAAGTAGGTGACCCCTCCACCCCTAGTAACTACTGCCCTATCTCTCTCCTTCCTACCCTGGCTAAGCTACAGGAGCACATAGTACTTGAACAACTCTCCTCCTACATTTTGACTCCTCCTTTCTTACTCCATTCCAAGCTGGCTTTAGAAAACACCACTCCACTTCCATCTCACTCCTATGGCTGACTGACACTATTGCCACGGGCATGGACAAAGGTCTCATAACCTCAGCTATTTTCATTGACCTGGCCAAGGCCTTCAACACGGTCTCCCACCCTTTACTCCTGTCCTGCCTCAGCACCACTGGTCTCTCCCCTAATGCCATTGAATGGTTCAAGTCCTCTCTGTCAGGCAGAACACAATCTGTCCACATAGCTGATGCTATCTTCTCTCTACTCCCCATCACCATGGAAGTCCCCCCAGGGATGGGTACTTGGGCCTCTCCTCTTTTCAATCTTCCTCAGTGACCTCCCTCAGTTTTGTTTATCATCTAACATACACATGTATGCAGATGACACTGTCCTGTTCACAACTGGCAATTCAGTCACTGATGTCACTGCTAGGCTCCAACTGGTTTTCGAAAATGTACAACGCTGGCTATGTGAGCACCACCTCTTCCTAAACTCAAAGAAAACAGTCTCCATAACTTTCAGTACTAGGCAGAGGTTGGCAAGGCTCCCCTCCTTACCCACCTTTTACACCATTGATGGGACTGTATTAGAAGACCACCTCTTCCTTCCACTACCTCAGAGTTTGGCTGGATAGGAACCTAAACATCTCCGTCCACATTGATACCATTCTAAAGAAACTCCGGCCTAAGCTAGGGACCCTCTATCATAACAAGGGTAGTATCCCTTGTGCAGCGAAGCACTAACTGGTACATAAAATTATACTGCCAACTTTCGACTATTGTGATGTTGTATACGGAGCTGCCCCTCAATTCTCCTTATCCAGACTTGAACCTCTTTTTAACTCCTGCTGGTTTGCCCTGGATGCCCCTGTTCTGACACATCACTGCACTCTTTTCCGCTCTCTAAATTTTCCCTCATTTATTGACAGGAGAACATTACACACGGCAAAGTTTACCTCAAAATTCTGGCTAGGCTTGCTCCCCTCTTACCTGTCTGTCTTCTTGTCTGCCGTTCACCTCACCAAATAAACCCTTCGATCTAATGACTCTCACTCACTGAATATACCCTATAGAAATACTACATCCGGCCAAATGACATTCTCCTATCGCCTTCCTAAGCTCTGGAACCAACTAGTGTCCCAAATCTGCCACTCCTCATCAGTCTACTCTCTCTTTACATCCTTAGAAAACTACCTAGTGATGAATTGCAACTGTGTCTAGCCCTGCGGGACCCTGCCTAGCTGCTGGTCTATACCTCCTCCTTCCTCCAGCTGGGCCAAATATCTGTCCCCATCCCAAACCCCTCTTGCAATCCTAGCACTTCTGCAGCTTAGCACTTCTAACTCCCCTACTGTTCCACCCCCAAGTACCTTTTGACTATACCCCCTGTCAGCCACTCACAAATGTATCCTAATTTAGAAATGTTATTAGCTATTGTTGATTGTTAACTGTACAGTCTGTCTACAGTATATGCTGTTAAGATGTATGCATCCTGTTGTACTACTATTGTTCCCACTCCCCTTCCCCCAGGACGTACCGTGAGATGAGCGTTGTTGTTCAGTGTAACCTTCCTGGTGAAACATTTCACTAAATAAATAAATAAAGTCTTTGTTTCCATGTTTCTATTTATCCTCCTCCACATTGCATCCAGTCTCCTGTTTGTTCTGCGCATCAGTATATTTGCATTACCCATTGTCTGCACCACCACCACAAGACAGCAGACCTCCCTCAAGCTCCAAATTCTCATTTTGTTTTCTCTTCTCTGGTTTGATGCTGAAAAAAAATAAGAGATGGAATACAAACATAGGTAAATATTGACTGTATGTTATTCTAAGAGTAAATTCATTCAGAATAGAAATTATTAGTTATCTACATGTTAAAAGTATTTTAAGTTCCTATGCTATATTAAACCTTCTTGATACCAGCTGCACACCACTTAGGATACTGAGGGGTTGGACATCTGTAGCCAGACAATGCCCCCAAGACCCCAGACAAGGTATTGGATCCTGAGTGAACAGTTACAGTAGAATTGAAGCCATAGACATCAATGTTGCATATATCTGATACTAGCTGCACACAAGTTCAGACACTTAGTAGTTGCATGGTCTTAGCCAGGCAGTGCCCCCACCCCCCAATACCAGGTATTGGATCCTGAGTGCACATCCACAGGTCAACTAAAGCCATGGACATTAACATTACATCTCTCTCTTATAGCACATGTTCACAAGTTTGGGCAGTTAGGGGTTGCACAGTGTCAGGCAGGCAATGCCCCCTTCCCCCATACCAGGTATCTGATCCAGAGTGCACACCTACATCCCAACTAAAGACATTAAAATTTATGTAATACCTATCTGGTAACAGCTGCAGACAAGTGAGGACACTGAGGAGCTGAATGTCCTTAGGCAGGCAATGCCCCCAACCCTGAACACCAGGTATTGCATCCTTTGTGTACAGCCACAAACCAGCTAAACCCATATACATTTATGTTATGTCATACATCCCTGATAATACCTACAGAAAAGTTAGGACACTGAGGAGCTGCATTGCCTCAGGTAGGAAATGTCCATACCCCCCAAAACTAGGTATTTGATCTTGAGTGTCAAAACACACCACAAGTAAAGTCATAAACATTAATGTTATGCCTAACAGCTCAACTTGAAGCATGTCCTGTGTTGACATGGTGCAACAATACAGATTTTATCTGTATGTGAGATGTATCATGTATGTAGTTTTTCTATTTTTTGACCAAGGTTTTGTGGCTCTTACAAGAACCGGTGTTTTAAGGGTCCATTTTTGTACTCTGATATTTTAGAGTACTGTGAGGATTCCATCTCAGAGATCTCCCAAAAAAGGCAATTGCCAGCATATGAGAAGTGCACACCATCTGGTAGATATAGCCAATCCTAGTAATACTTAATTTCAGGGTGATGTATGGTGTGCATCCCAAACATGTGCAGATATCCAGAAATTTGTATGTTAACTTTTCTTCATGTCCTGTCAAGCAGGTACATGTGTCATGCTGCTTGCCAGACCCTATGCTCTGTAATATCTGAAAACAGTATTTTACAGGCAGGTAACATACTCATAATAGAAGCAAGATCCAATTTTGCTTCAGATAGTAAATCTGCCCATTTTTTGGTGCGTTAATCCCCCCAACCCTGGATGATTCAGCAGTATGTCTAGTGGAGGATAAGTGCTCAACAACCTGTGCATAGTCAGCACGAGATGCTCCCACCCCATGCCTCTCCTGCCAAACCACTTTACAGAACAATTTGGAAGCTGCAGGTCTTTACCAAACTGACTTCTGTGAGCATACTCAGAACCTCATCGTACTATGCTGCTGCCTATGACCCACACAGTGCCTTTGCTGTTTTCTGCCATTCTAAGCTTTTAAACTGAGAAGTGGATAGATAGCTACCAAAAAAATCAGTGTATCTCCTGCAGTGCCTAGTCACTACTGAATATGAAACTGATATTTCCCTCTCTGCTTAAATATTGCTTTGATGAGCTGTCCAAATACTCAGGAACTAACAAAATAATTGGTTAATACTTTGTCATAGTTAACCAATACAGTGGTGGCTATCCACTACAATGACAGTGAATGGGTGCAGCTGCTGTCAGACAGATATGTTGCAAAGTTTCCAGGAGGGAAAATACTACATTTTAGTAGGCTAATACAAACAATCACAAGTAAATAACTAGCAATTATTGGTTCCCTCTTGTTTTATGATACACGTGCTGGGTGCTTACTGCCTCCATTTGCAGCTGCCATCTGTGCTGGTAAGTACTCACTGACACTCTGAATTTAAACAGTTATAACTTCTTCCAACAGCATAACAAATACCTTATATTGCTATAGTCAAATAGAGCTTTACAAAACATTTTGTTTTCTGCTATTTTTGTGCAATTATCAGTTTTTATAATGTTGGTAAAATGTAGAAAATCGTATGTACTTACAAAAAGCGAAACAGGCTGCTGCAGTTATCTCTAAGATGTCTGCTATGTCCTTCTTCTTTAATTTTCAGTGCTTGTGATTGTTTGCCTGACATCACCAGATAAATGTTCTGTGCTATTGGCATTAGTGTCTGTCACTCATATACAAAGCAGTGTCTCATTGGCTTAGCTTTAAAGAGGGTGTTTTTTTCATATATGTATTCGACACTTTCGTGTTTGCAACACTAACACTTTCGTGTATTCAACACTATTTTGCAAAAGTATCTCGTCTTTGCAACACTACTATTCGGCACTTGTATGCGAAAGTGTAATTTGTTTTGACTCCATTATTCAACACTTTCATGTATTCGACAGTACTTTGTGAAAGTATCACAAATCAATGAGTACTTTCGTAAAATAGTGTCGGATATTCGACACTTTCACAAACAAATCCTGTTTTCAATGCCAGTTACAGTTATGATTACCTTTTGCATTTACATTTGCGCTTCTGATTCAGTAATGATTTGCGTTATTGTTTCTATTTGTCTCACTGTTACCGTTACCATTTATGCTTGTGTTTACATTATGATTTACATTATTGTTTCTGTTTCTATGACGTTGTTACTGGTTGCATTTCTGTTTCCGATTGCATTTGCATTACTGTTTTCATTTGTGCCACCATAACCATTACTGGTTGTGTTTATGTTTGTGCTTGCATTTGTTTCTGTTACCATTTCTGTTTGTGTCACCTTCATCATTACTGTTTCTGTTTGTGTTTCTCCTTGCATTTACGTAACCATTTCTGTTTGCTGTTATGTTTCTGTCACTGTTAATCTTATTGTTACCGGTTTGGTTTATGATTTTGTTACCATAACTGATACAGTTACACGTACCATTTGTCTTTATGTTTGCACTTCTGTGTTGATTACCATTTACATTACTGTTTGTGTTTCTGTCACTGTTACTGTTACCTTTTCTGTTTGCTTTTGCATTTCTGGTTGAATTTCTGTAATCATTTGCGTTTGCAGTTACATTTCCATCACCGGCACCATTACTATTACATGTTCACTTTGTGTTTTCGTTAACATGACTGTTACATTTACTCCTACCATTTCTGTTTATGCTTGTGCTTGTGTTTCTATTATTGTTTCCGTTGCTGTTTCTGTTTCTGTCACTATTACTGTTTCTGTTTGCAGCTGTATTTCCATCACTCTGTGCATTAACGTTTGCATTTCCAGCACTGTTTGTGTAATGGTTTGCAGTTCTGATTGCATTTCTGTCACCATTTGTGTTTCTTCATTTACATTTCATCACAGTTACTGTTAGCATTTCTGTTTATGTTGCAGTTACAATTATCATTTCCTTTTGCATTTGTATTTCTATTCCTTACATTTGACAGTGTCACAAATTACTTTGAATACACAACTTTTTCTTGGTGGCATTCTATTACATATTGTATACTGTTATTCTTTGGTTTCCATTGTGGAACATGTTAAAGCATTACATTCTGTCTTAACTACTTTTGTACTGTCACAAGTATTGTGTAGCAGCCTTTTTTTGGCTATGTTTTCTATTTATCTTATATTACAGATGTACAGTGTGCATGACTATGCAATGTAATTTAATAATTTTTGCTTGACACTAAGTATATCATTTTCTTTGTTTTTTATACAGATGTCTGATACTCATGAAACATTTAGCAACATAACTTTGAAATAGTACAGAAGAAAAATGCCTTCTAAACAGAGAGGCAGTGCTATGCAGAGACAAAACAGGTATCATAGTAGTACAGTGTTGCTTAAGAGTGGCCACAATTATGCACATGCTACATCAAAATGTGAACAGAGTTCTTGATCTGTAGAAGGGGTTAGTTTAGTGGTTACACGTTCCACAGAAATTGTAGGTACTTGCTCAAGTGCAGGCAACTATGTACAGCTCAGCAACAGTTTCAGAATCTTCAAGAGGGAAGAAATCTGTTGCAAAGCCAAGCATTAAAACACATAGTAAGCAAAAGCAATGAGTTATGGTTGCTACTACTCACCTGAGGAAGCAAAAGTATTATTGATCACTGGCATGTAAAGCTAAAGTTGACAGACTTATTGAGGCTGTGATGAGACATGAACGCAGAAAACTCAAGACTCATTTTTCGTTGATGAAACTGCATCTCAGAGTTCATACATTTGTCAACAGAGCAGTATTAGTTCTTCAAAGCTTGTGGCGTAAAATGGCACATGTACTGGAACAATTCAGAAAAGTTGTGTACGGTATAAAGATGAGGTTACAACACTACCCCGTCTTGAACCAACACAACTTCTGTGACATTTTCACAGGTAGCTGGCTACACCCACAGCAGCCAGAGGCATATTTCTAAGAGGAATCATATAACACACAGAAGAAGGACAGCAAGTTCTGTATTGATGAGCACAGTAAAGTGTTTAATGTGCTGACAGTGTGTCATGAGACACCAACTGAGTCAGATGATGAATGTGACTCAACTGTTCATCCTCGTAGGTGTCACTGTCTAGTGTGGACATGTGATGAGATGTGCAATGTGAGGCAATCATCATTTGATAAAGTCGAGCACTTTATTAATCTGTTTGTCATTACTGATCATAAAGACAGGCATAAATTGTTTGACACTACAGACCTTTGTGAAATCCATCCACACATTGGACTTATGAGTCATTCACTAGCATGATTAGAGAGTGGTGTTTGTGACAGTGTCTTTCACCACATGCGGATGCTAGCAGTGCATCAATCTGGGATGCATAGTTTTGTCTATAGAGTGCATGAGGAGAGATGAGTTCTTGCACAGTATTCTCAACTTAATGAGTTGTTGCAGTCTGGTGACATGCATGGTGCCATGGCATTTATGAAAGAGCTGCAATGTGACAGGAATGCCAATGATAGTGTTATTGTTCAGGTATCAATTGCTGATGACAATTCTGTCTCTGTCTTGGAAACAGATATTCTCAAACTGTTTGGGAAATCCATTGCCAAATTTGAGTTGGTAAAGACAGAGAAATTTGACTCTGCATGTGTCATGTGACCGGCTCTGTTACCAGAAACAAACGGTCACAGTTAATCTGGAAACCTTGTCATTGTGCAATAACATGCGGTTTAGACTCTTCATGTTTCTGCTGTTAAAGAGTGACTTTCAGTTACAGCCAATCATTGTGATGTGTAAGCACTGTTTCTGCAAGGTGAAGAATAACACTATGCCACCAAGGTCACTGTTGAACAATATGGAAGCACATGTTACACCTACTGAGATTGCCACATTGAATATCTTTGAATGGATTCTTATTCCGACTATGAAACTGTTTTAACCTATTCTATGTTTGAATACAAGGACATGGAACATTCCACAGAAAGAGTTCATTAAGTCTCTTAAGGGTTCCGTTATGTATTTCCCACTTCCTTAGCAGGAGAACGTGAAGCAATCTCAAGTGAGAACAGTATGGTGATTCTTGTTAACGGGGTTCCAACAAAGTCAAAGGCCATCTTGCAGGATGTTGTCAATGTACAGAAGTTGAAGTTGGCTCTCACTTACTTGAAGAGCAACAATCCCTTTTATGCAGACCTTGACATTGATTGAATGTGCAGTGTGTCTGCTCAGTACAGTGTGTTGGAGACCAGCAAGCCAACGACTGAAAAGGTCAATGAAGAAACAACTGATAATGTGTATGAACAATACACAATACATCCACTACATGGCAGAGATCCAGTTGGGGATAACACTGATCTGTATCAGATGAAACAGGTGGAAGGCACCCCTGTTAGCATTTGAGAGGCAACTTTAAAAGTGTGCTGTTTTCCAGACTAATTTCCAAAAGGGTCAGGTGGACATTTAGATGATAGAGAAGTGCATGTACAAGGTGCTGAATACCGTACCAGTCAAGTGCTCAGTAAGTATGGCAAATTCAGATATAAAATACAGTACTTGTTTCACCTGGTATGGGAGAGTGAGCTTAGCATACTCTCTGCATTGATTGCACATACGATACGGCTCACGACTCCACTTGATAGAATCACTACCATAGAGTTTTTGGGAGAAATTAAAGGAAAAGGCTGAAATTGTGCAAGTCAATTTGTCATCCATACTGTCAAGTCTACATGGCACCAAAGAATACTGGTATCGCAGACACTCAGAGGTGATGACTATGCTGTGAGAGTAAGGTGCAGCAACATGGTTTGTTACATTCAGCTGTGCTGAATATAGCTGGGATGAGTTGGTTGAACTCTTGAAGTGGGCAAATTGTGATGCAGAAGGCATTTCATCAATGACTCTCAGAGAGATGTGCTCACTTGACTTAATGTCTGTGGCTAGACATTTTCACAAGTGATTCCATGATATTCTGACTTTCATTTTGTCAAAGGACTATCTGCCTCTTGGTAATATAGAACATTACTTCTGGAGAACAGAATATCAGGCACAAGGTGCTTCTCATATTCCTATGCTACTATGGATCAAAGACACCCCACGCATAGGTTAACATGAAGCAGCAGAAGTGCTAGCATTCATAAAGCGATACATTACTTGCCACATACCAGACAAGTATCACAGTCCTACACTGTGGAAGTTGGTGCAAAAGTTTCAATGCCATATTTGTGCCAAATACTGCCACCATGCAGTGAAGAATAAATCTGATTGGTACACGAGATGTTGCTTTGGATTTCCCAGGCATGTCTGTGAGAACAATCACATGAATGAACTCTTTTCAGCAATGCACCACCACTTGAAGGCAAAATCAACCAAGAGAATATATGAGTTACCCAAGGAGGAGAAGGAGGTGTACATCAATGATTACAACCCCACTCTTCTTCTGATGTGGCAAGGAAACATAGATGTTCAGTTTGTGGCTGACAACTCATTGGCTCTAGTTTAGTACGTCAATTTGTACATCACCAAACATGAACAGACTAGCTTGCAAAATATTTGGGAAGATATTGCCAGTTCAGGTAAGTCACTGACATCTCAGTTGTGGTCACTTGGATTGAAGACCCTATCACACAGAGAATGTGGTGCCTATGAGGCTGGCAATTGTTTGATCAGTACACATTTGCACAGCAAATCTGGTGCTGTGTGCTTTCTCAGTGTTAACTACAAAGAGAAGCACAAACATGTACTAATACCTCAAACTGAGATTGAGGAACTGACTCTCAATAGACCTTCTTCAAAGCAGGTAATGAAGAATAATCTGATTGACACATACTACCCCAGTAGACACAATGACATGGATGATATGTGTCTATTTGAGGTAGCTAAATGGTACGACTACAAGACAGATGTCTCACCAGATTGCACATGCAACATTTACAAGGTCAGAGGAGTGGATGGCTGTCTCATTAAGAGACATAAGCCTTGGCTCATTGACCATTGCAAGTTACATCAACGCACATCTGAGAGCAGAGAGCATTACCACTTTGCTCTACTATTCTTATTTAAACCCTGGAGGAATGAGTCTGAATTGAAAGGTGACTGTGATACATTAGAGGAACAATTCAATCCCAGTTACGACACATTCAAAACTGAATACTCTGAGACATACTGTACATACAGAGACTGGATGCTGAGAAGGAACAACTTGAAAAGGCACAGAAACAACTTGAAGAGGACACTCCAGTTAGTTCACAGGACAAGCTTGATCTGGAAAGAGAAGGTATACTTGGAGTGCTTCTGGTTCTGAATGTCCCAGAAGTACTCATGTCAGAAGTGGAACATGCTATGGAGCATGGAACACACTGCACTGTTGATAAAGCAGAACTGAGAGACAGACTCACTAAGCAACAACGTGTGGTGCACTCTGCAGCTACAGATGCTGTTCAACATGGGATACTACATGAACAGAAGAAATGTGACTGTCATGAGCACAAGCCACTACTAATGTTTGTTAGTGGCTCAGCAGGTACAGGTAATAGTTTCCTTATAGAGGCTATTACAGCTGAAATACAGAAACTGACAGACTCAGCAATGTCTGTTGCTGTTACTGCTCCCACTGGACTGGCTGCATACAACTTTGGTGGAGTAACCCTACACCGTCTCTTCATGTTGACAGTGGAGCATGGTAAAGCAGGAGAGTATCTTAAGCTGTCATTTGAGATTGCATCTCAGCTTTGTTCTAAGTTCACTAAAATGAAGCTACTAATCATTGATGAGACTAGCATAGTCTCTAATGTGATGCTTGCCTGTATACACCTTTGTCTACAGGAGATTTGGGGCACTGACTATGGAGATGCATTTGGTGGTAAAAGCATTGTTGTATTTAGAGACCTTTTTCAACTTGCACCAGTTAATGCAGAACATGTATTTGCAGCTCTGTCTGTCAAGCAGGCTAGGAATACACTAGGCTGCATTGGAGGTTGTAACCTGTGGGAGTTATTCACCTATGTCGAGTTGTGTGAGAACATATGGCAGAGTGGTGATCTAGCTTACAAGGCACTGTTGGATCAAGCTCATGCAGGTTCTGTGTCACTACAACATCTTTCGATGTTACATAGCCAAAGAATCACTAGGTATACTATATCCATCTATACAGCATGTGATGTTTTCAGTGATGAGTACTCCAAGGGCACACGAATTGTGTGTCTTATGCCATGACTTAAGAAATGTGCTGAATTCAACAGTGTTATGTTGCAGAGAGAGAATCAAGAAATTCTTACACTGCATGCTGTTGATACAGTTAATGGTGTTAATCTAATTCAGAAGCTGGTAGCAAAGATGACTGAATGACTGTCTGATCTGAAATTGGATGTGTTACATACAGCTGGCCTAGAAGCTGTTCTTACTGTTTGTAAGAATGCACGTGCCATGCTACGTCGAAGTCTTGATGTTGAACGTGGCATGGTAAATGGTGCAATGGGTCACATTATCAACTTTCTATACAATGTTCAGAAGATGTTTATCGAGGCACTTGTTCAGTTTGACAACATGCAACAGTCTGTGCAGATTGATCAGAGCTGTGTTAAGTTCCAACTCTTTAAGGATATGAATGTCAAAAGGAAACAGTTTCCAATATGTGTTGCATATGCTGTTTCCATTCACAAGTTACAAGGTCTGGGTTTGGATTCAGAGATGGTGGACATAGGCATAGACATTTTCAAGGATGGCATGAGCTAGGTCATACTTTCATGAATTCACAGTCTTTCTGGGTTGCACATCATCACACCTGCACCACAGAAGATACGCACTGACAAGTGATGTATTATTGAATACAACAGATTACATACTCTGTACCAGCCACAGATGCCTCTCTTACCACTACCTATGTAGGTGGCTGGCTGACATGCCACAGTCGGAGCTTCAGCTGGCAACAAGAGGAAATGGGCAACCACTACTGAATTAACTATGCACACTATCAACAAAGTCAGTATGTCAAATACAGATGCAAGATCACCTGCTCATAAGAAGTCACTTGGTATGGCTGTTGTCCCAGTGTTTGATAACAGTACTGGAGTTAACTGCTATGCTAATTCAGCTATGCAAGCATTTCTCCACATGCCACACTTTGTGCAGGCAAGATCAGCTTCACAAGACTATGCCTTATCAAAGGCATTGAAGGAAGTTGTGAATGTGACTTCTGAGCAGTTAGACAATGTACAGTCACTGACACCTCTACGGCAGGTTCTAGGTTCCTATTATGGGAAAAGTACATTTGCTGCTAACATGCACAAAGTTTATGATGGCCATCATAAACAGTTTGGATGAAGAGGGGATTCCAACGTGGCACTACTTTACTGTCTCCTATGTTACCAGATATGTATGTCTGTCATGTGGTCATTCAGAGCGAGAAACCACTGAAGACATGCTTTGGGTTTCTTTGTTTGTGCCTCACTCTCAAAGTGTTAAGTTCTGACAGCTGTTCACAAATGTAGAAAATGGTCACCTATGTGTTAGGTATGGAGGGATATGTGCTCAGTCTATACATCTCAGGACTTCACCTCAATGTCTTATGCTTGTATTGCATAGGTTTGACTCTCATGGGCTCAGAGTTGACACACCTATAAAAAATTTCACAGCTGGTAGTTATATTTAACCAAACAGTGTTTGACACTCATGCTGTCATCTACCATCAAGAGCAGTCTGTACATTCTGGACATTACACTACTTTGTTGAGGTACAGAACCGGGTGGGTTGAATACAATGACTCCACAAGCAATTTTAAGCAGAGGCTACCATGACACTTAAAAATGCTTATGTGCTGATATTGAAGAACTATGACAATCTTCATATATCAGAAGAATAGTCATACAACATGTGACATAACTTGCTGTCCCATTTTGTTACACAGTAACTGCTGAGAAACCACTCCTATTCTTTCTTCTGTGAATCTGCGTGCAGTATTACATTGACAGTACAGCACATGGTTTACATGCATATGTTTACCCAATCATTCATCTAAGATAGTTGTGTTAATCAGTTATAAAGTGTATATAGTTGCAGTGGTCTTCAATCAGTGCCAACTGTGTTTACAATCACTAGAGAAACCACACTTAGACATTTAAGAAAGACTTTCAGGTGGCAAAACAAATATGACTATCTGGTCCTCATGTTCTGTCATTGTCTTTTCTTCTGAGTAACTGCCATACAGACATTACAGGTACTGCTTGGCACACTTGCCAACTGTGTACCTCTACTTAGGTGCAATACTTGTACATGTACGTAAAACAACTGTGTTTCACATGTTTTGTTACATGTTTGTACTGCATTTCATTATCATAAGGATCTTTTATGAGTAAAATATATCCTTCATTTGTTTGTGACACTTGTGTGATTCACACAGTTGCACACTGTTTTCTATGTTCTGTGCTGAGCTGCACTTAAGAGTGTCACACTCTGATATAGGCACTACTTTGTTACATGTTGAGTATTATCATGTGTGGCTTTTCTTTTTTGTCCCTTTGTGGTTTGACTTCATACACTCATATTGTATAGCAACAGTGTACTACTATGTCTGTTTTGTTTTCATACATCTGTATTGTATATATGATAATGAATAGATTATGCAATATAAGTCAGTAGTATCAACTTTTGAGCAGTTGTCTTTATTACTATTAAACTGTATGTATTACACAATGATAAACATGTTGCTGTTTAACACACTCTTTTATTGGCAAGTATTTCAAAATATTATTAATATGATTATTTGATATTACGTAGATATTTAGCACAACTTTTCTAATTAGTGGTGCGTTTAATATAGAAATTATTCACAGTAATAAATATTATAGTGTTAAATCTTTCTTTTTATCAAGAGGTGCCTTGTTGTCAATAGTAGAATATAATTTTTATCATTCGTAGTATTATGTGCAAGCATCACTTATTATTAACTAATGTGTCTCACAGTTGTTAGTGACATAGAGACTTCGTGACTTCACTATTACTGTTAATCACAGCATCTATGATATTTAGTGATCTATATAGTAGTTGTTAACATATGTCATTTTATATTATTATGTAGATAATTGTACACTATTGTAAATCAGACACTTGCACTGATAACCGGTTTCTATGTTCCTGATAATATTTCTCGATTGCCTCAATTGGGGGGTCGGGTGGGAATTTTCTAAATACATCTATATATCTATATGTCTTTACATATATCTATGTGTATGTATATGAGTATGTATACACACATATATAACATTTTAATCTCTCTAAATAGTTGTAATAAGTAAGTTTTTTTAGGATACCAGAATGTATTTCTGGTGCTATTCTTCAAACAGTTGACATCTGTTTTTTTGCCCACCCCAGGAACATTCACACTGTCAGTCACACAATGACAATAACAGTATCACTGTTTGGTACATACTAAACAGTGTGCAGAGATTATAGTGGCAGCTGTGTTCATGTGGTCTATACTACTGTCAAAACTTCCTCATCAAGTAGCTGTCATATTGTTTAAAATATTTAACTTTGATGCAATACTTTATTTTTTTAGATATTGTATTGTGTGACTGATTTTGTGTTGCAATTTGAATTTTTTTCATCAACAATTAATTTGGCAATAAATCTTTTTTAAACCTTATCTAACTGCGTTATGTCTTTACTTATATGTAATGTAACGGTACTGATACTTAAACTGCATTTGGTATACTACTGCATACAAAGCAAGTACAAGAGGTTAATCTGTGTACGTATTCTACTTAACAGAGTACATATCTTATTGACCTATGTGTTGTACATATTACTGTCCCATAGGATTTATGCATGAGTCCATTTTTATGTCTAAGGTGTAGCACAGAAACTATTGCCGCATAAATAACATGAGACAAGTAGACGTTACAATGAAGCTATTGATATCTTAGAAACATAGAAACATAGAATTTGACGGCAGATAAGGACCGCTTGGCCCACCCAGTCTGCCCATTTCCCTACCTACTAGATAAGCTGCAGATCCTAGTTAACCAGCAGCCTACTTCTTCCTACCCTCACCCCCCAGAATTGCCTTATGACTATCCCATGCATGCTTGAATTCCACCACTGATTTTGACTCCACAACCTCCTCCAGAAGGCCGCTCCATGCATCCACAACCCTCTCTGAAAAAATCTTCCTTAAATTACCTCTGAGCCGCCCCTCCATCTTCAAATTGTGCCCTCTTGTTCTTGCACACCTCTTTTTGAAAGATGCTACCCTCTTGGACTTTGTTGATTCCTTGAGTGCCTGAAAGTTTCTATCATGTCCCCCTCTCCCTCCTTTCCTCGAGGCTATGCATATTAAGCTCCTTAAGTCTCTCTTAGTGTCTTCCGGTGCAGACCCTGCACCATTTTAGTTGCCCTCCTCTGGACACCATCCATGTCCTGTCTATGTCTTTGCAGAGATTGGGTCTCCAGAACTGCATGCAGTACTCCAGATGGGGTCTCACCAGCTGTCTGTACAGAGGGATAATAACTTCCTGTTTTCACTGGTAATGCTTCTCCTATGCATCCCAGTATCCCCCAGCCCTCCTTGCTGCCCTCTCACATTGCTTGCCCATCTTTAGGTCATCTGATACAGCCCCCAGTCCCCTTTCCATTTTGTTGTTGTTAGTATCTCACCCCCCATTGTGTACTCTTCCCCTGGGTTGTTGTTTCCCAGGTGCATTACCTTGCACTTCTTAGCATTGAATCTAAGCTGCCATACATTTGACCATTCCTCTAACCTTGCCAAGTCCCTTCTCATCCTTTCCACCCCACCTTGTGCATCAACTCTGTTGCAGATCTTAGTGTCATCTGCAAAGACATACTTTTCCTTCCAGTCCTTCTGCAATGTCGCTTATAAAGACATTGAAGAGGACAGTCCTAATACTGGAACCCTGAGGTACCCCACCAGTAACCCTCCTTTCTTCTGAGTGGACTCCATTTACTATTACTCTCTGTGTCCTATTCTCCAGCCTTTCGCTTTTTACCCAGGCTGTCATCTTGGGACCCACTCCCAGGCTGGCTAACTTGTATTAATCTTGTGTGGACTGTGTCAAATGCCTTGCTAAAGTCTATAGGTAGGCCATGTCCACAGCCCTCCCTGGTCTACTACTTTGGTCACCCAGTCAAAGAAATTATCAGATCTGTCTGGCATGACCTTCCCACTGTGAATCCATACTGCCCTAGGGTCCTCAGCCCTCTGGCCTCTAGATACTCGACAATTCTTTCCTTTAGAAGTGATTCCATCATTTTCCCAGTATCACTGAGGTTAAACTAACAGGTCTATAGTTTCCTGCTTCTGCCTTGCTCCCACTTTGTGAAGGGGAATCACATCTACCCTCCTCCAGTCCTCGGTACCACCCTATCCTCCCATGATTTGTTAAAAAGGTAGTCAGTGGTGTCACTAGTTCTACCCTTAGTTCTTTTTTTAGAATTCTGGGATGAACCCATCAGGCCCCATTGCTTTGTCCACTTTCAGTTTTTAGAGTTCTTTTCAGAACCCTTTCTTCTGTAAATGGGCCGTATCAACTTCTGTATCCAGAGTGTTACTACTGTTTGTTTTATGTACCTCCCTTTCTTTGTAAATACTGGAGCAAAAATATTTGTTTAGCATTCTGCCTTTTTCACAGTCTCCCTCTGCCCACCCTCCTCCCTTTATTAAGCCTCACTATCCCTCCTTTGGTCTTCTGTCGCTCCTGATGTACCTATAAAGGTTTTATCCTCTTACTGAGTTGGCTATCTTTTTCCTTGGTTTGGGCCTCTGCTGTTCTGACTGCCTCCAGCCTCCTTTTGCTTTAACTGATACAGTTCTCTGTCCTGCTCCTTCTAGCATTCCTTGTACTTCCTGAATACTTTCTTTTCTCTTGAACCTTCACTCACACTTCCTTTGAGAACCATAGTGGTTTCTTACATCGCTCTTGTTTTGTTTATTTGCTTCACACAAAGGCTCGTTACCTGTGATGGCAGTTTTTATTATTCCCATTGTTCTTCCCCCTCCTTCCTGCCCATTTGCTAGTGCATTCCTTTGGCACTCATCCATTTTAGCAAAGTCAGCCTCCTAAAGTCCAGTACTTTTTGTCTTTGTATGGCTTGACTCTATTGCTGTGTTTTGGAACCATACTGTTCGATGGTCACTGAGTTCCCAGATGGCTACCCACTTCTACATCATCTGTGATCTTCTCTCCATCTCCATTTGAGAGTATCAAGTCTAATATTGCTCCCTCCCGAGTGGGCTCCAGTACTAGTTGTTCAAGGCATGCCCCTGTAGGGCATCTAGAATAACTACACTCTTCAAAGTGGCAGCTGCAACTGCACTCCAGTTAACATCTGCATATTCAGATCACCCATCAGCAATATCTCCCCTTTTCTGCCATTCTAAGTATACTTTCTATCATTTCCTTGTCCATTTCCTCCCCTGAGAAGAGGTCTGTAAACCCCTGTGGATTGTGGTGCCATTGCCTGTCTCCAAATTTACCCAGAGTGCTTCTTCTCCTCCTGTTTACCCTTTTGTTCTGTTGCTTTTATTCCTTCCTTATGTAAAGAACCACTCCTCCTCCTCTTTACCCTGTCCCTCTCCTGTAGGTAGTGTATCCTGGTATGTTTACATCCCAGTCATGGTTTTATGTGTACCATGTTTGTGACTCACATGATATCCAGATGTTCCTCCTCCATCAAGGCCACTAATTCAGGAAGCTTGTTACCTAGACTACGGGCATTGGTACTCATTGCTCTCCATTTTTGATGGATTTACCTTCTATTGCAGCATCCTCCACTGACCGTTCTACCTGGCCTTTTCTCATTTAGTACCCTGTTTTGTAGGGAGGCTGGGATTTTCTGCTGCTTGTCAGTGCCTCCCCTTGACTAGTTTAAAGTTTGCCAATGAAGCATTTAAAACCGATAGCTCAAAAGACTTGTTCCTTCCTGGACAGATGCAGACCATCCTGCCAGTATAGGCTGGTGTCCCTCCAGGTGGAACCCCAGTCCCTAATGAAGCCAAACCCTGTGCTCTGCACCATTTTTTCAACCATTCATTAAACTGCATGGTGCCACTACTCCTCGCCTCACCCATGCCTTTGACAGGCAGCACCTCTGAGAAGGATACTGTGTGTGCTACTTGTCTTAGGCCCTCCCAACTCTGCAGTGTCTCCTGCACTGCTCTTACCTCATGATGAGCCAAGTCATTTGTCCCTAGGTGGACAATACATCCAGCTCAGAATCCCTTGCAGTTGTTGTCGTGATCCTGAGGATGCGCTTCCTGTCCCTCCAAGCCATGGCACCAGGCAGGCACCTTACTTCAGTTTTCCCAGCTCCTCCCAGTTCTATCTCCCTAATAATTGAGTCCCCCACCAGGAGCTGCTTCCTTTCCTTGTGGTGTCCTCTGCCTCCTTCCTGTGGGCCTCCCTTGTGACAGCTGTTCTCAGCCTCCTTAGTCTCCTTTGTGGGTGCATCCATAGGGGAGCTATGCTCCCCCAGAATGGTGTATGGATTGTGGAGTGGAACAACTGACTGGGTGTGCCTCCGTTCCACCATCCTCACCCTTCCTGGGCCCACTGTGGTCCAACTGCTGTGTTTTCTTCACAACCTCTGAGGTAGTGGTGGTGGCTGTGGTGCTCCCTGGATGGGGGAGGTTCCCTTCCTACTGTCCAGTGTGGCCTGGGGGAAGGTCCCCGTACTACTGTCCAATGTGGCCTGAAGACAGGCAACTTCCTCCCTCAGGGCAGAGAGCTGTCTGCAAATAGGGAAGCATCTCAGCCTCCAGAAAGACTCCCAGAAGACTGCTGCCCCACAGCCATTACATTGCACTACTCCCCACATTTTTTTTTGTTGTTTTTTTTTGTGTGTAATTGGTTTGTAATATAGAAATATATATTTATAATATACAATGTATGCTTATATTGTCAGTGCAGTGTGCTAGAGAGGATATGACAGTGACATGCACCTTGCACTCTTGAGGAAATGATGTCAGAACCTCAGGTATAAAGGAACTTTTCCAGGGTGGGTGGGGCTTAGGGTGGGAAGGGGTTGGGCCTCAACTGTGCCCTCGCAAAACAATCAGTTAAAAGCTCTGACCCACTGCTGCAATGACTGCCTTCCTGTCAGCAAGATGTCCTACACAACAATTTGATAGAGAAATACCCTGCTAATCTTGGTGGGATCATGGGGCTCGAAGTATTTAGATTATGCTTTCTCAAAAAGATAGGAAATTCATGGCAAAAAACTTAGTTTAATGCATCAAATAGGGTTGTTCCACAGTGACAAAAGTGAGGAAATTAGGTGTTAGGGTTGAAAACCATAACTCTGCATTCCTCCTCCCTCCCACCCCAACCCCACACACACACACACACACACACACACACACACACGCATATGCAAGTGGGGGGGAGAACCAAGGCAACACAACCAATCACAGACAACCAGCAGCAGGTAACAGAAATAACATACAACTGTCTAAACATACTACAAGACACATCCATCATCATGGCCCACCAACTCTTTGGGTTCTGCTGCCATGGAGGTACACGGGCATGCTGGGCAGTTGCACAAGATATGATACCAGAACAGGAGTACTTTCCACACAATACTTAAGATATACATCATTTGGTTATGCTGGGATGATATCAAAAGGCATTAACATACAAGAAAGGATGGTCAAGAAGGTGTGTAATATTATGTGGTCATAAGTAGAGAAATGACAGCATGGCACCCTTTGGGTCACATGCACTCATCAACATACCCATGTTCAGACCAAGATGGGCATGTGTACATAAAGGAAATCATGTACCTATTAATAAGTTCTGGTCACAAATGAATGCAGACATGCAATGCTCAAGAGTTTTATGACAGCACTGTACTTCTTTGTTCATTATACCACATAGAAGCATTATATGGTTACTATGAGGTAACATGTAGAAGCATTAGCTCAGAACTAACAGTAGTATTAATACAGCATGATGTTATCAGCCCATAATAACAGTCATTGTTGTTGTTTATATCTGAAACCATTTGTCTGCTAATCTCAACCATGGCCCTTGATGCTATTAAACACTTTGGGTCCCATGATACCACATAGCTCCTCAAGTGTACAGGATAAGATGACATTGGAGCAGCACTCTGTATATAATATTGTTCTGATACATTATTTACTAATGGCAGGATAACATGAGGAACCATTAACACACAGGAAAGGTCAGTGAAAATGCTGTCTGATATTATCTATTCATAGTTACAAAAGTGTTAGCATGGGCTGTTTGCACCCCCCACTACCACCAATGTAGCAATTTGTATAGAAACAGAAACATCTGTTTGCACTGAGAAACTGTCATCAAGTTAAAGAGTCACACAGTCCCATACATCTGTTGTGGTGTACAACTTCAGAAAACAGTGCAGAAGGCCTCTGTGCATAATACTGTACTGATCCATACTTTCCTTATCCCAGGGTAAGATCAGGAGGCATTTACAGACTTGAAAGGGTGGTGAAAATGCTCTCTGATACTGCACAGCTATAAAGACAAACATGTGAGCACGGGGCCCATCAGCCAGCATGCTAGCAGCAACATAGCAATTAGTAGAGAAACACACTTACCTGTCTCAAACAGATAACTGTATAGAATTCAGGTATAGTGCAGTGTAACCATGTGATTTTTATGGGTCTAGGACTCCTACATAGATCTGCAGCTGTACAATTTAAGATAATGGTGCAGCAGTGCTGTGCACATAATAGTGTACTGATACATAATTGGGTTATATCGGGGTAACATCAGGAGACATTATCATTCAACAAAGGGCTCCAAAACCACTGCCTGGCTTAGTAATGTTATTACAGTAATGCATTACCTACACATTCTTATTTGGAAGAGATAAGAAATGTATTAGTAATGCAAGAATGTTTAATGTGGTCCACCAACAACTGATGGGCAGTATTCCTGTGTGCCCCTAAGGCACTCAGATGGCAGCAGAACTCATACAGTTAGTCGACCATGATGATGGATGTGTCTTGTAGTATGTTTAGACAGTTGTATGTTATTTTTGTTACCTGCTGCTGGTTGTCTGTGATTGGTTGTGTTCCCTTGGTCCCCCCCACTTGCATGTGCGTGTGAGTGTGTGTGGTGCTGGGGGTGGGGAGGAATGTGGAGTTAGGGTTTTCAACCCTAACACTGAAATTCCTCACGTTTGTCAATGTGGAACAACCCTAACTGATGCATTAAATGGATTTTTGCTATGATATATATATATATATATATATATATATATATATATATATATATATATATATATATATATATATATATATATATATATATATATATATATATATATATATAATGTGCGATCGTGCCCTGTAGTTAGGGTTATGAAGACACTTTAATGTTAAAATTTAAATTTTGCACGTTAATAACTTTGGACTCGTTCAACAGATTTGCATGGAATTTGTTATGCACAGTGGGGCATGGTAGATCTCTTGATTTGCCAAATTGAGTTTTGGTTGGACTTACATTATTTGCACAGTGAGTCACTGAAAAAATGCACTTTTTGCCAATTTTCAGGGCAATTTTTTGGATTTTGTCCATGGTGCTGTGAGGCCACCATTTGGTGTGACAGTCTGAAGCTTGGCACATAGAAAGAGCCTGGATCAAGGAACATGCTACTTCTTGCTTGGTGAAAAAATATTAATCCATTCAAAAGTTATTAAACTTTTTAGCTCCCATTATAAGTCTATGGAAAAATTTATGTGGTTGTTTTGTGAAAAAAGAATGGGGTTTTGGCCATCTGGTCACTCCTCATGATCAAAGAATTTTCAGACTTGCAATGAAAGATTCTTTGATCATGAGAAATTTATCGATTGTGACAGCTGCCATCTTGTTTTCAGTTTGGGGTTGGAAAAAAACAAATACTGTATCTCAGCCGAGGGGTGACTTCTGAGGTAAAACTTGGATGGGTTCTACTCAGGGGGCTTCCCTCTATTGAGCCATGCCTGTAGTTTAATGTAGTTGTGTCAAAAAATTGAGTTTTAAACTTTTAAATTCTTTGATCGTGGCTCGCTAACGAGCTTTGATTGTGAGATTTTTTTGATCGTGATTTTCATTCGTGAGGCAGGGATGAGATGGCCAGATTTTTGGGTTAGAAAAAAAGAAATATTTCAGCCAAGGGGTGACTTGTGAAATAAAACGAGGATAGGTTTTGCTCAGGGGGCTTCCCTCTATCGAGCCATGCCTGTGGTTTAATGTAGTTGTGTCAAAAAATGGAATTTGAACATTTTTTAATTCTTTGATCACGAGCCTGCAAATTCTTAGGTCATAAGATTTCTTTGATCGCGAGCTTCATTCATGAGGGCTGGACAAGATGACCAGATTTTTGCTGGACCAGATGTCTCTGACAATGACCAGATAGCCCAAATTTCATGACCAGATGTTCCATCACAATCAAACATGATCCTTGATCGTGAGGTCGCAGCTGATTCTCACTATCAAAGAATTTTTAAAGGTGCAAAAACTTTAAAATTTAATATCTTGGAAATGGTTTGGTCTTTTAACTTGAAATTTGAGGGTGTTGAGGAGATGTCCTGTAGATGTAAATTATATGTTTAGGTGTCAGAAAATTAATTTACTCTGGAGATATTGCATGATGCAATTTACATTTTGTGTATAGCTTTCTGCATTGTGGTAGTGGCTTGACATTTATAGGGTAGCTAGCCTTACTGCCACGGAGGTAATTTTCAGTGGTTAGGTGTGTAAAATGTAAACAGGTGCAGAATTATGCCACTCCGATGAATGAAAATTTGGTTCATTTCAAGTTGGTGGGAGTGTGGGGCCTGGAATGGGGCCTGAAGGGCCCAGCACTACCACCAATACACACTCCCACCAATATATATGATATTCAGTACTTGTACTGTTATGTTAGGCAGAAATTTGCAAGGTGGTGTGAGCATGAAGCCCCACCAATTTGTGCGATATTGTACTTTACTATGCTTTCTCAAAAAGTAAGGAAATTCTTTGCAAAAACTGTGTAATGCAACAGTTAGTGTTTTTTACAGTGACAAAAGTGAGGAAATTCACCATTAGGGTTACCACACTTTGCACCCTAAGACTACCCCACCCTCACCAATAGGTATCAGGGTGTGCGTTGGGGTCGTCGGTGCTAACTCTTGCCCCGTTCTCCTATACTGCACCACCACAGCTTATTTACACATGCAATAGGGTGAGAGTTAGGGTCGATGACCACAATGCACACCCCGATGCCTATTGGTGAGGGCTGGGTGGTCATGGGGTGCAAGGGTTGGTAACCCTAATGGGTGAATTTCCTCACTTTTGTCACTATAAAAAAAACTTAACTGTTGCATTAATGCATTTTTTTGCAAAGAATATATATATGTGTGTGTGTGTGTATATATATATATAAATATACAGTATATGTGCAAAATTTTCTAACACACTCACAGCTCAGCTACTACTGAACACCTGGGCAGCTCAGAGTAAATGACAGCATTCTCAAATATCTGTTAATCAGCTGGAAGCCCTTGTACTTACTTTCTACCCGAAAGTGTCAGAGACACAAAATAAGAAGGAAGCTTTTATAAAATGCACTGCTCTTAAAATATTCCCCACCAAGCATGATGACTTTGAAATCCAAGGAATCGCTGAAGAGAACTCAGACCCCTCTGCATAGTGGACTTCTCATACCCCAGATTAGGGGCCATAACAACTCCAATACTAAATCTGTTTCAGTAGACCTGAACTCAAACATTCATGATAGGGGTATTACCTGTAACACTGATGTGCCAAATCATAATAACGACAACTCTGGCACTGACAGGAAGAATTTTTTAAGCACCCGAAGGGTGTAAGTAGGACAGAATTAGGAGAACTGCAGAAATTATCTCAAACAAGCTTAAAAACTTCCCCTGGCTCTGGTTAAATTACCTAATAGGGAAATAAATCTAAAACAACTATCCCAACAGAGAATGCTGAATATCAGCAACCACTAGAGGACAGAAACACTTCAGATATCAAAGAGGCTCTTTTCAATTAAGTAAGGCAAGGTTTTATCATCATTAATTCATCTATTACTTTTTTAACAAGTTCAGTCTTGGATCTGGCAAAAAAGATTGACACTCTTTAAATTAAAACAATTGAATTGGAACAGAGTTAGCTGTGCTGAAGATAAAATAGATCCCTCACAGAAAGTAGTTACTACTCAAGCTCAATAACTTGAAATATTAAAGCAAAAAGTGTAAGAAATGGAGACTAGACCCCTCAGTGATAACATAAAACTGGGAGGAATCCCTGATGGGATAGAAGTAACAGGCTATGGAATTGTTTGACATGTTGCTAACAGAAGCTCTAGGAAGACCATATCCACAAAAAAGAGTGGAGCTGAACAGAGTGCACAGAGAGACTAACAATCCAAACTATTGTGGGAAGCAGCCTAGATTTGTGTTTGTTAAACCCCATTACTTCCAAGGTGAAGGGGCATTATTAAGAAAAACAAGACCAAAGAAGGATTTACATACTGCTGAAATAAATGCGCAGATATATCCAGATTTTCCACCAGAGGTTATTGGGGAAAAGGAAAGTCTTTGCGGCTGCAAAGGCCTTGTTAAACTAATATGGCATCAGATTCACTATGATTCCTCCAGCAAAACTGAAAGTTTGTCTACAAGGATGTCTCAGGATTTTTACGTCCCCAATTGAAGCTGGAAGAGACATTAGAACAGTTCTAATTAATGATCCAGGCAGCCTTTCAATAGCACATTTTTCAACTTGCGATTTATCTTCTGGATCTTTCGGACCTGAAAAACTAGATGAGTCAACAGCAATTTTAGTGACACCTGAAAAAAAAACCTTTGGGGAAGAGAATCCCGCAACAACATATGCTGCCACTCTACAACAAGAAACTGAATCTCAGAAAACTATAGAGAATTGAATAAAAACTGAAATAGAGCTGGAGTCACATGATGTACTTGGGATGATTGGCTGCTGTTTCCCATGGCTCCAGCTGTCCCAGTTGTTTTATCAGTCTTCTTTTGCAGTAAACAACAAGTAACTTTATTTTCTTCATTAGTGTTGCTCTTGCAAGTTTTTGGCTGTTATTTTGTGTGTGCTGTTTCATCATGGAGCTTGCAATATCTTCAGACCTGGTGAGTGTGCCAGATCAGACTACCCAGCCTCTTAGCCATCAACTCCCTAAGAAATTACCCATGCTGGAATCTCTGACCAACACAGATACAGAACTGAACAAGCTGGATTTATAACTGGAGGATATGGCAGGCATTAAACTTACTCTCAACAAAGTGGTGGAGTATTTCTGATTGTTTAAACCAGTGCTGGAATCTTTTCAACAATGCTTAGGTGATGCTGAGGTCAGTATAAACTCTCTTGAGGATTCACAGGTTTGTGAGGGCAAAGATACCCACGAACTTAAAAAACGGGTCTTAAAACTGGAGGAAAGAGTAGAAGATCTAAAAGCCTACAGTTGTCGTTATAATCTAATCATAGTGGACATTCCAGAGAATGCAGAAGGGGATAACATCCTTCACTTTGTTCAATCCCTTTTGTTGGATGTTGCTGGTCTGCCGCTGCACAGCTCCTCATACTTAATTGAGAGAGCTCACTGCTCTTTACGCTGCAGTCACCTCTGAATGGGAATCCCAGGGTTATAATTCTGCATTGCTTAAATTATCAGGATAAAGTCCTGATTCAGCAAAAAGCATGCTCTAAACATCCTCTTTCCTGGAATGGCCATACCTATCAAATCTTTAGTGATACCACACTGCTAGTTCGGGAGCGACAAGCTGCCTATAAAGCTATCAAGCAGATGCTCTACAATGCTGGCATTAAATTCTATAGGCGATATCTAGCAAGGCTGTTTGTGAACACACAATCCAGTACTCTTAAACTTGCTTTGGCTACACAGGCCCGCCAGGAACTTCCTAAATATTTTCCCTAAATCATTCCTGATAACTCCTAATTATTTTCTTGCTTGCAGACCTTTACAGTTTGTGCCTGTTCATAGACTCTTAGCTTCTCTGTATGCTAAATATCCTATGAGAGTGTCATATGTTACTCTTCACTATGATATTACAGGTATCCTAATATTATTGTCACCACCATAAGCATATGCAAGTTTTGTTAAAGGCTGAGCCTAGTCGATGACCACATTCAATCTTTGGATTCAGAAAGCTTTACTTATGGAGATTTATCTGGTTTATATTTTATGTGGTTTTACTGGATTACAGGTATCCACCATTATTTCACTTATTTATCCACATGGCAGGATTGAGATGACACTACATAAATAGGGAACAGTCCACAATGTTGATGAGGAGATATCTGCACACTTTTTTGGCTATGGACATATTCCAATTTACAGACTTGGTGTTGATTCATATTTTTTTATGATGGTGGGACCTTTGTTTTATGACACTGGTTCTCCAAGGGATTTTCTCAGATGTACACCTGTCCTTCCACAAGTATAGGACAGTTATATTAGTTACACAGGACTCATACATACCATGGAATCAATCAGTAAGGGATCACAGAACCAACCCTTTGTATGCAGGGTGATATACAGCTGCCATTCTCCCCCTTCCCTTATCCTTTATCCACCCCCCCTTTTTTCTTTTTCACTTCCATTTTACCTGAAACCAATTCTTTTCTGTCTCAGTTTCTTCACACGGTTAGCTGGAAAACATTATTACAATTTTCAGAGTCACCTTCTATAAAATATTTATTATCACTATAGTCGATTGTCCTTTTATTCCTGGGTAATCCTTATACGCTCCTTCTGGGCTTCTCACTCACTTTTATTTACTCTTTATCTTATTAACCCAGATGTGCTTGTTACCTTATCTGGCCCTTTCTTCTTTGCTCTAACTCTTTGGCTATTTGTTGACTTTCATATTGTTGTATATACCAGTTAGTGGGTGCTAGAGGATACGCACATCCACCGTGTCTACGGTGGCATATATCCACCATTTGGGGTATTGCCCCAACCCCTTTCCCTAAGTACTGATGGGATGCAACAGGGGCATAGTTTGTGTCATAGTTCTGGTTTTTGGAGATTACTGTACCTGTTTGTTGATATTTCTTGTTGTGATTCTCTTTTTTTCTCTGTTGTGCATTAGCATTTTCTATAAGTTATATATGTTCAGGGTTGGTCTTTGATGTTAGCAGAAAAACTTTATTCTTTATTATAAATGTGTTTATCACTCTCAGACAAGTGTGCATTTCCCTCTGATTTTTCCTTTTTTTCATTTACTTTTCATGGCCTTAGACACACCTCACGTGGTTTCTTGGAACATTAAAGGGGTCAGTCTAAGCTTAAACATACTGAAATGCTTAAACATCTTGCTGCACTTAAATTGGACCTAGCCATGCTCCAAGAAACTAATATTCATACAGCAGGTGCTCAAGTCTTTTGTAGACTTTGGTTTAGTCATTCTTATAGTGCAGGCCATTCTAATTGTAAAGCTGGAGTACTGATTTTGATATGGACACACCTTCCACTCCAAGTGCATCATGAGTATCATGACCCTGAGGGATGTTTTCTGTTTTTACATATTTCTGTGGGCATGCAAGAATTATTGTTTGGTTGTGTCTATGGCCCCAATTCAGACTTCCCCCTTTTTTTTCACTAAGCTGATACATGTTATATTAAATCATGCCCATATTCCTAAAATTATTTCAGGGGATTGGAACAACACACTAGATGATATCCTAGACAGATCAGGTCAGCTTCATTAAGGACTCTCACTGGTGCAGAGAGCCCTTTGAAAGCTTTAGGACAATTGTGGATTAGTAGACATCTGGAGGGTCCTGCATCCTACTGATAGGGAATGCGTATTTTACTACATACCACATAATACTCAATCCACAACTGACTATGTACTGCTCAGCTCTTCACTTATCCCCACAGTCAAACAATGTGAGATTCATAGCCAAGTTATATATAACCATACTCCAATATCTCTTTCTATCTCCTCTCTTCTTCATCAGACATTGATAAATACTGGAGGTTAAATAACCACTTTCTCAAAAATGATTGGTGCCTTACGAAACTTAAACATTTAACACAGGAATATTTCTCAATGAAAACAACTTCTGAATACTTTAAGAACTTTTGGTGTGTAATTAGAGGTGAGCTCCTACAGTTAACCATCAATAACAGAAAAACACAAAGAAAAGCAAGCACTAGACCTGCTAACCTCCATACGATGGCTCTGCGATGCCGGTTCCACAACTAAGCTGTCCACCATCACAGAGATGGATTTATGTTGACCGCAACTTGCGGTTGGCATAAATCCAACTGGAGACCCTGGCTGTTTTCTCATCAGGGGGCTTTGCCCCCCGCACCCTCGATCTAAAGGATTCTAACTCTGAGTCAGAGTTAGATTGAGGAGGAGGTGAAGGACCAGGGGAGAGAGAGAGAGAGTGCCGGGGCCTCAGGTGGGCTATTACAGCAAAAGCGTCGATGTGGTCAGCATCAACATTTTCACTGTAATAGTGTCACTGTCCTGGGGCATACCCAACCGACAAATAGAGAAAACTTTAAGTTCTTCCTCTCTGAATGATATCTGGATTTGTCTTAATCAAGAGCATGCAATATATATTGAACTTAATAAGTAGCAGGCTGAGTATGCTGTTTTCCAAACTTGGCTAAACTATAATCTATATGGCGAGAAGTCCCGTAAATTTTTAGTGATGAGAATTAAATAAATGGAATCCACTATATGGCTCAAAACCATCCATTCTAGATGGAATGATACCTTATTAACGTCTCCCTGGGAAATTGTAAACAAATTTAAAACATTTCTATGAGGATCTTTACATAGAAGAACTTTCTTCTCATCAATTAGATTTTTTAATAGCTTAATTTCTTCAACAGGCACAATTCCCTAACATAGATCCCCAAGCCGTAGATGTGCTTAAAATGCCTATTACAGTTGTTGAAGTGGAACATGCTCTTTCCCCAGACAAATCTCCAGGACCTGACAGCTTTTCCCCAACTTTTATATTGCTCTTAAATTGGAACTAGCCCTCTATTTAACTGAATTCTACAATCAATGTTACTAGTTGGAGGCCTTCCCTCCTTCCTTTTTTGAAGCTTTTATAACATTGTCTCCTAATCCTAGGAAGGATCCTCTAATGGTTGGTAACTATAGACCAGTTTCCATCTTAAATGTAGATGTTAAAATTCTCTCAAGCATTTTAGTCTTGCTGAATTGATAAAATCTGGCAACCCTTGAATGGATGGGAACAGACTGGCTTCATGTGTAGACTATTGGTTACAGACCATATTTGGAAGGTTTTCCATCTGATATCGGCATCTGGGGAGATGGACACCCTTACAGTGTTGGTCTTCTTAGATGCCAAAAAGGCCTTCGATAGGGTTTCCTGGCCTTTTCTTTTTCACACCTTAACAGCATTTCGTTTCTCAGACAAATTCACCAAATGGATAAAGTTACTCCATTGCTCTCCTTTAGCACGTATTCCTTGTAATTATGTGTTATCAGATTCCTTTCCTTTAAAACGAGGAATGTATCAAGGTTTCTCATTAGCCCCTTATCATTTTAATTTATATCTGGAATGACTCACCAGACATATTAATCACCATCCCCAAGTACATGGCATTTCTAGTGGCTCTCTGGTTTTTTTAAGTTAAACTTTTTTATTAATTTTTCACAAGATATACAGACAAGGCTCTCTGGTTTTTAAAGTGTCCAACCATGTGGATGATACATTATTGCACCTCTCCATTCCTTCTCAATCAATCAATAATGTTTTACAAGTTTTAAAAGAATTTGGTACGCTGTCAGGCTACAAATTAAATGTTTCTAAAATGACAATTATGCTCCTAACACATAGAACGTACAAACAAGATTTACATCCAGAATTACAGCATTGTTGGTCTTCTTCCAGTCTCACCTACTTAGTGATAAAATTAGCAACTACCCTCAATCTTTATTCAAAGCCAATTTTCTCCCCTTATATCAAGCTATTAAAGCTGACCTACAGAGATGGCAAACATTACTTTTATCCTTATGGGGATGAATTTCTTTACTATGTATGAATGTTTTTTTGAAATAGCAATTTTATTAATTTTTCCAGCAGCAACAGTCTAGACAGGTATAACATGACACTGAAGAACAAGACCTCAGAACTTAAACAATAAAGTCCGGTTTCTTCTTACCTCAATTCAGCTCCCCTTCAGGAGGAAAAAGAAGCAGGGAGGAGGATCTAGACCCTTGAAAATCCATTACATTAGAACCATTTACATAAAAAGAACCCCACATTGTAGATTAATAAAGCCAGTTCCTGAGGTTACAAAAGTCTAGCCCTTATTGCAACTTTCTTATTTTACAAAAACCTACAGGACAAGGGAAAAAAAAGGGGGATCAGTAACATCATCATCAACAATATATCAATCCATTGCCCTATAATAGAAGAAACAATATGAACAAACTCCTTGGGTGTTTCGTTCCTTCACCTCCCTCCCACAGGAGGACCCCAGCCCTATTTACACCTGTTAACAAAATTTAGCCAAGACTTCCAAAATGTCTATCTGCTCCTTTTGAGCCTGAAACTCGAGAAAGGGCATCCAATACATTCTAAATCTGTCCCTTTGTAATCTCATCTTCACCGTGAGAAATTCCATGTCCATGATCGATAGGCAATTCTTGTACCATAACTCATGCATGGGGGCCGTCTTAGACAGCCAACATTGTGTAATTGCTTTGAGAGCTGAGGCCACCAGAACATTAAACAGGTACCTGACTTTGACTTAACCTGTTCGGGTACAGCCGAGAATCCAATGAATAGGGTTATCCAGAATAAAGGCCCTAGCATCCCACAAATCTGCTCTCTCACCTTTTCCCAAAAGCTATTAATAACTTGGCAATCCCAGAATATGTGTAAGTGCGTGCATCTCTGACCGCATTCCCTCCAGCAGAGGTTGGAGAAGTTCTGGCCAAAATGTTGGTGTCACCGGGGTTAGAAATACCTGAAACCACCTTCCAGCGAAACTCTCGCCAGCTGTTAGAGGCAGTAGTCGAGTGTATAGCTTCCCATATTCGATCCCAGTCCGGGGTAGCAATCCCCACCCCAATTTCTGTAGCCCAGTTCGCTTTTATGGAAATCGTAGGGTCAGGTTCTAATTCCGATATACATTTCATCAGCCGAGATATAAACCCTTTTGTCCCCGTTCTGGCAGCCTCCGCTCCCATCACCACCGCCAATGGATTCTTGTCTCCCCTGCCGGCTTATCTTTAATGTATTTTTTACATAACAAGAAATGCCTAAACTGCAGGTATCTAAAGAAATCAGAAGTTGGGAGGTTGAAATCCCTTGACAGTTGTTGAAAGGACTTAATTCCCTCCAAAGAATAGAACTGACCAATTTTACTGAGGCCCCTTCGATACCAGCGCTTAAATCCCAAATCCCAACCTAGTGGTCCAAAATCCAGGCAAGTCCTAATTGGGGAATCCTCACTCAATTCCATCATAGTACCTAGCTTCTTATTGATTTCTACCCAAGAAGCAATTACCAACCCAGACCAGAGATTACACCTATTCAGCTGTTGGACTCCCTTGTGATCCATATGAATCAAATCCCTAATGTTTCCTAGTGACGAGTCAGGTCGCTCTATTACCACCCAAGACGGGGGATCTTCCTCCCTCATTAAGGGGATTAGAGGTTGTAGCTGTGCCGTCAAATAATATTTTCTTAGATCTGGAAGACCCAGTCCTCCTTTCTTTCTGTCACTGAGCAGGACAGACCACCTTACTCTGGGGGAACTACCCACCCAAATAAGCCTGGACAAAGAAGTCTTAATGCCTTTCCAAAACTGAGTGGGGGGGGGTGATCAGCAGAGATTGAAACAGAAACAAAAAACGGGGCAGCACGTTCATTTTTATGCCGTCTACTCTACCCATTAAAGACAGGGGTAACTCGGCCCATCTACGCAAATCTTCCTGTACCAGCTGTAGCAGTCTACCATAGTTAAGGGCATAAAGTTTGGACATGTCCCTAGGCATACTAATCCCCAAATATTTAATTTCATCCTACGCCCATTTATATTTGCCTATTACTGGGGTTTCCCACCCGCTGCCCACCCAAAGCATGACCTCTGACTTAGAGTCATTAACCTTAAATCGATACCACACCAAATGATTGGATTAGAGAATTAACCTGGGGCAAATGTCTTTCTAAGTCAGCAATATACAAAAGCGTGTCATCCACATATAATGAGATTCTAACTTCCACCCCTGGATTTGTATACCCTTGTACTCTACCGATTGTCTTATAAAGGGCGCAAAGGGCTCCATGCATAAAGCGAAGCAGAAAGGAAAAGGGACACCCTTGTCTAGTTCCCCTGTTAATATTGAGTTTATCTGGCGTCACCCCGTTCACTTTTACTCTCGCCCAAGGATTCCTATATAGGTTTGAAATCCAGCTACGGAATCTGTCTCCAAACCCGAATTTCTCCAGAACATGTTCCAAGAACATCCAGTCTAGGCGATCGAATGCCTTCTCTGCGTCAAGTGCCAATATTGCCCGGCATTTATCTGATGGGAGTAGTCGGGAGGTGGACAAAACATTAAGTAGCAGTCTTATATTATCTTGGATATGATGGCCCGGGATGAACCCCGTCTGGTCCCTGTGCACCAAATCCGGGATATATTCCTGCACTCGAAGACTTAAGATTTTAGCGAGTATCTTAGCATCCTGATTAATCAACAAGATAGGCCGATAACTACCACACTCGATTGGATCTTTACCCGGCTTCGGTAACACAGTGATCATTGCCTCCTCCCAAGAGGGTGGAAGATTACCCTGCTCCTGTGCCGCATTACATACCTTACATAACAAAGGGGTCAAATCATCTATGAAAGCTTTATAGAATTCTCCCGTAAACCCATCAGGTCCTGGGGCCTTCCCTGTTTTTAAGCTTTTAATGGCCATCCTCACTTCTGATTCAGATATTACCCCGTCTAACTTATCTCTTTGCGGATCCCCTAGTTTTGGTAACTCGACTTCGTGTAAGAATCTCTGAACCCTGCCAAAATGGTCAGGAGTTCTTTCCTGCGCATATAGCTCTTGATAGAACTTACAGAAGCTGTCCGCTATTTGCTTGGGATCGGAAGATACAGCCTGCGTCCCATGGATCTTGAGTTGTGAGATATACCTCTCAGCCTCTTGCTTCCTAAGCCTAAGGGCCAATAATCTACTCGCCCTACCACCTGTCTCGTAATATCTTTGTCTAGTATATCTTAAGGCATTTACCATTTTATATTCATTACCTTATTATATTCTCTCTAGTCTTTGTAAGTTCTCTAAAACCATGGCCTCCCGTAATTTTATGCTCCCTTCCAGGGCCTAATTTTATCCAACAAGTTATCTATCTTGGTCTGGGAGCTATGATGTTTAAATGAGGCATAGCTAATGATCTGACCCATAAAACAACCTTTAAACCATCCCAAATAAAAGCGGATGTGAGTATCTTCTTCCCTGTTTTCTAATATAAAAGCCTGATGGACTCTTTCAGCTGATTGACAAACCCGTATCATTTAGGATGCCGGATCAGACCTCCAACCCCCATGGTCTTGACTTCTGAACACCATAGATTCGGACTCACCATATGGCGTGGTCAGAGAAGGTCACCAGGTGGTGCAATTGCTATGTCCCTCAGATCATTGAAATACTTTGATTGAATATAAAATCTGTCCAATCTGGAATAAGTTTGGTCACCGAGGAGAAAACGTGTAGTCTCTAACATGGGGTTACCGTTGTCTCCAGGTCTGTCAACCTCCCTCCGTAAGCAGAGCTCTAAGGGCCTGGAACATGCCACCCGGTGGCCTTCCTCCCCACGCTCCTGTCTAATTCACCATTCTCTACGCGGTTCAATCTCCTACCAGTACTATTCTCCCTGGGGTCAAGGGTCTATTCGACTGAAAAATTTCCTAAAGAAGCTCCCTGAAGGGGTGAGGCCATATACAGCCGCCACATGAAGGGCTTGCCCCATATATTCTCCAGATATTACCACAAATGACCAGATCCCTCTGATTGTACTCGGTGAATTATTAGTGGGGCCCTTACGAATAAGTATGGCGACCCCTGCTCTGGGTGCTCCTAGTACGAATCCGCGTATACCTTACCACCCAAGATCTGCATAATTTAGAAGTGTTCTAAATCAAATAACTAGTTTCCTGGAGGCATGCTATATCACAATTCAACCTGCCCAATTCCCCAAGATTCCTGCTCTTTTCACCACTCCATTTATCTCCTTAACATTAACTGATACAATTTTAAGTGAAGTCATATTTGAATCTTTGAGCTGTCATAAAACCCTCATCATCCAACCACCCACTCCTCCCGCCAGGCAATGTTGTACCATGGTATACCAAACCATTAACAAAATAGGGGTAGTGTAGAAAAAGAAAACAGAAAAAAAATATAAAAAACAATACATTAAGGAGAATATAAATATAGATCTTACAAACATCAAACAACACCCATTTTGAAGTAACCATGGGTAAACTGTCCTCCCCTGTCAGAACTCGGGAGAGGAATATACAAACTTTAGTCACCATCCGCCTAAATAGAGTACCTGTTACCAGGTTACCCATAAGCTCAATCAGAGCTAAATGACTGGAGGTTGAAATAAACTCTCAGAACTAGGCACTTAAAGTCCTAGAGTGGTAGGAGTGCAGATGCCTAAAAGCACCCAAGGCTGAAATTTGGCTCCCCAAGGGCCCAGCCTTCTCCTGCTATCGCTTCCGGCCTGGCAAGCCATCGAGACCAGGCACCAGGGCATTACTATTATCACATAGGAACTACGGTGAGAGCCGGAGTACCAGTACACCCATTCTCTTTCCTCCAAATCAAAATTGGAAATATTTTACACTGGGGCAGGGTTTACGCCACCCTGTCGCAGCCATTCCTGATTCAAATTCTGATATCGCGTGCCCACCTCCCTTGGTCATTGTCGAGACCCGCTCTTAAATTCAAGGAGACTTGCACTTTACGCCTCCCCAGGTTGACCCCTAACCCAACACATACATTAATTAATTAGTCCAACAGCAACTGGGCTGCAATTTTAGTCCGAAATATGTGGGGGAACCATTTCCAGGTTGCTACTAAAATTAGGTCCAGCTAGAAAAAAGTTCCTCTGAGAAACATCAGCTCAGATCCGATTGGGCCTATTCAATCACCCATCCAAATGAGCGAAAGCAACCTGAGAGAGCAGAGAGAGATACAAGGGGGAGGGGGGAAACCAGGATCTCCATTATGATGGGTAAGATTACCAAACGTGCCCCAGCACCTCTCTCTCTGACATTAGTATAAGAGCAGTTAGTGTCCTTCAAAGTCACCACGCTGAGGCGATTTTCAGGCTCCTTCACTTGAACCCATCTTTCCAAGTCTGCGTGTAATGGTAGCAATGCCTCTCCCGTCTCTTCGACCGCTTCCTTGGGCCTGGAGCAATCGACCACAACAAATCTTCTATTTTCTTCTCGGCCTGTTCTTCCTTCAAATCCGGCATCGGGACTTGGAGTGATGACAGAAAAGAAGCTGCGCAAGCAGGGAGTCAAAAACTTTAATGCCGTCGTCACTCTGAACCCAAAGTCTAGCAGAGTATCTAAGATAAGCCTTCAAACCCTTTTCTCTCAAGACTTTAACCACCTGAAGCACCTTCTTCCATTGAGTGAACATGAATGGGGGGAAATCTTGGTCCATGTACACTTTCTGGCCATCTACGTTGAGATCTTTCTTTGCCCACGCCAACTTTAATATTTTCTCTTTGGTTTGTATCGTGGGAATCTCAAATTACTGATCGTGGTTGCATTCCAGGTTTAGGTTTGGGCACAATGGATCTATGGGCCGCTCTATCTCGTATCAAGCCTTCCTCCAAGCTTAATTCTTGCTTCAGCCAGGAATCAATAAAGCCCTCCATGCTGGGGGTCACCCCTCTGAATTCCGAAATTCTGATGTTATTCTGAGCTCTGCGCCTCTAGCGTCCCTCCACCCTCGCCGTAAGTTCTTTCTCTCGCTTGTGCAGGTAGGCCAAGGACCTGCCAAACACCATATGCTTTCAACTGTAATCATTCCACCTGCTTCTCCAGCAGTTGATCGTTCGGGCTTCTAATTTTTTAAAATCATTTTGCAAGCCCATAATCCTGGCGTCGATCCGTGTGCGAAGTCTTGAGCATTCTATGACCATCTGCCTTAGTAAATGTGGCTTCGAACCCGAGCCATCTGAGTCTTCCCCGAGGCAGTCAATAACGATGAGCGGGACTCGCTGGACTCTGAGGCCTCAGACCTGGCGATTATTCACCGCCCCTCTCCTCTTCTGTAGGCATTTTTGGGAGGCCCATTAAAACCGTGAGCAGGGGAACCAAATCTTGCAGTTTAAATATCAATCTGTGCCTCGACGATGACCCAAAATGCCAGAATATTATACCCGAAGTGCCCTCAACTCGATTCAGGCCGCCATTAGATCAGTGGCGTCACCGGAAGTCATGTATGAATGTTTTACCCCATATCTTATATCCCTTAATATGGTCAGGATTCCCCTTCCCAAAAAGTGGTTTTCCCAATTAAAAACCTGCTTTTCTGAGTTTCTGAGATTCTTTGAAAAAATAAACAACGTTGCCTTTCACAAGACAAACTGATCCTAGCAAAGAAACATGGGGGCTTACAACATCCTAATCTTTATTGGTATTATTTAGTTGCTCATGCTAGTAAATTATTGGTATGGAGCCTCCTGGATTTGGGAAAAATGGTACATACCTACTACCCTTATTGAAAGACATTGAACTTTTCTTATGTAAAAACTCCAGTATTACTCCTCAAGCTTGACATTTATCCTAGTCCAGAATTCCCTCATCTTTACATTCTACCCCAATAGGATGGTCTGTTCAAATAACAAACACATTTGCCAAATATTAAACTGCAATCCCCAGTTTGATCTAATGCAACCACTTCATCTCAATCCCAATGTTAAACTGGGTAATAAGCCAGTTTCCACCTCCTTCTTACCCCAAGCTAGATTAGATAACTTTAATTGCCTTTTTACAATGGTAAACTCCTAACTTTTGCTGCCCTTCAGACCTCCCATAACCTCCCTCACAACTCTATTTTTTCATACTTTCAACTTACCCGTCTTATTCAAACTACACTGTGTCCCCAGCCCTAGCATTTTTCAGATGGTTCCACACACCAAGAATTAGCAAACCTGACAACCCAAGACCGTACTATTTCAGTGCTACATAAAACATTGTGGGATCTAGTAGTTATGTGAAGATTGCCGAAATGCACATATTGGGAAAAAGTGTTTCCTGGTCATACATCCTACTTTGAGTCCTCTAGCCAATGGGACTATGTACGCAGATATATTAGAGAAGGTAAGCTTCATCGTATGCAATATAAAATTCTTTATAACATATACTCGACTCCTGTGAAATTGCATAGGCTTGGTCAGTCTAGTAGTCCCTTATGTATTAAATGTAACTTTCAGAAGGGCTTTCTCATGCATATTCTCTGGGATTGTACTTCCTCTTTAATTTTCTGGCAACAAATTAACTTACACCTAGATATCCTGCTGGGCCTCAATGATCATTTTTCACCAGAGTGTTGTTTGTTAAGCATTGGATATGACAACTTATTGGGTCCACAATGTTGCCATATGTTCTTAATAACTGCAGTAGCCAAACTGATTATTCTTTATCGTTCGCAGGATTCTTCACCCCCTACATATAGAGAATGGCACAGAGAGATTCTTACTTTTTTCAAATGGAAAAGTCTATTGCCAGCTTTTGCCATAACACTAAAACATATCAGCAGAGATGGGAGAAATTGCACACTCTTCTTTTACCTTGCTTGGTTGATAATCATTATGAGATCTTAGGTATGTGGTTACGGTTCATCTTATATGAATGTTAAGACATATTTACTAGTTTATATTATCACTCTAGACTATGATGTACCAAATCTTAACTCTTGTTTATATCTTAGAACATCTGTATTATAGTCTGCTTCATTGTATTAGCACATTTCTTATCTTACGATATAGCATTTGATGTTGCTTTTGTTGAAAGTAGTGTAACCTCAAAATTCTTAATATTAGGTTTCTTTGTTCTTTGGTTCAACTACAATGACACACAGCCCTGTAATAAAGTTATTTTATTTTTTTATTGTTGTCTGATTATAACTATTTAGGTATTTTATTGGCATGATACTTGTTATGTTATCACTTTGCTATCTATAAATGTTTTAAAATAAGGTAAGTTAAACAAAACTGAAATGGATCTATGCTCTGGCTTGAAGATTAAAGGATTTAACTAGATCAATATTTTTGTGCCAAAATCTCCTAGCATTTATTGAAATAGGATTTTGAGGAGAAAAGAAAGAAGGAGAAACTAAAGGGAATAAATTAAAGGAAAACAGAAAAGAAGAAGAAGGGAGAAAAAGGGGACAGGGTTTTCTGTTTTTGTTTCTTCTTTACAGATGGCTATTTGTATCTTCCTCTGAGATTTAGACTCACCATGCATCATTGCTGTTCAGTTTGGACATCAAGTGCCAGGAACTAGTTAGTAGGTAGTTACTGATCATTTTGAACAAGGGATGGAGAGTGGAAAACTAGAAAAAGTGTGGATCTGGAAACACTGGATAGTTGTGTGGTAGTCATTTTAAGGTTTACTCCCAATTTTTAACCAGTTTCATTCTTTTAGGCCTTTACATGGGATATATAGAGGAAAAGAGAGAAGGGTTTGTAAGGCAGGGTAATTAAATTTACTTAAACAAACATTAGGAATGAGATACCTCTCATTTTTGATCCCCATACTGGATTATTTATTTATTTTTATTTATTGAAATGTTTCACCTGGAATGGCACAATGAACAACAAGTTGCTCATCTCACAGTGCATCCTGGGTAAGGGGGTCATGAGGGAGAACACATAATAAAGTACATACACAGAGTAGCATAAAAGTAGACAGATTAAGTGAACAGATTTATGGTGTTGACATACAACATACTGCACAATATATACAGTGGCCACATTAAGACTGAGGACATTGTCACATTGTACTTCAATACAGAGTGCAGAGTATACATGACTGTACATTGAAGTGCTTTGTAGAACCAATTATACATAGAGTTAAGACTATTATGCATAGTGTCAAGAAGACCAGTTAAGCATAGTAATGAAAGAGAAGTATATCCCATATATGAACAGCTAGCCAAGTAGTAGATTGACAGCAGTGAGCCAGCTTGAACAGGAGAAAATAAGGACTAGCAACAGGTACAGTTTACCACTACAAAGTTTTTTAGGGCTAGCAAAATGGAGTGTGAGGAGGAAGAATGATGAATCTGTGGTGGGAGGTTGCTTTATAACTTAGGGAGGCAATGCGAGAAGGCCATCTGTCCAACTGTGGTGGATTGATGTGAAACTACTAGCAGTCAACAGTCATATGACCTAAGGGGGTGGGCCAGTGGGGAGAGAATAGTAAGGGAGGAGGTGAGATATGGTGGGAGTGAGTCAAACCAAAATTTTGATGCAAATTTGGCACAGTGTAGGAGGTAATGCTTTTCTAGAGAGCAGAAAGCCAGGAAGTGGTAGAGAGAACAGTAGTAAGTGAAAAGAGAGGCATCAAGAGTGAAATGACAGAAGGAGTTAAAGAGAGAATCCAATCTGGTTAAGGAAGACTTGGGGGCAGCACTGTAGACTACATCACAGTACTCAAAGATAGGTAATATCATCTTCTGGACCAGTTCACACCTAGCTGGTATCGGGAAGCAACTATGGTTCCTTTATAATGCACCTTGTTTGGGGCACAACTTCTTTAGTGTGGTGTCAACATGCCCGGAGAAGCTGAGGTGTTAGTCTAGCCAGACCCCCAGATACCTAAAGGAGGAGGTGTCCTCAAGAATTTTCCCATCAAGGGTGCATAAAGAGAGCAGGAAGGGCAGCTGAGAGAGTCTCTGCTTAGTGCCAAAGATCATTGAGACTGTCTTCTTGGCATTGAGGGAGAACTGGTGGGCAGTGAACCAGAGCTGGATTTGATTGAAGTCATGCTGAAGTCTGGTTTTCACATCAGCAGGGGACTGGCCTGAGGTGAAAACCATATCATTGGCATACATGTGGATGGAGGTGGTTGAGCAGGCTGAGGGGAGGTCATTTAGGAAGATGGAGAAGAGAATAGGGCCAGGTATGGACCCCTGGAATATACCAGTGTTGATAGGGAGAGGAGGAGGAGATACAGCATCCACTATTCTCACTAACTATGTCCTACCTACTAGGTAATCTTTGAACCAACTAGTGGCAGAGACAGTTAGGCCAGCTGAGGAGATGGAGTCTAGAAGAAGGGTATGGGAGACAGTGTTGAAAGCCTTTGCTAGGTCAACAAAGATGGCAGATGTGATTTGACCACTGTTCACCCCTGACAGGATGGAATCAGTGAGCTTAATCAGGGAGGTGGTAGTGGAATGATTCTTCCTGAAGCCAGATTGGAACAGAGTGAAAAAGTTAGTTTCAGAGAGATAGGCAGTTGAGTGAAGACTAGATGCTCCTGGAGTTTAGCAAGGGTAGGAAGGAGAGAGATGGGACAGTAGTTGGCAGGAGTGGAAGGGTCCCCACCCTTGGGAAAGGGAAGGACAGTAGCATGTTTCCAGATAGTTGGGATGGAAGCTGTGGCAAAAGACCAGTTAAGTAGGTAAGATAGTGGAGCAGAGATGGCAGGTGCCAAGAGATACAGTAGTTTGGGGTCCAAACCATCTGACAAACAGCCTTTGGAGGGGTTGAGGGCATATAGTGCCTCCATAGTGGCATAAGAAGTGATGTTAAAGAAGGAGAAGGAGGAGGAAGCAGAGGATAAGTTGGGCGGGGAGGGTGATTGGGGTGAAGGGTTAGCATGAGAGGGCAGAGGCAAGGAGGAGAGGAGAGCCGAAGCACAAGTGGTGGAATATGAATTAAATTCTGAGGCGACGCTTGGTTGGCAACTTACATATTGTTTATTTTAAGGATGGGAGCAAGCCTGGAGGAGTGAGGAGAGAAAAGGGAGTGGATTACCTTGCAGAATTTGGATGTAATATTTATATTAGTCTGGAAGGTTGAACAGAAGTATTCTGATTTAGTTAAGTTTGTGACTTTTGTACACTTGTTGCATAAAAACCTGTAAAATTTTGTAGGCATGTGGGAGCATGATAGATTTATAAGCTTTCCCAGGCTTGATCTCAGCCCTTTAACACACTATAAGTTCAGGGGTTATCCAAGGGAGATGGCTGCCTCTAACTGTTGCATGTCTTAGGGGGGGCATGTTTGTTCCAGACCTCAAGAATTTTAGTATGTAAATAGTCATATGTAGCATCTATAGAATTAGACGTTGCTAACAGCTCCCAGTTAGAGTGCGTTAGGTCCTGGAGGATGGGAGCAATTTTCAATGATTTATATGAGGGGAATATCATTTTGGGGTGTTTTAGATCTGTGTATTTTATGTACCACATAGATCATGTGGTGATCACAAATGGCATCTGGTAGAATGCCGGATTTAATTACCCTGTGAGGGTGGGATGTGACAGCCCAGTCAATAAGGGAGTGATTACCCAACTTGTGATTCATGCAGGTTGGTTCTGAGATGAGTTGTGACAAGTTAAGGGTAGAAATATCATTATGTGTTTTAGAAAGGGAAGTGGCTAACCAATTTTGGTCAAAGTCACCCAATATATAGGTTTCACCTGTTGGAGTGAGTGAGGTTATGGTCTTTATAAGTTCTGTGACGGCAGTGGGGGGTAAACCAGGTCAGCAATATGCACCTGCAAACATAGGTACCAAGAAGGGGAAGGACAGTTTAAAGATTAGAACCTCATATGATCTGGGGACAGAGGAGGCTAGGATGCTGGTGAACTGAATAGAAGAGAGAATGTATATTGCCACCCCACCTCCCCTGATGGGGAGGTCTTGCTGTGATATAGTGTAACCTGGAATTGAGAGGGATTAAATTGTATTTTTTTGGGATATGATTATAATAAGAATAATTTGGGGCATTCCCTGGATTGGACCACCAAGTGATATTGCTAGTAAAAAGGGGAAATATACAGAAAAATGGATAGACTAAATCTGCTATCATGGAATGTGATGGGAGCAAAAGACCACATAAAAATGAGGAAAAAAAAGAATATTTGTAAAATAAATCTGTTGATATACTTTTATTACAAGAAGCACATTTTTCAGAAAAAGACTGTAGGTATTTGAAAAACTTATTCTGGGCAAAAGGTGCATATGATACATTTTCATCTAATGCCAGAGGAACAGCAATATTGATTGGAACTTTAACACATTTTTTAATTACAAATTGCTACTCTGATGATGGGGGTAGATACGCTATTGTAAATATTACACACAACTCACAAACACTTACTATTTTAGCATATACATATATCCCCAATGAGGACAGTCCCATTTTTTTATGTTAACTGCACATGCGCAAAGGAGCGTTTTGGAATAGCACACGTTGGTTGTGCCTCTCCCATCAATCACTGCTCCCTTGAGCAGGCGTGTGAATCCTGCACCAATGGGTGCAGGAGCTCAATGTGACAGCGGTGTTCTCTGCTTCAAAGAGGCACGCTGCCATACTAAGCGCCCTTCTCTGCCGTCATGCGCTCCTCCCAGCGATACATCCTCTGCCCCCAAAGCTTTTTGTGCCACTGCAGCCACCCAGCGTGGCAAACATTATTTGCCATGGGGTGCCCAATCCCCCGTCGGCTCATGGCCCCAAAGCCATCCTGCTGCTGCTGAGAGCCCACCCCAGCGTGGTAAACAGGCTCGTGTTGTTTTGCCAGCAGGGGTGCCCAATCCCCGATCCGGCTCCTCAACCCCCACACATCTTCTGCCATGCTGGGGCCCACCCAGTGTGGCAAACGTCCCATCGTCTTTTTTTAAACCTGTAAATAAAAGCGATCCACGACTAGTCTCCCAGCACACCCTCCACAACCGCACCCACCACTGCACAGCCTCCCCACACCCCTTACCCATACTTACCTCTGGACTCCGGCGCGATGATCTTCGGTGGACCGGGAACACGTCTGCACTCTTCAAAGCCGACCGCGAACTGAGAAAATGCCAGTAAGCTGTATAATGGGCTAGATAGTGGGGTTTCAACTTTATTGCATATCTCAGTCATTTTTTGGAATTTTTGCACCAAATTTTCAACATGGGGTTTTTGGGACCCCTTCTCATGAATGATGTCACTGTCATGGCATTATTCAGGCCCAAGGTGATTTTGCAGGCACTGTGCGGTCACTGCAAAATCACCGCCCGGCCTTGAATAGTACCGCGACGCTGTTTATCATTCATGGTGTAGTATGAGTAAACATTCATTCTGGCGTCGTTAGCAGTTCATGAGCGCGTAGGGTTGCAAATATTCATTTTCCTCAAGATTTTCAACATTGCCATTTATCACACCTTATGAGTTAGCCTGGCTGTCATTTCACATCTCACCCAAAGCGTGTTTGCCTACTTATGGCACACAATGGGCGCTTAGAGTCGGTAAACCGAAATCAATGTAAGGGAACACATTAAGAAAATTGCTATGACACTGTTCATGAGCACAGGTCTTAAAATGGCTATGTTGAAACTACAGTAAAAAATTCTGAAAAATGACTGTTACTGACATCGTTGTGCAGTTCCTACACAGCTTCGTAAGTTTGCGAATTTCCAATATTGCCTCCAGATTTTCAACATTGCCATTTTACCACCTCCTCATGAGCAGTACAGCTGTCATTTTTTCACATCCTGCCCAAAATGTGTTTCTGCCATATAGCGCACAATGGCGCAGTCGATGTGCGAACTCAATGTATGGGACACATTAAAGAAAATCACAGTGACACTGATCATGAGCAGAGGTCTTAAAATGGCTGTGCTGAAAATTTGGTGAAAAAATTCCTAAAATTACTGTTTTATGAGTCTGCGCCAGTAGTTCCTCATGCACGCTCGTAAGTTTGCAAATTTTCAATATTTTCACCTAGATTTTCAACATTGCCATTTTACCACACCTCCTTATGAGCACTGCAGCTGTTATTTTTCATCTTGCCCAAAACATGTTTCCGCCCATATAGCGCTTTAATGGCACAGTAAATTGTCTGAACTCAGTGTATGGGACACATTAAGAGAAAATCAGTGTCACTGTTCATGAGCAGAGATCTTAAAATGGCTATGTTGAAAATTTGGCGAAAAAATTCCTACAAAATAACTGTTTCACAATGCGTTGTGCAGTTCCTATGCTGCGCTAAATAGGTTATTCCAATATTTCCTCTAGATTTCACATAGATTTTCAACATTGCCATTTTACCACTCCTTATGAGCAGTACAGCTGTAGTTTTTCATATCCTTCCCAAAAGCGTGTTTCCACCTATAGTAGCACACAATGGGGGTAACAAAAGGTCATGCTGACAATTTATTGTGCAAATACCAGCAATCGCACAGGGCATTAGGGCAAAGCACCATACATGCCAAACACCACTGCAAATACCTGCAAGCAAACGTTCAGCATTGACAAATGCTTGTTATATATTTAGTGCAATATTCAGTTCCACATATAAACACAGAAAATTTCAATTTCACTTTTAGACAGCTTGTCAGAAGCTCAGGTAATACATAAAAACAAAACAGAAAGCAGCTTCAGTAATTTTGAATGTAGTGGAAGACTTTAACCTAATAGATCCATTTAGAAATAAATAACCAAGACAATAATGTACTCCTTTATTCAAATCCACACAGATCTCACTTTCATATAGACTATTGTTTAATTTCAAAAAATATTTTACACAATACAGATGGCATTAAATATGACCCTACAAGTATTTTGGATAATTTCCCAGTTAATATAATCTTGCAGATGGGCACACCAAATGTCAAAGGAAAAAATATAGAAGGTCAGCTAACAATGCTGAGTGATTATGTCTTTACTAACTACTCCTTTAAGAATCATCTGGGATACATTAAAAGCTTATATATGGGGTATATGTATTTCATATGTAGCACAAAAAAAATAAAGTTGAAACTGAAGTTCTGAACCAGCTGGAATTAGATTTAGCTTTCACAGAGGCAAACTTTATTTCTTCTGCTGCAGAAGAGGACCTAACAAAGAGACAAATTTAATCATATTATGTAAACCTGTGCAAAGGGAACAATGATGAGGGCTCAAGCAAAATATTATTTTTGGGTGGAAAACCAGACTGCGTTACTAGCATTTCAGATACAATGCAAAAAAACTCCAATAATACAATCAAAGCACTAAAAGATGAACAAGATATCAGATCATATGACACAATAGTTATAGATGACATTTTTAACAAATTTTATAAACAACTTGATACACCTGAAGATTCAATATTGAACAGATACATTTTCATCAACTACTCTAAATTTAAAAGAATTAGATGAGGAGGAAAGGACCATTTGGATTCTGAGTTTTCCCAACAAGAGGTTTTAGAATCCATCTCCGATCTGGTTAATAATAAGTCACCTGGCCCAGGTGGTTTTGGATGATAATTCTTTAAACATTTTTAAGATGAATTAGCCCCAGTTTTACTCAAATTGTGTAACAGTTTCCTAGGGGAGAAAAGCCTTACTCCTACCTTCAATTAAGCCATTATTTCTTTGATTTTAAAACAAAAGAAAAACCTTTAGAAATCTTTGGCTTTTATGGGCCCATATCACTATTGAATCCAGACTATAAGATATTTACAAAAATACTTGCTAAAAGACTTAATAAGATTATACGTAAAGTCATACAACCTGATCAAACTGGTTTCATCGATGGTAGGAGACTAGCAGATAATACTGGAAGTCTGAACTTGATGTAAAAACTAGCTACAAAAATGCAACTTTAATAGCTTTAGATACTGAAAAAGCATTTGATTGAGTTAATTATGATTTTCTCTTTGCAGTATTAGAAACATTTGACTGTGGAGAAAAAAATAGAACATTAATAACATTAATATACAAAACACCTAAGGCAAGAATTAGGACAAATGGTTAACTATCCCCTTCCCTTAAACTTCAGAGAGGAACTAAGCAGGGTTGCCCTCTCTCTTCACTTCTCTTTGGCCTTTTTATGGAACCACTTGCTCAAGCAATTAGGTAAAGTATTGAAATAGATGGTATAATAGTTAATGGAGTGAAACACATAATATTCTTATATGCAGATTATGTTTTGATTTATTTAAATATCACCCCAGCTTCTGTAACACCATTACTTAATCTCATGGCTAACTTTTATGCAGTCTCTGGATACAACATTAGTTAGGCAAAAACAGACATACTTCCAATATATAAAGTATTTTCTAGCCAAAATAACTCAGCTCCTAATAATATTACCATAAGCACTAAATTTAGATATTTAGGAGTCATTATCTCTCAGGATAGATCAGAATTATTTAAATTAAACTATAAACCACGGCCCAGATATTCAAAAAGTTGCTCATGGCGCAACAGTGTTGCACCATCACAACCCACTGATGCACCCGGCCACGATATTCAAAAGGAAAATTAAATCGCTGCAAATCCTGATGTGCCGACACATCAATGTGTATCTACAGGCACAGGTAGGAAGTGCCCATGCATAACCTGCAGCCCGATATTCAGCCCAGGATGTGCAGAGTCGCCCATGTGCAACCCCTACCTATGCCTGCTAGGTAGCAAAAAAAGGAAAGTGATGCCTACCCACAGGTGAGCTGCCGCATTGCAGGGTGCAATACGGCAGCTGCCACCTGTGGGTGGCCATCCGAGTTCATGCCGCACCTGGCGGTGTCCCCCCATGCCCCATCATGGGCATCCCTGGAGTGAAATCCCCCCGTCCAATTTCCCTGGTGGTCCAGTGGACCTCTATGTGCCCTGATGCATTAGGTGTCGGTATAGCCCAACCCCCACGTCCAATATCCCTGGTGGTCAGTGGACTGATCCCTGCCTGATCACGGGCATCTGCAACACATAACATACCCCTACTACCCCTGGTGGTCTAGTACCCCCTCCCACCCCTCCCACTGAGCCCCTGCCTCTCCCCGTCAGCGGCGGGCGGTAGCACCACCCTCCTGCTGCCCGCCACCCGCCCGACTGACAGCTCAGTAGGGCTGCATGCCCATTGGTTCACAGCATGAGCCAATGGGCATGCAGCTCTGTACTACTCAGTCCAGATATGTAGTGTGCAGCCCTACTGAGCTGTCAGTGGGTGGGGCGGCAGGTGGGTGAGTGCTGCTGCCCGTCGGCTGACGGGGAGCAGGGCAGTGGGGCTCAGTGGGTGGGTGAGTGGAGGCGTACACTAGACCACCAAGCTAGTAGGGGTGTGCATGATGTTACAGATGCCCGCGTCGGCGGTGATCAGTCCACTGGACCACCAGGGATATTGGATGGGGGCATCATACCGATGCCTACGATTGAGTACATAGAGGTCTACTGGACCACCAGGGATATTGGACAGGGTTTTTTCTTTTACATGAATGCAGCATGATGGGGCTGCAGGGACGCGGGTCCTGAAAGCTGCTGCCTGGCAGGGCACCAGGCGCAAGTCGTCGAGATTGGTGCCCTACATGTTAATGGCATGCAAATGGGGCCATAATGAGGGTCACAAATGGCCCATGTGCACCTGCATAAATTATGGCCCCATTGCATGTCCTTTTGAATACCATAAGGTGCTGTGCATGGTGCAATGAGCTGCAGCAGCTCATCTCCATGTTCCACTTGGCCACTTTGCGCTGGCGCAGTGCCACTGGCATTACGCACAGTGGGTGAGCCAGCATGAGCCCAAAGCTGCTGCACCATAGCCAGCCTGCTGAATATCGCCCCTGGTCACACCCCGCACAACAAAGTTGCGCTTGGGCGCCCAGGCTTGAGCCACAGCCTGGCACAGTTGAATATCCGAGCCCACTACTGAAAACTGTATAAAGCTCTAGACAGATGGATGCTGCTTCCATTGACTCTCATAGGTCAAATTAATATCATAAAATTAATATTTTATGAAGATTATTATTTGTTTTTCAGACTCTCCTTATATGGATTACAAAAAAAACTTTTAATAAATTAGAAGATAAAATTAGGAATGTCATATGGCAGGATAAAAATCCAAGACTCTCCCTTTAGAAGTTGTATGGTGCTTGGAACAGCCTCTCTGCAGAGGTAGTGAGGGCAAAACTGGTAGAAGAACTCAAGAATGCACAGAATAGACATAAGAGTACTCTCGTAATAGGGAAGAGAGGTAAGCTGCAAATCTGCTAGGGTCTATGGTACTACATTATGTAGGGAAAAGGGGTAGACTGGGTGAGCCACATGGTCCTTATCTGCCATCACCTCCTATGTATCTATGTATCAGTATCCCATTAGAAGAGCAACATAAATTGGCACCACAATTAGAGCAACTCTGATTGTTGAAACTGAGAGGGTGACATAATTTCTGGTCACCCACTCTCGGATCTTTGTCCCACGGTCATGCCCCCCCTCGGAGTTAGATTTTAAAGTCGAGAGTTGCAAGCCCTCAAAAAATAACTGTTTCTCAGGAGGGCACTTTGGGGCTGTACGTCCCGGAGAGAAATGCCTGGCATTGTAATGCCAGGAGGTATTTTGCAAGCACCATAATCGATGTCAGCAAAATGTTTTTCGCATGACATGGTGGAACCCATGTATCTAACAAATCATGCAGGCTTAGGACTTCCAAATTCCATTGGTATTACTTTTGCTGTCCAAACTAAGCAAGTTAGGTAATTGAGTTAAATGAACCACTGAGCTGAATTAAGAAGACAGAGAGGGAATCCTCTCCATGAAAAGATCTTATAGGAGCCCTATAAAAAAAACAGAGGAAACAGTAAGGATTGCAAACAGTTAAGGGGCCATTAGTGCAGTGCAGTGGCTGTGGAGCAGCAATCTTCCGGGAGATGTTCTGGAGGATGCAGTGTTGTCCCATCTGCAGGCACCTCTCTGGGCTGAGGGAGGAGGTTGCTCATCTCCAGGCTGAGTTGGCCAGGATTTGTGGGACCCCTCTTCCATTCAGGGACCACCCAGTGCCACTGCCGTTGCCTCAGAGGTTGCCAAGAAAGAGGAGCGGTTGGACCACAGTGGGCTCAGGGAGGGGTGAGGGTGGGTGGGGACAGAGCACATCCCTCTAGTTGTACCTCTCACAATTCCTATGCCATTCAGCAGAGTGTGGTTCCTCTATGGAGGCACCTACAGTGGAGACCAAGGAGGATTGGGAGACTCCACAAAGGAGACCCACAGGAGGGTGGCAGGGGACCCTGCAGGGGAAGGAAACAACTCCTGGTGGGGACTCCATTGTTAGGAAGGTAGAACTGGGCAAGGGAGGAGAGGGAGGTGGGTGCCTGCCTGGAGCCATGGCTTGGAGGACAGGGCGAATCCTTAGGATTGCCAGAGCAGCTGCACAGGAGAGGGAGCTGGATGCTCATTGTCCACTTAGGGACAAATGACCTGGCTAAGAAAGGTTAGAAGTGCAGGAAGAGTTTGTGGAATTGGGGAGGGGCCAGTCAAGTAGCATGCAGGTAACCTTCTGGGAGGTGCTACCCATCTATGGCATAGGAGAGGCTAGGGTGTTCATGTCCATGGGATTCAATCAGTGGTTGAAAAACTGGTGTGGAGCTCAGGGATTTGGCTTCATTGGGGACTGGGGTCCACCGGAGTGATGCAACCTATACTGGCATGATGGGCTGCATCTGTCTGGGAGAGGAACCAGGATCCTAGGTGATAGGTTTAAATGCATCATTGGCAAACTTTTAACCTAGCCAAGGGGAGCACTGGAAAGGAGCAGGAAAATCCTAGCCCCCAAACAATCACGGTAGTAAGTGTGGCAAACACCAACATGGAGGTGTCGATGGGAGAAGGGCAGGAGTAAATGGAGAAAGTGATAAAGGCAAGATAGACAGGATGGGGCAAGGGGTAAGGCCATCAGGAAATGGAGGTAATGAGTACCAATGCCTGTAGTCTGGGCAACAAGCTCCTGAGCTGGTGGGTCATCTTAATGGAAGAGGGATGCCTGGATATCAGCAGTCACAGAAACATGGTACACAGAGAACCATGAATGGGATGTTAACATACGGGGTACATAACCTGCAGGAGAGACAGGCAGGGGAGAAGAGGGAGGAGTAGCTCTCTTAAAGGAAGGGATAAAAGCAACTGAACAAAAGAGTAAACAGGGAGGAGAGGAGGCACTGTGGGTCACCTTGGAGACTGGAAGGCACCACAATCCGCACAGGGGTTGTGTACAGACCCTCATGTCAGGGGAAGGAATGGACAAGGATATGATGGAAGGCATTCTTAGAATGGCAGAGAAAGGAGATACTGTTGATGGGAGACCTTGAATATGCCAGATGTTAACTGGAGCACATTTGCTGCAGCCACATCCAGAGCAGGGCCATTCTTAACACCCTACAGGTGGCAGGCATTAGACAGCTAGTTTGGAACCCTCGTGAGGGAGCAATCTTAGACCTCGTACTCTCAAGCGGGGGCAGTGAGAGGATCTCAGATCTAGAAGTTGGGTTGCCATCTGGGACAAGTGACCATCAAACAGTGTGGTTCATGTTAAACTCAGCTACAGAGTCAAGCCATACAAAGTGAAGGTACTGGACTTTAGGAGGGCTGACTTTATGAAGATGGGAGAGTGCCTCAGAAAAGCACTAGCAAACAGGCTAGAAGGAGGTGTGGAGCAACAATGGGGAATTATCAAAACTGCCATCACAAAGGCAACAAGCCTTTGTGTGAAGCAAATAAACAAATCAAAATGAAAGAAAAAGCCACTATGGTTCTCAAAAGAGGTGGCTGTGAAAGTCAGAAGAAAAGATAGCATTCCAGAAGTATAAGGAAACACAGAAGGAGCAGGACAGAGAGCTGTACCAGTTAAGGCAGAAAAGAAGCAGGAGGAAGTCAGAATAGCAAAGGCCCAAACTGAGGAAAAGATAGCCAACTCAGTTAAGAAGGGGATTAAACCTTTTATAGGTACATCAGTGGCGTAGAAAGACAAAGGGAGGGATAGTGAGGCTGATAGATAAGCGGTGGGTGGGCAGAGGGGACAGTGAAAAGCAGGAATACTGAACGAATATTTCTCTCAGTATTCACAAAGAGGAGGGAAGTGCCTAATCCAATTAACAGAAGCACTCTTGATAGGAGGTCGATCCCAGTCCTTTCACAGAAGAAAGGGTTCTTCAAGAACTCTAAAACTGAAAGGTGGACAAGCAATGGGTCTGATGGAATTCACCCAGAATTCTAAAAGAATTAAGGAAGGAACTAGTGAAACCACTGGCTATTCTTTTAATAAAATCATGGAGGATGGTGTGGTACCGAGGACTGGAGGAAGGCGGATGTGATTCCCCTTCACAAAATGGGACCAAGACAGAGGCGAGAACTACAGACCTGTCAGTCTGACCTCTGTAGTAGGGAAAGTGATCAAGTCACTTCTGAAGGAAAGAATAGTTGAGTACCTAGAGGTCAGTGGAGCACAGGATCCAAGGCAGCATGGGTTCACAGCGGAAGGTCATGTCAGGCGAATCTAATAGATTTCTTTGACTGGGTGACCAAAGTAGTAGACCAGGGAGGGGCTGTGGACCAAGCCTACCTAGACTTTAGAGCACATCTGACATAGTCCCACACAAAGATTATTAGTCAAATTAACCAGCCTGGGAGTGGGTCCCAGGGTGGTAGCCTGGGTAAAACATTGGCTGGACAACAGGACACAGAAGGTAATTGTAAATGGAGTCCACTCTGAAGAAAGGGTGGTTACTAGTGGGTACCGAGGGTTCAGTATTGGGTCCAGTCCTTTTAATGTCTCTTCATCAGTACATGTGAGGGACTGGAAGGAAAAGTATGCCTTTTGCAGATGACACAAAGATCTGCAACAGAGTTGATACACAAGGAGGCGTGGAAAGGATGAAAAGGGACTTGGCAAGGTTGGAGGAATGGTCAGACATATAGGCGGCTAGGATTCAATGCAAAAAGTGCAAAATAATGCACCTGGGAAACAAGAACCCAGGGAGAATACACAATGGGTGGGGAGGTAGTAACAACAACAAAACAGGAAAGGGACCTGGGGTAATCATATCAGATGACCTAAGGTTAGCAAGCAATGTGAAGGCAGTAGGAGGGCCGAGGGTATACTGGGATGTATAGGAGAGGCATCAGCAGCAGAAAACAGGAAGTTGTTATCCCTCTGTACAGACAGTTGGTGAGACCCCATCTGGAATACTGTGTCCAGTTCTGAGACCCCATCTCCACAAGGACATAGACAGGATAGAGGCAGTCCAGAGGAGGGCAACTAAAATGGTGCAGGGTCTGCAAGAGAAGCCGTATGAGGAGAGACTAAAGGAGCTTAATATGTATACCCTTGAGGAAAGAAGGAGAGGGTAGACATGATAGAAACTTTCAAGTACCTCAAGGGAATCAGCAAAGTCCAAGAGGTAGCATCTTTCAGAAAGAGACTTGCAAGAACAGGGGACACAATTTAAAAGATAGAAGGAGGGCGGTTCAGGGGCAATGTGAGGAAGTATTATTTCACAGACAGGGTAGTGGATGCATGGAACAGTCTTCCTGAGGAAGTTGTGGAGTCTAAAACTGTGGGAGAATTCAAGAATGCATGGGACAGACATAAGGCAATTCTTGTGGGGGCAGGAAGATATAGGCTGTTGGTTAAATAGGATCTGTGGCCTATCCTGTAGGTAGGGAAATGGGCAGACTAGATGGGCCTAGTGGTCCTTATCTGCCGTCAAAGTCTATGTTTCTATGTTTCTATGTTTCTATATTTAGATCTTGTAAATAGTAATCAGTTTTACTTTTTCTTGTCTCCTACAAAATTATCAGCCAAAATATTGCAGGAATCTAATTCTATCCTTGGCTGGAAAGCAGAAGTGTCCCCTTTCATGTATATTAAATTTATTAATAAACTTCCATCTATAAAAAAAAATGTCTTCATTCATAAATGGGAAGAAAAAGGTTTATCCCAGTTAAGACACCTTTATGGAAATGGGTATTTTCTTGAATGTTCAGAGTTTAAAAAGCAGTACAAGCTTGAACAAGGGCACTATCTCATGCACCTCCAAGTAAAAATAATTCATTAGAAATTGAGTTGGAAATGATAAGGCTTCATCACTATCCCTAATAGAAGACATTTTGGGTAATGACATTTTGAATAAAAAAACTTATAGGTAAACTATCTAAAGTCTTTGAAGAAAGGAAGGTAACTGTATTAACTAATCTCTAAAAGGCCTGGCAAAAAAAAGATACTGGATCAGGGTTAAATGAATAGCAGTGGACATCAATTATATGAACAAGTCCAGAAGTTTCCAAAAATAATAAATTTGGAAAAAATCCAATTTAATGTTTTTCATTGGATATAACATATCCCAGCTAAAAATCACAAATTTAAGAATAATTTATCAGAAATTTCTTTTAGATGTGCAGAAGCAGTTGGGTCACTTTTATATATTTTCATCACATACCTGGGGTTAATGAACTTTTGGAATACAATTGAAGGAATAATAAGCACAATAGTAGGACTGGATGTTCCTTTTAATCACAGTAGTATGAATGGATGTCACTTTGGTCCAGGAATTTTATTTATTTATTTGTACATATCAGATTTACAACCATTGAGTCAGAGACTTGTTTACAAAGGCACCTCATCACAGAGAGGACAGACAGTGTTACACAGTTCAGGATACAAATAGTGAGACATAGTACAAATACAATAATAGGTACAATGGTTAGACATGTATTACAAGGGGAGACAACCCAGTCATACATTGCAGTATAAGTAGAGCAGTAAACAGTGACTTACAATGTTGGAGCTGCTGAAACTGCGATAGAGCCAAAGCATAGACATTAAGATGACTGGCATCAGCTGAGAGTAGGATGTAAGACAAATGTCCTGTGGGATAAGTGGTATTTGGTGCTGGAGAAGAGTGTCAGAAGGTGGAGGAGGAGGAGTGGGAGTAAGCTGTCCGGGGGACATTGTCGAAGTCTGGAGTAGCCTGGAAGGTGGGTCCCACAGGGAGAGTCTGGGGGTCTGGGTTAGTTACATTTACAGCAGTGAGTGTCAACTAGGTGGTTCTGAAACGTGGTCTTGAAGGGACCAATTTTGGGAATGTTGGTGAAGTTTACTGGGACAGAGTTGAACCAGGAGGGAGTTCTGTAGCAGAAGGACCTCTGGGCTAGGGAGGTCCTGGTTCTGGGCACCATTAGGGTGGCCTTACAGAACTATGAGTGAAGACAGTAGGGGTGGATCACTGAAGGGATGTCAACACCCCGGGGAGAGAGAGCCTGAGCAGCATTTTCTTAGCTAGCAGGCAGGTCTGATAACAGAGTCTTTCCTCAAGATTGAGTAGGTTGGTGAAGGAGTAGAGCAGGCATGTGTGAGTGCACCTGGGCACTCCAGTTCAGGAGCCTACAGGCCTTATTGATGGAGAGCTGAATTTTAGTGAGTGCAGTATTGTCATCCACTGCATAGATAGGCAGGCCATAATCCACAGGGGACAGGACTGAGGAGGTGCTGGCCAGCCAGAGGGCATCATGGGGAAGACAGTTCCTGTGGTGGTATAGAAGGCCAATCCATGAGTTAGTGGTGGTAGAGAGGGCACTGATGTGGGCGTGGAAGGTGATGGCTGCATCAAAGGTGATGCCTAAGTACTTACAGATGGTCACTTGTTCTAGGGGGTGCAGAGTGCTGGGGAGAATCATGAGGGGCATTTCTGGCCTTGCTTTGGTGGTGGGTGGAGAGCATTGCCTTGGTCTTCTTTAGATTAATGACTATTCTATGATCAATGAACCACCTTTCAGCTTGGTTGAAGGCATGCTGGAGAGAGGTAAGATTGGGGTGTGAGGCAAAGAGAACTGTGTCGTCGGCATAGAGGAGAATTTTGCCAGTGCAGGAGCTGGGCAGTGTGTTAAGAAAGAGACTGAAAAGTAAGGGTCCCAGGATGGAGCCTTGGAGGACCCCAGAGTGGACAGGTTGGGTGCTGGACAAGGAACCATTGATTTTTACTCACCGTGATCTAACTGAGAGGTAGCTAGAAAACTAGGCAAGGGGACCAGCAGAGAAATCATTTTGGAGGAGAGAGTCAAGCAATAGGGGATGGCAGACAGTGTCAAAGGCCTTCAAGAGGTCAATGAACACAGCTCCGGCAAGGTTGCCAGAGTCAAGAGTAGAGTTCAGGTAGTAAGAGAACTCCAGGAGAGCAGTAGTAGTGCTGTGACCTGAGCAGAAGCCGTGCTGCTCAGGGCACATGATGTCATACTTGGTCAGGTACTCAGTGAGTTGGGTAGCCACCACTTTTTCAAGAGCTTTAGAGTATGGGGGGAGAATGGAAATTGGTTGGTAGTTATTGGGGGAGGACTGATTTCCACTTTTGTGTATGGCATGATGACAGCTGTTTTCCAGACACTAGAGAACTGACCCAGACATTGGGAGCAGTTACGTAGGTCAGTTAGGGGGACTATTACAACATCTAGGACCTGATGAAGGATCCTGGAGTTGAGGGGGTCATTACTGGGGCTATTGCTGTCAAGAGCTTTTAGCAAGTAAACCCTGGCTTCTTGTAGGGATATTTTGAGCAGGTAGAATGGTGGGCGATGAAGTGCAGGGGGCCAAGAAGCAGGGACGGATCAAAGAAACTGATAGGGAGGATGGAGGTAAGGTCGTAGAATGTGGTATTGAGACAGTCTACTATGTCGAGTGGATCTGTGGTAACAGTGCCATTGACAGAGAGCTGGGATGGAGAGCAAGTCTTCCCATTTAGCTCTTTCATGTTATCCCAGAAGGTCCGGGCTGAACCCCAGGAGGAGGCAGGCGTGGTCTGGTAGTGCTCCACTTTGGCCTTTCGGATGGCCCAGGTGCACTTGTTGTGCTCAGCATTGTAGGCTTGACTATCAGTCGAATTGCCAGATTCAACAGCGATGTGCCAGAGGTTATCCCTTTCCTTAAGTTTCTGGATAAGGGATGGTTTGATCCATGGTGCATTTTGTTTTTTGGTGTGGAACCTGGTGAGGGGAGCGACGAGGTTGCAGGACTTGTTAAAGGCACTTGTGAAGAGGTCAAGTGCTGAGTCAATGTTAGGAGCATGGCTGATGGAGGACCAGTTCATCTGGGCTAGATACTGTTTAAGTTTTCTGAGGCTGCCTGGGCAGAGGTGCCAGTGTAGAGTGGTTTGGACCACTGGTTTAGGAGTGGAGGAGGACCAGAGGAAGAGAACTGGGGAGTGATTTCTTAGTGAGTTGGGGAGGATATTGATATCTTGGATTTTATGGGGGCGGTTGAATATTATAACATCCAGGAGGGTGCTGGTTCCACTGAGGGTTGAGTCTGGTGAGCTGGGAGACCAACTGGGTCATGTCAAGAGCAGCAAAGGAGTCCCTTGTTTGGGATGCAGAGGTATCAAGCCAATTAACTTGGAGGTCCCCTAAGATGACTTGCTCAGCTTTGTGTGGTAGAGTTGTGAGGTAGTCAGTGAGAGACAAGACTGCTGGGTTCTGGTTCCTAGGGGGAATGTAGGAGACTGTGAGGAAGAGCCGGCACCTGGTGGGGTCTGGGATGATTTTGTTATTCAGTGAAGCTTTTTTAACAATAGATGACTGGAACAAGGAAAAAAATCAAATTCCTTAACTTTCACTAATAAATGTCAAGAATAATCTTGCAACATTGGCAAGGTCAAACCCTCCTCATTTTAAAGATCGGTTAAATGTGTTAACAGACTGTGCAAACTTAGAAATAATTTTTTACAGCCTGGAAGGAGAAAGCTATCAAATCTTCTATGGGACCCCTTTTTGCATTACTTAGGTCAGATATAATTGGATAAAAAATGAACTACCTTTCTCCTTTTAAACTAATTAATTAATAAGGTGGTCCAGCCAGAGAGTTAGTCCAAAATATCTACGGGGATTTTTGATGACCGGCTAGTGCATCCCTCAGAAACTATAAGGTAACAAGCCACTGTCTGATTCCTGCCAAAAAATAGTAAATAATTTAACTTATAGCAATGTGGTTAAATTGGAAACATGATTGACTGAAAGCTGTGCACAGAGATTACATTGATGCCTGTTTAATATGCATGTACAGCCTCATTACATGCAGCTGGATTTAATACAATAAGTACTGATTTGGAATACTCAGATGTGAAATGTCAGACTTGACTATGCCTGAGCATTCCATGACATTTCACACACTGACTGCCATTTCTGGGCCCAGTAAGCATGATCACTAAATGACATGCCTGACTCCTGTCCTTGTATCTGCAGTATTGGCAGCATTTCCTGTATTAAGCAAATAAAAAACAATTGGCTAGCATAACTCACACCCCAAAACCACACAATATTCATTCATAGCTAACTCTCTAACAAGAAAACACATACCATAGTCAAAAATAAAATACTGTACACAAGCAGTACTGCCACTTCCACAGTGTTTTTATAAAACAACTCTTTACGTTTTCTATTTTTTTCATTCTCCAGCATTAATGTCATTGTTTGCTCTATAGTACCCTGCATTGCCACCATGACATTATGCCCATAATCCCCTATGTTTTATTCATCCACCCTGTAGCAGAATTATTCATGGCATTGTCATGACAACCTTTCATAAGATACCCTGCTGCTTCCAAGACAACTACCATGAAATCAATATTCATAAGTACACCATTCACACAGTGGTATGGCCTGAGAATTAAAAATGCTTCCTATACAACAACAGAACTTCTGTTGTCATGGCCGTGACTAAAGGAGTCCAACCAGAGTGAAGCGAATGACTTACGCAATGCAGCTTTCCCCCAGCTACACCACGATCAGTCTCGTACAATATTCATGTGGGGTCCTCTAAATAACCTCAAGCAATTATGTTTAGCAAATTCACCAACTGCTGCTCACAACACAGGCTATGAATGGAGGTGCTGTTTCAATTGGGGCACAGAATGTCATGTGCCTAGTGTGCCATGCAGAAAAATGGCAACATTACTATTTAGCATCCAAATAGCAGGTAATTGTAAAGAAAGTGCTATCAAATTAATGGATCCCTTTTAAAACTGCTTCACATTGCTATAAAAGCAATACAGTCCTCCCGAGGGATACATTAACCATATGTTAATCACTGGGCATCACCTCATGCCACATAACATCCCTAGGGTGTAATTAACATATGATTAATGTAACCCCTGGAAGTACCTTATTGCTTATAAAAAACTGTATCTATGGGGCCACCTAATTGATGCTGTAGTGTTTATTTTTTTAACACTCAATGTCTACATAAAAAGTGCAGACTGCTGCTCCTATTCTGTATCTGTGATGTAAACAGGACAGTCATTATTATAAACATTTCAGTTACTATAGTCTGGATTGGTCTCTGAAAAGCATTTACACCATACATTTAAAATAATACATTATAATGTAAAGGGAGTGATTATTTAGCAGAAAAAACCTTCCCTCATTTTCTAAAAACTGTCCCTTGAAAGTGATAATACCAACCTGCCAATGTCATCAGCTGATTATGCTAACCTGCCTACATCACTGTTTTGGTTTTACTACCTTGCCTGCATCACTCTCCAGCTTATATGAGCATCAAAACTCCATCAGAATGGTTCCCTCAGAAACAACAAACTCTGGTCAGAGACAAAGCAGTCGTAAGGCATTAACCTGATAAGGGATATGAATGCCTAGTAAAACAGAATGGTGCTGCACTCAAGAGGGGAAGCACACAGAAAGGTTCCCAAAAAGAAACAAACAGACTCAACTGGAGAACAATGCAGGAGCTAATGTACAGAGACAGACAGCAAAGAACCTTAGCACATTGTCTGTAAGCCATGACAATTTAACTTCCAACCCTTCAAACAGGAACAGAGCCATGCCACCACAAATATGTTTGACAATATCCCCTTCTACAAAGAGGGACTAGGACCTGGGACAGAGCCACACTGCTGATGTGTTTGCAATGACTCCCTGTACAGTGGATGATTTGGACAGAGCCACACTGCCAGTGGTGTTCCACAGTGCTCCACTCTATGAAGGGAAAAGGACAGAGCCAAGCTACCAGCAGTGTGTTGATAATGACTCCCAATGGACAGGGACATGATTGATAATGTCCCCTCTTTGTACATACACTGGGACAGAGATGTGATGCTGGAGGCATGTTTGACAATGTTCTCCTCTTTGAAGAGGAACCAGGACAGAGCCATGTTGTTGGCAACATGTTTGATAATGTCCTCTCTATGAAGAGGGACTGGGCAACAGCATGCTGTGAGTGGTGTATCTTACAATGTCCCTCTCTGTTGAGGGGTATCAGTACAAAGTGAGTCATGGCTGGGGAGGGAGAGGAAAGAGATATGAGAGAGAGAGAGAGAGAGAGAGAGAGAGAAAGAGAGAGAGAGAGAGAGAAGATAGCGATCTGCTGTATATTAATTTTGATGATGCAATTCGCTTTCAGTGAAATTGTGAATGCCAAAAGTAGTATGCATAGGTTCCACTTCTGTCCTCTGCTTTTCTCTTCTTCCTGGCATTACATCATGCATAGCTACAGTATGATATGCAGCCATACAAATGTTGACTGAGATGAAAAAAAGTTGACTTCCCTTTCAAACCAGTAAGATGCTGTTGAAAACAAAGTTTCAGCAATGCAGCCATAAAAATAGCTTAAGTCTAAGAGCAGTTGTGGTGTCTGTATCATTCAGAAAACCTTTGTAAGAAAAGCAATAAAAGGATCACTGCATACAATGGAGAGATTAAGGAATGGATATTGCTAGTATTTCCAGTGGTATCCATCCCTCCACCAGCAGCCAAACCCTGTCTGATGCAGGATGGGATGCCTGACAATGGTCCTGGGATAAGAGCTGCTTACTGCAACAGCAGCAGCAGAAGTGGAAAAGGCAGCAATCTGGACTGCCAGACTCATTTGCATACACTCCAAAATGGAGAGCTGCATGCAGAGACTGCCAGTACACTGGATGGGGTACAGTAGTTAAGTCAGAATATTTTCCAGACTCAACCGTCCAGTGCAACTGCACACACCTGTGAAACCCTTGACATACCCGGGTGACCCAGGACACAACCAGTGCTTGCATGCAATGCAGACCCACAGCATGTGCAACCAGTGTGATAGCCATACTGGTACATGTCCTGGACCTCTCCATGTCTTACAGGTGTGTGTTCTGCATTGGCAATTCAGGGTCCCCCACTGCCCCAGCATTCCAGGATGCCATACTGAACAACAACAGCAATGGGGGACCCACATAACTGAGAGATAGGCTCATCATTTTTTATGACCCTACAGAGGCTAGTGTTGCCTGCTATCATGCAGGCATTGGATCCTGTATATCAGAGTAGGTAGGCATGCACTGCTAAATATGGTGTCAATTACATTGGCATGGCTGAGTGTCCAGCATCCAGCCCAATAGATGTTAAACATTTTTCCTATTTAAAGATAGTGACTTTAGCCATAATAGAAATTGTGGTGTTTTGACACCCCACCACCCCTACACATAAGGAGCTTAAAATGGTCTATTCATTTCTTTTAATTTCCCATCATGTAATTATGATTACAGTCTTGTAGCCAGGTTAAATTTATATATTTATTCATTCAGTTTTTTTGACTGGGAAAGGACACAGATGCATTAAAAGCCACTGCCATTGCACACCACTCAGCCAGGACAAGCCACCACTACCAAAATATGGATGTTCAAGACAACATCAGCCTTGCATTGGGGGAGCAGCTGTCTCCTTGTCCTCCTGTGGCCTTGAGACCTCTTCTGGACCCTACTTCATGGTTGCAGACTGGCTACTGATTTAGTCTAGCTGGACTCTTTGCTGGTAGAAGCCCCTCCTATCAGGACACTGGGAGTCCATTCCAATAAGGAGGGTCCCTCAGGGCATGGGGTGTACCAGTTGGGTGCCTTGCAGATATAGTCTGGCCAGGTTTAAAGGGCTCCATCTCCCACATGGGTTGGCATGAGTGGGACAGCAGGGATGGAGAGTCTGCCAGACAGTGGCACAAGATGATGCTCATCAATATCAGGACTAGAATGTTGTAAGTACTGATGTACCTTTTCCTAAAGGGTCTATTACATCGCTCACTCCTAAACTAGCTGCATCTCCAATGAATCTCTGAAACATTTTACTAAGTAATTGTGATATACTGTGTCCTAGAATGAAAGTATATACTTGTAATGTGCATTATTGTTTCATAGAGTGCCATTATGTTTAGTGATTGTTTGCTGCTAGAATTCTATAACTCTAATTCCATCAATGATGTTGCTACTACAGTCCCCACAGCTTATAATGGGCACAGATGTGCAAGTACATTCTGACCATTATATGGGTTGGCTCTAAATAAACAAAGCACATATTTTTCACTGATCTGGGGCAATATGGGGAGGCAGGAGCATTGTAAGATGTTCCCTTAGTGTTTAAACTATTCACTTTTGCTTACTTACAGGTTTCCCTCGCAGGGATCTCTCAACGGCTTTCTCCTCACTCCTCACAGTGCAGCCTGTTATCTCTTTTTACACAGCAGCTAGTTTTAAATTTAATCTGCCTGTTTACTGTGTGCCATGCCGTGTGTACCCCGATGTCAGAGATCGGAAGGGATCTCTCAATGGCTTTCTCCTTGCTCCTCACAGTGCAGCCTGTTATCTGTTTTTATACTGCAGCTAGTTTTAAATTTAATCTGGCTGTTTACTGTGTGTCGTGCCGTGTGTACCATGATGCCAGAGATTGGAAGGGATCTCTCAACGGCTTTCTCCTCACTCTTCACAGTGCAGCCTGTTATCTGTTTTTACATTGCCCTTTCTATTTCATGCAGTTTAGCTGGTAATGAGTGTCGAATCACACTTTGGCAAGCTCTGCAAACTGCCTGTAAAAGTGTGAACTGACACTAATTAGGATCTAATATGCCCAAAATATCAGGCTGGCATAGAACACTTTATCCAGCGTTTTTAACACTGGAGCCTATGGAACTGGTAAACGGTTTTCAAAATGTGCCCAGATAAAGCGATTGTCCACCTAAAGCATGGTCGCTATAAGTGGAGTGGAGTAGACTGTATTGTATTACATTGACCCTTGGTCTTTTGCTGGTCACCTTTGTTCCCCTGCCAAAACTGCTCCTACCAGCCTTCACCATTCTGAGTCCTGTTTTGATGTCACCTGTTCTAACATACTTGTCTTCTGCCATTGGCCTGTCCAATCTACCTGGCTCCTTCGGTAGTGGATCATATTACATATAGGCTTGCACCTCAAGTGTAATCTTATTCTCCTTCTGCCTGCCCACTATTGTCCATATGCATCAAAACCCATATGGTTAAAATCCCTCCCAATTTCCTTGGTTGGAGATGTTGAGCATAACCCTTGGCCCAGAAACCTCACTTTCTCCCCTTTCACTACTCCCTACCTGGATGGGTAGAAAAGGGCTTAAACCGGACCATCTTAATACCAATTTTCTTGCAAACCTGACCAAAATCATTGCCTGTGTAAGTTTTTACCAAGCTGAAATAGGTCTCTCTGAGACTTGGCTTAAGTCAACTATTCTGGATGCTGTCTGCTTCCTTCCCAACTACAACATCCTTAGACTTGAATGCCCCAACAAAAGGATGGTGGTGGTCTGCTCTTGTATTATTGAGTCACCTTAAACCTCATTCCCCTCACTATCAGCCTGTGAGTTCCTACATGCAGTAGTCTTCATTGGTAATAAAAGGAAATTACACATATGTGTTTATAATCCCCCCGCTAGTGTCTCTAATGGGCTCAACTACCTCTCAGAGATCATTCTCCAAAAGGTAGGGTCAAATGAGATGCTTATTATGGGTGCCATTTAACATTAACAGTCGGGAACAAAATACTAAGCAGTATGAAACCTTGCTTTCCAGGCTAAGCCTCAAGCAACTTATCACTTCTCCTTCTCAGCTTTCCCTAACTGGAGGCCAGCATGTTCTCCTTGACTATCTTCTATCAAATAGGGTAAATAGGATCACTCTTTTTGGAAACTTGCCTGATGCTACTGCTGACCATTTGCCTATTTACTGTATATGGGGAGACCAGAAACTTCAAGTTACACTCAAGGTCATGCCCCTCAGGGACTTTTCTAAGCTTAATGAGGAGCAATTTCTTGTTGACCTAGCCCATACAGACTGGTCTCTTGCCCTACCTGTCCTGACTGTCTCACCTGCCCTTTACAGTTTTCTATCAATTTTATCCTCCCTTCGTGAAGCTCATGCCCCCTTTGTAAGGAAGAGAGTTAGTGGTACTGTTGTCAAATGGCTTGCTTAAAAAGGACATATTTTCACTAATGAAAGCCACAAACAAATGCTAACAAATGCTAGGCATCACACAGTCTCCCAAGCAACTGCAGACCTCACAAAGTACAGAAAGCAAAGGAATGTATACAAGAGGGCTATTCTACAGCTAAAGGTAATTTCTGTAGAACTTCCCTAATGGCTACTGTTAGAGACCTACAGAATGCCTGGCTGAATATTAAGGGCTTAGTAGGTAGCTTCTCGAAACAGCACTCCAGCAACCTCCTCATAGACGGCTTGAATTACAGTAACTCTCAGACCATTGTGAATGCATTTCCACATGCAGTTCACTTATCTTGCTGTCTCACTTCCAAGTCTTCTCCCCTGCTATGCTGGACTCTCCCATGCACGCCCCTTGGTGTCCTACCCCACCCCTTGTTCTGTTTCAAAGTAGTGAGCCCAAGTGAAACCTGCAGACCTTCAAGTAATCTGTCCCCCTACACTCATCACTGGTTACGACAAACAGGAGCCCAGACATCTTCATTTAAGTCCCCAGTCCTTGCCCTTCCTGTTTCTCATGTTTTAACCTGTCCTTGCCCTTAAGCACTGTTTCAGAGGTCTGCAAAATGGCTGGAGTAGTCCCTGTACTTAAGAAAGGACACAAACAGTGTACTTGGAACTACCATCCCATAGCATTGCTATCTCTCCTCAGCAAACTACTTAAGAAACTGGTGGCATTTCAGCTAACTGAACATCTGTTCTCCCATAACCTTCTATCTCCCAAGCAACTTGGCTTTTGGAAAGGACATAGCTCTATGACAGTCCTTATTAAAGTCTCCTTAGAAATCAGGGCTGCTACAGATCAAGCAGCCTAACTAGGTCTATCTTTGTAGACTTATCTAAAGCCTTTCACCTGGTTGACCACAAACTCATTTGCACTAAGCTCTGAACCCTAGGACAGTCCCCCTTTCTGTTGCCTGGTTTACAAATTATGTCCAGGTAGAAAATAGCTAGTCAAATCTAATAAAGCCCTATATGAGTTACATCCTGTAAGCCTTCAGGGTCCCTCAGGGGTCCATCCTTGGGCCTATAGGTTTCTCACTTTCCATAAGTGAGCTTCGTTGAGTAACTGCTTTTTTTAGCTATAATCTCTATGGGGATAATGTGGTACTTCTTGTCAGTGCCAACTTCTTGTCAGTGCCAAAGATAACCCATACATCAACATCCAGCTTAATGCTGGCCTTCCTAGTGTTCAGACCTGGCTTGACAACAACAAGCTTGTACTGAATTCAAAGAAAGACTTAGACCATGCTCTTTGGGTCCTCAGCCAAACTTAAAGATTAAATCCTGTTCTGAACCACTAAGACTGACAGCTCACTCCTGCTGTTCATTCAGTCCTTCAAATACCTTGGGGTCACTCTGGCCCACCAAATTGACTTCTCACTACACATTCATAATGCATGTAGGGATATCAGTATTAAACATGGCTTGGCCAACACAGGTCAGGCACTTTCTCACCCCTGCTGCTCGGCTTGCCCTACCCAGAGGAGTAGTTCTCCCTAGACTCCAAATGGGTTAACACCTTTTGCATCTGTTGGCAAACCACTTCTGGTTAAATGGGATAGTGCATATAATAATATCTACATGTTTTATTGATCTCAACTCACCTTACTCATCACTGTAACATCTACAGTAAGTTAAGGTGATTGTCTCCTGCAAATAATCAACTGTTTATTCTGGGCTATTTACAGACAAAAATTTTGATCTGGATCCTGACTCATCCTGGCAGAGATGTTAAAATGCCCCAAACAGGGGCCCAATTCTAGAAAGGTGGCGGAAGTTGCATGAGGCAACTTTCTGTGCCACCCGCAGCACCGACAATGACCCTGCACCCTATTCTGGAAGGGGCAGGGTCTGTGCAACAAAGACCTCCTGACTTGCAATATGCAGCTAGGTATGCCGCACAGAGGGCATACCTAGCCAGCATGTTGCAACCTGCTGCCTCCAGGTGCTTAAGTACTTCCCCGTGCCCAACCCGGGTTGCCCTCCATAAATGCGCAAGTTACCCACCCTGGTAGTCTAGTCCCCCCCAACTGTACAGTAATAAAAAGAATTCCCATTTCCCTGGTAGTCTAGTGCTCCCCCAACTCTAACTTAATAAAAATAATCCCGTTGCCCTGGTAGTCTAGTGCCCCCAGACTGTACATAAATAAAAGAGTCCACATTTCTCTGGTAGTCTAGTGGCCCCCACCTCACCTACCCAGCCATGTCAGCCCACCCAGCACTCCAAAGCCCCTCCCCAGACAGCTACTGGCACAGCCCACCTCTCACCACCATGGTCCAGTCACTGACTGAGTGCAGTATTAGTGCTACTGCACAGACACACTCAGAAATTAATTTCTGAGTGCATCTGTGCAGTAGCGCTAATACTGCACTCAGTCAGTGGCTGGCCGTGAAGGTGAGAGGTGGGCTGTGCCGGTCACTGGCTGGGGATGGGTGGTGGGGTGCTGGGTGGGCTGGCCTGGCTGGGTGGGGGGCCACTAGGCTACCAGGGAAATGGGGATTCATTTTTTATTTATGTACAGTTTGGAGGAGGGCCACTAGACTACCAGGGAAATGGGGATTCTGTTTTCTATTTATGTACAGTTCAGGGGGGCCGCTAGACTACCAGGGCTGGATTATTGCCAGATATGTGGTGGGCAACTCGTGGTTTGGGGCACCGGTGGGGGATGGCAGAGCCACCCTGCAGGGCTTCTGCCAATGGCTGTTTTGGAGGCTGGGGGTATGGGTAGCCCTGTGGGGCCCTGCTGGGGTGTGCTGGGCATGGGGGGAGGGAAACTGTGCACTGTCCGCTGGACAGCCAACAGGTCTGCAGGACCCCTGGGGGCATCCATAAGTTATACCAGCTAAATGCTGGTATAACTTACGTTGCTGGATCTCCTCTGGGGGTTCTTGTAGAATCCCAATGTGGGCACTTTATGGCTGCCCTTTCTAGAATGGGGTACAACGGCTGCCATAAACCACCTAGTGCCATGTCGCAGGGGGTTTATGTAGTGTAACTGCTGTTTGACACAAGTGGCCTGCACCATGTCACAGGCCACTATGTAGAATCACACATGTCTCAACTGCTTGTGTAAGTTGCTACATGCGCCATTCTACTTGGTGCAACTGCAGTTACGCCAGGTGTAATCCTTCTAGAATCGGATCCCAGGTGTACAATCTTAGGTTTAATGAACGGTCACTACTGGCTGTTGTAAAACCAGTACACTTATGGGTGACCAAGGCTTCACTGCATGTGCATCCAGGCTCTGGAACTCTCTCCCATTGCTGGTCTGTTGTTCCTCCTCTCACTTCCTCTTCAGATGTACCTGATAGGATCACCTATGGGCAGACTCAAGATGCAACTGCACTTGACAAGAATTGTATGCTTTGGTGCCAAAATGTGTCCTATAACTCTACTGACCTCTCACTTGTAGAGTTATTAGCTCTGATAATGTGTGCTATCTTCCTAAAGCTCCATTGTGTAATGTGCTTGGGTATCTGTTGTCATCTCTTATTTATTGTTATTTATTGTAATGTTGTGTCTTCTGGCCTTGCACCTCTGTAATAAAATTGCTCCCATTATGTCTGTACTGCTGTACCTGGTGACATTACCCTGTCTTTCTCTACTTTATAGCATCTCGGTTCGCTACTGAAAATACCTGTAGATATGTAATTGTATAGTGTGTGTACCTGGTCAATTAAAAAAAATAAATAAATAAAACTGGCCAATTCTGCCTATGTTCAGTCTTGTTGGAAGGATATAAATGCCAAATGACATATTAAATGAGGTTAAGCTGTTGGTGCTAATTTTAGTGAATGGGGGAGATTTGGTCACAACACTGGGAACATTCTCATACTGCTGCAAATTCCTTAAAGAAACCATGCAGTTCACAGCAACAGAAGTATTTGCTCTCATCCATACCTCAGGTGACACACAATTCAATATTATTTTCAGATCTTCTTTCTTACTGGACAGATTTTGGCTAAAATACCAATCTATAAAACACTCACCAGCATGGTCTCCTTTCATTGTTATTCCTTTAACTAAACTCACTTGGAAAATCATCAATATCCTATTTAAAAATGAAGGGTTCAGCATTTCTGACATTCTGCACTGGGTTAAACAGAGGGTGGAAGCAATAGAGAGACCAGAACCAATCATGGATACTGAGAACATATGGACAGGGGGTGCGCATAAAAGTTAAGCTAATGAATTCTGACACAGGCATCCAACATCTGCCCAGTAGTTTTTATATCAGCAGAGACATGGGTTTTTGCTTTTACCCAGGGCAGCCCAAAACCTGCCATATATGCAGCTCCCTCTCCCATCTTAGCAATGCATGTGACATACAAGTTTTTGATTTTTACCTTGAAATCGGACACTCTCATAATTTCTGTCCCAATCCAGTACATTGTAATTTATGCTATGAAAAAGGGCATTATTATAAAATGTGCCCATGGACTTCCCAAAATAAAGGCTCCTTCTTTGACCAGGAAGAGATGGTTTTAAAAGCTCAAAAACAAAGAGAGAAAGCTCAATCTCTTTTTCCTACTCATGAGCAGACATTCACCCCTGAACAAAGGCATGAAGACTCCACTACTGCATAGTCAAATATTCAGCCACCAACTGAAACTGAAGGCCCACTGGACAAACAAAGAAACAGAAAATCTTCAATTAGAAAACCCACATGATATGCTTCCTCCTGTAACATTGCCAGATGAATTTACTGTGGTAGGTGGGAAGAGGAAATAGGACAAACAGCAACCAAAACCAAAAATATCTAGAAGGGATTCTATCAAAACAAAAATTAGCTATGCAGTGTTACAGAACAACACAGAAGATGATGGAGAGGAATCTGACCTGTCATCTGTGTCTTCTTCTTTGAAGAAGCTTCAGAAGGGGAAGGCAAATCTACAAAAAAAGAAAACACTTACAGAAGGACGAGGAAGAAAAGACCATAGTCTGGAAACTGACTCTGACAATATCTAAACTAAATCTGTTTTCCTTAAATATTAACAGTATTAGGAATGTAAAGAGAAGGCATATATTATTTTCAACCTTACACTTAGCAGATGTTCAAATTTTCTTTTTACATGACATCAGATTAAGAACTGAGCACGGTATCTTAAATGTTCAAAAATCATGGCCTTGGGGTCCATCTTTTTGGTCCCTAGGGGAAGAACCCTGTTCAGGTGTGGGTATTTTATTGAAAACACTTAATGTTAAAATTACTAGAATCATGGATGTAGAACCAGGGAGATTGCTAATACTTGATATACTCTTGGGTAATATACCCATGAGGCTAGGTACCATCGATGCACCCTAGACTACAAGTGAAAGAATTGCATTATTTAAATTATTACAACCTTATTTACACACTGCAAAGTTCACCATATTAGGAGGGATTTTAACTGCCCTTTAGACCTAAGAGACAAAACTGGAAGTGCAAATAAGCTATTTTGTAACACAAATGCTTTGAAGTCTATTCTTCAGACAGCACATATGGTGGATTCTTTTAGACAAATTCACCACACTGGTGGTCACACATACTTTAGGAACTCCATATCAACAAAATAGATTTTATTTTTCTTACCAGCAGTGTTAAGTTTCAGGATGCCAAGACACAATCAAATGCAATTTCAGACCATGCAGAATTACATGTGTCTTTGAATTTATCAGGGACAAGGAAACTTGGTAAAGGTTATTGGAAATTAAATACTTCTTTATTAGCAAGTGACACCTTATATCTAGAATGTTCGGCTTTATTACAAGCCAGATTTTCAGTTACTGTTTACTATGACAATATGTTAGAATGGTGGCTTGATACAAAGCAAGAACTAAAAACCTTTTTTTATCATAAAGGGTAGAATAACAGTAGGGCTGATTATTAAAATATCTATAGCTCAGAGCCCAGCTTTTTAAACTTATTTTCTACAGACAACTATAAAACAGTCCTGCAAAAATCAAATTGAATGCATTAAGTCTGAAATGAAACAATTTCTATACAATAGGGCAAAAGCACTGGCAACCAAACAAAGATTTGGAACTCAACTAAAGAAGGGATCTATTGACATTTTTAAATACAATCAGGAGAAAAACAAAGCAAAAATTACTGAAGGTATGAAAAACAATCAGGGTAATTTATTGCAACATAGTGAACAAATTTTTAACTATGTTGAAATGCAATATGAACTTTTTTACACCGAATATCTCTATCAGTAAACAAGAACAATTGTTTAAAGATCTATCACCTATAACTTTAACAGATTCAGATGCCACTATGACTGACACAGCCCATAACCTTGCTAGATGTTGATGAAGCTATTCAAGTCCTCCTCTTACATAAAGTCCCTGGGCCTGATGGTATTAGTGCAGAATTCTATAGAAAATTCTGTACACTGGTTAGAATAATACTTAATGAATTATTCAATTAAATTTTAGAAACCCAAACTGTTACCAGTAATTGACTTCAAGCCAGTATGATTTTATTACACGAAAAAGAAGAGACCTCTGATTTAAATAATTGGAGACCAATTTATTTATTAAATTCAGACTAGAAAATTTTGACAAAAACTCCTAGCTAAATGTCTTAATAAGGTTACTCCCAAAATTATCTCTAATGATCAAACTCATTCCATTCCAAATAGGAATATTACAGACAACCTTATCCAAATAAGAGAAATTATACATAGATACAAGAATAATAGAAGTTCAGGTTTTCTGCTCTTTATAGACCAAGAGAAAGCCTTCGATCATGTATCACACAAATTTTTATACCAAGCTTTAAGGCACCATGGTATACCCGAGAAATTCATCTCCTGGATTCAACTAATATACCAAAATGCCTCATTCAGAATAATTATAAATGGTTTTCAAGGTAAGATAATAAACCAAACACAAGGAGTCCAGCAAGGGTGCCCTTCAAGCCCCATACTGTACATTTTTGGAATAGATATACTACTTAAAAAAGTTGATATGACCCCTGATATTAAAGGGATCTCTATTATAGAGAATGCCTACCCTACCAAAATACTAGCTTATGTGGATGATCTCTGCTTGTTCTTAGACAACACACAGTCAGGATCTAAAACTCAGCAAATCCTCCAAGATTTCTCAGCTACATCTAATGCCAAAATTAACATTCAGAAAAGTAAAGCTTTGCAGTTGGGTGCCTGCACGTAACAATTTAACACCACGGCTGGCATCCCCATAGTAGCCGGAAGAATAACATTTTTAGGAGTCACTTTTGGGGTACCAGAGGTTGAAAAAAATTTATTGCTACAATAAAATTAATGAGAGCTTTGCTCTCACAGCAAAATGGAAAGCCATGCAGATCTCTAAGAAAAAAATTGTAATCTTGATTAAGACCTTATTGCTACCTATATTTTTATATATTAGTGCTGTCTACCCATTACCATGGGATCTAGAAACCAGTCTTTATTGCTTTTTTCCAAGTTCTCTGGGGAAGCAGACTTAACCCTATAAAAAGAAGAGAAAAAAAAGAAAGGTGAATTAGGTTTGGTAAACCCGTGTTTTTTTTTTTTTTATTAAATTTTATTTTTTTAAATATCAAACCTATACTGGGGTATCATACCAAGAATTGGCACACATGGCTTCATACTGATTTGCACAGGCTAATTATTTTATGGGACAAAGGGGTAAAAGACATTTTCAAACAATCTGAAAAAGAATATATCCCCTTGAATATGATAAAAATGTTTAAAAGATTAAACAATGGACTATCACCATAGAAGAAGTCATCTTGCTCTCAGAGAAGGAGTTTTATTGGAGTCTCTTGGAAGGAAACTTCTGGGAAACTTTGATATTTCCATTAGATAGTCAGGAGACCTCAGAATTAACTCTCAAACTTCTAGTAGAACCAAAATTACCAGAATATATTTGGGAAATGACCTGGCTATCTTGCCATGGTAGAACAGGCGTCAGAAACATGCACAAACATAAATAAATAAGTGAAAGGTTCTGTCCAAGAGATACCTGCAATGGTCTTCTGGAAACTGAATCACATCTATTTTTAGAATGACTGTTTGTTACAACCTTATGGAGGCCGATAGCAAATACACAAGGCAGACCTAGATATGCAACAGTAGATTATGACACACTAGTATTAGATATCAAAGTACATTAAGAGGCATTATCGGGGTTTTAAAATATTACATCTGGCTGTCAAGATGTAAATGGGTGCTTCAACACACATTATGGACTCAAATGGAAGTTACACATTTTATGAAAATACAAATACATGACTTTTATAATCAGGAGCAAACCCAATTTACAAAGGAGAAAATGACTTTTTTATGGAAAAACTGTGAAAATTGGTAATATCTCCCACCTTGAACTTTAACCTCTTTATGGTTGTTTTTCAGATCATCTTGAAATATCTGTGTAAGTATTTCTATGTTCTTTTTCTTTGATGCTGTATTAGTGATTTAATTTGTTGTTTTAATTACATTGTTATACCAGTTATAAAGTCCTCAATAAAAACACCCCTACTGTTGCAATTCCACTATTGTGGGGAAGGGGGCACTGTTGGTCTATTCCCTGCTATGGATGAGCTAGAATCTGCTGTGGTGGTGAAGGAGAAGCAGCAAGCTTGAGAACTGCTCTACCCCACTACTTCTGATGTTGGTGTGACAGATGGAAATTCTATGTTAGTATGGCAGGATGCTACTGAGATTGCATCTGTACCTATGAATGCAGAAGATATTTCTGGTAAACCTTTATCAGATATGGAGTGTTCTGAGACTGATGTTACTTTGGCAGAGGAACTTTTGGAAAAAATATCTGTGAGGATCGGCAACAATTGGATAAGGAAATACTGATAGAAGAGGAACTATATCTACGGATGAAAAAGGATCTATCTAAAAAGGATTTCAAACCAGGAAAATGGAGAAAAAGATGGACCTAAAGTCAGAATGGAAGCCATCTCAATCTGGGTCTACTGGCACATCCAGAGGGCTCTCAGTTCAAGAAGATATCAAGAAGGCATTCAACACCTGCACACCCGACGGAACGACGGCAGAATGGACACCAGAAGCTGCACTACTCAATGCAGGATGGAAACTAAATGAGGCTGGGATTTGGGTACTGGACCCCTTGATGGACTTTTTGAGTGGTAACTCACAAACAAATGCCACACCCAGCACAGCAGCAGTAGGCAAGGAGACACCTCTGATGAACTTAAATCCAGATGTGAGGAGTGGTATACAAGGGATGCACAAGGTGAGTGTATTCCATGAAAATCCTGATATTGTGTCAGCTCATGATTTTGCTGTTTCCCAGGATGTTTCTGTCCAGGATACCCTGTTTCTCTTTATGGGAGGAAAACATTCATCCTCTACATTGCCACAAGCAGTGACTGAGACTGGTAAAACTTCTGCTCAAATGTGTGAGGAACATATGCCAGTAGTAGCTCCACTTAATCTCATCTTTGTGGAAGGTGTGCAGGTACCTACTTCCCCGAGCTCTGAGGCCCAAAACCCAATCCTTCCAAAAGACCCAGCACTGGTTCTAGAGTCGGCAGAGAGTATCCAACCTAATGATGATTCTATGACCCGTACATATATAGCTGAGTCTGACAGTGAACAAATGGGAGACTCAGAACAGTTTCATAGTGTGGCAAGCTCCAGTGAAGAGGATGACCAGGAGACAAGGTGGGACCCCCTCCAGACCCATGAGATTTTCTGATCTTTTCAACAGATCAGGCCCCAAACCAAGGAAGAACACAGTTAGCTGTGTTATAGGGGTGGGTTGAAGGTACCCCCTGATAGGGAATATGTGAGATGTCAACTTATCAAGGACTCGCTACATTTTTCTCCTGGTGATGTGCATGCCCTGATCCATATTTCAGGGGAGGAATACTTTGATAATAGTTTTAACTCTCTCCAGGGATTGGAACACTTCTGGTTCAAATATAACCAAGTGAAATTTTCTCCCTATGGACTCCCTTCATGGTCATCCCTCTAACACAGCCTTTAATTAAATGTATCACTGTTATGTTTAGAAATGAAGGGGTCAGCTTGGGGGATATCCACCACTGGCTGCAGAAAAAGTGTGATGTCTTAAGTGCCCCTGCACCTATCATTGATTCTGAACAATTCTGGACTGGTGGCTGGCATTTCAGGGTTAAACTGCATCAGAATGAAAATGGCATACTACACATTTCAAATAGCTTTTTCATTGGCAAAGATTGTGGAGTCTGCTTTTATGCAGACCAGCCTAAGGCCTGACACAAGTGTGGAGCTCGCACTCTTTCAGCCAGTGCTTGTGATAAGTTGCATTACATCCTGTGCAGCAAATAAAACCACATGGCAAAATGTAACCTTTGTGAGACTAGAGGGCATATATTCCAAAAATGTCCATGGCCGGCCCATAACCAGACAGATGATGTGGATCAAGACTCCATAATCAAACATGCCTCCCAAAAAGCAGCTGGGAGTGGTTCCTATCCTGGTTCTGTGCAGAGTTCAGCATCTGCCAGTGAGACTACAAGGGAGTCGCATAGCACTATTCTCCAAGACAGTAACCAAGGAGGCCAGTCTTCAAGTGATATTCTCGATCCTGAGTTTGTTTCTAAAAATACACAGGGATCCCATAACGTGCCTACACCAAATTCTTTAGCAACAAACATTTTGGTTGGTGAGCCAGGTCCTGAGACTACTATGCCCCCCACATATAAGTGGTCCAAACCGGCTACTAGGAAAAGTACCAGATTACAGTCCAAAAAAGCTCCACTCATCGCAATGGAGAATAAGTCTGAAGCCCTATCATGATTTAAGGTCTAGGTGGACTCCAATTTTGATGAACAAGAGTCTGACACTTCTACCCATTCTTTACCCCTTCCTGAGGTACAAGATGGAAGATAGAACAAAAGAAGAAAAAGAAACATACTGTAGGGTCTGAGAAACTATCTTCAATTCCAGATCCTGGGCACTCTTTAATTCTTCCTAACTAACTAATGAACTCTTTAGACGTAGCATCTTTGAATGTATAAAGCATAAAAAGTGTAAAACCTGCTATATTCGCTGCTTTGGAACAAATGCATTTAGATGTTATCTATCTACAAGAGACTTGGATGGCAGACTTCTATAGGCTAAAACAGACTAAAATGCTTGGGTATGATAACCTTCTTACTGGTCCTTTTGACTTGAGAAAGCTGATGGGGTGTGGATTCTTTTCAAGGGAGATGCTTTTAAACTGCAGAAATTGGTTGATTTATTACCTGGGAGAGTTCTTGTGCTAGATGGCTTATGGAAAGGGACACCATATTGGGTCATTAATGTTTATGCCCCACAGGTTAAAACAGAATGTGTTGAATTGTTTCAACAATTGCAACCCTACCTAGTGACTGCTAGATTAGTGGTGTTTGGTGGTGACTTTAATTGTTCCATAGACACCTCTGAAAGAGTAACTGCAGGGGGAAAAAATTACTGTGACTCCAATGCTTTGCTTCAATGTATTACTCAGGCAGGATTACAAGATGCCTACCATATTAAGGATTGTGCCCCTGAGAAAACTTATTTTAGAGGTCCTCTGTCCACCGGGATAGATTTCTTTTTCTTGCATCCCCAGAGTACAATAACATAACTTTGTACTGTGCCCTGCGAGTTTTCCAACCATCTCTTGTTACAGGTGGAGATTTGCCTTTCTTTACATCGTCCCTCCCAGACTAGTAGAGAGTTAACATAAATCTGTTCTGGAAGCATTATTTTCAGAAAGACCTATTATCAGAATTGTAAGCCAGAATCTCAGTCCTTTTCCTGTATGATTCTGTAGGAGAGTGGTGGGAAGGTTCAAAAAGATCAATTAGATGGTGGCTACAAAAACAAGGGGCACAAAAACGAAAATGATACATTTTTTAAATATTTGGCACTTAGAAATCAGCTCCAGCATTTATTTTCAGCTAACAATGATACTAGAATAGATTATTCTAAACAAATTACCATTCTTAAACAGCAAATGAAAAACTATCAATATGACAGAGTTGCTACCCTGACTACTGCAATCAAGTTTTGGTACCAATAAGACTCCCATTAGTGACCCTTGTGCAGCATATAAATCAAAATTAGATGCAACAATGCTATTAGAATTAAAGGATTATTCTGGGAAATTATGCACAGAAATTCCAGATTTAGAGGGTATAATTAGACAACATTTTCAGACTTCCAATAATGTACATGTAGGTGACACCTTTGAGGGAATGGAGAACTTTTCCACTATATGGACTAAACTATCTAAAAATGACCAAGATGTTTTAATAGCACCTTTTTCAATAGAAGAAATTGAAACTGTGATAAAGAGTATGAAGAAAAATATTTCCTCTTGATGGAATGGTCTGCTCATTGAATTTTACCAGATTTTTGTGGCAGAAATTTCTCCTGTATTATTATTATTATCAGTAGTAGTAGTATTCACTGAAATTGCATTAAAAGGTAAAACTTACCAAGATTTTTAGTCTGGAATACTGAGATTTTTGTTTAAGAAGGGAGATAGGACATCTTTGCACTATTGGAGGCCTATCTGTCTGTTATACTCTGGAAAAGTTTTACTACTATTTTACATAAAAGACTACAGTAGACTATAACAACCTTAATTCATCCTTTCCAGGCTTGCTCTGTGCCTGGGGAAAAAAAAATTCAGGAACATATATGGATTGTTAGAGACTGTTACAAATATTGTCTACAGAATAAGTAATCTGGTTATCTTTTATCAATGGACCAAAGCAAGGCCTTTCATAGGGTGTCTCACACATTTTTGTTTTATTTAATGAAGCGGTATGGTATCCCTCCACTATGTATCACTTGGATTTCTACCCTGTATAGTGTAGAGACTGTGGCACCCTTACTGAAGGGTTCAGTTGGTGGGAAGATCCCTTTAAGATGTGGTGTTTGGCAGGGCTGTCCCCTGAGCCCTCTGCTATACATACTGTACTTAGACCCCGTATCAGACATATTTGGGATAATCAGAATATTTCTGATCAATTAAGCTCTATAAGAGATTTTCCTCTAAAATCATTAGCCTATGCAGACAATCTAGTTTTATTTTGTAAAACTGAATCCAGTGTTGCAAATGCTGTGGAGGAATTATTAACCTTCTCAAGACTATCTGGGGCAAAAATTAATATGGATAAAAGCTGTGGAATCTATTTAGGGAACATGGCCCTAAGAAACAGATACTGACATACAAATGAAATCTGAACCTATTAAAATTTGGGTATTTATACAGGGGAAGGGGACATGGCTTATAAAAACTGGAATATAGTTTTATCTACATGTGAAACTTTGGGTACCAGATGGAAGGGATGGGACCTTTTGAAACTAAAACCAGTGTTTGTTATCAAACAATTTTTAATCCCTATTCTCTTCTATGTAGCACAGATTTTTCCTATTCCTTTTTGGCTGGAGACCAGACTGTGCAGTCTATTCTTCCAAATGCTATGAGGCAGTTGACTGAACCCCATGAAAGGGATTATTCATATTTAAGTAGGAAACAATGCGGAGTGGGGATGATTTGCCCATTAGTTTTTTTTTTCATTCTTTGTTTTGGGTGGGAACTTTCAAAACCTTACTGCAGGATGAAATTTCCATCTGTAAGGAATGGATTTTAAGTGTCTTGGACCCATTTTTTTGTGAAATGGAATGAGGACCCACCAAAAATAGTCCCGTCCATGAAACTGCCACTTTACTTGAAACCTTCAGTTAAAAAGATGAATGCCTGGAAGATAAGGAAATCTCACATTTTGACTTTGTATAGAAAACAGTTATATGATCTCATTTTAGGAAATATAGGTCCTATAGTACCTGAGTTAAAAGAATGCCCCCAAGGAAAATTCAAATTGCCATTCACCAGTTAACCCTAGAATACCACTATGAATGTGGGATAATTTATGGTTATATATACATGGTAGGGTAAATGTTAGGGGTAATCGGAAGCATAAGCCCACTGAAGATAGAACATGTCCATACTATGAATGTTTAGCCCCTGTGAAAACTATGTCCCATTTTATTTTGGACTGTACCTATAGAGTAAACCTGTGGGTCTTTCTGGCTCACAGGTGGAAGCTTCATTGGCTTCAGAATTTGATCTATAATCAGATTATTCTAGGAGATTTCACAGGTCAATTGGCTAAATATGCTAGGACTCTCTGGAAGCCCTATTTGCAGTTATGAAATTGTATCTATGACAAGCTAGGAGCAAGTATGTGTTACAACAACAGAGAATGCCTGATATATCAGTGGGTAAAGTTTATGAAGCAGTATGCAAAGAAATTTACTGTAAAGACTTAGAGAATAACTCTTATAGGGTAGTCCAAAGCATGTGGAAAGGTCTTCAGAGTGTATTTCATCCTGTATAACATTGGCTTTTCCATAGATTCATTCATTTTTCTTATTATTTTTAGGTCTTAAGGATTGTACTATGTAATTGTCACTGCCTGGGGTTTGGTTTGTTATAAAGGATTACACTATTTGATTTTAGGGCTGCACACCTACTTAATTATTGATAATTCTTTTCATGGAAGGTTCTTTGAATTTTTGTTTATAAAGTATATTTTATGTTTCCCGTGTTTTTCTATTTTGACTGAGAATATTTCATGTATTTTCTTGTTCCTAATATTTTTCTCTACTTTGTTATGAATTTTGTATCAATAAAATACTCTTACTCTATAATGTATGTTGATTTCTCCAATGCACGGAATAAGTGGCAGAGGATACTTTGAATGTATTATTTACTGTATTTAAAATGGTCAGTTTGGACAGCTAGATGTTTATTTACACTGCAGCAGAAGCAAATGTCTCATCAAAAGTTATTGGAGAAAATAGAGCATGATTTAAAACAGATTTACTTTTGAAACCAAATTGGTACATAGAAATGTGCTGATGGAAAGATGTCAAGGCCTTCTTTGAATAACAGACTCTGATTTCCTATTATATAAGTTATTTTCTTTTGTGTATTTTGTGATATTGTACATGTGTATATTGTGATAGTATATAGTCTTCTTTGAATAAAGTTTCCCTACTCTTGGAAGGGGCACTGTTGGCCCTATTCAAGATGGAGGATCTGGGAGTTGCAGAGGAGGAGGTGGTGCATGCTGGGAGTCATTCTGGCTCCCAGCTGCAGACAGCCAGGAGAACACTTTCAAAATGAAATTGAGGCAAACTGAAGCAGGCATTATCCATTTACCTAACAGTTTTTAATTGGAAAGTTAGAAGGGTATGTTTTACACTGGCCAGCTGAAGGCATGCCATAAACGTGAGAATGAACACATCTGGCTAGTACCTCCAATAAGCTGAGATGCATCTTATGTGGAAAATGACCATGTCAGTACAGCCTGTAGGAATATTACAAGATGCAACCTGTGTGGTGGCTGAGGGCATGTATTCCACAAGTGTCTGTGGGCAGCTCACAACCAGCAAGATGGGCATAAATCAAGATGAACTGATCAGACAAACCCAGAGGAAAGCAGAAGGTGACTCAGGAACATCTCAAAGTGAGGACCACACAAAAGAGAGGTCAGAGAGTTCAGACCCCCCCCCAAAAAAAGCTGGGAAGTCTCTGACTCAGTCACAAGAGGATGAGCAACCATCTACACATCAAGAAAAATCAGGAACAGAACCATCAGAGCCAGGGACAGAGGTAGCAGAAGAAGAGGTGGTGAAGCACACACAAGCCCCGCCCCCATCATGTGGCAAGATCTGGAAGTATAAAGGAAGATATACAGGATGCATGGAACATGCCTCCCCCTCCTCAGGGTTGGAACACTCCTTTGACTAGATGAAGTGTGAGATTAAAAACTTTTCATGCAACTGAATTAGCTGTTGGAAACAGGTTTGAGGCATTGGCCTGCAAGAGTGGATGGTGGTATTGACAAGGAAGGCACAGATTCCGATGCCACTACAAAATCATTGGCAGTATTAGAGAAAAAGATGAAAGAAAGAAGAAAAAGAAGAAAAAGCATGTGGAGGTGCTGATGGTTGAGAATGGTATTTATGGACACTTAACAACTCATTTCTATGGAAAAACTTAACATTCTTAATAGGACCAAAAGGAAAGCTGTGTTCTATTGCTAGAACAGTTGCAACTAAATGTGATATTTTTTAAAGAAACATGGATGGCAACTGCAGCTACTGTATCTCAGTGCAAAATGGCGGGGTATGGGCTCCATCATATTGGTCGTCTGGCCTAGAAAGGGTGGATGGGGTAGGAATTTTATTTGAAGGGTACAGTTCCATCTACAGAAATTGGTGGACATGGTTCCTGGATTATTACTCATTCTGGATGGAGTGCTGGCTGGACAACAGTGTAGATTTATCACAGTATATGCATCTCAAATTAAGGCAGAAAGGGTTGACCTTTTTAGGAAAATGCAACCATTTTTAGCTACTACTGGACAGGTTTTTATAGGGGGAGATTTTAATTGTCCAATAGATGTGGACAGAAGAACCGGAGAAGCAAAAAATGTTTACTGTGACACACATGCTTTACATGATTGCTTAAACACAGCAGGTATCCAAGATGCCTATAAAGTAATATAGAAAAAAACAGAATCTACATACACCAGGGGGACACTGGTAACACAAATAGAGTTTTGGTTTATATCCCCAAATGTAAAAGTAAAGGATATACTGGCTGTGCCCATAGAATTCTCAGACCATTCGATGGTCAGACTTGTGGAATTTAACCCTTCCGCACAGGCCACTGGATGTTGGTGGAGATTAGACACAGCAGTATTGAAAGATGCTAGAGTACATGGAGGTATTAAGGAGTTATAAAGAGCTAGAAAGTCTGTATTCTATCTATATGACATGGCAGGGGAGTGGTGGGAAGACACAAAACAAGGGTTACAAATCTGGTTGAAAAATATGGAGCCCACACACAAAATGAGAAATTTTTAAAATATTTAGCACTCCAGCAACAACTACAACATGCTTATTCTTTAGTAAATACAAAACCAGGGTCTTATACAGAGCAAACAACACCATTAAAAACACAGATGAAAAACTATCAATATGACAGGACAGCTACACTACTGGCTGAGTTACAATATGGCACAATAAAGTCACCAACAGAAGATCTCTGTGCAGCATGTAAAACATGGGTAGATAATACATATATAACAGCACTTCTAGATGTAGTTGGAAAAATAAAACATTCACCACAAGATTTATGATGGATTATTAAAAACTACATGTAGTCCCTAAATAATCTAGAGAATTGTAAGGAAGATGAACTGACAAATTATCTAGCGGCCCTTCAGGTGGAACTAGGAGATTCAGCCAAAAAGAAATTGGAGACACCTATTACTAAGGGAGAGATAGCAGAAGTACTGAAGGGACTTAGGAAAAATGTCTCACCTGGATGGGATGGTTTGCTACTGGAATTTTGTTTAACATTTCAGGAACACCTAATAGATACTGTATGTTGGTAGCACAGTATTTTATCAAGAGATAACAGAACAAACAAATAATGCAAGACAGTTTTGCAAAGGGGCTGGTGAGATTTCTTTACAAAATGGGTGACAAAACTTTATAACAAAATTGGAGGCCAATATGCCTACTGAATATGGATTGGAAGATTTTAGGAAAGCTGATACATAAGACTACAACAAATTTAGATATCTTACTACATCAAGCACAAACATGTGGGGATCTTGGAAAAAAACTCCAAGATAATTTAATTTTAATTTAATTAGAGATGTTATGAATATTGTAACACATGAAATTGAAAGTGCTTTTGATATCTTTGGATCAGAGTAAAGCCTTTGACAGAGTGTCATATAGGTATCTATTTCAGGTATTAAGACAGTATGATAGCCCACAGATGACAGTTAAATGAACACAAACCCTTTAAGAAACAGGCAATGGTAGTGTCCCTAGTGGGAGGAATAGACAGTTTACCAATTCCAGTTTAGGTGGAAGTCAGACAGGGCTGCCCACTAAGCCTGCTATTATGCTATCAGTAGACCCTTGTATAAGACACCTTAAGGAAATCAGGAGATTATAGGATTAGACAACACGGTAGCACTGAAGTATTAAAAACATCAGCATATATGGATGATATATGTTTATTCTTAAAAACAGAGGAGAGTGTAAAAAAAACAATAGAAGAATTGATTAATTTTGCTAGGGTTTCTGGAGCTAAATTAAATATGGAGAAGAGTGCAGAAAAATGTGTGGGACAACAGTCAATGAACAAACGTATTGCAGTGATAAAAATAAAGAAAGAACCAATTAAAATTCTAGGTATATACTTTGGGGAGGGGGGTATGGTGCAGAAAAATTGGTTGATAGCTATAAATAAATGTGAGTGGAAGAGAGAAAGATGGAACAAATGGATTCTATCTAAACATAAAAGTCTGTTGCTAGTTGAAACAATTCATAATGCCATTGGTATTGCACATGGAATGGGTGTTTCACTGCCATGGAATCTTGAAACAAAAACATTTAACATTTTTTCAAATACCTGGGGAGCAGACTGAACTCATAAAAAGAGAGCTCACATGTTTTCCAAAGCAGCAAGGCAGGTAGGAATAGTGAACCCCATTATTTTCCTTCATACAATGTTTTCATCGGGGACAATCAAGAAGGTAATACAACAAGGGTAGATAGTGAAAGGTCACTATAAATTGGTCAAAAGAACAATTAAAAGACTATTTGGATAAATGGCAGGAAGAACCACTTAAGAGTATACCGAGGTTACAGATACCAGAGTTTTTAAATCGACCCTAAAGAAAATGTATATATGAAAATATCTAAAACACAGATATTAGTGAATGGTGCAGTAGCAGCCACAGACACTGCCAGCTATTTCCTGAAATTTCTGTAATAGTTCCATAAATATCTGATGCTTTTTGCATTGAAACAGTAGAGGCAGCGGAGAGAAACTCTTCAGAAATGTCACAAAATATCTGGAAATAGCTGGCAAGGTCTGTGGCTACCACTGTATATCGTTAAAAGGGTGACTCAGATTGAGTGACTCAAATATGAGTAACACAAACTCAGTGCCTCTGTTGTGAGTTACCCTGTATGGGTAGTGACAGGAAAGGGAAGGGCAAGAGGACAGTGACAGGATTCCGGAAGGTATCCGTGAGGTATGTGGGAGGTGGCAAGAGTAGAAGCCACCAAGGTAGCCTAGTGGTGCAGTGGTTAGGGAGGCTGGCTCTGGTGAGGAGGGTGCAGGGTTCAGGGTTGGGGGTGAGCATAATGTTTTTGTGTTTTTCTGTGCTGTTTTTTTTTCTTGCATCCTGGTTCTGCCCTCCCCGACATGCACCCCCTAGAGTTAGTTATTTTAGTTATGGGGGTGTGGGAGGAGTGGCGGGGCAAAGCCCCCACATGAAACACTGAAGTTTTTTCTGACTGCAAATGTACACCACTGTTTTTGTTTTTGGCTATGTACATTCACTGTAATGGTGCTCACCTTTGGTGATCACCGTTATCACATAGAACCTTAAGTGAATAATAGGAAACAACTGTATGAGTTGATTCTACAGGAGATTGGCCGTCTGAACCGGTATTTAAATTCTGTACACCTGATAACCAGAAATTGGCTTTGAAACAATTAATGAACCAAAGAATTCCAGAGTGGATATAGGATAATTTATGAATTTGAACATATAGAAGGATAAATGTTAAGGGAATCAGAAACATAAAGACATTGGGGAACAAAAGTTCGGTATTTAAAAGAAGCATGAGAAACTATGACACACTTTTTGCGAGAATGTATTTATTCCAAGAATGTATGGCAATTTGTAGCTGTTAGGTGGAGCCTTCCTTGGCTTGAAATATTAACTTATGAACAATTGGTATTAGGACAATATGTGGGTAGGTTAGCAGGATATAATGTGAGCACTTTGGGTGTACTATTTGCTTGTTTAAAATGTTATTTGTGGCAGGCTAGAAGCAGATATGTACTTTAACAGCAACATATGACATATTTAGTAGTAGGGTATCTTTGTGAATCTGAATGTATGGAAGTATATTGTATGGATGTAAGAAAATGTTCTAGTGTAATAGGAAACCACATGGAAAGGACTTAGGGGATATTATAATAAGAGGGAAAAGGAAACATAAGCATGATGACTAATATTATATAAAAGGAATGAGATATAGACGGTTGAAAAAAGGGTGGGCAGGAGAGAGGAGTCTCAGTGGTAGGAGAATCTGCCTCTCATGGGAGAGAGATGGGGTCAAGAGTTTTACTTTAAAACACATGAGATGATTTGTATAAAGTGAAAGGAGAGAGAATCTGAGGTGAAGAGCCCAGAACCTATGTATATCTCCAGATGACTTTATAAGGAAAGGATAGAAAAGGGGTTGGAAAATAATAGACTGGTACAGTAGGTGGTTGGAAACCTCAGTTGGCAAGAACTAATGGTGAAATTATTAAGAGATTATTTAAGAATGTTTGCAGAGTTTATTTGAAATTGAGAGGGTGGAGGATTTAGTAATGTGGGGCTTAAGCTATATTGTCTTTTATTTTGTTTTTGTTTTATCTCAGAAAGATGACTTTGATTCTCTTTTATTTTTGGGATTTCTATATTGAATTTTTTATTAATATGTGCCCCTACTCTCTGTGAGAGTCCTTCTAGCCATAATGCTACCTGCCAAGATGGCTGCACCAACAACGCTCAGAGTGCAAGGAGATGGTGGAAGCAGGGGAGGGACTCTCCCACTTCTGTAATTAGAGAAGCTGTGTCTGCTTCTACAGGTTTATTCAAGGAATCATTGCCTGCCCTTCCTGTGTAGCCTGTTTTTAATTATTTTGGATTGCCTGTTGGAGTACCTGTTTCTAAAAAAGAACTCTTAGAGATGGCTGAGACTCCATTGAAAAATTACTGAAGCATGGAAAAGACAACTTCTGGCACTGCTCAGCCCCAGGCAAGTATTGGAGACCACAATAGGGCAAACAGCCTCTCAGCCTGTACAAGCAGCAGACATCAAGCAAGAAAAGGAAGTCTATCCACAAACAACTAAACCAGTCTTTAGAATCTCCAGACAAAATGCCCAAGCCCCATCAACTGGGGCTAAAGGCAAAAGAATGGCTACTAGAAGGAAACATAACTGGAGCCAATCCACATCAAAAGTACAGAAAATAAAGATAGTGCCAACCATCAATAGATATGAGGTTTTAAGAGGTGAGGGGGAAGACATTACACAGAACTCAGATACTCTTCTCTGTGGCCTTCTCAAATATCAGACACTGAAGACACTATAGGAGCGAGGGTGGGCAAACAGAAATGGAAAACTAAAGCAAAAAAAAAATGAAAAAGAAAACAGTGAAGGTAGGGAAAAAGTTATATCACCACCAGACCACTAATGTCTCCCTGCTACTTCCCATGAACCATGAGACCCTCTTCATATCAAGATTGTTAACGTAAACAGTTTTAAAATGGTAAAAAGGAGTCAGTTTTTCTTGTTTACATTCTACAGAAGAGACTATTTACTTTCTTCAAGACACAAGACTACACACCATTTCTGAGATTAATAGTGCTAAGAAAGCATGGTATGGTAAACCATCTAAATGTTACACTGGACCAGAAACATGCTCTGGATGGAATATTTTTTTAAATATGGATGTAATTATAATTAAATTTATAGATTAAATTCTTGAAAGATTGCTAATACTAGATGAAAATATAAAAATCACTGATTAGACTCATTACCATATATGCCCCTCAATTTAAGGCAGAAAGGATAAATATATTTAAGGCAGTACAATCATACTTACACTCCTCACATTCTATAATCCTTGGAAGTGATTTTAATTGTAGTCTCACCTCCAGGACAGAGGTCAACATACAAAACCAAGAAATTGTTTTGTGATATGCACTTTCTAGCAAACCTAATACAATCTGCAGGTCTTGTTGATGCATACCATGAAACAACAAGGAAGCATGATCCTACTTTTCATAAAGGCCCCTTGGGCACTAGAACTGATTTTGTGTTTCTCTCAGATGACCTTCTGATTACTAATGCAGCTTTGCAAGCAGCAGAATTTTCAGATCACAATCTTCTACACATAGACATAAGTGTCTCATCTCATATTGCGTATGGACCAGGCCTCTGGAAATACAATTCCTCTCTTTTAAACCACCCAGCAGTCATCCAGGATCCATGCTATTTTATAACAGCAAAGACATTGTTTTTATAAATTTCAAAGATGAATACAGCTGCACCCACACTTCAACAGAGAGACCAGAGACTTAGCTTGCTTGTAGTCAAATTATTTTTTGCAGCATTATACACACCTGCACCATAGTGAGAATATGAGAGGAATAAAGTGGTGGAATACCACCACTCCTTATGTTTCACCCCCCACATGGGGGTTTCATCAGAGGATGAATCATGGTATCAAAGGCAATCAATTTAAACACAAATTAGCCAATGAGATGCTTGCATTGTTACATGTCATTTTATAATAAATTAAGCCTCTACTTATACCCAGTATAACATATCACCAGTGTCCCACAAAAACAGCATTAACTCTTTAATAGCCAGAGTCATAGTTTGAAAACATTTAGTCCTTGGTAGTCCCATTGCTCCGGGAAAGCTGTCCTGTGGAGAGAACAGAAAGCTTTACTTTAAAAATTATAACTGGCCTGTTCCAATCAGTCAATCAACATACAAGAATTTGTAACACTCAGAACAGCTCATAACTAAATAACAAATCACAATAATCTGACCCTAAAAAACACTCAGACGGGGGGGCGGTAGGGACAACAAGGAAGAAAGAAATTATGCATTCAGCTTAGGTTTTTAACTTTTTTAAAAGAACAAGGAGTCAGCTCATGAAATACAAATGCAGTGATTTAACAACACACATTAGATATTAATTTCTAGCAAGGTGAAGGAAAAACTGAGCTATAAGTACATTTCATTAGTACCTCATTTCAAAAAAGGTTTTACCTCAAATTTATAATTGAGCCTAGTTTTTCAGGGCTCCTAGAACATAGATCCATTTTTGTTCTTTTGATTTAACATTGTTTCTAAATCACTCCCTAATGCTAACTGAGGCTGTTTCTATATCAATGGCACTTATTTTGTGAGTAAAACTTGCAGGTGATTTTAATATGTGTGCTGCCATTGCATAATCCAAAGTACCTTTTTTAATCACATTCAAATGTTCCTGAATTTGGAACCTTAGTTTGTGTTTAGTTCGTCTAACGTAATAGGCACTGCATGAGCAAGTCAAAAGGTAAATTACGGCCTCTGTATTACAATCTATGTCCACCTGTATTTTTACCATCTTGCCAGTCTGTGGATTCAAAAATCCACTGCAGGGATGTAATGTTGAGCACACCTTACACCTCCCATATCTTTTAATGCCTAATTTTTTTGGTACAGAAAAAACTTTATTACTTTCCTGGTAGCTACTTGTCAAGCTATCTTTCAAATTCTTACCTCTTCTGTAAGTAACCTATAAAGGTTTCCGCCCAGGCCAGAGCACCACCACGACACTCCTTGAATTCTTTAATTTCCTCCATGATGCACTTGACAAAGGCCAGCTAGCAGGAGCCATGTACATAGACCTATCCAAGGCCTTCGATATGGTCAGTCACCCCTACTCCTTGACTCCTCCAGCAATTGATTTCTCCAGGGCCCTCTAGCTTGGTTCACAAGTTACCTATCCTCTAGAACACAATGCATTAAGATCGATACAACAGTCTCCAATACCTGCCCCTAATGCTCAGGGGTCCCACAGGGGTCCATCCTGAGTCCTATACATTTCAGTTTGTTCCTCAATGCACTACCAAATTCATGTGATTGCAAGGTTCTACTTTATGCAGATAACGCTGTCCTCTGTACCTCCCATGCCAACCCCACCAGCCTCCCTTTAGCACTCTTTTAGCCTGACCGAATGCTGGTTCATGGACCAGAGACTTATTTTGAAACTGAAAAAAAACAAGGCCATGATATTTGCCCACCACCAAAATAAACTAAGTAACTCTCCACTGCGGATCCTCTCCAGCTCCCTCCAACCCATTGAGCATGTCACCTCCTATAAATACCAAGGTATAACTTTCGATGAAGCCCTCATCTTCAACACTCACACTGATGCTTTCACATCTGTGACTAATGTATGTATTGGCCTCCTCTACCGCTACAAAGACTGCCTACCCCTTGAAGCCTTATGACTAGCCATCACCTCATCAGTACTATCATTAATTGATTACAACCTAGTGATCTATGCAGCTGCAGACTCCACCGCCATCAGCAAAATAAAAGTGTCCATCAACAAAGCATGCAGGTTCCTGTCTGGTGCAGACTGGCTAATCCAATGCTGAACCCTCTATTCCCTCACTCAAATACTAAGCTTTAAGGAAAGGCTACTATACCAGTCCTGCCTTATGGCCCAAAAGACCCTCCTCAGACTAACGCCACCAGGAGTCGCAGCCTCTCTCCACCTTTTGACCTCCACCCACAGCACCTATAAGCTCTCCCTAGCAGTCCCATGGGTAAGAACCTCCCTAGCACAAAGGACCTTCTCATACAGGACCCCATCCTGGTTCAACTCCCTCCCTGAGAGTGTCACCAGCCTCCCTAATATTGGTGCATTCAAAATTGCCCTCAGGAACCTCATACTTACAACCCGCACCTGTCAATGCACTCAGCGGTGAGCTGTCAGCCACTGGGTCGCCATTGACCAAGAACAGTATCTATTTCCAAAGTTGCAATTTAGGCAAAGTCTTGTTCCTAGACTGCCTTAAATTGTTTTCACATTGCAATGTTTCTCTCCACTCCAGCATGAGAATTCCTAGCAAACCACTGTATAGGCTACTCCACAGGCTTAGCTAAACCACTATATAGGCCACTGAATAGGCTCACTGCCTCCTGTATACTTTTCTTATCTCACATTACAATCTCATGTATAAATGCTGTATCTCATGACCTGTACTGTTCTCACCCACAAAACCTGATGTAGCAACTAAATGAAAGTATGCAAGTTATGTTTTACTCTGCTGTAAGTAAATGTGTACTTATGACATGGAGCCTTTGGAAATGAGTCTCTGACTCAAAGGGTTGTAATTCTGATCTCTAACAAATAAATAAATACATAAAATAAATAACCAAATGTCCAGGTGGGCTTCTTGCAGACTAAAAAAGGTTTATTGCCAAACTCTACAGACACCAAAAGCAGGTGTACAAAATGAATTGATGTTTCACCTCCTTTGAGGTTTTCTCAAAGTTGTTACACACTACTGGTGAAATGCTTAAATGACATACAGCAGTAATCATGTGACTTGGGTCCATTTAAAAGTCACACACATATAAATATAAAGAAAGAAAGAAAGTTTCTAAATCATTTTTAAAGCATAGTTTGACTTTGCTGTACCTTTATGTCACTATAAACAAAGGAGGTTTTATTCATTAACAAAGGATTGCAAGTGAAATAAGAAAGCATGTGGACATAAAATGCATTTGATTAAATAACACTAACTTTGTGATGTAGTTACATCATATGAAATCAGGAAGTAACAAATTAAAATAAATGATAGTGAATGACTGGTTTATGAGGAGAAAAATTCCAGTGCTGGTTTAATGCAGTTATAAGCCCCGATTCTAGACTGTGAGTAACATTATCAATCTAGTTAAATCCTAAACTGGAATTATTCTCCAAGTGTACAGCCCTTTCCTACTGTTTGTTATATATAATATGTCTGGTTAACTGATTAGAGGCTTCATAGCCAAGACTGACATGATTTTTGTTTCAGATTTTTGGGTAGTTAAGTTGTCCTCATTATCTAAGCAGCTAAGTGTAGTTTTTCTATGGTGTTCAATTACTGCTCCTTAAGCCTGCAATGAGATTCCTCAGTGTGACTCAACACCAGGACAGAAAAAATGAATATTTTGTTCCCTGTGGTCTAAACTGTTTTCTAGTTTGGGTTTCAAGCATTTATCATTTATTTTCTGCAGAAATGCCTATTTTTGTGGTTAATCACATTGAGTTCTATATGTGTTTTATGCGATGTTAAGATGAGTGACTGTAGCTTGAAGTTTGGTCTGGATTGTATCATGCTAATTAGCTAGTTCACATTCGAAGTACATATTTTCAGGCTAGTGTCATTTTTTTCTACAAAACTCTCTTTTTGTGGTAAATTACATTAACTGAGTTCTGTGTGTGTTTTAGTGAAGTTAAGATGAGTATTTGCAGTACAAAATTTGCTCTGAGGACGGGGAGGAGTGGACAAGAGCATGAGGTGTTTGTAATATATGCTGTCATGGATTTTACAATGTTCTTTTTTAATCTATGATTATCACAGCTAAGATGTAACATTTTATTTTTATTAGGGATCCTGCTTTTCAACATTTTCCACAGCCAGATGAACAAAAGTACTGGGAGGCCAAGTGAGTTGTAAAAGTTCAAACAGTGAAATTTTAACATTTTAAACATAGAAACATAGAAGTTGACAGCAGATAAGGACCACAAGGCCCATCCAGTCTGCTCATTTCTTTTTCTACCTTACAAATGTGCCACCGGCCTTTGCTCTGTCAATGGCCTATCTATTCATACTCATCTGTATTGCTCCCTTATGCCTATCCCATGCCTGTTTAAAGCCCTGCACTGTATTCATATCCACCATTTCCTGAGGTAGGCTGGTCCATGCATCCACCATTCTTTCTGTGAAAAAGAACTTCCTCACATTATCCCTAATTGGCCTCCCTCTAATCTCATGCTGTGTCCTCTTGTTCTGCTATTTTTCTTATATTGAAACATGTTAGACTCTTTCACCTTGTTAATGCCCTTAAGGTGTTTGAATGTTTCGATCATATCACCTCTCTACCTCCTTTGCTTTAGGGTATACATATTGAGCTCCGTTAATCTGTCCTCATATGTTTTCTGATACAGTCCCTGCATCATTTTGGTCGCTCTTCTCTAGACTGCCTCAATTTGGTTAATGTCCTTGTGAAGGTGTTGCCTCCAGTACTGCACGCAGTACTCCAGATGGGGCCTAACCAGTGTCTTGTAAAGAGGGATTATTATCTCCCTCTTCCGACTTGTGATACCCCTACTAATACTCCCCAACATCCTCCTAGCCTTATCTACTGCTTTAGTGGTCTGCTTGGATGATTTCAGGTCATCAGTGATGATGATGCCCAAGACTCTTTCTTCCCTTGTGACTGCCAGCAACTCCCCACCCAGCCTATAGGTGGCTTCAGGGTTTCTCTTCCCTATGTGCTTGATCTTGATGAATTTATTGTATCATTATTGTTTTATTTGTAGGATTTGACAGTACTTAACTTTTTTTTGCTAACCACATGATTGGATGTTTAATAATCTGATACTTAGAGTGATTTTCATGAATGATTTTTAACTGATTAATTTGATTCATTGATAGAGTGGTAAACTTGTAGTTTCCATATGAAGACAATACCTAATAATATATTAAGTATAGAATTATGGATGCAGACATAACATGCAATATGGCAAACACTAAAAAATTGTGGAAGTTTGTTTATTTATTAAGTTTTTGCCAACTTAACCAGATAGGTGCACTAGACAACACACAGTCTATTTTCAGGCATGGCCCAGGAGGTTTCATGACAGTAGACAATTAAGATAGCAGAAAAACTTTACAGTGTACAGGAAGGATGGGGTACAAAACTAACAATATAGAAACACAATCTGACCCTGTGAGTTCAAATAACACTGGTAAACAATTAAGAGAGAACCTAGTCATATACATTGTACAGCTGGTTACAATAAAAATATCAACAGAAAATTGAAGCAGATACAGTCAATTAAACAAAGAGTGCAAGAGAACAAATATCTGTGTAGCTTAAGAATTTGTAGAGTACTTTCTTGATACCGTAGTGGGACTGGGAGGCTCGGAGGTGAGGTGGTAGTGCATTCCAAGCTCTATAGGCAAAAACAGTGAATGCCTGTTCACCCATTTCAGAGGAGCATCTGCATACAGCCAGAAGTGACTGGTTGCAGGATTGCAAAGGGTAGCACTGGTCCAGGGGAGTCAACATGGCTGCAAGAGTAGTAAGTTTAGAAGATATGATAATATTATCAGTCATACAACTGAGTACAAATAGATGATGAGAGGAAGATGGTAACCAAACTAGTTTAGAGTATAGTGTACAGTGGTGTGTTAACCTAGAAGTGAATAAGGAAAATTGACAGATGTTATTATAGGAGACATTCCATTTGTCTAGATTGAAAGCACTGGTTAGATAGAAGGAGGTGAGACCTTATGTGAGGCTGGGTAACAGGATTCCATGGGCAATTGCAAATCTGGCAGCAGGAGAGAGAGAGAGAGAGTGTATTTTATTCTATAGGCCAGCCCAAGCTTAGTATTCACTGATTTACAGATGTTCAAGCTGAGCAATGTAAAATCAAATGAGATGATCCAGGGTAAGACCTAGACATTTGAAAGAGTTAGCATTGAAGATAAGGGAGCCATCAGATTAGCAAATGGCTAAGCAATTGGGACAAGTCCTTAGTTTATGTGAGAACCCAAAGATCATGGTCTGGGCCTTGCTAGAGTTTAGAACAAGGCGATTTTGTGTAAGCCAGGTCTGAATGCTTCCAAAATTAGTATTCAGCTTAAGAGTTGATTTCAGTTAAACTTCTGGAGCTGGTGTAGAGTACCATGTCATTGGCATATAGGAGGGTGCTACTGAAGGATGGAACTTTGTGGGCATCATTAGTGAAGATGGAAAAAAGTAGCAGACCCAGAATGGAGCCTTGAAGTACACCTATACTGAGTGTAGTTGAGGCATATTTAGCCTGATTAAGTTTAATAAATTGTTGCCTATCACTTAGCTAGAAAACCATCTTATGGCATGGGGGAGATACTTAGTGATGATAGTTTAGATTTAAGTGGTGGTTTACATGATTGAAAGCCTCTGTGAGATCTATAAAGACAGAACCAGTATACTTCCCCTTATCCATGCCCAGTTTAATATTTTTGATGAATTTGGTGAGTGCTGTGGAGGTACTATGGGCCTGCCTGAACCCATGCTGGGCAGAGGACAGCAGGTGATCTGTGACCTGGAGGGCTGTAATCTTTTCTAGCAGTTTACTGAGGACAGGTAGGATTGCTATTGGCTGGTAATTTTCAAGGTTCTTAGGATCACCTTTTTATATACACAGGTACTATTTTGGCCCTTTTGCAGCTCTTAGGGACAGTGCCTGAGTATAAGTATAAATTATGTAATCTGGTAAGTGGGGAGGCAAGGAGTGAGGCAGCAATCTTAAGTAGTTTAGGCCCCAACCCATCAGAGCCAATGCTCCTGCAGGTGGAGATAGTGTTTAGGAGCTGTAGTACTTCACCATGAGTAACAGCATGGAGGTAGAAAGAGGGGCAGGGAGGATGGGCATTTGGAGGCATATTCTCAAGGGAGCATGACAGTCGATTTCCAAAATAGATTAGAGAAATGACTGTTAAAGGCATTGCCGATGGTGTCCATGTTATTACAATTGACACCATTTGTCATCATATCAGACAGTGTTTGTCTTCTTATCTTTACCAGTTCCCATGAGACACTTGATGTGGTTCCAGAAGCTTCTGGAGTCACTAATTGAGGCCTGCAATATTTCCTTAAAGAAGGTGCCTTTAGACAAATGCATTTCTTTTTTACAAGTATTTCTCAGGGCCCAGTATTCAAGTCAATCGCTGTTCAGGGATGATGCTTTAGATTTATTCCAGCATGTGTCTCTTGCTTTTAGCAGGACAAGCAGATTAATGTGCAGCCACCTGGTGGCCTTCCCCCTTACCCCCGCTTGATTATAGGGATGTGTTTGTCCTGAAGGGACTGAAAAATGGAGGTAAAATGGTTAAGAGCTTCATTGACAACACTGATGCAGTATAGTGGGGACCAGTCAACTAGTTGTAGGTCAGTAAGCAAAGCTGTAGGAGCAAACTTTGAGAAGTCCTGAAAAAACAGTTCTATAGGAGGGCAAGAGGGGGTGTGAGCATCCCAAATAATATACAGTACTGGTGTATGATCACTAAGTGAAACAGTGAAGGTGCCTGCAGTGGCAATCCTCTCCTTTCTGTTAGACAATCTCTGAGGGAGTGTTTGCCTCCTGCAGCTGATAGACTGATTGGGTCACAGATCAGCTGGGAGAGGTGAAGCTTGTTTAAAAGTGATTCATATAAGTGATTACCATTCTGGTTTAGACTGAAATCTTCCATTGTGATGATTTTTTTCTTTCCAACAGCTAAGGACAGGTGATTGATTATCTCAGATAGGCCAGATTTACCACTTTTGGGAGGATTGTATACACATACAATGTGAATTTTGTTTGAGCCACCCAAGATCAGTAGTGAGTGTAGCAACTTATTGGGGGGGGGGTGGCTCCTGATAGAGCATTAAGTTGCAGGTGATTCTTAAAATAGATTATAATCCCTCCACCTCTTTTGGTTGAAGGGCGGGCAGGTCTGTTAAGGTAATAGCCAGCCAGACAACACACAGAATCTGGGACAGATGGTTTAAGCCAGGACTCAGTGATGCCAAATACATCACGTCTATAGTACGATACCCAGGCTTCAAGCTCATAGAAGTTAGCCTTAAGGATACGAATGTTGAGGTGGGCAATCTTGAGAGCCTTGGTCGAGAACCATGGGGAGGAATTTGAAGGGGTTGGATTCAGTGGTAAGCCAGGACTGGTTTCTATGTCAACTGATAGCATTAATGAAAGAGAATGGTGCCATAAAGTAGCTAGATCTGAGACTAAAGAGCCAGGGGGAGGACAATGGAAAGCAAATTTGTCTAGGTACCAAAGAATATAGAAAAAGGTACCTGGGACTGAGACAATAGGTTAGAGTGGGCATCTTAGAGCATCAGAGAACGGAAAGCTCTGATGTAGCTTATCAGCAGACTGGTTAGTATGTTAAGGTGCAGGAAAAAGGTCAGCAATTGTTCCATATGATGATAGCGATCGAATGACAGCTATCACAATCATCGCAAATGTATATCTTCAAAAATAATTTTGATGATATACAGTTCTCAGCAAACTCACATCCGGTGAAATAAAGTGTTTTTGTGTGGGGGGGAGGCTGCACACACCCCCACACCCCCCTCATCGGGGTCTTCACCCCCTTCCGCAAACCCCTTACTAAGGATTCTCAACTCCAGGGGGGTGCAACTCAAGGAGGGGTGAAGTTCTGTAAAAAAAAAATTACTTACACAGCCACAAAATTATTTCCCCCAGCAGCTCCTGAACCCAGTGCCTACTGCACCATAGCCAGCTACCCTCACCACCACACCACAGGGCTAGCTCAGTTGCAGCAGGCTCACCTATCCTCCTGAACCCTCCCTCCCTCCTATCCCTCCAGTACAGCCCCCCATCTCTCCCCTTGTGGTTGCTCTAGACACTATTCTACCTCTACCCTTGCAGGGTAGTGTATCATTATAGTGCTATAAATGTGTCGCTGTTTCTATAGTCGCTCATTTTTAAGTGCTACCATCACAGGCTACCATCAGCAACTGTAAGTACGTTCATAAGAGTAATACCAGTTATGACAATTGATCTTGGGGACAGCATTCTGGTGGATTGAGAACTGACTATAAGCAAAAGAGAGAGAGAGAGTAGTTGAAGGTATCAGGGGCAGGAGAGAATAGGAAGGGGGAAGAGTCTAGTGTTTGGGAGCTAAAAAATTATCAGCTCAGAGAGTGAGAAATAGGGGGGCCTATATGGGGAGTTAATACAGCAGCCAAAAATCTGGGGGAAAGAGGAAGAGTGATACAGCACAGAAATAGGAGTGAGGCTGAAAAGAGTGAATATAGCATGGTGGAATGTGCCCTCTGTATAGTTAGAATAGGAGGCACAATTATTTTCAATGCTACTGAGGGAACAAGCGAGCAATAATTTCACTGTATGAGTGAACCAGCTAAAAATAGCAGAACGGTTTTAGTAGTGAGCAGCAATAAGATATATCAGTTATACAGGCATTAGGTAGAATAATGGCATAGATAGCTTAAGGCAGAAGCTACCTAATTATCATTTTAAGCAAATAAGGAGGCATGGTTAGAGCTAGCTACTTAAGTAGTGATGACTGAGCACAATGGCCTAGAGATAGGTAAGCATGCCTGAGCTTAAAGCAAACTATCTACTCAAGTTGTGACAGTTAAGCAGTAAATGGAGACTCTTCCAATCTGGCTAAGAACAAGTACAACAATATGGGTTTCAGATACACTAAATAGGAGTGTAGTGCAAGCAAGCCTAGATTTAAGGACAAAAATATCAGGAGCCTTTACTAGTAACAGCAAGCTGGACCGAGTAAAGCATAAAACAAGCAATACTAGGTGAGGTTGGTAATCTTAAACACAGGCAAACATGCATGAGTCACTTAGGTGCAGAGGGGTGAATAACAAACATGGAGGCTCATCAAACAACTACTGGAGGGGTCTGCATTGGGCAGCATGACTAGCCTACTAACTGACTCATAGCTGACTCCAGGCAGACTCCTAGATGTCCTTAGCACATGGTTCTTTGCACGGATGGACCTCTGCATGGACGGGCTGCTTGGTCAGATAGCAGTGAATACCAAGAGCAGCCCTCTAATGTGGCTGGAGTTCTTTGTGCCGGTATGGAAGCCCAGGAAATCAGTAGAACTTACAAGTCCCACTTTCTCAGCCCTCCAATTGGCTGAGGGGATTGTAGTGGGAGGGAAGTTTCTGGAGGGAGTCCCTGATGAGTTGCTATGATCAGTGGGGGGCATGTAGGTTGTGCAGCCTCTGGAGACCCCCTCATGACCTTTTGCTCCGGCTTCCAGCATGCACCATGTCCAAAATGCAGCTGGAGTCCTTTGTGCCAGTGCAGAATCCTGGGAAATCTCAGTAGAGCCAATAAAGTCCCACTCCTCAGCCCTACAATTGGCTGAGAGACTCTGTGGAGAGAAGATTCAGGTGGGAGTCCCTGTGAGTTGCAGCAATCAGTTGGGGTGAGGGGGGTTGTGCAGCCTCTGGAAACCCACTCACAACCCCTTGCTGTGGTGTCCAGTGTACAGCATGTCTATAATGCAGCTGGAGTCCTTTGTACTGGTGTGGAAGCCCAAGAAATCTGTAGCACTGCCAAGCCCTGTCTCTTCATCCCTCTGACTGGCTGAGAGGCTTGTAGTGGGAGGGAAGATTCAGGTGGGAGTCCCTGGCAAGTCACAGTGATTGGTAGAGGGGATGGAGGTTGTGCAGCCACTGGAGACCCTCTCATGACCCCTTGTTGTAGCATCTGGCATGTGCCATGTCTAATCTTTAACTGCTAGAGAAGGCATCTACAGTATGTGGGATAGTGCATGGTCTCAAATTGGCAAAAGGGTATTTTATCAGAATGAATGGCACCAGAAGGGCATAGCACAACTAAAAGATATGTGCAATAATAAGAATTTTGAAAACTTTTCAGTATCTCAAAAATGAGTATGGGCTCCATGACAACCAGTAATGGAAGTATACACAAATGAGGTGTGTAGTATTTAAGTCTTCCACTTCCATTTTCCAGGTGTGATCCCAATGCACTTTACAAGCTGGTTTCAGATGCATTTACCATTTGGCAAGCACATGGAGGTAACGGGACACTTTCAACCCTTTTTGCATCATATTATTTCTGATGAAAACCCACATTTTATGATTGCATACCTTCTGTAATTTTTATTGATGTTGCTGCCTTTTTATCTGTTTCCCTTCTTAGTAGAACTGGAATGCACACTAATGGTATAATTATACCCAATATTGTTTTGTTTCAAACCATTGCATACTTCCTGAGCATCAGTAACACTCCTAAACAGTGTAGCCACTTATGATGCTATAGTCTCATTTCCCCCTCACTGCATCTTGAGTGGCTAGACTGTGTTTTGGGTGTTCCCAAATCCAGGAAAAATGCAGTAGAAGTTGATCAAGGACAGTAATCAACACACTTTTTGTGTGGTAACATCAGTATGGTTGGCAGCCTGTTTTTCACATTTAAAAAGAAAAAAAGGAACCAGAATCAAACAACAAGTTGCATGTGTAATCTCTATAGAACATGAGCAATCATAAAAGAAAAACTACTTACCACAGTAATGTTGTTTCTTGCAAAGCGATCCCTCACTAAGTTTAGCAAGTAAGTTATTCCCCTGGAATGAGCAGTCCCCTAGCTTTTAGAATTTTTGAAAATAATGGAATTTAGAATGAACATTTCAAACTCTGCTGTGTGTTCATGCTCACCCCTGCACTCTAATGTCAGATTTATTTCTAAATCTGGCATAAGCTGTGACCACTAAAACTAGCTAAATGGCTACCAAATATTCTAAAATGTTTATGAAAGATTTTTTTAGACATTTGTTTAAATAAGGAAGAACAAAGGGCTTTGTTATGAAAAAATGGTCACACAGACCACTTAACAGGCCCCTTAGCAACAGTTGTAAAGGCACTGTAACAAGTAATGCTCAAGCAAGTAGGAAAAAAAGCTGATGCTTGTCTGAACCTTTTTCCAGATTCTCAAGGCAGGCATTAGGGATTGTTAAGCATAGTGAGGGACCCCTTTGAAAGAAACAACATTACTATGATGAGCAGTTTTCTTCAAACTCCAGGAATCCCTCATGTAAGGTTAACAAGTACAGACTCTGTACCAGTCCCTTGGGAGGCTGGGTACAGAACCTATTTAGGGAAAAGGTTCTGCAAGACAGCAGTGCCACAGCTGGCATCCCTTCGGAACTGTATGTCCAGACAGCAGTACTTTGTTAATGTGTGTACTGTTTTCCAGGCAGCTGCTTTACAAATCTCTTGTAGAGGGATACCCTTGATGTTGCCACCAAGGCTCCATGGAGCCAAAGTACAATCCCTTCCCTCCCAATATATCAGCAGCAAAAAATGATAAATTATGTAGCAGGGACTTGGAGCTAGGTAAGGATCCTTATGTGGTTTGGGAAACACCAGAAAAGGTGCTGTTTAAATGGAATGAACCATCTACTTTCAACTGCAATTTGGCATGTAGGACAGGAACACTGATCTGTCAGTTTGGGAGACCAGACTGAAGGATAATCTGTATCAGAAAGAGAATGACAAAAAATACAGAAGTCATAATATGAAAGTAGATGATTTATTCCATTGAAAATGAAAATTCTGATGAAAACAGAATCTGCTCTATATAAGTAACTGCAGGCCCTGAGGAAGAGTAGGTATTTTAAAAACATCAGCAAATGTGTGCAGTTGTACTTACTTATAGAGAATTGCTTGCCACAATAAACTGAGATCTGATTAAATTATAAAAGCAGTGAGTGAGTCACTTGCCAGCCTTTCTAGTGCAGTTATAAACCTTTTTTTGGAACAGACTCCTCCTGCTGATTTCTGTTCTATACACATGAGCCAGAATGGGCTTTCTTGTTCAAACTCTTATTACTGTAGATGTTGCTGTGGTGACATATTTTATTTATTTTTATTTATTTATTTAAAGTTTTACCAGGAAGAACACACCGAGCAGAAGCTCATTTCCAGATGTGTCCTAGGGGGAAGGGGAATAGAATGGGAGTACAGACAATCATAGTGAATGCAGCATTAGAGGATTGAGAAATACACAATACAGATGCTTGACAACACACAAACAAATACAGTGTAAGTGAACAAAATAAGGAAAATACAAATACAAAATACAGGAAATTTACAATAATGTAGGTGCAAATTTTAACAACATAAGAATAGAGCAACAGAGTAGTAACAAATGCTAATATCCTAGTACACAGTACTAGTTACACATTGCATAAATAGGAATACAGAATTGCTTTGGTAGAGGTTAATATGTGCTTATATGCCTATAACCTGATGCACTAGTGGAAGACAGCAGGGTAGGAACAGCAGGGGTGGTAGAGGCAGGAGATTAGGAACAGATGCAGGGGGAGTGGAAATGTTTTTTACGAGGTAATTGAAAACCCAAGAGGAGGGGGCAAATTGAATGGGCCTTGGGAGGGAGTTCCACAGAGTTGGAAACCTGCATGAAAATGTGGCCTGACCTGCTGAAGAGGTACAATGAGGGATGGTTAAAGTGAGAGGGTCAGAATTTCTGAGTGGATAAGAAGGAGGAGAGGCAAGGGTGGAGAGAGAGGAAGAGAGAGATAGGAAGGTAGGGACTGGGACCAGAATTTGGCCAAGAAGCTGCTACAATAAGTGCACCATCTGTCCTCAAGGGAGGAGATGGAGTGAGATTAGTAAAGGGTACAGTGGTGAGTGAGAGTGGGACAGTTGAGGGTGAAGTGGCGGAAGGAGTGGAAGAGTGTGTACAGTCTGGTTAAGGCGGAGGATGGGCGGCACTGTATACGACATCCCCATAGTCAAAGATGGGAAGAATAATTTTTTGTACAATGGCCTGGTAAGCTGGCAGCAGGATGCAGCCCCAGTTGTGATACAGAACACCCAGTTTAGGGTACAATTTCTTGTGGGTGGCCTCAGCGTGTACAGAAATGTTGAGGTGTTGGTCAAGCCAATCACCAAGGTACCTAAAGGAAGAACAGTCTTCAAGCATTCTCCCATCCAACTTGAGGAATGAAGGAAGGAAGGGAGGGGAGCTGAGAGAGTCTATGCCTAGTACCGTAGGTCATGGAGACTGTATTTTTGGCATTCAGGAGAAGTTGATTTGAGCAGAACCACAGCTGAACATTATTGAAGTCACGTTGAAGTCTGGCCCATTTGGAAGCAACCATGTACATTTAAGGTTAGGAATGCCTAGCACTTCAAGGAAATGTTTGCTTTGGAAAAGGTTAGACTTTATATGTTTTCTTTGATCTCCAGGACAGAAAAACACCTAGAAAAGCTATGAGGGTGGTGGCACTTGAATTTCCTTAGAAAAGGTTAAATCGTTTGCACATCCTCAGACTACACTTTGCTGAGCTATGGCAGTAGTATGCTGAAAAAGTTTACTGCAGCTCACATCTCCATAGACAAGATTGTCTGTGGCCCTGAGGGGGGATTGAACCTGCTAGGGGTAGACAGTGTGGGCTAAAACAATATATAAACATAAGGTCTCTGGGTATAATAGGGTGTATAAGCAGACTGGACAGACCAATGATCTTTTTCTGCCATGACTGTCTATGTCTCTTTGCTATCCATCATATTATAGATCTGTGCTTTTGCCCTCTCTATTATTCAGTCAGAAATGTTTCTAATGGCACAGCTATAATCTACATGGTTCTCTGTTCCTCCTAGCTTTTCTGAACTTTTCCATTGGTAGACTTTTACACAGTTCTCATGGGTGGTTTTGTCTAAGTTTTTTAATGTCTAGCACAATCAGCTTGAAGCTGCAACACAAATTTAAATGGTCCATTTTATTAGTGTGAGATTCAAACACAAGGTTGGGAATGTTAGAAAACAATTAATTTCATCATCTGATGCACAGCAAGATGAATGTCAAACAGTTACTACATGACAAAACCTGAAGCTGTCTTAAGAAATGCAGCATATTTTTCAAAGACCCTGTTGTCATGAGTCCTGAAACCTAAACAGCTTGCATCTATGTTATCTTACCCAGCTTGTAGGGGACATTTTCCATGAACTTGAATTATGGGCACACATCAAACCCAGATATCATCCCATGCATTCCTAGTCTCAGAAGTTGCTGCTTGAACCATTTAGCTCAAACAACCTTAATACGCATGTATTGTTGTGAACCCTTCAGCTCATAACAACACATGTTTATTAAGGTTTAGACTCTTGATATTAAAGTATAGTTAATACCAATCTGAAAACAGACTGATACAATTAGAAACAGATTGATATAATCAGAAAACAGACCCACACCTTCAGAATACAGACTGACACAATCAGAAACAGACCAATACAATCAGAAACAGATCAATGCAATCAGAAGTGTATAACGTCCAATTGAATGTTATAGAAAGAAAATTCAACTAGTCAAAGTCTACCTCTCATTTACTATGAACTGTATACATTTTTTTTCATTACTAGTGTAATTCATCCTTTGGTGCTACATTTTTTCATTACTGTAGTAATTTGTCTTTTGTCACTTTATTCTAAATTCCCTCATATACTGATAAAGTGTAAATAAGATTGTCCAGAGGTTTCACTGCTAACCCCACCCTCCAATTGTCTGATACTAAAAGTTCAAGAGTGTCCCACAACAAAATGTATTCTTAGACATTCAAGATTCAGAAAAGTTGAGAAAATCTGGTGGTTCAAGAATTTCTATTATCTGGAAAAGTTCAAGCTTTTATAAGCATTGAAACCTTGTACAGATCTCTAAAATCCTTAGGCTTCTGTAGTGTTCTAATCTTTTTATGAAAAGCTGTGTGTAACATTCTGTAACTTGCAAGTAGAGTGCTGGCATGTACTAATATATTTTAAAAAAGAATGAGCTAACATAGCTGGTAGCTAGATTATAGTCCACATTCTTCAAACTCCAAACCCATGTCAATGTACTAAAAAGAACAGACCACTGTGATGTTTGCTGCAAAACATAAAATATGAATTAAAATAAATATCTTTCAAATTCTTCTCTTACCTGGGGAAATTTATAGAGTCCCAGCAGCCTAGCCATGGTCATTGTTATCAGCGAGAATGCATCTCCAGTCACAACTACGACTGAGGAAAGTGTGTGACACCAATAATTTAGAATCATCTTCTTCTGCCCTGTAAGTAGCCTCATTGTGCCTTTGAGAGCTCCCACAACAGTTGTACAGGAGTCATATATCGCAAACCCAAGTGTAAAATTTGGCGGAAGTTTTAGATTTTTGTGCATCTGTTCAATTGCAAAGATCATAACCAAGGGTTTTTCATATATTCTAAGATCAAACCTTAAGAAACATGAGGCAATATTTTTTCATTGAAGGATAGCATTAGAAAAGGCTTTGGGTTCATATAGTACTCTTAATGCATGGTACATATAAAAGAGCTCAGCAAGGAGTGTAATGTGCAGACTTTATGCAGACAAATACAGTAGCCTAAGCAAGCAATAACACACAATGAGGTGTGGGTTACATGCTGATAAGAGCATGCCCAGAGGTGTACTAAGGCATGAGGCACTTGCATCGAGTGCCTTATGCCCCTGGGCATGCTCTTATCAGCACGTAACTCACACCTCGGAGTGTGTTATTGCACTTATAAAATGGGGTCTTAAGTAAGTAGTTTACAACAAAAAAAGAACAAAAAAATAGGAAAAACATGTAAACTGAGGTTTAAGACTGAAGTAGTAAAAAAATTGTCCCCTATTGGTAATTCCTAATGGTTAATACATGTTGAAGAGTGACTTCTGAACTCTATCCTACCCCCCCAACGGTCAAGATTTTATTTTGTTTAATCAGGTATAGTTTCATGTTTTATTCTCTGCTGCCTGCTTGCTTGAAGGGGCTGCTACTTCAGTTTGGTTCCAAACATTTAGAGAACGTTGACTGAGCCGACCGGTGAAGGATGACTTCCGGTTTTTCGATGAGGGGGCTGGAGATCGTGGTCGGCAGTCTTAGTTTTTGTATTGTGTCTGATATGTTGTCTTTTCCATTGAGGAAAAATGGATCGATGACAGCTTTTTTATATTTATCATTGCCGACCACCAAAAACTGACTTCCGGTTTTGTTGTCAGTGGGATTTTGAAAGCCACGAGTAGAGGTTTAAATTGGTTGGGTGGGTAGCAGAACAGGTTAGATAGATTAACTTTAAAAAGGAAACAATTGCCTTCATGATTTACAGAAATGGACTGCCTGTAGGCTGTCTTCCGGTTTTGCTGTAGGTGGGATTTTGAAAGCCGCGAGTAGCAGTTACAGTTGGTTGCGGTGCGCTGGGTAACAACACAGGTCAGATTCATTTACTTTTAAAAAGTACAAATTGCCATTACAAATGACAGCAATGGACTGTGTGTGTGTGTGTGGGGGGGTGCTGCCACTGCCTTCACAGAAATTAGTCGGATTCGCAGAGGTGGGCTGCAGGACATGGTGTTAGTTTGGCACGGAGCTGCAGGTTGCTGTTTAGAGAGGAGGACATTGGGCACACTGACACTTTACTGTAATGTGGCTCAGGTTGGCACAGTTAGTGCAGGTTGACAGGATGCATTCTGATAAGGACATGGATGAAACCTGCTTTCAGACAATCAGAATCTTGGATTTCTGTAGCCCATTTTATAAGAACACTTATACACTGTCATGGAAAACTTCATAAGAATTGGTTTCATTTTGGGGGGATAAACTAGTTTTGAAAAACCTACCCCATGTCCAATCCAGCTGTGCTCCATAAGTTTTCCAAACCCCCTACCCAGCAGTCCAATCCCAGACTGCTCCAAAAATTCATCTAAACCCCCACACAGCTTCAGATCCCACCATGCTCCTCACATTAACCAGTCATAGCACTGCCACCACCACCACTTATGGGATCCCCTCCACTCACCTTACTATGCTGTATATAATAAAAGTCAACATAATATATATCACTGACCACTCCTGCAGTTCCATTTGCCTCCTCTCATTGCCATTGATACAATGGAACAAGTGTTTCAGTCGCAGATGAAAGCTTGTGGAACAGCTCATAATGTTTCCATTAGGATGTTCTCTCATTGCACACAATACATGGTAGTCTGTACAGTGGGTGAGGTTGGGCAGTTGCATAAGGGGTGTGGGTGAATTAATAGGGGACGGTCTAGGGATTGGGTGCAGGGTTTGATTTACCATTAGAGTAAGGTTATTTAGTTCTTCATTGATATATTTACTGATTCTTATTCATTCATTTATTTAGTTGCTTCCTCAAAAGTGTCACTTTATTTAAGTGCAGGACCTACTTTCCAAAAGGATCAAGGGAGCAAAGAGTAGCAGCAAGAAGTGTACAGTAAGTGATATCAATAAATGTTAACATTTTCTGTTCAGCCAAGAGGTATAATTACAAAAATTAACAAGATAATGCATTTAAGTACTGTAAGCCATTGTGCTCAGGTGTTTAAGCCATGGATTGAATAATTAATATGTGCAGCACCGGGGATTGAATCTGTATGGGGAATATTTAGAAAGGGAGACATATTGTAAGAAGCATGTTTTATATTATCTAGTAAGGCATTCCAAGAGATGGGTAGAATAGAATGTATTTTGCCTATGTCTCAGTAAATATGGGATCATACACTTATATGGTAGGGTAAGATCCATTTTGAGGATGGCTTGAATTGAACATTTGGACAGAGGATGTGTGACCTGTGATGAGGTTTTGAAGGAGTTAAAAAAGTTCCAAGTTTATTGCATTGACATGCCACTAATTTTCTGTTCACATGAACCAGCATTTTGTGGCTTACATATTTCACCACTTTATTAAAGTATATCAGTGGTATTCATATCTCTTGCATTTATACACTTTCATCAATTGCTGAGGTACATTCTTAAGACTGTTTTGCAGCTTGCAAGGATCCCATGAATCCTTTCTTACATACTGTAACTTGTCTTATAACCTAAGGTGTTGTATTCTCATATTTATAAGGGAGCAATAGCTATCCCACTACAACCTGTAAGCTGTAAAAGTGTTAAGAATGACCTCAGCAACTGATAAATGCATATAAATGCAAGAGATGTAATGACCACAAATAAGCTTTGATAAAGTGGCAAAATACATAAGCCATGGAGCACTGGTTCCTGAGTCTATAAAACCAGGAGCATATCAAAACAATAAAACTTGGGGAAAAAATTTAAGAGTCGAGCTCTATTCTTGTTATACTTCTTTGACAATTTGTTGCTATTCATGTCTCCTCTGACCAAACACCAATGAGGTTTGCCAGATTCAAGGGGCAGACCCTGTAGTTCCCATGGCCCTGGCCAATGGGGGTCCAGCCCAGTGGCAGCAACTACAGGACAGGGGAGGGGAAGGGGATAGGAGGAGGAGGAGTAAGGAAAAAGAAGATGTAAAGTGGGTGATGTCACAAATATGAGGTCACCAAAAGGGGCAGAGGCACAGAAGGCAATAAGGAAAATTATTGAACAGGGGGATTTGGGAAAGGGAGGACCAAGAAGAGGTTTTTAAACAGCTCCCCTTGGTACAGATCTCACATTTTTTGCAGCTAATAGATTTAATCTAGCAGCACGTTCAGATTGGTGAACTTAATAGGAAAAAAAAACCCTGCAAACAATTGACTTTAAAGATTTAGATAACTTATTTTCATTTTTCACATTTTATACAATGGTAGAGATAAAAAATTAAATAAATTTAACCAGCCATCATTTTTTTGCTGTGGAGTTTGCAGCACTGGTAAGCATTTGAGGCATCAAAGAAGAACGAGGGTAAGGTATTTTATTTTATTATTGCAGGAAGCCAGGAGAAAGTAGCATCCATGAGGCTTGGGGTTGAGCACTAGGTTGTTTTTTATTTTTGTATTTTGGGCAGAGCTGTGGGGAGAAAAGCATTTGTCTTGTGGTTTACCTTGTGGGAGGCTGAGCCTGTTGCAAACTGGAGCAGTGATTAGAGCCCATGTGTCCTCGGTGAGGAAGTTTCACCCAAATTGGCGGTGGTGTTTTCTTTAAAGTTGCAGGGTGCCTCATGAGGTGGGGAAGGGGCCAGCAGTAGATTTTCCTCAGTAAGAAGGGCTCCTTTGTTAGGCTGGCAAGCGGCTCTGTGACAAAAACACAAGAGTCGGCTGCTCCCCACCTGTTTTTAAACAATTAAACAAATGGTTGGGGCACACCCCGAGTGAGATCTGAACTCAGCAAAAAAGAGGATGGGTCGGAGGATCCAGGCTAAGATGCCATGTGGCAAGGGCATGGAGCCACATGGCATCTTTGGACATGCGACTGTGGTTTTCAATATTAAGGGGCTGGAATGTAGACGGGTCAGAGGATCTGGGCTGGGATGCAACATGGTGGGGGGATGGAGCCATGTGGAATTCTCAGATGAGTAGCTGCTATTTACAATTGCAGGCAGATTTTAAAAGCAAAAGGGGCTAGAAATGAAATAAAAAATACATATATATAATAATAAAATGGAGCAAGTTTTCTTTATTTATACATGCAGTGGGGGTGGTTACATGGACAGATTCAGTGTGGCCTGATAACAAGATGATGGACAAACTACAGGACAGGGCACAGGCCATGCATAGCACTCCACTCAGGGATAAAGGTCACACAGTTGGCGGCCACCATATTAGTAACAAAGTACGGGAAGCCATTTTGAGCAAGGCAGAGCAGTAGGGGTGGCTTTTCAGGCCCTTCATAGAAATTTTAAGACACCAGTACAGCTTAAAAGGGGCCAAGAAAGGATAAATAAAAAAAACATTTTTTATTAATAAATAATGAAACAAATAATAAATAAAAGTTATACATAATATGAATATTACAAGCACGGGAGAAGGTAGCACAAACTGAGGGTCAGATAAAATAATTAATGAGGAGGGAAACAAACAATGCCTCGAAATGGGGGGTCATGACTGCTTTGGCGTGGGGGGAGGTATGGGTGATTAAAATTATCCAGCCATGGAGATGGCCGGCAACTGGCAGTGTAAAAACTTGGTTAAAAAAAAGAAAAAGAAAAAACTAATACAGGTGATGGTGCAGCAGCTCATTTCTCTGAACGGAAAGAGCCCGAGGGGGCAGACAGGGATCAGTGGGGGCAGTTCAGAAAGCACTGCTAATGATGAAGGTTAATACAATATGATAAATTGTGGAATTACATTTTTGTTACAGCCCCAGCATGACAAGAGTAGGAAGATGGCTCCAAGAAAAAATAAGATGATGAAGGCTGGCCATCAGAGGCCATTGTAGACCTGGTGGACAAGGCTAACAAGATATGGGAGTTGGCTGAGGTTATGGAGACTGGGTGAGGGGAGAAACAGAAGAACAAAATGGGGTAGAAGCACAAGGGCAACAAAAGGCTTCCTGGAAGCCCGGCCCGCCTGGCACCCAGGACCTGGAGGCGCCGTTGCCTCTTTCCCCACTGCCTGTGCCCATGCCTCTGCCCATCCCAGAGGCTGATCCCATGCCTTTGCCTTCCCTGTTGCCCCCACAGCCAGTAAATCCAGTAGAGCTGGTGTTGTTGCTAGGTCCACCTGCACACCCAACACCCGCAAATGATAACCTACCAGCTGGACCTTCAGCCCCGAGGCTAGTTCCAGTACTGGAGCCATCCCCAAGACCAGGTAATGAGGACCTTAATATAGGCAGTAGTATTAAAGAGTATGCAGAACAAATGATAGGGGCGATGGGTGATGATGGTGTGAGTCAATTCGAAAAAGCATAGCTGAAATTAAGAAGGGAAAGGGGGAAGACATCAAGACAGTCACTGGGACAGCTGTAGGGGAGGGGCTGGGCATGAGGGAGATTGTAATGCCAGGCATGAGGATAGGGGGGCATGTGCTTCTATCTACAAATGAAACAATTTGAAAGGGAGAATTCATGGACATATTTGCTCTGGTGAGTAAGGAGGCAATAACAAAATATGATGAGAAGGAGAGCATTGGGAAGAAGGACATGGTGGCAACAGTGATCCTGTTAGGTAAAGGGAAGGATTAAAAAGCCACAAAAGGGAAGACATGGGATGCCTGGTCAGTGGACTTCACGATTTACTTGGCAATAGTGATAGAAAAGAAACCGGAATTGGCTATATAGCTGCTCACTTATTCTTTGATAATAAGAAAGGCCAAGATACGAGGAGGTAATAATTGGTTGCAATATGATGAGCAGTTTTGCCAAAGAATGGTGACATTTGGGGATGTTAGATAGTATATCCGGCAATCGGACCTATGGCTGGACTACCTAACAGGAACAGGGAACAATGAAGGAGAAGGGGAGAAGAAGCTAAGCTTAGTGCAAAAATGCTGCTGGGGTTATAGTAGAGCTTTTTGCTCATGGCCTTAGTGCCGATTTAGGCATGCATGGTCAAATTGCTGGGGCAGCCACCCAGCATCAAATTGCAGGACCAACTAGTTCAATAATGGTAATGGAGGAGCTACCAACATTCAGAATACCCAGTCCTTTCACGGGAGTCAGGTGGGTTACTGGGGGAAGCAATTGGGAAGGGGTCACCGGGGGGGTATGGGGGAGGGGGTACGGGGTACGGGGAGGGAAGAGATACATCCAATAGATCACATTCAGGAAAGAGTGAACATGAAAGATTAGAAAAACACCAGAAGGTGACAACCCTCATAAAATTACACATGTTGGAACAATGCATAAGGGAATACCCAGACAGGAATGCAGCACAAAAATTGGCTGATGGTTTCCAGGAAAGTTTTAAATTACAGTTCAAGGGTCCTCAAGTGAGCTATATAGCTAGGAATTTGGGATCCATTAAGGGTAAAGAAGATTTGTTGCTGCACAAAATACAGAAGGAGGTAAAAGTGGGCAGGCTGGAAGGTCATTTCAAGGAAGCACCTTTAAAGAACCTTAGGGTGTCTCCATTGGGCCTGGCACCAAAGAAACAACTGCGAGAATTCCGGGTAATTCACCATGTGTGAAGGTGAGTCGGTAAACAACTGCATTGGGGAGGATGACAGCAATGTGACATATGCCACTTTGAAGGAGGCGGTAGAACTTATTAGGGCCACCCAAGGGGCATGGTTGGCAAAAACTGATATCAAGGCAGACTTTAGGCTTCTGCCGGTTCACCCTGATGACTGGGACTTACTAGAATTTCGGGTAGGGGAATATTATTACTTTAACAAAGCCATGTCCATGGGTTGCCCCATTGGCTGCACAACATTCAAACTGTTTAGCAATTGGCTGCTATGGGTTTTACAACACTGATACAGGTATAGATCAGTAATACACTACCTAGATGATTTCTTATTGATAGGAAAGAGGAAGGCAGACACCGAACGCATGTTGACATGTTTCCAGGAACTCTATCAACAGCTGGGTGTCCCACTAGCCCATGACAAGACAGAAGGCCCCAGCCAGAAAATAGAATTACTGGGCATAAAAATAGATGCAAAAGCAGATCTGTTTTGCTTACCAAGCAAGAAGGTAGAGAGGCTTAAGCAGCAGCTGCAAGCCACCAAGAGGAGGAGACGGGTACAGCTGCAGCAAGTACAACAGCTGATGGGGCATCTTAACTTTGCCTGCAGGGTGATTGGTCCCTGATGGGCATTCATACGATGCCTGGCCAGGGCAACAAAGGGGGCTACAAAACCACATCACTTGGTACACATATCAAGGGAAATTAGGGCAGATTTGGAAATATGGCAGGTTTTCTTAAATAAATTCAATAGGACGACTTTCAGACTGGGTGTTTAACACAGATTTGGAGTTGTACACAGATGCAGCAGGGGGCTTGGGATGGGTGCATACATTAGGGGGAAGTGGTGCTTGGAGGCATGGCTGGAGTAATGGAAATAAGCAGGTTTAATGAATGACATCACCCCGATTTTACCGATATGGGTCAGCACATTGCTATGGGGGGTTGAGTTAAGGAACCAGAAAGTCACTTTCTGGTGTGACAACAAAGCAGTAGTGGACATGCTGAACAAAAAGGGAACCATGTTCGAGACTGTAATGAGAGTTTTTGCAGCAGTTAGCACTGGAAGACCTTAGGCTCAACATGTCATTTAAGGCTAGGCATGTTGAGAGGATGCAGAATGATATAGCTGACAGACTCTCCTATCTGCAGCTGGATAGGTTCTGGTCCATCGCACTGAGGGCAGAGGTGCAACAGACACCGGTACCAGCATTCATTTGGGAGACTGGCTGTAGGAGGCCGAGTTGCTGTTCCATAACTCCTGGTCACCTAGAACCCTAAAGGCATATGAAGGGTCTTGGCAAGTTTTTCAGGCCTTCAGAGAGGGACAAAAGATGGAGATAAGTGGGGCAGTTACCGAAGACCAAGTGGGAAATTTTGAGGTACAAGGGTGGCAGAGAGGGATAGCACACTCAACTATGGAGGTGCATCTCTCTGCCATCAGCCTAATCTTAGAAAAAAAAAATCCTGCACTCTCCAACCCTGGCAATTAAGTCATTCTCACCATCCAGACTATCCAAAGTGCTTGATTTTATTGGGTGCAAATGTACACAATCACTCCTGACGTGTTTCGGAACTTGCACAGTTCCTTTTTTTGAAAAATGTTTCTTTTTCCATGATTTATTGTAATCCCTTGCACCCCCTTTCATGTGCAAGCCTCTTTACCTTGTCTACTGCATCAGCCTAAACTGTTGCATGAAAGGATGGGGGGACCCTACAAAAAGCATGTTGGAGAGGTGGATGATGCAAGGCTGATTATGTATAAAGGGGAAGACAGAGAATAAAAGAAGGCCAATATCTGGGGGCATGCTAGAGGAATTGGTAAAGGCAATGCCATGGGTTTGCAAATCAAAGAATGAAGCAATATTATTTGCCACAATTTACACGGTGATGTGGCAAGGAGCTTCCAGGGTGAGCAAGATTGTGGGGTACAGCAGGGAAGATTATTTAAGAGGACTAAAATGGAAGGATATGACCTGGGGAAAGAGAGAAAGATTGAGCTACACCTTAGATAGTCAAAAACAGATCAGACAGGTCAGGGGGCCAGAGTGGTGCTGTGACAGAGTCAGAACATAAACACATGCCCGGTTCAGACACTGTGGGCGTGCTCTGCAGTGTGCAGAAACAGGATATGGTTGTTGTTTAAACGTGAAGGATGGAAAAGCAGTTACAGGTGCACAGGTGGTTGCCCTCCTGAAAAAGGGTGTTGAGTTCTTGGGTGAGGATCCAAAAAGATTCTCATCACACTCCTTTAGGGTCAGAGCATCCTCAGAAGCCGTGGCTAAAGGGAGGGTTAAAGGAGGAGATGAGGGTACTAGGATGCTCAACATCAAATTGTTACTAAAGATATGTGATACCTCTAAATGACTGATGCATTAATGATGTTTCTGTTTCTTTACAGGTTCAAGTATAAAAAAGGGGGTGGGGAGGGCAACAAAAGATTTATGCTTACAATTGTTTTGTCATCAACAGCGGTGAGAGAGAAGTTTAGAGATCTGGATTTGAGGACACTCTTTTATATTCTGGGCAGAAAGGAGAGCAGCACAGAGACTGGGGGGTCAGCAGCTGTACCAGGATCCCGGGCAGTGTAAATTAAGATGGAAAGGAGTCAGAGGGATGAAACGGGCCCAGCTGCTACCAGCACTATGGGAGATGATGGAGACACGGCCAGAGCCGGATATGATAACCATCCATTTCGGTGGAAATGGCATTGGGTTCAGACCCTAGCTTGACATTTATTATCAAATTAAGGAGGACATCATGAAAGTTAAAAAATGGTGTCTGGGGACCACTTTGGTGTGGTTAGATATGGTTCTCAGAAGGGTACAGATTTACACCCACAGCCATAGGGCTATTGATAAAGCCAGGAAGAAAATGAATCAGAGGGTGGAAGCATTATTTTTAGCAATGGGTGGGAGGATGATTAGGAGAGGGACTGAGGAACTTAATGACAAATTTCACTTATTCAGGATTGGTAAGGACATGTTCAATTTCAGCATAGTGGATTGTATTGAGGGGTGGAGAAAGGGGAGAGCCCCAAAAAGAAGGGGAAGCCTATTGTCTTTTCCAAGCTGGAGGCAAGCTAATGGAAGGCAAGAATAAATGGGGGATGGGGAAGGGGAGGAGGACTGGCAGACACAGAAGGCCACAAATACAGCAAATGAAGGGCACTGGTGTACACTAGTGCCCAGAAGAAGAGAAGAAGAAAGGAGGAGAGTGGCCCCCAGGTGTAAACCTGGAGAGAAGAAAAAGAATAAATCATAAAGATTAAATGAAAAGGATAAAAATGTGATGATGAATTGGAAAAAGGAGATCATAAATAATGTACAGGAAAAAGGTTTGAAAAGGAAGAATGATATAATTGAATATAATGTTAGAACATTATGACCAGAACAAAAGGATGTAATGGATGCATAACTATGGAATAAAGTTTGTTTGCCAATCTGGGCACCCACAAACAGGCTTTTGTGATTTTATTGGCTGGGGCCTCTGGGGACAATGAGGTTTGCCAGATTCAAGGGTCGGACCCTGTTGTTCCCAGGGACCTGGCCAATGGGGTCCGGCCCAGTGGCAGCAACTATAGGACAGAGGAAGGGGAGGGGAGGGGGGTAGGAGGAGGAATAAGGAAAAAGAAGATGTAAAAGTGAGTGATGCCACAAATATGAGGTCATTAAAAGGGGTGGGGGCACAGGAAGCAATAGGGAAGATGATTCAATGGGGGACTTTGGGGAGGGAAGGGAGGGCCAAGAAGGGGTTTTTAAACAGCTCCCCTGGATAAGGACCTCACAACTTTTGCTGCTAATAAAGTTGCCACCCATCCACCCATCTTAGCTCAAGAGAAGAGAAGGAGACATGGATCAAGCCAGCCCAAAGGTGTACAGGTGGCAGAGGCTAAAGGGAATAATAAAACATGGTATGCAGGGTCATACTTGGTGAGGCCGTAGGTGGACGGTCGGCAGAAGGCAAGAATAAATGGGGGGAGGAGGAGAGGGGGGACAGGCAGACACAGAAGACCACAAATACAATAAATGAAGAAGGGCACTGGTGCACACTAGTGCCCGGAGAAGAGAAGAAAAGGAGGAGAGAGGCCCCCAGGTGTAAACCTGGGGGGAGAAAAGGAATAAATCATGAAAGATGAAATGAAAAGGATAAAAATGTGGTGATGAATTGGAAAAAGGGGATCGTAAATAATGTACAGGAAAAAGGTCTGAAAAGGAAGAAATGATGTAATTCAATATGATGTTAGAACATGATGACCAGAACAAAAGGGTGTAATGGATGCATAACTATGGAATAGTTTGTTTGGCAGTCTGGGCACCCACAATCAGGTTTCTGTGATTTTAATGGCTGGGGCCTCTGGGGACAATAATCCTTTGAAGAAGAATGAGGGCATCCAAAATCAGCTCCCATTCCCATTTAATAAGTTTTGAGAGGGGTTAAAAAATAATATAATTTATAGTGCTGCTTTAACATAGACTTTTCCTGCAGGATTAAAGGAAAACTGCTCAGATAACTACAAAGTCTCCCTCAAAGGCTAACAACACAATTAGCCTCTTTCCATCAGAAATGGTGTTTTTATGTTTGCATGTGCATGTCTGCACAGCAAACATTTTGTTATGAAGAACTGCTTTTCAGAGGTGTGTTATTGTTGGGTTCAGTGCAGCTCAGGGTACATTGGGGTTGGCAGTGACAGAGCAATAATCAGGCATGCTGAGCGTGACACTGTTCTCTGCTTGCTGGGTGGAAACTTCTTGTAGTTCAAAAGAGAGAGCACTTTTGTAGTCATCCAGCCAGCAGAGAACAACCCCCCAACCACCCTCACCACCAGTCCAACTAAGGCTACACTCTTACTTAATGCCATCCCTCCACATGCTCAGACTCACCAGTTTGGTTGGCACTGGCATAAGCAGGTAAACTCTCAGTACTTTGTAAAGTACAGAAAAAATCATGGAGGGCTACAGTACAAAGAGAGAGAAGCAATGTAATAAAAAATATTGCCTTTAGAAAATTGCATTGATGCTTGTTTCTTTTATTTATTTATATATGTATTTATTTAATTAGGTGTTGGTAACCAGGTAAGCCCACTGAGACCAGAGGTCCCTTTTTCAGGGGCGACCCGGAATTAGTTACAGAAAAGACATATAGAAACAGTGTTTTTTTTACAGTAGTTACATATGTTGCACAAATAGACATTAGCGACAGTATACAGGAGTAAAGTAAGGATTCACAATACAGGCTCAAGCATTATTTACAATAGTTACATTAGATACACAAGTGTAGACTAGAAACAGTATACAAGATTCACAGACAGGCTCTTATGACATCAAGTTTCATCTCCAATTAGTAGGGAAAGTAGACAACAACAGTAAATTGACATCAAAGTTTAGGAGATACATCCAGGAATGAAGGGGAGGTTCAAGGCAGTGCAGCGGAAAAGAGACCTGGGCTAGGGAGCTAACGGTTACAGCCACAGAGACTGAGATTTAGAAGATATAGTTTGAGTCCAGACTTGAATTGGGTAAGGGTGGTTGAGTCCGTCAGGCTAAGTGGAAGAGATTTCCATAAGTGGGAGGCAGCAAATTTGAAGGAGTGTTTGCCTTGGTTGGAGCGAATCCTTGGGATGTTGAGGGGATTATTTGCAGATGATCGCAGGGTTTGGATTTGTTCTTTGGGGGGAGAGTAGTCCTCTAAGATGGGGAGAGGAATTGAGGGTAGTGAACTTGAAGGCAAGGCAAGCAACAGGGTAAGCTAGCTTGTGCTGAAGTGTGGGCTAGTTTAGTTCCTTAAGTGCCTCACAATGATGCCTCCTAGGAGAGGAGTTTGTGGTGAAACGAGCCACATGGTTATAGAGTACGGAAAGTTTGTTGAATTTCGTCTCTCGGAGGAACTGCAGTAGAGGAGCTCCGTATAGGATGGAGGGGAGGAGATTGCAGCAAGCAATTGCCCATCGTGCAACCGAGGATAGGGAATTCCTCAGATGGTAAAGGAGGCCAAGTTTTTGGTGGGTGGATCTGGTTATGGAGTCGATATGGGGTTGGTAGGTCATTTCTTGGTCAAGATGGATCCCAAGTTATTTGAAGCTGGCCATGACCTCGACTCTTTTTCCTTGGTTTGTGCAGATCTGGAGCAGCTGACTCCTGTCTGGGCCCAGCTATCTTGAACCAAACAGTACGGCTTTAGGTTTTTCCTCATTGAGTTTAAGGGAGTTTGTGGAGAACCAGGCCTCAAGTATTGAGAGGCTATTCTGCAGTTTCGTGGTGATGACACTAGGTTGGGGATCACTGCAGTATATGAGGGTGTCGTCTGCATACAAAATGAGTTTGCTGAGGGGGAAGTTTCCCTCAATGTTATTGAGGAAGAGTGAAAAGAGCAGGGGACCCAGGATTGAGCCCTGAGGCACCCCTGCGGTATCGGATCTAGGGACAGACTGGGTACCCTTCCAGCGGACTTTTTGGATACGGTCACTCAGATAGCTCTCGAACCAGGAGAGTGAGTGGTGATCCAGTCCTAAGTGCAGGAGTTTTGATAGGAGGAGGTTATGACTGACCAAGTCAAAGGCCTTGGACAGGTCAATGAAGAGGGCACCCGTTGGGGAGTCTTGGTCCATAGAGGCAAGAATGTCTGCAGTGAGCCGGAAGAGAGCAGTATCGGTACCATGGCCCTTTCTAAAACCATGCTGCACATCAGCCATGAGATGGTACTGCTCAAGGTAGTCTTGAAGCTGGTTAGAGACTAGTCTTTCCTGGATTTTCCCAAGGGGACTAAGTAGGGAGATTGGTCTATAGTTTCCCAGTTTGTCTCGGGACCCACTTTTGTAGACAGGGACAATGGTCGCTACTTTCCACATTTTTGGGACAATTCCTTCCCGGAGCGATATATTTATGAGTAGGGTGACAGGACAGGCAATAGCCGGGGCGGCAGCCCTCAGTAAGCAAGGTTCAAGCTGATCATGGCCTACCAAGGAAGAGGGGTTAATTTTGTGTAGGAGAGGTAGTACCTCTGACTGATTGACCAGCTTTAAATGGAATTGAGGCTGAGGGTGCACCCAAGTATCTCCAGAGAGATGGGTAGGCCTGGAGAGGACGGGGGGACCACTAGGGTTAGTGAAGTAGGCACCGAAGGCCTCAGCAACTACTGATGGGACATTGGTCAGTGAGTCCCCTACCAGGATGGAGTCCGTTTGACTATTTGAGGAACCTTTGACGAGTATGTTTATGTGGCCCCAGAATTTTTTGGGATCACGTAGGTGCCTAGTTTGGAGGTCATTTAAGTATTGTGATTTGGCCTGTTTCGAGGCTTTTTTACACTGATTTCTCAGCTCTCTGTACTTTTCCCAGTCAGATTGGTTGCCAGTGGTTTGTAGTTGCCCAATGCTCTGTCCCGGAGGAGCATGGAATGCTTGAGGCACGGGTTCAACCATTTATGGCATTTTCCCTGCACCCTGAGCTTTTTTATAGGAGCATGCTTATTTGATGCTGACAAGAATGCTTGAATAAAATATTCAAGAGCCTCATCAAGTGTCGTCAAGTGTCGGAAGAGACATAATAAGGGCCCAGTCGATGTTCCACAAATCAGAGCAGAAGTCGGCTGGTGCAAACCTACTGTAGTTCCTCACTTCAATGACCTTAGAGGTAATTTTTGGAGGCTTGTTGGACCAGATGCAGAAGATAGGCAAGTGATCACTCAGGGAGTCAGCCATAATCCCTGCAGACAGTATATGGCCAGGGCAGGAGACGAGGATCCAGGCAATGAGAAAGTGGTTTCCAGTCTTGGGATTATGTTGTGTGGAGAGGTCGATGACCTGTGTACATGGACAGCCAAGTAGAGGGTTTTAGCAGGGGATGAGAGCAGGGAAGGCCAGTGGAGATTGAAATCCCCAAGGAGTATGGTCTCCCCCAAGGCGTGGTCCTCAAGGAGGTTTGTTAGGGATTCCAGTGAGGAGGCAGCAGATTGGGGAGGGAGGTAGACACCCCCTAAGGTAAGGGGTTTGGTGTTTCCAAGAAGTATTTTTACGAACAGCATTTCAGCTAGGGAATCACAATGAGAGTGGAATTCCAACTCCGAATCTTGAAGGTCAGTGCTTACGTAGATAAATATTCCTCCTCCCTTTTTCCCTATCCTGTCTTTTCTAAAGGTAAGGTAGTCCACTAGTTCCACTTTGTGGGGGAGGATCTGCAGTTTGAGCCAGATTTCAGTCAGGGCTAGAAAGTCAGGCTTATAGAGTGAGACCCATGCCTCCAGGTCATGGAATTTGTGCCTTAGACTGCCTATGTTCATATGAGCAAATCTGATCCCTTTAGAATCCACCCACAAGAGGAATGAGGGGTTGTTGAGAGTGAGATTTGGGGAGAAAGGACCTGGATTAGATTCAATATCCCTCCCAAGGGCTAGAAGGGTACTACCCAGATGACCAGGGGGTAAGTAAGGAGGGGGAAGGGTCAGCCGCCCATCATTCCTCTTTGGAGGAGAAACCTGGACACCACCTCGTGCATCTGGCAAGGGTCCAGGCAGGTGTAGGATTAAAAGAGACCCATATGCAGGGGTCATTATGACCTTGGTGGCAGGAAGGAGTTGCCTTAGAGAAAGAGCGCAGTTACAAGCTGATGCCGGCATATAGCTTGGAACAGGATTATCTATTTGATTTTTTGCCAGGATTATAGGGAAAGTATTAGGCAGTGACTGTAAAATATTTGGGAGGAGAGGTTTCCCTATTGGAGGTTAAGTTGCATAAAAGCAGACAGGTGAGACCTCTAGTGGGGGAAACTATGAACTTATTGAAGAATATGTTAGTGAAGCGTCACTATTAGTTATTCTAGAAATGACAGGGAGCCCCTAGTAGCAAAACTGGATAACTTGCAGATGGCAAAGTGAGCTGATAGGTGTTTTCAGCTCACGTGACCATCCAAGGCACTATAAGTTAGAGTGCCGACAAAGGGTGGTGGTGGGGGTGGCGGGGCAGCCACACAGCACACCAGGAGGGCTCGTATGGAGCTAGCAGTAAGGGGCAGCTATTTTGTTCAGGTAAGCTCCTTTCAGATATTCCGGTCCCTAGATCAGTCTTTTTTGAGGTAAAATCGGCTTGTTTACCATTAGTGTCCTTCCTTGCGTTTCTTTCCAGCAGTTACCTTTGTCTGTTTCTGTGTCGCAATGGGGGTGGGGGAAGGCAGGAGCTGAGGCCCTCTCGACCTCACACAGCAGTCCCCGAGTACCTGTAATGGGAGATAGAGGAAGTGACCACTGGATTTTGTATTTGGGAAATGGAGGGGGAGGGTGTAGGGGCCTATTGCAGCAACGATCAGTAGCCGCCTAGAAGAGTGATTACAGCCTGCCCATTCAATGCCACGTTTCTTAATACCCCTCAGTGCTTAGAAGTTGAATCAAACATAACTAGCAGACAATGCTGGAATTTT